>HG991993.1:12500000-13750000 GCA_905220435.1 Amphipyra tragopoginis
AAAAATACTATTAGAGTGCGAGGCAACTAAACAATAATGCTGTTCGTAATAACTTTACACAACATTTAAAAAACCAAGATCTTCACAAAATGATAAAGGCTTAGCTGAAGCATGCAAAACATTTAATTATCTAAGTTGTAGGTTGTAGGGTAAATACAACATTAGGGTGTCTTATACAAGGGATGATACAAAATAAACGCTACGCTCAAACGTTATTTCGACTTTTATCTTCGTCCAGTGAGTTATTATCAAGATACATCAAAGGATTTCAGACGTCGTCCGAAAAACTTTACCCAGACGAAGTCGCCGCTTACGTATCATTTTTACTGAACATTTTATGCCTGAATTTGTGATATTGAGTCTTCCTAAATACCACCAGATAATCATATTGAGTAGGTACTATAATCATGTCCTTGACGATGACATCATCAATAGTCCATTCATGGACAAAAAAGACATGCGGATTTTAAATCATCATTGATGTAAATTAACAAATCTACGAAACCCCTTTGTAACCTTTGTTGTCGTGTTCTGAACTTGTTATAAACAAGAATACTCACAACTCTTTAATTTGAAAATACCCCCGGCAATATACAGTCACGAGCACTAATAGCGAAATTCAAGTGATTTTCTCCCTAAATACCGATTGAATTTAAGAAATATTTTAAATGCTATATATTCGTATGCATTCGTAGATGCTGTGTAAACAATATTTCAAGCTTTCCATTCAACTCCTTCGTTAATGCAATTTATAATTTCACTACGTGTACCTAATATTGGTGCTCGTGACTGTACCTATACCTATAGTCCTTAAAATATAGCTTGATTAGAATGACAGCTGCCAAACTAGTGTGACTAGTGCTGGGAAAAGACTGATCAAATCGGTATAAATAATTAAAAATAAATATAATACGTATAATTTGTATATTTTCGTAGCCGCCATATTGGATTAGGATTTTGACCTTATTTTCAGCGGAAAACCATGAAATTGACACCCATGACGATTAATTAGCAAATTTTCATGGCCGCCATTTTGAATTTGAGTTTTGACCTCATCTTCAGCATCAGCATACCCGAAAACTTTGGATTTGACACCCATGACGAATAATCATAGCCGCAATAAATGATATCTAAAAAATACATTTAAATCTTTTAAAGACCTTTTTAATATTGTAGGTACGAAGGAGGTAGGTATAATTATTTATTATCATCGCATAAAATTTTAAAAACGCAAACGCTATTATTTTTTAATTTAATCGATTTACATTTATCGATCTGTCCCATCTCTAACATTTTTGCAGTATGACATAACTTTTGAAGAACGTCGTAATTAAGAAGATTTATATTTTATGACTATGAATCAGTAAGAATTATCTTAGTTTTCAAGCTGATTTTATATTATATTTTGAATTATATGGGAAGCACTGCATTTAAAAAAAATGTTATCATGCTAGATATGAATGATTTTTCGTGTGCCAGTATAAATCACCCTTTCGACGTATCTACAATGTTAAGTCGTCACTTTTGCTGACATCTTTCATGCTTACCAAGCTATATTTTAAGGACTATAGTGGCTGTCGATCCTTGTAAGTGATTATATCTATTAATGCGGTGAGGAAATACTCTCCATAACGAGTCATACGAGCTCAAACATATACCCCCTTATTACAAAAGATGGTCTAAGAAAAACCTAGGTTTTAAAATAGCCCCGTCTCTTTTTGTTATATGACTTAAGAAAGTGATGGGTATATTTTAGACCTGGGTTTACCTTAGTCTTGGTTTAAACCATCTTTTGTAATAAGGCCCGATGTGTCTACACAGTCATTGTGGGGGGCCGATCACCACCGTGAGCCACCTTTAAAATTCTTCTTGTCAAAATAAGTCATGAGGCAAAATCGATAGGTTTGCCTGATTATTGGCTATTTTGAAATAAGTAGTGTTAACAACCTTCCGATCTAAACCATCAATAAGATCAGCGCAATGCTACCCTAATATTGTATTGTCACTAAGTTTGCATACGCAGTGAAATAAATAGCCATTGTTTAGCTGAAATCCCTACTAAACTATGAAAAGAGCTGATTTATTTGAAACGGCTGGACTGATTTTGATTAATCATAGCCTATGACCATTTTGATTAAATCGTCTTTCAAACGAAAACAAATACCGTATTGAAATCGGTTCATCCGCTTGGGAGCTACGATGCTACAGACAGATACACAGAAATACAGATAGATTTCTAACTTCTAACACGTCTTTTTTCGTCGGGAGTTAAAAGTTAAGAATTTTGAATACACCTACTTAGAATATAGGTACTTCAATAGACTTCTAATCTAACGTTTAATAGTTTTTTTGCTTTCATTTCGTCTAGCTCTAGGATCATTGTATAAAATGTAAATTATTGATACTTATCACAAAACGCTCGTGAAAGCGAAGCGAAAGCATTTGATGTTTAGATTAAGATATCAACGTATTCTATTTACAATAAATTGTTAATAGTTCTAGCCGTTCGAGTTTTCAGTAACGATGATTTCATTGTTTAAAATAACTAATATTTGTTTCGTGTTGAATATCCGTTCGCATATCTTTCGGGCTGTTCTTAGTTAGACGCGGGCATCGGGTGCAGTGTCTTTGCTTCGTAGAATGATAAAAAAATAAAAAAGTAGGGAGCGTGTAAATAAATACAACAGGCGCGTGCTATTTGTAGCTGCGACGCGCGTGCGCGACGCATCGCCCGACGACGACGCCACAGATTCGCTCGTCACAGATAAGACATCACTGGAATTATGACGCATACACTGTAGACTTAAGATGTAGTTCTAAAAAAAGTTTCGTTGCTGATTAAATAGAGAGAGCGTACAACCAATGTTTTGTGAAATTTAGGTATCTATAATAAGTATGCTGTATTAAAAGCTTAATGCTACAAAAGCTCTTCCTGTTACTCACAAATGCTGTTTAAAAGTGCTATAATTATCTCGTTTTGAGCGTTTATGTAGGTCAAACTAAAGTTATGTTTTGCTAACTGTAAAGTACCATCTGAAATTTTATAATCTTTGGGGTATTGTCCTTGTCATCGCCCTGCAGCTAAACGCCCAAATGCATTCCGCCTGATTCCGTCCAACCTAACTGAGCCCAAGGCCAGAATTTATAATAGGCTCAACTCTTAAATCTATCATCGTAGTGACTCGTTTGGAATTAATTCTATGGAATTGATAAGGTACCTATATGAAAGATGTTCTCAAATCACTAGTTAGCTTATTCCGGATTCAGGAAAACTGTATCTAAAACATTGTACACTGAAAACGACATACCTAATGATTAGTGTCAGTGAATGACCAAGGAGGCCGTGGGACGGGAACGGGAACCAGGAGGCGGGGAGGCAAGCGGGGCCGCGGCGGTGGGCGCGGGCGGTACCGGCGCCGCGCCGCAGTCCGCGCGTCGTCCCGCCGACGGCTCGTCGTGTGCTACTGCCACACGCCTATTTGCGACACGCGATCGTCGCCTTTGTTTATTGTTGGACGCGCGCTCCTACAGCTGTTCCTAGTGCTGCACCGCGCCTTGCCGCAGTGCTGTTCTTTTAAGTGATTTGGTTTTATTAGTGTACTTTCTGTGGTGTTTCTGTGAGCTGTGAGTGTAGATGGGGCTAACGGAGCGGCCCTAGAGCTGCCGGTGGGGTGCGTACCAACACCTCTGCCTAGGTCGCAGGCTGTGAGCGGCTCGGTCATGGCGGCCACGGCCCGCCGCGAGATAGACACGGGCGAGGAGGATATAGCCGCCATTGCTAAACAGATTTCTGACCATGCCGAAGCCATATATCAGACTTGGAAGGCACGTGGTCTCGCGCCCACGGAAATATTGTCGTGCAGGCCCTCGCCCGGCCTCAAACTGGCAGAGAGTCTGAGGACTAAACCTAGGCCGGAACCCAAACCCGAAATAAAACAGAGACCCGATATTAGACGGGATCATCGTCCGGACGCGGCCTGGGACCAAAGACCAGACATCCGAAGAGAACAGAGACCCGACACACGTCGCGAAAGAATCGAGCCTGAGGGAGAAACCATAGAGGTTATGCTCCCTCCAGACTTGGTACCGGAACGGAATGGCACGGCAGGCGCAGGCGCAGGCGCGAGGCGGGCTGACCCCGCTGCTATGCGGCTTGAGGTCGCCCGCGAGGAGGAGCGCCTGCTGCGGGCGCTGCGCACTGGTGGCGTGGTGGCCGAGCGTACTGCAGAGCGGCCGGACGTGGTTCCACCGCTGTCACTAGTTGACTACGCTAAGAGTAGATACCAGGACAGGCTGGAGACAGGAGCGAGGAAGCCGGCCGCCGGCGCCAGCGGCGAGCGCCGGGCGTCCCTAGGCTCCCATGTGACGGAGGCGCGCTCTAAGTTTGAGGCGCGAGCTAGGCGCGCGTCGAGCGCCGGCGCCGGTGAGCCCGCCTCCGCAGCTGGAGCGACGCCCGTGCGCCCGTTCCTCACGCGTGGCTCGGTCGCCGAACGTGTGCTTATGTTCGAACGATGTCCAAGTGAAGCAACACTTGAGCTAGCCAAAAGAAAATCTCCAGCAGCCACCACTTGGCGGGGACCACACGATGTTATCAACAGAGCACAGGTGAGTTTGATCCAATGGCCTCTTTATCATGATTGTATTTTTTAATATCACGTCGTCGACTCTCCTTGGTAAACATAATTAAGCGTCGAGAGGGTAAAGACCAGCCAAGCGAACAGGGGTACAAGCAAAGCAAACAGTAATTATTTGTACGCTGCTTGGCGTTTGCTGGCGCGTCACAGACGCAGCGGACGCGGGCTGTGAGCGCAATTACCTAGATATGTTTATACATGCGCATGTTAGCCGGTGTTATTTGTGTAGATACCGCGATTATTTCGTGATTCAAGTACACAGTGACATCAGCTGCTACGTTCCATAAAGACACTTGTAAATCATCTTGTGTTGACGATGTATTGTTTGTAGCAAACATCTTACAACAAATGTTTGACATGGTTTGCACAAAAACGTGTGTGTTGTTAAGTGTAAATGAGGTAGAATGTATTACGAGGCACTCGAATAGGATTGTAAATGTTCGACTACATCCAAATGAGCATCAACAGAAGGTCACAAGCAAATACCGCTCATATCTGCCCACTTCTAATATTCGTTCAACGTTTTATTTGTACAGTTCAAACGGTTGCTTCATAGGTACGCCAGCGCAGTTTCTGTTCTGAAATGTCTGTTTTTCGTTTAGAGATGACAATACGAGAATTGGTCATACACTGCCATGTGTCGCTTGCATGGATAGCGCTCTTTCAATTGATGTAATGACAAATCCAAAGAGCTTGTCGAATAGAATGAGTCCAATGAACTAGTCCAGTTCGATGCTATTCAATCATCGAGCGCAGCGTGCGCTCTGATTTACTAGTTGTAGATATGTAATGTGTATATTGTACGACTCGGTTCGTTGCATTTTTGTCAAATTGCCAATTTGTTCCTCGTTGAACAGGGTCCCACATACACAACGGTCGCATAACGTGGCTCCATAGATGGGGTCAACTTACTGAATTATTTGTATTATTGTCAAAGCTAAACTGCGTCCAGTCATCTTCGGTGTTATTGAGATTCATCACAATTCTATTATCCTTGAATTTGTGTTATTGAGGCTAAATCTGCGGCTTTTCCAGAGAAGTGATTCTAATAACATTGCACCTGTTGTTATTTTCAACTATGAGTTATTGTTTTGTATTATACGACTATTATAGAGCTTGATGCCATAACAAGATGTGTCCATTCAATTATTGTGAAAAAAATCTCGTAGGTTAAAAATAACTAATATCTTTACTCTTTTTATCCTTTGTGAGTACATTGTTAATAAAGTACACATAGTGAATAAAAATTAAGACGTTTCTATTTTCCTTATTTCGCAATTATGTGCAATTATTGATGTAACCGGAAAATCCAGAGATAACATCTAAACATATACTCAAGTTGTCCTGATAGAGATTAAGAACCAAATGGAAGCAGGACAATAAAGAAATGCAGTAAATAGTACGCAGAAAGTTTATAATTCGTGAGGTGGTGTCTAAACATGCGTTTTCACATAACCGTTACATTTACGCACGTGGAATCATAAATAGAGACAAGCAGGATACGAATTCGAGGTATTCGTGTCACGGAGTAAGGTGCAGCGCCCCAGTACATTTAGTTATGAACATCTTTTTCGTAGGCATCTTCAGCAAATGTCCATAACATGTGATTTGTATTTTCTGAACGGAAAGAGATTGTTCACCTCGTCAAACTACTACGGGCGCAGAAAAAATAGTGTTCCAAATTTAAATCCGTCGAAACGGCGGGAATGGCTTGGCTGACGCCCAGCGGCGTTAGCCGATTAGAGCCGACCGACATCCGAATGCAAACGAATAATGCCGGAGAAATAGGAATATAGATTCATCAGTAAATCGCTGTAGCTCTATCGGATTAGGTTTGTAAATCCTTGTCAACTGTATGTGGGATAAGAGTATTGCGTGAATAAAAACAGAGGAAACCAAAACTGCAGTATCACCTACATATAATCGGTCGGAAGTGGCTGACAAATTGGGCGGAAGTGATTGTTCACAATAACAGCAAGTTGCGCATGACATAGGTGTCGTGCGAGATATTGTTCGTGCAATCGTCGGTAATTGGGACGTGGTGTTATGCAACATGTTGCGAGAATGAGAACAGTTCCAAATGTCATGAATCCAGAACAATTGCTTTTTATCTCGCACGTGTCGTGTCGAGCACGTCAATAAATTGCTTTCCACTGACATATTCTTTGAAGACTTGTCTGAAAGCGTTAGTCGATAAACTAGAAGTGATTTCTGAATTAAGATTAGGAACTCAAAAAAAAAATACCAGCAGCTGTACTATACTGGCATATTCGATACTATCTCCACTCATTACCATTCATGTAAATAATTACCGTAAAATTGAAGCTTTGCCAACTCCGTACGTTACATCTATTCTAAGAAGTCAATGCCTCCTTTAAAAGTCTTTGGTCCTTCCGCGTACATTTTGTCTTTCCATCAGTTGGCAACTGTCTAGCGAAAGGGTTATAAATAAACATAAAGCGAATATATACAAATATACAGTGGCTACAAAGCAGAAACTTGTCCGAAGCGATAGTTAGTAATAAAAGTTGATTTGAAGTAGGCTAGGCAGCGAAGGACTGAAGGCCGATGGGCAGGTCGCATGTTCTCACGCGATAGGCCTAGCGGAAACAGTAATAGTGCGATATGTTCTGACAATTCTAGTTGTTGACTTTCTTTATTTATTGCTTTCTTGATCATGTACGGATTTTACATAGTTGGTAGAAAGACAACTTATAGACGATTGCATTGTCATTGAAATTGCAAATGTTATTCTTTAATGTCTGGCTTAAATCCTTAACGCACCAAAGACTGGTAACCTTTTCTAAAATTAAAAACAAGCATACGAAATGCGAGAGAAAGTGTTTTGCCTAACTATACGATAAACATCTCATAGCAGTGATTATGTAGTGATAATTATGTTAATGAGTGTTGCGTATAACGTTACCCCAACATTAAGTATTTTAATCGTTATCTCGGACGGTGACGTTGAAGGTAACGTTCCAATTAGTAATGTTATGAATCTCATGGTCTTAGGCTTGAAAACGTTCTGGTAAAGTTGTTAATATTACGTTTGTGAATTTTATTGCGTTGCGTTGAGTTGTTTAGCTGTTTCAAACTGTTTATCAGTATTAACAACGATGTTTGTATAAGATCTTTCTTTTACATCTCTAAGTGAAAATGGTTGACTATCTATTTTACTGCCTTTAGTTCCGACGAAATATGTCATCGTTTTAAAGCTTTTACTTACTTGGTTTTAAAAAGTAAAAAACAAAATTAATAAACAATATTTAATGAAAGCTTTTACTTCAAAAAAAATAAAAGATAGAAAATAGAAATTGATCAAAAAGTAAAAAAAAAAATGAAAAAATTGGAAACCAAAACCTTTTTTCGTCAATTGATCAAAACAACAATGCATTAATAGTGTTAGTATTAATAATAGATGCTTTAATATTTTTTTCCTTTTTGTATGTTATCCGTGTAAACTTTTTCTGAAGATTTTTAATTTTTTTTTTTATTTATTTTATTTATACTCACCACAATGTCAACAAATTTTCTTGCTCAATTTAATTCGGGGTCGGACCGTAGTGTACTTGAAACATAAACTTACATTGCTCTTTTAGCACTTGTGAAGTTCTCAGGGACCTAATACATAGTCGTATCATAAAATTAAGCTACACTATGTAAGTGCACAAGTTTCACTATTTCTATTCACGATTGTGTTGAAGCTTACAACTTCGGTGTCACGTAACGTTTTGTTAACTTTGTCTCTAATCTGACAGTTGTATGCAAACGAAAGTTTCGTGTAGAAACTATTCTCTTTAAAATCTTTGATAAGGTGGCCCTGGCTGGTTAGACTAGAAATATTAACGTCCAAATTCCATAACGTGTTCTCATGCTTGATGCTGTTAAAAAGTATGGATCTGTTTATCCATGCTGAATTGGTAGCGAATACGCTAGCTATAGAAAGAAAAAACAGCTGATAGATAAATCACTAGTTTGTCATATAATTGCGCTCAGGATAGCAATCTATCCTATAATAGTGATATAAAAGCGTCAAGAATCTCTTTTAATGTCAAAAGTGTAATTACTGATATATTAATAATTACTACGTATTTTAATACTTACACTATTGGCGTTAAATTTATAATTAATAATTTAATCTAACCTTTATTTTATCATTTCGGATGATACTAATTACTATAACTGTTTATTTATTTTATTTTAACAGAAATGTACTTAAGTAATAACCATAATGTAAGACAATAAATTCATAAATTAATTAGAAGTAAAATTAATTTATATTAATCATAATAATAAGTATAGCTTCCTAAAAAGTGTTAATAGTTTTAATTCTCATTGAGTTTATACGGAGGATTTTGTGTTTATATGGAGGTGAGTCTTGAGAACTTGAGTCATCAAAGAACCTATGCAATCAGCTGCTACAGGAACGGGATGACAGTGAAGTTGAAGTCAAGTTAATAGTTGACAAAAACACTGCGCTCAAGAACCAGTTGGCAGAATTACACATCCAGCACTTGGATATACTTGAGCAACATCAGGATCTCCGTCAAATCGTGTCAGACTTCCAACAGTGCAGAGACACCCACGACTTGGCGTTGAGACGCATTTCTGAACTTGAAGTTGAATTGTGCAAAGCCTACAAGGCTTTGTCTGACATTAATTCCCTCAAAGATAGCGAGCAGGCTGCCAATACCAATAGCCTGTTCAATGAGTTAGTTGGTAGTGTATCTGGTCAGGTGTGTGAGAAGCCAACTGTAACTATAGACTTAACCGGGGACGATACCTTAACTAAACGCCCTTTCCTAAGTAGTCACAACAAAATTAAGAAATATATTAAGATTTCAAAAATTATTAAAAAATATAAAAATGTTCTGAAAAAACATAATCTGTATAAATGTAATATTAATTTAAGAAAGGAACGTATTAGCTTGATTAGTGAGCTAAATAATTGTAAGAATAAGTTAGATCTAACTAGGAAAGTGTATAATGTTGACACTCAGAACCTACAGGATGAGTTACTGTGTAGGGAAAACACCCTAAAGGAAATCTTTAGTAGCTATGTATCTAGCCAACAGTTGTTAAGTGAGCGTTTACAACAGGCCGGTGAACTGGTTGATTTAGTGAAGCTCAGTGCAGAGAGATATGAGTCCCTGACTAATAATCTCTCTTGTAACTGTGCCTGCTCCCTACCACCTCCCAAGCTCCAGTATGTTCCACCTACAGCTTCACCCATAGTAACTCACTCTCTGGAAACTGTAAACAATAAGAAAAGTAGATCGATAGTATTCTCAGACACACTAGGATTAGGTTTTGGATCTCTGTTAAATAATTGTCTGAACCATAACGTTATAAACCATTGTCACCGTAATTTACATTTTAATGAGATAATACAAAAAATTGTACACACTCAAATGGATGAGCAAACCACTCTGGTTCTGCTTATAGGTAACAGCCTAGATATTAGAAAAAGGGACTTAGTTAATGGTATCAGTGCCCTACTTAAATTAAAGATAGGTAAATTAATTTTGTGTGCCTTGCCATATTCGAACTCTTTGTCTGAGCAAGAGAACCAACATATTTACAACTTAAATAATTTATTGCACATGTTGACATGTCGTCACAGTGACTGTTTATTGTTTTTTGATACTAACAATTTTGTTAGAGATTTTGTTTTAACTCAGGAACATATGTTCCTGTCGAAGAAATGTCGACATTTATTAGCTACATTGATAGCTTATAATTTACACGCAGTTATTGATAATTTAACTGAGACTAGGTTAAGTGAGGAATCAGTATTATCGTGTTATTCAAATAATACTGTCATAGATTCTTTAAACTTTTAGTGCCGACAAAAGAGAAGCATGGTGATAATATTTTACTTTATCACCAAAACATAAATCGTTTCTCTGGCAAAATCCTAGATGTGGAAATGTTGATAGATAAATACCATATGGATATATTATGTTTTTGTGAGACTTGGTTGAAACCAGATAAGATGTTATTTAATGTTACTAATTTTGCGGTTGCCAGTGCGTACAACAGATCTTCAGTAGGGGGTGGTACTTTGATTTTGTGTAATAATTATTTTAGACATAAGGAAAGAAAAGACATCACTGCTTGTTCTGTTGATCGCTTATGTGAGGTAGCATGTGCAGAGATAGAGGGCCATACTATCCTGTGTGTTTATAGACCACCTGCATCAAACTTATCATCATTTTTAATTACAATGGAAGACATATTGAGCAAACTTTTTAGGAATAATAATTTAATTTTCGTTTGTGGCGACCTGAATATTGACCTTTTAATTGATTCACCAGAAAAATGTAAACTTATTTCATTGTTCAAATCTTTTAATTTAAAATATCTATTTAATGAAGCGACTAGAATAACTTCTACATCAGCTTCATGCATAGACAATATTTTTACTAACTGTAGAATTAAAAAAACTTCTTTAATTAGTGGTGTTAGGTCTGATCATACAGGCCAACTAGTGTCCTTTGAGTTAAATAATAAGATACAATTAGATAAAATCATTGAGTTAAGATCGTTAACTAAAAGTAACTTACAAAAATTTAATGATTATGTTTTTAACAATCTTTCAACATCCAACTTCAGTTCAATGGACCCCAACATAAATTATTGTACATTATTTTCCACAGTCTGCCAGGAATTCGAAAACACATGTCCAGTTAAGAAATGTAAAGTTAGTTGCAAATCAAAATTTAGCGAGTGGGCCACCATAGGTATAAGAAAGAGTAGAGAAACTTTATATAATCTATATCACGAAAAATCATTGACCTCTGATCAAGCTTTTCATAGTTACGTTAGAAATTATTCAAAGATATTTAAGAGTGTTTGTACCCAAGCTAAGTCTAGACTAATTAGTAACAAAATAGATGCCTCTAAAAACAAGATAAAAACTGTGTGGCAGGTAGTAAACAAAGAAACCGGAAACACAAAACAACGGGATAGCGAACTAACTTTAAAATATGATAATAAGTCTATTGTAGATAAATTTGAAGTCGCTCAGACACTCGAAAACTTTTTCACAAACATCCCGGTAGAGGTTACGAAATCCCTTGCCTCGTCCTCTACATTAGCTGAATCACTACTTAAACAAAATTTCTGTAAAGACATACCTATCTTTGAATTTGAGCATATTACTACTGCTTCGATTAAAAAAGCATTTAAAAGTCTTAACATAAAAAACACGGAAGACTTATGGGGCATTTCTGTAAGGGTTCTTGGAGTCATCATTGATACCATTGCCCCTATACTTGCAGGCATATTCAACCAATGTTTAGATAGCGGTACATTTCCCGATTTGATGAAACACAGCAAGGTAATACCAATCTTCAAATCGGGCTGCAAGAATAACCCCTCTAATTATAGACCCATTTCTGTGCTCCCAGCACTAAGTAAAATTTTTGAAAAAATTATGCTTGATCAGATGATGTTTCATTTCAACCTAAACGGGATATTGCACAGTCGCCAGTATGGTTTCACGAAAGGTAGGTCGACCACAGACGCAGGAGTGAAACTAGTCACTCAAATTTTGGAATCCTGGGAGAGCTCTCAGGATGCTGTTGGCATCTTCTGTGATCTCTCCAAGGCTTTCGACTGCGTTGACCACAACACACTTATCTGTAAACTACACCATTACGGAATTCGTGGACTAGCTGCTGACCTCGTTTTTTCCTATCTGTCAAATAGACAGCAAAAAGTGGGTGTCAATGGTGCTATATCGTCGGGATCTCTGGTTAGAATGGGCGTGCCTCAGGGCTCAATTCTTGGGCCTTTTCTATTTCTAGTTTATATAAATGATCTCCCCTATATGATGTCCAATTTCTCCGATATAATTTTATTTGCTGATGATACTTCCTTAATTTTTAAAATAGATAGAAAAGATAGGGACGTCTTACATGTCAATGAGAGCCTAACTGTTCTTTCTAAATGGTTTACAGCCAATAATCTGTTACTAAATGCAAATAAAACTAAATGCCTTAAGTTTTCACTACCTAATGTACCCCAAGTAGGTCTAAATTTAATGCTTGATGGCAACAAACTTGATACAATTCATGAAACCGTATTTTTAGGTATAACTATCGACTCTAAATTGCAGTGGGGTGCTCACATTACTGCCCTGTCGGCTAGGTTAAGTTCTGCTGCGTATGCAGTTAGGAAAATTAGGCAGTTGACTGATGTGGCTACAGCTAGGTTAGTGTATTTCGCTTATTTCCACAGCATTATGTCCTACGGCATTCTGTTGTGGGGCTCAGCAGCTGACGTAGATTCGGTTTTTATTCTACAAAAGAGGGCAATCCGTGCAATTTATAACCTGGGTTCCCGCGAGTCCCTTAGAAACGTGTTTAAAGATATTAAAATACTAACTTTGCCATCACTCTACATCTTAGAAAATATTTTATATGTGCGAAAAAATTTGCATTCGTTTAATGTTAGGAGCGATTTTCATGATAAAAATACACGGGATAAACATAAAATTGTGATACCTAAATTTAGATTAAGCAAGACTAGTAAGTCATTTCTAGGTAATGGCGTACGTTTTTATAACAAGTTGCCGAAATCTGTAACAGATCTTACCGAGGGAAAATTCAAAACCCATATTAAACGTGTCCTCACTCAAAAAGCATACTACAAGACTAAGGACTACGTTGACGACAAGGATGTTTGGCATTAGTCCCTGCACATGTGGCTTCCCTGGTACCTCATTAACGACGTATGTGTATGTCTATTAACTATCCTCAATTATGATTTTTATTTTTATTCCTGTCGTTACTCTCAAGATATCTTTTATCTTATCTTACAATAATTTTTTCTCTAAGTTTTGATGACATTTAATCATGTCAATTGTTTTATATAGTTTAGCTTCATTTTATCTTTTGTAAATGTGAGAACTTCGTGGACTTGCCTATACATATAATTGTGTAAATTACTATTATTCATATTGTGTTATTTTTTTTCTTTTTGGTTAATTTTTGTACTCAAGACTTGGTATTACATTACTCACAGGTCTGTGGTCAAGACTACATTGTTCTCTCTTAACTATCATAAATCATATTACTGTATTTACTGAAGTTGTTAAAGATATCCTTTTTTTTAAAAGAGTAACCATGGAGTTTCTTGCCGGTTCTTCTCCATAGGAAACGACTAATTGGAACCGTGCACCTAAATTCGACTTTTCATAAGCGCCTGTATTGGTTTATGTGAAATAAAAATTTTTGATTTGATTTGATTTGATTTGGTGAGTGCAAATGCCAAATTGAAAAAATAGATATCTACATAATTATACTTAATTAACTGATTTATAAACTATTTTTTAAATTTCTCTTTTAATAATTAAGTAGTTACCAACCGCAAGTCATTCAAAACAAGTATTGAAACATTTTTCCATTAATTACGTAAATGTCGAATCTTGTTGTTTAAAATAGTCACCAATGCCAATAGTCCTTTTCCGCAATTTTCTTAAAGAACTTACGTTTATGGAGTTCACAAGGACAATATAATTGTTATTATTTATTAAGTACAGTCATTATAAGGAAAACATATTTTGTTTCAGCAGAATTATGATAGGGTTAAGTCACGCAACGTAGTTATAAGTAATAACTCCAGTACCTAAATTTAATATAAAATAGGTCGTAACTCCGTTGGAAGGTGGAATACTAATTAATGAAAACAGTAAACAAACATAATTAGACTGCCTCGTTGGTTTAGTGGTCGCAAGTCTGCTGAGCGTGAGGGTTCGATCCCCAGGTCGGGCAAAGTTGGGTTTTCCGTGTGGACTTTCTCTGAGCAGCCTGGAGTCTGGATTTGTGCCCGGTTGATGGCAACAAGCTCGCCCCATATTACATTGGACTATAGATATGTGTACACCAGTACGCTTTCACGTTCATCTTGCGTCTTCGTCTGAAGCATGCGTGAAGCACCATAGCGCATGCAATAGCGCATGCCTTAATACTAGTTCGGCAAAAGTGCATGCCCCTAGCGCACGCTAATCCGTCTACCGTCTATTGTATGTTGACTGACGACTGACCGAGGCGCACCGGTGTAGACGATAAGCTGCATGAGTCTTATGGCAATCAATATTGCATGCGCTTGACGCAAGAGGAATTGAAAGTTGAAAGCGCAAGATGAACATGAAAGCGCACGGGTGTAGATAGACATACAATTAAACATAACAGCGAAATGAGGGTGTACCTACACCTTTGCCCAACCCTTCCAGGAAAACGGGCGTGATGTTGTGGTTAAACAAATATTATTTCATAGAAATGAATAACAATTTAGACTGTATTTAAAGTCCTCTTTGTTTCTTAACTAGGCGAAATAGGTAAAGGTACTTATGCTAAATGTAATCTAGCCATTGCCAACATGAGTTTTCTATGATGATAACTCAGCCTATTACAGGCAGCGATTAGATAAGCTTGTCGATAACCTATATTTCGATATGCATTACAAGATATATGTTTTAACTAATATGCGTCAATGACCGATATACATTGACAACAATATATGTTTAAGTAAGTAATTGACGTTTGTCGGCCTCTTTTCATGTTCGGTAAGGAGATATAAAGCTGTTTACAAGCTTTTTGTTGTTATTTAGCTTAGAGAAACGCAGTCGACATAGTCGGAGTGGCCATTAGGAACATTGACAGAGGGGATGTCAACTCGCTTATGCCTCATTTGACACAAATTGTCAAATAGGGCATAATTTTGTTTCATTTTTAATGTGTGAATGTCGTAGCTACAGTGTACAATGCATATGTGTGAGACCACCTCCCCCCGCAAAAATGACAGTTTTTTTTTGTATTGAAAGAGAACGCTATGGATACTCCCGACTATGTCGACCGCGTTACTCAAAGTTATTTACTTAGTTGCAAGTAAAATATTTGTTTTATTATTTATGTATTTACTTGTTGTGACTTATGTCATCGATGTATGCGTTCTTGTATTACGAATGTGTCAATGTTTTCGTAGACTTTTTCCTTGTAGCTCGTGAACACAATCGTCTACATAGGACATACAACCGTCACCGTTTACAACTTGTTAGGACTGTTTTGAAGATTATCCACAGTGCCGTAGTATCTTAACTTACTTCTTGACTGAAACCACAGTAGATATGTAAGTTAAAGCAGTACCTCAACTTACTATAATCGCCTGAATTGATACACTCACACAGACATGTCCTGTACACTGAGTATAATATACTCTGTGTCATGTACTCTACGACAGCCGTGACTGACTGTATTCCGATGATAACTTAGAAGTCTTGTTGCAGTGCGTATCTGTGTGTTTCAATTCGAACGATTGTAGGTAGTTGAAGTTCTGTTTTAGCTTATAAAACTATATACTATGCTTCAACCGTCAATGTTAACAACATTTTAGGACTGTTTTGAAGTTTATCCACATTGTCGTAGTATCTTAACTTACTTCTTGACCGAAACATTGTTTTCCAACGTTCCACAAACTCTGAAAACAAATGAAAAGCAATAAATTGTGTAAAGTGGAAACAAACAAACAAGTCATATGATATTGTTTGTGCAAAATCTTCGGGTCTGTCCTGTTTATTTCTTAGACTGTTTGCATGAAGAATCGGTAGTCGATTTGTTGTTCATACAAGCCCCACAATCGAAACTATCGTTAAACAGTTTAATTGCATTACTTAAATCTATAGCGACATTATACTTGTATGACCTGATTTCTGAACAAAATAAAATCGATGTCCGGCACCACCACTAACATAGTAAAATTTCGTATTACGTTAAAATACCAACAGTTGAGGTATGGTACCTAAGCATCGAATATATCGAAACAACCAGACTGTTCAAATTGATCTGTAGAACTAAAAAAAATAAACTATATTTCAATGAAACAGAGGAAGGGAAAGGGGTGTTTCAGAATGAACACAGTACCTACACGACAACTGTCATTCTAACAACAATTTTATCCGATTGAGATAAAGTTTAATTTCTTTAGTTGTTAAGGTAAATGTGAACAGTCTGTTCGTCCCGATGTATTTGTCACTGACTGTACCAATATTTGACACTGACTGTACCAAAACACTAAAGCCGAGACCACATTTGTATGGTGTATCTACAAAAAAATTATATGTTAAATTATAGTAACACAATACAATAGGTACTCTTTATTGTACACAAAATAAACAAGAAACATAAATAAAAAAAAAGACATGTACAATGGGCGGTCTTATTGCACTTGGCGATTTCTTCCAGACAACCTTTGGATGGACATAATTTGCAAGAGAAAAAAACAAGTGAGGGGTAGTTCTCGGTGTAATAATAATTGGCTCATGTTTAAGCAATCACCAGATATAATGAAATATAACGCCCAAAAAATCGTAAGTACTTACCAGAATTTAATCCCCATTTTAATATGAAATTATCACCAATAAACGTAAAGTCTGCTAACCTAAAAAAGGCAAGTATCTTCAGAATAATCGCTGAGCTACCCAAAAATACCACGCATGCACCAAATCTGTACTCGCATTTTATTTAAAAAAATCATCCAAATATGTTACACAATTTTATCCTAATAAAGTAAATTAATATACAAAAATCATTGTTTACCCAAAAAATATAAATGAAGTTCTAAAAGTTCACCGATACTACCGTAAAATGTTTACTAAAGGTTGAGCTTCTTAGCATAATAATTCTTAAGCGAACAAATTTCGCTCACATTATTGTTGTATGTTTGTAAGGTAGTTTGGGTTTCCAAAGGAGCGTCGACGGAGCCCCGCTGCGCGGGGCTCCTATTTCTGTCTGCAGGGTTTAAAGTAACCTAACACGAAGTGGATGACGGGGGCTTCGTTCGCTCGCTTCGCTCGCTCACTCTAGCCCCCGTCATCCCCTTCGAACCTAACCTATCCGTGTCGGGGTAAAGAAATGAATATTTTCGCCCACTCAGTATTTTTTTCGCCCAAGTTAGTATTTAATTCGTACACTTGGAATTTTAGTTGCTAGCTCAGATTAACTGTTTCCCACTGCTAGTAGCTCATTTTACGAATTTTAATCATTCATTAATTATTGCCAGTTAAGTTAATTTTTCGCAAATATATTTTAATTCCGCTCGGTTTAGTATTAAAGTATCTCATTAACAGTCTTCCATATATTATAATCAATCTTCTTGGTTATAAGCATACATTTTATGCCAAACGTAGTGATATATTTGGGTAGTAATGACACAAAACTTTGCTAGTTAAAATTTGGTGCACGCGTGGCCTTTTTGGGTAATGAAAATTTTTTGTAGTGCAGGCATGACTTAAATAGCCCAAAAGATTTTGGTACAGGTTTCATTTATTTGTACATATTATATTTTTTTTGGATGAGGCTGTTTAGGGTAACGATTGTTTTTTTGGTGGTCATTCAATTTCATCCCATAATAATTAAGGAGACATTCAATTAAGTACTATAAATAAACCTAAAAACACAACTAAATAAATATTATTGACAATAAACATATTTTATATGAAGTGTATATATAAATACACAATACCCGACTGTACTTTTGTTGCAAGAAACTTTTCTTCTGGGTCAAATAGTCAACTTCAACGTTCACGCCGTATGCGATACGATAAGTAGCTAATTCTGTTAAAGTATGTAAAAAGTATTGAAACGACTGCACAATACACTTCCGCTTCCTTTTCCATTCACCCAATATCCTTCGTACATTCAATCTATCAATCACTCTCACTCTCTCTCATTCGTTCCAATAACCCAAAAGGGCGGCTTTTTACCGGCTCCGAACTAAAACTCAACAAAACATAGTGAAGTGTCTGTTTTTGAGTGTAAATAACACAGAAAAGGGACGTCCCAAGACTGTAGGTGCACCTACTACGAGGAACAACGACGGCAGGAACCGTAAGTACCCTTCCTTAACCTCTCCGTTTTTTCCGTATTGTGCATTTACTTAATTCATAGTAAAACCTGTGGTAACAGTCAACATTCGAAGGTTTTTAACTCATAACAACCACCAACATTTCTGGTCCTTCGAGCCGGATTCCTATAAATGAACCTCAAATTTACTATTCTTAATACGTCTGGCGTCCATATTTATCAATTATCATATAGTTAAAACACTCAAAACACGACACAAATATCATCATACATCATCATATTTACTTATAATCACAAGTTTATATCATCATTTCATCATATCAAATGGTCTTCTAAGTTTTTCAAACTTCGAATTTGAAACTTGAACAAGTTTTTACCAGTTGAGTAGGTACTTAAGTACCTATTTTTCGTTCGTCCGGTACAGGCGTCATTACACCCGTGTTCCGATTGCAGGGTGATTCTTAACATTTTATCATAATTTGAATGAGTTTGGTCATTTTCAGGCATTGTTTTAAGTGTAACATACAGCACTAAGACATATCATTAGCACAAAATAATATCATAGTTAGTTTAAGCGTAACATATAACGTTTTCACTTTTATCAAACATTATCATAACATTGTTAACGTAACATAAAGCGTTGCAATAGTTGATCAAAATAAAATAGTCTTTTGTTTTATTTATATTTAGTCGTAACATATAGCGCTAAGTAAACACTAGACTTGCATAACATAAACATATTAAAACTTCGTTGTAACATATAACAACATTAACAAACACAAATTCATTTATTTCTTAATATTATAAACATAGTATAATTTCGTTGTAACATATAACAACATTAAACAAACATCAAACAATTCATTTATTTCATAATATTCCTACAACTTGTTTCATCATCGCAACATTATTATCATATTATTGCAGAATTTATACGACATAGGTAGGTACTTTCCCGTAAAGTGAAGCTACAAACGTCGATTTGCTTCAAATTATCATTCAATTCACGTTATATTATCATTCCATTTATTTTCTGTGGTTTACGTCACTTCACTCATTCAATTTTAGGGATAACAGCTCTAAAATAATACCATCCTGGGAAAATTCCTACTATTTGGTAGATTTATTGGTAATATTTGGGGAACATTTTCTACCATTACTAAATAATTTAATAATATTCCTTTGCATTGCCAAACGATATTTTAAACATTAACATTACCAATTAGTTTTATATCACAGTAACATTAACATTAAGCTGTAATAATCGAGATTGTTACTTTATATCAATCAAAAAATTTCTTGTAGAGTGTTATCATAATCAGTCATCATGAGTGACGCAATGGCAGCTCACTATGAATCAAAACGTAACATAGCTTATAAAAGATTATCGGATGCAGTTATCTGTGCTCGTAAATGTACAAAAGATTCAAGTCTTCTCCCGCGTTTCGAAACATGGTGTTCGCGGTTAGAAGCCCTTATGGAATCATTCAACGATGCTCACGTAAAGCTCTTAAGTGAATATAAAAACCTTAAACTTGGTGAAGAATGCATTTTAAAAGAAACACATTACCAAGAGCAAGCAGATGACATGTACTTTGAAGTCTTAGAAACAAAACGTAAACTCTTACCTGAACATAAAGCAGAGATGAAAGCTTCTACAGCGCCATCTGAAAATATAAAACGTACCAAACTTCCACCGATGAAGTTGCCTAGTTTCTCAGGTCAATTTAAAGACTTTCCTGGATATATTGATTTGTTCAACACGTTAGTTCATGTTAGGACAGATTTATCAAATGTTGAGAAGTTTCAATATCTTATTTCTTCCCTTTCTGGGGAACCAGTAAATCTTATCAGAGCTTTTCCTATTTCGGAAGCCAATTATATCAGCGCATATGAAGCACTTGTAGATAGATACAGCAACAAGAGGTTTCTTGCATTCTTATGTTGGGAGCAAATCTGCAATTTAAAACAAATGAACACAGGTTCAGTGCAAAACCTGCGTAACCTTTTAGACACCTTTTCAGAAAATCTTTCTATGTTAAATTCATTGGGTTTGCCCACATCAAATTGGGATTTTGTTTTATTTCATTCTCTTTTAACAAAGTTGGATAAAAAATCTCGCGAAGCTTTTGAACTTTCGTGTAATGGTTGTGATTTCCCACGGTTTGATCAACTAAAATCATTCTTATTAGAACGATGCAGTGCATTAGAGCGCTCATCTCTTACAAGTATTCAACCTGTAGCCACTGCTAATAACAGTAATTTCAACAATTCAAATAAAAATAACAATGTCAACAAAAGAGACAATCATTCACCTAATTATAATCCCAACAAGTCTTCAACAAATAAAACATCAACCATGCTTTTGGCTCAAACGCCTAGCGCATTAAATTGCATCATTTGTAAAGAAAATCATTCTCTGTTTGCCTGTAACAATTTTCTGTCTAAATCACCTCAAGAGCGTGCTCAAATTGCAAGGCAACATAAACTTTGTTTAAATTGTTTGCTTTCTAATCATAACACAAATCAATGTCTCTCAACATATACATGTAAAACATGTAATCAGCGTCATAACAGTTTGTTACATTTCACTAGAAAAGCCTCATCAAATCAGAATAATAATTATCAACAAAAACAATCACAAACTCATGTTACTGCCAATTCATCATCAAATCAGGCTAGTGCGATTAGTACTGAAGAACCGGTTATCACACCAATAACAACATTGTCAAACATATCTAGAGGTTTATCTCCCTCTTTTGTTCTTCTTGCCACGGTGCAAGTCGAAGTTAAGGATGGTCGACATATTTACCAAAAGGTTCGTGCTTTGCTGGATCCAGGAAGTCAAAGTCATATCATTACCAATTCTTGCGCGCGTCGGCTCGGTCTGACCCGTGTCAAGTTTAACACACCAATGTCTGGAGTAGGCGAAGTTCCTGCACAGTCGTCTAGCAAAGTTTTCTTAAAAATTCGTCCTTTAGGTAAATCTGAAACAACATTCACAACAGAGGCAGTAACATTGGATAAAATTTGCGGCGATATGCCTTCACATGCAGTTAATATTAACGATTTTCAACATATAGCAAATCTCAAGCTTGCAGATCCAGATTTTCATAAGTCTCGTCCTATCGATATCTTGATCGGAGGAGAGATCTTTCCGCAAATTTTGTTACCAGGCAAAATTGATGGCGGTAGTCATGTAGCGTCAGCAATCAACACAGTGTTTGGATACATTCTCATGGGTAGGACGAAAGCAGCCTCTCCCAGTGTTGAGTCTATTCCAGTTTCAATCAATCATTTATCAATCGATGCTAGTTTAGACATCGCGGTCCAAAAGTTTTGGGACACAGATAACATACCATCAAAATCAAATCAAGCAGCCTCTGCAGACGACGTTCGTTGCGAGGACATTTATCAATCAACACATCAACCTGATGCTGACGGTCGTTACACTGTTCAGCTACCATTTCGTGAGTCATCAGCTCCAATATTCAATGATTCTTATTCAATTGCGCTTCGGCGATTCAAGCAGCTTGAGAAACGTCTTCTTCAGAATCCATCATTTGGGGAAGAGTACAAAACACATATCATGGAATATTTATCAAGTGGCCAGATGGAACGCGTTCCATCTGACGAGTGTCAGTCTCCTACTGCGTATTATATACCACATCATGCGGTTATTAAGCCTAGCAGCGTCTCCACTCGACTGAGAGTTGTGTATGACGCCTCGGCGAAAGATAAGGATGGAAAATCACTCAATGACACTCTTTTAACAGGCACTAAGCTGCAAGCAGATATCAATAACATCCTTTTACGTTTTCGACTCCATGCAGTTGTTTTAACAGCCGACGTACGTCAAATGTACCGGCAAATCATCATTACCAAAGAACATCGGGACTATCAACGTATCTTGTTTAGATCGTCACCCGAAAAACCAATTGAAGAATACAGAATCAATCGCGTCACATTCGGAGTGTCGTCTGCGCCTTTTCTGGCCATCCGTACCATGCATCAATTGGCTCAAGACGAAGAGGAGTCCTTTCCCGCTGCGGCTACAGTGCTGCGCGAGGATCTGTACGTAGATGACGTAGTTACCGGCTGTGAAAATATAGAACAAGCAATTAACATACAACAGCAATTAAATAAAATCATGGCGGCCGGTGGTTTTGAGCTCAGGAAGTGGTCTAGCAATCATGCGGCTGTTCTACAAAACATACCTGAAGAGCACAGGATGGTACCAGATTTGACGTTCGACAGTGACACCAACTTTATCAAAGTTCTCGGGCTCGCCTGGAACGCCAATCAAGATGTTTTTAATTATCAAGTAAATCAGATTCAGCGCGATTGTACCAAACGAACAATGCTATCAGAGCTTGCTCGCATCTATGACCCCATTGGTTTACTTACACCATTAACATTTTTAGCAAAATTTCTCATTCAGCGTCTGTGGTTACTGGGAACGTCGTGGGATGAACCAGTGCCCGATGACATACATCAAACTTGGACGAAGTATACTCATCAATTATCTCACCTATCACAGCTTCGTATTCCGAGGCGTATCACACATAATCATGCTGCAAGTTACCAAATTCATGGTTTCTGCGATGCCAGCGAGGCTGGGTATGCGGCAGTGGTGTATCTTCGTTCCAACTTCAACAAAAATCAATATCAAGTCCGCCTTGTGAGCGCAAGATCACGTGTTGCTCCTACCAAGCGCAGAACGCTACCAAGGCTCGAGCTATGCGGTGCATCATTGCTCGCAGATCTTATGAGCTACATCATTGACACATTTTCAAAAAACATAAACATTGACGGCGTGTTCGCATGGTCTGATTCCATGATAGTTCTTGCATGGATCAAGTCCAATTCAAATAATTTCAAAGCGTATGTGGGTAATCGCATCGCAAACATACAAAGAAAAGTACCAACTGCTACCTGGAAACATGTGCCAGGCAAGCATAATCCAGCTGATTGCGCAAGTCGTGGCTTACTACCAGATGAGCTCATCAGTCACGCCCTCTGGTGGACAGCACCGGAGTGGTTATCATTACATCAAGATCGTTGGCCCAACGAAAAAATACAAACAGAAACGCCATGCGACACTGACGTAACTTGCGAAAAGCGTAAAACAGTTTTAAATATTCACGTAACTAACGTTCATCCCATCGATAATCTTATCGACAAGTATTCATCACTTCGTAAAATTCAACGTATTTTAGCATATTGTAACAGATTCATCAATGCCTTACGCAAAAATAAACAAACTGATCATTTTACAGAAATTGAACTTCACAATGCCCTTATGGTACTTGTTAAACACGTGCAACAATTAGAATTCAAGGATGAAATCAAACAATTATCAGCAGGAAAAGTTTTGCCTAAATCGTTTAGGAAACTTAACCCCTTTTTGGATCAATCCGGTGTTTTGCGGGTGGGGGGAAGGCTCTCTCGCTCCGATCTAGATTTCGAAGTCAAGCATCCAGCATTACTGCCTCGCAAACATCGTTTAACTCAACTCATAATTCAATCAGTTCATAACGAAAACTTTCATCCAGGTTTACAAACCTTACAGTTCTTACTGCTTCAAAACTTTTGGATTTTATCTCCTAGGCGAGCAATTCAGCATGTTTTATCAAATTGTTACCGTTGTTTCCGCGTAAAACCAACAACACTTGAGCCTAAAATGGCAGATTTACCAAAATCACGTATAACACAATTAGAAGCATTTCAATCAGTTGGCTGCGACTACGCAGGGCCATTTAACATAACAGTACATAGAAATCGCGGAGCACGTACTACCAAAGCATATTTATGTCTTTTTGTGTGCTTTGCCACAAAAGCACTGCATTTAGAGTTAGCTTCTGATATGTCATCCGAAGCATTTTTAGCTGCGTTGCGCAGATTCATTGCCCGTCGCGGTAGGTGCAATACCATCCACTCCGATTGCGGAACAAATTTTAAAGGTGCTCAGTCACAATTATCAAATATCATGCGGTCAGCCTGTGAGGCTGAGCGTATATCATTTAAATTCAATCCTCCTGGGGCCCCACATTTTGGCGGCCTTTGGGAAGCGGGCGTCAAGTCCGTCAAGACTCATCTTTATCGTGTCATTGGCACCCAAATCTTGACGTACGAGGAACTTAACACATTGCTCGTTCAGGTCGAATCGCTTCTGAATTCGAGGCCATTATGCTCACTAAGCACTGATCCAAATGACTTAGCGGTGCTCACACCTGGACATTTTTTAACATTAGCCCCATTAACATCATTACCAACACCAGATTATACAAGCATAAAAATTAACAGGCTTACTCGTTGGCAACTCTTGCAACGCATGCATCAAGATTTTTGGTCTCGATGGCATAACGAATATCTTACTAGCTTATCACAACGCTTGAAATGGACCAAGTCCTCGCGTGATGTTCGTATAGATCAACTAGTTATTATCAAAGACGAATTGCATTCACCATTGCGATGGCGTTTTGGTAGAATCATTAAATTATATCCAGGTCGCGACGGTATTCCTCGTTCAGCAACGGTTAAAACTGCTCAAGGAATCATTGATCGACCTTTAGTAAAGTTGTGTCCCATCCCAGATGGACAGGACTAATTTTTCATCATTAACAACACTAACATTTTATCATAAACATATTCCATTATAGTCTTTGTATTTGTTATATACTTATTACACATTAAACACAATAAATTCTATAAATTAATCAATCATAGCATAATTTCACACCACACTTGATTTATATGGACAACAGCTTTTTATCATTCTGTACCTTTGAGTACTTCTGTCTCAATAAATTTCGCCATCGGGGGGGAAGAATGTTAAAGTATGTAAAAAGTATTGAAACGACTGCACAATACACTTCCGCTTCCTTTTCCATTCACCCAATATCCTTCGTACATTCAATCTATCAATCACTCTCACTCTCTCTCATTCGTTCCAATAACCCAAAAGGGCGGCTTTTTACCGGCTCCGAACTAAAACTCAACAAAACATAGTGAAGTGTCTGTTTTTGAGTGTAAATAACACAGAAAGGGACGTCCCAAGACTGTAGGTGCACCTACTACGAGAAACAACGACGGCAGGAACCGTGAGTACCCTTCCTTAACCTGTCCGTTTTTCCGTATTGTGCATTTACTTAATTCATAGTAAAACCTCTGGTAACAGTCAACATTCGAAGGTAATAACTCATAACAACCAACAACAAATTCTAAATCTCCGATTTGCACGGAAGAGAGATCAGCATCCAAAAGATAACTTTCATCTATCTAATCAATATCATAACCACCAAACACATGTTCTGATTACACAACCGTAATCTTAACAGCAGTTTGTCCATCTTATTAATAAGTGATTAGAAACGATTTATGTGTTGTCAAAATAAATTGAGCGATGTATCTGTGTGATTTAACTTTCACTTCCATCCTTATTGGTCTTCCGTTTGCTAACTGAACAGCCGATTTGGAGTAAGCTGAGTTTGATTTATAGTCGGACGAGTTGAGGGCTTACCTTTCGAAACTTCTCAGTTGTCTTGAAGCTTTGCGTTTGAATAGTGCAAAAGCTGGTGTAGTTCTTGCCCTTCATAGCATGGGACTCTTAAATGAGCAGATTATAATTGAATAGATAATGTAAGTGGACCTACTTTGTGTGCCATCAGTAGGAGCAGTACTCCTAATTTTTATGAGGCTTACTCAGTTCCCTCTCGTCCGTTCCCGGGGGTCTACTCCCTAAGCACGAAGTCCGTGGTTTCGGCCTTAGTTACGAGCGTTTCCTAATCCGATGATGATTATTTCGGGGCCCGAACTAAGAATGAATGACAACA
Organism: Amphipyra tragopoginis; assembly: GCA_905220435.1. Taxonomy (NCBI): domain Eukaryota; kingdom Metazoa; phylum Arthropoda; class Insecta; order Lepidoptera; family Noctuidae; genus Amphipyra; species Amphipyra tragopoginis. Next base: position 12,526,341 of record HG991993.1, read on the forward strand.
CAATTTGACAGTTGTCCCTACTACCGATGTGTTTTTGCCCGTCCGAAAAGTTGAACTTGACACTTGTTTTGTTCACTCTTACGTTTCGGGCTACTTTCGGACGGGCGACTAACTTTGTTGACGGACTTAGGGAGTAGGCCCCCCGTTTCCACAAGCGCGAATGGTTGTAGGATACGTATCTCTGACCTTTCACTGCAAAAACGCATGAGGCGAACACAACATTTAATTCCCAGCAGAAATTGTGCACGTGGTTTGTATAAAAAAATGTGACACGCTTGTTTTTATACAATTTGACAAACTTTTCTACATATAACTGTGGTTAAATGTCATTGGCGAATTTTTTGCAGTGAACACCTCCGGTGGCCATTGGCTTTGTCACCATCGGCTTGTCACTCTTTTTTGTCGCAGTTCTACGTCCAACATTGTCAATCAATCAATCAAGAATCGCTGTGGTCCACGTCTGACTAATTGCGTGTACGAGAGTAGCCACATCTTTACTTTACGGAGAGACGGAGATTAAAGTTGTGACGGTTTTATCATGCTTTCACTTTCACACGTTCGTGGGTTGCTCTTGCATAAGTTATTAGCAACTCGTCATACTTTGATTATGGGATTTTGGTAACATTTAATGGTTGTTATTTAATAACTGTGTAGGCATATCGTAAAGGTTGTATTATGTACGGTAACAATGAGCGTTACTATTAGTATTATCTGGTACTTATAGCTAGGGTTGCCAACTCTTTTTCGGTCAAAAATAGTAGTTCTAAAATGATTACCCCGCAAAAATATAGCAGATAACGAAAGGATAAAGAAAAATATAGTAGGTTCCAGAACAGGTAGTTTATGTCTTAAGAATATTTTTTTATAAATTAACGTTCTTCAAAAGTAGGTAGGTAAGTAAGTAGTACCTAGGTAGTTACCAAAACACATACTCGAGAGCGCGAAAATCAAAATTGCCAATCTGTCAAAGTCAACGTAATTGTCAATTTGACATACCAGAATCGTTCAGAAATAGATATTGACGTTTCGTTTTACGCTTACACATTTTGAAACGAATATTGTTGCTTTGAGTTTGATGCCTTTAAAATATAGTAGTTTCGCCTACTATATACTTTTTTCAAAAATATAGTGGTCGGGCCTCTAATATAGTAGGACTAGATACATATAGTAGGGTTGGCAACCCTACTTATAGCAAACATTCTTACTACTAGTTCAATATTCTTAGTACTCTTTGGTATCTCTTGGACCTTTTATACGTCGTGTGACTCTCTGGGGTCTACTATGTCGTTGCCCCCGACTCTCTTGTAGGGTTCACAGTAGTACGTGACCACAACGTGACGCCTCCTCCCAGCGAACGCCCTCGACCCAGAAATACCTTCTATTACTTACTTGCTAGAAAAAAATAATATCCGCAGGGACTAGCCACTTTGATAGTCATTTATTATTCTGTTTGTTTTAAAATACGAATGTTATACTTCTGTACGTAACATCTGTCAGTACACTCAAAAAAATCGTCATTATAAGTTCAATGCAGCCGTTTCTTAAACGCTACTAAATCTACTAGCAAGTTAAATTGTGCAAGCTGTTGTTGCAAGTGCTCGCTTAGTCGGTAAAACTATACCCTTTTCACCGTAACGGCCTGTCCACATCCCTACGTCACGACGTCGTCAACGTGGAACGGTGCGGTAACGCGGCTAGGTGCGTTGACATAACGTGCAAATTTACGTTACCGTATCGTAACACGTTCCGCCCGCGCTCTCCACGTTCGCGAGTTAGTCGCCGTCTATGTGCTCCGATGCTTTAAAACCATACCTTACTGTTTCTCTTAATAAAATTTAGGATCTACATGGTCAACGATAAATCTAACAATGATCCTGACGTGCATTTTTACGACACGGTAACGTGAATTTGCACGTTATGTCAACGCACCGTGCGGTCCACGTTGACGATGTCGTGACGTGGAGATGTGGACAGGCCCTAAGATGATTCTTGACGGTTCTCTACAAAACGTTACCATACTAAGAATGTCAAATATTTTTTAAAGGCATGTATTTAACGCGGCGACAAACTAATCTGATTTAGGGTTTTAAAAATAATTAAAATGGGTAGCAAAAATAATAGGTTGGCAGCTACAGTGAAGTAGCATTTTAAGTATAAAGTAGCAGCTTTATTTTTAGTTGTAAGCTTTGTTTAAATTTAAATTGGCAGTGATCTTTTGGTTTTTCTTTTTAAACTAGGTGGAGCTTAAGTCGACGGAGCCCCGCTGTGCGGGGCTCCTATTTCTGTCTGCAGGGTTTAAAGTAACCTAACACGAAGGGGATGACGGGGGCTTCGTTCGCTCGCTTCGCTCGCTCACTCTAGCCCCCGTCATCCCCTTCGAACCTAACCTATCCATGTCGGGATTCCCCTTAACCACCCTGCTAACATTATTAGTCGCCAAGTCATTATTTATAGCTCCTCGCCTCATTTTATTAGTTGCAAACACTTAGTCGCCTTTTAAGTTATTAGTCACCTGGAAAATAATAAGCCTTTTTAAAACAAAACATAGATAATATAGCTATGTTACGGTTTTTTGATGATGTCGTTTACGTTGTTTCGATAGGTAGTGTCTCCTTACGACAATTTACGAAATGACTGAGTTGTCAGGACTCATGTTTGGTTGAACGGAGTATAGAAGTCGACTTGCTGCGGGTGTGTCCACAGTGAAAGTGGAAGCCCACTTCCGCAATTTAACTAATTAGTGGAGTTAGCGCTTTCGGTTGCCAGTAGTTTTTGGAGGACTGTCTCGTTGGTCTAGTGAATTGGTCTAGTTGGAAGGTGAGGTGCTGGGTTCGATCCCCAGGTTGGGCAGCGTTATTGAGTTTTTTCCGTGTGGAGGGTCTCAGCAGCCCGGTATCTGGATTTGTGCCCGGTTGATTTTATTTATATACTTATGAGTAACTGGCACTAATGGGGTATTGATGGCAATAGGTTCACCCGCTATTACATGGGACATCCGACTTAAACATGACGGCGAAATGAGGGTGTACCATACACCTCTGCCCATCCTTTCTGGGTATACAGGCGTGATGTTATGTTAGTATTTTATCTATCGTTAAAATTCCCGACACATCCCTGTACCTAAGTAAAGACTGTCCTATTTTATTTGCTCAGACACAGGTAAATAAGCGAATGCCTTCTTCAATCTCAATTGATCATTACATTTTATTAGCGTTACATTTTCTGTCTTCCTCGCAAATATGTAAATATATGGCGAGTACAACTTGGCATGAATATGCATACTTGCGGACTTATGTTTAAATATGTACCTTTTTTTTACTTTGTTTATGTTCCTACGTGCTGTAGGTTTTATAGTGTAAAAAGATGTGAATATTTCTTATGGATCTCGTGCCCACTGTGACTGCCTGAAATCTGAAATCGCGTAGCTGTTCCCTACATTTAAGTATATTTGCATAACTCGTCAAAATGTAGGGAAAAGCAGTTTTTTTTTTCGCGATTCCCGGTTTGTTCCCATAGCAAAAGTTGTTCATAATGGTGAGTACAGCCCTTAAGAGGTTGTGCGTTATTTATGTTACACCTTGTATAGGGTTAGGTACTGGCTATTGGACACGATCGCGTGGCAGGATTGTGGCACATTTTTTTCACTATTTTATAAACCAGTAGGTGCATGAAAACAGCCTCCACGAGTGACGATATTTCAGTACGTCCGTTGCACCCTGGGCAGTCGGCCTCGCTACCAACCTTGTTGACTGGCTAATCTTTTTACCACGGCATGAGCTATTCTTGTATACTCGTGCCGACACGATAGAAGAAGAACCCAGTAATGCTTTACGCAAAAGTAAATCATTTTAGAGATATTATTTTAAAGAGAACAACATAAAACAAAAAAATACACCTCAATAATTGTTCATTTCTCCTTTCTTTTCTGGGTTATTGGGTAGTGTCAGGGCCGTCGTTAACATATTGGAGGCCCTGGGCACATTAGGAGAATGGGGCCCCAATGACCTGGATAGAACACTATGTTGTTACAATAGACAAATAAATTAGATACGCAAAGTTCTAGATTTATTTTTATTTCTTTATAGTCACATAAAATGCATAGATAATCCACAAAAAAGAGTAGAGTAGCTTCGCGCATGCAAAAGCTAATAAGCAAGTAGGTAAGTACTGTAGTCAGTCATTATTACCATTTGATTTTTTCGAAATAAAATGTTTTTTCGGTAATAAATATCGGTTATCGTTTGGTGATCTGGCAGGAACTAGGGGGCACTATCGATCGCGTCATCCCTTTCGTACCTAACCTATCCGTGTCGGGGTGCCCCAAATTAGGTGTCGAAGTTCTATAATTGTCGGAGTAGCGTAATGTCGGATTTCCATAGTGTCGAAGTAAAATCTTGTCGTAGAACGATTTGTCGAAATTCAGTTTGGGAGTGTGCCGAGGAATTTAAAATGTGATTACCTATTACTACGATCCACAAGAATAACCACGAATCTGCGTATAATTGCTATGTTCCTTTAATTACTCGCTAATTCATCAAACATTCGACCTTCATGCCAATTTAAAATTAGCAAACTAAAAAATGCTAGGCACCGTCAATAGCGTTTTTATTATGTTAATTATACTGTCTAGCTTCCAATATAAAAGAATTATCATTTCCGTAATCAATCCACCTGATTAGTGGAATCGTGTAGAATCAATGACTTTGTAATAATTTTATATAAGGTTTTTGTCTATAGTTTGCGGTGGCCAATATGATGGTTCATAAGGCAGATATTGGACACATTTTAATGCCAATTTACTGATAAGGTACTAATTTGATGGATCATATTTTTGCGAGTGATAAATATTGTCTGTTATATTTATACACAGGAGCTCGTGCCTAAATAATTACAGCCGCATAGACCGATCTTCCGGGTTAACCCTTTGGCTCGACGAGATTTTGACATTTGTCATACCCGCTGACTCGGGGAGTTGTCGCGTCAATTAATTGAATTAAGTCACCAAATGCAGGAACTTGCACGCAAGTTTTAAGTATGAATTTAATGTGAAAAATATTTTATTTCATTAATATTGTACCTAATATGTCTAGTAAATTTCTTTAAAAATGTGCTGTTTACATGAAGCTACGTCAACATAATGCGAAATTAGAATAAAATAGATATTTAATATACCTATATCCAAATATTAGTTGAGATAGATTAGCTCAAAAACAATAATTAACGTACCTAGTTACGTGTTGAAACGCTGAAGGGACAAGCTAAACATAGTTTCTTTTTCTTTTCATTTTCACTTTTACCATTATTCAAATACAAAAACGGATAAAAAACACAATTCAATTCAGTAAAAATTGTACGTCGACTTAATTCGAACCTAGTGCTGACCATCAATCCAAAATTGTTAATACAATACAAATGTTGCATTCAGCCAAATCGATACTCATTCAGCCTAATCGAAACTCATTCATCCTAATCGAAAAATAATCATTAAATAAATAAAATCGCTCGAAAGTTAATTAATGACATTTATTTATTTTCGGCATAGCTACAAATAAATAATTTCACGTGAATAGAAATTATTTTTCAAAAACCTAAAGTGTTGGCACAGATTAAATATTATTACAAGTAGAATGAACACGAAGATATTTTAAGTATCTAATAGACATAATTAGAATGTATTACCACATTCTCTCCTATATTACTACATGCAGTCGGTCAACGCGGTACATTGTCGCAGAGCATTCGTGCTAGGGTTTGCTGAGGAAAGCGAGCAGCAGATAGGCGGAGCTTATGTCCTAATCTGCCATACCGCAGCTCGGGACATAAATTCCTGGGCCTTTGCTTCCTGATTTCAAATAGAAGTGAAATAGTTCATAAGATAGAGGACGTACTACTATAATCAGGTTTTAATAATGTTAGAGGACATAAGGTCGGCTCACAAAACAAACATGGCTAAGATCGATTTCTAAATCTAAGATAGCGGCTACGAAAACTTACTACTTATTCATCATGGGTGATATTTCCATGGTTTTCATGGCTCCTGTTGCAGAAAATGAGGTCAAAACATGAAAAGTTCACTAGTCGTCATGGGTGTCAATTCTGTAGTTTTCGGTGGCGCTGAGGCCGAAAATGGGGACAAAATGAAATTCCAAGATAGCGGCTACAAAAATTTGCAAATTAGTCGTCATGGGTTTCAAAATCGTGATTTTCGGGGGTGTTAATGCCGAAAATGAGATTAAAATCCAAATCCAAGATGGCGGTTACGCAAATGGGCTAGCTGTCATGGGTGTATTGGGTGTGCTGTATTTAAGGGCTAGTAAATTTCATTTAACTAGGTAGTGAACTTTCATGACGGCTATCTTGGATTTAGGAGTAGAATTTATTTTCGGCTTCAGCACCCCCGAAATCTATGGAAATAATATAATTATGAAATAATAAGTAAATTTTCAAGGCCGCCATCTTGAATTTAAGAATAACTTATGTCTACCTACTGCTGCAAGGCTTATCCGCTGCGACTATCAGCTCGACAAAATGTTAAGGTCTAAAAAATGTTGTAAAAGTGCCAAGTAAAGATGGCTGAACTACTGTTGCCTTTGCACCCCTGTCCAAATAAAACGAGCAAAATTTCATAAAGTGTTTAAAATCGATCTCGAAATAAAATCCTACTTCAAAACCCAGAGGTGCCTAGTCTGAGGTGAAACATTTAAGAGTTCGTGTAATGTTACAATTATTCGCCATTTTCACATAACAGCATGTTCATTGCTCGTTTTACGTTCTAACTTATTAGAATTCTAACTACTACATTATAAGTAAATGCTTCCGGTCAGCATCCGACTTAAGATGGCCCAAGGCCTCATCAATGTCTCGCATCGAGAATGCCAAAAGCTTTCCGCCATTAAATCTTCCCCGAAATCAAATACTCACTACGCCTATGTCAGATATACTGGGCACCCTATACCATCTACGCCTTCAAAAAATAAAGTCTATAATGTATGACCTCTTCACCCTCTTCACCTCTCTTCTGTTTTTTTTTTTCGCTTATTCACAGCCGTTAACCATCCTGGACATAATAAAATTAATATTCTAACATATACCTATGCAATTTAAAATTAGTACATGAAGGCGTAGGCGAGGTACCTAGATTTCGCACTATTAAGATCCCGTTTAACAATTTTAAACCTTATTACAAGGATCGTTTCGTAGATAATTATTATTTTACTGCCGATATTGCGTCAAATTAGAATTTATTTTTTGAATTTTGAATAAAGAATATCAGTCTACGGATGCATTGGATTCCACGGTGAAGTTTCGGTACGAATATTTATTGATTAGGATTATGATTTATGATGAATCGAAATCTAATATATTTTATTTAAATGTACCTACTGACTTATTACGATTATTATTTAAAAAAAAGTATCTTTGATTGCTTGATTATAATTTTAACATAGATAGAATGTTAAATTACATCAAACATGTAAAATATTTACTATAATTAAAAAAATCGATTTTTGGTGTTACTTATTTTTTATTAAATCGATTCGAACAAAATCACAACGAAATAATCGATTCACATAATCACTTTTTCACATCATTAACCATAAAAAAATAATATGGCGGCTGATTCCGAATCCCAAATTGAGTAGTGATAACAAAGATTTCGTGATATTTTACGTACGTTTACGTTTTACGTTAAAACATGGGCTTTTTCTAGTAGTATATCGCATTTGTCTATAGATGATGGATTGTTTTTAACCACGCCTACTGTGTAATTTGTGATATTAGTGATAAATGAACAACAACAAAAGTTCAACTGGCGGGAAGCTTTTACTTTGGATATCAAAAACTTTGTTATCACTACTAAAATTACCAAAACTATGGATGATTTCCTCGAGTTAATAAATGATTTACTCATTTTGTGATGATTGGTAGTCCAGAATCCATTCTTTTTATGATTTTTAGCGTCCACCACGACTGTCATCAAATGGCGGTTATCGCATTTAATACATTCAGTTTTGTAAAGGTAAATATAAAAACTCGTGCGCTAAATAGGATTGATTCAATGGTACTCAAACTTGAGCTTTTTATTTAGTTCTTATAAATTTCATCCAATAACAAGATCCGATAAGTAGATAATTAAATGTTTACATTATTAATTAGGATGTCGTATGACCTAATTCTGGGCCCCGATCGGGGTCGAAAACGAGTTTACGGTAGTTCTTGTGTTCGTCCCCTTTCGGGGCCCGCTACGGACTATACGGTTAAGCCACGCTTGCCGAGGTTGGTCTGTGGATGGGTGACCATTTACCACAGCGAGTTTCCTCCGTGCCTCGGAAAGCACGCAAAGCCGTTGGTCCCGGCTGTCATTTGTAGATCTTTGACAGTCGTTACTGTTGGTCAGAAGCGAGAAAGTCTGACAACCAGTCTTACCAAGAGTATCGTATTACCCAGTTACTGGGTTGTGGACTGTGGAGGTCTGATAGGCAGTCGCTCCAAATAAAATACTGATATTCAGCTGCATCCGGTTCGACTGGAAGCCGACCCCAACATAGTTGGGAAAAGGCTAGGCAGATGATGATATTATACACCACTGCATACTAGCTAGTCGCTTTACATCCGAAAACTATGAAGTCTGTTCATAATAGGCATGTTGACAGCATCAATAAATTGTAAATCTAATTAGGTAGTCCGCCAGTTAGAGTTTTTAAAAATAATGGACACGTATTTTTTCTTTTGTTAAATCTATGAATATTTGGAAAGATAAAACGCATCAAAACTCGAGAGTGGGGGCTTGTGACGTCAGAAGCAAGTAAAAATTGTACTTGCTTGTGACGTTTTGCCAATTTTAAAAGTGTCGTATCTTCGTCATTTTTGGTTTACGTAACAAAAAAAAAATACGGCTCAAAATTTTTTTTGATAATCTAACTGACGGACTAATTCGATTTTTCAGCCAAATACTGTTTCTGTACAAAATTTACTAAGTATGGGACAAACTGAAATCGAAAAAAAAACAGCGTTTCCATACATTCTGCTAAGCTGCATTGATTATTTTATAAGGAACAGTAGTTTTTATGTCACGAATTTAGAGTTTACCCCAAAGTAAAAGTTGTACATATTGATCACCAGTGATGTTGTATAATAAAATTAGACCAAGAATTGGGAGATCAAAATTTATAACTAAACTTAACTGAAATAGTATCTCAATACTCATTACCGTTTTGCTCTTGAGAATCGAGTAATTACAATATTTGTAGGCAAAACAACGTCATTACCAGTCTCCTCATTCCACTATTCAAACATGCAACGATAAGAAATTGCAGATCATCATTCCCAGGCAGAAAGACATCCAAAAAACCTGCAAATTTTAGACACGACGTAATAAGCAGGTAAAATACAAGATTCACGTAGCATCGTGTTCTTATCTTACTTAAGGAGCCTCTTTATTTAAACAAGTGATTTGATGTCATTAGGCGGTGTTAATTGCGTGTCGAAACAGGCTGAATCGTGACGTAGTAATGCGAGTATACATTTGAGTTTCGCGACCAAGACATTACGAAGGCCACGTAAATAAATGAACATGGAATGTGTTCATAACAAAAATATCGAATAAATTAACACTTTTATTGTGAGTTCTGTCACTCAAATGTCAGTTGTTTAGTCAAAAACACCAGTTTAAAATTGAATGAAGATGAAATGTTTCGTGAAAAATAAATGCTCACCAAATATCTTAAGAACTGAAAAAAATATTCATATCTGAAAATAAAATGTTGATAATTTGTTTCCGATGGGCTTATAAGGGTCGGCTTTGGCAGTACCTAGTCATAATAATATTATACTCATAACCTTTTTTGAATTGTAAAGGTTCGTAAGAGGTCGTTTAAAAACGCATTATATTGAAAAAAGATCATGGACAAATCTTCAGGTTTATTTTAAAAATTAATACAACGTTCTGTATTGACGATAAACCGGTCAATAACATAACAGAGAACAAGTAGAAAAATTATAGAGAAACTAGAGGTCCTCGCGGTTTTGCCCGCGTTTATCGCGGATACCGCGTTTTTCAGGATAAAAGTAGTAGCCTATGTCTTTCTCCAAGGTCTAATCTATCTCTGCACCAAATTTCACCAAAATCGGTTCAGCGGTTTAGGCGTGAAAGCGTAACAGACTGAGTTACTTTCGCATTTGTAATATTAATAGGGATAAATCAACAGCTTACTGCAATCAAAAGAGTTTGAGTGCACCGTTCAATTACTAGTATTGCCATACTTAACTCATAAAACATAATTCAGAGTGATATTAAACTCTTGCAACACTGGCAGCCTACCGTATTACCCTCACGATCTAATATCCATAAACATGTAGTCAACACACGCCTATAATTTCCGCTGGGGACCCTAAACCCTTTCTAACTCGCTTTCTATAAAGAGAATGATTTAAAATTACAATTTTATTACTAAGAGTTCGTTGGTAGGCTGTTTGCTTTCATCATTCGGTACCAGTTTGGCCATCAGTTAGTAGATACGCGACAAATTAACGTTGCAGTTAGAAATAGGTTACATGTTTGACTGTACTTATTTCTGGTTGAGTTTAAATATTGGTAGAGTCGTTAATATTACCCAGTGAGAAATTTATAGCGTAAAGAGGAAACAATATTCGGTTTCCCCAAACGACAACTGTGCCTGGGGACCTACGCCCAAAATCGAACTACGAAGTTTCGGCTGATTTCGATTCGAATTTCGCGATTTTACTATTTGTCTTTCATTCCCCCTACTCCCAAATGTTCATTGCCAGTAGTTTGTTGTTTGACAATACTTTGATCGTATATTTATTTATAAGTTCGATGCTCGTCATTGTTTTGTTTCGATCAAAAACTTCATAATTCGTTTTTTGGAGCCGGGCCACTGCACCCAGTAAATACAAATTATCATTGACCGAGATGAAGATTTGACGGCCGATACAATACTCTTTATTGTACACAAAACAAACAAGAAACATTAATATAAAATAGAGATGTACAATGGGCGGTCTTATCGCACTAGGCGATTTCATCCAGACAACCTTTGGGTGGACATGATTTGCAAGATAAAAAATTGAGGGTTAGTTCTCGGCGTAACAATAAGGAGACATTAAATTAAGTACTAAGCCGATCAACGAAACTAAACAACCAGTATTTATACTCAGGACCGGTGACGACTGTCGCTCTGTTATCTCCAGTATTGGCATATTATAAAGACTTCACATAAGTACGTAAGAATGCAGTAGGATAGGCTGTTGAAAATAGGCTAATAGGCTAAGTACTACGTATCGATCGAAATACGCGCACTGTCCCCTGATTCAGAATGATTCGATAAGTCAGTTATTGAACGATTCGGTTTCTTATCTTTTTTTCTCTCGTTACGAGAATCGTAGACTGAACGAGATAACAAATTGAATCGGTCGACACCTGCTTATCGAAAAAATAAACTTTAAAAAAAAGTAAAAACCGACTTCAAAGAAATATTATAAGGAGTAAAATAATTACCATAATATAAAATTAACAGTTTCAGAAGTCGGTGGCTTCTATTTGCTTCAGTGTAGAGTTGCACCGACTTCTGAAACTGTTAATTTTATATTATGGTAATTATTTTACTCCTTATAATATTTCTTTGAAGTCGATTTTTACTTTTTTTTAAAGTTTATTTTTTATTAAATACGTTTTAGTGTCATAATTTTAACCCCCTCCTTCACAACCCTTCTTTTTGGCTTTGACGTAGTCGGGCATAAAAAGTCCTTTCAAATGATACCTTACACGATATAATGAAAACATTCCAAAGGGGGGAGGGGGGACACGCACCCCCTCCTCTTTTCCAGTAGTCAGTTCCCAACAACAAATATAAACAAAGCAATTTTAGTAATTTGAGAATTTTGCTTGATCCGATGAGGAGTTCCGTTCCATATCTCTGAAGTTCATGGTCTAATCTTAACAAAATTTAAATGGGACCAATCGGGAAGTATACCCTTTCGAACAAAAAAAGATTTTTTCAAATCGGTTCATAAATGACGGAGATATGAGGTAACAAACATAAAAAATAAAAAAAAAATACAACCGAATTGAGAACCTCCTCCTTTTTGAAGTCGGTTAAAAAGGTTCAGAATCGGAGGGCTGAGATGTACGCTTCGATAAGTAGCTAAGTGGCTAACTATGCGCAGACAGACTCAGAGTGGGTCATACTTAACGTGACCATTATTTTTTTTCCTCAGAGCGGGACGCATGCAATAATAGTTTTTTATAAGAATAAAACATATTTATTATGAAAATTTACAAAAAAATGAACTATTCTTGTGCTGGTCATCTCGTGGGCTGGTCCGATGTTTTACAGAAGAGCAATTTGCTTTAAAATAATCAGCTTTGGTTCATACAATGAATGTGTGTAAGTGATAATGTTAGCATGACTTGTTGATGTTATTTGGTTAGCAAAATGTTTCCCGATGCAATAAAATTAAATACGCGCCCGTTTTATATTGAATTCATTTCCACGGATTGCCTTTTTTCAAAGCGGGACATTTACGTGTTTTTGGGGACAGTGGGACACATAGGTCAAAAGAGGGACTGTCCCGCTCAAAGCGGGACGTATGGTCACGTTACTCATACTCGTACTCCATATATAACCGCAGCCATATTTTCAGTTGCGTACAACCTCTCTTTTTTAAAAAGCCTAGTGGCATTAAAAGCGCGTTCATGCTGCAAATATTAACGAATATTAATTGGTGACGTGCTGTTATATGAAAAAGTGCTTTATTATTTAGTGCTAATTATGCTTGTTACGTTGATTTTATCCCTCAATCTGATATCCCGCAGTATACGAATAAGTAATGATGTAGGTTCATTAACATTGTAATTGCCTAGTGGTGCGCTATGTCGTATGTCATTGACTCCTTACAGCCCGCAATGAAAATAGCTGATAATATTATTCAAACATAAATCTGTTTATAGATGTCTCTATTTCGTAAAATTTAGAAACATTCAAAATATTGTTTTGGTTAGCTTCAGATATTTTAAACACAATCCAACGTCGACTTATTTATAAATTATGAATTTCATCGTGCGCAATCATCTCCTATTGTGTACAAAAACATTAAATCACTATACTGCGATTGAATTTGGGAGCTACTTTTCAAAAACAATCCACAAATCACATTTAAAATGCAAGCAAGATCGAGATAATCCGACGAAGAGACACTAACACAATTTACACAATACAAAGCCATTAATAATAGCAGTAGATGAATGATTATAATCAATAACACATGACTAAACATAAATGTAGTTTATGTTTAGTCTGTGGTCTGCGGCAATTCTGAATTCAAACCATTAATTTTATCTAAAAGGACTACGCAATGTTGTGGTTAGAAAACTTTATGACTTATGTAAAGAGATAAATAGTTTATTAATAAAATGGAAAAGCACGATTTAATTAAACATTAATTAAGCGTCTGCTTACGAGAAACGATTTGGAGAATGTATTTAAATTGCAAATTAACTCGCGAACCATTTTGATGCGACGTCTGTGAGGATACTAATTTTAATAACTTGTTTTGTCACTTTGTTGCTCATAATGTTGATAAATAAAAATAATATTGGTGAATGATTTTAAATATAATGATGTATAAGGTATTTCAAATGTAAGTAATTTAAATACTACGACGCAGAAAATCGACAGGAGCGCGAGCAAACACTTCGAGTTTTGCTATTTTATTGATAAATAAATAAATACTAAAAAGGATGTTACTGAGTGTGTTTACTCTCAATTAATAAAAAAATAAAAACTGGCCAAGTGCGAGTTTCTGTACCATTATCTATAAAAACGGCAAAAAAACACGTTTGTTGTATGGGAGCCCCCTCAAATATTTATTTTATTCTGTTTTTAGTATTTTTGTTGTTATAGCGGCAACAGAAATATATCATCTGTGAAAATTTCAACTGTCAAAATTTCACGGTTCATGAGGTACAGCCTGCAGCCTGATGACAGACGGACGGACGGACAGCGGAGTCTTAATAGGGTCCCGTTTTACCCCTTGGGTACGGAACCTTAAAAACAGTTGACATTCGATTCGTTTCAGAGCGTCAACAAAAATTTAATGAAAACACGAAAGACGCGAGGAAGTCTTCGTGGAAGAAGTGCTGACAAATTACAAACTGTACAATGCAATGGAACTGTTGGTTTACGGAAAACAGTTGTAAAGTTTTAGCAGAATATGTTTACAGTATAAATAATATTTTTCAAAGATGTTTAAATATTTATCTGTCTCTCGTAATAAAACGCGCGCTTAGCACTTATTTTAATTCAAAGCAATTTCATCACTGAAGACTAAAATAATGTAGTTAGTACGTATTCAATAAATACAGCTGTGTACACAATCGGCGAGACGAAGGTCTCTCAAATAATCGTATCGAGCTTCTTTATAAGCAAAAAATGTCACAAGACGATAAATTGCGGTCCAAATTGCTTTTGCAATGAACGATATTAATAAAAGCGGTTCACTGATTTGACTTTAAAAATCTGCTGAATTTAATAATCCCAAAGGGTTAAAATTAATCTTTTACAAATGGAGTAGACATATACCACAGTAGATACATTTGCATTTGTGTGAGTGCACATTGAATCGATTGCCAAAAAGCAATAAAAACCGCTTTAAACCAAGCAAAGGACGCGTTTGCATTCGTTCTCACACAAATGCAAAGCTCAGCTTAGGCCTCGCGGACTGTACATAAGTTAATTAAAGCATATATATAATATAAGCTATAATCGCCTGAATTGATACACTCACACAGACAGGCACTGCATATTGAGTATAATTATACTCTTTGTAATGTACTCTATGACAGCCGTGACTGACTGCATTGTGAAGCTCACTTAGAAGTCTTGTTGCAGTGCGTGCCTGTGTGTTGGTGCCGTGATAATAGGTTGTTGAGGTACTTACTGCTTTAGTTTACATATCTACTGTGCTTAAAAGCATAGTATATGATAGGTACTGTCTTTTCCGGTTGTCATGTCGATAAAAAAAACGTTTTATTAATTATGACAGTTGTTTCGAGTATAGAAGTCCGAAAATAATTCTCAATAACTCCGTTGTTTGTCAATACCTCGATTTCGATATTGTTTATTATTATTTTGTGCTTAGAATTTGATACAGAAACTACTTACAACTTCATTTTAAGTTTACTTGCGTTATAGCGTTATTATTACTTTCAAAGTTTGCTACCATAGTCCGTATTATATAGTTACTTTAATAACTTTCTCGTCTAGACTAACAATAACACATTATTCTTAATCCCTTGAGAAATTGGTCTGTTTTGATGAAGCATACTCCGTAATATGTATTTCTCTGTAATATCGTAAGTTATCGTCCATTTAATTTTCTTATCTATTAAGCAAAGAGTCTATGTAATTTAATATTTTATTTGTAACCATAAATTCAAAGCTCGAGATGGTATGACATTTCATTTTTGAAGATAGTAAAGTTATTCTTGTGGTAAGGTCGTAGGGTTATCGGTAGGATAATATAATTCAGAAACATTATTATTAATTTTATTTTATGTTTTTTATTTTGATTTAGTGTAAAGCACTTTGAATAACTAGTTTATTCTGTTACGATAATGTTGATTTATCGAAATACCAACATAATTTTAATTTCCACTACATGTGCTGGTGCAACAAAACCCCATTTTTCGATCAATCACTAACTTGTACGTTTATCACAATCAGATCGTATTGTAAAAACCGATTGAATATAAATGTATTGAAAGCTAAACACGACGCGTGACGACAATGGACATTCCTCGCTGCTACGTCCATTCATGCAACAAAATTATGAGTGCTCATGTTTAAAATCATCAATTACTTCCATAATATGTATATAGTGTATGTAACATCAGCAAACTAGGCGGTCGACCACCGATAACGGTTGCACAGCACTCAGCGTAAGATGTCAGCGTTAGGCCTGCCCTGAAGCTGTATTTGTGGACAGTCGCATTTTGTGTCACTCACTGATGGCATATTCTTTGCCGAAAACTACATACAAGGAACGTTTCTCAAATCGTAAAAATGTCCTAATTGGCGGAAGTGAAAAGTGGGCGGGGCTAGCGCATCGAGAGCCTTTCAAAGTATTTACTTCTCATAATGTACCACAGCGAACTTGGCCGATAATACATCGCTTTCCATGTATGTAGATATGTGGAGCGTGTGAAACTATGTCGCCGGAGAACAATACAGGAGAACGGGAAATGCCCCGTGCGCGTACGCAAAACAAAAACGTATTTTACGTAAGTTGTAATTGTACTTAGTTTATATTTTTATATTGTTTTGGGTTGTAGGTAAGCACTGTTTACTGTTATAGATGGAAGATTTGTACACTGCTTTGCTAGACAATCACTTTTTATAAATTACAATGAAATGTAAGGGGGGAATTGTTAGAATCACATAGATTTTCAAAGACTTTATGTTAATCCTCACTCCTCATGTAATTGCAGAATGTGACTGCCCAGAGCAAAGAATTGAGTTTTAATTACCAGAAAAAAAAGTCTGTGTCTCCCGAGGTCCTAGACACATTATTTTTAGCGTCTACAGCAGGAATAGATATTAAAGATGATAGAGCGGAACGAATGCCGTCTGACCTCAAAACTCTTAAAGGCAAACGTGTTTTATGATGTCCTCACCACTCTTAAAATATATCGTCAAGTATTACGTCCGATACTGCAGTAGTTACTGCCAAAAAACTGCTTAAAATACAGGCTGTAAACGAATTCGTGTAATTCCTTCAAACCACATGGTACATTAATGGTATAGATAGATTAACCCCGCACGGGATTTAGATTGATTAAAAATGAAAAAGAAGTTTTTTTTTCTATAAATTTTTTTTATTTCATAGTACCTATCAATTTCGATGCCATGCGTAAATGAATGAAGGCACGGCTACACAGCTGACGGGCCCGACTAGCGCGATATCGCTCCTCACAGTCAGTTAACTTGGGAAGCTAAAATTACTCAGATACAGAATTACCATGGTTCATTTTTTGAAAACTATTTTTTGTTGATTCTGAAAAAAACCTAAGCAGGTTCAATCAGTGTCACCAGTTGATCACGCGGTTTGAAGGAATTATACGAATTCGTTTACACCCTGTAGTTACGCACTACATGTTACCAAATAAATAAAAGTAACATAACATCTCGCCTGTATTGCCCGAAGGGTTGGGCAGACGTGTATAGTACACGCACAATTCGCCGTTATGTTTCAAGTCCCATGTAATAGGGGGCGAGCCTATTGCCATCAACCGGGCACAAATCCAGACACCGGGCTGCCACTAAGAAATTACACTCGGATAAACCCAATTACACTTTGCCCGACCAATGAAGTAGTCAAATAAAAGTAATTATGTTTTTAAATATCTACGAAACCATGTCGAATGTTCATCAATAAATGTTTAATCATTATCTACAATTACAAGCTCTTACTATTTTCCGCTCTATTACAGAAAACAAGTGCATAGCAATTAAAGAAGTGTTTGCCATCAATATGTAATTATGAACGCTTTCGCGATGCAGGCTGGCTTTCATTTTGTGATGTTTGTTCAGATGCAATCGTGTTATACGTGTACTTACATAAGTAAAGCGTGTCAAAGTCAGTGTGTTAAGTGTAGAGTATTATTAAAATTCTGAAGGTTGGATTTTGTTAGGTTGGTATATGTTTAATAATGTTTATCGGGTAATCGTATAGACTGAATCGTGTTGTCTGCGGTAACCTGTCTGTGGATTTGGCAGTCTTGGCACAGAATTATAGATTTATCTTCATTGTTTGTTAGTACGTAGTTAAAGCATGTTTTTAAGTCGAACAATACTTTTGCAACGAGGGAATACTTTGAGATTGAACGTTGCAAAAATATGTATGTTTAAATATATAAGTATTTTTTACGTATAATAAAATATTCTCGAAAGTTCGTGCGGAAAGGTTATCAGATGAAGTTGATTTTAAATAATATTTCTTCCATTTTATTTTTTTGCCTCTTATCTTAATTTGCAAGAAATTGCCAGTACACTCCGTAAAATACGAAACAATCATTTAACTGAGATTACACCACTTTATTTTTGAGAGAAAGAGCAAAAACGTTAATAGTATCAATAAACCCCGTTTATAAAGAAGTTATTAATGTATTTATTTGGCAAATAATGAAAGCTGTTGCAATGTTATCGTATGGTCATGAACCCACGCACCGCGAGTGCGGCTCTAAACCACGCAACAAACAAGTCAAGGTGGCCGAAAGATATAAAAAGAAAATGTCTCAATGTTGCGAAACTTGGGGATTTAATCTCGACGCTCTTGTAAGCTCTTTGATATCGCTAGTTCAGATTGATTTGGTGCTGAAAGCTCCGTGTTTGATCGCAACTTATTACTTAAGAAATAGATCGGCAATTCGGCGCGAAGCAACTTTGAAAAAATCGAAAGTGAAGGCGATGTTGCTTCTTATTTATCGAGATGCGAAACTAAATAAATATGGTTAAGCATTTAGATTTTATGCTAAGTGGTTCTCGAATTAAGAGGGATAAGGGTGGCGAGGTGGCGACGATGCGTAGGTACTGCAAGCCTATCATGCGTAACGCGACATAATGTTGTCTTCGTATTATCTCGTGCCGAAACGAGATAATGCGATGACGAGATTATTTCGCGCTGTGCATGTTACCCGGCTGGTCAGCGTCTGTAGACAAATGTCAATTGATGATCGCTAGAGAATAGAAACGACAATGAGATGTATTGGATTGACATAAACTTTCGACCGGTCAAGCGATCTGTTATGTCATTTCCATACATTTAATTGGCGTATCTATTCTTTGGATCGACGCGGCGACGTTTGCCATTTGTATAGACATTAAGGTGTACCTACACCTGCATTGAAAACAGGTAGAATGAGCTGTCGATGAAACGCTTTATCGGCGAATGATGCGTTCGATGAATAGTTGTCTGGGAATTTTGGGAAACGTATTACGTTCAATTGTGTTTCGTTGTAAGATAGTGCTTCCCTAATAACATGATACTTATCGTTATCGTTACTTATTACTTACTGAGCCCTACTAACTAAAAGTTCCTGCAAATATTCTACTATAATTTTTTACTACTTCATGATATCGAGACATTCTTCTTCTCGCATCGATAATGTAATAAATAAATAAATATTAGCCTGTAACTGTCCCACTGCTGGGCAAAGGCCTCTTCTCGTACAGAGAAGGAACGAGCATTGATCACCACGCTTGCTCACTGCGGGTTGGCGATTTCAGAACATTAAGTCCAGGTTTCCTCACGATGTTTTCCTTCACCGTATGTCAGTGGCGTCTTAGATTAACTAAGAAAGCACATATGACATTGAAAAAGTCACAATGGTACATGCCTGGGTTTGAACCCACAACCCGGTGCTTAACAAGCGGGTCTGTACCCTCCGGGTCACCACGACTAATGACCATGACTAAAATCGATAATATATCGAATGATAAATTATACCACTTGGGCCCAGTATGCGGCCACGTATATTGCCGCGTCTGAGGCGCTAATCAGATCGTCAAGTATGCAGGTGAATGGACAATTGGGACACTCCAGCATGTGGGACATAGTCTGATCAAGAGCTCCCCAACTGCACTGGGTGTCAGAGGGTCTAAGATGCCCCATTTCGCCAAATTGTGTTTGCAGCGGCCTACTTGGGTGCGCAGTCGATTTAATGCCTTCCAGGGGGCTTACCATAACCTCTTATGAAAACGTTCAAATGCCAACCAGTCAACTTCCGTTCAAAAGCAGGCCTGCTTCTGAATCGCTAAA
This sequence comes from Amphipyra tragopoginis, assembly GCA_905220435.1. NCBI lineage: Eukaryota > Metazoa > Arthropoda > Insecta > Lepidoptera > Noctuidae > Amphipyra > Amphipyra tragopoginis. The sequence continues at coordinate 12,546,177 of HG991993.1, forward strand.
AATCGTACCATGTCGGTACTAAAGGTATACGACTATTGAACCAAGTTGAACGGTAATGCTTGTTCATGGTACGAAAAGTCTATACAAAAAAAAAGTTTAACGGATTTCGTAAACGTCAACGTAGCAAGCCTGCCGCAGGCCTGCTCTAACGATGACATAGTACAAAAAAGCAGGGCAGTTCAACTTCTGTCCTGTTTATGAGGTCATAGTAAGCCCCCAGATAGGCCACTGCAATTCACTGCCGGGAGGCAGGTGTTCCTGGACATCTAGACATTACAATCATAATATTCTTCGACTTCCTGACATTTGGTAATAGAAGGCTAATTGAAATTACGAAATTAGTAATTATTCATGAGATAAACTGCTATTTCCTATTTCTCAGTAAGTATTCATACATGACCAAATACGGATACTAAGGAACAGACATTACCATAGCGAATAGCAAAGCGGTGAGAGTGGGCAGCTTAGATCGGATCGTCAATCTACCGTGACGCTCACGTGACGACGACGACACGACATAATGGCGCCCATTCATGCGTGGACTGACTCTGACGCTAATTTTGATGGCGACTTCATGTGAAATCGTATGAGTATGCTTAGCGAAGTAAAATACTGTTTAGATATGAGAAAATGTTGACTTGTAAAAAGTAAAAATTACCCAAAAATATTATTAAATGTGCAACAAGACATTTGAATCAAATGAATGTTAAATCGTTCGATTTTATTTACTTAATCGTAAGTAAAAAATAAAGCTTTAGGTTTTAAATTGTCATCCTTTCCGGTTTCTGAAAAGCTCTGCTTATAATAATTAATTGATTATTAGTAGCAGACGATATTTTATTTTATTTATAATGTCTATCTACAATACTTTTCTGGCTAGCAACAAAACAGATGTATCATCTCCATTGTCCCATACCGTTTGTTGTAACGTAATCAAATGTTACTCTGACCGTGAGCCCACGCTGGCAGAGGACATAAGCGTTCATTCATGCGTTCCACATTATTTTCCTCTTACCTACTCACGTACAACAGACTCTATAAATGGCGTTTGGATTACGTAGCCATTTGTTTCTTTTTAGGAAGAATATAACATTCTACATTTGAATCAATGGAACTTTTTAATAGTTTTAAAAGAATAAGTGGAACTTTTTTATGTTTTAATGGCATTCTGAGAAGTTTATTTGAAACCTCATTTGTAGAACATGTTGTTATGACTATGACTCAATGTAATTGTTTCTGAATGTTAAGGTGTGACCAACGTCGGCCATTGTGTGCAAGAACAATAAAAATGCGAATTTACCAGCTAGCAGATGATGAAGTTACGCCGAAGTGTGGAAGTAAACTATTTTTAAAACTTTTTTTAGGTTCAATAGGTCATTCCGCCGCAAAATAAGAGCAGACCGCAGTTTGTATTTTAGTGGCCTGATTCCAATGATGCGTCAGTAGCTAAAATACAAGTACACGTCATGCGATGCGTTATAATTAATAGCAGCATCGTGTTATATAAAATGTTAACATTTTCAATACATAACCTAGGTAAAGTATACCTGTATATATTTCGTCTGAAGTCGACCTTCCTTTGTTTGCCTAGGCTCGAATTTAATCACGAAACTTACGTAATGGATTCTAAAAGGTAAAAGTTTAGGCAATGATGTGTATAAGGGGTTTCGTATACTTTTACGTAAATCAATCAGTTGAAACTTTAAATAAAAGGAAATATTTTTTCAGAAAACCTTTTACTTTTATTTATTTTGTTGTTATATTTAATAACATAATGTTCTGCCTAGCCTTTACCCAACTTTGTTGGGGTCAGCTTCCATTCAAATCAGAGGGCCTACTGCCTAAGTCCGTCAACGAAGTTAGTCGCCCGTCCGAAAGTAGCCCGAAACGTAGGAGTGAACAAAACAATTGTTAAGTTCAACTTTTCGGACGGGCAAAAACACATCGGTAGTAGGGACAGCTGTCAAATCGTGTTGTCATTCATTCTTAGTTCGGGCCTCGAAATAATCGTATGTCCGTAGGTGATAGAGAGTAGGAAACACTCGTAACTAAGGCCGAAACCACAGACTTCGTGCTTAGGGAGTAGACCTCCAGATGCGGCTGAATACCAGTATTTTACACGGAGCGACTGCCATCAGACCTTCGCAATCCAGTTACTGGGCAATGCCGGTATTCTAAGGTTAGACCGGTTGTCAGGCTTTAGGGCTGCTGAGTACATACCAGTAACGACTGTCATAGGTATTTGTATGACACCCGGAATCGACGGTTTAACGTGCTTTCCGAGCCACGAAGGGGTCTCGATGTGTAAATAATGGTCACCCATCCACGGACTGACTGCGGTAAGCGCAGCTTAACCTTGCAAATCATATGATCCGCGCGTTTATTAATTAGTCACGAGCCCCTCCGATTATTAACATAATGTTATGGGTAAATATTTGAATTCCCTTAATTTTTTTTTAACAAATCGTTGTTCTCCTTGGTTTTTTAACATTATAGTAAGTTCAGATTGTTTATATACCTATCATATTGCTTGACGGCAGTATTCTTAACTTTGGGATGATGATAATGACGTTTTTAATTTTTGTTAATGTTTTTCGAATATTCACACTTATTATTTCATCCAGGAACTCATCAATGGTGGGATTCTAAATTTTAAAACTTTCTTTTCAATAATTTTCCGTCATTATAGCTATAAGATTATCTAATAATGAAAATACAACGCAGGACATGATTTGATTAACCTCACGTAGCACGAACGTCACGAAGTAATCGAGTGCTTAAACCTTTTTTGTCGTGGAGAGCTACCAGTACGCTAGAATCATGTGACGTGAGATGGACGTCATTATCTAACAGCCTATATTAATAATCTACCTTTTATCTGTTTAATCTATGTTAATAATCGATCTCAATCCTACAATACGGCCGACGTATCTTGGCGAGTCTGAAGTTAGTTGTTTGACTGCGCAATGAATCTTATTAGAAACGAAATTGTCTACTGCGCAGCCAATCAGGTAACTTCAGACTCGTCAAGATATGTCGGCCGTATTGTAAATTTCTGGATTGATGTACGTTTTTGACCGAAATTCAATATAAGTAATGTCAAAAACCTACTTATATCCACAGATTCGACTGAGATCGATTTTATTAATATCAGCTGTAAGAGTATTTTATTCATGGGGAAGCCGGGTATATTTCGAAATTGACGGAGTTAACTAGTTGAGATTTTATTAATTGAATAATAAAAACTGCGTAAACATTATACAAAGTAATTTTGAGTAGTTATTACTGATTTTATCGAATTAAGTAATAATATAGGAATGCTTTCTGATAGCTACAATGCAAAAATATTGTATTTCACAGTCAATGTCCTTTATTTTGTAATAGACTCTATTAACATTTACATCTTTTCACTGTTTAGTAATTATTGTGCACTGGAAAACGTAGGAATTCCCTTAAAAAAATAAAAGTATATTCTAATTAACGAACTTGTTATCTATGTATTACAAAATAATATAAACAGTCGCTTAAGCAATCTCTAAAGTCTAAATGGAAGACGCTGAAATCTTCCAAGGTCAAAACTTGGCTTTTGAGAACTTCCGAGGTTGACAGACTTGTTGAGGAATTATTCAAAGGACTTAGTGAAAGGACTTGGTTATTGTTTAAACACAGCGGTTACCTACTACACTGTCATTGCCTTGCTTAATTAATTGAAGAATTAGGAATGGGCGTACATATCGTCACCCTCCCCGCTAACTGTCGTAACTAGCAATTGATAATTTTTCGGTTGTTGTGTTAGCTGTGGCTTTTATTTTAATGAATTAATAACTTTTTTATATTGCTCTTGGCTTCCTCTTTTAAGTTAGTAGTTGCCCTAAAGCCTAAAGGTATCTATTTATTTATTTCTATTCATTTGAAGCAGATAAGTCACTCTGTGACAATTTCTCTGAAAAATTATCAATTGCTGGTTAAGACAGTTAGCGGGGAGGGTGACGATATTACGAATAGTATTCCTTCTGTTTGCAAAAGGACTACTCAGGTGATTTTTTATTCACAGTGCGTGTACTTTGTATGATTTTATATGGCATTTATCCCTTGTGTGGACGGGCAGAATATAAAACTTCCTCATTGCACGCTGGGAATAGACGTGTGTTGTAAGATTCAACAAAAACCAGCACGTTTCGTGGCAGGATCTATACAGTCCGCCTGGTTAGCCACCATAGCCGTCATAATAAAGTGGAGCTGGAGCCAAGCAGTTTACTGTTCTGTCGTGTGTATGTGAGAGCCAGAGGGGTAAAGGGTACATCTCTCTCCCTCTACATCTGTTACTTGGATTCATGTGCTCCTTCTAAGGCCTGAATTACACAGAAACGGCATAAGGCGCAGGCGCGTCACTTTCAGACATTTTTCGTGCCGCTTCAACATTTTTTCGCACAAAATGTATGAAAGCGATGCGCCTGCGCCGTATCTGCGCCTTATACCGTTTCTGTGTAATTCACGCTTTAGGTGTCTGCGCTTACCATCAGGGGGTCTACTCCCTAAGCACGAAGTCCGTGGTTTCGGCCTTAGTTACGAGCGTTTCCTACTCCTTATCACCTACGGATATAAGATTATTTTGGGGCTCGAACTAAGAATGAATGACAACACGATTTGACAGTTGTCCCTACTACCGATGTGTTTTTGCCCGTCCGAAAAGTTGAACTTGACACTTGTTTTGTTCACTTACGTTTCGGGCTACTTTCGGACTGGCAACTAACTTCGTTGACGGTCTTAGGGAGTATCAAGCAGGATCACGTCAAATAATAAAATTAAAATAAATTAGCAAAAAACTAAATAAAGTGCGCGATTTTGTTTTGTAGTCCATTAGTTTACAATACATCGCGTGTTGTCATCGTTGTTTACGTTACGTAAATAAACAATTCCATAGAATTGAGGCAATGGATTTATAATGTGTTTTGTATTTGATTACACTTTTTATTGTAGTAACAACGACCATTAAACACTATATTAATGACTTAATAATATTGCTGGCTTGTTGCTTTGCTTAAAATAATACTGATTTCCATAATACTGTACTTGAGAATGTTGTAATGTGATGTTAATTACTTTGTTCTCATATAGAGGTACCTAAGGCTTTATATGGTAAAATAATCACTTGCCTTGAAGAAGGATGTACCTACAAGAACTAACATTACGGTAACTGTATTTTTTTCATTGATTAAGACATAAAAAAAACATCCTGTAATAATGGTTTTCACTGGTTTTCAGATACCGTGGAATGGGGTTTCATTGATCAATTTCGAAATTCAAATGGTCATATTTTCTAAAATATAAACGAAAAGAAAATGGAATATCGGTTTTTGCTATACAATTGATACAATGAATTAGATTTATTTTTTAATGACTAATACTTGTGTCGAAGAAAAATATAAATGTGAGTGATCAATGTTAAACCGTAAGTGGGGTTACTTTGATACCCCCAATTTTTTTCACGGAAACTAAAAGTAACCCTGTTAAGCGACACTTTTTCTAAAGAACGAAAAAAATCGGTTAAGTGCAAAAAAAGTTATTACATTTTTAAGAGTTTGGGGGTGACATTGATCAAGGCAATAAAAAATACTTATCAAAAAAAGACAATTTTACTGTCTATTCTTTATTATACTCCATGGTACTTATTGAAAACCATAAGATCTTCTGCAACAGCTGTTACAGCTCGCTCCAACATCTCTTCATTAAAATTTCGATAGGCGCGAGCGTCTGGACGCTTTGTATTGGTACTTGGCATAACGCTGAAAGTAAAAAAAAGCATATAAAGCAGTCATCATTGAAAACATATTGATAGTTTATGTTAAAAATGGCAGAAACTACAAAATTGCTAGGTTTGGGTGAGATTGAAGAATGATCAAAGAAACCCCATGCCTATGATCAATGACAGCCCGCAAAAAAGAAAACCGTCAGTGCAAGAAATTTTTGAGGTTAGAATACAAAGCATGACGTCTTTCTCAAGCTAATTAAACACATAGCAACATAAACTAAAAAAAAACTAGCACCTTCCATATCCAATCTGGTACCCTTAAAGTTATTTAATCCTTTGAAATAGTTGAAATGCAATACTCACAGTTTTTTATGAAAATCTCCAATATCGATCCGTTTGTACGTGCAGCGCTTGGGCATTGACAAAGAGTGACATTCAGTGATGCACACACAAGAATTAAAATCGTACGCTTGCGTTTAGAAAAGGAGAAATTTCGGTTTTAAAAGTTATTAAGTTTTTATCAAAGTCACCCCGTGAATCAAAGTAACCCCATTCCACGGTAATCCAATTTAGTTAGAATATACCAATGATGTTATATAGGACTAGATCAGCAGTGTACAGCACCAACGCGTTGCTACTTCGTATATGTCCGCAGGCATATCTGACTTCAGTTGTCAGCTTGACGTCAAGTGAGTGATTGCTTAGCGATAAAAATATTAAAATGGTGAAATGTGCAGTTAAAATTTGCATGTCACGATCTGAAAAGATCAATAAAGCACTTGGTGCTAATTTTTCATAAGATTATCCAAAAAAAACATTACGAGACCAAATAAATTTATCAAACATTGTTTTTGTCGTCAGTGTTACCAGTAAAAACGATTTTGATTTTGCCAGACTGTTGGGAGTTTAGTGAATGACCAATGTATGTTCCTTTTAAGTCTAAATTATTGAAATATAATTAATAAAAAATAAATATTATATTTATGACGACGCATTTTTTTTTCTTCCTTAATGTACACACGGCTACACATCAAGCTATACACAACCAGTTTATCTTGGCGTCGCTTTTGTATAATCTTTTCGCACAAGTAACGGTCAGCTTATACTGGTTTTGTATAGCTTGAAGTGTAGCCGTGTGTACATAATTCGACCTTTCATAGTAATTGATTTAATTAACACCTTCATTCATTCTGGGGAAATTATGTAGATCATTGGCAACTCTGGCCGTTTTTCCGATAACAATGTCTTGTCTCATTCCAACATAATTAGTTTGACGGAAGAAGAAATGAGACAAATATAGTATTTTGACATATTGACATAATTTATGTATCCGTTTCAAAGCTACCACTTTAAACTCGTAAGTGGCTACGTTTTTCTGAATTTGGTATAAGGACGCTGCTCCTCTAGTATTATATAAGCTCATTGGAATATACTGTCAGTTTTAGGCCCGTATTAATAATATACAACTCTAATTTGAGTGATTCCTCTCAACTCTGTAGTTTTGAAATGAGTGAAGACGAATAAAAAAAAATGCTGTCAAATGTGTGTGGTATTCTATTTTGTGGTATCTGCATTTGGAAGATCTCTCAAATGAGAGCTGTTTATTAATACAGGCCTTAATGTTCTCATGTTCTTCTAATTAGACACATATTTTGCGATTATATAAACGCTAAAACGAAATCGGGTCCGTTGAAAATACGGAAACTAGATTCTTCAGAATATTCATTCGTAATGAGCCTTTAGGCGCTGCACAAGTTTCCAAAGTAACCTCCCGCGTGGCACAAATCTGTTCGAAACAAATCAAATAAATGTCAGAAAGCTATCTAGGAAGTATCGTAATAAACTTAGACATTGATCGATGTTCCATCTAAAGAATACCTAGCTGCCTACATGCCTCCTACGTATATCCGCATATGGGACAAAGGAGCTGCATCTAAAACAAAAACCAGTTAGATCAACAATGTTCACCTGTTTTGACCTAAAGTGTTGCGAAATGAGTCGCAGGGCCAGTCAGGTTGGCTGAATAGAATGCGGTACCTGTGCCTTATCCGCATAGAATGTAAAGCAGAAGTTTAGATTCGAATTTCGAATCGTATTCAAATAAAGTGATCGTAGTTCGATGAATACCTAGTATGAAAGAAATACGGTACTAAATTGAATAAGTAAATTGGTTTCATGAGACTTTAAGGAACTTAAAAAAAGAAGCTGCTTGTTGCTTTTATGACGGGCAGTAAATAAGTAGGTATTTATCCTTGTCGCTGACACTATATTGCATTACCAGGCCATTTTTTTAAATTCGTTACATTGATTATGCTTTCCTGAATGACATCTTTAACATAATAGGTATTACATAACAAAAACTATAATTTTATGTAAATAAAGAAATAAAAAGTAAAAGTTGTGAGTGTATCAGTTCGTATTCAATGAGTAATCTCTACGGCTTTCACACCAAATCTGACAATGATTAGTTCTATATTGGGTTGTACCGAATGTTCCGATAAACTATACCCTTCTCCGGTGAGTCCTGAGGATTCTCTACAAAACGTTATCATACAAAGAATATCAAGTATTAACCTTTTGACCGCCACGGACGTCTATGGACGTCAAACTTTTGAACTGTAAAAAAGTGGTGTTTTCGACGTGCCATGCCGTCGGAGTCGTCGTGTGAGCACGTTTTAATTTGACGGCCACAGACGTCCGTGGCGGGCTGTCATACATAAGGTTAAAAATAACATGGATATAATAGTTATTTTACGGTTTTAGATGATACCGTTTACGTTTTTTCGATAGCATTTTTGTTACGGCTACGATTTACGAAATTAAAGCTATGTTAGAATTAGGACTTATCTTACGTTAAACAGGGTATTGTAGGTACTCGTTACTCATACGAAATTGCGATGAGGTACCTACCTGATATATCTTGTATGCATACACACAGTAACAAGACATGACACGACATGCGATCTTATACAAAATTTGTTAAAATTCGTATCGTATGTCTTGTCATAATGTGTTGAACCTGCTGAACATCAACATTATGATGGGACATAATATTGACATTCCAACTAAATAATCTAAAACTGAACTACTCAGGATTTTGCATAAGGTAGCGGTGCAGTTGTGCAAGCGACCTCGCGCCCACGCCGCCCCCGTCCTCTCGCTTGCCTCATGCGCTGGATACCTGGCAGTCTCTCGGAGCAAAGGTCAAAACCGTTCTGCCAATTGGGGATAGGAATGAGGAACTGGTGGAAAGAATTGCCTATTTCGTTTGCACTTTATAAGCACCTACTTAATTGCCATACTGCTTACCTCGTGTCAGTAGAGGACTATACCCTTTTCACCGTAATTTTATTAGTGACGTTTCTCAAAACGTTACCATACAAAGAATATCAAATATAGGTACTTATTTAAAAAAAACAAAGCTTGTATAATACAGTGTAGTACAATGTGTAGCTATTTTACTGTTCTTGATGATGTCGTTTACGTTTTTTCGATAGAAGTCTCCTTACGGCTACAATTTACGAAATGATCGCTGTGTCAGTACAGGACTCATTTTTCGTTGAACAGAGTGTAGGATAAACTGAGCCCACCCTGTCTATGTCTACCTACCTACTATACATTTTTAGGTTTTTCATAAAGAATAATAGCAGTAAATAAGTGAAACGAACGACAAACAAAGATATCGTCGTTAATGAATCAATATTGACTTATTATGTACCTACTACTGAAAGAGAAAACCTAGCAATGCGGATTATTTGTTGCTCATTAGTCAATCCCGTCTCGTTCGGATACTTGACTGTTACGGAATACGGTTTCAGTGACTACAAATTAAAAGCCCTTTAACATCCAAGTATTATTTCTTTAGTAAACGATAATTATAACAAATGAGCCCTACATCAAAATAATTTTCAGATAAGGACGTCGCCCAAAAAGATTTAAATGTTTACATACTTTTTTGGACAGTTAATTAAACTTTTAAAACGAGTTTTAGATTAAAACCTCTCTGGCCGAGCGGCCGAGCGGGATTTAAAAGTGAAATTAAGTTTATGGGCTGCTTTACGGTTGAGTAGACTTGCCTCGAAACTCAGACAAGCATTGCACGACTTGACAGTCAGCTGATTGGAGGCGATCACTTCAAATGCCAAGACTCTTATGAAACTGCCAAAAGCGCTTTCTGTGGGAACGAAACCGAAAAAAATATCGATCGAAATCATTTTTTATTTCGAACAATTGAGGTTGTTGCAAATGATTGAAACTCTATTTATCGAATTAATTATTTATTCTCGAAAACGACATGTTTCCAGTAAATCAACAGAAAACACAGATATCGTGTGTGTGGCAGACCAAAGTCAACACGTTTTTTTTTATATCTATCTTTATTACCAGCTATAAAATCTAGCTAATCTATAAAAAAAGAATCTAAAGTTGGTACCGAAATTGGCCAGTTTTTACGATGGCTTTTACCTGTAAATGAAATTAGTTATTTTTGTTGGATTACTGAAACTTTTGACTTTTAAGCAAAGAGTGTATGACTCCTTCTGCGACTGCTGTGATGCCACAGATTTCTATGGGAGACATAACATCAGGTAACACGATCATTTGCCCAAACTACTATAAAAAAAACTAACGTAAAGTTTACGTAGCATTAGCTTGTTTTAGTATTTTTACAGGTACAAAACCACAGAACTAATAATATGAGAATAGAAATGGTATCAATTGTTTTTCCTTCCGGAACCGATGTCGCCGCTTTTTTCAGTCTAACTCATACATAGAAAAAACTAGAACCATACCTACGCAATTACGCACACAATTACTTATACATTTACTACTAACAATTATGAACCTTAAGACTAAGAAAGAGCGTTGAATAAACACGTACCGCATATTATACTCACACATATACAATTATTTTACATTTACGCTAGTACTTGACGCAAGATAAAATGTTATCGATTGTTACAATTTGCAGATGCAGTCGCTAGGGGATTTCTAATTTACAAGGATTTATTTTATTTGGTGTGGATGTAAATTAGTCCATGAAGAATATAATTAGTGACGACTTACGTGATAGTCCAATAGTATTAGAATGTGACATGTTTGGCTGTGTCTATGGAATTGCGTGTGTTGAAGAATGATGTAAGATGTGTGTATGTGTATCTGTAGAGTGTGTTAGATATCCTTTACGAAAATCAGTATTATAAGTACCTATCAATTAAACTGTGCATTGTCTTGTACTGTGCGTTAATTTATTTTGTGTTTTTTTTTTTAGAATGTAAATGACTTTCTGGAGTTTCTGGGTAGTCTACTCTTTACTTTTATATTTTCAGGATAGCTATTCAATGATGATTTTATTTTATGATTTGTCCAAATTTTTTTTTCTGGGTCTTCCTTTTATTTTAAAATATTGCCAATAGACTCTTTATAATGGACTTTTTAATCCCCTTTGGGCTTTAGGGGTATTTTTGTAACACGTTGTATACCATTCCATTACACATTTTGTTAATAGAATTACATGATTGTCCATGGGCACTTAGTCAAATTGGTGAAAATCAATTTCTTTAAAAATGTTGATAGGGTAGTTCACTAGTTATTGGACGCGACTAGTGAATGGACACTTCGCTCTTTTACGGATTTTATAAGAACTACAAGCGATGTTTGAAGCATTCAAGCAAGTCTTATTTATCTTACGTGTCTCCAAAGTCGATCTTAATATTTGAAATAACCAATAGATGCCGAAATTGGCAGTTAAAAAATATTAATGTAGTGGTCGCGACGCACTGTCAAATTCTCGTCAAAAATAAATAAATTTGTTAAGGACAAGGACTGACAAAATAGTAAAAAAATCTTGTTTTTTGATTGTTTGGGACAATTTGCATTAAATATATGGTAGCTTATATTGTTTTACACGTTATTTCAAAACGTAATCTTAATGTTTTGTAATTTGAGATTATATTATCCCATGTCCAAGGACTGTAAGTTAATATATTTAGTGATTTAGTGATTGGACATCTTGTCCAATTACTAGTATTGAAAGAAACTTTTTTTTTTAAATTTTATGCTTTCTTCGTGTGTGTATAAGATATAAAAAAATCTTACTCTCCCGCTAGCTTATTTAACAGTCATTGGACACTGTCCAATGACTATCATTTACGTTTATATTCAGTCATTGGACGCTACTGTCCAATGACTGTCTAATGTATGTCCAATGATTGGTTGCAGAAATAGATAGACAAGACAAGATGCCTAAAATTTAAAAAAACGAACCTTACAGTTCTGAGAGCTTACGTAAAGCTTTGCAGGAAGTTCGAAATGGCGGAAAAATTCGTGAAATTGCGCGGAAGTACCTAAGTACATAGTACAGTACTAAGTACATAGTAAGGAAGTATTCCTAAATCCACTCTTCATTTTAAAATAAAACATCCTGAACACTATGTTCGCGTAACTCGTCAAAAAGTAGGGGACAGCTGTTTTTTTTCACGATTTCAGGTTTGGTCCCATAGTAAAAGTTGTTCATAATGATGAGTACAGAGAGTAAGAGGTTGTTAGTGTTTTTCCAATAATCCTGTATAGAACACTTGACTTTAGTTCATTTTATTATTTTTAAAGTTGTCTAGTGGCAAAAACCTAATTTAGATTTGTTTTTAGTTAGTAAAAGAGCATTTTAAAATCAATTAACGCCATCGTAAATTCTGTCCAATGACTCAAATAAATGTCCAATGACTGCAAATGCTGTCCAATAACTGTGTTTTTTGGCACTTTTAAAAAAATATTATTTTAAATATATTGTACGTTATAATATTGTGATAAAACAACATGAAATAGAGAAATCCACTTTCCAACTATTGATTTATTTTTATGGTATGTCCTGCATTTTTGTAATACTGGAGTAAAAAAAAAAAAGTTTAAATTCGCTTATCTGTCCATTGACTCGTGAGTTACCCTACCTACGAAATGATACGCTTTAGATGACACCTAATTTAAAAAAAAATCGAAGTTTCTTCCCGTTTGGGCATCATTATCATCATTCAGCCGAATGACGTCCACTGCTGGACATAGGCCTCTCCCAAACAATGTTGGGGGGGGGGGGGGGGGGGGGTTTGGGTTGCAATAATCGCCACGCTTGGCAGGCGAGTTGGCGATCGCAGTATGGTTGTTAAAGTATTGTTAAGTATTGAGAACGCTGCTGCCCATCCTCTAGTGAATCCCTTAGTCGCCTTTTACGACACCTACGGGAACAGATGGGGTAGTGCTATTCTTTACGCACGGTACCACACGGACGTAAAGAATAGAATAGTTTGGGCATCAATTGTAGTATTTTTTAATACCATTTCAATTTTTTGACTTGACGACTTTAGATTTGAATTAAAATAAATCATGAAATGAAATGACACCAAAAACGGAATAAGAAAATAAAACAAAATGATCACTGAAATTTTAACAAAGCATTATTTGTTGACTACTGTGGATATATCGATAACTGGGAAACACTGACATCACAGCACTAACTCGCGTCTGCCAACAGCGGCCGTACTATGGCATAGTTGTGGGTGAGAAAATATCGATTATTGTTTTAATCCATTGCGGTGTCTCAATCGTGGCTTACATTGTGTTCCGAACTTAAACAAGCAATGTATATCGAATCACTTGGTAATAACAACATTCGGTGCTGTTTTTATATTTGTCCGCGAAATTGTTGTTTTTATTATTATTATGTTAGTTTTTAAATTACGGTGTTCACCAGTGAAATGTAATCCTTTTAGAAGCACAGTCACCCTTTTCTGAACAATTTCCACAGTTGGATACGCTACAATAACCCATTTTATTGAACAGTTGTCATGACGACGGTTCGTTTCAGACTGAGCCCGGTAAATCAAATATCTGGCTTTTCAGCCATATAGGCGCCTCGCGCTTTCAGCTTAAGTAACATTTCTATGCCTCTTATTATAAGTTCTGTGTACAAAACCTACTTGTCAATATTTTCAAATAAATAGGCATGTTTGGCTATTTAGCATTTCCACGGATGATTCACGTTTGAACTAAACAACTCGTGCATTCACATCATTACAGTACCTATCGACGTCACTAATCCTTCAACAAACATAAATTAGTATTTAATGAATTCTTTGTTAAAATACTTAACTGGTTTCTATTAGGAACCACTATGTTATATCCTCAGATTATAAAACAAAAGGCAGATAGACTGTACTGAACCATAATGTGAGGCACGTTTGTAGACATGTGTGCATGACAGCACTATATGAACACGTTGCCTCTTTGTGCGTGTACGGTTGCCATGATAATGATAAAATTCCCATAATATTTCATTATATTAAATAAACAATTTACTGTCTCCGAAAAATGCAGATACATACAGAGTTATACGTATGTTTATAAAGTGAATCTCTGCCGTTGAGTCAGATTGTATTTTAATGCAAGTACCTACCTACTTTAGAAATTTACTAATCTCAGATTACAGAATAGAAGATGATAAATAGAAATATTTTGTGGATTTATGGCAGTCATTTAGTATAGTCGTGAATGGTTGTAATTATGTTTTTGATAGCTATATTTACTATATGTTGGCAAATCGACTGACGTACATGATTATTATTAGAGACAGACAATACATTAAGTAGTTTTAGTTACGAAGACACATACAAACGGACACACATACCTACAAACATACCAACAAAAAAACGCGATAAATAAAACACTATAATCGAAATAAATATTTTTGTAAATCGTTATTCCTGTATTCTTTACTTATTTCCTAACTTAGGGGGTAAATGGTTTCAATATAAACAAGCAACACCGAATGATTTTTGTTAAGGTTTTGTGTTCCAAGATGTCACTAATAATAATCACGTAAAATAGGGATGGACATTTAAAATATACATCGATGTTTTTTTCGATGTAATGCATCGACCGGTCACATCGATGGTAATACGATGTATTGAGAAATACATCGATGTTTCTTAAACATCGATTGTTTTCGCCATGACGTATTTTAGGTTAGGTTAGGCCTTAATTAAAACAAAAATATGTATTAATAAAAGCAGGAAATATATTTATTCAAATTCAAAATCACACAGCCAACACATTTTTTTTTACATATTCCAATATTTTTTGTCAATGCTATGTAAAAATAAAAGTTTACTTAATCTTTTCCCCTTCAATCGGTTCCTTCGTTCAGTCAAAACTAGCCCTGCCTGTGAAAAAAGTCTTTCTGAAGGTACTGACGTGCCAACTATTGTCAAATACTTGAAAGCTATTTTGTACAGCTTCGGGAATTGTATTTTATAATCCCTCCAGATTTCTAACGGATTTTCGTTCAGTCTTCCAACAGGACTTCTGAGATAAACTGAAAGTTCGTCAGACAAAACATCTTCAGATTTGTTAATTTTCCAGTTACGATGCACTAACTTATGGTGATCAGTCCATAATGAAAAGACCTCTTCATTTTTATCAGATTTATCAGAATCTGACTCAGGTTCTTCATTGCTTTGCAAATTCTTCTTCATTATATCCTTAATTTTCGAAACAGCATTCGAACAAGCTATTGCATCATTGAAATGTATTCTTTTGAACCGTGGATCTAGAATACTTGCGATAGCAAGAGCACTCACATGTTCTATAGAACCCATTCTTTTATTTATTTCATTAATAGCAAGTTTTTGCACCTCCTTCGCTACGGGATCTTCTATAACAGCTGAAGTTATTTTAGAGAGCATGCAACGAACTAAGGGAATAATTTTACTACTTGTGCAGTATTTATCACCCGAAATTTCTTTTGTAGCCGCTTCCAAGGGTCGCAACACCACGATGACAGACGATACAGTAGATATATCCGATGCACTGAGCATTGCAGGTGCTCTGGGGTGGCGGAAGAGAATATCATTTATGACACTGCGGAGTTCTAGAAATCTTTGTAACATATAGTATGTACTGTTCCAACGAGTATCCACGCTTTGTATTAATTTTACCCCAGCAGGAGACTCCATAGCCGCAGCAGTGGCTTTACGTAACTCGTCACTAGCTACGCAACTCTGTTTAAACCAAGTCACTATTGTTTTTACTTTAGAAACAATGTTTCTCCACTCAGTACACATCATTGTGCCTTCAGCTACCAAATTCAAAGTATGGGCAAAACATGGGATATGTTTCCTTCTACCGAACGCTAATTCGATCGCCTTTACTATATTGGCTGCGTTGTCAGTAACAACAGCCGTTACATTCTCTTGGTCTATTTTCCAGTCTTGGCATACCTTTAAGAGAATTTCAGAAAGATAATCTGATGTATGTCTTTCATCCAATTCGTACACGCCTAAAGTGATTGAGTATAGTTCAATGTCTATTCCGAAATGCGCTGTGATGCCCAAAAAACTTTTCATATTTAAGGTATCCGACCAAATATCCGTTGTTAGGGTTATATCTTCTATAGAGGATAGCATTTTTTTAATTGTCTCTGAAATTACTTCATATTTATCGTCCAGCCAGCGTCTTAGAGTTGTTCTACTCGGGAGTTTATATTGAGGAGCAACTGTTTTCATTAGAGTTCTGAAGCCTTCGTTTTCAACAATTGAGAAAGGCTGATGGTCTTTGCAAATCATGAATAATAAACAGTTGTTCAGTTTCCTTGTCTTCTGTCCAGATTCTGAGTAAGAAGAAATATCTTTAAAGGCGGCCTGTATTGTTTTTTGGCGTTTTAAAGGGGTAACGTTTTCTTCTAAGTCTAAATCAATAGTTTCATTTACGGTTTTCGGTAACGGCTCACAGGATCTTTTATTGCCACTGCCACTTGTACTAGGAATCGGTTCAGATTGAAGTAAACCATCATCAATGTTATCGTTAGGCGTTACCTTGGTATTTAGAGGATTCGATATTTCTTCTGCATTTAATGTATTTTGTTTTGGCTGAATTTCAAGATAAGCAGCCTTATGAACATTACGAACGTGCCCAATTAAGTTCGTAGTATTTCCAGCAGACTTAATTTCCTTTTGACATAGTTTGCATTTCGTTTTCTTATCATCAATTTTGTTAAAGAACTGCCAAACTGAACTTTTTTTCTTAGGTCCCATTATAACTGAAAGTTAAAAAAATAATACTTTATAGCACGGTTTACGGGGTATTTATAATAATACCTATTAACTGCCTAGTAAAATACAAATATGTTTATGCCGCATCATAATCGATAATATAGTATCGATAACTTGGAATCACTACGGTAGGTAGTATTTCAGGGTAAAAATATAACCTTCCAATCAAATCGTATTACATTGCGAAATTAATGCAAACTTCGTAACGTAATCTTCTCTTTTATATGTTAATTAGTTATATGCACGCGCAGTAAAACGTAAAATATTTTCAACATAAGTAATTACTTTCTACTTTTTGACAACAAAACAATGTGATATTACCAGTAAAATTTCGAACCCATTATCACTAAATACATTATTCTGTTTATTAATACACATACCTGTTGATAAATCAAAGTTTCTTTTTAGTTTCAAACAAAGCAAACACTTGTATCGTATTAAAACACAACACACGTTTCCACAGCAGAGACTCGGTCGGCCATATTGTTGTTTTGTTTTGTTGGTTTAATTTAAATACTTTTAATTTTGCTATACCGGCTCCGCGGCAATGGAAACATAGCCAATTCAGCCTATAATAACTGATAGGCGCGTTTGTTATATTGGCAGCACTGATTATAACGTTTCGTTTCACTCATAGTATACTCATTCCTAATTTGCTTGGTCGATGTATCGAATGAAAAACATCGATATATATTCGATGTTGAAGTATTAACAATACATCGGTTTATACGATGCATCGTTACTATACATCGAGTGTTTTAAATAAATCGATGTATATCGTCCATCTCTAACGTAAAATAATATCCAAATAGATAAATAATCAATAAAACCTATGAAAAGATACTCCATCTTCTTTATTTTGTTTTTGAGGAACAGTTTTTGCAATGTTTATAAACGCAAGATGGCATTACTATCATAAATATTAAAATTATCGATGACGTCATAACAATGCGGCGCTTCGTGTCATACTGACTCGAGATTGTATTCGCTTTTGAATTTGTATTTGCTTTTTTGGCCGCACTCACGTTGTTCCTGTCACTCTATCTGCCTTCTGTTTTATAATCTGAGGTTATATCAATCTACTAGTCGTTGTAGGTGTATCATCAAAGGAGTTGCATTCTGTTTTATTTTTTGTTCTTTTAGTTAATAACACAAATCTTGGTAATTAACTTCGTTGTTATTTACGTACAGTGTACGAATCGACCTTTGATTGTCGTTAAGATTATTTGTTGTGGAATGAATAAAACGAAATACTATAATTTTTAATGAAATGAAATTCAAACTTATTAAGGTTTTATTCCGTTTTAATGGCAACAAGTACTGAAAAGCCATTAAATACCGTGAGAAAAAATAAACTCCCCGAACAACAGCATTCGAATTTTGAACGCGTCTTATTTTTGAATTTATACTTTTAAACACCACAGTAATCGTGCACAGGCATTCACACACGACGTGAGTTTACGATCGCAGTATCACATTTTATGTGGTGCGCGGCATACCTACCTAAGCCCGAATAATACTTGAGTGGTCTAGTTATAGCCAATGAACGGAACGGCCGATAAATTGGTCGAGAGTAAAAGGGCCGGTCAGCGGCGTGCCCGATACGGGCACTAATGAAGATTTATTCGGCTGAATGTACCTCAGCCGAAGGACGCAGACCGGGGCGAGACAGAGAGGAATGCTCGTCAATTCTTTTAAAATATTTTTTTGTAACATTTTGGTATTTTTTTGTCATGAAATAAAACCTCATCATAATAAAGTGCTTATTACTTTACTCGATTTTAAGGCCCTACTCGTATTCAGTGTAGTATAATAATTAAGTTGACACCGTGTGAAAATAGGACTCAGAACAATATTGTACGACTATAATTTACTACAAAAATACTATCTTTATATCTACAAGGCGGCTAAGAGAAAAACGATGTGGATAACTACATAGTGCTATTGTAAACGAATCTATTGTATGGGACATGTGGGCGAGGGAATAATTGGACTCTTATCTGAACGTTATTATACAGACAATGAACAGTAGGCCAAACAATGCAAAATGGCGAGGGGTGCAGTAAGGACGCCCGCTCCTTAATGGTTATTTGCACAAAATTGCAATTCTGTTGTGGCTTACAATAGAGCCACTAGGGTTTATTTGGTAAACAACTATCATGCCCGATTGTGAATCGAAGGATCTGCGTTCAAACATCCAACTTTTAAAATATAATTTTAAAATATTGTTTTTTCCGAAAAACTGCGATGATTGTTTCTTGGTCCTATCAAGTAAGACCCAATATCGTCAGCGAAGTAGGTATTGTTGGTACCCTTTTCCAACATTCTATCATCATCAGAGATCCGAATAGGTAGAGTATATTTACCTAAACTTCGAGGAAGAAAGTAACATAGAGTGAATTGTTGAGTTGTATTTATTGGACTTTATTTATAGTTACAAATTATTGATTTGAAAAATCATATAACATTTTTTAGGATTCCGTAAAATGTAATCTGCCTAGCCTTTTCCCAACTATGTTGGGGTCGGCTGCCAGTCGAACCGGATGCAGCTGAATATCAGTATTTTACATGGAGCGACTACCTATCAGACCTCCACAACCCAGTAACTGGGTAATACGATACTCTTGGTAAGACTGGTTGTCAGACTTTCTGGCTTCTGACCAACAGTAACGACTGTCAAAGATCTACAAATGACAGCCGGGACCAACGGATTTACGTGCTTTCCGAGGCACGGAGGAAACTCGCTATGGTAAATGGTCACCCACCCACAGACCAACCTCGGTAGCGTGGCTTATCCCGGAAGATCGGTCTAGGCGGCTGTAATTATTTAGCCACGAGCTCCTCATGTAAAGTAAACAAAACAAAGTACTTATGTAATATGTAAAACAAAGCCATTTAATTTAATACTTTTAGTACGGAACCCTAAAAAAAATTATATTATGATTCTTTGTAACTATAGATAAAGTCCAAAAAATAATTCGTGATTTTTAAATCCCGGGATTAAAATGTCATTATAATTATTCCGAGATTGTAGAGGAGGTATATTATCCACTCTATGTTACTTCCTTCCTTAAAGTTAAGGTAAATATACTCTACCTATTCCGATCTCTAATCATCATAGACTTGACAGTTACTCATTACATAGACGTCATAGATTATTCAAAAGCAAAAAAGTTATAGATGGTAGTTTGTAGTCCGCCAACCCTCACCACGCCATCGTGCTAAAACCCCTTCTCATTCTGACATCATAGACGAACTGTTAAACTTTTATTGAAGATCTTAAATTATAGTTGTTATAACAAAGTTTCTAAATGTTGTGTTCCACAATATTATTATGTTTACAATTCATAAACTTCAAACTCGTTCATGGCCATTATGACGTTTGTAGTAGGTACTTAGTAAAGAGATACCGGTAAACCGAGGTTACTTTAAAATACAGGGGCGACACTGATAGTTACTAAACATTTTGCATTTAGTTAAATATCTGTGTGAAAATGGAACTTGTGCATTTTAATTTAATATTGTAGGGAACGTTGACAGTTTTCCTATTTTACCATTCAGTATAGAGGTGTCTGCGATGTTAGATGGCGATGATAAAAAATATTAAATGACACCCCTGAATATGTAAAAAAAAACAGTTTTAGATTTCTCGTTTGGGGCTACTTTGAAACTCAATGATAGAACAGAGATCATCAAAGTAGAAGGTCTACGGTCCAAGTTTGATAAGGAACATTTCTCCTTTTTTCTCTCGAAAACAATGCTCTGTTATTTTTTTTATGTTGCCTATTTGATTTTATATATATCTGTTAATTCAGTTTATATTATAGATTTTTGTTGTAGCATCTAAGATCAAAAATAAATAAGATGAAGACACGTGAAGCTCAAAAAAATTATCAAAGCAACCCCGTTCTACGGTACGCGCATGCTACCCTGAATATTTATCACGATATTTTGGGTCGCAAGCCTAGATCGTGATATTTATTGATCGTTTAAACAGTCAATAAATTTATCTAAACGCTCAATAAATATCACGATTCAGGATCTAAATATCATTATAAATATTGATCGTGTAGCGTGCGCCATACAAGACCTTGTCTTACAGATTACAGACAAGAAACGAAATAGAAAAAAGCGATAATATTTTTTTTACTTATTCTAATCTTTCGTATTTTTCTTTGTCAATACCAGCAGCATCTTTTCCTTAGGCCATCCAGCCATTTTGCCAAGATACGTCTCTGTACATTATCATCACTCATAGTCATGAGTAAAAAAACAAAAACTAATTATGCCCATGTAACCTTTTCAAACAATAAAATGCTATAGGGGGTCCTCAGAAAAACTCCCTACGATTATGATGATGTCCTTCAAATCAGTTCGATGACACGAAAAAACGCCGCCTTAAGTACCAACATAAAGCATAGACGCATAAATAAATAAAAAAAAATAGCAATGTGTCTTGTTTTAAAATCTTTCACTTTTAAAACACTTTTTTATTTATACTTCTGTTCATATTTCTGCTACGCTGCTAAATGGCGGGCCTACAAGCACACGTCAGGGACTTCATTTGTTTCATTGTTCCAGCTCTGTGACATTCACTATTTTTATGAACAAGCCAAGACATAACATAAAGGATCATTACAACTAAAATATTATAACAGGCGCTTATCATAAAACTTAAAATTGATTAAAAAAACTTTATTTTATGAGGGAATCCCTCAGAGGGATGGAGTCGTCAATTGTCAATATAGGAAATCTGCAGGGCAATTGCGTAATGTAACCAACATCAATCATGACAGTTGATGTGTCAAAAACAAAGTACATTGCGTGGTAAATAGTTGTGGAGAAGTCGGATTGTTAATACATCCGTTGCTATGGAAATTGTTGACCTGTCAAAATCAAAGTCATAGCGATTACGAATGTGTTGCGCAATTAGAATGCTGGTCAACGAAAGTCTTGACAGCGTAAAATTACTCAGAAGAGTGATTTACTTATTTTGTATTTCATAACGGCGAACTTTTGGACTATTTTTTCTTGGGCTTCTTTAGGTGGTCCTTAGGGACCCCTTCTACGTAACCGGGCAGTTATTGGCGAGACCTGAAGGGTCTCCAGCCAATGGGGGGGAAGTAAAATACTTAACCTAAGCTAACTACTTGTATTACACTAACATCATGACTACCTGCAACAACAGCACTAAAGGCGACCCCTAGTGGTACGAGCACCTCGGCTTAGGGCGTTGCTGGCGGGGGCTAGCGGGGGGGGGGGGACAGCTTGATGAGGACTGACCTTACGGTGAGAAGGGTATATAACTATCTAAGCTGTGGTTTTACTTGAATGGGTAACAGCCTTTTTACATAACCCTTCAGATTAAAGGTGTGACGAATGTTACATATGAAGTAAATATTATTGTTGCTACAAACAAACAAAAAAACCAGACTTCACATCACATTTCCAGTATTTTAAGCAACATTTTCGTAATATGTCCCCAGCACCTCTAGTGAGTTATAAAAATAAATATTTGCCTTTCTTTTGACATTTACGTTATTGGATTGTGAGTACTTATAAGTACGTACCGGTCGGTATAAAACATTAAAAAGGCATTAACGTAAATTTAAGCACAAGCCGTCATAGTTAAGGTTACGATTAAAGTTACCACACTGATATTGGATTTAAAAATCGATTTATTTTTTGTGTATTCGTACTTTACACTTCGTAAAGTAATTTAAAAGACTAGAGAAAAGACTAAAGAAGTTCTGTCACGCCAAAATACGGCGAAGATCCCTAGATATATAATAAAGGCTTTTACAACCACAGTTCCGCGATGACAGTTGATAGAGCTCGATACATATATCTCTTATATCCCTCGTCTCTATCCTCGAAAATAACGATACGAGAGGGTTAAATCGACATTTTCCGAGAATAGTTTCAATAGCGGGTTAAACCAACATACCAGAAATTTCATTCCAGAGAAATCCGATTACGAACAATTTCGTCGACCTTGAAATCAATCCTAGATTTCGAGAAGCGTTAGCAGTTTGAAGCTTCTAGCAATCATCTTATTATAAGAAGACCCAATTTTTCAATTGAAAATACTGAACAACGTTTGTACCTTGCAGGATGATGCTTTGATTGCTTGTAAACAGTTTATCTCAATTCAGGGAAAACGGAGCTCTATTAACTTGCAACAAACTTATGATAAAGTATTGTTTACTCAACAAGTCAACATGTAACAAGACGTCGTATACAACGGTGTTAAACCATAAATTGGAAACATACGACGGCATAATATAGGAGGAAACTGACAATAATAGTAAATGGTAGAAAATGCCTCAGAGCGGTTACGCACTGCATCTGACCCGAATCCGTGAAAATACGTTCCGATGTACTCATGGAACTATTTGTATAGTAACTACTATACTACTACTATACTATACGCTCTAGATCCGACTTCCGTCATCCGATTTCTGTCCGTCATCCGTGAGTCTCCAATTCGGAAGAAATATTGACGGACCGAAGTAGACGTAGTACTGTTTGTATTAACGCTTTCGCATTACCTCGGATTCAAATCGGACATATGCCAAAGATGGCCTCTGAATTGCTTGGATTTGGATCAGAGATCGGATTAGTGCGTAAGCAATATCCGAATTCGGTCTGAGATTTTTAGACTCTAGATCCATATTTTCACGAATTCGGATCGGATGCAGAACGTAAAGCAATATCCGAATTCGGTCCGAGTCTTTCATATCCTTATTTCACGGATCCGGATCGGATACAGTGCGTAACCGCTGTAAGGCATAAATCCGCTTCTGTACTAATTTTGTGCATAAAGAATAAATAAATAAATTCTTCTTCTATAGGTTTTGAGGTTAAATTAAGTAGTGGAATATTTAAGTAGTGTTTACATACAAGTAAACTTAATTTATCTGGGACTGTTTGCTTCAATACTTGCCATGATACGGAGTATTGTACAAACAGAGGGAGCTCCACACAAAGCGTAGAGCTGAGTGCCAAGCCGCATATAATATTTCATATTTTGATTAACATTGTTGTAGTCTGCTACTCTGATCATGTACGTATCTAATTAAACCAGTAAACTATGCAACACTATTATACTTCAAGATTTTTCTTGAAAGTTTAAACAACGAAGATTGTTTTATAACATACGTTGTTCATAAATATAATAGCAATGATTGCTTTGTAAGGAACGTAGCTATTTCTAATGACACAAATACGCATGAACCCTTTTTTATAAAGCACAAAATACTCACCTTACCATCTTTATATATACTCGAAATATGTAAATTTGTTAGAAAATATAAAAACTTCTTTACTACCCGCGGTGAAAAACATAGCGACCGACCTATTAGATTTAAAAATATGATAATGTTACCGTCATCGCGCATGAAATTGCACTCAAATAGTCCCTATGTAATGTCTATAAAAATATTTAATAAACTACCAGACGCATTAAAGGGTGAAACTTGCAACACAAAATTCACAAATAAACTTAAGGAAATACTAATTAAAAAAGCATACTACACCATAAATGAATACATGGATGACAAAAAAATTATTTAACTCAGACTGACATCACCACACCTACCTTTAAAGTTGGTTATAATATATATATATGTATATTAATAGGTATTTTAAGTTTAGAATGATTTTAAGATATTGACACGTTTAATTTAAAGATTATCAATTCAAAGCAATGTTAACATGTTTTTTAATTGGAATTGTGATTGTATGTTTAATTTTAAGTTTTAATTTTTGCTGTGCCCCACAGGGTCCATAATTGTACCTAGCTATAAGCATTATTATTTTAAGACGGAATGCAAATAAAGATATGAATATGAATATGAATATGAATGACGACCGTTGACATCAACGATTATGTTAGTTATTAGAATTTATATAAATAAAAGAGACTTTGTTCTAAAGAGCTATGAGTTAATATGCGATTAGCGATTAAAATATACAAATTGAATAGCAATTTACCTACTTATCGTCACTCATAAGGTCCCGTTTCGTGCCTCGTGGTCTCAGCTTCGAAAAGGCCACCATGCCATAATACAAGGTGTAACATAAATAAGGGCACAATCTTTTAAGGGGTCACTGTACTCATCATTATGAACCACTTTTACTATGGGAGCAAACC
Organism: Amphipyra tragopoginis; assembly: GCA_905220435.1. Lineage (NCBI taxonomy): Eukaryota > Metazoa > Arthropoda > Insecta > Lepidoptera > Noctuidae > Amphipyra > Amphipyra tragopoginis. Next base: position 12,571,180 of record HG991993.1, read on the forward strand.
AGAAATCGCGAAAATATAATCAGCTGTTCCCTACATTTATGTTCGCATAAAGCCCCATCCACACGCTTGACAAACAATGGCAAACAGCCAACAGCAAACAGCAAACACGGACGTGTGGATGGGTGTTTGTCGTTGTTTGCCTGTTTGTGTTTGTGTTGGGCAGTGTTCGGCATCGGTGTCGGTTTATCTTGCCAGATCAAAGGATGTTTGGCAAACAGTTTGCTACGTATCCACACGTTTGGCAGCGATCAGTATGCGTGCGAGCTTGCGGGAGGCGGACGTATTTACTTGCTACACTTTTTCGTTGGCGCGCAAAGCGTAAAAATGTCTGATTGGTCAGCACCTACGATTCTGACATTTTTGGAGGCTTATCAAAATGAGCCATGTCTCTGGAATTCCAAAGATGCCGATCACAAAAATCGGCAAAAGGTTAATGATGCATGGACTCGCCTCAGCATTAAAATGAATAAAAGTGTCAAGGAATTGAAGACCAAAAAAGATATACTTATGGCTACGTTCCGCAGACATCTGAAGCCCAAATAATAGGTCTAAAGCAGTACCTTGTACGATTTCTATGTATTTTAATCATCCACCATCGTCTTTGTTTTCTTCTTTTTTTCCTTTTTTCTTTCTCTTGCTTTAATTTATAATAAAAATATGTCAACCCGAAAGTAATAGCTGCCACAAGCTCGTCGTCCGCCATGTTTGCCGATTCGGAATGTTATGAACGTTCGCCAAGCATGTGGATGGCTGTTTGTGTTGGGTGATTGTGGTTGGTGTTTGGGACTTCGTTTGCTGTTTGCGGTGTTTGTGACAAACAGCCAGCGTGTGGATGCCCCTTAACTCGTCAAAATGTTGGGAACAGCAGATTTTTTTTTCGCGATGTCATGTTTGGTCCCATAGTAAAAGTTGTTCATAATGATGAGTATAGTGACCCCTTAAGAGGTTGTGCCCTTATTTATGTTATGTTACACCTTGTATAAGCTGTAAGTGCTAATCTCTTAAAGATTTCTTTGTTAAAGAATCAAGTAGTCTGTTTCTTAATGTATCCCATAAAGACAGTTAATGTTCCGTCTATAACATTGTCGTCCGAGCGACTCGTTCAACCTGAACAGATTTCGGTCACGTTGCCTAAATTAAATGCAACGATACCTTTACCCTTTGTTCACAATTCATTATTAATTTTACGATGCCAGTTAATCCGTTCATTTATAGGAACAAAGAACAATCTGATGACAATCCGTGATCCAAACAAAGGCAGCTTCGATGAAGCGAGCCGGGATGCTGCGGACTGCGGACCACGTGAGATAAATGACTCGATCAATTTAAGTTTATATTTAGACGCATTGAGATTTATGACTCGAGTGGTACTTTGAAGTACGCTGAACATTATTAATCCTGGATTGGAGATAACGATGCACTTTCGCATCTTCATTTGTGAGCAGAAAGTGAGAGTAGTAAACAAGGATTGACGTATGTTTACGGATATAAATAGAATTACAATCACTTCCTGGGGTTGTCGTCATAGTTGTCGGCGATTAAGCAGCCAAGTCGGGGGGAATAGAGACACTGCTGACGCATAAGTTTTGTATACTCAAGCGCACCATTGTATTAGCGCGGCGCAGCAGTCGTCTCCCCGCAGTCATACAGTTAGGTTGATTAATATGTAGTTTATAATTAATCATTTAATTAGACACTGGTATCAATAAAGTTATACTTGACAAGCTTAGTTTTAGTATACAGGGTGTTAACGAATTCGTGTAATTCCTTCAAACCGCGTGATCTACTGGTGATACAGGTTAACCCTAAAAGGCAATTTTTGAAAATCAACAGTTTTTTTTTTTTAAATAAAATCTTAGTTTTCTATTTCTGAATCATTTTAGAGCCCCGAGTTAACTTACTGCAAAGAACAATATCGCGTTAGTCTTGCCCGCCAGCTGCGTCTCCGTGCTTTCATTCATTTAAGCGTGGCATCGAAATGTTCAAGGGCATGAAAATATTTTTTTTTGCAAAAAAAAAAAAAACTTATTTTTTACTGAATCCTTAACGTAGGAGGTTTAGATACGATCACTTACCACTATCGCATGAAAAAAAAAGATTTTTATTTTTTGATTTTTAATCAGGCTAATTCCCGTGCGGAGCCTATCTACACCAGTAGTAAATCATGTGGTTTTAAGGAATTACACGAATTCGTTAACACCCTGTATACTAAACCTGAAACTAGTTTGTTCAGAATCACTAGGAGAATCGATTGACATATTTTTTACACAACATTTTTTTTTCATTATTTTCAATTTTGTTTCAGTAGGTTTCTACCCATAATAGTTGACGGGAATAGACACCTTGAGGCTTGAGATGGTCCGCTCGGTCAGTTTCATTATATTAGACAACCCCTGCATCACATCTCAAGCATTTCACATTTTACTAAGGAACTTAACGCGACATAAACTAAGGTGTAACTTAGAGATTTATTAAAAAAAACACTTATTCAGGCAGTTCTGATGAAAATCTTGTTGGGGTGTCTCGGTTTTTGTATATCCAAAAAATAACGTTGTATATATCCTAACTTGTGATCTTCATTGAATAATTATGCAATTTGTTCTTACCCCTACATTATACTTGCAAGATTAGCTTGTTCTATTGTTTCTATTTCGATTATTATTCTGCCTTGTCAACAACGTATCTACTGTGATTATAAAATTCTCTTTTGTTCTTGTTGTATCGGTTCAGGATAGAGACCCATATTTAGCAGTGCTAAAACATTAAGCACATTGTTATTATACTGTGTAGACAAGAATGTCATACGGTGATCTATATGACGTTTGATATTAATCAAAGAGTACTTTTATATACAAGGTGTAACATAAATAAGTGTACAACCTCTTAAGGGGTCATTGTAGTTCCTCATCATTATGAACAACTTTTACTATGGGACCAAAATAAGAAATCGCGAAAAAAAAATCAGCTGTTCCCTACATTTATGTTCGCATAACTCGTCAAAATGTAGTGAACAGCTGATTTATTTTTCGCGATTTCGGTTTTGGTCCCATAATAAAAGTTGTTCATAATGATGAGTACAGTGACCCCTTAAGAGGTTGTCCGTTATTTGTGTTACACCTTGTATACGAATGGAAGATAAAAATAAATCAAAAACAGGGAAGTAGTGAAGGACATAAATGTAATTATTGACATATTACGATTTGCTGAATGAATGGGAACCTGTTTTAGTGTGGTCCAAAGAAAATAACCGACAATAAAATAATGACATCAAAGTATCTACTGATTGCTTCATTGGTCGCAAACGCGACTGCTGAGCGTGAGGTCCTGGGTTTGATCCCCAGGTCGGGTAAAGTGCTGTTGGGTTTTTTCGAGTGGAATTTCTTAGCAACCCGGAGTCAGGATTTGTGCTCGGTTGTTGGCAATGGGGTCACCCCCTATTACATGGGACTTAAACATAACGGCGAAATGAGGGTGTATTATACACCTCTGCCAGCCCTTCGGGCAATGCAGGCGTGATGTTATCAAAGTATCTATTATTTTCGCTCGACAAATTCAAAATCAATAAAATAAATGAAAATTGATATCAAAACTAATAATTTACTAAAAATCTAAATTTAAAAAGTAACATAATCTCTAAAACCATAGACTCATATGGTCGTGCAGTGGAGCGTGTCATGCACGCGTGCGCGCAGGCTGCGCAATAGAGCCGCGCCTGCGCTTGCTCAGCCCGGCGGAGCGCGACCGGCGCCGCCGAGCGCGCCTGTCAATATGATGTAATCACACAAGGTCGTCAAGAACCACGATATGGATAGGTGCAGAAGGACCATAAGTACAATACTTGCAGACAAACTCACGTGCGCGTGACGAAACAAAAACATCGTTAAAGGGATCTACACACATTTCGATCGGAAATTAATGGGTAATGTGTAGAGTGTTCGATCATCCATGTGGGAAGAAGTGAAGCGTGTACCATCTACGACTACAGTATTTCAAAGCTGGTTTGTTTGTTTGGTACCTACCGTTGCAATTCATCCTCCAATACTTATAATAAAGCCACCTTTTTCATGGGTCCGACTGGATAGTAGGTATGTACTGTCTTATCGCTAGGGATAGGATATTCGGATGCATATTTACCTATAGTTAATTTTTAGCTACGAAAGTATGGAAGCGGCTTCTTAAAATATATTTTTTGTAAGAAAAAACCCGGGATGCCAGGAACATCGGGAATGCATAACTAGTCGGGTGTATAATATGGAAGCGACAAATTAATGTTTAACCCCCGATGCAAATATGTGTGTATGTAGAGTGTAAGAAGAAGAATGGTGTGAGTTAGATAAACCAAAAAAAAAAAAAATTGTCCCGGAGTCGCGGTATTTTTCGATACAAAAGCGCGTTCCATATTAGCCAACATCTCAAGTTTAGGTGAATATGCATCCGAATATTCGATCGCTACTTATCGCTTATTGTTAGGGTTGAACCTTCTGTACATCTATATTTTGTACCTTGCACTCTCGCGCTGTTACTGGAACCGGTCCATTTGTATACAACCAAGTTTTTTCTACGACGTTCCATTCAATCATGTTTCCCATCACATTATTAGGATCCGGAATAGTCTTTGATACGTTGGATTCAAATTCAAAGTCAGAGATGCAATCTTGTTTTAAATAAACTCCAGTTTTTTTATTAGTGTGTATTGCACGCACTTCTTTACAATTCTTAAGACTTGCTAAGATGAACTAAAAGGCAATGTAGAACAAATTATTCTGTATTGATGAACACTTAATATACTTATTTTCTACATTGACAAATTCCTGTTCTCCTTTTACTTAAGCCTATAAACTCAAAACTAAAGGAACTACATTAATTTCGTTTTCTTTTTCGACACACTTTAGTATCTTAATATGTTTTGCATGCTTCTAGATATTTGTTTTAAAATCTAAGTCTAGAACATGGAAAGTAAGTGGCAAACTTACTTGCTCGACAGTGTAGCTAACGATGCTATTTAAATGCATAAGCACATGCTAAGCTGAATGAGTGGAGGTGAAACCTAATGTGTTCCAAGTCAACATACGGGCGATGCATAATCTTTAAAAAGTAGAGTTAAGCTAGTTTACTCTAATGCGGCTTAGCGATGTAAGCGCTGAGTAGAAACATTAAACGCTGAATTACATACATGAACGTTTTATAGTACCTTTAAATAATATATAAGGGCTTACATATATTATATTTAAAGGTACTATTAAATATTCTGAGGTTCTGTCTGTCCATTTGCGACTTTGCCCGATCATTGAGATTCATAAAAATGTTTTCTTTGCAAGTTTATTTTCTTTAAATGTCGTGAGCACACATATACTGAAGTACATACTTCTGTATGTAATAAGTAATAGCTTAGGGGCTATTACACTATCATATAATCTAGGATCATATCTCTTATACGACGTTTAGAGTCATAATTATCTTTGTATGGAGAAATGATTCATGTAATATTACATTGTCGTACCTATATCTTTGACTCATAGATCTATGATCCTAGATATAGGATAAGTAGTGCAATATCCCCCTTAAGAAACACTTGAACGAATTAAAAGACTAGCGTATAGCAAATGTTCTAGTAAGGAAATAATTAACAATTAATTATTCAACAATTATTAATTATTTCATCGATAATTAATTATTAAATTATTGACGAAATCGTCGGAAAAAAAACAATAAAACACATTTCAAAATAATTTATTTAATTCTACTTCACTTCACTTCACTTCTTAAACCTATTACAAATATTATCATTTACAAATAAATTACTATTACAAAATTATATAGATAAAATAACATAACTTGTTTCGTCTAATGTTACCCATCGTACTAGAGCTAATCCCTTGAAATTCCACGGTTCGCTTACTGACCCGAATTCTCCGTAGGTATTTAAAAAGATCGGTGTTTTAAATTGACTTATTCATGAACAGTGGCAGGCTGTCAGTGAAAATATTGTAGAGAGCGAATTGTTTTAAAGCATTTCATCTATTGGCAATGCGACGCTACCCTAGATACCCGCTAGGAAGTGGATTTTCTGGGACAGAGTTGTATTTCAAAAGTGGCGAATTATCAGAAAGCAAATTGTCAGGCGGAGATTTATCCATAGATAAATCTTTTGTAGGTAATTTAGAGGGTGGAGCCACTGGGTGAGCTTCAGCTGGCACTGAGAAGTCTTCTTGTGTAATTTCAGAAAGTACATTTTCTAAGAGTGCCTTAATTTTTGATAATCTTAAAGCTGAAAGTGAAGCTCTGGGTAATGGGAGGTCACTTAGTGTATCGTTAGGGAGAAAAAGAATCTTGTCCATCGGTAACGACAGATCATCAGTAATGTCATGAAGTAGAATTTCTGGGAGTGCTTCATCTAATGTTATTAGTAGATCATCGATAGTCATATCAGGAAGTGGAGAGTCTGAGACTAATTCATTCAACGGCTTTGGTAGATCCTCAATATTGTCAGAAAGTTGGGACTCTGGAAGCGGCTCATCTAATGCCACTAGCATCTCAGCACTATTCATGTTGGGAAGCGGAAAATCGTGCAGCGCCTTATTTAACGGCGGACCAGCTGGAAGAGCTTTAACTGTCTGCAATGATAAACGTCCTTTACTGATGTCAGAAAGTACATTTTCAAAAAATGTCTTAATAATTAGTAATTTTAAAGCTGAAGATTGTCTATTTCTTGACAATAACGGGTCGTTCGGTGTATCGTTACTGTGAGAAAGTATCTCGTCCACCTGTAATGGTAGAGCATCAGTAGGATATTCAGGGGATGGAGTTTTATTCTTATCTTCTACTATGTTATCAGTTAGAACGTCAAGGTCTGAGAGGATATTACCTACCGGCAATAGTGAACTCTCTTCAGTTATGTCAGAAACTGGAGACTCTAAGAGCGCCTTATCTGATGTGGAGGAAGGTCTAACGGAAAGGACTTTAGCTATTGGCAGTGAGAAATCCCTTTTAGTTACATCAGAAAGTACATTTTCTAAGAGTGCCTTAGTTATTAGCAAATTCGATGCTGAAAGTGCTTTATGTCTTGGGAATGGTAGATCACCTGGGTAATCATTAGGAAGAGGAAGCACCTTGTCTATCGGTAATGGCAGGTCATTATCAGGATTTTCGGAGGATGAAGTTTCATTTTGTTCTTCACCTGCGTCATCCGTCAGAATGTCAGGTATGTCTGGGCGTATCTTGTCCATTGATAATGTCAGCTCATCTTTAGGACTCCCCAAGATAGAAATGTCTGAAAGTGTTTCGTCCTCCGACAAAGGCAGAACATCATCAGTTATTGCACTAAATTGTGAAACATCAGCCAGATGGTCAGAAAATACTGTTTCGGTGAGGATCTTTCCTTTCGGAGATGGTAAATTCTCTTTAATTATGTCAGACTCTAAGAGCGTCTTATCTAACGGCGAGGGTCGTGTGTTTGAGAGAGCTTTAGCTATCGGCAGTGAAAAACCCCTTTTAGTAATACCAGATAGAATATTTTCTAATAGTGCCTTAGTTATTGATACTTTTGAAGATGAAGGTGTTTTATTTCTTGATAGTAGGAGATCACCTGGCAAGTTGTTAGAAAGAGGAAGAACCTTGTCTATCGGTAATGACAGGTCATAATCAGGATTTTCAGAGGATGGAGTTTCATTCTTTTCTTCACTTACGTCATCCGTCAGAATGTCAGGTATGTTTGGGCATATCTTGTCCATTGGTAATGGCAGCTCATCTGTAGGACTACGCAAGATTGAAATGTCTGAAAGCGTTTCGTCCTCTGACAAAGGTAGAACATCGTCAGTTATTGCAGTGAATTGTGAAACATCAACCAGATGGTCAGAAATAACTGTATCGGAGAGGATCTTTCCTTTCGGTGATGGTAAATTCTCTTTAATCATGTCAGACTTTAAGAGCGTCTTATCTAACGGCGAGGGTCGTGTGCTTGAGAGAGCTTTAGCTATCGGCAATGAAAAACCCCTTTTAGTAATATCAGATAGAACATTTTCTAATAGTGCCTTAGTTATTGATAGTTTTGAAGATGAAGGTTTTTTATTTCTTGATAGTAGGAGGTCATCTGGCAAGTTGTTAGAAAGAGGAAGAACCTTGTCTATCGGTAATGACAGGTCATAATCAGGATTTTCAGAAGATGGAGTTTCATTCTTTTCTTCACCTACGTCATCCGTCAGAATGTCAGGTATGTTTGGGGATATCTTGTCCATTGGTAATGGCAGCTCATCTGTAGGACTACGCATTATTGAAATTTCTGAAAGCGTTTCGTCCTCTGACAAAGGTAGAACATCGTCAGTTATTGCAGTGAATTGTGAAACATCAACCAGATGGTCAGAAATAACTGTATCGGAGAGGATCTTTCCTTTCGGTGATGGTAAATTCTCTTTATTCATGTCAGACTCTAAGAGCGTCTTATCTAACGGCGAGGGTCGTGTGCTTGAGAGAGCTTTAGTTATCGGCAATGAAAAACCCCGTTTAGTAATATCAGATAGAACATTTTCTAATAGTGCCTTAGTTATTGATAGTTTTGAAGATGAAGGTTTTTTATTTCTTGATAGTAGGAGGTCATCTGGCAAGTTGTTAGAAAGAGGAAGAACCTTGTTTATCGGTAATGGCAGATCCTTATCAGGATTTTCAGAGGATGGAGTTTCATTATTTTCTTCACCTACATCATCTGTCAGAATGTCAGGTATGTCTGGGCGCATCTTATCCATTGCTAATGACAGCTCATATGTGGGACTCCCCAAGATCGAAATGTCTGAAAGCTTTTCGTCTTCCTCCGATAAAGGAAAAACATCGTCAGTTATTGCAGTAAATTGTGAAACATCAGCCAGATGGTCAGAAAGTACTATATCGGAGAGGATGTTTCTATCCGGTGATGGTAAATTCTCTTTAATCATGTCAGACTCTAAGACCGCTTTATCTAACGGCGAGAGTCGTGTGTGTGAGAGAGCTTTAGTTATCGGCACTGAAAAACCCCTTTTAGTTATGTCAGAAAGTATATTTTCTAATAGTGTCTTAATTATTAGTAATTTCGAAGCTGAAGATGTTTTATTTATTGATAGTAGGAGGTCATCTGGCATGTTGTTAGGAAGAGTAAGCATCTTGTCCATTGCTGAAGGTAGACTATCAGGAGTCATGTCAGAAAGCGGACACTCTGGGAGTATCTCATCTAATGGTATAGCGTAACAAGTTATATTAGAAAGTGGAAAATCAGAGAGATCTTTGTCTAAAGCTATTGGCAGATCATTACTAGTCATGACTGAAAGTGGAGACTCTGAGATTACTTTATTCAACGGTATTGGCAGATCATTATGCATGTCAGAAAGTGGGGACTGTGAAAGCGCCTCATTTAATACCTTTGGAAGAATATCAGTAGTCATATCAGGAAGTGAAGATTCGAGCAGCGACTTATCTAGCGGCGTGAGATGGGTAACTGGGAGTGCTTTAGCTGGCGCCATTGATAAACCCTCTTTAGTAATACCAGAAAGCACATTTTCTAACAGTGCCTTAGTTATTAATAATTTAGACGCTGAAAGTGTTTCATTTTTTGATGTGAGGTCGTTCGGTGGATCGTTAATGAGAGGAAGAATCTTTTCGATCTGTAATGGAACATCAGCAGTAGAATTGTCGAGGGATGGAATTTCATTCTTATCTTCTTCTTCTACGTCATCAATTAGACTGTCAAGGTTTGAGCGGATTTTATCTAAAGGCATTGGCGAACTAATTTCAGTCATGTCAGAGTGTGGAGACTCTAAGAGCATCTTATCTACCGGCGAGAGTTGTGTAACTGAGAGAGCTTTAGCTGTCGGCATTGAGAAATCCTCTTCAGTTATATCAGAAAGTACATTTTCTAAGAGTGCCTTAATTATTAGCAATTTCGAAGCCGAAGGTGTCTTTTTTCTTGGGAATGGCAGGTCGTTCGTAGTATCTTTATAGAGAGGGAGGATCTTGTCTGTCGGTAATGGTACAGCAACATAACTCATGTCAGAAATTGAAGACTCGGACAGTGCCTTATCTAATGGCATTGGCAGACTATTATAAGTTACGCCCGAAATTAATGGTTCTGGGGATGTCTCATCTGATGGCATTCGCCGATCATTAGTCATGTCACGAAGGGGAGATTTTGGAAGCACCTTATTTATTGGCGTGCGCAGATCAGGATTAGTTGTGTCGGAAAGAGGACTTTCTGGGAGTATGCCGTAATCTGCCGGTAATGGCAAATCATTCACTGAAAAGTGCAGATCATTAATAGAATCATCAGAAGGAGTTGATTGTAGGAGATCTTTATCAACAGGCAGTGGTGTATAATTCATTAGAAGTGCTTGACTATCAGTAGGAATATCGGCGAGTGATGTATCTTGGAAAAACTTATCTACCGGTAATGGCAAATCGTTTTTCCGAGGTGGCGGGTCTTCAGAAAAGTTATCTAAAATAAGAGGATTTAGGAGTGCTTTATCAATTGATAAAATTAAATTATCTATCGGAGTTGGCATCTCATTTATCAGAAAGGGCAGATCATTAATCGGATCTTCGGAAAGCGGAGTAGGGAGTATTTTATCCACTGGCATTGGCAAATTATCCATTGGAATAGGCAAATTATAAATAGAAATGTCAGAAAGTGAAGTGTCTAAATGTGGTTTATCCACTCGCAATGAGAAATCATCAACTATAAGTGACGGGTCGTCAGTTGGGTCTTTAACAACAAGAAATGGTGTATAATCCATTAGAACTGCTTGACTATCAGTAGGAATATCAGCGAGTGAGGTATCTTGGAATACTTTATCCACTGGTAATGACAAATCGTTATTCCGAGGTGGGGGGTTTTCAGAAGAGTTCTCTAACAGTGGAGTATTTAGGAGTGCTTTATCAATTGACAAAATTAAATCATCTATCGGAGTTCGCATCTTATTTGTCAGATCATTAACCGGAACTTCAGAAAACGGAGTTGGGTGTATTTTATCCACTGGCGCTGGCAAATCATCTATTGAAATAGGCAAATTATGAACAGGAATGTCAGAAAGTGAAGTGTCTAAAAGTGTTTTATCCACTCGCAATGGTAAATCATCAACTAAAAATGACAGGTCATCAGTTGGGTCTTTAACAACAGGCAATGGTGTATAATCCATTAGAACTGCTTGACTATCAATAGGAAAATCAGCGAGTAAAGTATCTTGTAATAATTTATCCACTGGTAATGGCAAATCGTTATTTCGAGGTGGTGAGTCTTCAGAAGAGTTCTCTAAAAGAGGAGTATTTAGGAGTGCTTTATCAATTGACAAAATTAAATTATCTATCGTACCTGGCATCTCATTTGTCAGATAGGGCAGATCATTAACCGGAACTTCAGAGAACGGAGTTGGGAGTATTTTATCCACTGGCACTGGCAAATCATCTATTGGAATAGGCAAATTATAAACAGGAATGTTAGAAAGTGAAGTGTCTAAAAGTGTTTTATCCGCTCGCAATGGTAAATCATCAACTAGAAGTGACGGGTCGTCAGTTGGGTCTTTAAGATCAGGCAATGGTGTATAATTCATTAGAACTGCTTGACTATCAATAGGAAAATCAGCGAGTAAAGTATCTTGTAATAATTTATCCACTGGTAATGGCAAATCGTTATTCCGAGATGGCGGGTCTTCAGAAGAGTTCTCTAAAAGAGAGGTATTTAGGAGTGATTTATCAATTGACAAAATTAAATTATCTATCGTACCTGGCATCTCATTTGTCAGATAGGGCAGATCATTAACCGGAACTTCAGAGACCGGAGTTGGGAGTATTTTATCCTCAGGCACTGTCAAAGCATCTATTGGAATAGGCAAATTATAAATAGGAATGTCAGAAAGTGAAGTGTCTAAAAGTGTTTCATCCACTCGCAGTGGCATATCATCAACTAGAAGTGATAGATCGTCAGTTGGGTCTGTAAAGAGAGGTGTATCTGGGAGTACCGGATCCATTCTTGATGACAAAAGGGGCAAACTAGGAGTTTTAAATACAGCGATGCTGTTTGGCGGTGGTGTATGTGTATTATCCATGAGTTTCGGTATATTGTCAGTAGAATCCTCAAATAGTGGAAAGGGTAGGAGTGTGTTATCCCTATACATTAATATACTATCCGTTGGATTATTAGCTACTGAAGTGGGTATATGCGTTTTATCTACCGGTCGCGGTAGACTGTCTGAGAGTAGAGTGGATGGCAAAATTTTATCCATTGGTAGTGATAGACTCTCAGACGTAGTGTCAAAGACAGAAGTGGGTGGGAGCGTGTTATCCATTGGTAGTGGCAGACCATGGGTAGGAGATCCAGGGACTGAAGTGGTCAGCAGCGCATTATCTATTGGTAGTGACAGACTGTTGGTAGGAGTTCCAGGAACTGCAGTAGATGGGACGGTTGTACCCATGGGTAGTGATAGACTGTCAGTTGAAGTTTTAGAGAGTTGAGTGGGTTGGAGAGTTTTATCCATAGGCTGTCTTAGAGTGTCATTAGGGGTTTCAGATACTGAAAAAGAGGGAAGCGTCGTATCTATTGGCAGTGATATACTGTCAGTAGGATTGACAGAGAGTGTAGTGGGTAAGAGCGTTTTTTCTATCGGCAGAGATAAACTGTCAGTTTGTCTCTCAGAAACTTCATTGGATGGAAGTGTCTTATTCATTAAAACTGGTATACTGTGAATAGGAGTATCAGAGACTGGTGTGGGTAGAACCTTTATATCTATCGGCAGGGGTAGAGTGTCAATACACGTCTCAGAGACTAGAGTAGGTGCAAGCGTCTTATCCATTGGTTTTGTCAGCTTGTCAGTAGGAGAGTCAAAAAGAGGCCTGGGTGCGAGCGTGTTATTTTTGAGTAATTCTAGACTGTCAGCAGAAGTTCCAGGTGGAAGCTTCTTATCCATTGCTATTGGATTAGATAAATGAGCTTCGGTGACATTATCCATAGATACTGCTAGACCAAGTGCAGAAATATTATTGTAATTTACTAAATCTAGAGTAAAATTATGCGTAGGTATAAATAAATCTTTTGAAGAAACATTGGTGACGTGCGAGTCTGGATTGACTTCACGTGCTATAATTGGCAATTCATTGTCAAGGGCGGTGTTATATGGTTCATCGCTTAGAAATCCCAAATCACTTTCAGGAAAGTTCAAGAGAGGAAGTTCAAAATTCGGTAATGATGGCAAAGTTTCATTTTCCATGTCAAAACTACATGTTTCTGTGGGTTGCTTACTTAAAGATGAGTTCTCGCAAGTTGGAGTGACAGAGGGTGAAGTATCTGTCAGTGATTTGTTAATTGGATTGTCTAAGGATGGCTTCTCTGCTAGCGATGACCGATTGTTCTCATTATTATAACACATTGAATTTGTTGGCAATGTTTCGTACATTGGCACCGGTGATCTACTATTCGAAATGCCCGTTAGTACGTCACTAACGAAAGCAGTGGAGGAAGGATCATCATTCAAAATAGGAACCATATCAGAAAGAATTTTGCTAAATTGATGATTTGCAACAGATTTATCGAGTGATGCAGGCACGTATTGATTACTAGGAAGAGTTTGTGTAGGGATGCTGTTACCCTGAGGAGCAGTTATGTACACAATAACTGGAGAATCTGTTTTAGTCTGAAAAAAATCTGACTGTGGTTTACCAAGAGCGTTGTTGATAGGAATAATAATGATAGATGTGGAACCTGGAACTGTGTTAACATTTGATAAGGGTGCCGTATTGGTGTGGTAAGATGCAGGAACATTTGTGCGTACAATGTCTGGTATAGGTTCAACGAACGGAAGTGGTATTTTGACATTTAAAGGACCTACAACAGTTGAAGTATTAACTAGCGTTTCCTCCGGTAGTGATGGTATGTTGTTTTGCAAAAGACCGTCTAGAGCATCATCAGAAACTGGCATTGATAAGTCGTCAGACGGAGAGATTGTACAAGTTGTGGCACTTTCTAATTGAGTAGGTGGTATATCTTCATTTGTTATGACGTCACTAAAAGTATTGTCAAAACTATTTATAGTTTTATCTGTATTGAAACTGCCGGCTTGCACTGCTGAACTAATGATATCATTGAATGATTTAGCTTGGACAGGTTGTAATGGTCTTGATTTCACAGTCTGCGCAATTTTACTGTTGTTCATATCATTCATATTCGTATTATTTTTCAGTTCAAATGCAGAACAAATATTTTTAGTATCTTGCTCAACAACTTCTGCGACTGCACATGTATTTTCTGAAGTTGGTGTGATTTCCGTTATTGATTTTAATGTATTTTTTGCATCTGAAGAGTAGTTACTTGGTATAGTCGACATCATACTGGCACGGATTAGGTCTTCAGAAAGTATTTCACAAGTTGCAGTTTTTGTAAAGTTTGATCCTTTGTCACCTAAGTTACTTCGTTTAGAGTTTCCTGTAGAAACACGCCTTTTTTCTTCTTTTAATTTATCAAAAGATTTAAGAAATTGTCTTGCGTTTGCTTTTGTCAGTTTTGTAAAAGGTTTTTTACTATCTTCTTTGAGTCTTGGGTTAAATGTCTGTTGTCGAAATCCGTCCAATTGTTTTTGTTCTTGGGTAAATGGTAAATAATTCCAGTAGTTTGGCACCCACGTATCCATTGTATTAAGAGGATATGTGACTTCTGGAAATGTACTTGAATCGAGCAAATGTTTTAAATTAGGGCCTGGTGCGATCCTTGTTGAAGACATTTCTCTTCTTGTCTGGAAAGTTTCCGTGTTGCTTTGTTTATTACTTGAAAGTTTACGTTTCATTTTCATTTCCTTTTTTAAATCATTGATTGCCGAAAATTGTGAATTACGTGTACTTTCTTGCGGCATTTTTACTTGATAATTATCATTCAAGTTCGTTCCAAAATAAAAAGGATCTCTCGGAGAAGTGTCCAGTGGATATTCATTTTCTGGAAAGTTATAAGCCTTGTACAAAGACTTCTTTGGAGGTGGGTTTTGGCGGATTTTGGCATTTTGTCCTTTCCTTCCGAATGTTTGCTTTGGTGTATTGATTACTCTTGACGGTGAAAATGGCGTCAGGGTGGGATTGTTTTTGAAGGGTTTCAAGTCGTTTAGGTATCGTTTTAAAGAAGCCTTTCTTGGTGTTCTTGGCATGCAATGTCTGCACGCTATCTGAAATTTACGTATTTTTTATAAGCGTACAACGGTAATGATAACCTCAGAACTAATAGCAAACTACGTACCATGTACACGTTTCACAAGACTTAATAAAATGTAAAAGAAAACTCACCTGAATAATTATGATTATCACTAAAATTAAAGTCACCTTTTCACGAAGTCCCATTTCATTTAAATGTTTTAAAACTTACCTATACGTGTATTATTTATAATGCTTGTATTATTTATCGTTAGAATCGATACGTGATCAATTCGTTTTGTTCATAAAGGGATTTTTTTCTATGTACACATCTTTGATATCAGACTACTTATCATTGATATTTCTTAGACATAATATTACATAATATTAAGTACTTACTTTAGTTATTTGTGTAATTTACCAATTATTTTTTTCATAATGTTTTTTCTTATTTTCAGGTAATTGTCGTGTACTTAGTAAAAATAGTGAGTGCCACCGGTAAGTAATAAAAACAAGTTTTTTAAGTAAAATAATTTATTGACGAAGTAACTTTCTCGCTTAAATACCACATAATATCACACATTTTATAAAACATTTTAGAATTAAAATGTACAACATACATAATACGAACAGGTTGCAAGGTGGGTAATATAGTGAGTAATATATAGTGGGTAATATATCCGTTCTTGAGTGATTTACAGTGTAGATTATCTGGACTAAAATGTCGCGCCCGGAGTTCACCGAATTTGTCATATAGGATACCTAATTTAATTTTGGTTTAGACGAACCCTACCGTAAGTAAATAAATTACTTTAGTTCTTTAACAGGGGATATTACACCCTTTAACTTTTTACACAAACTTGTTTGTTATGAATGTAATAAAATCATACAACAAATTAAATCATAAAGTCAGCACAAAAGCTAATTGCAAACTGATACTGATAATGGCAAGCCTTGTCTTGAGCTGCATTACAAGAGGTTTAAATTACATTTTTTCCATGCTTTTTAACTAGAACAAAGATATTAAAACTTAAACAGTACAAGAACTATTAGTTTCGTTGGCAATCATCCCACTGCTATATTTATGATTATTTACGGTTTACTCACGTGCATTTTTCGGGATTGCCCGACTAGTTTCGGACCCAAACGGAGCCCTTAATCATGAGCTGAACCCGCGGCGAGTTCGTCTCGCGACCTCGCCGCGGGTTCAGCTCATGATTAAGGGCTCCGTTTGGGTCCGAAACTAGTCGGGCAATCCCGAAAAATGCACGTGAGTAAACCGTAAATAATCATAAATATGAATGTGTCTCACGAAAGTTATAATACATCCCACTGCTGCAAAAATCACTTTGCATATCGTCAGAAAAACTGGTCTTTGTGATTGATATCTTCATTTAATAACGAAGTTAAACTTGATGAGGCATCGTTTGTTACTGATTCCTCAAATAATGGGTTCCGTATTCGTTCAGGATGCTCCTCCGTAGGGAAAGAATTTCCATTGAATTCAATAATGGAATCATTGCTATTCGGCGTCACGTCCGAATTCAGTAATGTAAATTCGTTCGAGCATTCACTTTCGAATGTATTCACTGTAGAATTGTTACCTTCAATGAACCCTGTTTGCTCTATACTGGTTATGTTTTTCATTAATTCATCCAAATCGTTTATAAACCCTAACACGTAGTCTAATTCTTGGTTTCCAACAGATTGCTCTGCTGAAGACCAATTTGTAAAAAGTTTGTCACTATCATTTTCGGAATATAGATTCTTGTAATTGGCAGTGTCATTTTCAAAATTTAATACCGGAGATTCTTTGTGAAGCGTTTCATTTGTGCCGTTATCATTGGAAATAATTCCATTACCTTTTGTGACTGTTACCTCATTTACGCCTACTTTTTGCGATATAGATGAGAGCTGTTCTTTATTTTTTTCGTTTTGAGTCTCATTGTGAATCCAAGAATAATCATTTGAAGACTCAGCTTTGTCGTTTCCTTCAGCAATTAGGGATTTGAATGATGATTTTACGTCGTTAGGGAAAGGGCTTGCGCTTAGATAGAAAGGCTTCGATGAATCCATTATACTCTCTGGATATTCTACTTCCGGGAAGTAATCTTGTGTTATTGCTTCGTCATAGTTCGTCGTACTTTTTATTTTATATCTAGCCGGAATCACTGGTTCTGTGTTTATTGATTGAAAATTGGACGAACTTAGCGCATGCCGTTTTGGATTGTAGCAATTAATGTTCTGTAAATAATAGTTTTATTAGTAAAAAAAACACTTTTTTGATTGAATTAGTTGAGTAATTATATCTAGGTGCACATTTTACTTACTTTTAGAGTTATAAGAAGAAGAAAATATTCCAAATGCATCGTAATTTTTCGTATGGCGATTACTTGAAAACCTTTGATGAGATTTAATAATTGAATAAAACGTAGTTAAAATGATTCCTGCATACTTCTTGACAAATTATAAAGAAGTGGCTAATTTCAAATTGTGATTTCAGGTTTTATTATGTTTACAAGTCCGAATAAGTGTTGTGCAAAAATTGAACCACGATATTACATATTTTTGGACGTGCGGTATCGTAAAAAAATATCATAACAATATAATCTCTATTGCAATGGAGCAATCATATAGTAATAAAGTTGTTATGGCATAGTTCGTTGAATACTCAAATTACTCAAGTTATAAAAATATATTGAATATTTTAAATAAAACTCAGAAATGTAAAGTTTACTATGTAGGTTGTATATTTTTTTACCAATATGTATTACCTACGTACAACCAAAGCATGACCAAAGTCTGTTAAAAACAAAATCCAAAATAAATATGCTATTCTTTTTTTATTCACATATAAGTAAGTATACTGTGTAGTCTTCTGTCATCAATAAATTATTTGTTCTCAACAACGTTTGCCGCAGCAACAGCACCCGCACCCGCTCCCGCCCCCGCACCCGCCCCCGCCTCCTCCGCATCCACAGCCGCCTCCACAGCCGCCTCCACAGCCGCCTCCATAGCCACCACCAAATCCTCCACCGAATCCGTTTCCATTTCTACCCAACATGGCGAGGATCAGAATCGGCAGGATAGAGTCCAGGTCGCTATCATTGTCTTTTCCATACACTTGTGGGTAATATCCACCGTATCCAGGGTAGAACTGGCACTGGGCCCAGTGCATCTGTGAGACAAGACAGGACGTTGTTAATTATATTGGACTGATTTATTATTACAATATTTTGACAATAGGCCAACAGCTAAGATGTTGACTAGTAAAAGTCCGTGAACACTAATCATATTTAGTTTGATCTGTTGTGAATCTATTAAGCACAAACTTAACGAGTAACTATATTGTGTTTCATGCAATATTTTTAAGGCAAACGTAGAATCTAAATCCGTTGTTGACTCTGGTAACTAAACGATCGATGTAACTTAATCAAGCTATTGTTTGTTATCCATAAATATCATTACTATTCAAAAAGATATAATGGGATTGTCACTTGTCTTGTGTGTAATCTTTGAGATTTGACACCCACAGAACCCACATTTACAACAATATTTAGGTTGCCTTTGATGTTCTATTTACGTCTGCAGGGATAACAATTTAGTGTTTCTGCGTAAACGTTATTTTAGCTGCCAGTTGAAGCATGGAGATTATAATGTATAAAGGCCGCACAGATTTAAAAGGTCATATTTTTCCTAATGATTTCCAGATAAGATGAAGACAGCTGATTTCCCGAATTTATTGTATAAAAAATTATTATTATTGCTATTTTACTGCAATTCTTGAGATAATTGTACGACTCCAAGGTTTGCAATTAATTTTAGGCCCAAAAGTACCAATTATGCTTATGTTAGAAAAACAATTGTTTAGAATAATAATTTTATCTAAAAACAAGACTCACGTTCAGGACGAGCAGCAGCGCTGCAAATGCGACAAACTTTGCGGAAGCCATATTGACACTCTTCCTGTAAACAAATAAAACCTACTTTTATACTTTTTTATAGTCTAATATGTACACGTTAAGCAATAACCAGGATTTCATAAATAGGTATGTGTGCCATTCGAAGCACGTAGGGCGTTGATTAGAGGAACTATTTCAAAATTGTTGTGAATTTAATAATTAAAAGAAAACTTGTTTAATAATTCTTGAGATAACAGAATTCTGTCTGGCTATGCCATTGTTTTTACTTGTTACTTATAAAGTTACGACCTACGTCGACCTTTCCGAAAAATTCTTCATCCAAATCTCTCATCTTATATTCTTTTTGCGGTCTGCGATTTCAATCGGAGTTTTTATTAATCGTGCCGCGTCTTAGTTCGTTACTCGTGCATGTCTTAAGGGTCAATAAAATAAAGATAATATAACTAAGTTCCTCAGTTTCCATAGAGATTGAATAGGCATGTTGACGGCATCAATAAATTGCAAAAAATGTAAGTAGTCCGCCAGTTAGAGTTTTGAAAAATAATGGACACATATTTTTTCTTTTGTTAAATCTATGAATACTTGGAAAGATAAAATGCATCAAAACTCGAGAGTGGGGCTTGTGACGTCAGAAGCAAGTAAAAATTGTACTTGCTTGTGACGTTTTGCAATTTTAAAAGTGTCGTATCTTTGTCAATTTTCGTTTACGTAACAAAAGAAAAAATAGGAGTCAAAATATATTTTTTGATAATCTAACTGACGGACTAATTAGATTTTTTCAGTCAAATACCCTATTGTACTAATGTGGAATTTCTTCTTATTTCAAGAGATTTTCGTTTTTTTTTTTCAGAACCCATTTTGTTAGTAACTTGATAGGATCAGCAAGCAACGACCACAATCAGCTTTTATTGTCCATGATACGACAGGTTTCGGGTTCAACAAAGTGTGACAGCCGCAACTTCTCATTTTTGTGTACAGACGTCAGCACATAAAGCTGCTATAATCTGTCAAATTTCTTTAATAGATTTTCATCTTTATCGCAAAAGCATTAAGTTCAAGGTTGATTGGGAAAATTTTACAGTTTCGGGTAGCTTGATGTCTGTACAAGAATCCAGAAAACATTGCGGTTTTCATAGAATGCCAGATAGCTCATTAAAGGCAATTAAGCAAATTTGTAGGCATCTTAAATAACGTTAACCAACATACTTACAACAACTATGCGTATGGCAATAGTAGAAGACGACGGGGTTGTTTATCTGAGCTGGCAATCACCTGGTAATTACGAACGTAAGCGTCATTATAATGATAATTTTTAAAATACTGCTGGACAATTTTTAACAAAAGTTGTGTAATCAAAACTTTTGAAAACTGGTTAGCTACCACTTCACCTGAAAGTAGCGCCAAGCAGTTAACTATAGTCTTTCGTGTGTATGTGAGAGCCAGAAGCGTATTGGGGAGTTCCTTTATATCTTTGCTACTTGTATTCGTGTGCTCCATCAGACACTATCTGCGTTTCATCAGGTGCGACTAGGGATAAACGTGGACGAGTTAAATAATAAAAAAATAACAAACTCAAAACTCAAACTTAAAACTCAGTTATTCAAAATAGACTAGAATTACTTAGTTCTTTTTGAACGCCAGGTTTACAATAGACATCCCACAAAAAGCCCTCTCTTCACCGCTTCCTAGTGTTTATGCTGTGAAGAAGAAACGGCGCTACAAACTCCCCAGCAACACAGATATGTCTGTCAAGTGAATAAATTAATTGACTCCATACAAAGAAAATCATAATATTTTTTACAATAATAAAATTATGCAATTAAGGGAAAAGTAAAAATTAAAAAAAATTAAGTATATAAATCAATTCTATATAAATTGAGATAATCAAAATCGTATCTAAATAATATAGATACTTATATAAACCTACACATAAAAACTAATGGTTTCCAGGGAAGCCGCATGTGCAGAAACGAACTAACGCCACACGTCTCTATCGTCAAACAAACTTCCGTTCGTATTAAAGTTACATTATTGTGTACTTCCGTTAATTATAGTTACTACATAATCAATATTAACAAGGTCATCATGAATAATCTTCACGCTGATCTCGTCTAGGCAATTTAATTTAACATTCTTCTGCGCAAACGTTTCCATGTGCCATTTCTGAAGAATGAATCAATTTCACATATAACTATGATGAAACTTTCAGATCTATATAGTTCTTGAAATATACGGAACGTTTTTGTTCCAGCTTTTTTATCAATGTGACATTTACCGTGAAATTACTTTTCTAAACAATAATATCTTATATTTACGGAGTCTATTTTCTGTAGTTTTACACTAAAAGACGCAACCACGTTATTTGTCATGATTCCAAGCGTAGGTTTCAATGTAAATATTACTGTATGATCGCGAGATTTTAGTCTTAGCGGATTATATAGCTGTTGTATACAAACGGTACTATTTATATCGATGTGAATCTGCCTTGTTACAACGATTATATCAGAAATGTAATATACATTTGCTGAGCATTGGCTTATTCGAAATAAGCAGCCAGAAATCACGCGCCGAGGAAATCTCAACACATATTTTTTTCTGATAAAACATCGTTTCAATCCACCTGAGATTCCAACATTTTGGATTTTATTACAGAGTTATACAATTTCGAAGTTTGGCTCGTGATTGACATTGATCGATATCACTACATAGTATAAAACAAAGTTGCTTCCCGCTGTCTGTCCCTATGTATGCTTAGATCTTTAAAACTACGCAACGGATAGGTATTGATGCGTTTTTTTTTAATAGATAGTGTGATTCAAGAGGAAGGTTTATATGTATAATACATTGCATGTATAATACATTGCCGTGCGAAGCCGGGGCGGGTCGCTAGTGATTTCTAAATAGCAAAATGTTTACTTTAAGTGTGATTGAATATTGTGACTGACACTGTGCATTCTCATCTCTTCATAAGCGTTCAAGGGGATCTGAAGCAGAATGTGCATTTTGCAATATGTGCACTAATTCAAATAAAAATCGATTGCTTTTTTAAAACAATAATCACGTAAAATACTTATCGAAAATCAAAATATTTTTATTTGGAGACCTTTTTGCATATCCCTAACCACAAATAACAAAGTGAGCACATTTTGAGAAACACTTTTTTTTTGAGAAGTTGTCCTGTTTTCTTCAGAAGTGCTCATTTTTAGAAGTGACCACTTTGAGAAGTGCCCGTTATGAAAAGTGCACGTATTGCAAAATGCACATTTTGCATCATATGCACCTTCTGAGTCAGACCAGTTCCAGGATCATACCATAATGATTGCGGTGTCAAATATTCTATCATCACAATTTGATTACGGATATTATTATATCTTACTGACTTAGTTAAAACTAAGACTTTATATCCTTTACCTATGATAATGCGTCAGCTTCATAGTTTAGTAGCTCCCTTCCGTAAGTAACATTCACAGTTAAAATTGACTTACGGGTCTTTTCAAGGATCCTTTTGCATTACCAAATACTATAATTGGTAAGCAAAACTATTTGTTTTCTGATATAGAAACCAAACAATAACAAAGGCAAATGACACAAATTCACGGGTCGAGTACAAAATTTTTTATTGGTAAGAATAAATGGTATGCACATGTTATGAAATTACAAATCACAATATTAGCAATTAGGTAGTAGACATGTACAGGCTAAAGTGATGAAAATATGATAGTTACAACATGTAATAATGTTACACTTAAGATACAGTTACGGTGGGTTTTGCAGTCTTATCAGTCTTAGGTAACACAATGGTAACACGCAAGGAAGGACTAGAATTGCCATTATTTTTGTAATTACTGTTACAATTGTTGCAGTTCTTGTTACTATTGCCATTGTTGTAGTTGCTGTTTTTATTGCAACAATTGCAACAGTTACAACAGTGACCATTGCCATTGTTGCAACAGTTACCATTGCAATTGTTGCAGTTACAACATCCACAGCCACAAGAACAACAACAGCAGTTGCAATCGTTGTTACTATTGCAATTATTAATACTATTACCACAACAGCTACAGTAGTTGGAGCAGCCGACATTTTGTGGGGGGAGAGGTGGGGGCAGGCAATTGTTATTGTTGTTAATAGCTGTTGTTGTTAACAACTTTAAGAGCTCTTCATTGCGGCATTCTCTTTCATCTCCATCATCATCGTCGTTTATTATTATGATGGGCGGTTGGTTGCTCGATGGTTGCGGGTTGAAAGCATCAGGTTGGTAGTAGGGCAGGTTGAAAGGTGTAATGCTTGATTGATCAAGCGCATCGTACCCGTACATGCCGTTGGGGTTGCTGTGTATGTTGCTGTAAGGGTTGCCATAAGTGTTGCTATGAGGGTTGCTAAATGCTTTGCCGTAAAGATTGCAGTTCGAGTTGTCACATGCGTTGCAGTTTGGGTTAGTACATACGGTCCCACATACGTTGCAGTTTGGAATATCACATGTGTCGGTGCACGGGTTGCCACATCCGTTGCAGTTCGACTTGTCACATGCGTTGCAATTGGGGTTGCCACATGCGTTGCAGTTTGGGTTGGCATATACGTTGCCACATAGGTTGCAGTTTGGAATATCACATGCGTCGGTACACGGTTTGCCACATGCGTTGCAGTTTGGGTTGGCATATACGTTGCCACATAGGTTGCAGTTTGGAATATCACATGCGTCGGTGCACGGGTTGCCACATCCGTTGCAGTTCGAGTTGTCACATGCGTTGCAATTGGGGTTCCCACATGCGTTGCCGTAAGCGTTACTGTACGGGTTGCCACATGCGTTGCAGTTTGGGTTGGCATATACGTTGCCACATAGGTTGCAGTTTGGAATATCATATGCGTCGGTACACGGTTTGCCACATGCGTTGCAGTTCGAGTTGTCACAAACTTTGCAATTGGGGTTCCCGCATGCCTTGCCGTAGGCGTTACTGTACGGGTTGCCACATGCGTTGCAGTTTAGGTTGGCATATACGTTGCCACATAGGTGGCAGTTTGGAATATCACATGCGTCGGTGCACGGTTGGCCACACGCGTTGCAGTTCGAGTTGTCACATGCGTTGCAATTGGGGTTCCCACATGCGTTGCCGTAGGCGTTACTGTACGGGTTGCCATATGCGTTGCAGTTTGGGTTGGCATATACGTTGCCACATAGGTTGCAGTTTGGAATATCACATGCGTCGGTGCACGGGTTGCCACTTGCATTGCAGATGGGGTTGTCACATGTGTCGCAGTTTGGAATGCCACATCCGTTGTCGCACAGGTGGCGGTTCGGGTTGTTATATGCGTTGCAATTCGGGTTGCCACATGCATTGCCGTATGGGTTGCAATTCGGGTTACCGTATTGGTAGCAGTTTAGGTTGCCGTATAGGCAGCTGTAAGAGTTGCCATATGGATTGTATTGATTTGTGGGCAACCGTCGACACTGTGCTAGGTAAAGCTGAAACAAAAAAATAAACAGCAGTGTAGTTAACCGGTTCTTTCTAACAAAAAAATAACTGTAACGTTCATCGTTCCTCTATCATATTCAAGAAGTTCAACTTCTCAGAATTATGATGTGTGTCTGAGTGGAAAAAGCCAGAAGCGACGGAATAAACTTTCTTTTTTATCATGACAGTTTCATTTACAAGGAAAACAAGTCCTTTCCAGTTTCCCATAGCTCTTATTTCATTCGACAGTTTTTGCAATAAAAGCTTTTAGGAACTTTTAATATTTACTAGAACCTGCTTGAATTAATATTTCCTTTGGACATTACCTTAACGATAGGTGGTAATGATACACAGGTGTACCTACTGGTTTCAGCTGTTCCAAATAATTTTTAGATTTTACATGAATACACTATATCGAATACACACGATATCGAACACGATATCGAGGTCTATCTTCATTATGCCTTCATGATATATGGTAGTTAATTTACAGTACGGCTGATTTATCGTAGTCATCCTGAACTTCGTGCAGGTGGCTGCGCATTAGATCAATTAGAACTAGTTCCCGGAGATATTTTAATACGGCATTTTTTGGAAAAACTCCGACAAATTGAAAATTAATACTATTTTATTTTACAAATTTATTTATTTTTGATGTAAAGTTCAATGAAGCTTAATATGATTATGGGGAGGAGATTTAATAATTTTGCAGCACTTTAAAGCACTACTACGAAAAATAAGTTTTCCTTGTGGTCCCATCAGTAGGACAACCTAGTAGGACCACGAAAAAACAGTCAGTTTTTGTAGGAAAAACTGGCTTTTACTTTACATTTAAGTAACACAATCTTAGGATCATTAGTTAAGCAAAGTTTATTGAATCGTTTTCACAGTAACTGTTCCATCTTCAGTATACTTGCGCGAAAGTTCGGAAAGCCTGGACGGCGAGCTCCGGCGAAGGCAAGCTTGAAGCCAATAGCTACTCTTCTTGCCATAATTCCCAGTCTCCATTTATAAAACCAACGGCAAATGTTCCACACTCTGTTACTGTAATTCTAAAATGATGATGTTTATGATTTTCACTAACCTGTATTAATATTAACAGCAATATATTAAAAGTTATTTTCTTTAGTCGAGTCATCTTGCCGTTCACTATATTATATGCCGGTGAATACATAAAATTCCCGTTTATATTACGATTTCTTGGTACCAATATATGGGTCACACAATATTTCGTAATAATTAAGACACAAATTAATATTAAATATCAAGAATTTAATTAAGTACTCGATTAAAATATAAAGTGATTTCAATTAACTCAGTGTATTCTTATTATTTGTGTTAATTATTACCTACCTATATTTCTTCATCATCATCATCAACATCATTGAGCCGAAAGACGTCCACTGCTGGACATAGGCCTCCTCCAAGCATCGCTACATCGACCGGTCCTGTGCTTCTCGCATCCAGCGGATTCCCGCGACCTTCACCAGGTCATCGGTCCACATTGTCCACCTTATATTTTTTAGCATAATAGTATTACGCCTTTATCTAAATTCGAGTATGACGGTATTCGTTTCAACGTTCTACAGAATCATAAACTTTTCGTTTTTTCTCGTTTGCTTTGAGTTTAACTTAAATAAATTCGTGTTCCACTGAATAGTTGAATCGAAAACCTTATAATCTGCTGCCATAGACGATGCTTGCTTCTTACGTTTTATTTTAATTAAACAAGGTGGTAGGGTTCGTGAAAAGAGCCTCCACGAGTGACGATACTTCTGTACGTCTGGCGCACCCTGGGCTAGCTTCGCTACCAACCTTGCTGACTGCCTAATCTTTTCACCACGGCATGAGCTATATTCTCGTATAGCTCGCGACGAAATACAAAAAAAAAAAAACAAGGTAAATATTGAAAACACCAGTTTATTTCGTACATTAAAATACATAATTCAAACTGTATTAACAACAACAGGACGGGTCTGTTTTAATAATAAGGGTCATTTCGTTGGCGCCCGGACCTAGTTGACAGGTGTCGTCTGCTTTAGCAGGGGAGCCTCCAAAGCCGGGGAAGTTGTAGGGATACGGGCCGTTCGTTGGGTAAGGGATAGGATAGGGAGTGTAACAGCAGCCGCATCCGCAGTTGTTGCCGTTAGAACATCCACCGTTGTTTCCAAGTCCATATGAGCCACTTTTGTCGCAGCAGCAGCAACAATTGCATCCGCAGCAGCCGCAACTATTGCCTCCAGATCCACATCCACCGTTATATCCTCCGTTGCATCCGCCGTTGTTACCTCCAGAGCAGCAGTTGCATCCTCCTCCGCAACCGCATCCACCATTACATCCACCGCCATTACCTCCACAGTTTTTCCTGTTTCTCATGGCAAAGAGCAAGAAGTAAAGGAGAGGGAATTTTTCCTTACCGCCATCACCGTCGATGATTATTGGAGGCATAGGACCAGGGTAGCCAAAGTATGGTACGCTAGGTGTAATCTCCGGGATGGGAGGAGAAGGTGTAATGATGGGCACCGTCGTGATGGTACCAGGTGGTGGTGTGGGGAAGGGCGGGCTGACGAACTCCACAAGGGCGACTGTGCAGGACACCCTGCATGTCTGAATAAATTAAAGACAAATTAGTATTAATTTCTTTACTCAAGCAACAGAAACTGAACACCTGTTCAGTTCAGTGAACACCTGTGGCAACCAGATGTGACGACCTCTTCAGATCTGGTTGCCAGGTCTTTTGCATCTTTAGCTCACTTGTTTTTGCAAACGTCTCGCTGGTTTCTGCGTACCAAGAGCCTATTATCGGGCTTCCGAAACTTAGTAAAATAACACAGGTAGATAGGGTGGACACATGGAATTCGAGGGCAAGAGATCAACTGGCTTATTCTTAGCAGAACCCTACCGTACCGTACAGTATTTACCCTGTAAATAATAACTTATTTTAGCGTAGAATCACTCACCTTCCAAATAAGCAGGAGAGCAGTAAACACAACAAGCTTCTGAAAACCCATTTTGAAGGTTGACATGTGATCAATATATCGTCTAGTCTATATATACTGTGTATTTCTAAATCAAAGGTTACTTAGTATATGATGTAATTAGGTCGTATGCAGTATTGACACGTATTTAAAAGATACATAAATATTTGTTGGTAATTTTGTATGATTTCGCAGTAACATACAATTTCTTAATGCACTTTTGGATTTTATTGTAGATCTATAAAATGAACTTTTATTAGAAAAAGCTGTTAAGTTGTAGTAAGTTGAAGTTTCAGTGACATTATCTTGTTTAGTTATACGTGTTATACAATTTACAGAGTTAAAGGTTTGGCAATAAAACAGTAATAGAATTACGTAAATATATATTTAACAAAGCAAACGTTTTACATATTTTCTATACATAAAAGAATACTAATAAATCACATCGCTAATATTTCTGGTAACACAAATAAGCTCATATTGAAAATATTTGACCACAACAGTTCAACCGCAAGATTTCGCGATTCCAAATCATCTAATCGATTGAACTATTGTCGCAGTAGAAAATATTTATAAACATGAAAAATAATAGCAAGTACTATTTAGTTACAGTAAACCTGGTTGTTGATAGGAACAGGGATGGGGTACGGGATAGGGATGTTCTGACAGCAGCAGCAGCAGTTACCGCCGCCACAACCGCAGCCGCCGCCGCCGCCGCAGCCGCCTCCGCCGCCGCCCCCGAATCCGCCGCCAAAGCCTCCGTTATCGCAAAGCATGAGGAGCAAGATCGGCAAAATAGACTTCATACCGTCATCGTCATTACCGGACTTCACTATGATGGGGCACGGTGGTTGGGTCCCATAGCCGGGGGGGTATCCTGGTAATCCGAAGCTTGGGCTAATTTGGGCTTGGATCACGAATACCTGTAAAACAAAATAATGTGATTAAGCTGCTATAGGAGACAAAAACGAACGATTCGTATTCTTGTATCAGCAAATAGGCGTTTTGGTAAAATTATGTTGACTTTGGAAAGTATTTTAATGATTCCCAAATCAAAAATAATAATTTAATGTATTACAGATTACGTTACTATATGAGATACGCTGCTATTTATTGTTTCTTTAAGGTTTAAACAAAGGATTTTAAAGAACAAAACTGTAATTGATTCTTACGTTAGACAGAACTAAAAAGCAAGCAAACCACGCGACGAACGCCATTGTACACGATGTATGTATTTCGCGACATAAATCACCAAGTCTTTTATACCGTCATCTTGTCATAATATCACCGATTTTAGTAATATTCTTTGAACGAATCTATTTGCTTATCAAATGTTACCAAAATTACTTAATATCGATTATTTATTGTCACGTAGGGTTATGTAAAATATGTAATACTGATATGTTAACTCTATTTGTACTTTACTGATTAGGTTTGGATTTCTCCAAATTTCGTTAAGTTTAATGTTAATTTCAGTCACGTTATCATAGTGGTAACAAATACCAATAAGTGATAGAACAGTAACACAATTTTGTTACTTCAATCAGTCGATCATAATAAGGCAAGACGCTGACATTTATTTTATAGTTATGTCTTCTTCTTCCTGCCCTTATTCCATGTTACTTGGGGTCGGCGCAACACGTTTTCTTCTTCCATTCCGTCCTGTCAACTGTCATGATATCACTGACACCCTTCTCTTCCATATCATTCTTCACACCATCCATCCATCTTTTCTTTTACACATTTATATTCATAACTCTTTTCGTCACATGCGTTTCATCTCTCCTCTTCACATGCCCATACCAAGACAAACGATTCCCTTTCAACTTTTCTGTGACTGGCGCTACTTTCAAACTTCCTCTAATATACTCATTCCTGACCTTATCCATTCTGGTCACTCCACACATCCATCTCAAAATTCTCATCTCCGCTACATGCAATCTTTTTTCATCCGCCTTCTTCACGGCCCAACATTCCGATCCATACAGTACAACAGGTCTTATCACGGACTTGTAGATTTTCCCCTTTAACTTGAGAGGCATCCGTGAGTCGCAAGTTATTTTATAGTTATGTACCATTCTTATAATGTAACTTTCATGAGATACGTTCATGTTTATGTTTGTTTTCGGTTTACTCACGTGTTTTTTCGGGACTAGTTTCAGACCGAAACAAAGGCACCGTTTAGTCAGGTTTTAATTAGGAGCTGAACACACTGTTCAGCAATCCCAAAAAATGCAAGTGACTAGATCGTAAACAATCATAAACATGTAAGTACTATTCGCTTTTAACATAGTGTAAAAATAACATGTAAAGTAGGAAAGTGAAAATATAATAATAACAGCATTTACGACGGTAAAGTTCTTTATTAAAAAATACTGAAAGACCAAACTATATTACGAACACACAGAATTATTTGTTAACATTCAAGTTTATCAACATTGTTTTATGGACCATGTACCTAAATATTTCATGTTTTATTTGTTATAAAGCGTTCAGAATGAGCAGCAACGGCAGGATTTTGTTCAAACCGTTATCGTTATCCTTAATTATGATGGGCTGGCATGGTGGTATCGGTGGTGAAAATGGAGGTATCCCCAATGGATACTCGGGGTATAATGGATAACCAAAGGGATTCGCCGCAGCAACCTGTAAGGAAATATCGTTTTAAACTAAAGGTTGAAGATTCAAGCGTAGTTCCTTTATCCAAAAACTGATAGTTTTGCTTACTAATGGTTTCCTATACAAATGACTTGTAGACACTCGTAATAATTCCAGGGTATGCTACCAACTACTGCGTAACCCAATTATGGTTTCATTTATTGGTGATGATGATGTTAAGGTATTAGAAACTGAGCAACATAGGCTGAATGTCTAATAAATGTTTCGTTGTTCTAAACATTGTTTTTGATGGCTCTGCTAACCGTAGAACACTAACGGTACATCTACATAAACCCAAAACCAACCACTCAGGTTACCAAAACAGGACAAGCTTAGAATTTGACTGACCCTACATGCGAGAGGACCGTGACGATTATAATATAATGTTCATGTATCCTTAACGCTCTGTCTGCTTCTAAAACAATGAGGACTTTGGGGTCAGAGGCCCAGGGGTTACACCGGTCACTGAGCCCGCTAAGCCGATCGACAATAAGCCGATTTCGACTAATGTTATTAGATTATACTTGTTACGACACGTTCAAAGCCTTACAGTGCTAAGAGGCTTGAGAATGACCTATTAAGAACAGTATGACATCACCTTCTCGCCTCTCAGAATTGAGGAAAGGTAGAAGAAATTCGCCTCTACCTTTTCTACCACTATAATCCAATAAATTCTGTAATTTTACTTCTTTCTTTGATATAGTTATAATCCTCGGATTGCATACAATATAAAGACTGGAAGTGATCTGCTTAGTTTTAGAATTTATTCAGACTCCGGGACTATTTTTACTTTGAGAAAGTATGAGTAGACGCGCGGTCTCCCCCAAATATTTATTGTTTTGCATCGTCTAGAAGCCATTGAGCAAGCCTCGATACACGTGTAGAATAATAATGACACTGTCTCATATTCTACAAAAAGGATTCTACTTTCTTTAAAACACGCTAAATTGTAAAGTAACGATTTATATTCATTGACCACGGAGCCTAGGATAGTTCAAAATAGGAAATTCTATCACCCAGCCCACCACTTATGGAAATAGATTTCTCCTAAGT
The DNA here is from genome assembly GCA_905220435.1 of Amphipyra tragopoginis. Lineage (NCBI taxonomy): Eukaryota > Metazoa > Arthropoda > Insecta > Lepidoptera > Noctuidae > Amphipyra > Amphipyra tragopoginis. The sequence goes on from HG991993.1 coordinate 12,602,365, forward strand.
TGCTCTACTAATAGTTCTACTTGTGTGGATTCAAATATAAATCTTGTAATTTTTTTTTTTTTGTACTGCTTCGAATGACATCATGAAGCAGCAATATTTCATCGTTTGATTGTTCTTGCCTTGTCAACTTGATGTGCCTGTCATGATTCTTTGCAAAACCTTGCTTGCGGATACGTGTTCAAATGTTCTACCTTACAGTAGATCTCCTATTTGGTGTTCGTATATAAGTAATACATGCTTTAATATCCGTGACGGAGTAAATAGAAATTACCTCAATGTACAACAAACTTTATTCCACATGGATTATCTTAAAGTTGATGAAGATATAGTAATAAGTCTAATCCATCATCTATCTAAGTAGATACTAGTTTACTACTAGTAGAAAGATTCTCCTTAAGAAGCTCATAACTGTGCAGATTAACTTTTATCTTTTTTTGGTTCACAGCCCGAAAAACGTCAAACAATTTAGGTATACTTGCAACTTCTTGCATACTTTGCATATTATTGCAAATAGCACAAACTTAAAACTATAATAAACTGCTGTCATAAACCGTGCAAGAAATTAGGTTGGTAAAGGTTACAAACTCACATTAAAAGCGACGATCACTGTAAGAAGAATAATGAAACTTGTCGACGCCATTGTAGTGTTTATGATACGAATGCAACAGCACCCAGATTTTATACTAAATTATTTAGACAGGTATTTCTTTGTCTGCCACAAGTCTTTGTGTTTAGCTGGTCAAACTTCATAGATAGGGAGCAGGTGGATGTGTGACGACACTGAAATTATCATGACTCAACTAGGTATGTGATGAATATTTTTTCTGTTGAGTAGGTGTTAATCTAAAAGTTGCAGCAGTCATAATTCACTTTTATCGTACCTACATACTGCTTCAGGGAATTTGGGAGACTAGCATACATTTTTTTAATCTTTTCTGAACAGTTCAGAATGTACGCTATGGCCCAGCGCGCACTGGCGGGATGGCATGGTAAAGGATTTAATTCAAATAATTTTAATCCTTATTTTAATACCACTAGCACTTGTATTTGCCTAGCATACCGCGGAAGGTTTAAAAGGCTTCGTCGTGCCGCGGCATGCCGAAGCATCCCGCAGTACGGGAATTATGAATCCTAAAGGGTAATAAGGTCTAAAATCCTTTGAGCTTAAAAAAATCCCTTGCCGTGCCATCCCACCAGTGGGCGCAGGCCCTTAAACTAAACTGTTTACATGGTGCAATTTAAAAGGTTTATTGGCAAGCTTTAAACTGACTGTAGGTTGATAAGATAGTAAAGTACGCCCCTTTAAGCCTTTGTCTCACGCGTTTTAGTACTCTGTGTACCAGTTTCACATAAGCCTCAATGAGCCCTGGGGGAAAGTCTCTCGAGCCACAGGTTGAGAATCTCTATTCTATCATCAATTAGTGCTTACGCTTAATACCAGCACATGTGGCCAGCAAACAGGTTGTGGATGACATTGTTTAGCTGTTATGATTCATATCTCGAACAGTGTGGCCGATACTGGCCACATGTGTGCATACTAGGTACTTCATTTATTTATTTATTTACTTTAATTAAAACGGTCTTATACCAATTACAATAATTAAAGATAGTAATAAAAGACGATACATACAATACAAGGGCAAGAAAATAAAAATAAAAAAAATATTCTAATAAACTCTTTCATAAATCCCTTACAATACTTCTGACAGTATATTCTTTCACTCGTTCATGATGCATTCCTCTCGCAGTACTCCAGACATTCCGACAAAATCACCCTCCATTCATCCGCAAACATATCAAAATTCGGTGTGGCGTCCAGGAGGGCATTGAGCGCGGAGAGACTTCGCGGTATGGGTGATCGTGAACGAGCCACTGTAGGACATGTCGGAACAGCAAACAGCTTATGTTTTCTGCTCCGACGGTAATTATTTGGAACAAATAATAGGCACAACTTGCTATTAAGATCCGGGGCATCTACTTTCCCTCGGAGGATCTTGCACATCATTAATAGTTGGCCAAGGTTAGTTCATGACTCTGGTACACTATGGCTCATGCTGGAGCTTATTCAGTATGTGTGATTGTCATGGATTACCACGTACTTTGATGGAGCTCTTGTTTAGAAATAGAGCCATACAAACTCCAACTTCGCCAACGTCGGTTATATAACATATGGGCCCAAAATTATTTGAATTTTTCGATGTCAATGGAATCGAGGGAACCATTGAGTGAAACTGGTATAGGAAACCTTGTAGTGATTAAATGACAAAAAATAAAATAAAAATTACAAACATACAATGAGTTTTATTTAAAAGTAGTACAAATTCCAATAAATACTTAATTTTATATTTATTCCTTAAAGTTTAATTATCACATTAAAAATCTTAATTTTAATCACCGTCTCTTATTAAATATCCTGGTCTGTTTCCAGGATGCGCTTATATTTAATCACCTTCACTGTCATCCTCATATTCTGAATCATTCTCATCCGAAAATTCTTCACTATCAACGTTAACAGCGTTCTTCTTTATATTTTTTCGTTCCTTTGTGTTACTTTTGCTCTTTGCTTCTCCAGCGTCACCTGTTTTTGTAGAAGATTGTTGTCCTTGACCGTAATTCTTCTGATTGGAATAGCCGCTAAATATTGTAGGTTCAGGCACGTTTTTGTTACTGCATCTATTGTTCGGACATCCGCAATTGGGGCAACCACATCCGTTTTTCTCCTTCAGCAAATTTATTATTAATGGGATCAATGTTTTGAGGCTCGATTTTGAGCCCGTCGTTTGTACTGGGTAAGGAAGGTAGTTAGCATACGGAGAATCAGCAGGTTGGAGTTCAGATAAAATTAGGGACAATATTGACGGTTCCTCTTGCACTTGTGGTGGTTGGTTCTGCATGTAAGCGGGTATGGGTTGACCTTGGACTGTTACGTAAGGTGGTTGGTTACCTATTGCGGTTACCATTGCCTGAGACTGTTGTGTTGGCACCGGTTGGCCCTGGATGGCCACAGCTGACTGAGCTTCCCCACATGCTGGTCTGTATTGAGTCTGTACAAAGTTCAGTGCAGGTTGGTTTTGTCCAGAGGACTGAGACTGCAGAGCTCTTACCAGATATTGTTTTTGCACATCAGTTAATTGATTCTGCGCGGGACTAAAGTTTGACATAGCTATCTGTTGGTTTTGTTGCGGTTGACCCGAATTTGGAGACGCAAAAAGGGATAATAAGGAAGGATGACCCTTTAACGATGCTATTTCAGCAAGAGAATTAGGCGAATAGGGTGCGTTTTGTGTTTGTGACATTGGCACATTAGAAACCGGACCCATATTTTGCTGTTGAGTTATTTGACCATTTTGTCCCCCACCGTTATTAAACTGTGTAGAGACAGTTTGTGATTTAGATGGATTGGAAACAAAACCTGGAGGCAACTGAACAAAACCTTGATTGGGGAACTGTACATCAGCACGTGGCCCTGATCCACCTTGCGGCTGAAAATTGGTCGGGAGACCCGATGATTGTTGGAAATTCCCCTGTAAATTTGCACTGATGGGTTGTTGCAAATTACCTTGCTGCAAATTAGACTGCTGTGGCAAATTGATGTTTAATCCTCCGTTTGGCATCTGGTTTATATTATTTGGTGTGTTCGTCCGTTGTGGCACTTGTTGTTGGAACCCGTTAGCGTTGTTTACGCCTACATTTTGATTTTTGTTGAAACCTTGCTGCGCGTAATTTCCCTGGAAACATACAAAGTATTAATGACATAACAACAGAAATTAGCTTGATTAGCAAAAAAGATAAATATTTACCCGTAGATACAATAGCAGCACGAACGTACAATAAAGTTTGGCAACCGCCATCTTGGAAATCTGTACAATGTTCTTTTATTTCTTCTTATATACGCTTAATTATCTGCCTGGGAGATGTGACATAATCGCGAATCAATTATCTCTGTATCTTTTATCTGTGCATGAGATGTGGGTACGTTTTATTATCTCGTCACGTCCCATTCAATGGAAATCAAACGAAACGTCCGACGAAAGATAACGTTAAGATAATGTGCCTTTTATTTTAATGTTCAGACCCTTTTGTGATTGTGTAGAGAATACTCATGTATGATAGTTCGACCTAAAGTTGAATGACAATCTTATTCTGAACCTTAAAGAGTGTTTTACCGATATTGGCCAAGTAACAAACATTTTGAATTTCTTTGAAGCTAAGATCTTTGCACTTATGCTTGAGCATGTTGGTGCTTATGTAGCTTTTGAGATTGCTCTTAACCTTGACTGACGAACTCAACAAGCTAGGCATATAAGTAAAGTGACTGATATTTTGTTTCTATTTAAATTAATTGCCTTCTTATTATCCCCAGTAAATTGCAGTTCTCATTCCAATGAATAATAGAATCAACAGAATATATTAATTTCAAATAAATGCCTTAATCGAAATAAATAGTAGTTATCCGCAGAAAATTAAGAGTGGCTACCAGGCGTGCAGAAATAAAAGGCAGTAGAGCATTAACAGATAATTGAACGATACATAATTGAAACAAGATCGCTCGTGTTCCATCTATTGCTACGTTACTTTTTTCTGTTTTATTGCTGCAGTAGGTGATAGCAACGTTTTCTATGTATATTTGATATCTAGTTTTCTTCATATTAAACTTCTTTCAAGCAATCTGTTTAAATAGTACAGCAGCTACAGTACAATTTTCTTCAGGTCGGCGATTACCCTGTTTGCTAACATATAATATAGCTCCCGGGGTGCAGTCAGTTGTTAATTGTAAGCTGAAATCTTTTAATACCGCTTGCTGCTTATATACTTACAAAACGTAATTCAACCTATTTTAAACACACTTCAGCGTCGCTTTATAAGTACATACTAGAGGTCAATCGTAACATTACTTTAACAACAGCAGGAGACATAAATTACTGGCAGTGCTTTCATCCCCTACGCTCAATTAATTCGCCTAACACCTCCCCCCATTTTAACCGACTTCAAAAAAAGGAGGAGGTTCTCAATTCGGTCGGTATTTTTAGGGTTCCGTATCCAAAGGGTAAAACGGGACCCTATTACTAAGACTCCGCTGTACGTCTGTCTGTCCGTCTGTCACCAGGCTGTAATCTCATGAACCGTGATAGTTAGACAGTTGAAATTTTCACAGATTATGTATTTCTGTTGCCACTATAACAACAAATACTAAAAAATAGGATAAAATGAATATTTAAGGGGGCTCCCATACAAAAAACGTGATTTTTTTGCCGTTTTTATAGATAGTGGTGGGGAACCCTAGGTGCGCGAGTCCGACTCGCACTTGGCCGGTTTTTTTTTATTGAAATATAAAAAAGATTCTATGTTCAATCAAGATACGGTCGCTCGCACGCGCAATGGAAAGTGATTACACACGTCATAACCATTCAGAAACCGTCAAAAGCATTATGGTCTAACGACCAGGAGACCGATTATACTGCGTTAGACAAATTATGTGTCAACATGCACTATAATGATCGATTGTGATCAAGTGTTGCCATACTGCACGCAAACTGCAAATAAGCAATCATTATACTGCTCGTGTTTCATTTTTTTGATTTTCTTTCATTTACTGAACTGTTCGTGCTATTTTGAGTCTGTCTATGTGTCTGTAATTATATTTCAATCACTGCCTTCCAAAGGCCCTTTTCATTATCATCGGGCCATAAAAGTCCATTAAGGAATATGGACCATGGATCCCTACAACGAACTGTTGTGAGGGTATTGTCATCATCAGTTGTTACATGCCCGTCACGTTAGTGTCTGACCAATGTGACCGAGAGAATTGGACTCTTTGTGACCGGACATTTTCAGTCATCAGGAATATCAAGTTTAATCTATAAGAAACTAGACATTTTATTCAGACAGACATTTAAAGTCAGAATTACAGGACATAAAAAGAGTTTTAAAAAAACGCGAGCTTTGCAAGTAGGTAATAATATATTTTGTTTAATTATAAAAGTATCTACCTAGCTTGTGTGGAAAACCTGCAACCAGTGTATGTTTCGTATTCCTAAATATTAATTTCATCGTTTAAGAAGACTGTTTAATCATCTTCATGGAAAAAACACCGTTTATTTTTATTATTAATAACCATTAAAAAGAATACTTGACCATCGTGACAATAAATGCCCGTTTGTGACCGACCATTTATTATAAATGACGTATACATTTAAAGAATATGACCGTCACTTTATAGTCCTAGTCATAACCCCTTAGTCGCATTTGAGAGGTTGACATATTATTAACATTAATGCCCCTTCAAACAGTTGAAACATTAAAAGGCAATTCAGACTCAGCTATACTATTTCGCTAATACACCGTTCACACGCCTTTCTGGTTACACGCCTTTCGGATGGTATTATGAGTCAAATGTTATATCACCAAAAGTCCAATTCAGTCATTTTCTCTTTTTTTCGCCCTTAGTAAATCAATTAACTTTAGTACTTCCTTGTAAACAATACCTTAGGTTGAACTGGCAACATTTATAAATTATCGTGTGAGTGGATAAGAAACTTCTCACTTCACAACCCTCCCCGACAAATAAGACATACGGCGAGTGGGGTATGGTATGACCAAAGTCGCAACGCAGCGTTCCTAGAACTTGTTACCATAGAGATTTTTCGAGTTGTGAATTTCCTTAATTAAATACTGAATATTTCGAAAATTAAGCTTTATTCAACAAACTATATCGTAGCTTTTCTTCTCCAATTACGCATCGGAATCGAAGGTTAAAATCTTTCGAGTACCTCGGGATCACGGTGTAAGTATTGTAAAGCATATTGAGCAATCCCATACTTTATAGCCTAGCGTTGTGTGAACGTGTCCATGTGAAATGTATGCTGAGCGATATCGTTGTGCTATACAATATTTACTATAAGCTATATATTTTAGCGTAGCCTGAACTGCGCTTTAAAATACATATATGTACTAAACTGTTAACTTTCCATTTCCATTCTTCAAAACATTACCCAAAATGAAAAACAATTTTGAGACCATCTTCGTAATGCGAAATTAATAATATGCTCTTAGCGGGCCTAAGGGATTCAACGAACAAATGATTCCATCTTCAGACACAAGCCTTTTCTTTTAGACACGTAATCATGTGAAATCACGTAAAAAGTAACATACTAGTATTTTGTATCTTTCTTTTTTTGCCAAATTATGTAAGTGGTGCTGTGTGGTTTCTTATGAAAATAAACCATTGCTTTATCAAGTTTGATGTTATGGTTCGCGATTTATTTCTTAAAAGCCTTTGTTAGCTTCACTTGTGTATACCTATTCGTTTGTTTCAAATCTTGCCATTGACAATATTCCTAACCGTGGATCTGTCGTAGAATGTGGACTTCTCAAAATGAGCAAATTTTGTCATTTGTGTTTAGGGATATGCAAAATGCTCTCCAAATAAAAATCTTATGCTTTTTAATAAGTATTTTATGGTGATTAAATTATTGTTTAAAAAAGCCAAGATTTCTATTTGAAGACCATTTTGCAAATCCACATAACCACAAATTACAAAATGTGCACATTTTGACAAGTGTTCATTTTGAGAAGTGCACCTATTGCGAAATGAACATTTTACGTCAAGTGCTCAATTTAAGAAGGGAACATCCTGAGACAGACCCCTAAGTCCACGGCTGTTAGTTGAGAGAAGGTAGTAAACAATTTCCCAGCTCTTAATAGCTCAATAGAAATGCTAAGCGATATTGCTACTGGTACTATTTGCTTGTATAAAACGAAGTCTACAGCTGCAAAATTATACAAACTACTTGAATAATAAATATGCAGCTAAACTGTAAGTGGTATTGGCTGAATGCATAGGGCGTATGATGCGTTGCCTATATTTAAAGGTTTTTTGAGGCATTACTAACTATTAAGATGGATTTGATGCGAATGTTGGTACAGGTCCCAGTAAACAGCATTTGGAGGTATGTATTTTGTGAATTGCTTAAAATTTAATGGTAAATGGGTAAACTGACAGACAAGGACGGCTGCCGCCAGATAAATGCCCTATTTGATTGTCAAATTATATCATGTAGGGACGAAGAAGTGTATAAGACAGACGTGTAAAAAGGGGAGCCTTTGCTCAGCAATGAGCCGAGTCTGTTCAGTAGTAAAACAGCTTTCAGGATAGAGATAGATCACCTACCAAGAAAAATCAAACAAATATTCATCCCGTTAGAGTGTTAATCTATTTTTCCATAACACCCTAAACGCTAATGTCCTAAAAACAAATTATCCTCAATTTATTTAGGCCTTGAGTATGTTTAAAAGTGGGAGTGTACGAGATGAGCGTTAAGCATATTAGGGGAAATTGCCTGTCAATAAAAATTTATGATACCGCTTTCTCATCATGTTTTATTAATCGTTTTTAGAGTGATGCCATAAAGTATACATTAGCTTAAAAAAATAAATATTCTTAATTTAAACTAGCTAGCAGCAGCACTTCCCGCACTACTAGCACTTGAACTGTCGTTATTGTTTTTTGTTTTATCTTTTGCAACAGCACCGGAATCAGACTCCGATAAATTTTGTGTGATGATATTGATTTCTTCAGTGGGAGCTTTTTTTCCACCTCCGTGTCTTTCTCCGTGATGTCCTTTATCATCGTCGTCATCATCATCGTACCGGCCGTACCCTCTAGTAATTATTGGATTATTCGTTGGTATCGGTATCGGGTAAGGGATGGGTATGTTGTTACCACCACCACAGTTGCAGCAACCACAACACCCGCCGCCATTGCCTCTATTTCTGCCAGCTAGTAATAAGATTGAGAGTAGGAGGCCGATGTCGTCATCATTACGGCTGTTTGAGTATTGTACTGGACTACCTCCATAAAATGGAAGAACTCCTTGAGCTGATACTTCTGTATCCTGTAAAAAAAAACATTGTTTTAGTTTTCGTATTACAACTTTTGTGAGACACATTCATATTTATGATTAGATATGACTCGCGTCTTCGCCGCGTGTTCAGCTCATGATTAAGGGCTCCGTTTGGGTCTGAAACTAGTCAGGCAATCTCGAAAAATGCACTTGATTAAACTGTAACTAATTATAAATATTGTTTTAGTTGTTTTATTAATGTGTATTGGTTTGCAAATAAGACGCGAACGCGGTGCAACCTTTGCATCATCTTGAATCAATAGTTGTAAAACTCGAGACACACGTCAATAAACTTTAAAGAAATGCTGTTCTCCTATTAGAAAAGTTAAAGAGGTTTCAGAACTCTTTGTGTTCGCTTGCTAACTTGGATCCCTTCTACGTAAATTTGTTTCTTCGGAAAGTATGTTGTTCCCGTTGTTACAAAGAAACTTAAAACGGAAACCTGCATCGAAGGGTATTGATTTTCAATTTACACTACAAATTATTTTGAAATAATCAAAACTTACCTTATAACTAATTAGAAATACTGTGAAAATGCCACTGAAATATATTAATAATTTCATATTTGGTTATATTATTAAAAAGTAACTCATTTATGCGTCTGCACTTGCGATCGATAAGACTTCTAATAAACGCTCTCAATGTAAAGATTTTTTTATATTTGTAAAGATTACATCAATGAATTTGTATTGTTATCTTATCTTACGATTACAAAATCGTATATATAAATTATCTCACGTGCAACGGTAGATAGTATAGGCATTTAATCTTCGTTCCATTGTTTAATAACTATTAGAACTTTATGAAAGCATGCACATTATTACTATTAAAGATTGCAACATACGTTTGGCAATAGATGTAATACAGTTGTCGAATGTATTATTAAGGGTTCCCTATCCATTTGCATAAAATGTTAAGACCTAATATAACTTAGCATAATTTTGTTTGGCATCATTATATTTTCGCATAATATAATTACGCATAACAGCTTACGCATAATTTTTTTAAGCATAATTTCTCTAACCATAATAATGATTAAGCATAAAGTTCTAAAGCATAACTTTTTTAAGCATAATATCCTAAAGCATAAATTTATTTACGCATAATGATATTAAAACATATTTTATAGGTATACGGTAGACGATATTCGTCACCTACTTTCATTTACACAATAAAAACAAACTTAAGGGGATGTTTGTCAGGTTGTGGCTCCAAAGCAGAGTCGACGGAGCCCCGCTTCGCGGGGCTCCTTTTTCTGTCTGCAGGGTTTAAAGTAACCTAACACGAAGGGGATGACGGGGGCTTCGTTCGCTCGCTTCGCTCGCTCACTCTAGCCCCCATCATCCCCTTCGAACCTAACCTATCCGTGTCGGGGTGCGCCTGCGACTAGATTATTAGACAATGGTAAAAACATTTCTGATTATCATTACTAACGTTATGCTAATAGTCATTAGGCCTACTAACGTTATGCGAATAAAATTTATGCCAAAACAAATTAGTCTTTAAGATGATTATGCCAACATAAAATGTATGCCTAAAAAAATTATGCCGAAGTATTATTATGCCAAAACAAATTGTGCCAAAATCGTTATGCCGATCCCATTATTAAGTTATCGAACATATTGTATAACCAAACAAGTTTAGAGTAAAACATAAAATTATTTGATGGATTTAACAGTGCCTAATAGACCTCTGAATATTTTTGCTAATCAGCAGAACACTTAGTAGATTTAACAAATCACAAACAAGTTGGGACAATTCTTATGTTTAGGATGTTTGATATCGATTTCTTTTCCAACCAATTTTGCCGAAGTATGGAGGAAAATTGCTACCTCTATTCATTATTTGCTTTGTTTAAATATTCCAGGAAATGAACTGAAATAGAACTGGATTTAATTAACTAAGTTATATTTCGAAATATAGTGCCCGTTACAGTTGAAATTTGAAATGGCTTTGACAATTTCACGATAGCACTTTAGCAACTGTTGAATTGAATTCATACAAGTATGGAAATGTTAGCTTATGTTATTGATATTCCAACACTGGAAGTCTTTTCATTTGAAGAAAATATTGAATCAGTATTGGATTGCTGTTGAATATGGAAGGTATGTATTCTAAATAGAGGTTACATAAGTTCTTAAAATAATCAGATTTTTTAAACCCTTATATATACAAGGTTAGTCGGAAAGGGGGTACTAATCCGAAGCTCACTTATAGTATCGCTGATGACTGTTTGAAAGCAAGTGTTAAAATTTCAAAATTCGATATTTTTTTTCCAAATGAAATGATTTTTATTTTAGTTTTTTCAAAAATTCTTCATCCCTTCTTTAGTTACAAATTCAGAAAATGGTGCTTGTAATTCATGACCCCAAATATGACCTAAAATTTAAACAAAGCTGATCATAATTGGGGATAGATAGATTTTAGAGATATTTTCTTGAGATTTTTGAACAATTGTTTCTCTTAAACTATTAACTTTTGGGAAAAGTTGTAGAACAAAAGGTACTCATTATTATGTGTACTTTAACACCTTTTCGGATTAGTACCCCCTTTCTGACTAACCTTGTATATCTGACACTAATATATTGGTCGCTTTTTCAGTATCCACTGCTCGTTTGTTTTATATTAATCGATCATCAAAACAGTCCACTGCTGGACACAAGTCCCTCCTGTTCAAATATAAGAAAAAAAAAAAGAAATATCATCTTCATTATTCATTTATTTTATTACTAGAGGTCGCCAGCGGCTTCGCCCACGTGGATGTCGTTTATCGCGGATTCCGCGTTTTTCTCTACTATAATATACATGTATTATACATATAAACCTTCCTCTTGAATCACTCTATCTATTAAAAAAAACCGCATCAAAATCCATTGCGTAGTTTTAAAAATCTAAGCATACATAGGGACAGACAGCGGGAAGCGATTTTGTTTTATACCTTACTTTTAGTTTTTACTTTCTTTCCTTCCATCTGAATCTCATCATTACTTCAATCAAATTCACATAATGCATTTTGTGTTTAGGAGTCAAATCTGTCGCGAAATACAAGTAAATGTTTTAGCATGATATTCTTTTATCTTTTAGGTAAGAAAAAGAAAGGTTTTATTGTAATAGATTGCGGTATTCATTCCTCATGCGGACGATTTACTATGGAATGTTACAAAGTTGCGGGTCTTACGGCATCCTTTGGGACGGATTCAGGCGTGTGACAAAATGTGCCTCTGTTAGTATTGTTGTAGGAGGCTGGATCTTGTCTTATTTATTACGTAGCCACTTAACGTTACCTTGTCTACGTGTTCTTAGACTCAATTTACACCGCCGCTGAATGGAATGGAAGCGTCAATTTCGCCTCATGATGCTAGAAGGCGCGCGAATTCGCGGGAATGCTCGAGAATTCCCGCTCATTCCAGCGAATCATCATCATAAACGCTTGGCACCGCTCTACTGTGACCGTCCCGACTGACTCCCCGTTCGCGCCACTTCCCGCGGATTCTATAGACGGCGCCGACAGTAGCTAGGGGAATTCTCGAGAATGCGCGAGGATTCCCCGGAAGACGCGCGACCTTTTTTTGGCTCGTATTTAGTTTGTACTTTATACAAATGACATAAAGTTCATTATGCTATGTACAATTTCGTTGCACAAGTTGCTTCCATTCCATTCCGCGGCGGTCTAAATTGAGCCTTACGTTATGTAAGCACACAGGTCTTCAATTATAATCTATACATCATACGACTGCCTCGTTGGTCTTGTGGTAGCAAGCGCGAGTACAGAGCGTGAGGTCCTGGGTTCGATCCCCAGGTCGGACAAAGTGTTATTGGGTTTTTCCGTGTGAAATTTCTCAGTAGCAGCCCGGAGTCCGGATTTGTGCTCGGTTGATGGCAATAGGCTCGCCCCCTATTACATGGGACTTAAACATAACGGCGAGTACTAAACACCTCTGCCCAACCCTTCGGGGAATACAGGCGTGATGACATACATAACATAACTATGTTCAACATACAAGCTTAAAAATATGTAATTGTGTTGTATACGCGGCTGTCCCATTTCAAAACCCAGTAAGGGCTTAAAACTAAATTTTACAGGAGAGCGCATAAAACGTTAAATCGTTCAGCCTTTGAAAAGTATACTTAGTTAAAACCATGTGGTTGAAGTGACTTACTAGGTTTTAAAATGATCTGAAGCAGTGAATGGCACTTACTAGCTTAAATATGTATATCTGCTTATTATGTGAGTTTTCAACGCTGGTGTTTTTGTATTTGGTAGGGACTAGCTAGGTCAGCAAGATTATGCAATAAAACGATTTCTGTAAAAAGTGTCCTTTACTAGGTTTTGAAATGGGACAGCCGTACGTTTCTAGTTAATGTTGCTTACAATATAAATTTTCTTATCTTATCTCAAGTGGTACAAAAGGGATTGAATGAATAGTACCATGGTAATACTAGACTTCATATTTACCCTATGGGTTACATTATATTTTCTAAAATTTACACGTTTCGTATCCGGTGAGGTGGATGCTGCACGTAGGTATTTAAAATAAAAAGAGAACGTGATATAATTCGTAAAGATTTGTATCAGTACCATATGATAATATACCATACAATATGAGTGTAAACTTTCATAGTTCTATGCTTATGAGAAACAGCGCTTTTCATTCTGTATAGCGCCATTCCTTTCGCGCTACGAAACAATGATAGAACTACGATAATTTAGATTTCATAGCACAGGCCTGTTCTTATGTCAAACAGCATCGTTGTGTGTACACCATACGTGCACCAGTTCCTTTCTGAAACCTCTATAGATCAGGAAAACGATTGAAAGTAGAAGAAGAAACATTAGTTATTACTAATGTTTCTTCTTCTACTTTCAATCGTTTTCTTTTTATGCCGTGTGGTGAGGCTAACGTTCTTCGCGTGCTATTTGTTTTTATCTGACAATAATTACAGCTAACGGTATCCTCGACCCGTCCATCAGGTGTAATTACAATAAAAGCAAACATATACGTACTCCTTGCAAACTTTAACGCGGTAGATATCAAATTGATACCCATAACTTCAAAAGACTCAAATACAGATTCTTAAGTATCGCCAAATTAATTACAACTATGGTTCCTATGAAACGATTTTACTTTTTGTTTCTTTTAAATTTGATAATTAATAAAAATTGTGCCTTATACATGTTTCTACCCGTTGGCTATTCATGACTTTGTCTCTTCAATGGCAAACGTTGGCCAAATTTCGACTTTCATCACTTATACCGCGATTACAATCGATTTTTCAAGTAATAAGCCAATAATAAAAATAAGCCTAACCACTGTTCATTGTATCCTTTTAAGATCATCAATTTCTAAATACATATTTCGCAATGGACAGTTTTATTCTTCAAACTCTTGGTGGTTCCCTACGTACACATTATGTTAGAATATATTACCAACATATGAGGCTCGAGCTACTTCGAGCTCAGTTTTATAGCTTCATCCATCATGCTGAATTTCAGTTAGGCGTAGAACTAATAAATGTATAACGTAGCCCTTGCAGACGTGTTGAAATTATAACGAACGTTCAAGCGATTAACGAAATGAATAAAATTAGATAAGCAGAAATGTCCAAGGAAAATCAATTAATAGAATGTTTTAGTAATCTAAACGGATTATTTGATAACATAACGACTGCTTAATTAAAATAAGCCTTTGTTCCAATTTACTAGATTCTGGAAGTAATAATATTATGTTGGGAAATATTTGCTTTGGGAATTGAAGAGCAAGCTAGCATAGCAAGAGCTTGTCTTTGTTAACCTTATTCTCCATCTCTGAGATTTTCCAGTATATAAAATGGATCTACTTTAGGATCAGAAGCTTATTCTCTATGACATTTAATAGATACACGTATATCACGCAACTACCCTACAATTTTATTTTGGTATAGACTATTTGACAATAACATATCAAATTCAGTACATTAAAAATGAATACCCTGTTTTTCCAGTTGCACATTTGAATGGTAATGCAACTTTGTTATTTGCGAGTTACGTTTTTAATGTAAATGAGAACCAAGGTTGTATTTTAGAAACTCAGTACAAGGTACGAGGAATCTTTGATTGGAGATCCTTCAGGTTTCACCAATACCTGCCAGGGTTGCGGAATTTATTCGAAAGAGTTACCGCGGCCTTGGAACGCAGAGGGCATTAGGAGGAACACGGATGCGTTTTAGCCAGTAAGAGTCTGACACTCCCTTCCGCACCGCCCAGAACGGAAGAAGTCTTATGATGATTTCGCATCCATAAAAAAAAGGTTTCGCCAATAACTGCCCAGTTACGTAAAAACGGTCCGCAAGGAACAAAAAAGAACGAGGAATCGCTCGTCTTTCGCAGAGTAACAGCAAAACATCATGTAATAATTCAATGAGAGATTTTATTCCCCGTAGAATAAGATCTTTTTTGCATGACTTCTTACTGACTTAAATTAAATTTTAATAGAAAATGCGTAGTGATCATAATTTGACGTGATCTCGTTAGGTAATACGTTCGTAAATCTTTGCTATTTATTCTCATGACGAAGGTACAATTAGTTTAAGTTGTTCGATTTTCTTTAAAATCGTACACCAAAAAGTTTAACATCAACCCAAATCGTGCTGAACATGAGCCACTTAATAATATAAGCAAACAACCACATATGGTTGCTAAAATATTGATCTGTCTGTCCAATCCTTTATGAATTCATAACTTTTTTACTGCACGTGTAGCCAAGCGGGTTGAAGAATCTTAAGTCTGAAATAAAACCAAAACGTGCCTGTTTTGAAGGGAAGGTAATGAAAAACTTTCATAATGTATATTATATATTTTATTAAAAAATATTAGATACATTTTACTTCTTAGTTCATAAATATTTGTAATATGTATGTAAGCTTTTACAAGACAAAAGCTACTAATATTACATTACATTGGGTAAAAACAAGATAAAACGGTAATGCGCCGCAAAAATACAGAAGCGTAGGAATTTTAATGCTCGATATTAGACTTTTCCGTTCACGCCAACCGCCTAATTTGATTAGACTCCATGAAAAAGTCATAGCGAATCCAATATTGTATTCCTAACTCCAGAATTAAAGGTTATTCTCATAGTTTTGCCCCTTTTATTGATTATTTTCAGACTTATTTTCCTTACCTACATCTAAAACGTTTTAAATATGCGCGGGTATCCCTATTTGGATCCCTTGGCTCTATATCAACTTCTGTTATCAATTTTGACAACCACTGGACGTTTTACTTTTCCCTTTGCCACGAGAACCTCCACAAATAATAGGATTGTTAGTAGGAATTACTATTGGGAATGGATACATCGTACTTGCACCGCATTGAGAGTTGCAGCAGCAGCAACCCCCGTTGTTACTAGACCCGCTATCAAAAAGAGTCAACATTAGTATTGGAAGGATGCTCTTCCACCTGGATCTTGACTTTTCCATCACAACTATTGGACAGGGAGGAATTCCAAAAGAAGGATAATTATTACATGGTGATGAGGGAACAGCAGGTTGAGGCGATGAAATGACATTTACCACAGGTTCAGGTACGCACGGGGATGCCGTATTGAATTGTAAAGTAACAGGCAACTGCTGGCCAGTTGTAATTTCAACTGGTACTGAAGTTACCGTCGTTATTTCAGTATCTAATATCTGTGGACAAACTGGCCTACAGATTTTTTGGATACAATTTTGTGATGGTAATTTCTCAGGAAGAGGTGTGGCGACAGCTATAAACGGTGATAACAGCGGCATAGAAGGTATTTGAACAGTAATTGGAGTCTGATAGACTTTTGCCACATTTGCTGTTGGCGTACATTCTTCGACTTGGACAATTTGTGTTACAGGGCAATAATTTTGATCTATTACGTTTAACGATCCAATTTGTGATGGATTAGCCAAGGTGTTTATGACTGATTGAGCTACTTGTAATGAATTGGACACTTCAATTGGAGATACATATGTAGAAGATGTGGAACATATTGGAACGCAATTTGGATTAGATGCAGCATAATTTGATGGCGAAACAGTGTTGATTGACATCCCCTGCGGAAAAGGTCCGAACGATAACACGTCATTTAAACTCAACTGTTGAGTTTCCGGAAATATCATTTGTACGACCGGTAGGATTTCTGTTAAAACTCCTTTGGCTGATGCGACTGTTAATAAAGATTTAACAAGTTGAGGAGTAGGTGTTTCTGAAGATGGACAATACTCCGTCAAAACTGGTTGATAGCTTATTCCTGGTCCAACAGCATAACAAGCAACGAGAACAAGGCCACTCTGCGAAAAGACAAATACATTTTATTAATAACCTGTAAGACATTATCTTGAAAGTATGAAGGTTGAATAATCTTCATGAACTTACGTTTAGTGATAATAATATAAGAAAGACGGAGAGTGTCCGTCGGCGCAAAGCCATTTCATATAATTATTTTTTAAAAGGAATTGGTTTACTTAATATACCTTGTTTTCATCGTGATATTACACACGATAACAAAGCCGAGCTATCTATTACACATAATATTGCAGTCACTGTTTTTTTCGTATTATATTCTTATTTTGCAACTTCTGAGTAGCTGCAAAATTAAATGTATCATAAATGATTAAACATAATAGAAAAGGTCGTATCGTACAAAATGGCAAATTGTGTAATTTATTCTATCAACGAAAATATTGTTGTCGCAGATACGTCGTTCATTTAATCACGCCAATTAATCTCTTAGCTAACGCTAGCAAGTCCTTGCGGCCATTTAAAAATTGCTACTATTGCAGTGTCTGGTCTCCAATACGTTAGATAATTATGCATTGTGATCATAGATATAGAATTTTGCTATGATTGCGGTACTGTTTTGTGTTCCAAGACCTTTGTATTTATCAAGATTTTCTTGTTACAGGTGAGCCGAGGGCACAGCGCGATTTGACACGTAGCTGGTATGTCCGTCATTCATAACTGTCTTGTTATCATATTACATAAAACTATTTCAAACGTAGGTGTACAAGCAATCATCTTGACAATATAACATCGTAAATCTTTTAGAAATCATTGATTTTTGTGCTTTTTAGGTGAAACATACGTAGGTATAGTAAGAGATTTATTGAGGGGCATCGCCCATTTTTTCCGAAAACAGCAACCTTCGGTAGACCTGACAATGAAGTTTTGCCAAAAACAGTTGTTTATTGCCCAAAAAACAATCTTCGTGGGAGGTTACTGATATCTCTAATGGGATATATCGCATAATCGTAAATATCGATTCAATTTCCCCTTTAAATTGGTCATTTCGTCCAATTTATGTTCGTCCGAAAGATGCCTTCGCGAGAAACACAGAGTGACGAATGTTCCAATTTTACATACAATGAGTTTTTTTAAATATAATTAAATCTTTTGCAGTCGACCTACGTCATTGTTTAAAGTAGAATTTGTGCCGAAGAAATCAGAATGAAGAGGAGAGATTTATTCAACGTCTGGGTAGTGTAACACCTCAGTCTAGTCAGTATTTAGATTTCTGTGGTCTAAGCACTACTTTTTGCGTTATTTTATACAAAACGTATCAATATAGCAATGAAAGAAGCGATAGTATAAAAAAAACTGAGTATGTAATTATTGTACAGTAATCATTTTCATTTCTATAATTATGTAGATAAATATACATGTATAATTTTAGATGTATTTATATCTAAACCTATTTTTTTGATAATATCGCATCCCCGGTGCAACACTGTCACTTTTGCAAAAAAGTATTTTTTCAGGAGAAGCACTTAAAGACTCTAGTATCGCATAAAATGATGACACTTCCTGATTTTTCACAACGACACTTACGCCAACCAGTGTACCAATCCATGTGACATGATCGCACGAAATGTAGAGGTACTTTAGGCCACATAATAAATACTAAGCTCGTTTTTCGTAATATTGCAAAAGTGACAGTGTTCCACCGGGGGTGCGATATTACACATTAATTAGAAACTTTGTGTTTCGAAGCGCCAAATAATGAGTCTATTGAAATCCATGTCAACCATTATTTTTTCGTAATTTTCCCTTAACTACCACTCATCTAAATCCACATTTTCTTTGATGATTACTAGGGTGTATTCTGTATGTCATCGTCTATTTGTAACGGAAATGTATATCCGGGAGTTGAAGTTTTTATAGTCCCCAGCGAGCCTTGTACGGTGAGGCGAGGATATAGCTCGTTTGAAATATGGGCTTTGTCGGCGACACTTGTGTCTGCTGTTTTTGATAGCTTTGTTACATGTTAGTTATACTAAAGGTACTTGACGTCTATATTTCATATTCTGTTGTATAGCATTCCGTCATAGTCAACTGTTTTTGGTAGGCATTGTCGTACTTTGACGGATTATTGTTTTTTTTTCTAAATTTATTTTTTTCCGGCTTTTGTTTAATTCACTTGTCATCATACATTCGCATGATATTTATGGTGGGTTTTTAATTTTATGTTACGCATTATGCTGCTGGTCGTAGCATTAGAACGCTTGAGCACTGCGTTCGAGGCGAATCTGAGAAATGTGATGTAGTTGTAATATTTGTATGAACGGTCGTGCATTCGACATCCTATCCAAATGTCAAAGATTTGCAGCCGAATTTTCTCGGATCGTGTTTTTCGAATTTGGATTGGATGCAGTGTACAAGCGCTCTTCCCTATCCAGAAAGATACACGATCACTTTGATCGATCGTTTATAATCTGTACCGATTACCCGCCCTTTACAAGTCCTTTGCCAAATTTCCATAGACTACAACCTGAATTTTAAAACTCCTTGCGTTTGTTGACGTTAAAACTTTTGTGATATTCTGCTAAGTCATCGGCGGCGATATCGCGCCACAACTATCCGTAAATAACCATTTGTTAGAAAGGAAGTCGATGTAAGGAAGTTTGTTATTCGTCGAGATACGAGCCGTTAACGACGTCCGTCGGTTATCGGTCGCGGCGTGATTGATGTCACTTTTTGTTCTATACGTAGGTAGTTAACAGTTAGTGTAGAAATTATGATCATTTGCTGTAGAGTAATGAGGTGCTTTGGACGTGTGTGTGGCGATTATTATGTCAGTAGAAATCACTCGGTACTACATCTCTCCCTGTCGTGTCGGCACGAGCTACAAGGGAATAAGGCCGTGGAGAAAAGATTAGCCAGTCAGCAAGATTGGTTGCGGGGCAGACTGCCCAAGATGCGCCGCGCGTAAGTACGCGCGGCGGATCATCGCCACGAGTGATGATACTTAAGTAAGTATCATCACTCGTGGAGGGTTTTTTCATCATATCAGCCTATTGCCGTCCACTGCTGAACGTAGGCCTCCCCCAAAGATCGCCAACCATCCCGGTCTTGGGCAGCCCGCATCCATCCGCTGCCAGCCACCTTTTTCAAATCGTCGGTCCATCGTGCCGCAGGGCGTCCCACACTACGTTTGCCCAAACGCGGTCTCCACTCTAACACGTGTCTGCTCCATCTACCATCTGTTCGTCTGCAGACATGGCCGGCCCACTTCCACTTCAGGGTGCTAATTCTACGCGCAATGTCGGTGACTTTAGTTCTCTGGCGAATGACTTCATTGCGAATTCTATCCACCAGAGAAACCCCGAGCATCGCTCTCTCCATAGCACGCTGAGCAACCTTAAATTTGTGGACCAGGCCCACGGTGAGTGTCCACGTTTCGGCTCCGTAAGTCATTACGGGTAGGACGCACTGGTTAAAGACCCTGGTCTTAAGGGATTGTGGGATCGACGATTTAAAGATATTACGTAGCTTCCCGAATGCCGCCCAGCCCAAGCGTATTCTTCTGCTCGCCTCTTTCTCGAAGTTGTGCCGCCCCAGTTGTATAGTTTGGCCAAGGTATATGTACTCTTGCACAACCTCGAGAATAGCGCCATTTACGACTACGGGTCTCGGGAAGACATGACCATTGTACATGACTTTGGTCTTATCCAGGTTCATCCCGAGGCCCACCTGTCTTGAAGAATCGCCTAGGCCGTTTAGCATCACCTCCAGATCCTGCAGAGACTCTGCCATGATGACAATGTCATCCGCAAATCGTAGGTGCGAGATGTACTGACCGTTAATGTTTATACCCCGTCCTTTCCAGTTAA
Source organism: Amphipyra tragopoginis (assembly GCA_905220435.1). Lineage (NCBI taxonomy): Eukaryota > Metazoa > Arthropoda > Insecta > Lepidoptera > Noctuidae > Amphipyra > Amphipyra tragopoginis. Next base: position 12,623,385 of record HG991993.1, read on the forward strand.
GCGTCTTGAAAATGTCCTCCAACACGCTTGTAAACAGTTTCGGAGAGATAACGTCTCCCTGTCTTACTCCTCGGCGCAGTTGGATTGGTTTTGTGCTCCTTTCTTGTACTTGGACGGTCATTGTTGCGGCCTTATACAGACACCTCAGCACCTCGACGTATCGGCAGTCAACGAGGCATCTCTGCATGGAGTCCAGCACAGCCCAGGTCTCGACGGTGTCGAAGGCTTTCTCGTAATCCACATACGCAAGGCACAGAGGCTGATTGTATTCCTCGGTCTTTTGGATAATTTGCCTGAGGGTGTGTATGTGGTCCACGGTGCTGTAGCCTTTCCGAAACCCGGCCTGCTCCGGTGGCTGGAAGTCATCAAACTTTTGTGCGAGACGATTCGAGATAACCCTCGAAAACAGCTTATAAACATGGCTCAGGAGTGAAATGGGGCGGTAGTTTTTAAGGAGCGTATTATCACCTTTTTTGAAGAATAATACCACCACGCTCCTGCTTCATGCCTCCGGTGTAATGCATGTGTGGATGACGGAATTGAATACCTTTACAAGTTCAGTCAAAACAGGCGTTCCTCCTGCTATGAGCAGCTCTGTGGTTATCCCGTCATCCCTCGGAGCTTTGTAGTTATGAAGCTGTCCGAGAGCTATTCTAATCTCGCCCAAGTAAATGTCGGGAAGCTCGTCTGTAAGGTGGCGTGTGAGTCTGGCTCGTGAATCATCCGCGCCGTGGGCCTGAGGCGGGCATGTTTTCTGGGAGTATAAGTCCCCGTAGAACTTTTCGACTTCAGCGAGTATCTCTGGCTTCGAGGTGACGGTGGTGCTCTGTGACGTTCTGAGTTTCATCAGGTGACAACTGGAGGCTTCAGGCTTAGCGAACACCTTTGAGCCTTTGTTCCGGGCTATGGCTTGCTCGATGGCTCGGGTGTTCGCGCGCCGATTGTCGCGTCTGATCAGCTTCTTGACCTCCCTGTTAAGTACCTGACGCTCAGACGGTGTGGCATGCGTAGAGTTAGTTCTCGTCGTTTCCTCATCAATTTCAGAGTCTCGCTGGTGAGTATCGACTTACGTCCATTTCTCACTGGTCGAAAGTGTTTATAGCCCACTTCGCGGATGATACGTTCCAGGCAATCGGTGACGTCGTTTATGTCCTCTGTAGTTTCCAACAAGGCGAATCGGTTCTGAAGTTCCAACTGGAAGTTTTCGCAACCAGCTTCGACCTGGGGCAGCGTTGGTCTAAGAGTCGACCTCGTTAAGCGCGCTCGTTCAATTTTGACATTTATATTCAGAGTGCCTCTTACTAGTCGGTGATCACTTCCGGTATTGACCCTGTTGATCACAGAGACATCTCTGAATATCTGTCGCTTGCTAGACATAACGAAGGCGATCTCGTTTTTTGTCACGTAATCGGGGCTTTGCCAGGTCCACTTTCTTTGAGGCTTCTTCTGGAAAAACGAGTTCATCAGAAAAAGCCACTGAGCCTCGAGAAAGTTTACCAGCATTTTTCCCCTGTGATTTCTGCGCCCATAGCCGAATGGACCTACCCTTGACTCGCCACTCTCTTGTACTCCCACTTTAGCGTTGAAGGGAAAGGAGGGAGGGTATTTTATGCACCCTGTATTGTGTAAGTAGTAGTAATGTAGATCGTAGAGTAATTGAGAAAATATAAATGAAAATGTCCGATGTGGAAATAAGGTAAAGTAAGGTAAGGTGAAGGTGTCGTGGGGCGAAACTTTGCACTCGTCGAGTTAATGCTCCAAAGATAACTCGACGTTTCAAAGTGCGGTGAAAACTATACCGAAATATACCCACTTTAGAAAATGACGACACGTTTGGTGCAGTGGTTAAGCGATTGGCTTCTGCGCTACGGGTCGTGGTTTCGATTCCCACACGGAACAAAAATTTGTATGACCTACAGGTGGTTGTTTCGGGTCTGGGCGTTTGTGTATGTGAGATTTGTGTCTGTAAACGCACCCACGATAAAAGAGAAATATTAGATAGGGGCAAAAAAAAAACTTGCTTCATTAAGCAGATATTAATAAACGCGACAGGAAACTTTATTACACGCGTTGGTAACTTTGTATTTTTTCCAGTAATATTTGAAACCTATAAATTACTCCTAACTTCGTTAACATTTTGTTGAATTAAATGCAAATAGCGTCTTCTTACTGCATTAAAAGATACAAAGTAGAATATTCACCCATCTCATAAATAGGAAAGTAAAGAAATCGACGAAATTATTTTTAGACTCTCAGATTATTTTAACAAGGTACATAAAAAGCCAAAGAATGCGAAGTATCTTAAAACAATAGACTAGCGTGTTCGTACAGAATCTTCAAAAGCTTTTAATAAGAGAGCGGAGTGCCACTGAGTCGGACGGCAAGATCAGAGGGCATTCGTGACAGCTAATTGGTACGACATTCTGTGTGACGCAGAAAAATGCAGTAGACCAACTAGGTATTATTGGACAAAGCGCTGAAAAAAACGTCGCGTGCATCGGTGGCCACTGTTTTATCTTTTTAACCGACTTCAAAAAGGAGGAGGTTCTCAATTCGGAAGTTTTTTTTTTTCGGGCTTATTTCCTTCATATGCATACAGACGGATTTGCAAAATTCTTTTTTTGTTTGAAAGTGTATTCTCCCGAAGTGGTCCCATTTTAATTTGGTGAATATCTGATGAAGACCCTCGGAGATTGACAATGGAACTCTTCAATGGATAACAGCAAATTACCCGGGATTGCTGTAATTGCATGTTTGTGTATTGTTTATGCCACTAAAAATAGAAAAATAAAATAACTTTTTAAAAACGGAAAAACAGACTTCAAAAAAAAAACTAAAAAGAGTAAAATAATTACCATATAAAACTTAGTTTCAGAAGTCGGAGCCTTCAATTTGGTTCAGTGTAAAATTGCACCGACTTCTGAAAGTGTTAGTTTTTTAATACCTATGGTAATTATTCCAAGTACCGTAGGGTCTGCTTTGCCAGGATTGCGGTGCATACAGCTGCGAATCCCGCGACCCCCGGGACCCCCGCCATAGGTTTGGAGAAGAAACACTGTTGGTTTTTAACCGGTAAGAGTCTCATAAGCCTTTGCCTTCGTCTTCCCAGGGCAGAGGGTATCCAGATCCACGAGGATTTTCCCATGATAAAAAGGATCTGCTTTCAGAGCGAACAGAAGTACCTTACCAAGAGTAATTCAAAAACAGCTCACTGATGCACATAAAGTATTTAGTTACGCACGGCTACAGATCAAGCTGTAATTTCCAGTATAAGCTGATCTCGCATTGTATATGATTTCCTTACAATGAAAGGTCAGTGTAAACTGGAAATGTATAGCTTGATGTGTAGCCCTGTGTACCTATAAAATAACTGGCTATTTTAAAGTTGGATATTGTGAGAGTGGCAGATTGCCAGTCCATTACCTAGTGTCAATCGACAGGCTGATACTGTACTCTTAATATTATATTCTCACTCCGATGACATTTATAAGCAACGTGTCCTCCTCAAGTCATACTCCTCATTACTGAGGGTCGTGATCCTCCCTTGAAAACATTTTTTCTCTGATGATGTTACGCCATCTCTGTCTATCCTTGGCCAAGTGAAGCGCATCGTGAAATTTCGTATCGAGAGAAGAGCTTATCTGGTCAGACCATCGCAAAGGGCTGCGACCTCTTGGTCGTTTACCGTCCACCTTGCCGGTAACCATCAGTTGTTCGAGGTTATTGCCATCTTTTCTCGCTAAATGGCCGAAAAATTCCAAAACTCTGCGGAGACAAGTCGTCGACAAGCAACATGTAATCACCCAATAAACTATTCAATTTAATTGTGAAAACTCAACAGCAGTGTTTTTTTTTTGTCAAAACTTCTTCTATATCGTAGTCTTCATAACTAAACTCAGAATATAAAATCTTAACTTCTGTCACATTTATTTCAGTGACACTTGCGCATACGCTGGTCTTAATTATTATTTAATCAGTGACCGGCGAATAACAGCTGTGCGGCAAAAAGTCGAGTGTCGCAATCGCAATGAATCGGGTGTGAACGAATAAATGACGTAATATGAACGAGGCCTTTGCAAAAGCCGCGATTCCTACACATTTTTCTTTTTTCGCGACACGAGTGTCAGTAATTAGTGCGTGTAGATTGATGATTTTTATATGAAAGGGTGGCTGTACGAGTATCTTTTTATAGCCGTTTTTGAGGTTACAGTAAGAGGTAATTGACATGAAAACTCGGCTACCTTTTTAGCATGGCTTTAGTTGGGATTTATTTCGGGATTTCGCGGGGCCATCAAATTGGCCATCTTTACTGCAAATGGTGACTTTAGTAGAGATTTTGGAACGCAAAGCAAAAGCAAGGCAAGTTTTCTAATTCCGCTAAGACTAAGTATGCGATTACCACAAAATTAGAATGTGTAGGATTTATAGTAAATAAAACGGATAGCATTAAACTAATTTTAAGTAACCAGAGGTTTGATGCAACTGAGACGCGAGATTTAAATTAGAATTTTGTATTCATAGCAACTTGAATTTCTATCAAACATTCGTGTCTTGAAAATGATTAGTTTATTATTTTCTTATAAAATTTTAACGACACCTTTCTCTTCAAAAAACAAGTAAGTAATTTTATTTTGTATAGAATAATAAAATGTTTGTGCGTTTACAATAATTGTTTCACTTTCATTGCAATTATGAGCTTTCACGAGGTGTTGTACAATTTAGCCGTCCAAGTAACTTTTCTATGTTGAATAGTGACTGATTAATGTTTTATAGAAACGACAAGTAAGGTGCTGTCACACCAAAAGCTAGCAACTGGAAGTTGTATTGAAATATAGCCGGCTTGCACCAAATCCGTTTCCAAAGAACGTATATTCTGCCAAAGGATAATTTGAGTTAGGATAAAGCAACAAGATGATATTGACTGAAGCTGATACATCTGACGGTATTGACAAACATGCCAATAAATGCGATATTAACTTCTCTATTTCGTGGCAATTTTGCCAGTTTTTAACTAAGCAGTCTCTGATTCAATCATTGAACTACAAAATTCTATGGCTACTATTCTGCTGCAAAACAAACAGCCCTTTAAAGAAATTATATCACTAATACTGACATCCGTCACCTTACACTTCAGGTCCAGTTGAAAACCAGCGTCAGGCACTAGTTGTCTGGCATTTTTTGCTGAACTGGGCCCTTTTGGCGCAGCCGTGAGGCACACTTTCCTGCAATTTTTTTTTGTTTTTTTTTTTATCTGCTTTATTTTATATTGTGTGCCTTTTAGTCTGTGCTAAATAAATGTATTTTCTTTCTTTTAATATTTTTCAGCTTTAAGATTGCTACTAGCTTTAGCTTCCAGCCGGTGTTGTGACAAAACCCTTAAGATAAAACAATTTATTTTCCAGTCTGGCAATGTAACTGCTTACTGCTTGGACGTATTGAGATTTACAACCTAAAGTGCACATTTCGAGGAACATTGATTGATTACTAGCTATTCAGTTGGACGTCTGGTATTAGAATGCAGCAATGGACAGTGCAGTGTGACTAACATGGATCATTAAGTACAAGTGCCATTGAAGTTTACAAACCTCATTGGCATGTTTCGAAATCTATTTAAAATCTGCAACTACTATTTACGTAATTGTCTGAGTTTCTAAACTGAAGAAATCGGTAAACTCTGTAATTGTTTTACTTTTTTGTTTAGTTAGACTATATTGTGTTCACAGCTATTAAATTGGTGAAAATGATTGCCTGACCTCGTCATAGAAACTCGCGAGGGCGAGATTTGGATGTTGGATAAAAAAAACTGGGTTTATAGATTAGGAGATACATATCACACAACAGCAACAAAACATACAGTTTAAAAACAAAATAATATCAGAAAAATAACTGTGCATACCCGAGTACAATGAATGCATCATCAACGCCAAGATAAAGTCATACCTCAAGTCTTAATTCGGAAGACAACACGGAAGCATAATTACTGTGAAACGCCTAATCTCCGTTTAGTTGCTCAACGCCTGATAAAGCAGCGCGATAGGACGTCGGCCTGCGCGGGAGTGGAAACGCCGCGTACCTGCGCAAGCGTCGCTATCGGTCGTACGCGCCTTATCTGCGGTTAGGAAACGTTCATGAACAAGGACGATTTTGTTGTGTAATGTAGAATTAAACACGTGATTTGGTGTTGTGTCAGAAAAATATGGTTAGTGTTTATTATAATAAAGTATATTTAAGGCATGTTCATTCAGATTTGTTAGTTATAAGATTTGGAAGAAGTAAGAGTCATATTCGTGTCTTTCATATCTTACTGTTGTTGTTATCCGCCAAAAACATTGTAGATAATCATTACACCCATTATCTAGAAATAATTTTGTCCTAAAGTTATAATTAATCGGCTTCTTCATAATGACTGTTTGATTCTGTTTTTTGCTCTGTCTGCTATTGCAGAGTTTTAACATTAAATAGGTACACTAGTAGGTAATTAAATAGTAAGAACTCCAACCTTGAACTCTATGATCACATAAAAAATCTTAATTTTTTATGACAACCTTCTTAAAAAAACTCTCGTGCAATTACCGTCGATCTGACCTTGTTGCCTTAAAAGCATCAGCTATGAAATTTCATCAGAACGGGCGCAAATTGATGAGTTTTCGACCCCGTAAACTGATCAGCGAACCAGTAGACAGAAATAACAACGTTGTAGGCAAAAATGTGTTACCCATAAATCCAATGAAATTACATATTCGCTGGAACTGGTGAAATATTGTATAATTGTCACAAAAAAAAAACAAGAGAACCCTTTTAACTTTCTCCTGACTATAAGTAGTATTCCAACAGTAGAATAACCATTCATGAGCAAACAAATATGAGGACCAGAAGGGTATTCTACTATTATTAAAAAACCGGCCAAGTTAAGGCGACGAAGGCTTCCCGTACCATTATTTATCTATAATGTGGAAGCTGTTGTGTGGGAGCCCCTTAAATATTTATTTTATTCTGTTTTTTAGTATTTGTTGTTAAAGCGGCAACAGAAATACATCATCTGTGAAAATTTCAACTGTCTAACTATCACGGTTCATGAGATTACAGCCTGGTGATAGACGGACAGCGGAGTCTTAGTAATCGGGTCCCGTTTTACCCTTTAAGTACGGAACCTTAAAAATGTACCACAATTTGGTATTATTTTAAAGAAAGTATAGAAATAAACCGGTAAGAGAGAAAAAAAGTAAAAATACGATTTCCGTTTTCGTAATTTGCAAACTCTTAAGGCCTATACACACCTAAGCCTAAGGTTTCACCCGGCGGGTTATTGCGGCCAACTAACGCCAACTAAGCTAAGCGAGCGAACATGACGCAAAACAAGGCGGGTAAAGCTGCCGGCGCCGGCGGCTTTGGTGTGTAGAGGCCTTTACTAGGGTACTACTGAGCCTGAGCCTACTAAAAATTATGCGATATGCATGCACCTAATGACACGCGATCTTGACAAGTTCTTATAATAACTAATAACTACATTCTTACATTAATTTCAAATAAATCTTTAGGTCTATCTAAATACAAAGTGAGAACTACGAAAATACTTAGTCAATTGCAAATTCGTCAGGTAGATACTTAAGGATTCAGAGCTCGTCTGCCAACTTGTCTAATTTACAAAGTCAGCTTTGTCTGCTATTTAACACAAAAGCTAACTAGGTATTTACTTTGAACTTCAATATCGATTTAGTCCTAATTACTAACTTGAATTCAAGATTTCAAAATGCTGAAGATGATTGTCTATTGTTTTCAATTTTCGTAACAAACCTAGATCAATATAGGATTAGAAATTTTCTTTATTTAAACAAGGTTAATCGGAAAAGGGGTACTAATCTGAAAGGGTGTTAAAGTACCCATAATAATGAATAACTTTTGCTCAACAACTTTCCCCAAAAGTCAATAGTTAGAGAAATAATTGCTCAAAGATCTCAAAAAAAAAATGCTAAAATCTATCTATCCTCAGCTAAGATCAGCTGTGTTTACATCTATAGGTCATATTTGAGCTCACGAATTAGAAGGTCCATTTTTTGGATTCGTATCTAAAGCAGGGATGAAGAATTCGAATGCATTCGATTTGAATAAACTAAAATAAAAATCATTTGTATGGAAATAAAAATATAGAATTTTGAAATTTTAACCCTTGCGTTAAAACAGTCATCAGTGATACTTTAAGTTGTCTGCGAATTAGTACCCCCTTTCTGACTAACCTTGTATAGATATTGTTTAAGGTGCATGAAAACAGCCTCCGAGAGCAACGAGAACGGAGTACTCTGGGCAGTCAGTCCCACTTCCAACCTAACTGACTGGCTAATCTTTTCACTACATCATAAGCTATTTTCATATAGCCCATGACGACACGAGAGGAGAATGGTATAAGTAACAATGAAAAGTATAGAATATTTGATACGCGACGATCGTCTTCTATTTCCACTTTGGGACCACATAATTATAAACCAATCCTTATGGATATATCAACGTTTGTAATAGCATCATATTTCATTAGTTTGCCCCTCCATTAATCCAGCGAAGTGTTCTTGAATACTCGATGTCCAAATACAGATCCTGCATTCTAATTGCACAACACACTTGTGATCGTCTTCACTCGTTATAGCTTTGATTTTGACAGGTCAATCATTTCCATAGCAACGAATGAACAATCCGACTTCTCCACAAAATGTACCATGCAATGAACATTGTTTTTGACACAGCAACTGTCATTATTTGAGATTGGTTACGTTATGCAATTGCCCTGCTGAACCTTAACGTATCTCCACAACGAACAGTCTTGGTATGCTGTTTTAATTACCCAGCTTAGAGGATTACTGATTGAAGTAGATGATCTCGATCATCACTACTCCGTGATATTCATCCATCTTTTTTTTATCGTTGTAAAACCCTTCTGGATACCCTTCACCTGGGGAAGGCAAAGGACACATTCATAAATAATATCTACCCCTTGTATCCCCTTTGTACCCATAAACCGTAGACTACACAACTAATCGCAATAACCACATAATGCATTTCAAATCATACTGTTATAGTACGTGTTTAGCGGCAATGGTGTCACCTGTAGATTCCATTGAACTAGAAGTACGTGGGCGAGAGAAAGGTCACGTGACTGTGGTGCGTAATGCCTTGAAACAAAGCGATTCACTCTGTATGCATCGCCTAGCTGTCGCCTAGCACAGGTGTGTGGTCGGCTTCTGTTCCACGCCTGGGAAATAAAAGTTCTTTATAGACACTTATGGTGCCGTGTGGTGACTAAGAATAGGCTAAAAGTCTACAAAGTCGCCTTAGAGTGACAACCTCAGGAATGCGTTTTGGTCATTGCACGGTTCCTGTGGCCTTTCACGCTGACGAAATCGCGGGCAAAAGCAAGTCGACTATATTTATTACGAATGTTACATACCCAATAAAGACTTAATTTCAGTGCCTACAAACTAAGTTCGCTTAAAGACTCTCTCTTATAATTATAGTAGGTACCTATGCGTCGTGATAAAATCAAAATTACCAAATTGCATTCCCCGTGTTTTCACTCTAGGCCGACGATAAGATATGTGGCAACAAAGAAAACGAAGATAGATCTTTCCCCATGATTGAGAAAAACCAGAGGCATGCTATGCCTAGTACCTTCTTCCTCGGTATCCACTCTATATCCACGGTACTATTCCACGGTATCTTCTTCCTTGTACTAGAGAAGTAGTTTCTCTTCCCGTGAGTATAGAAAGAACTGTATGCGTTTTGGTGTTCGAAAATTTCTACAACACTTTACTAAAATGTTGTACGTACGAAATTTCAATATGTTGTGTGTTGACAGAAATAATGCTTTTTTTCTGAAGTGGCGCTACTTTCGGTGGGGGAAACGCCTTAATAAAATTCAGCCAAAAATATCCCAACGTGTTTTATTTTTATAAGAAAACAGTTGTTTGGATTGGCTGTGGATAAGTTATCAAATTAGGTTTCTTAACTAACAAACAAAGAAAGAAAGCATGATTCCCAATATGGCGGCTATAATTTCCTTTTTTGAAATTATACTTCTTTTGGCGCATTGATGAGGATAACATTTTTATTGTTACGGAAGTTACGCATGCAGCTGTAGTAGTGAAATGCGATACCATGAAGTTAATTGTTGACATAAACCTCTTTTCTATATCAGTCGAAGTATAACTTTTACTGCGCGTACACGAGACGCACCATTTTTTTACGCATCGACGACTGTGCACGAATGTTTAATTACGCTTATTCTAATTTTAAATTATAATATGTGTGACGTGAATAGAAGCATTGCTTGTGGGCATTCCATTAGCCCACACAAAAATCCTATCAAGTAATTGTGTTTGGTTTAATTCTATTCTGTTTTACGATAATAATGTTCTATATTCTTGAGATTTAATGAACGAATGACTTTTCGATGCTAACACAGGATAATATTTTACATGCTAAAAAATAAAAATAATGAAAGAAAGCTAAATCTATTGAAACTTTTTTTAACTACCTATTCATAGCTTTTCGTCAGTGAATTTCTAACAGTGCGGAAGTCAAAAATGGTTACTTTACAAGAGAGTGAAAAAACTATTTAAAACGAGGAGCATAACTACGCTGAACACAATATTGTTTTTAATTATCATTACAAATTAACACTTTGATGATTTAAACCTTTGAAAATCCTAATAATCTTTTTCATTTCAAGTAAAATTGTGGCGTTCCCAGTGTTATCTGTTTTGGTCACAAAATGACTTACGCACTGTTAGAACTTCAGTGACGTTTTGTTAAAACAAGAAGGCACCAATCAGCGCTGAAACAAAACTTAAAAAGCAAGTGCATCTAAATTATACCGAAGACAATTATATTGTTCTAACAATGTTCTCACATCTATCAAAACTTAGAACTGTAAATTAACCATAGTCGTGAGTTACAAAAGGAAAGTTCGTAAAGTTCATCCTGCACGAACTTAAGCATCGCTTGTATGAACATCCCAACTTTGTATAAAGTTGGGCAAATTTTCATTAACATTGTTGCATGGAGTTACCAGTGGAAAAAATAAAAAAGTCGAAAGTGTGCATTCAACCTCGTCAAGGTAGACTGCGGAGTTTCAAAACATTTCGCCTTTGTTTTCCGTTGTTTTTATTGTTATTGAAACAAATTGAATTAAGGTGGACCGGAGTATACAAAATTCCAATATTTCCATTCTCCAGTGTAGAATATTAAAATCAATCTTAGCTAGAAACAAACAATTGATAAAGTGTCATTATTAGATATTCCTGAGTCCTGAGTAAAAACTCCTTTACAATACGGCCTACGTATCTTGGCGAGTCTGAAGTTAGTTGTTTGGCTGCGCAATGAACTTTTTAGAAATGAAATTGTCTACTGCGCAGCTAATCAGCTAACTTCAGACTCGCCAAGATTCGTCGGCCGTATTGTACATTCCGGAAGGAAAAGTAACCTAAAGTCCCCGTCGCGAGAAGCTATAAATTTTGTAAACACACATTCAGGGGTTCGCAACCTTTGGAACAAATAAAAAAAACAGTTTTGTAATGATTTTTATATAATGGTTTTTATTTTATTTATATAATAATAAATAATAATCTACGAAAACAACACAAACAAACTGAAACGCATTCAAAACTCAAATGACAGCATTGACAGCGTCAGTGTGAACTTACTTCAAAATGGCGGGCCAAATGTTGACGTTTCATGAGTCAGACACGTTCCGGTACCACAAAACATTAGACGATAGCGCTTTATATCGCTAAAATATAACCCGACTAAGTGAAATTGCTCGTTAGTTTCGTATTACACGTATGTAACTTTGAGTTGCTTGAATTTGGGATTATTTCTTGTTGGTTGAATTGTCGCTACGTAACTTTGTAGAAGTTCTTTATTTACAAAATTTATAGCTTCTCGTGACGGGGACTTTATACAGTATATATAACCCAAAATACATTCCATTGTCATACCCTAAATTCCATTTTAATCTTTCGACATGATTGACAAACATACATACGTAAGGGAAAATGTAAGTCTTGTACAAAAAACTCAAAAAGACAGGCAAACTATAAACTGTGTAATAAATTTTCCTTTTCTGAAGCGTCCACTAGAACATTAAACGTGTGATCTTATGGATGGTCTACCTTTAAACCAGTTATTTTTGCAAAAGTTTTCATCCGCAATTTTACTTCTAAAGTTTCAGTCAAAAGTTTGCTGAGTGGCTTTTGCAGGGAAATGCAAAGCAATTTTCCTGGGGATTCCGATCATTCGCCGTTGGAAAAGTGACCTTTAAATGGTTTTGGTAAGGTTGGATATTGCGTGGGGAGCTGTAATACTGCACTGGTGCAACGCCCTTGACCGGTGTGGAGAGCCCGGAGCGCCTTTACTAAAGCCTTCAAATTAAATATTAAACTTTATTACGCGACACTACTAGAATGTGAATGTGCTGAATTACGCTGTGTAACGAGAAAGGTACAAACTTACGTTTACTTGAGAATTATTTTGATCTAGCTGTACCCGGCATGCGTTGCAATGCACTTTTTCCTACTTACTACCTACCTACTACTTACCTACTATCTACCTTCAGAAACAAAATCAAATCAAAATAGTACTCGTAACAAAAAGTTAAAACCATTTTCACGCACGCGGTAAACAAATGAAGAATATGGACATACTGAGATAATTTCGTTTTTTTTTAAATATCAATTCTTTCATAAGAACTTTCTCCTGACAATTAAAAAAACAACAAAAAAAAATTAGCGAAATCGGTCTAGCCGCTCACGCATGATGCCGTGACCAAGGGAAATAAGGATTCATTTTGATATACAAAGATTATTAACTCTGTTTAATCAGTGAGCTACATTCATCTCTCCAGAGATGCTATCTCATTCTGCCTAGCCTTTTCCCAACTACATAATGTTGGCATTAGCTTCCAATCGAACCAGATGCGGATGAGTACTAGTATTTTGCACGAAGCGACTGCTATCAGACCTCTGCAACCCAGTGACTGGGCAATATCGCTATTATTATTTATTATACAAGGTTAGTCGGAAAGGGGGTACTAATCCGAATCCCACTTATAGTATCGCTGATGACTGTTTGAAAGCAAGTGTTAAAATTTCAAAATTCGATATATTTTTTTCCAAATAAAATGACTTTTATTTTAGTTTTTTCAAAAATTCTTTATCCCTGCTTTAGTTACAAATTCAGAAAATGGTGCTTCTAATTCATGACCCCAAATATGACCTAAAATGTAAACACAGTTGATTATTAGGTACTGGGGATAGATAGATTATAGAGTTTTTTTTTTTTTTGAGATTTTCAAACTAATGTTGCTAATGTTTCTCTTAAACTATTGACTTTTGGGAAAAGTTGTAGAACAAAAGTTATTCATTATTATGTGTACTTTAACACCCTTTCAGATTAGTACCCCCTTTCCGACTAACTTTGTATTTTATATATGTATTTATTATGGTCTAAGTACTCAAAAATTACAGTTAGTTTATTCAGCTATCTATGTATGTATTTCTGAATTCGGAAATATAACAAATGCGTTCCAAAGGTGTTTATGATAGTTAACGCTAAACTTATATCCGTCTCGAGAGTACCCCGAACGTTTTACGAGGCTCGCTTTAATTAAACCGTTCAAGCTCGAATCTGGGCAGTTTTGGTGACAAATTGGGTTATAAAACCTGTAGGTATACGTGCGGCTTTTACAGGTGATTTTTCCCCGAAAATGTCACGCTATCGAGCCGAAATGCGTATCGGAACGACAAGTATTTTATAGGTGTTATTTCGCACCGAAAATATATTCACAAAAAATAGAGAGTTTTTAAAAATATGGATCATTAACTCGCTCAATGGGTCGCAATTTTACGACAAGTCATTTTGCAATTATATATGACGATGCGTTTGCCGTTTTTGCTTTGAAGACTAAAAAAAACTTGTGTCTAGCTGATTTTATGTTGTGTTCTCATTTTGTAAGAGTTAAATAAAGTCTAGACAGTATCATGGTGACTAATAGCAGCCAATTAAAGTCTGTCCAAAGTAGTCAAGTCACAGGAGAAATTTTCTTGTTAATACGAAACAAAAACAAAGTAAATGTCGGCGCTAGACTTGAAAGAGCTTAGTTTGTAATGTGTCTAACAAATTCTCATTGCATTTAAGTATATTCGTAAAACAGATCAAGTAGGCAGGTATTTAGAAACTTTGCAATTATACAAATAGAAATAATATGGACCTACATATTATATCATTGCATACCTCATACAGCCTTCTGCTATTTTAACAATCTAAAGCACAGTTGAGAATACGCTATATTATATCGCTATATAGTAAAGCATGTTGCGTTATAAGCTATAACTATACAAGCTTAGTTTTAGTATATACTAAACCTGAAACTAGTTTGTTCAGAATCACTAGGAGAATCGATTGACATATTTTTTACAACACATTTTTTTTTCATAAATTTCAATTTTGTTTCAGTAGGTTTCTACCCATAACAGTCACCTTGAGGCTTGAGATGGTCCGCTCGGTCAGCTTCCATGTATTAGACAACCCCTGCATAGCACATCTCAGGCATTTCACACTTTACCTTTACCAGGTGTAACCTGGAGAAATATTAAAAAAAAACACATATTATGGCAGTTCTGATGAAAATCTTGTTGGGGTGTCTCGGTTTTTGTATATACTAAAAATAACGTTGTATAGCATGACGTTCACACTATACGCTATATCACAAGCCGGTCTACCTACTACCTATGTATAGCAAGTTATTTGAAGGAAATTCGTCAGGCGACGCACGGGGTAGAAGTGGGGCGGGAGGGGACCGGAGTATCGTGCAATATAGCTCTAAAAATCTCTCAAGTTTATCGCGTACAGCAAGCCAATACTTTATATCATAGCGTTGTGTGAACGTGTCCATATAAAATGTTTGCTGAGCGATATATAGTTATAGCTTATGACGCAATGTGCTTTATTATATAGCGAAATAGTATAGCGTAGTCTGAATTGCGCTTTATATTGTGTAAAGGATACAGCTATTTCAAATTCAACACCAGATTTATAGGCATACCTTGAAGAGTAGAGCGAGAGCCGTTAAAGCGTCGGTTATGCAGAATTTAACGTTCATCGCTCCATTCTCATGCAAGACTTTCATCTTCTTATGGCTAATATGTTTAACAAACATATTTGCAAAGCATATTTGTAGATTTTCTGTGGCATGATGTCGCTTTCTGGAAAACAGCTCTCCAACAGTTCACACCGCACCATTCAGCTATTATGGGGACCAGCATCCGAATTGCGCATCACATTTGGAATTTCAATAGCTTTCATTTTGACAATACAACAATATACATTGCGTGGTACATAGTTGTGGGGAAGTCGGATTATTACAGATGTCGCAATCTAAAGGTCAGATTTGACGATTGCATAAAAGACCAAAATAAATGAGTGCAGAAGTTGGACGCCTTCGATCTTAAAGAAATTCGCCTTCATATTTATCTTATGAAATGAAACACCATGAATTGCAGTAATTATTTCTAATGTTGAAATTACTAGTAGTATTTTGACAGGTGTCAAATCCGACCCATTAGATTGCGACAAAAAATACCGACCGAATTGAGAACCTCCTCCTTTTTTGAAGTCGGTTTAAAACTGTAATACATAATTACGTTGCTGTGGAAATTGTTGATCTATCAAAATCAAAGCGATAACGAGTGTTTTGCACAATTTGGATGCTGTTTTTGGTCTGGTACACCGTCATAATCTTAGATTATATCTAAGATCATAGTATTATTTTTTTGTATGCTCTTAGCCTCGCTGTTATTTTTTTAAATATTGTTTACTGTATAATTATGTAGTACATTTCTTTAGACAAGTTACTCTTTTTACCTCTTGTTTTTTAAAACAGCTGTTACCTATCCGAAACCTGCTTCACAGACCCATAAAAAAAGATGCCGACGGAGACAAAGCCAGTGGAGCGAAGTGTTGCAATAAAATTTAGATCGGCCGCCGTCCGGGTGCCGTCCGGTAACCGGCTACTGCTTACGGGCCGGTATTGATTCCGCCCGAGATCGGTCGATGGCGATACCCCACATTGTCAAGGAATTCTCATGGGAATATAGCGAGATCGGATCTTTAATCGGCAGGTTATAAAATAGTTTTAAATTGCTTAAATGGTCCAAAATAGTTGCGGATCAGCGTGGGATCAAACGGATCGGAAACTTGTTTTGTAATTTAGTTTTTAGGCCTGTAGTTTTTAATTGTCTCTAGCAAAAGCACCCCTTTGTAAATGCCGACAATTTTTGTAGCATTTGACGTTGCAAATATTATAAGACGAGATATTCTTATTAGAGGGATAGTAACCAAATATGGAATAGTAAATGTACGTAATGTGGAATAATAATTAATTTTAATTGAGGAGCTCGTGGCTAAATAATTACAGCCGCATAGACCGATCTTCCGGGTTAAGCCACGCTTGCCGAGGTTGGTCTGTGGATGGGTGACCATTTATCATAGCGGGTTTCCTCCGTGCCTCGAAAAGCACGTAAAGCCGTTGGTCCCGGCTGTCATTTGTAGATCTTTGACAGTCGTTACTGTTGGTCAGAAGCCAGAAAGTCTGACAACCAGTCTTACCAAGAGTATCGTATTACCCAGTTACTGGGTTGTGGAGGTCTGATAGGCAGTCGCTCCATGTAAAATACTGATATTCAGCTGCATCCAGTTCGACTGGAAGCCGACCCCATCATAGTTGGGAAAATGCTAGGCAGATGATGAATTAATTTTAATTGTTATTTCATATTAGGTATACTATTCCATACTTACTTACTTTCCTGTAGGTACTACTGAAATTACACTCCTCTCTGGCAATGGTAGAACTAAACAAGAAGATTAATTAAATAATAAAAAGTAAGTCTACATTCGTACAAGAACTGTTTCTATCTGCGTTTGTGCAAGAACTGTTCCTGTCTGCGTCTCTCCTATTTTGTAATACTCTTACATTTTATTTCCAACTCTAAATAAATTCTATGGAGGGCTTAGAAAAGCTTAAGAATTTTAAAATCCGAAAGGTACATGTGTGATTCGTCCGCCACGTTATTGATAGCGGCCGGGAGCGGTCGATAGAGATGCGACATCTCGTCGGCCCGCAGAATGGAATGAAAAACGATTCGTTAACTATCCTAGACTATTGTGTCTGGGAGTCTTATACTTTAGTTGCCTTATATTGTGTCTGATTCTAGATAAAAAGAGATTAAGCTACTATATACGGTGACTTTTGTTGTACAGCCTATTGATTAGATTCTATTCCTTTTATAAAGCTATGAAAATATTTTTAAATCTGCTAGATATGTGCTTACTCAACTCTTAATGCAATGTAATACTTACTATTGCAATTGTTAATTTACAGTGTATATTGTGAAATGCATTAATTACTTATTTAACGAATCTTTATAAACCTTGAAATAAATCTCCGTTTCCAATCCAGAAACACAAAACTTCTTTCAAATAATAACCTAACCTAACGCACAGTCTCTATTGTCGAATTGTCTACACCGTATTACCCTACCACCACACCTATTTTTAACGCGGGCGCCAAATCCCATTATTGTCTAGAGTACGGGTTTGCAGACGGTTGCATTCAAGATGGCTGCCGATCAATGGTCACCATGGCAACGCGTCGTGCCCGCTCAGCTGGCTGAAACACGCTGAAACCAAAACACGACAGAGATACACTTATACTACAACGCCTTATGCATGAAAGAGATGGAAAATCCAAGGGAAGTTATGGAGAACTGTGTGAAAAGGATACCATAAGGATAATTAACTTTGTAAATTTTCTTAACATACAGCGTGGTTACAGTTTCCCCACCAGGTGGGGAAATTGTTTCATAAGAATACCTAAACATTAATTTATCTTGGGAGATTTTTTATAGGTACGTGAAATTCAATCTGATCGTCGTGTAAAAATTAAAAAAAACAAGAGAATGATGTTATTATTAATCGTGAATTTTAAAACTCATTATTTAGCCAATGGGATAACTAAAATAGTTATACAAAGTAACTACTAAGTTTACGAATTATTGTTGTCATTTTACCTATAGCCTCATTGCGGTTGAATTTACGAGAAGCAAGTTGTTATTTCAGTCAAATATGATTTCCAGAATTGTTTTTGTTCAACAAAAGCCCTGCAAATCTATATTTATTTCTTAGTGTTGACTCAGATTTATTAAAAATAAAACCAACAAAAACATAGCACAAGTTCCCCAGGCCTTAAGTTAATGATCTATAAAAATAGATACCTACGTAGCCTTTTTATATAAAACCTCATTTATGTAGCTAATGGACAAACATTAGATAAATGAGATGAACATGGCTGGAAAGACGAAAACCTTTAAATCTATGTTAAAAATGACATTTTTACGACTAAACGTAGCCCGCGTAATGAGAACACCAGACGGTAACGAAACATGCACGTGTGCATGTGTTTAAGTATGTGTTGCCATTTTTGTATTATAACTTTCGTGAGACACATTCATATTTATGATTATTTACGGTTTACTCACGTGCATTTTTCGGGATTGCCCGACTAGTTTCGGACCCAAACGGAGCCCTTAATCATGAGCTGATCACGCGGCGAGGTCGCGAGTCGAACTGCCGCTGCACCGCGCCGCGTAGCGTTGCGCTCGCGATGAGAGGGGCGCGCTCTGTTTCGGTATTGCTCGTGCGTCTTCGTCACTTGTCGTGTCCGTGTTGTTTGAGGAAAGAGTGCCGGTGCATGCCGCGCTAACTGTGTCACACTCCAGACTTATCTCACTTTTATATGAAGTAGACTTCAGAGCTGGTTTCCAGGCAGGAGGCAGTGTCCAACCACCATCTCTATTAAAATTCGGGTGACGGCTGATTTCGATGGCTTCACGTACTTTTCGCGGCACGAAATATTTTTCCTTCGCTAGTACGGAAGCCTTATCGAAACGTATGAAATGAGCCGTGCCCGTATTACAGACGTGTTCTGCAACTGCCGACCTCTTGCTGTCCATACTCTTCATACTACTTATGTGTTCGCTAAGCCTGGTTGCGATATTGCGGCGAGTTTCTCCTATATAACTCAGGCCACAGTCGCACGGTATCTTGTATACGCCGGGAACGCCTAGCGGATCCTTGTCCTTTGGTGAACGCAATAGCTGCCGTAGTTGTCCAGGAGGGCGATAGATCGTCCTGATGCTATATCTTCGGCGTAACAGGTGACCTATCTTGTCGGTAACTCCTCGCACAAAAGGCAAAAACGCAGGAGTACGTTCCGCTCCAGCGGGTCGTCTACGGGTCGTGTCCACCGTACTCAGACTTCGAGTGCATCGCCGCCATTGGTAACCGTTGCGCTCCAATACGTTTTGTAAATGACGTAATTCGGCATCCACGTACTGAGGATCACACAAACTGAGCGCACGGTTGATCAGCGTTCTGGGTACAGAAGATAGGTGTGAAGGGTGATGATGGGAGTCTGCGCGTAGATAACGGTCTGTGTGAGTCGGTTTCCTGTATACAGTATGCGATAACTGACCGCCGGGCTCACGTATAACTAAAACGTCTAAAAACGGCAACACTCCTCTATTTTCTTCTTCTATTGTGACCCTTATCTTTCTGTGAATTCCGTTTAGATGACTCGTAAAATCCACCAGCGCACCTCGGTCGATAATGGCGAAAATATCGTCAACATATCGCCACCAGTATCTCGGCTTCAAATGTGCGGATTCTAAGGCCTGGTGTTCAAACCACTCCATAAAAATGTTAGCCACCACCGGCGCGAGTGGTGAACCCATAGACACTCCGTCTACTTGCAGGTAAAACTCACTCTTCCACAGGAAATAGCCACTTTTAAGACAGAAATTTATGCACTCAATGTATTCAGTGGGTAAAGCAGCACCATTCAGTTGGGTTGAAATTATATTAATGACCTCTTCCACTGGTACATTAGTAAAAAGTGAAGTAATATCAAAACTGACCATAATCTCTGTATCCTGTAGCTGCACATCCGCTAATAAGGTGACAAAGTGCCTTGAGTCCTTTACATAGCTACTCGATTTCCCGGTGTAGGGTAGCAATATAGTAGCCAAGTGACGCGACAATTTGTAAGTAGGTGCGTCAATTTGGCTGACTATAGGTCTTAACGGCCAATCCGGCTTATGGATTTTTGGCAAGCCATAAATCTTGGGTGGTGTAGGGTTGTGTGGTCGTAACAGTGTCATCAGCTCCTTGTTATTCAAACCCTGTAACAGCTTAATGACTTTAGTAGTCACTCTGGCTGTCGGGTTGTAGGTTACCTTTTTGTAAACAGCTGTGTCGCTCACCAGTTGCGTGATTTTATTATCGTACGCTTCGGTATCGACGACAACAGTTGCATTACCCTTGTCTGCTGGCAACACTAGTAGGTCCGGATCATTACGTAAATCACGCAAGGCCACGATATCCTGGCGGCACATATTGCTCTTTGGTGGCGATGATTTACGCAATAACGATGACACATCTTGTCGAAGGCACTCAGCATCCCCGTGCGGTATTCGATTGCGCACGATAGTGTTCTCGATGTTGGAGATGATGTCCTCGACCGGTATTTTTCGAGGAGCCGGCGCGAAATTGAGTCCACGGGATAAGACCGATATCGTTTCCTCAGGCACTTGTTTAGAGGATAAATTGACGACCGTTGAGGCATTATGTGTGTTATTTAAATTTGCCTTATCATAGGTATGAGGGTAGTTTTTCATACCGTCTATCAGGTTCATCAATTTATTCTGTTGCCTATTTATCGTGTTAAACCCAATGGTCTCCGTTCGACTATGCGTCATTGTATCCAGTACACTCCACAAATCCGCATCCAAAAACCCCGATAACTGGAGATGTAAATCGTATACACAAATATTTGCACACATTAACTTCCGACGGTAGTCCGATATCGCACGACACAATAACTTCTTACTCGCGACACTGAAGAATACATCGTAATCCCGAATGCACTTAATGGGTTTTATTTGGGCGAACTTTGGCACTACACCATGGTCCCGGCACTGCACTAGAAACAATAACCCGCACTCGAGTTTCTTACGTTTTATTCTTAGTCGCGTAAATTCCTTCACTTTATTTAGCCATACCGCACCGTAACGGTTTACTATTTTTGTATTATAACTTTCGTGAGACACATTCATATTTATGATTATTTACGGTTTACTCACGTGCATTTTTCGGGATTGCCCGACTAGTTTCGGACCCAAACGGAGCCCTTAATCATGAGCTGATCACGCGGCGAGGTCGCGAGTCGAACTGCCGCTGCACCGCGCCGCGTAGCGTTGCGCTCGCGATGAGAGGGGCGCGCTCTGTTTCGGTATTGCTCGTGCGTCTTCGTCACTTGTCGTGTCCGTGTTGTTTGAGGAAAGAGTGCCGGTGCATGCCGCGCTAACTGTGTCACACTCCAGACTTATCTCACTTTTATATGAAGTAGACTTCAGAGCTGGTTTCCAGGCAGGAGGCAGTGTCCAACCACCATCTCTATTAAAATTCGGGTGACGGCTGATTTCGATGGCTTCACGTACTTTTCGCGGCACGAAATATTTTTCCTTCGCTAGTACGGAAGCCTTATCGAAACGTATGAAATGAGCCGTGCCCGTATTACAGACGTGTTCTGCAACTGCCGACCTCTTGCTGTCCATACTCTTCATACTACTTATGTGTTCGCTAAGCCTGGTTGCGATATTGCGGCGAGTTTCTCCTATATAACTCAGGCCACAGTCGCACGGTATCTTGTATACGCCGGGAACGCCTAGCGGATCCTTGTCCTTTGGTGAACGCAATAGCTGCCGTAGTTGTCCAGGAGGGCGATAGATCGTCCTGATGCTATATCTTCGGCGTAACAGGTGACCTATCTTGTCGGTAACTCCTCGCACAAAAGGCAAAAACGCAGGAGTACGTTCCGCTCCAGCGGGTCGTCTACGGGTCGTGTCCACCGTACTCAGACTTCGAGTGCATCGCCGCCATTGGTAACCGTTGCGCTCCAATACGTTTTGTAAATGACGTAATTCGGCATCCACGTACTGAGGATCACACAAACTGAGCGCACGGTTGATCAGCGTTCTGGGTACAGAAGATAGGTGTGAAGGGTGATGATGGGAGTCTGCGCGTAGATAACGGTCTGTGTGAGTCGGTTTCCTGTATACAGTATGCGATAACTGACCGCCGGGCTCACGTATAACTAAAACGTCTAAAAACGGCAACACTCCTCTATTTTCTTCTTCTATTGTGACCCTTATCTTTCTGTGAATTCCGTTTAGATGACTCGTAAAATCCACCAGCGCACCTCGGTCGATAATGGCGAAAATATCGTCAACATATCGCCACCAGTATCTCGGCTTCAAATGTGCGGATTCTAAGGCCTGGTGTTCAAACCACTCCATAAAAATGTTAGCCACCACCGGCGCGAGTGGTGAACCCATAGACACTCCGTCTACTTGCAGGTAAAACTCACTCTTCCACAGGAAATAGCCACTTTTAAGACAGAAATTTATGCACTCAATGTATTCAGTGGGTAAAGCAGCACCATTCAGTTGGGTTGAAATTATATTAATGACCTCTTCCACTGGTACATTAGTAAAAAGTGAAGTAATATCAAAACTGACCATAATCTCTGTATCCTGTAGCTGCACATCCGCTAATAAGGTGACAAAGTGCCTTGAGTCCTTTACATAGCTACTCGATTTCCCGGTGTAGGGTAGCAATATAGTAGCCAAGTGACGCGACAATTTGTAAGTAGGTGCGTCAATTTGGCTGACTATAGGTCTTAACGGCCAATCCGGCTTATGGATTTTTGGCAAGCCATAAATCTTGGGTGGTGTAGGGTTGTGTGGTCGTAACAGTGTCATCAGCTCCTTGTTATTCAAACCCTGTAACAGCTTAATGACTTTAGTAGTCACTCTGGCTGTCGGGTTGTAGGTTACCTTTTTGTAAACAGCTGTGTCGCTCACCAGTTGCGTGATTTTATTATCGTACGCTTCGGTATCGACGACAACAGTTGCATTACCCTTGTCTGCTGGCAACACTAGTAGGTCCGGATCATTACGTAAATCACGCAAGGCCACGATATCCTGGCGGCACATATTGCTCTTTGGTGGCGATGATTTACGCAATAACGATGACACATCTTGTCGAAGGCACTCAGCATCCCCGTGCGGTATTCGATTGCGCACGATAGTGTTCTCGATGTTGGAGATGATGTCCTCGACCGGTATTTTTCGAGGAGCCGGCGCGAAATTGAGTCCACGGGATAAGACCGATATCGTTTCCTCAGGCACTTGTTTAGAGGATAAATTGACGACCGTTGAGGCATTATGTGTGTTATTTAAATTTGCCTTATCATAGGTATGAGGGTAGTTTTTCATACCGTCTATCAGGTTCATCAATTTATTCTGTTGCCTATTTATCGTGTTAAACCCAATGGTCTCCGTTCGACTATGCGTCATTGTATCCAGTACACTCCACAAATCCGCATCCAAAAACCCCGATAACTGGAGATGTAAATCGTATACACAAATATTTGCACACATTAACTTCCGACGGTAGTCCGATATCGCACGACACAATAACTTCTTACTCGCGACACTGAAGAATACATCGTAATCCCGAATGCACTTAATGGGTTTTATTTGGGCGAACTTTGGCACTACACCATGGTCCCGGCACTGCACTAGAAACAATAACCCGCACTCGAGTTTCTTACGTTTTATTCTTAGTCGCGTAAATTCCTTCACTTTATTTAGCCATACCGCACCGTAACGGTTTACTATTTTTGTATTATAACTTTCGTGAGACACATTCATATTTATGATTATTTACGGTTTACTCACGTGCATTTTTCGGGATTGCCCGACTAGTTTCGGACCCAAACGGAGCCCTTAATCATGAGCTGATCACGCGGCGAGGTCGCGAGTCGAACTGCCGCTGCACCGCGCCGCGTAGCGTTGCGCTCGCGATGAGAGGGGCGCGCTCTGTTTCGGTATTGCTCGTGCGTCTTCGTCACTTGTCGTGTCCGTGTTGTTTGAGGAAAGAGTGCCGGTGCATGCCGCGCTAACTGTGTCACACTCCAGACTTATCTCACTTTTATATGAAGTAGACTTCAGAGCTGGTTTCCAGGCAGGAGGCAGTGTCCAACCACCATCTCTATTAAAATTCGGGTGACGGCTGATTTCGATGGCTTCACGTACTTTTCGCGGCACGAAATATTTTTCCTTCGCTAGTACGGAAGCCTTATCGAAACGTATGAAATGAGCCGTGCCCGTATTACAGACGTGTTCTGCAACTGCCGACCTCTTGCTGTCCATACTCTTCATACTACTTATGTGTTCGCTAAGCCTGGTTGCGATATTGCGGCGAGTTTCTCCTATATAACTCAGGCCACAGTCGCACGGTATCTTGTATACGCCGGGAACGCCTAGCGGATCCTTGTCCTTTGGTGAACGCAATAGCTGCCGTAGTTGTCCAGGAGGGCGATAGATCGTCCTGATGCTATATCTTCGGCGTAACAGCATACATAATGCCTCAACGGTCGTCAATTTATCCTCTAAACAAGTGCCTGAGGAAACGATATCGGTCTTATCCCGTGGACTCAATTTCGCGCCGGCTCCTCGAAAAATACCGGTCGAGGACATCATCTCCAACATCGAGAACACTATCGTGCGCAATCGAATACCGCACGGGGATGCTGAGTGCCTTCGACAAGATGTGTCATCGTTATTGCGTAAATCATCGCCACCAAAGAGCAATATGTGCCGCCAGGATATCGTGGCCTTGCGTGATTTACGTAATGATCCGGACCTACTAGTGTTGCCAGCAGACAAGGGTAATGCAACTGTTGTCGTCGATACCGAAGCGTACGATAATAAAATCACGCAACTGGTGAGCGACACAGCTGTTTACAAAAAGGTAACCTACAACCCGACAGCCAGAGTGACTACTAAAGTCATTAAGCTGTTACAGGGTTTGAATAACAAGGAGCTGATGACACTGTTACGACCACACAACCCTACACCACCCAAGATTTATGGCTTGCCAAAAATCCATAAGCCGGATTGGCCGTTAAGACCTATAGTCAGCCAAATTGACGCACCTACTTACAAATTGTCGCGTCACTTGGCTACTATATTGCTACCCTACACCGGGAAATCGAGTAGCTATGTAAAGGACTCAAGGCACTTTGTCACCTTATTAGCGGATGTGCAGCTACAGGATACAGAGATTATGGTCAGTTTTGATATTACTTCACTTTTTACTAATGTACCAGTGGAAGAGGTCATTAATATAATTTCAACCCAACTGAATGGTGCTGCTTTACCCACTGAATACATTGAGTGCATAAATTTCTGTCTTAAAAGTGGCTATTTCCTGTGGAAGAGTGAGTTTTACCTGCAAGTAGACGGAGTGTCTATGGGTTCACCACTCGCGCCGGTGGTGGCTAACATTTTTATGGAGTGGTTTGAACACCAGGCCTTAGAATCCGCACATTTGAAGCCGAGATACTGGTGGCGATATGTTGACGATATTTTCGCCATTATCGACCGAGGTGCGCTGGTGGATTTTACGAGTCATCTAAACGGAATTCACAGAAAGATAAGGGTCACAATAGAAGAAGAAAATAGAGGAGTGTTGCCGTTTTTAGACGTTTTAGTTATACGTGAGCCCGGCGGTCAGTTATCGCATACTGTATACAGGAAACCGACTCACACAGACCGTTATCTACGCGCAGACTCCCATCATCACCCTTCACACCTATCTTCTGTACCCAGAACGCTGATCAACCGTGCGCTCAGTTTGTGTGATCCTCAGTACGTGGATGCCGAATTACGTCATTTACAAAACGTATTGGAGCGCAACGGTTACCAATGGCGGCGATGCACTCGAAGTCTGAGTACGGTGGACACGACCCGTAGACGACCCGCTGGAGCGGAACGTACTCCTGCGTTTTTGCCTTTTGTGCGAGGAGTTACCGACAAGATAGGTCACCTGTTACGCCGAAGATATAGCATCAGGACGATCTATCGCCCTCCTGGACAACTACGGCAGCTATTGCGTTCACCAAAGGACAAGGATCCGCTAGGCGTTCCCGGCGTATACAAGATACCGTGCGACTGTGGCCTGAGTTATATAGGAGAAACTCGCCGCAATATCGCAACCAGGCTTAGCGAACACATAAGTAGTATGAAGAGTATGGACAGCAAGAGGTCGGCAGTTGCAGAACACGTCTGTAATACGGGCACGGCTCATTTCATACGTTTCGATAAGGCTTCCGTACTAGCGAAGGAAAAATATTTCGTGCCGCGAAAAGTACGTGAAGCCATCGAAATCAGCCGTCACCCGAATTTTAATAGAGATGGTGGTTGGACACTGCCTCCTGCCTGGAAACCAGCTCTGAAGTCTACTTCATATAAAAGTGAGATAAGTCTGGAGTGTGACACAGTTAGCGCGGCATGCACCGGCACTCTTTCCTCAAACAACACGGACACGACAAGTGACGAAGACGCACGAGCAATACCGAAACAGAGCGCGCCCCTCTCATCGCGAGCGCAACGCTACGCGGCGCGGTGCAGCGGCAGTTCGACTCGCGACCTCGCCGCGTGATCAGCTCATGATTAAGGGCTCCGTTTGGGTCCGAAACTAGTCGGGCAATCCCGAAAAATGCACGTGAGTAAACCGTAAATAATCATAAATATGAATGTGTTGCCATGTCATAGACTAAATATAAATGCTGATAGCAACATTATACGTACTCTGTTCACTCAAAGATGAGTCTACGAAATTACTGTTACACCAGAACTCCTGACGTAACGGTAATTTCTTTTTTTTTTAACTATTTATTGTTCTTATAAATGAGATGAACATGGCTGAGAAGACGAAAACCTTTAAATCTACTTTAAAAATGACACTTTATGACTAAACGTAGCCCGCGTAATGAAACACCAGACGGTAACAAACTAACGAAACATGCACGTGTGCATGTGTATTATAGGTACGTGTTGCCATGTAATAGACTAAAATTAATATAAATGCTGATAGCAACATTATTCCTACTCTGTTCACTCAAAGATGACTCTACGAAATTACTGTTACGCCAGAACTCTTGACGTAACGATATTTTTTTTTTTAAATATTTGATTTTCTTTTTATGGTAAAGTTTTGTAGAGAAACATCAGGCCTCACCTTACGGTGAAAAGGGTATAACTATGAATAAACTACTAAAATTATACGTGTACTAATACTAAATGAATGATTATTCACAAATAGACACACACCTATGTGTGCATCAAAATGAGCACTGTGATCCCCTAGATGCTATTAGATTTTTCATAACCCAAACATGCAACAAGCCTGTTGACATACAAGGTAATTTAAAGATTGTGTCAAAAAAACTCATTAAAGAATCACATAACCGTATTAATAAAAAAAAACAGTAACGAGTAATTGAGATCTGATATAATAATGAAAATGTTACACAACTTACTAATACCTTTACATAATCAAAGTCTAAAATAATGAATTTAAAACGAATATACCTACAAAGTTAGTCGGAAAGGGGGAAGTTACTAGTCTGCGGGCTACTTAAAGTATCACTGATGACTTTTAAAACAGGTGTTAAAATGACAAAATTCGATGATTTTTCTTTTCATGCAAAATTATTTTTATTTTTGTTTTTTTAAAAATTCTTCAGCCCTGGTTTACTTAGTTACGAATTCAGAAAATGGACCTTCTAATCCGTGATCCCAAATATGACCTAAAATGTATTCACAGTCACAGCTGAGGATAGATAGATTTCAGCATATTTTTTATGTAGTCTTTGAACAGCTATTTCTCTTAAACTATTGACTTTTGAGGAAAGTTTTAGAACAAAACTTATTCATTATTATGGTTACTTTAACACCCTTTCGGATTAGTACCCCCTTTCCGACTAACCTTGTATATTCAAAATCCTCAAGAGATATATAAACTCAACAAAACCTTATTAAATCCACCTACCACCAATACCAAATTGCAACAGTAACTATCAGTATCGATATAAAATCCAATTCATTTCGTTGTACAAAGTGAAATTCCCCTCGGAAAGATCCAGGATATCGTATTAATTTCGCGCAAGTAATAAATATCAAGTTACTTCGTAGTCTCGTAGACCGAACAGGGACTATTAAAAGTTAATTGGTTGAGACTTAACTTACTTAGTTACTTTTGAAGGCTCAAGCAACTAACTTACGCCACATTGTCCTGCTCAATCTGCTAATTACATCAATATTTGTTCTTGTACTTAAATTATTTATCTGTGGTATGTATCCTAATTGCCTATTTCGGTTGGTAGCCCTGAAAGTTGGTCTAATTAATCGTAAAGTTAGAATAATAATTTAGTTACGTCCTTTAACCACAGAAAATAAATAAAAGTAGCAGTAAATACAATATAATTTTCGCTAAACAGGTGGCCTACTATTTGACGAAAAGTTACGCAAACTTTTAGTAGTGCGCACGCAAAATACGGTTTTAATAAGGATAAATGTGGACCTGGGGCCATTTATGTGCAATTTCTAACTAGCTAAACAGTTCACGATTTAATTAAGCCGACAGTTGAACGAGAGCTAGCCGTGAGAATAGGTCATGAGAGGTACTATCGACAATAATAGTCGCCACGCTTCGCACGACAATCGCGGCTCGATAGGGTTGTGAATTATTGAGTGTTACGCCGATACTGCGACTTATTGAAGGGATCTAATATAGGTCTCTACATTGCTATTTTGCTGAAGATAGTTTTATGTTTTAAGATATTTCTTGTTGTTTAGATCAACACTTAGATCAAACTCTGCTCCCTCCCGTGTTAACAAAATATCCAAATATGCATTAAAATTCAAAACTACGCTATCAAGTTCAAAATATGCGCTAAAATTACTATTGATCCGAATCCTTAGACAACTGTAGAAGCAACTATTTCTGGATATTAATGCCATAAACAAAACAGCAAAAATTGCAGGCTGCTATCTCATAATCGTATTTTTAGCCAGACTCGGCGTAAAAGAATACAAGTAAAAAAAATGACCTGGAAACTAACTAAACGTACATATTCAAACATCTTCATATTCACCCAGACTTTTGTAATAGAATATTAGTTACAAATTGGCGCGTACATTGCGTACAAGTTCATGAACTCGCGTGTGTGTAACTAATCATACTATTTGCGGTGGTCCTAATCAAATTACTGCGCGTAATTGGCAAAGTTCACCTCAGTTCGATTTCTCTATTGTATATAGTACAGTACATGGATAATACGGTTTTCTTTGGATATTATTTATGTTGGGTTTAGCCCCTGTTAATCGGTTAAGCGCTGAGAACTAAATTGTGCAATAAATAATAGCTACTGCAGTTTTCTGTTGCAACACTTGGAACTGATCTAGTTAGTTGGTGTTGACTTTCATATTATTGGAGCAGATACCTATTTGACGTTTATTATGAAACCGAAAATTCCGCAAATAAATATACAAGGTGTAACATAAATAACGCACAACCTCTTAAAGGATCACTGTACTCATCATTATGAACAACTTTTACTATGGGACCAAACCTGAAATCGCTAAAAAACAGCTTTTCCCTACGCGTAACTCGTCAAAATGTAGGGAACAGCTGATTTTTTTTTCGCGATTTCCGTTTTATCCCATAGTAAAAGTTGTTCATAATGATGAGTATAGTGATCCCTTAAGAGGTTGTGCGTTATTTATTTTACACCTTGTAGTGACTAGGTAAACTTGATGATCACTTGTAAGTGAGCAAACTCAAAACTCGTTTATTTAAAATAGACTAGAATTACTTAGTTCTTTTTGAACGTCAAATTTACAAAAGACAGCCCCTAGAAAGCCCACCCTTCACCGCTTCCTATTGATAATGCTGTGAAGAAGAAACGGCGCAACAAACTCCCCAGCAACACAGATAGATCTGTCTGTCAAGTGAATAAATAAATGAGTCTATACACAAAAAAAGATAATATTAAAAGAGCTCAGGAGAAGTTCCTTTTATCCGTGGTCTCTGGAAATAGATTGGGAACCGTTGAAATAAAAAAGACAGAATTCTTTCTTTTAATAGAGTTAGCAACTATTATCAAATAAAGGTGGAGCTGATTGCTAATTGCTAATGCTTAGTTCTATTAAGACATTGCAATTAAAATTAA
Organism: Amphipyra tragopoginis; assembly: GCA_905220435.1. Lineage (NCBI taxonomy): Eukaryota > Metazoa > Arthropoda > Insecta > Lepidoptera > Noctuidae > Amphipyra > Amphipyra tragopoginis. The sequence continues at coordinate 12,653,626 of HG991993.1, forward strand.
TTTAAATTATAGTTATGTAAACTGTATTCTGAAATCGCATTAAAATCTCTTTCGAGCGCATTTTAATGTAACAAGTAAGCAAGTATGTTGTGTTACGAGATAATGATACAAAAATCTTTCTTTTGTCTCTAAAGTTCAAAGATTACACATAATTGTGATGTAACAGGCCTTATAACCATAAGCGAGTAATAATAATAGGTAATTATTTCAGTAATTCAGTTCACGACCGCGAGGCAAAGGCTAAATGTCACGCAGCCAGTGAGACGAATTACAAGTTAATTATGTGTCATATGAACTTGTTGTAACAACCATGTAGACCATGTAGTTAGTAAGAACACGATTAATTTTAATTTGATGCTTGTTTTAAGGTTTATATTTACATTGCCCAGCAGTGGGATATCACAAGTTATTTTATTGTGCATAGTTGGTGGAAATTCTTTAATCTCTTACGAAGCAAATTAAAATTTCTAAAAATGAAATACCTACCCTAACCTAATTAATTCAGATCAGAAAAAGGTATTCAAATAAATCATGAATTTATTTTTGATATTCATCCAGATAATGGAATTTTAAATCAAATTATTCCATTTTAGGAATTAAATAAAAATGGGGTAGCGGGATGCCTTAAAATGTTACCAATTTATTTTTATACTTTATTCGGTTTATTAAAATGCAGGAATCGTCTTAAAAGATTAAAAGCTTTATGTAACAATGACAACATTGGCCCGACCTTGCTCATTCCATTTTCTTTATATATCTCGTTGAATCGGGTCACTTAATTTAAACTCAACAGCAACTAACATTGTTTTAAATAATTCCTAGAAAATTCATAATGAGTTGATTGATCGAAGTCGCGACTGTCCCCGATACTGGTGCACAAGGTTGCTGTGCATGTGCGGCGTGGGCGCAATGGACTCGGCGTTCGCGCACGTTAGCGCAACAGGGCTGCGCTCTGACATTTTATCTCGGTTTCATAAATATTATCCACCTAGAAAATCTAGATTATTAAATTTCAATCAAGTCATCTTATCTTCTCCCAAATTGTTTCGCAGCACCCTGACTTCTGCCTTCAGTATCTATAATTATATATTATACGTATGGTTATCGGTCCAGCTGGGTCAAGGGCGTCATATGTCCCGTTCGCCGAATTGCGGTTTCCTATCAAGGTCTTGTTTGCTTAATTAACTTGCACACAATTTGCTTTAAAATACTCAAGCATTTGTCTTTTCATTCAAGTTCTAACAGACTGATTTTAAAAAATCGACAGCCCTACACGCACGTCACTTGCACGAATAAATTAATGGTTATGTTACCACCTTTTTATCGCGAGATTATAAATATCCTGTCGTCAAAAATATTCCGTGCAATATTATGTAAGTTATATAATACACATGCATGATGTGTATGCTGCATTCATTCATTGACGGTCATGATTGTGATGACAGTTTTTATGCCTAGTGTTGATGTGTTGCTCTTACTGTTAATAGTTTTTGTGGTATCGTATGAGTAATGATCGTTTGCGGACTATTGCGACTCTCAGGATCAACCAAAAAGTAGAATTACATGATTAATTATTGAGGTTTTTTTTTTATTTTCAACTGTAAACACGACCAAAGTAAAATCGAATCATGTTTGTTAATCCTTCAAGTAATTAGCAACTCATTGCTCGAATCGTTAACAACTGTCATAATGACGTTCCAATAATCTTACAATAACTAATGAGGTTTAATTGTAATCGCTTTGATACAAAAAAAACAAAATGTCGCTTTGATGAGTAAATAACTCCTGGCGGCAACCTGACTGGTGGCTTTTTAGGGTTCCGTACCCAAACGGTAAAACGGGACCCTATTACTAAGACTCCGCTGTCCGTCTGTCACCAGGCTGTATCTCACGAACCGTGATAGTTAGACAGTTGATATTTTCACAGATGATGTATTTCTGTTGCCGCTATAACAACCAATACTAAAAAACAGAATAAAATAAATATTTAAGGGGGCTCCCATACAACAAACGTAATTTTTTTGCTCGTTTTTGCTCGATATTGATAACGGCAACAGGTAGACGCTTGAAATATTCACAGAATATTTAGTTATATATTCACTTTAAAATAAATAAATAAATAAACACAAATATTTAAGGGTGGTCCCATACAACAGACATGATTTTTTTGCCGTTTTTATAGATAATGGTACGGTACCCTTCGTGCGCGAGTCGGACTCGCACTTAGCCGGTTTTTATTAAAATAATTAAACTTCTTCTTCTTCTTCTTAGCGTGTCGATAGAAGAAGAAGAAGAAGTTTAATTATTTTAATAAAAAAAAACTAATAAATAAATAATTAAACATAAAGCATATTATACAAAAGGTAGTCGGATAGATAACTAAATAAGTGCTGGTGGTAACTAGTCATAGTTTTTCTTTAATTAAAATAATTAAACATATGTATTTGCATCCTTTAGGACATCAATCAATCAACTCAGCCTGTCGCAGTCCACTGCTGGTCATAGGTCTCTCCCAAGTTGCACCACAAAAGGATGTCAGTATCCCCAACTGGGTTGAGGAGGTTGGATATCAGTTCTCTGTGCGTTAAATTGGAAGTTGACCTTAATACCTATGGCCCTGTACGTCAAAAATGCGCCGGCTTCAATATTGTAATCCCCAATGTCCCCAAAAGGGCCATTTTTTGTACAGGAACCATTCGACTGAAAATAATCGCCATCGTTATCACCGTCACCTGCGTGCCTCATAATTCCCGTTTGAGTACACCTATTGTTTTTTTTTTATTGTCACATTCCCACTTCACGCAAAAAATAACCCAATTACATATCGCACACGATATAATAAATATCATCAGTACACAACATAGTTTTTATATTCTAAAAAAGTGTTTGATAGGGATTTCTCAGATGCGACAAATCTCATACGCATAATAAAAGGTATACGGTAAGTGTAATAAAATAGGTAGTATACCCCATATGAATAATCGATTACACACACCCTAAGTAACGTGACAATTTAAAAGACAAAATTGTCATATGCGCAAAGTTCCATAAGAAAAACTGAAGCTCTCCATAACAGCTGTGAAAGCCAATTCTCGTTTTAAAAATGTTAAAAATATAGTTTTGATCTAGTCTCAGTCTAGTCTCAATCTCGTAAATATGACAAATGGTATTCTTGTTCGTTAAAAAACAACGTCAAACGTGAGATTATATTGAAATGAGATTGAAAGTTGACTGAAACCAAAAGGGTATTCTGGTTAATTATGTACTGAGCCATTTTGACAAGTTGGACTTCTTGTTTATTTCTAGAATGACTGTCATTCTAGAATGTCTATCTGTTGATATCGGTATGCTATCGGTAATAGATTTTAAGTTGACTGAATTGACATTATATTGAGATAGACTGAGATGATACTGAAACCGGACCGAACTTTAAGTGTACCAGAATACCATTTTTATTCAATTCATAATTTAATCTCAGTTCGGTCAACCTTCAGTCTTACTTCAAGTTAATTACGAGAATTGGGCTTCTGATATAGTCAAAACCATAAAAGACAATTTAAAGCAACTGGCCTAATTTGTACGGGGCTATGTGAGAAAATTTCCTATAACGGCCACGACAACGAGTATAATACAGCCAGGCGTTCGACTCCACCTGAAATAATCAGAATCGTATAAGTACACTAGCTTTCGCCTGCAGCTTCGCTTGCGTGAAATTTTGAACCCGTTAAGTGACGATTGTTCAAACAAACTTTCATCCCCTATTTAACTCCCTTAGGGGTTGGATTTCGAAAAATCCCTTCTTAGTGGATGCCTACGTTACAAAAGGAACCTACTGTCAAAATTTCAACTTTCTAACCCCAGCGGTTTAGGATGTGCGTTGATAGATCAGTCAGTCAGTCAGTCAGCTTCTCCTTTTATATGTATAGATTTTTAAGCTTCGTACTCACATAGGTACAGTTTTACTCGATGGTTTTTTTTTCTCTGTATTGGATTATGTTTTACCCACGCGATGATGTAGTCGATGATTATGTGCACCGCAAAGCAAGCCATCAGGCCGTGAGTTTTACGGCCAACATGAAGATATTTACTCACTATAGAGTATAATTATCGAGTAAAACTGTATGTGAGTACGGAGCTTTAGGTTGTTTGTCTTCGTTTAGAAGTAATCTATTTGTATCCGCATCGATAAACTACCACTAACAACAGTACTAACGGCTATTACGCTGCTCTCGTTCGCTTTACTTTTATAGTTTTAACGACTATTTTGTCCAGTGACCCACATTGGACACACTTCATAGAACATAGATGGATTAGGAACTAGTTTACAGAACTTTTTCATATTCAGGCAGCGATGGATAGTGAAACAACACGAGTTATTTTAGTGTGAGCTCCATTATAAATTGGCTAGAGAGACATCTGAAAAAAAACGCCTTTTGTGACATTGTTTGTGAAAACGTACCAGGAGTCCAGAGACTTTACTCATGGCCGATTCTTATGATTAACGAATAATAAAGCAAAGACTTCATAGATATAGACTAGAGTGCGCGCAAGATAACTCTGCGCGCGACTGAGGGCGTGCTAAACGTTGCCGTGATCGCAAAAGTTCAAATTACCGCTTTTCAAGCTTAACTTTTGTATCGCTAAACATAATTTTCCCGTTAAATATTCGTACAATCAGGTAGTTCTACTATCAAAATTGATATAACGGCACACACTTTGGTGGACCATGATTAGTTCCGATTTCGGCCGCGCGCAGACTTATCTTGCGCGCACTCTACACTATACTCATAAATGCTCATAGATTTGCATAGTACACCCTCAGTCATACGTCATACGTCAGTAGCTATCACAGATAAAATAAGATAACGAGTATATTTAAATGTCCAGTTCGGAAATAAAAAATGCTACCATTGGTAGGCAAAATTCGATTTTGAAGATTCGTTTTTGGCCATAGGAACCGGGCATAAGTTACCCAACGCACACTCAACCAACAGGTAATTTAAAAAAAAGAAAAAGTTTTTATTCACAACATTTATGCCAACCCAAATTAACTCGACAAAAGAATCTTATGCAGAACAACATACTACCTACTTTTTATTTTTAAAATAAATTAAATCTTATTTACTTAGGCACCCTTCTTGAAATCGGCTTTATACAGCCTCCCCCTTGTTACGTTAATTTATTTTGCAAAGCTTAGAACGCTCCCCTGCCGATAGACAATGTGCCAGCAAATATTAAGATTTTATGGAAGACCTGTCTTCATAGGCTTTCAGCTGGAGGCTAGGTATAAAAGGCTGAATGTTTTACGGATTTTATTATAAACTTCTTACTTAATTAGGCAGATTTTGGATTTAAGATTTGGATCCAAGCTGAGGCTTGTCAAACCATTTACTTTTTTAAAAGAGTGTCCATGGAGTTTCTTGCCGGCTCTTCTCCAAAGGACCTACTTCTTGGAACCGAGCACCTAGTGTTGACCTTTTGAAAGCACCAGTGATCTGATCTACTTGAAATAAAAACTATTTGACTTTGAGGCTGTCTGAATTCGCTATTATAATTAAATTCCCTAGAGAAAAAAATGATATTCAGTAATGCAGTACGAGTATAAGCAGACACATTGAATATCGCTACTAAACCAATTTCAACAAAAAAAAAATATCTTTAAAAATAGAACGAAACTTCTTTTCCAAAATTAACAGCCGTTTTTTTAAACATTTTATTAAAACGATGATCTGTAAAAACTTTTGGATTGCCCTTCGAGTTCCAGTCTTAAAACGAAGTTTATTTATAAAATATTGCAGTTTCTGTTTGATTCTACAGTTCACAAAGTCGTACGCAACTTTAATTTATTAGTGTCTGTGTTGTTTCAAACATGGATCGAGTTGGAAACTAAACTCAGCAGAAAATATTGAACAACTTCAGTTTATTATTATATGTTAGCGTGTAACCTGCCATTTGGTGACATTTTAAATTAAATATGTTTTATTTAACACGTTGTATTTACTGCGAATTAACCATTTTATATTATTATTCCACCGTAAGGTACATAATTATGTTGATATAGAATAAAAACAAAAGATACCATTAGGTATGCCCCACAGAAAAATACTTTGTCGTCGTGTACGAGAATGGTTTCTTTTGTTCAAAATAGATATTAATAATGTAGATATTTTTACGATAAAGAAGTTTATCGATCAATCGAACAAGTAAACTTTTTCTTTTGGACTTCACTACATAGTATAAAACAAAGTCGCTTCCCGCTGTCTGTCCCTATGTATGCTTAGATCTTTAAAACTACGCAACGGATTTTGATGCGGTTTTTTTAATAGATAGAGTGATTCAAGAGGAAGGTTTATATGTATAATACATGCATATTATAGTAGAGAAAAACGCGGAATACGCGATAAACGACATCCACGCGGGCAAAGCCGCTGGCGACCTCTAGTCGTCAATAAACACAACGGCTGTGACTAAAAACGCCGAACTGAAAAAGAAAACTAAGGCTTTTCCCAACCAAACCTATTCAATGCCAAAGGCTTCATAATTAAACGTGGACCTACATTGACCCAGTAGCTAGACCGATTTAATTCTGCCTTTAATTCTCAAAAAATCGAATTAAAAAACAGTATACACATTCTTCGGCCTCTAACAGACGTCGCGCAATTTTACGACATTCTTTTTGCTCGTGAAAATGGACAACACTGAATTGTTTGAAGCATCACTTATGGCGCGTAAAAAGAACGACGCACAGACGCGCAAAAAGAATGTCAAGTAAACGCTTCGTTCTGAATCGCGCAAAAAGAACGTCGTCTGTTACCCCTCGTTTACACCTAAAAACAAGTAGTGAGATTAGTTATCAACAAATTGTTTAAATGCCTTTTTAAAAGTAGTTACTTTTTTTTCGCGTAATAAACATCTATACATTTTTAAAACAGCTGTTTTAAAGATCTTCACCTACACACACATGTTTGCCACTTAAAAGACCGCAACAGCAATTATTTTTTGGAAAAAAATCTCAGATTCATGTAATATACAATACGGCCGACGTATCTTGGCGAGTCTGAAGTTAGTTGTTTGGCTGCGCAATGAATCTTTTAGAAACGAAATCGTCTACTGCGCAGCTAATCAGCTAACTTCAGACTCGCCAAGATACGTCGGCCTTATTGTACATGTTTCATACCTAGGTGTAAACGACACGGGTCTTACCCACGCAGAAATTAAGGCAAAAACCACAGTCACAGCCTGAATTGAAAAACTCACACAGACACGCACTGTATACTGAGTATACTCACTCTTTGTATGGGACTGTATTCCGATAATACCTTAGAAGTCTTGTAGCAGTGCGTGTCTTTGTGAGTGTGTCAATTCGGACGATTGTAGGTAGTTGAAGTACCTACTACTTTAGCGTATATATACTGTGCAATAGCACTTTATTTTATGTTCGCTACTACAAAAACAGTTGACTATACTCCAGGGGCACACACGGCCATTTTATCATAACGAGAGCTGCGCTCACTGAGTATCAAAGCAAATAACAGCTGGAAGTCAGATTCTACGACAAAGAATCAAAACATTCTTTACTATAAACAGTACATACGTGTATTGTTAAAATATTCTCTTTTCATAAAGTTCAGTGATCTTTTTTGCATTTTTTTGCGTCAAGTAATGGAAGCGAGACTTTTCTTTACATCTATACTTCTATACTAATATTATAAAGAGGTAGAATTTGTTTGTTTGTTTGTTTGTATGTAGGAGGTAATCTCCGAAATTACTCATCCGATTTCAAAAATTCTTTCACCAATAGGAAGCTACGTTATCCCTGAGTGCTATAGGCTATATTTTGGGATCAAAAAATTAGGGATCCGTAAATTAACGGGAGCGAAGCCGCGAGCAAAAGCTAGTATCTAATATACTTTTAGACAAAGAACATGCCTTTGATTATTTAGCATATTATGATGAAGCCCGTTACATCGGTGCCCGTGTTTTTGCCGAAGTATTTTATATCGAATTTCATTACGCCGACAACGATTCGCCGACGTAATCTTTGCCGAAGCAATTTTTACCCTAATTTGATTTCGCCGAATGATTATTAGCCACCATAATTATTTGGCCAAAAAATCATTCAGAAATTTTGTTTTAGTCGAATACTTATTTGGCTATTGTTTAATTTGCCAAATAAGTATTCGCACAACATTATTTTTACGCAACGGAATGTAATATTAATCCGACTCAGCGCACCCCGTCTACACGTGGTCACTCTCTGTTCTACCCCTTGAGTGTTATTTAAAAGCGTGGAGCCAGAAACTCGCGAAGGAGGTCCTGAGTGGAACGAGTGCACGAGGCCGAAGCGCAGCGAGTGGGGGGAAGTGGCGAGCGAAGCGAGTCGGCGACCTCCCGAGCGTAGCGCTGATCGAGTGTGCGAGCGAAGCGATGGGGCGACAAAGCTAGTCTGCTAGCGAAGCAAATCCAGAAACTTTTGCAAGCTTGCTTGCTTTCTTGCTTGCATGATGGGAAAATGAGCCATCTAACAAGTGTAAAGTGGCCAATAATACAGTTGACTAATGAAACAGTGGCCAGCAGACTAGTCGGCGTAACAAAAAGTTACAAAACATAATTAGGGACTTTAATCATTCGGCGTTTTAATTATTCGGCGAAATGAAAAGTGGCGAAAGGTTATCGCTAATAATATTTCGATATTCCAACAGAGAACCAAATATCCACACTTGCGTTTTTTTTTTAATCTTTGCCCCACTCTTCTATTTCTCCTGTGTCGTGGGTGCGTTTATAGACACAAATCTTCACATGCACAAAAGCCCAAACGCGGAACAACTATCTGTAGGCCATACAAATATTTGTTCCGTGCGGGAATCGAATCCACGACAATTGTTCAGCCACTGCACCTGTGTTGCCAGGGGCGGATTTCCCTTTACGCCAGGTAGGCCCGGGCCTAGGGCGGGTTTTTTTTAGTAGTCGCGCCTTCTTTAAACCTGTCCGCCAACTCAAACTCAATAAACTCAACTCAAATGTAGAAACTCGAGTGTAAAAACTCAAAAATGAGAATATAGCATCTAGGAAAAAAAATTACACGTGTTACTTACAAATAGAAATGGTAAGCATCAGTATTTGAAACACTGATTGAGATAATTGTATCATTTACTGACTTTCGTTGTTTTTTATTTTAATTTATAGTTCATTTCATTTTTCGGGATTTACAGCTAGTAGGGGGCGGTAATATTTCATAGGCCTAGGGCAGCCAACGTATCAAATCCGCCCCTGTGTGTTGCAAAACATATTATTAAGCTAAAGCCAAATTTTGCTAAAACTTTAAACCACAGAGTGTAAACAAAAGGCTAGCTGTTGTAGTATATATGTATAGCTTTGTTTTATTACTGAGCCGAAACTGACCTTTCGGTTCGCCACACAACACACACACGTACTCGCGCCCCGCGTTTCTGTGGCGAACGCTTAAAGTTGCTTCCAGATTACGCTATACTAAATAGCGTAAGCATATATTTTACGCACAACAATTTAAGCCCGGCCGCACATTATAAGTTTCTTGGTCATTGTCTTTTCTGACGCGTGTGCGAAAACCCTCTACGCATACATTTTATACTAGAGGCTGCCGGATCCGACAAATTCTGACAGTGTGCAGAGGTCTAGTAGGTACAAAATATATGAACAGACTAGCGCATCAGAAATTTTCTGACAGAAACTGATAGTGTGTGGTCGGACTAATATCGCTCAGCATTCATTAATAGCCTGAAAGGATGATGGGCACAAATGTATGGATTCTGGTACTGGCTCCAATCGGAATGTTTGATACACCGTTGGAAAGGTATTTTTGTGTAGATTATGAATGACTATGGCGCTAGTCCCGATTCGCTGTCCGATCGAAGTAATCCTGCTTGAAAGTTATTTATTTTTGTTACATCCTATTAAGTACACATATTTTTACTGTCATTTTTCTCCATTTTGGTATGGTATTACAATAATAATTATTAATATTTTTCATTATCTAGGTAAATAAAACAAGTTCGAAGTAAGTTTTATCATTTATTGTATACAATGTAAGTATACAGTGTGTAAAAAGACCCAAATAGCCGAAATCTACGCACTCTCTACATCAAACTAAATTACATTGACCAAAAATAATTGCTGGGAAACGACTTTTATTTTTAGGCATAAAAAAACGCGTCCGATTTTTTTTATAGATAGATCACACTTAACTGAAAAAATGCTAAACCGATTTTGTTGTGATTTTCATCCGTTAACTGAATTTTATTTAGCTCAAAATCTGTGCAAATATCATCAAAATCGGTCAAGCGAAACCAGTGATATGATTTTTTAAAATTCTATTTCGAACTGAATATCCAGTATCTTCTGAAGGCTATATTTCAAAACGGACAATTTGATACGGGTTTGTTGCCATAGTAGTTTTTGGTACTCTTGAACAGAGCTATCCAACGATGGTAAATTCATTTTGATTGAACATGCGTACCAAAACGCCCACCTTCCTTTAAATGAGACTAAAGTTCGTTTTTTAATCCCTGTGACTGAATTGACATGCGCGAAACGTCAAATTTGAAAAAATGTTCCTAAAAGGGCTATGCAACTTTTGCCATACATAGCTGGCATGTTTTTTTTTTTCTTTTCGCCAGAATTGAAACCTAGGCCATATGTTAGAGGACTGTATGACAAATCAATAGCAAAAAGAGCTAGGTCTACTAACCGTAACAAAACCAAGTTAGAGAGTGTTTAGTAGATTGCTATTGTTTTTTATCAGGCGTTATTTTTCTTAAATAAAAATACTCCGTGTGTGATATTTTAAGTTTCCCATTGTTAAATACTACCTACTCGGCAACTCTAATGAGTCATTCCGCGTCCCCCGCTTCCACATTATTATCTTAAATATTCTTTCTAGATCTTCTTGATAGAAGGGCTTAATGATGGCGTAGCAGCAATAAAAGGACATTACTGTTCCTGTATTTCTGGGAAGAGAACACATGGTTGTTGTAGCCACGTCATGTCTTTATTATGGTATATGGCGTGGGGTAGACATCAACAAAACTTAGGTCCTCCAGCTCAATTTCTGGATTTCATAATAAGACGTGATGTGGAAAGAGAGACGAGTACTGATTACGATTAATTAACTATATCTATAAGAATTTAGTAGCATGTAATTGTTCTATGATAAGGTAAGGCAAAGATTTTTGTAAAACTAGAAGTACCTACTAATTATTTAATAAATAGTTTTGGTTTCGGTTTTTATGGTTGTATAATTTCTTTTTTGTGACTGCCTCGTTGGCCTAGCGGTCGCAAGCGCGACTGCTGAGCGTGAGGTCTTGGGTTCGATCCCCAGGTCGGGCAAAGTGTTATTGGGTTTTTCCGTGTGGAATTTCTCAGTAGCAGCTTGGAGTCTGGATTTGTGCCCGGTTGATGACAATAGGCTCGCCCCCTATTACATGGGACTTAAACATAACGGCGAAACGTGGGTGTACTATACACCTCTGCCAACCCTTCGGGGAAGAAGGCGTGAAGTTATGTTTATGTAATTTCTTTTTTGTAAGAATATTCCATAGTACAATTTAGAAAAGTAACCCAGAAGACCTATCCTATAGTGGATACGCGTTAAATAGTGTTGCAATAGCGATCATCGACTCCTGTCAATCACTGTACGCCCATGATTGGGTTAGCGATACTTACTTATTGCGTGCAACGTTAAAAATTGCTATCGCAACACTAAGGGCGAGGCCCCACTAGTGCGTTGCGTTGCGTTGCGACGTCGCAGCGCTAGATTTGGACAAATGAGACGTCGCAGCGCTACATTTGGAATCTGTAGATTGGTCCAAATAGATTGATCCAAATCTAGCGCTGCGACGTCGCATCGCAGCGCAACGCGCTAGTGGGGCCTCGCCCTAACCGTGAAGCCACACTGCTTCGTTGCGTTGCGTTGCGACGTCGCAGCACTAGTTTTGGACCAACCTAGAGATTCCAAATGTTGCCCTGCGACATCTCATTGGTCCAAATCTAGCGCTGCGACGTCGCAACGCAACGCAACGGAGCAGTGTGGCTTCACTGTTACGTATACCCACTAACGCGTATCGATTCGATACGTTTATCAGTTTTTTTACTAGTTTTAGTGATAAAAAAACTGCCAGTGCGAAAAAAAATGTAACAGCAACAATCAACTTAATCTATTTTATCAAAGGAAACCTCAAAATATCACGTATGATTGTATTTTCATTTAATTATAATATAAGAAAAATAGGTGACGCGGGTAACGCCTGACAAAAAGATACTAGCAATACTTCTCTGGTTATCTTCGTTCGGTTACGGTTGATAGACCTGGTTCTTTTTGCTATTGATTTCTCGTATTGTCCTCTAACATATAACCTAGGTTTCATTTCTGGCGAAAGGAAAAAAGTAAATCATGCCAATAGTTTGCATTGGCCTTTACAAGTTTCACATTTGCGCCTGTCAATTTTGTCTCAGAGATTTTGAAACGGACTATAGTACCTAGACTAACAAAAGACATCTCAGCTAAAATCATTTTATTTACATTAGTCTCATTCTTTAGTAAATAATACGGTATTCTTTCGAACTAAATGATAGACAGTTATCAGATTCAGTTTTTATATCACTACTAGAACAGTAGAATAATCTATTTTATATTGACGTCACTCAACAAAGGCATGTCCGAAGGAAACGTGATCGATACGCACAAAATCACGTTTTTACTAAACGTGCTTACGACCGTTACGACGGATTCATAACTACGAGGATAATACATACAGACTGAGGTTATATTAAATCTCACTTTGTTTTTTTATTAAGTTCAGGCAGCCAGCCCGTGTTTTATAAGTCATTTGAAACAAAAAGATTTTTCTTTTGAGCGATTCTTCAATATCTAGAACTCACAATTTTTTTAAACAGAGTAATGTAATTGATTTTCATCACATTAGCCCGTAAACATCAATAGCTGAATATGGGCTTTCAAAGACCGCAATTAATGGTCAAAGGAAATAATTGCCTCAATCACCACGGTTGGTAGACAAATTAATGATCACAGTATCTATGTTGGTATTAGCAATTAAGAAGATGTAGATGTATATACTGTCGTCGCCTTAGTCGCTTTAAGCTCCGAACTCAGATACAGTTTTACTCGATAGCAAATTAATCTCGCGTGAACCGCAAAAGTCAAGGCTCGATGGCTCGCTTTGCGGTCCACAATATAAAGAGTTTTACTCGATAACGAGTAAATCTCTTTATGTGGACCGCAAAATTCAGGGCTCAATGGCTCTCTTTGCGATCCACTGTATGAAGAGATCCACTCGCTATCGAGTAGAACTGTATCTGAGTACGGACCTTTATAGGTCGCTAACGAGTAGACACAGGTTGGCAACTGGCCTATTCTTTGCCGGAAACAGGCTTCAGTTTCACGTCCATTGCCTACTCAGCCTAATACTGCCCTACAGCTTGGCGCGCCTCTTCTTCAGCATGAGAAGACTTTCAGCCTTAGTCCACCACGCTAGCCTGGTGGTCTACTCCCTAAGCACGAAGTCCGTGGTTTCGGCCTTAGTTATACTCCCTATCACCTACGGACATACGATAATTTCGGGGCCCGAACTAAGAATGAATGACAACACGATTCGACAATTGTCCCTACTACAGATGTGTTTTTACCCGTCCGAAAAGTTGAACTTGACACTTGTCCTACGTTTCGGGCTCCTTTCGGACGGGCGAAACTTCGTTGACGGACTTAGGGAGTAGGCCCCCTGGTACGGGGTGGAGGACACGTCCATTGATAAATTTCAATTACGTAATTACCTACCTCGTTGATAAACCTTTTTTGTTTAGATTTTAGCCAACACGGGCAAATATGTAAAGAAGCCCGTGAGGAATTAGATCCTTTTACGACACTTTATTGATAAATTTACATGCCCAAGTTGAAGAGTTTACGCGCCAAATATGTATATTCTACGTACGTAAGCTTTTCTAAATGCTAATGAGGTATAACAATTTACATTTTCAGAGGTTTATTTCTATGGTAATAAAAATGTTGTGTATCCCTGTGTGTGCCTGAAATGAAAAAGGAGCATCTCATCCGATAATAGGTATGACAATTTATTGTATTATATTTTGGGGAAAAAATCGAGGAATATAAATAGAAATACCAAGTATTGGATACCAATAATAAGGTTTTGCCGTAACGTTATTTCGTGTTTATTTTTGAACCAGATTACATAAGACCAAATACTCAATCGGTACTCAATTTTAAACTGTCGTTAAGCCTCGTGCTGTCACTCTCACTCTCACTTTAATGCGAATTGACAGTGACGGCACGAAATTAACGGCATCTTAAAATTGAGTAGCGTTCGAGTATTTTATCATTAACTAGCGACCCGCCCCGGCTTCGCACGTGTACGTCTTATAGCTTAAAACCTTCCCTCTTGAATCACTTTATCTACACTTGGGAGCAAAGAAATCGAGCCACTCCTTTTTTCACGTGTCCCGGTTATTAGTTTTCATGAATTACCTATATAATTCTAAGTTAACAAAAAGCGACCCTTATTGTAAAGGTTATCAAATAACCTTTTAGGCGATATATATTTAGAATTGATCTGTTCCATAATACCAAAAATAATAACAAATACTTATACGTGAAAAATGGAAGTGGCTCGATTTATTTGCTCCCAAGTATATTAAAAAAAACCGCATCAAAATCCTTTGCGTAGTTTTAAAGATCTAAGCATACATAAGGACAGACAGCGGGAAGCGACTTTGTTTTAAAATATGTAGTGATTGTCTTCTCCTTCTTGAGAAGCAGAAGTCTCTGCTGAAGGATCTGCTGGGCCAATCATTAAATAAAGTTCCCATGTAATGTAGTGTTACAATTTTAACAATTATTATGTAAAATATGGGAAGCTATCGTCCTATAATCATAAATAGACGGAAAAATTAAAGTGACGATATTGTAGGAAAGTTTTTAAAACAACAAGGAAGCCTTGATGAAATTGCGTCCCAAAAAAGGCAAGCTTGTGCGAATGCTCTTGTCATAATCGAGGCCAGATGAGTTACAAATCATCGAAATATACATTCGAACACCAAAAACAGAAGTACATTAAACATTACGCACTTTATGAATCGTAATAAGTATGAAAAAACTTGTAAGAACACGAAATATATAATTTGTCGTGATAAACACTGCATTCATGGTTCGCGAAGCAATATCAATGAATGTCATTCATTGCTTTTTTACGTACTGCATTGATGAATTTCTCGTGTTTTGCCAATTTTCATACATTTACCAATGTTCGAAATTTCAATGCATTGCTTTGGCAAAGTGGTATAATAGAGTACTGAACATACAATTTCCAGCCCAGACTAGTATAAACGCTTGGGGCGAGTAGCAGTATGCTAGCACGTAGAGTCTACGTGCTAGCATACTGCTACTCGCCCCAAGGTAGACTACCAATAAATTAGACACTATACAAGGTTAGTCGGAAAGGGGGTACTAATCCGATGGGTGTTATAGTACCCTTAATATTGAATAACTTTTGTTCTACAACTTTCCCCAAAAGTAGATAGCTTAAGAGAAATAACTGTTCAAAGATTTCATAAAAAATACGCCAAAATCTATCTTTCCTTAGCAATGATCAGCTGTATTTACATTTTAGTTCATATTTGGGGTCACGAAATAGAAGCTTCTTTTTCTGAATTCGTAACTAAAGCAGGGATGAAGAATTTTTGAAAAAACTAAAATAATGATCATTTTTTATGGAAATAAAAATTATCGAATTTGAGATTTTTATACTTGCTTTGAAGCAGTCATCAATAATAGTACTTAAAGTGGTCTACGGATTAGTACCCTCTTTCTGACTAACCTTGTATATGGACTAGTAATACTATTTGAGTAATCCACCGCCAGTACAAGACCAATTTCTTTATGAAACTTAAACGGACCCTTATCCTAGTACGGCTTGTCCTAATTCTCTCGACATTGGCAAAGGTGAAGAGGACATAAAGTTCCCGTCACAAAAGTCTAATAATGACGAAATTAAATCCAGTAATTGCCAGCTGAGGAAAGACCTAACACTAACTGTTTTAACGATTGCCGAAATTGTCTTTTCCTACGTCACTAGGACAGAATTACTGCTGAATTTTATGGACCAATGAGGTACGGAGTTATTGCCTAGCAACAGGCTTGGCAGACGGGTTGGTGATCGTAGTTTGATATTTAGCAGGCAGGAGAACAATGCTGCCTTGAAAAGATACCTCGTATTTACGACAGAATAGAAACCCTTTGCCGATGCCGAGATCCACACGATACAAGTAAATTTTCAAGTTGCTCGTACATATTAATGCTCGGTGAAGCGGTGAAGCCTGTGAAAAGCAATGTTTTCCTCGCGTATGTTTTATTTAATCACCCGAAATTTTGCGGTGAAACGGAGTTGGAAATGTTGGTTTTAAGTGGAGTTTGTCTTGTATGTTTTTGTGTGCTAACTGAAAAGTATGGAAATTGTTTCTGTTTATATTAGTGGTCACCTCAGGACCTTGAGTACATTAAAAGGACTGGTTTTAAATAAAACTACGACAATTTTCTTCAGCCATAGCGTGACCGGATGCCTTTACGTGGAGCGATAGATAACTCACTTTGACAACTATGAAGGAATCCAGGTGTATAATGTTATTACCGATATAATGTTGTGTGCCAAGCGTTGCCTAAAATATGAGCTATACAGAATGTAACGAGATTTTCTAAAAGTCAAATAGGCACCACAGTTATATTAAGTAATGCCTAAAAAAAGCAGTAGCAGTTTTTTTTTTTTGCGGTTCATTTGCTCTCGTCTCTGGTCAAGGTCAGAGGCAAAGTCTACGATAGAGCGAGCTTACCCAGAAGAAGTCTGTTCACTGTAACTTTGAAGAGATTCGGGTTGTAAGACGCAGGTAGTGAGTTCTACTCTTTTGCCGTGCGCATTATGAAGGATGTTAAAATTTGGACGCGCTTAGTGCGAATTGGTAGAATGGCAACTAGGTATGGATGGTAACTTGCAGTGCGTCTAGATGTCCGATGGTATTTAGAGTTAGGTAGACTCTAAAACTCCTACGTTACATATCAGATGGCAAAGTATGGCGGAGAAAAGCGTGAGACAGAAGCTTAGTGAGGAAGCAAAGATTCAACAATGGGTCTGGTGATAGATATAGCAGATGGCTATATCTATCACGAACGTCGTTTGTTGATAGAATATCTATTTTCCCATATTGAGGCCGTGACCTCCAAACCTCTAAACTTAACCCGTCGTGTAGTCATATCGTGGCCTAATTTCCATCATGACCCCATTACGAGAAAGTCAATAAAGACTAAAATAAAAAGTTTTTCATTCACAACATGTTTTTCAACGTGATTTTGATTTTTTATCTCTCTCTTTATAGGCAAGAGAGTAATTCCAAACATAATTATCTGCCTAGCCTTTTCCCAACTATGTTGGAGGCTACTTACAATCTAACTTCTGTATCTGTAGAATCTGTAGGCCATACAAATTATTGTTCGTGCAGGAATCGAAACCACGACCCGTAGCGCAGAAGCCAATCGCTGAGCCACTGCACCAAACGTATCGTCAAATGATGGCAATTCACGATAAAAGACAGTATGGCAATTATTATTGGTATCTTATGTTCTGATCTGTTTATGGTAATTTTGTTTTTAACATTTCAAAGATTAGCATAGAAGGAGAGAGCTCTACCTACGTAATATCCGTTTTATTTTACATCTTATGGATAAAAGTTCCGAATAATACACTATAAGAATATATTATTAAAATATGTGCCCACGTTTTGTTTTCGATCAAAAGTAGAAACGTGACGAGACCCCGTCAGCTTATTATTTTAAAATGTTTTATTAAATACTTTATTTGTTAAAATTTTAAAGTTATATCGACTTCTTTTTGATTAGCCTTATATAAATATCGATGAATTGATGATTAAAGATTTCTAGGCATAAATATCTCTAATTTTCAATAAGTAAATATTTGCTGTACGTTAAAGAACCCCAAAAATTTAGGTATATTGGCTTTCTTTGAAATGTTGTCTAGCAATATCAATCACCCTTCGGATTTTTCTAGACTTTCTTGAATATTAATAAATATTTGATATTAAACGGTTTTCTTACTAACCCAAAAATGTCGAAATTACTGAAACCTTATTAAAGGTTTACGATATGAAATGAATAGCAGATTCAATAATATTCAGACCACAAGAGGTAGAATTGTTAAAGCTATAGACCCAGTACCGAAGATGTTGTAGACTCGTCTACTATACTCAATTTAATATAACATTAGACAAATGAGACTCATTTTAGAAAAGAAATGTGCAGCATATATTCACTTCCAGCAGGGATTCAACACAGTATAATGCTTTTAAGAACCTTAACGGTCAATCAAGGTGAAACCCTATTTGAAGAAATGGTTCAAAAGATATTCGCGCTTTGATAGGCCACTTTTTTCTAAAGTTATAATAAAATGGAGTATACGTAGAGCTAAAGGCGAACCAAAGCAACGATCAGAACTAACCAACGCAGACAAGAAACAACAAAGAAGAATCGATAAAGCACACCTTGTCGTCTAGCTCTAGTCTACAAAGTTTCCAGTCTGTACCAAGACTAATGAGATAAGAACGATAGCAAACACACATAAAATGCATCAAACTGTTCAAGTAGTGCGTAGATTTATTTTCTATCTATCATTGAACCCAAACAGCGCTCGGCTATTCCCGTTTCCCAATTTGGTGTGGTGCGAGTGCGCGGGTGCGCGCTGACATGCGCGTGCGACTATTAATACCACGTGCTCGGGCGCGTCGAACCCCCCTTTCCCCTCCTCGTCTATCCCGCTGTTTATAAATATAGACCGAGGGAATCCATTGCGAATTGTACGTACCACGATGTTGGACATTATTGATGTTCCAATTCGCGTGAGTCAGACAGTAAAATTGTAAATAGAAGGCGAATCCGACCTCTCGTATGTAAACGTATGTAGTATTTATGGTTCGAATCTATCGTGCTTAAAAAACTGTGATGTAAAACAGAATATTTGAAGCCGGGTATTGGAAACGGAGTTGTTACTGCTTACGTTCTACCGATGGCAATTTTTAACCCGGAAATTAATGAAAATTTGCCTATAACTCCAACAAACTGAAAATTATTAACATTTAACACAAAATAACGACACCTTTTTTGGATTTTCATGCAGATTTCAGTGATCAAATGAAAATCTTAGTGTGATTATCATAAACTTCATAGAGATTCTCACAGCTGTTCCCGTAATCATGAAACCCCGTTGCGTAACCATCAGACAGTTACAGTTCCCAATGAAGTAGCTAGTTAAATCGATCCAACAATAAACTTATAGTTTTAGTAGTATGCCTGCGAGGAATAGTATATGGAAATAAAAAAAGTTATCCAAGCAAGATATCAAATCGAATAACTGAATGACAGCGATTTTCAGAATATAAAAGTAGATTTTCCGAATACTTTATCCGATTTTCCCAATTCAGAAATCGATTTTTCGGATATGATGTTTGATTTTTATAGCACACACGATATTTTACGGAGAAAAATAGGTGGTTTGCCTACGGAATTTCGTTGAGTTTATGCTCGTCCTTCAATTCAAGATTTTATACGACAGATATAATTCTGTATTCAAAACGAAAGTGCTTACTGTATTGTTTAACAACATCATACAATTCATCCATGGGTTTTATAGCAGCAAAATATTATGATACTCTATGCCTACCAAGTAACCTATAAATCTTTTCCGAGAAATTCCCTTCTATTTACACACAATACAATATCGTAAAACCTAAAGGCATTTAATCTCTTACATTCTTCTGCGTTAGCTTCGATGAAAATACAATAACGGCTGATATTGATATGAGAACATTCAACAAAAATAAACCAGTTTCTTGTTCTAAATCAAAATCATTAATCGAAGCCATATCTGAAGATTTACTGCGTTATGAAATCCAGTACATATTTGACCGCTTTTCCCCTTTGTTCCATAATTTTAGTTTACTTTAGATAACACTATGAACTTTATTACTAAAAGCTCTACTCTTCAACACTGTTTACGCTACGGTTACCTCATTTTGCTGCTATGTTATTATAGGCTCATGTGGGATGTTATCTTGAGGTGTGTATCGCACCTAAAGCAATATAATAATATTTGCATAATGTGTGATCGTTTCTTTGGTCTCAGTTTACTACTGTACATGGTAATTCAGTATCCACTTCATACATTCCGCTGAACAAATTTTGTTCAGCGGAATTAAAGCTAGATATTGTATTTGCATATTTGTATGTTATAGATTTCCGCAAAGTAACGCCTGATTCCATCATTTATCCACTTCATACGTTTACAAATGTTTTACAAAGTTTCTCATTCAGGATTCAGATCAAATATAACATAAAGAACAATATAATTAACGAGCTTAGGTGTGCTATTCTGCGTAGCCGTTTCCCAAATATGTTAACTTCTTCTTTAATTTTCTGTCTTTAACTTAGTGCTTTTAACACTTCATTATCTTCCTGCCCTTATCCCAACTTATTTGGAGTTGACGCAGCATGTGTTTTTCTTCCACACATCTCTATTAGCCGTCATATCAGTAGTCACTCTTTTTTTTTTTATAAAACTTTGCCCGACACTAAGATTTCTTTTGTATCGTGGGTGCGTTTACAGACACAAATCTCACAAACAAACGCCCAGACCCGAAACAACCATCTGTAGGCCATACAAATTTTTGTTCCGTGTGGGAATCGAACCCACGACCCGTAGCGCAGAAGCCAATCGCTTAGCCACTGCACCAAACGTGTCGTCATATTTCTAGTCATATCATCTTTTACAATCGTCTTTTACATTATCTATCCATCGTTTCTTTGCTCTTCCTCTGCTCTTATAACCCTGCTTTTAACACTTACCAATTTGAAATCATGACATTGAAAATTTGCAATGAAACTCCTAAAATCATAAACAAGTTCACTTCTTCAGTTCTCAGAGCCCTAATTCATATCAGTTAACTCTAGTTTACTTTTTCACGGTTGGCTATAAAGTTTCCGCAAGTCTCCCGCAAAGTGAGTTACCTTTTCTATAAAATTTAATTCAAACACTGTCTACCGTAGTATATCTTTATGACCGGTATTCTTTACCATTGTCGAGAAGGAAAAAGCTGTAATATTTAATAAGTGAAATGTTTATTCAACAGCTTATTTTAAAACATCCTCTGTGGTTTTAGAAACAGGTAATTAAAATTGACGGGTCTCATTATTATCAATTTCAATAAATACAAATGAGAGTGCCGCAGAATATAATTTTATTTGCTCTCTTTTTGATAAAAACAAAGTTCTTCGCGCCCGGTCACGTCAGATAATAAAGCAAACAAAAAAGATCCAATGTTTTAAAAAGGGTTATGTTTTCTTCTGTCAAGAATTCGTGGAAACGCGCTATTTTTGGCCAATGTTTGTAGAAATAAAATAAGAACGCTAATTAAACTTTTTCCTCGTTACTCTGCCTTATAAATATTTCTCCGTAGTTACCTAATTATATTTACATTTTACGACTTAACCCACACAAACTGTACTGACAGGTATATTCTTATAACGCATTTATTTAATTTAAAACCTTAATTTGTTCTCGCTTTAAAAAAGGTGGCTGACAATGCGACCACGGTCGTTGGGCAGATTAGCATTGCGATTATCAAACGATATATTTAGGCTGTCTGCAAAATTTAGATACAGAAAGCAAAAGAGCGAAAAGAATGGCGTTAGTGTAACAGAAGGATGTCCATACTAAATTGTTTTTTTCTGCCAATAAATCTGTTGCAAACACTTTAAAAGTCAATTAAATATGTTTTTTAAGACTAGATGGCGCCGGCATTTCCTTTCTGACTAGCTCTAAGAAGAAAAGCCGAAACAAACTCAGAGTTACTCAAGGTCTCTTTTAACACATTCGAGTCCACCACTACAGAATAGCCACCACACTTTTCGTAGACTTCATACGCCATGCCGCCATACATATTACTAGTGGATCTTCCAGGAGGGTCCTCGCCATTACGTTTGCGCTAAGAGTGAACCCTCGAGGAGAGTTCTTGGCATTAGGTTAAAAACCGTAAAAATACGCTACTACGTCGTAAAATAGGTGATCGCTTGTTTCATGACGGTGAATTTTCCAAAAAAAACTGCATTTGAAATGAGCCCTCCACGAGGGCACCCGGCATGGCGAATGCGACTACAGGGTGCCGTCCTGGAGGGCACCCGGCACTGAACGTGTAAAGTCCAGACATTGTGGTAGTCGAAGTTGACCCATGTTGAAATAGTGATGATGAAAGCAGTAATACCTACTTAAAAATTACACCCATACAACTGAGCTATAATATAACAATCTAGTTTACACCATTTGATACAAAATGGCACTCACTTGTATTCTGCTAACTAAATTAATGAACATCGCGCACATGAACGATTTTGTCGCATTGTAAACTAGTTTATGCACGCGGATTCACCCATATGGAAAAAGCATCATAATTGTATAAATTATTCACTGAACAGCGGTGCCAGCACGGATCTTTTATCGAGTCGATTCGAGAAATGTATCTATTCTAAATGTCAAATTTGACTTAAGATATAGATAAATGACAACTGTTGTCGTTTTATCTATATCTTATGTCAAATTTGACGTTTAGAATAGATAAATTTCTCGAATCGACTCGATAACAAGATTTATGCTCGCAACGCAGGGCCGGGTACTCGTCAAAAATTATATTTACGTAGGTATATTCGTGTACTAGGAAACAAGATTCGTTTACAATTAGGCAGATATGATCCTAGTATCCTACCCTTCCTATTTTGGCCAAAATGGCACATGATTTTCATACTTGACGCCTACTTTAAAGGCCTCTACACACCAAAGCCGCCGGCACCGGCGGCTTAACCCGGCGGGTTATGCCGCCGGGCTTGTTTTGCGTTATGTTCGCTCGCTTAGTTCGCGTTAGTTGGCCGCCGGCATAACCCGGCGGGTAAAGCCGCCGGGCCGGCGGCTTTGGTGTGTAGAAGCCTTTACATTGAAGTCCATCAAAGTAGTCCTTTACGCATTATCCAGTATGTATTGGACATCGTGTGCAGGAACTTCCATTCATCAATAGATAATAACAGTCCTGCTGACTGTTATTATCTATTGATGAATGGAAGTTCAACCCCCGGTTTTGGTAAAGCAGATCAACACACATTATTAACTAATCAGCTGTCAAATCTTATGTCAAGTGATGAGTCTTAAAACGCACTAGCGGCCAGCCGCAATACGGCATGCCGCTTGCGGTTGGCCGCACATCGATTTTTACATGAAACCGCAGGATCTCAACGCACTGGCGCACGACGGCTGGCCGGAAATCAGTGCGTTGAGAACATGCGGTTTCATGTAAAAATCGATGTGCGGCCAACCGCAAGTGGCACGCCGTAATGCGGCTGGCCGCTAATGCGTTTTAAGTCTTAGCATTTTATTTGTACAATAAATTAAATTGATCAGCCTTTCAGAATCCGGGAGGGTGAGACTCCTAAAAAGGGGGTTTTTAGTCATAGCCGTAGTCACAAACACAATGCTCGTAAAAAACGTATAGTTATACGACTCTGGGAAGGCTGGTTGGTTGTTAAGATTCAAGAAAAAACAATTCATAAAGATTATGCTGTATTAAAATAATAACTCATGTAAAATTTCTAATATTTTATCCATTTAACGTATTTATTGTGTAAGAGAAAGTCCAAATGAATTCTATAGACAGTAACTAAGAACCGATTTTATTGCAGTCGATATAACTTGCAGTAAACCTGATTCATAAAAGTCAATCATAATTAAAATATGCAAACGAAGTAATAAATGATCTCGACCAGTAATAAATATCTTAGAGGAAATCATAATATTACAGTGCAATGACGTTCAAGCAATCCAAATTAGAAGGCGTCATAGAAATCTAAATAACAAGGACGGGGTGCTTTAATACGTTCCTTATTTAAAAATTCACTGTCAATGTCTTTTCCTCTGAAATTTTTTGACTTGTCATCTAGAACAGATTTACCTCAAATACCTAGTGCAGTCGCAGCAGGCGTGTGAGCTTCCTTAATAGGGGATTTACACGGGTCGATTTTCGCCGTGCGCCGGCCTAGCCGTGCGGAGAAAATCGACCCGTGTAAATAACAATTTGACTAAGCCGCAAGTGACTAAAATCACAAGCCTCAAAGTTGGGTGCCATCCGACTTGCCGTGCGGCGACAAGCCGCATGCGGCGGGTGACTAAAATCGACCGTGTAAATGGTCAGCTGCAGGCGATCGCCCGCCGCATGAGATGTGTTTTGCGCTGTGTTGTTCCGCTAGAAATGAACAAGTCGCATGCGATTTTTGTCGACCGGTGTAAATGGGATGGCGATTCGATTTTTACAAGCGATGCGACTGGTGACTTGTCGCACGGCTAAAATCGACCCGTGTAAATCCCCCATTAATAATTGCCGTTTGACTTTCACAACATTTAGTTAATACTTCTGCCCCTTTTATTTCTTTTTCTAACCTTCTGCCAATTCTCCATCTTCAATCTGTGACCACATGTCATCATTACAACTCCAACTTATCGTTTCACTTATAATTAAGTTACCTATCCTTTAGCCCGGCCGCGTTTATCAGAAAATTCTGTCAGAAGATTTCTAATGCGTGCGCGAAGACTCTCTGATACATTTTATACTAGAGCCAACAGACTGCCGGATCCGGAAAATTCTAACAGTGTGCGGGGTCCAGTACAAAATGTATGAGGAGAGTTGCGGTTTATACATTTTCTGACAGAATTTGCTGATAATGTGCGTCCGGGTTTTACGGTGAAGGAAAACATCGTGAGCGCTGCGTGCAGTCCACCAGTCCGCACCAGGTTAGCGTGGTGGGCTAAGGCACAAAGTCTTCTCATTCTGAGAAGAAGCTCGTGCCCAGCAGCGGTAGCGAGTCAGTTATGGGCTGATGATGGTACCTTTAACAACGAGCTCATACAAGGTTAGTCGGAAAGGGTGTACTAATCCGAAAGGGTGTTAGAGTACTCATATTAAGGAGTAACTTTTGTTCTACAAGTTTCCCCAAAAGTCAATAGTGAAAGAGAAATAACTGTTTAAAAATTTCATAAAAAAATCGCTAAAATCTATCGATCCTTAGCTACGATCAGCTGTGTTTACATTTTAGGTCATGTTAGGGGTCACGGATTAGAAGCACCATTTTTTGAATTCGTAACTAAATCAAGGATGAAGAATTTTTGAAAAATCTAAAATAAAAATCATTTTGCATCGAAATAAAATATATCGAATTTTGAAATTTTAACAATTGCTTTGAAACAGTCATCGGTGATACCTACTTTAAATGGCCCGCGGATTAGTACCCCCTTTCTGACTAACCTTGTATATGTATACTTTACACAAAATTAAAACTAATCAGAGCAGTCATCAATGATATATCGGCAATTTCATTAAAATACGACCTTTACAAATGAGTCCATTTGCATTGTCAAATCAATTGATATATCGGAATTAATTGAATGATGTGTGGTTAAGCAAGAAACAGGTGCTAATGATTTATATGCCGTGGGACGACAATTAAATTTAAGCCCACTTCACACAGCACTTATTTCTTTGCTGCGTCATGAAAAGAGTCATTAACCAACTCTCAGTTTTTACGCTACTGAAAGCATAATAAAAAGCGTCATCATCTTTAAGAGCTCATAGCAGTCTACTGGTTAGGTTATGTACGTAGTAGGTATGCATGCCACTTTGAGCTTGCGGGGGCTAAACAAGTTATCCTACCACAATCTTCTACTATAAATACGGTACCACAAATTGCGCTTAGAAAAAAGTAAATATCTATTCGTAGGCTATACACAATTTTATTCGCCTCTATAATTTGGTATAATTTCCGCATTATTTGGAGTAGGTATAATGGAGTATAGCGTATCACTAGGCTGATAAAGATATTTTTTTAAAGCAGAAAACTTGCAGGTATCCGGCAAGTTTCTCGAATTGTACAGTTTTCGTTTAAAAACTGTCAAATAATTGACAACAAAAACTAAGCTAAAAGTTTTGACAGTTTAGAATTAGCCTACAGTGTCGTGTGCGTCGGTCTTTATTGGTTATTGTATTGACCGCGTAGGTGTAGCGGTCATTCAGTTTATTGTTAAGACATGTGTTACGGCATTCTGTTTCATTATATTGAAAAACAATATTCGATGTTTTTGTGTTACCTTTTGCGGTTGTAAGTAGCTTAGAAGATTAATGGGTTCGTTTGCCAAAATCCTGTACTGTGGTTTCAATATTTCGTGGCCTCTTTTTGCAACTTTTGTAGCGTAAATTGTTTTCTTTTTTGTTATCTGATTTACTCGTTAGCCTTCGTTTCGGAATTGCTGATTTGATTATTTTATATTTTACACAATTTAGGTATTTAGCTTTGTCTTGGAACTTGATACAATCATGAGTTATAAGTTCGAATCCAATATATGAGGACAAATTGGTTAAGATTAGGCTCTACAATAGGGTATTTGACTGAAAAGTATAATTAGTCTGTCAGTTAGATTATCAAAAAATATTTGACCCGTATTTTTTCTGTTACGTAAACCAAAATTGACGAAGATACGACACTTTTAAAATTGGCGAAACGTCACAAGCAAGTACAATTTTTACTTGCTTCTGACGTCACAAGCCCCCACTCTCGAGTTTTGATGCGTTTTATCTTTCCAAATATTCATAGATTTAACAAAAGAAAAAATCCGTGTCCATTATTTTTCAAAACTCTAACTGGCGGACTAATTAGATTTGCAATTTATTGATGCTGTCAACATGCCTATCATATCCAATACCTATCGACAGTGGTGACAAAACGCCTTTAGTAACTAAGTAGACACGTTTGTAAAATGAATAGAAAACTAACATATAAAACATACCTCATCATTCCAGATAAAAATATTCCTCTTTATCTTTACCACGAGCAAAAAATAACGTCTCATATCTATTATCCTAATAAGCCTTTCCAGTATACGATATTAATAGTAAATATCTATAAAATGAAGGCACTTAGAAAAGATTTCTACAGCTTCATCAGGTTGTATCATCCTACGGACGGATTTAAAAGGATTTTGTGGGGCTTCAAGGCTGACAGTCTGACCCGTATAATCTCTATGAAAAAGGAAGCCTCCGTATTCGTAACGTGAGTAAAGAAACTTATATGGACTATATTATGAAAGGTTACCCCCGGTAATTGGGTTACAAAGGTCAAATCGCAGTTCCTCAGTGGAAAATAATGATATCCAGCAGCTTCTGGTAGAAATAGAAGCCGATTTGAACAGAGTTCAGAAAAAGCCAAACTGCCGTGCGAGCACGGATCTTTTTGTCGAGTCGATTCGAGAAATGTATCTATTCTAAACGTCAAATTTGACATAAGATATAGATAAAACGACAACTGCTGTCGTTTTATCTATATGTTATTTCAAATTTGACGTTTAGAATAGATAAATATCTCGAATCGACTCGATAAAAGATCCGTGCTCGGGGGGAAGGGTTGATTGAAATACAAAGGGCAGTAATTTGGCAAAATAATCCTTCAGCAAAAAACGTCATCACATTATACCATTCGTATCACAAATTTTAAAAGAAAACAGCACCCTAATTGTGCAAAACACTCGTAATCGCTTGCTTTGATTTTGACAATACAACAATATTCATTGCGTGGTACATAGTTGTGGAGAAGTCGGACTGTTAATACATACATTGCTATGGAAATTGTTGACCTGTAAAACTCAAAGCCATAGCGATTACGAGTGTATTGCGCAATTAGAATGCAGCTAATTAGCTTAGTACCTTCCAGTATACTTATTTGCTTTTTACAATGTCGCTGACGTGTAATTTCTTAGGAGTTCCAGCGACTATCTTTACCTACAATACGTATAAACGGCATTCAAACTAATTTACAACAGGTCATGTGCACTTGTTTCATAATAGCATTTCATCAGCTCGCTTTTAGTCACTTGCTTCTCAATGGTGACACTGAAGTGAAATATCTTAAGAGTGGCAGCGACTATCATTGCGCTATAAAAGGCGCTCAAACTCACTGTTACAATAGTTCATGTGCACTTTTGTCATAAACAGTGATCGGAAAAAGGTGAGCTAATTTACCTAAACTTCAAAGAACAAAGACAAAAACTGGAGACTTCCTTGAAAGTGAAAATTATTCCGGGTTTCGGGACATCACTAAAGTACATTTAATATTAATGTTAATAGTACAGAAAACAATTAAATTCGTTTTCTATTTTGTTTCCCAAAATTGTCACAAAACCAAATGACACGTTTTTCATTGTTTTTTTTTTTAAAAGATATTGTTTATTGTTTTCAAAAAAGGATTTTTTTGTCTTTTATTTTTTGAAAACAAATGAAAGACGATCTCAGAGAAAATTCTCCCGAAAAAAAAATATTGTCGTAAGGAAGTCTCCAGTCGCGATCGCTCGCAGCACTCAGGCCGTTCGGATGTGGCATTTTTCATTGATATTTTTTGTTCGGTGTTGTCTGTGTTCTTTGAAGTTTAGGTAAATTAGCTCACCCTTTTCCGATCACTGATCATAATACTATCTTATCAGCTCCTTTTTAGTCAATGAATGGTTCGGGGGGTCCATGCTGTTACCCCTGACAGGCAATTTGTTGATCAGAGTATAATTTTGTTAGTAAACAATTGAATTCCGCTGGCCTTCAACGATAACCACGCGAAGTGATGGGGTCGTCTATTTGCAGCTGAGCCGAGGCCATAACGGACAATGTTAACAAAATTATGATACAGATTAATCATGTAAACTAGCAGCTTTCGACGTTTTGTACAATAAACAAAGTTTTACCAGACACAACAGTTTGAAAGTTAAAAGCTGTTGTTAAGGACGAGAACGACGCAAAAAGTCTATGCTTAAAACGTTTTTTCTCCATATTTATGAAAGTGAAAATTCGAAAAAATAATAAGTTCACTCTTCTTCGTTCTTTTTCTAGTGAAAACGACACAAAAAGACGATCCGTTTTTATTTTAACCAATAAATGCGGCTGTAAAAAAATTAATTGCAACCACCGCTGGACCGTTTGTAAACTATTTATTTACTTAAATTCTCTCAAGCTAATTTAATGCAACTTCAACAATTCTTTTTTCAAAATATAGTTTTTATTATGCTCTAGCTAGTGAACTGGTTAATAATATATTGTATTACAATAAAAGATAAAAAAATTGTCAGCAAAAACAGTTAGGTCTTGTTCTAAAGTGTTCATACAGCAGTCGTCTCGAATGTGTGCAAAATGAGGAAGGCATACAAAAGGCAAGACGCCACTGATTGACCCGTCTCAGTGTCGCCCACGTGTATCCGAACAAAAAAATAATTCGGTTGCTTTTTGCCCTCCAACACCGTAATTAACGTCCAAATGAATTCTCGGTGACCCACGGCTCCATTCTGCAAAGTTTTGAAACGACACTGACGAATGTGTTTTGGTTTGCGCGAAATTCTAGAGAATAACTCTACAGAGTAAACAACGAAGTAAAATTACTGTTGTAGTTATCCTCAACATTTCGCCAGGAGAAATTCTTGGTCGAATAATTCATGTTTCACAAAAGTAATTCTCGCACTCTACATTTTCTGTGATTGCTACATAATTTTCCGTTTTGTGGTTGGTTTGTCGATTATGTTCTCAGAACAAAAACTGTTCTTTAGGGGTTCTTAAGCAAACTTGTTGTAACGAAGCCTTTAAAATTGTAGAACTGAGCTATAAAGGATAAAACTATTATAATTTCTACAAATCAGAGTCTACAATCTACAAATGCTGGGATTTTGAATTCAGCTTAGATATAAGCTCATGTTTCTGGACCAAGTCCAATACAAGCTTTATATGAGAAACTGAACAAATAAAATTCGTGTGTTGTTTTATACTTTGCCTTTATCAATAAGTTTACATAATTTATCTATAGTAATTAGCGCACAGTTCAGAATGCACTAGTAACTATCTATTTGCGCAACTGTTTCCTTTGACTGTCAAGCCACAAAAGAGGTGTATCTTCTTAAGACACTGCCTAATTCTTTCTTTACACGTAGAGGCCTTAAACAATACAAGATAAACGAGTCCTGACGTTTCTCTATAAAATGTTACCGTACAAATAATATCGAATATATTAAAAAAAAAAAAAAAACAAGAATATTACAGTCATTTTACGGTTTTTGTTGATGTCGTTTACGTTTTTCGTAAGCAGTATCCTTACGGCTACAATTTACTTATGTCAGGACTCATCTTACGCTGAACAGATTAAAGGACTAGTTGTAAGGTAAAAAAAATAAAAACCGGCCAAGTGCGAGTCGGACTCGCGCACGAAGGCTTCCGTACCAATATCTATAAAAACGGCAAAAAAATCATGTCTGTTGTATAGGAGCCCCCTTAAATATTTATTTTATTCTGTTTTTTAGTTTTTGTTGTTATAGCGGCAACAGAAATGCATCATCTGTGAAAATTTCAACTCTCTAACTATCACGGTTCATGAGATACAGCCTGATGACAGACGGACAGCGGAGTCTTAGTAATAGCACAGTCTACCTATATCTTATATCTTACTCCTTACAGTCGGTCAACGTAGAACATTGTCGCAGAGCAATCGTGCGGGGGGTTGCGGGGTGAAGGAGCGGAGGTTATGTCCCGAGTAGCCATACTGCTACTCGGGACATAAATTCCAGGGCTCGCACTTTTTGATTTCGAATTTGATTGATATCGTTCATAGAAATTATATTAATTTATTAATAGTATGTACCTATGTTGTATGTACCTATTACGAGAATTTTACTATAAAGTCTGTTTACTAATCCAAGATGGCGGCATACATACATTTTCAAACGATTGTCATCACCAAATCACCAAATCCAAGATGGCGGCCATGAAAATTTTCATCTTATCATCATGGGTGTTAATTTCATGGTTTTCGGGGTCACTGATGCCGAAAATAACTTCAAAATCCAAATCCAAGATGGCGGCCATGAAAATTAGTAAAGTAGTCGTCATGGGTGTCAAATCCAAGGTTTTCTGGGGTGCGGATGCCGAAAATGAGGTCAAAATCGAAATCCAAGATGGCGGCAATAAAAATGTCAAATTAGTGGTCATGGGTGTCAAATCCAAGGTTTTCTGGAGTGCGGATGCCGAAAATGAGGTCAAAATCGAAATCCAAGATGGGGGCAATAAAAATGTCAAATTAGTGGTCATGGGTGTCATTTCCATGGTTTTCGGGGGTACTGATGCCGAAAATGAGGTCAAAATCGAAATCCAAGATGGCGGCAATAAAAATGTCAAATTAGTGGTCATGGGTATCATTTCCATGGTTTTCGGGGGTACTGATGCCGAAAATGATGTCAAAATCGAAATCCAAGATAGCGGCAATTAAATGTCAAATTAGTCGTCATGGGTGTCATTTCCGTGGTTTTCGGGGGTACTGATGCCGAAAATGAGGTCAAAATCCATTTCCAAGATGGCGGCTTTTAAAATTTCAATTTAACCATCATGGGTGTCATTTCCATGGTTTTCGGGGATGCTGATGACGAAAATAAGGTCAAAATCTATATTCAAGATGGCGGCCATGAAACTTTTCAAATTAGCCGTGATGGGTGTCAAATCCATGATTTTCTGGGACACTGATTACAAAAACGAGATCCATTCTCAAACACCAAGATAGGGATCACGTTTTACCTGGCAAATTACATTTAACTGATAAACATTTTTGACCGCCGTATATTGTCGAGGAATACTTAGGCTTTATTTCCAGCATCAGCACCCACGAAAACCATAGAAGTAATAACCATGAATAATAAGTAATTTTCTATGGCTCCTTCCTGGATTTGGGAATCATTTATTACTCTTACCTACCCCCGCAAGCGTTAGCCACTGCGACTGTAACCTCGACAAAATTTGTAGTTTTAAATATTGTTTGAAAATTCCAGGATAAGATGGCGGGCGAAGTTGCTGCTACATACCTTTGCATTATTTTGTCAATCGTCAAAATTACGCATGCGTGGTTTTCTTTTTGCGTGTCACTGTTTCTATAAAACGTTAATTAATTTGGACGTTTGTTTGACAAAGTTTGTGTAATTTGTTTTATGTGACAACCCTATGACAAGTGTTACCAATTTTGACATTTCATAGGACCTGTCAAATGTATGGGCGTTGACCCACTGTATGTAGTAAGTAGGTACACTGTGGTAATAGGGTCCCGTTTTACCCTTTCGGTACGGAACCCTAAAAATAGAATCTCCTCTTCAATAGCCATTCGCACTTGACCCGTTTCTATAGAGACGGATCTTAATAATGAGATCCATTATACGCGGCGACCTTAGGAATATTTTTTGCGAAGATTTTATTTATTCTCTTGGACTCTCGGTAACTGGCATTATCCAGAGCGACCTTTGCCTCGCTATTGTTAAACTTTTCGACGGCGACATTTCTGGCAATGGCGCCGTCTTACCATGCCAAATTTCACACCTATTAGTTTGGGTTTTTTGTAAAGTACAGTGAACTGGTTGATTAAGATAATGAGGAACACGTGGCGTTGACGTGTGTTGATATATTAGTATACAAGGTGTAACATACGCACAACCTCTTAGAGTGATTACGCACTGCATCCGATCCGAACCCGTGAAAATACGGATATAAAAAACTCGGACCGAATTCGGATATTGCTTACGCACTATTCCGATCTCTGATTCAAATTCAAACAATTCAGTACTACGACTACTTCGATCCGTCAATTGTTCTTCCGAATTAGAAACTCACGGATGACGGATAGAAATCGGATGACGGATGCCGGATGTAGTGCGTAAGCTACCATACAAATAGTTCTATGGCTACTTCGGTCCGTCAATTGTTCTTCCGAATTAGAAACTCACGGATGACGGATAGAAATCGGATGACGGATGCCGGATGTAGTGCGTAAACTACCATACAAATAGTTCTATGGCTACTTCGGAACCTATTTTCACGGATTCGGATCGGATGCAGTGCATAACCGCTGTTAAGAGGTCACTGTACTCATCATTATGAACAACTTTTACTATGGGAACAAACATGAAATCGCGAAAAAAAAACAGTTGTTCTTCCACATTTTGACGAGTTATGCGAACATAAATGTAGGGAACAGCTGTTTTTTTTCGCGATTTCAGATTTGGTGTCATAGTAAAAGTTGTTCATAATGATGAGTACAGTGGGGTGTGTAACGTTAGTTCGAACTACGATAGTGCGATGAACGTTAGGTCGAAAGATCGTTCGTGCGATGAACGTTACGTCGATAGAACGTTCGTGCGATGAACGTTAGTTCGAAAGAACGTTCGTGCGATGAACGTTAGTTCGAAAGAACGTTCGTGCGATGAACGTTAGTTCGAAAGAACGTTCGTGCGATGAACGTTAGTTCGAAAGAACGTTCGTGCGATGAAGGTTCGGTCGAAATAACGTTCGCCCGATGAAAGATAGGTCGAACGAACGTTCGTGCTATGAAAGTTGTAGTTCGACCTACTGCTGGCGCAAGGATTAATTGCGGGAAGGAATGATACTGCTACGTCATACTAACGTATATTACTTAAAGGTAAAACTATGCAGAGCCTAATTTTGTTGTGAGAGGCAGGACTCTGACCACAATCTCCTGCCTCTCTCAATTAAAATAATAGCGATATTGTCCATACATTTTTTGGGTTATTATGTAATATTACATAATTTTCATAATAATAGACGATGATTTTTACTACATTAACATTGCATACATATTATAATAATTTTTTTCTAGTAGTCCATAAAGTTTGTATGTTAGGAGTATACATATGATTTGAATAGCCAAATGTCAACTTTGTAACCACAACCGAGTATACAATCATTGTTTTATGAAAGAACAAAATTTAACAGCGCTGTTTTTCTTTCTTTCCCACTTGAGTCTTAATAATAATTTCTACTAAAATAACCAGTCCACTGATGACGCCTTTCCATGGACCAGATATTTTTTAACATAGATACTTTACAACAGTCTAGCACCTACCCAAGGCAGTTTTCGGTTGTACTTCTAGTTCCCGGATGGCCCATCTCATTTCAGATTAAAAGTCAAAGTATTCATTGCAATTAGACCATTTACAGCAACTACTGAGTTGTCAAAAAAAAATAAGTTACTGCCGCGTCCCAAGTGTAGATTCAAAGTAATAATATATTGTAAAGTTCTCTCAAAGGGGCTTCTGCGCGCGCGTTGGACCTCGCACCAGCAGTAGGTCGAACTACAACTTTCATCGCAAGAACGTTCGTTCGACCTATCGTTCATCGGACGAACGCTCTTTCGACCTAACGTTCATCGCACGAATGTTCTTTCGAACTAACGTTCATCGCACGAACGTTCTTTCGAACTAACGTTCATCGCACGAACGTTCTTTCGAACTAACGTTCATCGCACGAACGTTCTTTCGAACTAACGTTCATCGCACGAACGTTCTTTCGAACTAACGTTCATCGCACGAACGTTCTATCGACGTAACGTTCATCGCACGAACGATCTTTCGACCTAACGTTCATCGCACTATCGTAGTTCGACCTAACGTTACACACCCAGTACAGTGACCCCTTAAGAGGATGTACACTTTTTTATGTTACATCTTGTATATAGTACATTGTTCTATGGGCCAAGGAGAGTTCCGTAGCGAAATGGTCTCTGTGCCAATTTGGTCAGCGGATAGACGCGCGGTTACATCGGAATGTCATTACTAGCCAATGGAGAGTTTGAATTAGTATCACTGACTAGCTAATGTGTAAGTTATATGTTTGTATTTATTTCTAGTTTCACGCAAAATACGCGCTTAGACGTGGAGTTGCGAATACGAGCCCGTGATACCTTATTTATTTCACATTGTATTTCGTAGCAAACCGGGATAAATCCAGCAAACCTAATAGCTCATATTCAGAATCTGGTGAATTAAGAAGAGACACGACATCGATCGTCGAGACGACGTGTCAGCACGAGCTTCATAATAATGGTTCATGCTGTGGTGAAATGATTAGCCAGTCAGCAAGGTTGGTCGCAAGGCTGACTGCACGGGGTCCGCTAAACGTACTTAACCGCTAGCGGCCCGACCGACGATCCGGATCGTCAGTGCCATTGGTTTATCTATTGTGTCTTTAATTACAGTACTCGATAAGTTAAGTATCATCACTCGTGGAAGCTCTTTTCATACACCCTTATACACCAGTACGCATGACAATAATAATTCGTAATCATACCCTAATGTCATGCTGCTAATCGTCTAATATGTATACCTAACCCTTTGGTTGCTTCCACGACAACCTTAGATGCGGCTGCAGTCTCCACGAAAGAGATGACAAGCACGTATCTCCCAAATGATGAACTGTCTGAGTTTTTAGCGTAAAACCTGCAAAATATGAAAGGAAGTTATTAAACAGCTCATAGTACTTTTTGCCTCGTATACTTCGTAATAACAAGCTTTAGCAAAATTACGACGGAGCCGCGGGTAACTGAAAACATACACACTTGCGTATGTATGAAATAATGATATAAAGGCCGCGGTATTAGGTAAACGTTTTTATCATGAACATTGTCTGAAAGAAAGTAAAGCTCCAAGTAAATCTGGCTGTATATTGAAGACATTTGAAGGTATCTAGATCTAATATGCTAGTTTTCTTTGAACATCTCTAGCAATATTGTGCAAAATGTGTTTTATCTAATAAATACACATACTAAACGTACATAAAAATGTAATAAACTATTGCGAAATATATTTTTTGTTGTTTTCTCAACTTATTATGCTTTTATTTCTTTAGACGGTACATCATTTGCGTAAAAAGTATGTATGGTATAGACAACTTTGAATAATAGATTGAGGAATGATGTATTTGTAACAAAACAAAGTCTCAGTATAAAAGATGATGTAGTGACAAAAATTGCTTAGGTGGTTTGGTCATGTTAAGAGAATTAGTAAACGGCGATTAAAAAAGGAATTTATAAGCACGATGTCAGTGGAATTACCGGAAGGGCTCCTTAGAAGCATTTACCTCGATGTTATTGGTGATGTTCTTCAAAAAGGAGAGGTGTGTGGTGCTTTCAAACGGCGTACGTATGACTAGACGTATAAACGTACGCGAAGCGAGGAGTATGTAGGGATCTTAGCAGATCGCATTCTACAGTTTCTACCTGCCCCCATGGGAAAAAGGCATGAGTTTATATACATAAATATGTATTTTTATGTATGTAGTACACCATTTATAGTGCATAGTTGTAACTGTAGGTACTCTTATAATATACATAGCCATATACGTAAGATTACCCAACATAAAATATATTTTCATCATTTTTTATTCAAATACCAAAGACAGACTTCCAAAAGATCTTTAACTACTTAATCTTGCTAGGGCTAAACCAGTCACATCTAAATCAATTTATTTTCGGAGCATTACAAATAGAAAATCTCTCACTGTCGCTCATCCCGTCGGATGTACCACAAACGTACGACGGTAAACATTTATCAGAATATTTCGTTTTCATCGCTCGCTCGACAGGCGGACTGGAAAAATATTAACAATCCACAACGCAATTAATCAAAAGAATTGCGACTCACTCACCTCGCTTGCAATACATATTCTATTTCTATTACGTTTGCTCATAGAAGCAGTTTTCGAGATAACGTACGTTCGTCTATTAAAGAAAGTGAAAAATATGGGAGATACGTTTCTGGCTTCACACCTACATGAGTGTCTTTAGGACCTTGGTATATTATCTAAGGATGACAGTTGGCTTGTATTTGTTTATGTGACATAGAAGGTGACTGAAACAGCAGTAAAAAAAAGGGTTGTGCCAACTTTGTGCCAATCACAGTCGTTTATTTTATTTATTGATTTACACGGCTTCAGAAACCAATTACATAAATCAAACTTTATAATAAGTACAAACATAAAACATAAACTTATAACAACAATTAAATACTATTATTCTCACAAAAATGTATGCACATAGCCATTAAATTGGCGAATTTGTTAACGAGTAGATCGCAGTCCGGGTTGGCTTCCACGAGCTTATTTAGTGCGGTCAACACGCGCGGTACGGGAGACGCAGCACGGGCTGCAGTCAGACACGAAGGCACGTCTAGCAGTCGATGTTTTCTGCTACGGAGATAATTATTCGGTGTAGTCGAATCAGCTCATTATGTATGTCAGGAGCATCCGTCAATACCATCACATATTTTGAGCATAACACCTACCTGGTCACATGCCCTTCTGGTCTCCAACATATGATATCCCATACATCCTAAGAGGAACTTGGTAGGATAGAGGTAGGGATAGTAACCGAGGGTTCCTCTGTAAAGAAACCGCAGGAATGCTTTTTGCACTTTTTCTAGAAGAAGTGCATACTTTGCCTCGTGCGGTTGCTTGCTAGCTTGGTTCGGACAAGTGTGCTGTATAAGACCCTTATTACATGCTCGCTGCGAAAGTCACGGGTTTTCCGGAGAACAAACCCTAGCCTTCTAAAAGATTCTTGGCAACTGTAGAAATGTGGTCATGAAAAGTAAGCTTCAGGTCAAATGTGACGACACCCAAGTCCTTCATGATGGTTGATCGAGTTATTTTAGTACCATTTATTTTGTATTCGAAATTAATTGGGTGTCGCATTCGACCAAAGGTTTGGCAAAAAATAGCATTTGGAAGAATTGAACTCCATTTTATTTTGGACTCCCCATTCATATACTTTTTACTGTAGGTAGGTACTGAAATTATAATACAGGGGAATACACGTCACAACAATTCTATTTAAAAAAAAACGTATGTTTTCAAATATATAACAATATTTAACCATCATCCTTCTCTTCCACAGAGCTACGCCGCATCAACACCTCCAAAGCCGTCATCAGCGCCGCCGCACACAACGCTACAGCGCAGCGTACGCGGCGCAGCCAGCAGCGGTGCGCCTGCGCGCGTCATCCCTCGCTTCCACTTCCCCAAAGGCAGACCTCCGCCTGGCCATCAA
The DNA here is from genome assembly GCA_905220435.1 of Amphipyra tragopoginis. NCBI lineage: Eukaryota > Metazoa > Arthropoda > Insecta > Lepidoptera > Noctuidae > Amphipyra > Amphipyra tragopoginis. The sequence goes on from HG991993.1 coordinate 12,691,724, forward strand.
CAGGACCACGCGCTGCATAAAGTACAATCTGCATTCGCCACCTTCCCTAATAGTCAGGTAAGTCATTGGAATATTATAATGTCGTCCAGGTAACTTAAGATGAAAGCTCTAGGTGAGCGCTTAATACGCGATATAATGTCATAATTAAAGTGTGCGTTATCCATTGTTGCTATTGTTGACATATCAACGCCTTATGGATTTTCTGCGTAATGGTTAACGCGTGTTAGCAAAATGCTCGTCAGGTACAATTAGTATCTGAACATAGTCTTACACGATGGCAAGGTTTACTTCCTGGCAAATGCCCTAATGGCAGAACAAACTTTGCCTTAAATGCCTAGTCACGAATGGATCAGTGCAGGTGACCGGCACTTGTAGACAAAACTGTACGTCGAAACAAATATGAATTATGGTCAAACTCTGGCAACAGTTCTATTCTGAAAATTGAGAACATTAAAATTGGACTAGATAAAACAACTTCTCGAAATTAAAACCTACATCCAAAATCGTTCCCTAGCTAATACCGCCTACGAGTTGATCTCACTTGTCAATAAAAGTAAGTTAGGCGCATAACTGCTCAATTCGATCCACAACTTTATTATTGAGAGAATCTGTACGACGATTAATTTATGTAGGACCGCCTGACGGATATACGTAAATATTTAATTATATGCCTTTCAACATAGAAAACTTCGCAAATCCGTAAAAGAATTCTGCGAAATCAATTTAGCTGAACCATGACGAGATGTTGAGGATTCTGTATCATTAAATTACTTTCTCATCTTAACGAGGTCTCAAAGTTTCTCTCTGAAACTTCCTAAGACGAAAACTTCTGCATGAAAACATTTCATATGTACAAATCTTATTAATTTTCCAAGAAAAAAATGACCCTATAGCTTTCTGAATTGCCTAATTAGTCTGGTGGCAGCAATTTCAGATGAGAATTCAGATCTTGTGTCTTTGATTTCTCGAAACGCATGAAACCGTGTATAAGTTGCCATCAACAGACTGTGAGTGATCGCAAACTATTATATTAGCGATTAACCTTCCACACAAACTTTTTATTATACCGAGCTAGCTCGTGCATGTAGTGGTTTGCTACTTAGCAACTTTGCTCTAATGCTACAATATGTTACTTAAGTTGAAACCAAAATCAAAGTACTTTTCGTCATCCCATAAAATATGACATTAAACATAAACCACGATGTGCAAAGTTGGACACATTCTAGAAATGGAGCTTTCTATTCAAAGCAAATGTAAATAAGTTACTTGAGTGGACCAATGTAAGAAATGTATCGCATAATACGCTGGATTTATAGCTTTGTTTTGAAGAAATCGAAAATCGTTTGCTGTACTTAGGTACTTACCAAGAATAAATATAAAATATTTGCTCGAATATCAAAAGCTTTATCAGATTATGTCGATATTTGCAAAATGGAATCTCATAAATTACTGTTTTTATTTGTTACAAATACTCATAAGAAATTAAATGTTTAGACTACCTAATAGAATTTGCCATTTTATACCTTCAGAAAATCTTATAGAAAAGTCAATATATTTTTTATTGAGTCCCAGAATGTCCTCTGAATATAGAAAACTCATAAGAGCTTGCTAAATTGGTGTTGCCATATTCACTGCGAGAGCAGGTGATTCCTAGTCAACAGACACTCTTACTCCAATATCTAACTGTCATTTTATGATAGTTATAAGTCGTAATTCAGTATTATAGTCTATTCGTAATCAATTCAGTGAAACTAATTATTGTTTTATTTGAGAGAACAATTTATTAATATCTTTGGCACGATCACGACACTTATGTATGTACTTAAATTTAGACGCCATATCAATCAATTCTGATTTCGCTTCTTTGAAGTGAAATGCCAGACAGGCTCTGACCTTTTCATTGTTTTAAATATAAAGATGTTCAGTTTAATCGCATCATTATTCGAAATTAATCCGTTAGGCATAATCTCGGATTAGATAATATGCATACATGTTATGTGCATGGTCGATGAAGCGAGAGTATCGACGAAACCTCAACGGGCTCGTAAAAAAACAATTTTCGTCGCAAACAGCCCCAAACCAATCGATAAATCCAATCTAGTCAAATTCCATTTAAGCTGCGGATTTGCTTATGCTGAATTTATGATTTTAACGCAAAATCTGATGCAAATTACATTTGACGCAGAATATATTACGTTGTATGAACTTTTGTTTGGCAACTATGACAAAGTGACAACATGCTGTTAAAACATTTATGACAGTGCTTTGTTCTTTAATGCAGTGGCTCTAAAGTTTAACGTCAGCTTGCAATCCGTTTTTCACCGCCGGATATCAAAAAAAAATCGCTTTTACAAAAAGTTTTTATGCGAGCCTTGCGATATACGCAAGACTTCGAACTGAAAAAATAACTTAGCGTTACATCAACCCTTGCTAAACGACCACAAAAACTGCCGTCTGTCACTCAAACAACGCCAAAGGGACACATCATTCAATAATACAGGCCCATAACAAATAATATGGAATTTATCATCCACAGACGTTGGAATCTTTCGTATTTCAATAAGTCCGGCGGAAAAAAAACAATCTGAGTTGGGCGACATCCAAATACGGTCATTTTGGAGCCGAGCACAGCACTAGAGGATATTTTATGTGATTGGACGAAGAAAGCCGAAACCTGGTTAGCCACATTATTGGACAGCCCTACCTCAAACAGATTCTGGTCATAGATATGTGATATATGACCAGATTGGATATATTAGATATGTTTCTGGAGATAAAAAGACTAATGAAATCAGTTTGGATAACAATGTCAAAGTAAAAGAGAAGAATTCCTGGTTTTATAGAAAAACTATTTGGGAGTGTTGTTTGTAAGAAAACTACAATTTACTACTTACCTAATATTAAATACAAAAGTTGGGTTGTTAAGATTTTCTTTTTGTTGTGTTTCTTGTAACGAAAAAAAAGAAAGGTTGTTCAGAAGTTTGTTACTCAATCGCTCCGTAACAGCTGAACGGATTTAGTACCTAATGAGGTAGAACATTCCAGATCAGTACATCAGGTACTTTTCGTCCCTGAAAACTTAGAATTCTGAGCAGCAGGTGCAGCTAGTTACCAAATATTCATAACTCAATTTGCAGACTCGAAGCAGCAGCAAATAAAATACAGCTGCACGTTCAAAATGTTATACACATTCCAAAGTAAAGGATGAACTCTCTAGAATCAGCTTCAATACTTATTCGAAATGCAAATACGACGAGACTTGCTTATCTGCCTATATTATTTGAAGCTAAGTTTCCGTACAAGGAGATCGGCACGACTGACTGCCACAAAAGGCATGCCGATAGTCAAATGTTTAGATAACCTAATAAGTGGAGGTCTAGAGAAATATTGCTGATGCTCAATGTCGGCTGGTTGAAAGAGCATTGAGATATAATGGGGAAAGTAAAGGTAGATAAAACAGATATAATGGGAAGAAATGCACGATGTACAAAATACGTTGTTATGGTTTCTGCTCAGGTCAATTTTGTCATTTAAACGTGAAGAGTTCACCGTAATTGGTCCTCGTTATGAACAGTCGCTTAATCGTGAGGAAACATTGGAATAATGACCACACTTGGTCGATGAATTGCTGATTGCATAGGTACCAGACACACCAAACCACAGTACGTTGATGTTATCGCCCTGGAAGCTACTACAGGCCATCCTTTTGACCCCTTAACCTTGTAGTACGTAGCGGGCCCATAAATGCCCCCAACACAAGAACTACCGTTCGAAACGTTGGCATAGTAATAACCACACTTGGAGGATGAATTGGTGATTGCACACCACACCACAGTATATTGATATCTATTATCGCCTAAGACGCTACTACTGCTCATTCTTTTAACCCCTTTACCTTGTAGTAAGTACGTAGCGGACCCAAAAATGCCCCAACACAAGAATTACGAGTATCGTAAGCTCAGTATGGGGGCATTTCTGGGCCCAGGAATTATGTCACATTAATAGTTTCTTTTTTTTGCGGAAAATACTCGGGTACAGTCTGTGGCGGCATTAAAGCAACATAAAAATTACACTGTTCTCCTCGTTTCAAATATCCATCAAAGTAATATTAAACGAACGAAGTATGTATAAACTGTACGTACACGTATAGGTGTCATCCATTTTGCGATATTTAATACTGTGACAACATCGTATCAGTAAACATGGTGACGACTATAAAAACTGAGTACAAAATGAACCCGTTGAAATACAAAATTCTGTGTTTTACGAGTTCTTGTAATTCGTTGACGCAAATGATCTAGGCAAACAGTCTAACTTTTCAGAGTGAGTTATTAAAAGACGTCTCGAAACGTAATATAACTAGAATTCGTGTTTCCGCCAAAATGTAATTAGGCTGAAACTTTTTCTATACCTCAATTTTCTTCCTCAGTTTTAAGAAAAAGCGAGTACAAAGAAAACGAACTAGGATAAATCTAGAAACCTATCAAATTTAGATTATCTCCTGAGATATTATAATAATATTCATATCTGAAACAAGGTAATTGTTTCCCAAATCAAAAGGTGGTGAAGTTTTTCAAAAAAGTTTATTTGACACAATTATTTACCTACTCTGTCTGGGCCAAACCTGGAGTTGGATCCTAGATGGCCTGGCAGAAACTACCGAAATTTTGTCGAGTCACCCAAACAAAATTCATTACAAATGTCTTGTCACTGGTGCGTGCTAGGTCTGCAGGAGAAGGACATCAAAATGTGCATCAGCGCATCATTTGCGTCAAACAATAAGGTTACTTCGAAAATCGATCCAACCGATCTAGAAATCGGCGTAAATTATATAGGTACAATTTGACTAAACTATTATGAGTTAAGTAGTTAACGTCAAGGGTGAAATAAAGTCTATAAAATAGCGTGTATCCGAAACAGTTGGACTTGAGCCAAACTAAGCTGCCGTAAGTCAAGAATTAGTGGCGCGTTGACAGACAGACACTGATATTCTACAATTATTATAATGTTCATGATATTATCTTCTTTTTGAGTAATCTTGGGACTTGAGACGCTATCGTCGTGGTCAAAATTTAGCTACTGCAACAGCATAATCAACCCATTTACGTTACTCTGATTGGCAGGCCTCTTCTCATAATGAGAAGGGTTTTTAGGCTTTAGTCAATCACGCTGTCCTGGGGGTCTACTCCCTAAGCACGAAGTCCATGGTTTCGGCCTTAGTTACGAGCGTTTCCTACTCCCTATCACCTACGGACATACGATTATTTCGGGGCCCGAACTAAGAATGAATGACAACACGCGATTTGACAGTTGTCTACTACCGATGTGTTTTTGCCCGTCCGTAAAGTTGAACTTGACACGTGTTTTGATCACTTCTTCGTTTTGGGCTACTTTCGGACGGGCGACTAACTTCGTTGACGGACTTAGGGAGTAGGCCCCATAGTGCGGGTGGGTGGACTACACACATCATCGAAAACTTTTTGTAACCCTCTCAGGTGTGTAGGTTTCCTCGCGATATTTTCCTTCACCGTTAACGCAATTGATAATCAAACTATGATCGGTACATGAACTCGATAAGTCAGAGGTGCAAACCGGGATCGACCTCAGACCATCCTGCATGGAAGGGAGCGTACAACCATTGGCTATCACTGCTTAGCTGCAACAGCGGTAAGTCAAAAATGTGGTTCTCGGCAAAGGATGACTGCCTCTGAAGTCGTGGATATCGTAATCAGAGACTAAGGAACTGTCAAAAAATGGGCAGCGCCATTCTCCTGTAATAAGAAATTGTTAGCTTGTGCCAAGTATTATATGATTATGGCACGATTCGCTCTTCATGAACATCTATTGTAGCTCTTATACGCCTGCCGAAGACAGTAAAGCCTGATGAGGCGAATTTATAATATACCTAATTTAAAATTCATAGATCTAATAAGGGTATCTTAGGTCACAGAAATGAAGATTGGATGCCGAACTTATGGTCCATTCAGACGAAACTATAACATCCGTCGCCCGAAACGTGAGAGGTCCATGAAAGTTAATTATCAATCCAGATAGAAGTATGGTTACCTCCATCCACCTCGTATAGCCATATATTATCCCATTGCATCTTAGGCGCTCCGTACAGTATGCTAAATGTAGTGCATCAATTTAGACTAGTAGCGGTGCGAGCTAAGCTCGCTACATACACCACAGAATTTAGAACACTAAGAGCTCTTACACACCACGTTTTTTTCAGGCGCCGTCGACGCGCGTTTCGCTATCGCGCGTTGTCGGCGCTGCTAAACTTGAAATAGGCGGATTACTTGCGATTGCATCGGTGCAAACTCACGAGAAACGCGCTGCAGGCGCGCGTGAGCAATTCTTCTTGCAAAGTAAAACGCGTGTAGCACGCGCGCGAGGGAGCGTGTATCGCGCTACAGACGCGCGTGAGCAACTCTCCTTGGATTAAAACGCGCTGTACGTATGTGTTTGCAGACAAAGAGACGCGCTATGACAGCGCATCTATATCGATGTAACTCCGCGCTACGAGCGCGTCGACAGCTCGCGAAAAAGTCGTCGTCTGCATACTACAATTTTATGAACGTGTGAATAGGAAAATTGGTTGCGATAACATTGCGTTTGCAGCGCGTTATAGTTGCGTGCGACGCGTGTCGACAGCACCTGAAAAAAACGTGGTGTGTAAGAGCCCCAATGCAGCGTCTTAAGCGTGAATTACATAGAAACGGCATAAGGCGCAGGCACGGCGACGGCGACGTTCTAATGAGTGTTTTTTTTTTATAAGCCTTTATTGTCCCACTGCAGACCTCTCTTCCTTCCTTCCACTTTTCCTGGTATTTTGTGATTTATGGCCACTCCTTTTAGGAGTCCAGTCCCCCAACTCGAACCTTTTCGATAACCATTTGTCGATCGTTTCGGTTTGTTACCTCGTTTCGTCTACGATTCTCGAAACGAGTGAAAAAGAGATAGATTACCGAATCGTTCAACAACTGACTGATCAAGTCGTTCTGAATCAGCCCATCTCACCATCTCCTTCTGGGCCTACTGAGTTTCGTTATCGCCTGTTTAGGATCCACTGTGTAGTGGTTTTTTCCCGTTACCCCTCAACGTGCGACAGATGTGGCCAGCCCAGATCCATTTTAACATAGCAGCCGTGTTACCTACGCCTGGGAATGCAATGTTGAGTTCCTTATAAAAGCAGTTAAATTCACTAAATCCTGCAGAGGAAAGAGTTCGATATAAATTGCCCCACTAAATTTAGAGCCTACCTCAGCTAGTGCACTAAACTTAGCATCATGTTCAGATTCCTTTACTTGCAATAAGGAATTAGGTCACTGTAGTGTTCGTGAATGGCCGTCTGTAATGGCATTATGCACTATTTCAATGATTTAATGGTACTCGTATACTGCATCAAGTGCTTTGAAACTCTCAGGCTGGTTCCGGCAACGGATCTGCTCCATAAACTTAACAATATGGAGAGTTCATAAAACATATACAGTGAATGTAATGAAATTAAATAGGTAACAAAAAAGAAATGATATGAATCATTTTCGTCATGATCATGATAATCTAAGGAGATTAATATAATAATAAGTTGATCAAGGTAAAATTAAATTAATTTATAGAAGGTAGGTAGGTACAAGCCGATTCTATAACAATAGAAAATTGTGTGAGAACATTAAATATTCAAACGTTCTCAATAAATAAAACTACGCAATTTTCACAACTTACTAAATATAAATCCATCATCACGTCATCATCAACTAATGCGTATCGTTGAAGCCATTTTCAAAAACAGAAACAACGCTCGTCCCTTTTCATTACGATACGCTGAGCCGTACAGCTGCCCGTATTAGTCTTTATTTTGCTTTTTGCTGACGTCACAATTTCTCCCAACTACACATTTACATTACACAAAACAGCAATACATCAAGGCCTGAACTGCCATTACCCGTATAAGCCGCTCCCAACAGTTTTGCCCAGCTCCAGTGAAGCATGCACATAACAACAGACTCCGATGTACATCGGGCTATCGGCCGAACGGTGATACTAGTGCAACTGGCGCGTTGCCAGGTCTAACCTTATGTTATTCTTGCATGTACCCGCCGTACTCTAGCTATCATCAAATGAGGCAGTATAAACTAGGCTAACTTCTCAAATTAGTTTTTTGTCTGAAACTTTTTCTACAGTCCCACTTCTAAAAAGATCGTAAGTGCAAAAACGTGGAAATGACATCCCTAGAAATTCTGAAGACATACAGATGTTTTTGTTATATCAAATTGTTGGGCTACTTATGCTCATTTAACAACTTTTAATGAGTTACGGGACTAATATTGTTTTTAAAATTAAGGTTTTCGTGTTTTAGTCATGCTTTTCTGTACTGAAATTTGACCATCGTTATGGTACCTATGATATGGTAATGTCTCTGTAAAAATATCTGAATCTCGTAACTGATAAGTGATAGAAAAAATACGAACTAGACTGGTCGATAGAAAAAAAGTTGCGTTTATGAGGAGAGAAGGAATGAAATAATAAAATAGTTTCAGTATCTCTGAACTTGTGGTTATGTAAAATAGTGTTAAGTAGGTAATTCATTACAGTTTTGTAAGTTTTAATAGTACTTGATCCAACAGTGTGATAAACGATTTAATTATGTAAAATATTCTAATCTTTCGTAATATAAATGATTGAAAATCACTACTATTTCTTTAGAAAAATAAACAATCAAAGTTTCGATAACATGTCAGAACCATCGATAACCCATCAGCCACATGTCATACACCATTAACTTTTTTACCGTGTTCCATTTTTAAAATCTTCGTCCTTCGTCCAATCGGGAGGATTTTCGAAAAAGCCGTTAATATTTCAGGCAAGTTAAACAGAGAACATGCAGTTGGCTTTTGTTTTGAACGGCGTTGTTTGCAGTTCATATAGCGTTCGTGGGTGGCGCCTATATTGGCACGAAAGTCGACTATTTGCTTTAGTAGTTTGCTACCAATATTCTACGCCTATCCTACATTATAGCTTATCACACTAACTTGGTAACTAGATTACGTGCCAATATACCTAAAGAAAACAGTTTAAACTTGCATGGTTATTATTTTTTTTCCCTTTCACCGTAAGATGAGATGAACGGACAGACGGACGGACTGGACGTTTCTCTACAAAACATTACCATACAAAGAATCCTAATCATACCTTTATAATATTTTATATCATAACTAATATTATAAATGCGAAAGTAAGTTTGTTTGTTTGTTACCTTTTCACGCCTAAACCACTGAACCGATCATCCTGAAATTTTGCATATACGTTGTCAGGTGTACAGAAACGGACGTAGGGTACCATTCATCCCCAAAAAAAGATTTTTTCTCGAGGAAAACAACAATAACGTTCATAGATGGCGCCACGTGTCTTTCAAATCATGTTTGAATTATGTTATTATATAAACTTTAATAGTGTGTTAAGAGTTGATTGTCAAATTCTAAACTAAAGCGAACGAAGCCGAGGGCAAAAGATAGTAACAAACATTAAAAAAAAACATGAGTAATGTGGCTATTTTACGGTTTTTGACGACATCGTTGACGTTTTTTCGATAGCAGTCTCCTTACTGCTACAATTTACGAAATAACCACTGTCAGGACTCATCTTTCGTTGTACAGAGTATAATTCAAACTTATTTAGGTATGGATTACATCGTGAAGTGATCTTAATGCTTCGTCCCAAATATCTAGTTGGCCATTAAGAACCCTAAGTAACGGGATTAGCTTAGCATTACTATATAAGGGACATAGTTAAGGGATAGCGGTCTTATTCAATGCCAGACCCCAGAGCGTCGCACTCCATAACTCAAATATATACCCCGCAACCTTGGGACATTGACCCGATATTTATGCCATACATAGCGACTATAATAACATACACAACGTGTTACAAAAATACCCCTAAAGCAGAAAGGGGATGAAAAGGTCCCTTGTAAAGAGTCTATTGGCAATATTCTAAAATAAAATAAGGTACTTACCAAAAAAAAATTTGGACAAATCTTAAAATAAAATCATCACTGAAAAGCAACCCTGAAAACATAAAAGTAAAGAGTAGACTACCCAGAAAGTTATTTACATTCTTATCTAATTTTCTCTGAGAGGTAAATGACAACAACCATAGAAGACTACCTACTTGATTAACATTTTTTTTTTTATGGGGAATTATTTAACTCGTTGTATATAAGCAGAAGCACAGAATAAAATTAGTACAGTATACAGGCGATTTTTTAATCATTGTCCATTTTTTTCTAGGCCGGCCCTGCATCTGAGTTTGTAGATATCCCAATGTTTTTCAAAAGTTGAATCTTTTTGTAACATCTAATGCCTAGTGCCTAGTTATATTTCGCCGCGTTTTCGTGACCTTTTATTAATTTATGATTAAGTACCGTTTACACACGTGCATTTTTCGGGATTGCCCGACTAGTTTCGGACCCAAACGGAGCCCTTAATCATTTCGAGTCGTGATCTCGCCGCGTGTTAAGCTCATGATTAAGGGCTCCGTTTGGATCCGAAACTAGTCGGGCAATCCCGTAAAAAGCACGTGAGTAACCCTTAACTAATCATAAATATGAACGTGTCTCACGACAGTTATTAATTGGTACGTGTCTATTTTGATATTGTGTTTTTTTAATATTGTTAGTGAACAAAAAACAATATTGTAAAACAAAGTAAAACAAAATTGATTCGATACCTAGGTATCGAAATTGTTAATCGATGCTACTAAATTACTTGGTAACTTAATTAATTAATTACAAAGGTAGGCAAAGTCATTAATATTATAGCATCCTACTCCTTCCACTACATTGTGATTCATAAGTAAATTCTATTTTATTCTATTGGTACTTATGGCACGGAACATACCCAGCAACTAGTCGCGGTACTGCTTTAAGTTTCCATACAAGTAAAACGTAGCATAACAACACGAGAAAATAAACATAAAGCTGTAACTACTTTGTAATATTTATTACAACTATTTTACATAATTCACTTTCACTAGTAAATCAACTAAATGATTAGTTTATTCTCTATTATTAAAAGAAGCCACTTAAATAACTGCGATGCTATCGCAACTTAAGTGAACAATCGCGTTATGAAAACATGACTAATTACGCTAAAGTAATAAAGATTATTTTCTTGTGCGAAATACATTGCCTTTTTGACAGGTGTTTGTAGATGTACAAGTAGAAGAAAAACAGACATGGACATGTATTTATTTCTTAGTGTCGCACCGAGTCGACTGTTTACGTAATGTAATTTAGTGCACCAATTTAGCCTTTAGAATGGAGTAATTAATGGTTAAAATAAGATCACACTTTGTATTAAAAGATAGATGTTACACTGAAATAACTGTTTTCTTACAAGTAACACAATATTACGATTTTAGTTACATAAAAAAGTGACTACATAACTTGAGCTACTATAGTAACCAAATCTAGCTACTAGTAAACAAACGGTTTAATCTTTGCTTTGTTTGCTAATGAGCACAAATTGGCTAAATATGAAATTACTGAACTAGTTTTGCTGTCAATTTTTTTCAGTGTAGGTTTTCCGTTCACTTGCCAAGTTTTTTTTTGTTTTGTCATACGTAAGGATCAGAAATTCGGATGCATATTTACCTAAAGCTAATTTTTAGCTACGAAAGTAGAGAAGCGACTTCTTAAAACGATTTATTAAAAAAAAACTTTAGGGTTCTTGGGTTGCATAATTATTTAAAATTAATGTTTAACCCCCGATGCAAATGTGTGTGTATGTAGATGTAAGAAGAAGAAAAGAAGAGAGAAGAAGGAATCGCGGGATTTTTCGATACAAAAGCGCGTTCCATATTAGCCAACATCTCAAGTTTAGTTGAATATGCATACGAATATCTGATCTCTAGTCATAAGACATAACAATCACAGCAGTGATAGCCTAGCCCTTTAACTCCTTCTATGCAGAAGGTTCCGAGTTCGTCCCGACCCGCACCTCTGACTTTTCGAGTTCATGGGCACATCATAAATTTGATTATCACTGGCGTTAACGGTGAAGGAAATCATCATAAGGAAACCTGCACACCTGAGAGGGCTCCAAACAGTTCCCGATGGTATGTGTAGTCCGCCAACCCGAACCAAACCAGCGTGGAGGACTTAAAGCCTTAATCCTTCTCATTCTGAGAAGAGGCTCGTGTCTAGCATTGGGGCAGTAATGGGTTGATGATGATGATAACAATCACCAACTATGAATGACTTATGATGAGAACTATTATCGTCATCAGTTCATCATCATCATCATTCAGCCGGAAGACATCCACTACTGGATGTCCAGCAGTGGATGTCCAGCTTGCCTCTCCCAAACTCCATGTTGGGGGGGTTTGCCATAAAGTCACCATCCGCGCTGACTGTCGTATCTAGCAATTGATAATTTTTCAGTAGTTGCGCTAGCTGTGGCTTAATTAATGAATTAATAACTTTTTTATATTGCTCTTGGCTTGGTCAGTAGTTGCCCTAAAGCTCTAAGGTATCTATTTATTTATTTCTATTCATTTGAAGCAGATACGTCACTCTGTGAGAATTACTCTGAAAAATTATCAATTGCTAGTTATGACAGTTAGCGGGGATGGTGACGATAATCGCCACGCTTGGCAGGCGGGTTGGCGATCGCAGTATGGTTGTTGAAGTACTCAGAGAACGCTGCTGCCCATCTTCTAGTGAATCCCTTAGTCGCCTTTTACGACACCCATAGGAAGAGATGGGGTAGTCCTATTACACGACGGGACGCACGCAACCCCGTCCTCTTGACACTTTTCACATTAATTTACATAATATTTCACGCCTGTAGTTCCCGAAGGATTAGGCAGAGGTGTATAGTACAGACGCCAGCACATCAATCTACTACAATCTGTCAAATTTCTTTAATAGATTTTCATCTTTATCGTGAAAGCATTAGGTTCAAGGTTGATTGGGAAAATTTGACAGTTTCGGGTAGCTTGACCTGCTGGCGTCTGTACATCCTCGTTTCGCCGTTATGTTTAAGTTCCATGTAATAGGGGGCGAGCCTATTGCCATCAACCGGGCACAATTTCAGAATCCGGGCTGCTTCTGAGAAATTCCACACGGAAAAACCGAATCCAGGACCTCACGCTCAGCAGGCGCTTGCGACCACTAGACCAATGAGGCAGTTTGTATTATGTATATTTAATTACAGAGAATATATTGATACGGTGTCATAAACTTTCATCGGCACTTGAAACTACATAGTTAAGTTACTTCCTCAACTACTAGCTTACGAGTATAAACGTTGGCCTGCGGTTACTTAATGTGTGGTTAGTGTTTTAGTTAGAACATAATGTGTAAATAAGCGGAACTACTCCGTAATAAACGGCGGAAAGCAAAGGGACGGTGAACCGATAATATTTTACGGCAAGGAGTGGTTAAACGATGTGGTTCGTAAAGTAATTATATCATGCACAACCGTACACCCTTGAAGGGACCAAAAACTTACTTTTCTTTTTAAAGATATCTACACTAATCTACCACTACCTATGTACAGGTTGGGTAAAAAATCGTGGTTCAAACGAAACAGGGCGATAGTTGAGATTATTTGCAGCATTTTTTGGTAGTACACTTTTTTACAGCAAGGTTCTAAAGTTACAAATAATTTTATGTGAGACTTAAAAGATATTGAAAAAAGTGCCAATACTCATACATCATGGTACTCATTGTCATAAAAGCGGTTTCAAGCAACTAAACACCATTTATTGTTTTAAAATAGGTAACAATTTTACTGTATTTGCCTATTTATTACAAATTTTGATATTTTCTTTAAAACACTTAAATCGTCATAACTTTTATGGAGATCAAGTCAGGGCTCTGCCACGCAGATATTTTTAACTGCAAATATCCCCAACCATCGCCCTGTTTCGTTTGATCCACGATTTTTGACTCATCCTGTATAATGTAGAACACTCAGTCTTTTAATAAAAGATCAGAATATAAAAAAATAAGTTTGTGTGTAGGTAAGGTAGGGATACCTAATCAAATTACAATTTATCGAGCTCAGTTCCAATCCTGGACTATGTAGCTGGAATTTTAAGACTGGAGTCAATATTCGTTAAAACTCCGGGAGCGTCTGTGTTAGTTCCTCCACACTACATGGCCAGTAACAGTTTTCTACAAAGCGCTAGTCAGAGGGAAAAAGCCGGCGCCATCTAGTCTTAAAAAAACATTACATTGATTTGTAAAAGTGTCTGTAACAGATTTATTTACAGAAATGAGAACCAAATACCATTTAAAAAACACATTATATGTACAGCCGCGGACTCGAACCCCCTTATTTTACAAAAGATGGTTTAAACTAAGACTAAGGTAAACCCAGGTTTAAAATATACCCATCACTTTCTTATTTCATATAAGAAAAAGAGACGGGGCTACTCTAAAACCAGGGTTTTTCTTAGACCATCTTTTGTAATAAGGGGGAAAATGTTTATCGGATTTCAAATTCGATTCCATAACACACTGTGCCTGTGCGCAATAAGGTTCAAGATGTCATATCAACAATACATAAGTATTCGTTTTTTAAATTGTGAAGCGTCGAATCTAGCAAAAAGGCTATTAACCACTTTTTGATGTTCTGAACTCTTTTTTAGGAATGTGTGTCTAGTCAAAAGTTGTATAGAGTGAATTTGATTGAATTTACTAAATAGGTTGATTTCTTTTTCTATGCTCCCTAGTCTATAGTCTCTTTAAATTAACCTTTTTATGTCAATTAAGAAAAAAATAACTTTGTCCTTTCAATTCTTTGCGAGCGACCGAGCGATCTCATGAAAAAGTAATGTGCAAGCAATTATAGATCTTAGGGTGGTAAACATTTAAAGTCCGCAACTGTACTTTATAATATTTATAAGTATAGCTACAGAACTTGTAACTCGCCTCAATTTGGGCTCTACTGCGGCCATTAAGCCCAGCGCGCTACCCTTGTGGGTGAGCTCGACCCGCGCCAAGCGTCTATATGGAAGGATATGTAGATAAACTTATATTAATTGTCGAATGTCATAACAAGACGGAAATTACCTAGATACATAATACGTTAGGCTGGAATGGGTGGATACAGATGATAGAGATCTCCGCTTAGGGTGCTTTTTCACCAGAGATGTGCTATGCAACGTTGCTATGGATGCGTTTGATATCCACCAATCATATTCATTGGTCTACATAGCATAGCACTGGTGGAAACTGATTCAACTAAGCTACGTTTTTTATATGGAAGGATACGTGCTGTGGATGCCTGCTACGGATGCGAGCTATGGATGGTCGCGAGTGGTGTAGCTGTGTGTAGAGCAGTTTACCTACAGTAGGCGCGCGTTTCATAGCACATCTTACTCGCTCCGCTACACAGCTTAGCATTAGTGGAAACGGTCACATAGTTTCGTAGCTTAGTTTTTACATTCTTGCAGCATAGCTGCATAGCACATCTCTGGTGGAAAGGCTCCCTAAAAGGAGTGTTAGAATAGAGGCCTATACTTACTTTACAGTGATTAGATATGGGCTGATGATCATCCGTGTGGTGCCGGACGTAAAGAATAACAACAGACTGGAAATCTGAAAATCTGCCAATCGTCATTTGTCTGCCAAGCGTGCAGAGTAGGTATAGCAATAGCAATAACCCCACACATAACTACAAGTTTGTCAAATTGTATGAAGACAAGAGTGTCACATTTTTTGTTCCAACTACCTACGTAACGAGGACAATTTAGTACTAAGAATAAGAAGAAGAGCATTGCGCAAGCCCTGCGCGCATCTTCGCAGTGAAAGTTCGCGCATACGCATCCTGCAACTATTCGCGTTTGTAGAATCGGAAATTAACGAGAGGGATGAGGGAACTGACTTAGCAGCGTAACATGTTGGAGGAATGCTCCTACTAAATAGCACGGAAAGTAGGTATACGGTATAATATTCTCAGATTCATGTATTCATTAGTGTCATGACACTTACTTCGGGCATCTGAACTGAGGGATCAAAGTTATTCACCACTAGCTGTGCCCGCGACTCCGTCCGCGTGGAACTCGGAAAACAACATTGTGTCGCAGCAACTAAATAGTGTATATGTATTCCATTTATTATAATAATAGACAAAGGTGTCGTGGGACACCTTTGTCTATTATATCAAGGCACTTATATCTTTTAAACCATTTCTTTAGTTAGAGTTTCAGCTCTTCTTGATTGACCGTAAAGGTTCATATAACCATAATACTAAAAACGCGTTGCTTATTTCCATACATTTCCTTGCTAAAATGGATTATAATTGAATATTGATATTTATTGTGATAATGTAACGAAACCTTATGGCGATACAAAAATGACTACAACGCCATCTAGTCACAATCGGCGAACTAAATCAAAATATTTTACGCAGTGCAGTCTATAAAATGATTTCATTCGAGGTGTGGAACAGGAAAGTACTTTAAATATATAAAAATTTCACCTATAGAAGACTTCATTTTATTTTTATAAGTTAGAAATAGGTACTGCTTTCAAAGATTTCAGAAAGTTTGATCTGGAAATCGAACCACCCAAATGCGAAAAAATATCATCTGTATTTTTATTTCACCAATCGATAGGATCAATAATACGGATCAAATCGCTCCAATAAACATTGTGTCTGAAATTGATGGAAGACCATAAACGAAAATTGACTAACTTAGGTACATTTAAATTCAAGCACTTATTAATTGTTGTTAAGTAGTTCTTATTTTTTCCACTTCGTTCAATTTAAGCCAGTGTGTTTGTTGGAGAGATTTGATCCTGATTATTGACCATAAAGATATTATCAACAGGTGCCACCGGATGGTATAGCTTTGTCAGTTTGATTCCCGGTTCAGGCAAACAAATCAGTAAAGGCAATATTTCTTACTTTTAAAAATAAAATGAAGTCACCTTTGAGTGAAATTTGCAATGTTTAATATTTAAAGTACTTTCCCTTCATGGCTATGTGTTTTGGGACATTACCTAAGGCTTAAATAAACTTAATAAGACGGCGATGACAGGCTTTGAATAGGTAGTTCTGACAACAATGAACAAAATAAAATATATAAAAACATTCCAAAAAAAAATACAAAAAGTGTATTTTTTTAAAGTGAGGTTTTGACGCAGGACACTGAGCCATCGACCGTTCACCGCAGCACTTACTTCGGTCTACAGCTTATACTACGCAGTATATGGAAATAATGTTCCGTTGCTCGGCATCTATGAGCAATAGCGTGATAGTTTATATACCAGCATAAGCGCAGGTCCATCAAAATCGATTCACGCGATTTTACGATCCGAATATTAAGCTTATACTTCGCAGTATGTGGAAATAATGTTCCGCTGCTCGGCTCCTATGAATAATAGCGTGATGATATTTGTACCAGCAAAATTGTCGCTCTTTACGAAACACATCAGCGAAAGTCCCATCAAAATCCATCCACGGGATTTTACGGGATGTCCGGACGGAAAGACAAACAGACACAATAATTCTAAAAAAAAATGTTATGGTTTCTGTATCGATAGTATAGTACCACCGAATCGAAATTTTGGAAAAATATTTGATTACAGACAAAGTGCACTTTGAATTTTATTAATAGTAAATAGATTTATAAATACGTATTTAAGTATTCATAATAAAATATATGAGTATTTCAAATTAATCTATCGTATTGCCTTGCACAATAAAAAAATTAGAATACCTACACTCGCTTATGAAATTGAATGTATTTCTCTTTCACTGCCATTCAGATAGATAGGTACCTAATAAATTTTAAATAACATTATCTTCGTTTTTTTATAAAAGCTTAGTTAGTACCTTCTTCGGATAGCATTTCAATAGGCCTTCCTTATACTGAGAATAGTAATATATTCGTTGATTATATTTCCTCACAACGTGATTTGATACACGTAACGCCATCTATTGAAAAGAAATGGTAAGTATACACAAATACATGCTAAGTTCTTCTAGAAAGCTTAAAATTCGCATAACTTTTGATTGCGTGAACTGATTGCGATGAAACAAAAAACATATGTTACTTGGAGATAAGCACAATATTTATTAATAAAAGTCAACAACATTGGACCAGTTGTTTTTACGTGATGCTTGAACAAACAAACAGACAAACAGACAAAAATTCCAAAAATGTTAAAAATGGGTTCTATTGGTTAAAGTTTAACATCCCAACCAGGTTTTTTCAAAATATTTGCTATGTACAGACACGCCATGTCTACAGATTTATTATATGTATAGATAACTTTTTTAATGGCGTTTAACAAACTTTTGGAGTTTCCCATCAGGTTTTTTTTTTACTAATTCTTTCATTTTGTTTCTCAAGGATTTAAGATTTGATCCCTCAGTTCAGATGCACATGGTCAACTTGAGTCAACTATTAAACTTTTTATCTCTGTATATCCCCCATATTCAACAGCAGTCGACGTTTGATTCGATAATGACAATAATTGTTAGTGCATACGCCTTGATTTATAGAATTATCATGAACAACTACTGAATGAGACGGTATTATCTAATTAGTTATTTAAATGTATTCTTATATGTAAATAATGCATTCACAGGACATTATACGTATTTCTAACTACTTATGAGCGCGCAAGTACAACCCACACACAAGGACTAGGTACAAGTCTACGACGTTAATTACCATAGGCCTAATAAGGCTGACGGACGAATCCATTAAAATTCTGCAATTGTAAGACCTCGTTGCGTAATTATGTGCAGTCTAGTAAACAAGCACAGCTGTCGTCCGAGGGAAAGCGGAGAAAACAGAGATGCTATCGTCTCTGACTCCGTGCAATAGCATTAATATTCCATGTCCAATAACTATACCTGGAAATGGAATACGAAATTAAAAAATGGAAATAAACGGGCTAGAAATCAGAACAAAAAAAAACAACGGGTAGTTTGCCAACAGGCGCTATATTCTGAAAGAGATGAGTTCTGACATGGCGGTAATTTCGTAAATCGTAGCCGTAGTAAGGAGACTGTTATCGAAAAAACGTAAACCACGTCATCAAAAACCGTAAAATAGCTATACCGGGTGACTTTTTTTACCGGCTGTCAAAAAAATCGGTGTGTTAGGTGAACGGAGTAGAAGCTCATGGCATAGTTTATTTATTTTTTCACTGGTCCAATGAAATTGATCTATCAATATATACCACTAATTTGAAGTAAACTTTCATACTAAACCAATAAAAACAGATCTTTTGAAATAAATAAATCAATTAAATAATGTCTAAATTCAAATCATACACACTTGCGTTTGATTTTAATTTCAATATTAAGTAATTTTTTGATATATCAATTTTATTCCATATTAATAAAACGTAAAAAATAAAACTACGCCAAAGCCATACCCCGTTCACCTATTATATTATACCCATTTTTTTCCAGACAACGGTAAAAGAAGTCATCCGGTATGCATGTTTTTTTTTTCTAATAATTGATATTCTTTGTGTAGAGAAATGTCAGGACTTACCTTACAGTGAAAAGGGTATATGGCCTGAATTAATAAACAGCTTTCATTTGAAAGATCTCCCTAGCGAGGAACCACAAAGTAGAATTTCATACATTTGCCAACTTTTTTCATAACAAATAAACACTTAAGTTTTCCTCAAATAAGAGCTGTTTATTGATACGAACCTCAAACTAATAGACGCAACAACAAAGTGGGACAATAATGAATGTAATATTAAACGCTTGACTCAGCAGTCGTTGTACCGATAGTCGTCACGGCCAATGGCTTAATAGCCAAGAGCCTCGACCAAATCTGATGAGGCTTTCGTTTGGCAGCTGGATCGAGGGCTTGATACAGAAAGCGGTACTCCTGGACACGGCGCGTATTGTTAGGACTTGTTAGTCTTTGAGGCCCTGACCACCGGCAGCTTGGGCCCTGCTCCCGATACCGATGCCGTGCACCTAGTTTTGACGTTTTAAAAGCACCTGTAATTTGGTCTACTTGAAATAAAAAACTTTGACTTTGACTTTGATAGGCTACTATTTTTTATATTTTGAAATGCTTTTAGCTTTTATGGAAATATTTAAAAATGTATTAAATAAGTTTTGTAAATGAATAAAAGCTGATTATGCTATGCGTAAAATTTCAACATATTTGTTTTAGTGTTTGTCGTTAAACTGTCCCTTTGGTTTTTTTCTTGTATATGTATCCCCTTTATTTTACATTTTAACTCGAATTCCATTTCGAGGTACAAGCCGTACAAGTCAAATTCATTACGTCTTCCACTTGGATGTCGTTGGAGGCTTATGTGGTAACTGTTTAGGAGAAACATTGTGTTCATTGGAACTGTCAAAAATATACTGAACAATTTAGGAATGGTTCGAAATTCAAACTACACTTGGGAGCAAAGAAATCGAGCCACTCCTTTTTTCACGTGTCCTAGTTATTAGTTTTGGTTTCATGAATTATACATATAATTCAAAATACAAAAACTACCCTCATTGTGAAGGTTATCAAATAACTTTAGGCGATATGTTTAGAATTGATCTGTTCCATAATAGGTACCAAAAATAATAACAATTATACCTACGTGAAAAAAATACATTCAGACGAATTGAGAACCTCCTCCTTTTTGAAGTCGGTTAAAAAATAGAAGTGGCTCGATTTATTTGCTCCGAAGTATATTTGGTGTTATGGTCCATATACTATTATGTAGAACGTAGCTACTACCACAGTCTACCTATATCTTACTCCTTACAGTCGGTCAACGTAGAACATTGTCGCAGAGCAATCGTGCGGTTGTTGCGGGGTGAAGGGGGCGGAGGTTATGTCCCAAGTAGCCATACTGCATACTTGGGACATAACCTCCGCCCCTACATAATTTTGTCATTTCATAGGACCTGTCAAATGTATGGGCGTTGACCTACTGTATGTAGTAAGTGTACGTAGTACTTATTACTTCTACGAGTATGGTAGTAAGCAGGTACACTGTGCTACTACACTGTGTGGTTGGATTAGCAGGATAAACTCACTTAATTGTGCGTGCATGCGGCGCTGTGTGCGTGGGCTTGTCAATATGCAATTTTCTTTTGTATGAGTTACTTGCGTCTATTAACCACTCATAGTCACTGTGTCTGGACAAACAAACACACTAACGAAGCACGCAAATATTAGTGAATGGAATAATCCAATCTATCATAAAATGTCGTTGCTAGAGTTAGGCCAGTCGTATGAAAATATGGCAAGTCTTAGGTAAAAGCCGACAGCGTGGCCGATAATTTAGATTTTACGATTATCTTCCCCACTGTTATTGTAGCTTCTGGGCTTGTAAACAAGTTTATTCTTCGGGTTTTATGGTATGTCTTCATTTATGTTTTGAACAACACTAGTAGTTAAGTGTTTCAGAATAACAGCTCTTAATACTTTACTAACATTTTTTATATGAATAATACAAAAAATGTTACAAACCAAATTTTTTCGTATTATTTTCGGCGCATTACAAAAACCTCCATCACTAAACACTGTTTTCAGTCCTTGAATAAGTTAACAAAAAAAGCTGTCGCAAAATGTCAAGATAACATTAATAACACACGCACAAAAAACTAAGTTATTCCAAAAAAACTGGGACAACAAATCAAAATCTTGACTTTTAGCAATTTGTCTGTGTGTCGCCGTCGCTACCTCGCTGCCTCGACGGAGGACGTGGGACAATTCTCACGGATATTACGACACGTACATAATGCAAATGACGTCCTAACATACCCATTGTTCCGTATTTACAACGACGGGAAGTAATTACAAGTAATTGAAGTTTTTTATTCGAGTATTTATTGCGATTTCTATACAAATTAACATGTTTTGTGCTTGATGCGAATCGAGATATGGGACAAAACAAAATTATTAAGTTAATTTTAGGTATCAATTTAGATGTACTATGTTATTTTTAGCCCCGATCTTACTTTGTCTTTTATGAATTACTAGCGACCCGCCCCGGCTTCGTACGTGTACGTTTCATAGCTTAAAACCTTCTTCTTGAATCACTCTATCTATTAAAAAAAACCGCATCAAAATCCGTTGCGTACTTTTAAAGATCTAAGCATACATAGGGACAGAGAGCGGGAAGCGACTTTGTTTTTATACTATGTAGTGACTGATTTCCTTTCAAAATTATTCTAAAAAAGTTAATCCATAACCTAATAAATTGCGACATTCGAAGTGTAAAACACACAAACTTCGCGCAATCGGGTAAAAAGTAATTTAACAGAACTCGTTATGACGGCCAAATGGGCCAATTTCTGCAAACTAAAAAAGTTTATCGATGAATGCGTTCCAATTTCGAATCATTTTACGAATTACATTAAGAAATCGCTTGCAAACTTTTTTCTAGAACGCATTCGCGCGAATTATGTCATTGTAGCTTGATTCGGTATCGGAAATGCCATCACGGGTGAGTCCATCAAAGGGTCGGCTGTTCGACAAGCCCAGCCCACTTGGCGGCCGATTCGCGACCTCTTTCCCCATTCAACACATTTGGGTCAATCGGAGCACGGTGCACCTAAAGTATGATGCGATATTTATAAGTTACAGCTTGTAGCCTTTTGTAGCTTATGAAACTCGACGTAAAATATGAATGAACGTATTGTAAGGACATTGAAAGACTTGCAGGAAGTAAATTTAAAGATTTACAGAGAAGGCAAGGAGTTGCGGTTACAGTATGTTTATTGTTTAATGGAAAGGCACATTTCTTTACTTTATTGACTTGAGGTACAGTTACTTCAAGTATAGTTTCTATTGGCGTATGTAGATAGTAATGGAAAGTATTAATTATCTGGATTATATTAAACTAGTGGTCGCTCGCGGCTTCAGTCGGCTTCAGCCGCGTCGATGTCGTTTTTCCGGGTAAAAGTATCGTATATCCTTCACCGGGTTCCAGACTATCTCTGTACCAAGTTTAATCAAAATCGGTTCAGCGGTTTAGCCGTGAAAGCGTAACGTAACAGACACACAGACAAAGTTACTTTCGCATTTGTAATATTGGTAGGAATTGCTTGCACATGCTTTGCACTTGCACCTTTAGTTTTGACTATATACGACTAACAAAGTCCTACTACAAAAAAATCTTATCCAAAAAATATCTAAAGTCCATTATGATAAGAATGAAATCATAACAATTCCTTCCACTGACTAACCCTAAAAACACTCATCGCGCCTTTAATCTATTTAAATTCTAGGTCACTTCCTACTTCGAGGTAAGTGGCCATGGCCATCGTGCATCTAGAAACGGCACTCGTTGAAAATATATCTAGAATCTTGAATTGAAAACAGACTAGCAGTTTGGAAACACAGATAATCCCTACTAATATTAATGCGAAACTAACTCTGTTTGCCTGTCTGTTACGCTTTCACGCCTAAACCGCTGAACTGATTTTGATGAAATTTAGTACAGAGATAGTTTGGAACTCAGAGAAGGACTATGGGCCTGTCCACATCTCCACGTCACGACATCGTCAACGTGGAACGGTGCGGTAACGTGGCACGGTGCGTTGACATAACGTGCAAAGGTCATGGCCCATAATCCGACCCGATTCAAAAATGTTTTTGTACAAAAACGAAAATGGTGGTAAATAATGCAGGCATAACCCACTTTTCATTATATGTAAAAAGAAAAAATTAATTCAATGGAGAGATCTTGCAGTAGACCAATAAAAATTGGATAATAATTAGCTGCACCACAGCGGTTTCGCCCGTCTGTAAATTATTTTATCCCATGGAAACATGTCACTGGGATAAAAAGTATACTATGTCCGTCTCCAAATCCAATAGGTATATCTCTACATGGCAATTTAATCAAAATCGGTTCAGTGGTTTAGACTTGAAAATGAAACAAACAGACTTACTTTGCCATTGTTTTGTTAAATAAAAATATCATCATCACAATCATAAAGCAAACTCGTTCGGTCAGGTAATAACACGTATATTGCTGCCTCTGTCTCACCCGAGTTGATAACCAGCTTTGTTGCGCTCGCGCAATAATACAATGCCTTGCCTGGCCCACAGCGGGTAGAACAACATCGGCAGCACCTTCCTAACCTCGCCCTTCGCAGTCCTTCGTCATTCGTCGTTGTGGTCTGTGCTTTTTCCGAATTTCTATATTATTCCGATACAATTAACTATTTTGGCATGTTTACTTGAGTGATTGTTTGGTTCTCGATTTGGATTTTGTTGACATGGAACGACTTAATAGCTGTGTAGCGTGTAACCGATCGGAAGTTTTCATACTTTTAATCTACCTAAGGTTACATTTTTTTATTATTATTATTTCATGATTCCCATCAGCCACAGTAATGCGCCACTTACCATTGAAAAGTATAATCATTTGTCTTTGATTCTCGCCATGTTTCATTTCTGTACGCCGTAGGTATATTTTTCACACTAAATGGGCCATTACCTTTACGTTACCGTATCGTAAAAATGCAAGTCAGGATCATTGTTAGATTTATCATTGACCATGTAGATCCTGAATTTTAATAAGAGAAACAGTAAGGTATGGTTTTAAAGCATCGGAGCACATAGACGGCGACTAACTCGCGGGCTTGGAGAGCGCGGGTAGAGTGCATATACGTGTGCGCTTGCGGCTAGAGGCGGAACGTGTTACGATACGGTAACGTAATTTGCACGTTATGTCAACGCACCGTGTCACGTTACCGCACCGTTCCACGTTGACGACGTCATGACGTGGAGATGTGGACAGGCCCATAGGCTACTTTTATCTCGAAGACCGCGAAATACGCGATAAACGACATCCACGCGGGCGACCTCTAGGAATAAATAAATCAGCCATTATAATGAAACGAAAATCATATGATCATAACAGCAATGCTTTGGAGACGGATTTAGTGATCGCAGTTTGTTTTCCTAACGCCGACAATAAAGGTATACGTTCGTAGCCGACTGCAGACGACGTGACGTAGCGACATGTCGCAGTGACACGTCGCAGCGTCATGTCGCTGCAGTCATGATTCCGAACCCAACTGCAGATGGCTGCAGCAGACGGCAGCGTCGTATTCCAGTTAGTTTTGAATGTTCCGTGAGACAAGATGTCTGACCTGTTTGGGATTAGCGATCGCGATTTACTTTCGTATCTTTTGTTTTTGTGAAATGCATAGTAAAGTGCAGGATATTGGGCCACCTGGTTTATCAGTTTTTCTTCCTCGGAGTTGAAAAAACTCATTTTTTGAGAAAGATTCAACGTGTTGTCGCTCCAGCGTCGGTGGCACTACTGATCTGCGGTCGGACGACACGTCGTCTGCGGTCGGGCGACGTGTCGCTAGTTGCAGAAGGTATTTCATAGAAATACATAGAAACCAGTAGTGTCGCAACGACACGTCATCTGCTGCTGCTATCTGCAGTCGGCTACGAACTCGTACCTTAAAATGCCTTTCAGGAGAAGGGCACGGCGTAAATCCAAGACGATTTAATCGCCTCTCATCACACCCACGGCTTGTGACGACCTATTACATTATAAAGCGGGAACATAAAAGTACCTACAGCAAACATGAAACATAAAAGTATAGCAAAACCGCTATGAAAGAAGAATAGTGTAGTAAAATAACTTTACAGCGTAATAACAGTAAAGCTTCTAACGTTACGCTCATAATAGCGACTTCGTAAACTTAAGAAACCTTTGTTGCAATGTGACTAAAGAATAAAGAATTTGTAAGAAATAATTTTGTCATTGTCTTTGTCATCATTCATCTTATCGCTTCCAAAACGACTAAACTGAAAAAAATTTGCAAAATGAATAGTTGAGTAATTTCATATTTATCCAAATTGTGCTTACTAGCAAACATAATTTGATTATGATTCTTGTTTACTGGATATTTTTGATATGGTTACGAGTAGCACAAGTTATGTACTTAGTCACTTTGTTTATTTTTCTCTATAAAACGTTACTATACAAAAAATATCAAATATTTTTAAAAACAAAGCATGGATAATGTAACTATTTTACGATTTTTGATAATGTTTACGTTTTTTCGATAGCAGTCTCTACGGCCACAATTTACGAAATGACCGAGCTGTTAGGACTCATCCTAGTGGAAAATATGAAAAGTGAAAAATGCAATTTGTAGCTTACAACAATTTACATGGGAGACATCGATTTGAGAACTCTAGGTATTAGTCATGTAAAATTAGGCCATTTTGTAACAAGAAGTTATAACATGGGTACGTCTTGAGTTCTAGACACATCCACTCTAAATTCTAGATCTATAGTGTTCAATATTACTACAATACTGACAGCCGATAGTTCTATCCATCTGTACAAGGTTAGTCGGAAAGAGGCTACGAATCCGAAAGGGTGTTAAAGTACCCATAATAATGAATTTTGTTTTACAACTTTCCCCAAAACTCAATAGTTTAAGATGAATACCTGTTTAGAGATTTCATAAAAAATACGCTAAAATCTATCTATCCCCAGCTATGATCAGCTGTGTTTACATTTTAAGTCATATTATTTGGGCTCACGGATTAGAAGCTCCATTTTCTGAAGTCGTAATTATAGCAAGGAGCCGGTCGAATTTTTGAAAAACGTAAAATCTTTTCATAATAATATAATAATAAATTCTTTATTATCAGGCTACTTAGGCCCTTAGATATTTACCTTACAAACTAATATAAATATATATTATAATAATACATTTGTATTAGTATTAAACTGAAGCCTATGTTAGTAAAACTTCACCTAAGCGTGTTTAAGCACTGTACTGTCATTGTGCGATCGTGTGGCACTTGTCCGCGGAAGCGACTTTGCATGGAAATGAAAATTATCGAATTTTGAAATGTTAACACTTGTTTTAAAACAGTCATCAGTGTCATCAGTGATACATTGAATGGCCCGCGGGTTAGTACCCCCTTTCCGACTAAGTTATGTTTATACGAAATAAATACGAGAACCAAGAATTTCTTTGAACAACCTGTCCGTCTTCAAAAACATTGCTATCTGCATTAAAAATATACCACGAACTCGTCCTGTAGCCTGAAGTACCGCAGTGCGCTACCATGAACGGGCCCAGAGGCAAAAGCATCGCCTAATGAAAGCGCTTTAGGATTTCAAGTAAATTGCCCTAATTTAATACCCAGGCTTGAGCGGTATCAACCTCGGCTAAATAAATAGAATAACTTAATCCGGTATATTTAGCTAAGCGGAAAATAACTCGGATGTTGAAGAGTGAAAATTAACGCGAAACTGGGTTCGGTTATAAGATTAATCTATAAATGATTTTATACCAACAAAATAAAAATGGGCCTTTTTTGGACTTATTTTATATCTCCTGATTCTGTAAATTAAAACTATAGTATTGCTTTTTTCATAAGTGGAACAGGGTAAAAGGATGGGTTATTATTTTGTCATTTGTATTTCAAACAGATGGTAACTAGCATATTTTACCTCATATAACCAATGACTACTTTTTAGAGAAAAATAGATCATGTATCATTCTTTATTTGAACACTATAGAAGTAATTATACGTACAATATTAGTGATGTAATTCAGGGTGCAACGGCGATCTTATAGCGAAAAGCGATAAATATCTTCCAAGCACCGTATCACCGTGCTTTTTTTCTCTTTAATAAAAACGTTGCCCCACACTAAGATTTCTCTTGTATCGTGGGTGCGTTTACAGACACAAATCTCACATACACAAACGCCCAGACCCGAAACAACCATCTGTAGGCCATACAAATTTTTGTTCCGTGTGGGAATCCAACCCACGACCCGTAGCGCAGAAGCCAATCGCTTAGCCACTGCACCAAACGTGTTGTTTTATTCACTTAAGAGTGGAATTGAAAAGAAAAATCATAAAAAAAATACGTTTTTAATTGAAACTTTATTATGTGGTTTAGTTACGATCACTTCTACAGAAGGTAAGAAAAAAAAAAACCTAAATTCTGTGCGCGGTCAATCTACACCAGTAGCACAAAATATATAATAGATATGCTGCCAGATAGTAGATGTGATTGTGAATCATGTGATTTTAAGGAATTAGTTACACGGATATGTTTACAGCCTGTATAAAGTTAGCTGCTTATTCTGCAATCAACATTTATCTACAAACAGATTCAAATTGTATAGTCTACACTGGTAATTTAACAATGATTATAGCCTTATTAACTTTTACTCCCAACATAAATTAATCACAAACATTTAAATAACAAGCCCGTAGCGGTAATTACAGAAGTCATGATGACTCATCATGCCTCAGTAGGCTTGCCAAGTTTAACATCGATACCGCTCAGAACTAACGACCATGAGACACAATATATCGCAGTGTTCGATGTCCATTGACGACTATATATTATATTTCACAGTACAGCACCTCATAAACTGCGTAAGCTATGCGAAATACATTGTCATGCAAATGGATTGAAGCGAGTTTAATAGTGAGTGATGGTCACGCTTCGGCGAAGCGAAGCGGTAACTAAATGCTGTATGCACTCAGCACTATATCAGAATGTACTGGAGATATCATGTTTTTAAAGCACGTAGTAATTGTTCATACTCATGCTAGTAGTTTTTTTCATGCCTGATGAATACAACTTTGTTTCATAAAATATATTAAAGCAAAGTAAACAGAGTATAAATAATAATAAAACAGAGTATGAGTAATAAATAGTGCGGCACCTGGGGCACAGTGAAACATGTCTAAAATTGTCGGGTTGCTTTGCTTGCCCAACCCTAATGAGTAAGTATCGGAGTGACCCGTATACCCTAATCGATTCCGACAACTTTCACGAGAACTAAGTAATAGAAGCTCATAATATCTGTTGGTATAGTGCACAGAACTTATAATAAGAGGCATAGAAATGTTACTTAAGCTGAAAGCGCGAGGCGCCTATATGGCTGAAAAGCCAGATATTTGATTTACCGGGCTCAGTCTGAAACGAACCGCCGTCATGACAACTGTTCAATAAAATGGGTTATTGTAGCGTATCCAACTGTGGAAATTGTTCAGAAAAGGGTGACTGTGCTTCTAAAAGGATTACATTTCACTGGTGAACACCGTAATTTAAAAAATAACATAATAATAATAAAAACAACAATTTCGCGGACAAATTTAAAAACAGCACCGAATGTTGTTATTACCAAGTGATTCGATATACATTGCTTGTTTAAGTTCGGAACACAATGTAAGCCACGATTGAGACGCCGCAATGGATTAAAACAATAATCGATATTTTCTCATCCACAACTATGCCATAGTACGGCCGCTGTTGGCAGACGCGAGTTAGTGCTGTGATGTCAGTGTTTCCCAGTTATCGATATATCCACAGTAGTCAACAAATTTTGCTTTGTTAAAATTCCAGTGATAATTTTGTTTTATTTTCTTATTCCGTTTTTGGTGTCATTTCATTTCATCATTTATTTTAATTCAAATCTGAAGTCAAGAAGTCAAGTCAAAAAATTGAAATGGTATTAAAAAATACTACAATTGATGCCCAAACTATTCTGTTCTTTACGTCCGTGTGGTACCGGGCGTAAAGAATAGCACTACCCCATCTGTTCCCGTAGGTGTCGTAAAAGGCGACTAAGGGATTCATTAGAGGATGGGCAGCAGCGTTCTCAATACTTAACAATACTTTAACAACCATACCATACTGCGATGATAATGATGCCCAAACGGGAAGAAACTTCGAAAAATTTAAAAATTAGGTGTCAGCTAAAGCGTGTCATTTCGTAGGCATCAACATTTTTAAAGAAATTGATTTTCACCAATTTGACTAAGTGCCCATGGACAATCATGTAATTCTATTAACAAAATATGTAATGGAATGGTATACAACGTGTTACAAAAATACCCCTAAAGCCCAAAGGGGATTAAAAAGTCCATTGTAAAGAGTCTATTGGCAATATTTTAAAATAAAAGGAAGACCCAGAAAAAAAATTTGGACAAATCATAAAATAAAATCATCATTGAATAGCTATCCTGAAAACATAAAAGTAAAGAGTAGACTACCCAGAAACTCCAGAAAGTCATTTACATTCTAAAAAAAACACAAAATAAATTAACGCACAGTACAAGATAATGCACAGTTTAATTGATACTTATAATACTGATTTTCGTAAAGGACATCTAACACACTCTACAGATACACATACACACATCTTACATCATTCTTCAACACACGCAATTCCATAGACACAGCCAAACATGTCACATTCTAATACTATTGGACTATCACGTAAGTCGTCACTAATTATATATGTATCAACCTTCGTCATGGACTAATTTACATCCACGCCAAATAAAATAAATCCTTGTAAATTATAAATCCCCTAGCGACTGCATCTGCAAATTGTAACAATCGATAACATTTTATCTTGCGTCAAGTACTAGCGTAAATGTAAAATAATTGTATATGTGTGAGTATAATATGCGATACGTGTTTATTCAACGCTCTTTCTTAGTCTTATGGTTCATAATTGTTAGTAGTAAATGTATAAGTAATTGTGTGCGTAATTGCGTAGGTATAGTTCTAGTTTTTTCTATGTATGAGTTAGAGTGAAAAAAGCGGCGACATCGGTTCCGGAAGGAAAAACAATTGATACCATTTCTATTCTCGTATTATAAGTTCTGTGGTATAGTGTATAGTGCTGATTTGGTTTTAAAATATTTTAATATAAATAATGAGTTCATGACAGCCCATAATCGGGCTTTAAAACCTCCTTATTTATCTTCTTAACACGATTCTGTGCAATTTCGTACCAATTTTCGACAAAGGATTATCTACTTACGTTCTTAATAATTGATTTATCGCACACCTAGATCTAAACAGAGACAACTCAAAAAAATGACATTTTTCAGGAGACGAAACAAACGTATAACAAAAAATGCAGATAAATACGTTTTTTTCGTCTCTTGAAAAATGTTTTTTTTTTTTAGTTGTCTCTGTTTAGATCTAGGTGTGCGATGTATATTTGTTTCATAAAAGGTTAGCTTTTAATAAAAAACATTTTGTAGTGAAGATCAAAAGCGTTCTTTTTTAAATTACGACCAAAGACAACTGTTTTAAGCACACAAAAAAACTGTTCTACTTTAAAATACTTTAGAAGTTTAGAAAATAAAAACTACTTTCAAGTAACGACCTTTTTTACTGGTTCCAAACTTAAATGGTGTGATCTATTTTCGAATTTATGTTCTAAGATATCTCCTTATCCATAGTCGGTAAAACGAACCCTGAAGTTTTTATTACTTACACGTCCTATTCCACGTGCAGAGCTTACAGCAATGGTTCCCCAGGTTTATATCAACGCATTCGATTTAATATCGATCATAAATAATCCGCTGATATAGGCATGATAGGGAAACAGTATTATGTATGTCAGTTAGTTTATCTACAGCTTATGTTGCATTTGCTCCAACTTTTAGCTTATACAAGGTTAGTCGGTAAGGGGGTACTAATCCGCAGGCCACGGTGACTGTGTTAACGCGCGAGTTAAAAATTCAAAATTCGATATTATTTACTTCCATAAAACAACATTTTTATTAAAGTTTTTTTCAAAAATTCTTCATCCCTACTTGAGATACGAATTCAGAAAATGGAGCTTCTAATCCGTGAACCCCAGATATGACCTAAAATGTAAACACAGCTGATCATAGCTGAGGATAGATAGATTCTTGCGTTTTTTTTTTTGAAATTTTTGATCAGCTATTTCTCTTGAAGTATTGACTTTTGTGGAAAGTTGTAGAACAAAGGTTATTCATTATTATGAGTACTTTAATACCCTTTCGGATTAGTACTCCCTTTCCGACTAACGTTGTATAGTAGGGTCAAGTGTTGTACCTATGGACGGCTTTACCTATGGACACTACCAATATTTCAAAAACCAAACGGCGTAAAATCATAGTTAGAACACATTCGTAAACTTTTTTTGACCAATGGCAACACTGACTAACTGTCATTATGCTGTCAGTGATAAATCGGTTGTGATATGCTGTTGAAGATTTTTATTTCAAAAAGTAAGTTTTTTTGTACATTTTCATGGTGTTTTTCTGTGAGATAACTTAAACTAGAAGTACGACTGTAGATTATTTACAGAACTTCGTTGTTTTTCATTGAAATAAAGATTATTCTGCGTTTTTGTTAATGCTCTGTAAAAAGATTTAACCCTTTCTAGGTTTTGTCTTAATATTTGTACCTGTGGACGGGGGAATGAATGTACCTGTGGACTGTCCATAGGTACATAATATCGGTTGTACCTGTGGACAGTAATTTACACAGACAAATTACTACATTTCTGTGGGTTTTTTTTTCAGTGCCACGTAGTAAAACCGGAGAGAAACAGGATAAAATATGTCCAGACACTCTCTCCGAAGCAGTTATAGAGGTCAAAAGTGGATGTTTAGTTCGTAAGGTGTCTGAAAAACACAAAATCCCAAAATATACGATTTTTAAACATTTTCAACTCAACAAATAAATAATGATCTCAATGAAAAATCTATATATTAATTATTAGATAGATTTATTGTTGTATTATTGAAGAATGACGTAAAAAAGGTGTTTCAAGAGCATGAAGAAATTATGTTACGTGAATATTTAGAAAAGGCAGCCTGCATGCATATGAGTCTAGATTCCAAACAAGTCCTGGAACTTGTCTACCAGTTTTCTGTGCAAAAAATAAATAAAATACTCTTAAAAGCTGGCATCAGTACAAAATAGCTGGTATAGGATGGTTTCGATGTTATCGACAACGTTTTCCAAAATTATCGCTACGAAAACCTGGTTTTTTTTTGCAATACTAAATGCTTGTCTACAGGTACATTATCGTCCATAAGTACATTTGTGCTGTCCATAGGTACATTGGTACGTTGTACCTAGGGACAAAATAAGGGTTTTTGAAAATCTTTAATTTTCTAAGCAACTGTTTTTGCTATCGCATTTGAGACTGATAATTATTAAGAGTTGATTAGTTACTAAGCCGTACGATAAATAATTTCATGATAAAAGAATGAGGTTTTTTTTAAAAAAATAGTTTTTTGTCAAATTCTGGAAATCGTCCACAGGTTGAGCACATGCCCCTATACTAGAGGCCGCTCGCGACTTCGCCCGCGTGGTTATCGCGTATTCCGTATTTTTCGAGACAGAAGTAGCATATGTCCTTCTCCAGGTTCCAGACTATCTCTGTACCAAGTTTCATCAAAATCGGTTCAGCGGTTTAGGCGAGAAAGCGTCACAAACAGACAGTTACTTTCGCATTTATAATAATTATGTATTAGTAGGGATATACAGACACCGTCTAAATTTTAAACTAAAATAAGCATTTAGGCGTATTTTTGTAATGCATCAAAGCGTAAAAGCGATGGGCTCACTTACCTATAAACATTTTATTAAAGGTTAATATAATAAACAAATTACAGTAGGATTTTAGGATAATAAAAGATTAAACTTAAATTTATTTTGGATACCAAAAATGTTTTACATTCTTTATTACAAATATCTATTTTTACATGGTCATCGAAATAAAAATGTATTTCGAGTTTTATTAAGCGATATAAGCAAATTTTATTAGTAATGTCCAAATCAATATTATGCTAAGTAGGCTTAAATTTTATAACTGTGAATATTAATCATTATTCGATATCTCATGATCAATAATTCATAATTCATAACTGTGAAGGTCCTTTGAGAAATACTGCGTATCAGTTTCATTCAACTTATGCAGAGGCGACAATGACATACAGCCAAGTCCATTCACGAACCAAGTCCGCATTCTGCACATAAATTAATATTTTTACATCATTAATTTCAATTATTTGTGGTCTCAGTTTCATGAAAACAGGATCCGAGCAAAGGTATTCATGGAAATGTTTCATTAATAGAAACTTACCGGTAAAAACCGGCCCACGCTGTTTCATTTACGATGAAAAAAGGAAAACAGAGGAAAGAGTGACACAAAAAATAAAAATAGATATGTAAACAATTCAAGAAAATATACTTCCAGGTGAAGTGCTAAGAGCAATGTTCAGTTAAGCTATATTTAGCAGGCAGCGCCCGTTTTTGGGCTGATATGAAAAAAAAGATTATGAGCTATTGTATATATACCCTTTTCACCGTAAGGTGAGTCTGACGTTTCTCAACAATACGTTACCATACACAGAATATCAAATATAAAAAAAAAAAATGGATAATAATACAGGGCGTCCCACGGCTTTGCCACGTGGAGGGGAGGAACAATTCAAGAAAATATACTTCCAGGTGAACTGCTAAGAGAAATGTATGTATTTACTTCGTATATTGTACCTGGTTTAAAAGTAAACAGTACAGGTATCTCTGTCCTCGTCGACGAGTGAGATGTCGACTGCCAGCGGCCGGTCAACTATTTGTTTGGCACCAGAAACAGCGTTCCGCTGAAGTTCAGTTTCACACCTCTACCTGACAGTTGGTGTGACCTGTCGCCTTTCACTGTTATATTGTTAAATATAAGAGCATCGATGAATCAATATAAATCTATTTGTATTTCTGATTAATACAAATAATTATAATAAACACTGCCAACATTAGTCATTTTAATTAGGTATGTCTGAGTATAATTGAAGGCAGTTTTGTCTTTTAAATTACAAAGCTGTTTGTCTAACTTATGGGCAAATGTTTCGTAGATAAGTTTATTAATCTTCAAAACAACACACATTATGATAAAAAAATCATTAATAAAATTTTCGCGTACATCAAGCGTTTTTCCGTTCAACTTTTACGACGCGTACTGTCCAGTTGAGTTTTCTATGAAAAGGGTATTTATTAATGGGGCAATATTCCTAATACAAACGACAAGTGAGCTCGGTGAGGGGTCACCGACCGGCCGTATGTGGGTCAAGCCGACTTGACGTGACTATTTATAGCCGATGGACGGCTAGGTTTGACAACACGGCTTGATGCCCCGCGGCCTATGCCGCGACGCCCTTCCTATGTGAATTTAGAATGAGAACTTGGGTGCACCGTATATACGACTATACATAGATATCATTCAGCGGGTTCGTGTTAGCTTTGATTACCCAAGCTAGGTCAACTTTGGGTTGACTATCTATCGTTCTAATAACATTGTTTAGGAAATCTATGTATAAACTAGGATAGTAGAGATATGAAATAAGATGTAATCATTAGACCGTTTTTTTTGCGCTTTCGTTGTTTAAGTTAAAAGAAAGAGAAGCACTCAAAAAAAATTAGAATCTCCATATTTTCATACCTAAAAAAATTATACACGTAAACCAAACCAATGGAAATATAAACATACACACAAACATTGCGATAGTAAATTCTACCAATAAAGACCGTCAGGCGTCTGACTGTCTGGCCGCACGTCTGACCAGTTCCCTGGACTCTCGCAAGCACTCCACGGAATTTGATAGGATTTTTATAACATCACGAGTCGCGACCGTTACTTCAAAGTGCATATTGTACTTTTTTAAAATAAAATAGAATAAAAATTCAGAACGTGCAGGGATCTTGATTGAAGCAAAATATCACTGCGTAAAAGAACTTTTAATAAGTTTTAGAAGATTAAAGGAACATTTCAAATAAATAGTAATATAAAAATAAGTAAAGAAACGTTTCAAATAAAATGTGATAACACTTTCTAATAAAATCGATTACAGCGAGAGTTTTATTCGATTCTCGAATAAGGTCGAATAGAGGCAGAATGCGATTATATCAGAATGTACTTACGTGGACGTATTCATCTTTCCTATTCATTCTATTTATCCCGAGTATTGGAGCGATCCCTTTTCTTATTATTGTACGTGTACCCTCCACGTGGAGCAGGGTTGAAAAACAGATATTTGTGTTTTTGTGTATTTTTCTACACATATGTAACTATACTGACATAAATTTAATTTATGTCGTACCCATACATTGGACTATGTGTTAGAGCTTAGTAACTAATGAGACGAGTGGATTTATTTCTAACTAGAGGCCGCCAGCGGCTTCGCCCGCCTGGATGTCGTTTATCGCGTATTCCGTTTTTTTCTCTACTATATTATGCATGTATTATACATATAAACCTTCGTCTTGAATCACTCTATCTATTAAAAAAACCGCATCACAATCCGTTGCATTGTTTTAAAGATATAAGCATACATAGTGTAATAAAACTCCTCACTCCAATATATAATATTTATTCTCTTCCACAAAACGGATAGCTAATTCTAAATATTAATTAACTGCTAACCAAACTTAGTAATAAAATGCAACGACTAATAAATAATTTGCGTCCGAACTCGACGAGCGCCAACGGGATAAGAGCTTTTAAAAATCCCGCAACGCCCAACATTCCGTTACACTGACAGCTTGTTAAAACGAACTACAATGACACGAATTGAATCGTTTCAGTGTTGCAAACAAATTAGTCGATTACAATTATTAATCGAGTACAAAATAACTTAAATAAAACATTGTCTTAAATATAATTACACATCAAAACCTAACACTCGTCCATCCTGACAGCGTGTATGTCCTCATACACGGTATCAAGTAAAGACTTAAACCTAACACTCGGCTTACATATAAATTAAATGCACAAAACAGTGGGTACATAACTAAGAGGCTAATTACACAACTTAAAAAAAAAATATCTCCATCTTTTGGAGACTAAAACTCTCCATTTCTTTTTTTTGAGTCTTTGAACTTATTCATCTATCTTTTAGAGTTCTCCAACTTTTGGAGTACCCCAGACTTCTCCAACTTTTGGAGTTCCCCATACGTCTCCAACTTTTGGAGTTCTCCAACTTTTGGAGTTCCCTAAGCTTCTTCAACTCATAGAGTTTTCCCCAAACGTCTCCAACTTTTGGAGTCCTCCAACTTTTGGAGTCCTCCAACTTTTGGAGTTCCCTAAGCTTGTCCAACATATGGAGTGTTCCCCATTCTTCTCCAACTTTTGGAGTTCTCCAACTTTTGGAGTTCCCTAAGCTCCTTCAACTTATAGAGTTTTCCCCAGACGTCTCCAACTTTTGGAGTTCCCTAAGCTTGTCCAACATATGGAGTGTTCCCCATTCTTCTCCAACTTTTGGAGTTCTCCAACTTTTGGAGTTCCCTAAGCTCCTTCAACTTATAGTTTTCCCCAGACGTCTCCAACTTTTGGAGTCCTCCAACTTTTGGAGTTCCCTAAGCTTGTCCAACATATGGAGTGTTCCCCATTCGTCTCCAACTTTTGGAGTTCTCCAACTTTTGGAGTTCCCTATGCTCCTTCAACTTATAAAGCTTTCCCCAAATGTCTCCAACTTTTGGAGTCCTCCAACTTTTGGAG
Organism: Amphipyra tragopoginis; assembly: GCA_905220435.1. Classification (NCBI taxonomy): domain Eukaryota; kingdom Metazoa; phylum Arthropoda; class Insecta; order Lepidoptera; family Noctuidae; genus Amphipyra; species Amphipyra tragopoginis. The sequence continues at coordinate 12,729,031 of HG991993.1, forward strand.
TTCCCTAAACTTGTCCAACATATGGAGTGTTCCCCACATAACTCAGTACAAATTAAATTCTCTAGTTCTCTTCTTAATTATTTTTACTATTTAGTTTTAAAACAATCGCAGAAATCATATATATCATACAATTAATCATACATAATTATCATAAAAAAAACATATACTAATCAATTCATAGTTCATCACATCATACATCATAATAAAATTCATTTTAAAATTAAAATCATCATATCATACAATAATCAATTCATGAAACCATACACATCATACAATAAATTGTACAAATCGGTTTTTTTTTTTTTTTTTACATATTCATTTCTTATGTCAAATAATATGCGACATCGTTTTAACAAAGCAATGTAAATTATAATAAAGTAATTAATTAGTAACTCTAACTTTCTTCACAATCATCTGTCTCATCATCATCAGTACATTCAGTACTACTTTCATTAAGTTCCAAAGCAGCTACATGAACCCATGGTAACATTCTATTAGCGGCTACTACCGTCTTACGTTTGTTTTTCGTGCTACTTAATCCGGGAATCGCAGCTAACTCATATCGATCATTTCCGAGCGACGCACCTACGCGATATGGTCCTACATAAGCCGGAAGGAGTTTTTTGCTTTTACCGTCATTACCAAATGAAGTTTTTGTAATTTTTACTAATTCTCCTACTGCGTACGTACGAGCTGGACGTCTATTCTTATCATAGCGTTGTTTTTGTTTAGTTTGTTCTTCGTCAATCTTATCTTTTACCTGCTCGCGAATAGTTACAAGATCAGTCGCGTCTCTAGTAGATTGACGTATTTCATTCAAACGTGGGTCTATTTCACTACTCATATGAGTACCGAACATTACTTCCGCTGGGGTTCTCCCCGTCGTCTTCTGTACGGTATTATTTAAACCCCACTGAATTTTGCCAACCTTGGTATCCCAAACCTTTTCGTCGTCCTCGAGATTCTGTGCCGTCAAGGAATTCAGAATAGTTCGGTTGTACCGTTCTACTTGCCCGTTCGATTGCGGGCTAGCTACTGCATTCAACACGTGCTTCATGCCCTTTTCGGTACAGAATCTCTTGAACGCGTGAGAGGTGAAACACGTCCCACGGTCACTGATTATACGATCGGGTACCCTAAAAATGTCAAAAATGCCTACTAATACAGCTATAGCGGTCAAAGTTTTTGTATTTCTCACCGGTTTCACGAAAACAAATTTAGTAAAGGCATCAACTACTACCAACAAGTAAGAATTACCTTTCTTTGACTTAACGAAGGGGCCAAGGTGGTCTATGTGGAGCGTGTGAAAGGGGATTTCTACTTTGGGTATAGGATGTAATAGGCCCTCGGACCTGCTAGACCCCTTTTTTGAATACGCACATTCAAGACACGCATTCACATATTTTTTTACGAACTTTGCCATACGGGGAAACCAATAAGCCCCTTTTATACGCTCCAAAGTCTTTTCAACGCCAAGATGACCTATGTCATCGTGGTTAAGACGACATAATTGCCACCTAGCTCCCTTCGGAACTACCCAACGAAGTTTGGTAGTGTCACTATCAATACACTTGTAAAGTGCATTATCCTTTATAACATAATTATCTTTAATGTATTTTAGCCCTTCCGGGTCCAACTTCGTGTGTAAAATGTCGCGTATCCTATTCAACTCGGAATCACCTAACTGGAGGGTAAGCAACCAATCTTCACTGTTTAACAACATGACCATAGGATATGAATCAACTTCACTAAACTGATTTTCGATTAGAGGGTTCCTAGACAAAGCGTCAACATGCGACATCTTGGCACCAGGACGATACTCGATTGCGCATTCGAACTCCTGCATCATGAGCCACCATCTTGCGATTCGTGGGATTAAATCGCGCTTGGTAAAGGTAGTTCGAAGTGCTCCGCAGTCTGACACGATCTTAAATTTTTGCCCTAATAAGTATACCCTAAACTTCTTAAGAGAACAGATGACTGCCAGAGTTTCTAACTCATATGAGTGGAAGTTTTTCTCTTCCGGGGAAGTTTGGCGACTGTAAAAGGCCACGGGGCTAAAAGACTTTGAACTAAGCGGGCGCTGCATGAGGATTCCACCGATTCCAACTCTGCTGGCGTCGGTATGCAGCTCAGTTTCGGCCGACGGATCATAGATCGCTAGCACTGGCCTTACGACCAGTTTTTCCTTGAGAGTATTGAATGCCTGCTCTTGCTCGTCAGACCATACCCAGGGAACGTCTTTCTTTAGCAACTTACTCAGAGGATGTGCGACCTGAGCAAAACCCTGAATAAATTTGCGAAAGTAGCTCGTTAACCCCAAAAACTGACGCACACCATGCTGATTTGAGGGGCGGGGAAAGTCTGTTACCGCCTGTATCTTTTTTGTGCCAGGTCTTACACCCGCGGAACTAATTTCGTAGCCTAGATAATCCAACTTATCTTTCAGAAATTCGCATTTGGTCAAGTTAAGCGTTAAGTTAGCCTTCTCAAGCAACTTTAATATGTGCTCTAACTTGACTAGGCAGTTATCTATGCTTGTTCCATAAATAAGCAGATCATCTAGGTAAGCTGTAGCTTCATTAAATCGTGCAGAACCCAAAACCTTGTTCATCATGCGTTGAAAGACTGCAGGCGCATTTGCTAAGCCGAACGGCATACGGTTAAATTCATATTGACCGTCCGGCGTAACAAAAGAAGTCAGCGGTTTTGAATTCTCGGAGATGGGCACCTGATAGTAACCGGATGCTAAATCCAGGGAGATAAAACAAGCTTGTCCGGACAACCTAGCAATTTCATCTTCTATAATTGGCATGGGGTAACGTTCTTTTACCGTTATAGAGTTGAGCATCCTATAGTCAACGCATAACCGGAGCTTACCGTCCTTCTTGCGAATCAATACGATGGGACTTGCATACTCAGATGCCGACTCTCTGATGATACCGGCTCCGAGCATGTCATCCACCATTTCACGAACCTTTTGTCGCTCACTATGGGATAATCGATATGGACGGTAAACGACCGGTGTTTTGCTGTTCAACTCGATGCTCATCTCTACTACATCGGTACACCCTAGTTCCTCAAACGAAGAAGCAAAACAATGCCTATACTTTTGCAATAGATCGAATAGCTTAGATCTGTCTGACTCATTTACAGACTCTCCTACCCGAATCTGGCTAGAGTCAAGATTATTAGGGGGGCTTGAGAAAGTTGAAGTGTCTGGTGTGAGGATTCGATTTACAATCTTAACGACTACTGCCCGACCTAGGTTAGACCCGAAAGGTAACGAGAATTCTGAACCAAGAGGTGTTAAATCGACAAACGTCCTACCGTGTTTGACTAAGTATAATCCGCCCGTCACAACACACTGCTGACGCGGTCTACCGATCAATTTGCCATCTAACAAGATGTATCCTTCGCAACGCGGCTCTACTGAAACTCTCACCGAGGCTCTTCCACACAACATCACGCTGCTGGGCACACTAACTTTGACCACATTATCTCTATCTGTATGTATTTCCGAAAATGGCATTTCGTTATCAATGTTCATAAATTTCAAATCTGTGGCAGTTTTATGCACAACAACGTGAGGCTGTTCTGTAAAAGTCTGACCAACTAAAACTGGCACATCCAAGTATTTATCACTCACTATGCGGCAAGAAATGTGAGCTGGTACATCGTCTACAGAAAGTTCAACGTTAACTTTTCCCACAGATTGTACTAACTCGTTACCAAAGCCTTTCAAAACAGTTTCTACACCGTCATGCTGAAGTCCTAGTTCCATTCCGAGAGACTCGGTAATCAGCGAGACTTCGCTGCCAAAATCTATGAAGGACTTTACATGCCGACCATTAATTTTTATTGTTTTAATAAATTTAGAATTCGGTTTAGAGTCCGAAATAAGCATGGTTTTGCTCGGATCCTTAGCTTTGTTCTTATCAGAATTAGTATAACATTTGTCAGCACTATGACCAACTTTATTACACTTAGTACATGTTATGAGAGGCTTTGGGCAACTAGAGAAAGTATGTCCCTTTTCTTTGCAATTAAAGCAGTTGAAACTGAAGGGACCAGTGGATTTGTTTGTTGGTTTACTGATTGCTACATTTGAATCGTTCCCCGATTTAAAGCGAGGATTTGCTACGCGTTCGCCTACAATAATACTCTCCTTGCTGCTCATCAGATACTGTAGCAACTGGTCAGGATGACTGCATCTTAGAGCCAAAGCCGCGGATTTTACTGACTTATCACTAATACCGTAAATAATGCAGTCAACCGCGCGTTTGTCATAAATATCGCACTGATTTAAAAGAGCTAGTTTATCATAAAAATAGTTTTCAATGGGTTCATTGTATCTACTTTTCCGCTTCAGCATCTCCTCCAGGGTTTGGCCATAATTTTGTTCGAATGGAAATGCACTTAGTAATTTTTCTTGCCATTCAGGCCACGTAAACAAAATTGAATTCAAGCTTTCATACCAGGTTTTGGCCAACCCCCGGAGTTTTTGCATCGCGTAATGAATAGTTGTTCTTTCGTCCCATCCATAAACAGAAGCACACTCGTTAACCTTCTTTATCCACACGTCAATGCGTTGATTTTTCAACGAAGGGTTAAACTCGGCCAAAATATTTTTAGAATCGTTGCTTCGGTTCGTCGAGGTAGGCACCGTTGATGGCTGGGACGTAAGTTGTTTAATGGTACTTAACAAAAGAGTTATATCCTTTGTACTAAAGGAAACGCTACTTGATCTTACAGGTTGTTCCGCCTTATTAGAAACATTATTATCATTGTTACGACTATTCGTACGACGACGAGTTGGCTCCGCATGGTTTCCGAGATTTACGGAAGTTTCACGAGAACGCGGACTATACCGGCGCTTTGACGATAAACGACTACGTGCTCTGCTCACCTCGTCTTCCATGGCTCTGAGACGTTCTCGCTCTCGTTCCAGTTCCTTCTCCTTCTCGCGTAGACTCGAAGAAGTAGGGCTCCGGCGAAGACTTCGACTGCGACTTCGACTTCGAAGGCGCCTGTGACTGCCTTGTCTCGCACTGGCGCGGCTCCGTGCTGTCGATCTGGCTTCAGCTGTGTGGCGCGATTGACCCCTCATTGGCGTTGATAGGCGCCGTGAGCTAGTCTCTTGATCGCGTGGCATTTTGGAGTCCATAAAACAGAAATAAAATGGTTTTAGAACTTAGTCAAAGTAAACTAAACTAGACAAAAACATTGTGAAAAGTTTTGTAGGGCATAGTGAAAATATCTCAGAAACGGTGCGTCTGAGCTCAAAAATAATAAAATTTTCACCCCCTTTTAGATACCCCACTGGATGGGCAGGAATCCTAAATCCATAAAAAGTATAATTCTATTTTTTTTTTTTCCTACCCTCGAATTTTATTATTGCCACAAAACACATTACTTAATTTAGTTTTAACACTAAAATTTAATCAATTCTAATCTAATAAGATCGTAATCTAAAATCGCCGGGTTAAGACACGTGTGAAGAAACTTTTCAAGCACTTATATATGTATAAATAGGCGTGTACTTACCACTTCTGAATTGTAATAAAACTCCTCACTCCAATATATAATATTTATTCTCTTCCACAAAACGGATAGCTAATTCTAAATATTAATTAACTGCTAACCAAACTTAGTAATAAAATGCAACGACTAATAAATAATTTGCGTCCGAACTCGACGAGCGCCAACGGGATAAGAGCTTTTAAAAATCCCGCAACGCCCAACATTCCGTTACACTGACAGCTTGTCAAAACGAACTACAATGACACGAATTGAATCGTTTCAGTGTTGCAAACAAATTAGTCGATTACAATTATTAATCGAGTACAAAATAACTTAAATAAAACATTGTCTTAAATATAATTACACATCAAAACCTAACAATAGGGACAGACAGACAGCGGGAAGCGACTTTGTTTTATACTAGGTATGTAGTGATATTTGAGGCGTTTTAAATACACGCCCAAATGAAAGTCCGTCAAGAATCAGCTGTTACCAGCACGTGCAAAGGTTCTTGGCCCATATTCCTTAACAGCGGAAGCTGACATAAATGTCACGCATAACAAAACATATACTGCTGCTTTTTGGTCACCTGTCATGACCATTGACACGACCGGGCTGAGGAAACGGAAATGCGAAAAATAATCGCATGACCGCCACGCCGCGCCGTCCACAGGTTTGGTCGGACATTTACGGACAACAATGGACCATTAGTAACAGTTTTTGTATCGTCTTCAACAACTTTTGGTACCATTACGGGAGCAGAAAAAGAGCTTACCTTTTCTGGAGATAAATAAATTCTATTATTATTTAGATAAAGTCTTCATCTTTTCATGGCTTTAAGTGTAATTAGGATTTATTTGAATAGATTTTTATTGAAAGGATTTATTATCCGAGTTAGTCGAGTAGTCTTCAAAGGTACCTTTGAGAAAAACTAGTTTAATTGATTTACATAAATTCTGCTATACTCGGGATTTTTGTAAATTCAGCGTTTTTATCTCGTAATTCAGATACAATATTGTGAATTTAATATCTACTAAAACATCAAGATTTGACGATTCTCTGTTGGAATATCTAAATATTATTAGCCAATTCTTATCCGGCCGAAACCTTTCGCCACTTTTCATTTCGCCGAATAATTAAAACGCCGAATGATTAAAGTCCCTAATTGTGTTTTGAAACTTTTTGTTACGCCAACTAGTCTGCTGGCCACTGTTTCATTAGTCAACTGTATTATTGGCCACTTTACACTTGTTAGATGGCTCATTTTCCCATCCAACCAAGAAAGCAAGCAAGTATTCAAATGTTTCTGGGTTTGCTCCGCCAGAAGATTTGCTTTGTCGCCCCTTCGCTTGGCTCGCACACTCAACCAGCGCTACGCTCGGCCTCACGCACGTCTCACTCAGGACCTCCTTCGCGAGCTTCTAGCTCCACGCGTTTAAATAACACTCTAGGGGTAGGACAAAGTCTGACCACGTGTAGTCGGGGTGCGCGTGCGCTGAGTCGGATTAACATTACATTCCGCTGTGTGAAAATAATGTTGTGCGAATACTTATTTGGCAAATTATACAATAGCCAAATACTGAAGTATTCGACTAAAACAAAATTTCTGAATGATTTTTTGGCCAAATAATTATGGTGGCTAATAATCATTCGGCGAAATCAAATTAGGGTAAAAATTGCTTCGGCAAAGATTACGTCGGCGAACCGGTATCGGCGTAATGAAATTCGATATAAAATACTTCGGCAAAAACACGGGCACCCAGATTTAACATTGTTGTTTTCACATTGGCCTTTTTCAGGCACTTATGAAAAATAGAATTTTTCATAAATGGTGCTTATGACGATGAGGCTCCATGGTAAAAATAAAATAGTATGTACGAGTAGGTAATTATTAAAAGCCAAGAGAATGCGCAGCAGCAATCCTGTCTGCTATGCTCTGTTCAACGAAAGATGAGTCCTAACACAGCTGTCATTTCGTAAATTGTAGCCTGCTATCGAAGGGAGACTGCTATAGAAAAAACTTAAACGACATCATCAAAAACCGTAAAATAGCTATAATATCCATGTTTTTTTATTCTTTGTATGGTAACGTTTTGTAGCACAACCCCAGGACTCACCTTACGTTGAAAAGGGTATAATAACCACAAACCAAGATCACTAATCCGTCTATAGTCCAGCCATTACAATTTGTATAATAGGTAAACAAACCTTTGATCGTAGAACATTAATTTTGCTCTAAGAGTCTATTAAACATACATTGTTAGGAAACCTTTAATGAATGATTTATGATCATAAGTTTGTTTACCTTTTATAATCTTTTTAATAGCCGGTTATAATAGCAATTTCCCCTTTCACCATATTTAACATCAGATGTTTACGTGCTGGCTTATGTGAGTGTTCATTGTCCACAGGTTCCTCGCGACAGTTTCAAGCACATAGTGAAGGCTTGCGAGTGCCCCCTCTACTGGAAGATGCCGCTTTTCCTCGCCACGCAACAGAACCTGCACGTGCCCGTCGACGGACACAAGTTCATCGACTTCTGGAGAGAGTAAGTCATAACAATACTATGTAAATATTAAGAGCAATTATCGATGGGTAACAACTTAATAATGTTTCGAATCTTTTAAAAGAAACTGCGTGATATGGAAATCGTCATGCCGGCTGTACACTCTCGCCGAGACAGCCCGAGACTTAGATGCTGTCCTTTGCTGTTTGCTGTTTGATGTAAAAGTTAAGGATAGAAATAGCGCCTCGTACTGTCTCGGCGAGAGTGTACAGCCGGCATCAGATACAATAGCTCATCTTACCTCGTAGGGTACCTACCTAACAGTAACAGGTAACCACCTAAGCATACATTCCTTACGATATTACGGACTAGATTTTGTGAATAAAATCTACGTGTTAATGCTACAGTACCTTACGATATCTTTGACGAATTTTTGAAATATTTAATATTATAATGCGTTTAGAATTTCAACTAACGGCTGTCACAAACGGTGCAGATACTATAATATTTTATCTGCTAGTATCTGCGCATAAACATTTATATGTATTATCTGAAGGTATCACACACGGTATAGATGCGATAATATTATTATATGAAAACCGACACGTCCATTTAATATTTGTATCTGCAGATATTTTCTTCACGGACTTATATTTTGTATCGGACAAAAGTGTCGATGTGTTAATCCATTGATTTATATATCTTACTAGAGGTCGCCAGCGCCTTCGCCCGCGTGGTTGTCGTTTATCGTGTATTCCGCGTTTTTCTCTACTATAATATGCGTGTATTATACATATAAACCTTCCTCTTGAATCACTCTATCTGTTAAAAAAACCGCGTCAAAATCCGTTCCGTAGTTTTAAAGATCTAAGCATACATAGGGACAGACAGACAGCGGGGAGCGACTTTGTTTTATATTATGTAGTGATAGTGATAGTATCTGCACTGTTTGTGACAGCCCTTATTCAAAACACAACACCTTGTACCAACGGATAATTAATCAGCCACATTTTGAAAGCGAGCAAACATCAAGATTAAATTCTTAACTCAAGTTCATGAAAAAAATAATAAATCTTACGAATTCTTCAGCCTGAAAAACTTTATAGACGTCTAACGACCCCGCCAAGCATTGTTATTTTTACTAGTATTAATTACGTTTCTCCTGGCGAATTTTAAGTAGCTATGTAATAAAAAATAATTAAAGTCATAACGAAGTAAGTTTTCCCCTGAAAGCAATACAAACTTAGCTTTATTAAAGATTCTACCAGCTCCTTGGATAAGCAGTTTTCGACCAATTCGGTTTGTTATTTCGTTCCGTCTATAATAGGGAATATGCATGTTTTTTTTCTCTTAATCAATAAAGCACATTAATATAAACCCAAGAAAAGTATTAAAAGTCAAACGTTTTACTGTTTATTGCTCAAAACAATTATTAAACTTCAACAATTTTCTTCCACAGTTCAAACATCCTTTAATGTCGCGGCCAGAATGTGACGTCATAATCCATGATAGTGCTTTGTTTACATCTCTTTTTTAGCCACAAACCGTATAAATTAAATTGTTTCTAGTGCTTTATTCAAGCGGAAATCGCACTTAGTAACTTACCTCTGTGAGAAATGAAACAATTTGCTAAGAAAAGATTATTTAAAGATTTATTCACATGGATTTTGATGTCATTTCCGGCATTTTCCAAGAAGACGCGTTTCGAGATTGCGTTCCGTTCCACAAAAAAACGTAACATAAAATAATGAATTGTAAAATAAGAGAGGCGTTAATTTAAAAAAAATGCAATTAATGTCTTGACTCCTGTACAATGTATATTTAAATAATGAAAGAATCTTGAATTACATGCATATTCCCTATTGTTGTAACAAGAGAAAAAGAGAGCTTATCGAATCGTTCGACAACTGACTAATCGAATCGTTCTAAATCAGGGGGCAGATCTTTTCAGAATAGACATAAAGTGTAATGAAATTTACGTTACGAAACTATCGGCTATATTCAGGCTGTTAACTAAGAGCGGTTACGCACTGCATCCGATCCGAATTCGGGAAAATACGGATCTAGTCTAAAAATCTCGGACTGAATTCGGATATTACTTACGCACTAATCCGATCACTGATACAAATCCAAGCAATTCAGGGGCCATCTTTGGCTTATGTCCGATTTGAATCCGAGGTAATGCGAAAGCGTTCATACAAACAGTACTACGGCTACGTCGCCGCGTCGCCGTCGGTCCGTCAATATTTCTTCCGAATTGGTGACTCATGGATGACGGAGAGAAATCGAATGACGGAAGTCGAATCTAGTGCGTAAACTACCATACAAATAGTTCTACGACTACTTCGGAACGTATTTTCACGAACTCGGATCGGATGCAGTGCGTAACCGCTCTTAGAGTGGTTACGCACTCCACGAGTCTCCAATTCGGAAGAAATATTGGCGGACCGAACTAGTCGTAGTACTGTTTGTATGAATGCTTTCGCATAACCTCGGATTCAAATCGGACATATGCCAAAGATGGCCTCTGAATTGCTTGGATTTGGATCAGAGATCGGATTAGTGATTAGCAATATCCGAATTCAGTCCGAGATTTTTAGACTCTAGGTCCATATTTTCACAAATTCGGATCGGATGCAGTGCGAAAAGTTAAATCCGAATTCGGTCCGAGTTTTTTATATCCGTATTTTCACGGATCCGGATCGGATGCAGTGCGTAACCGCTCTAAATGTAAACAAACAAAAATGATTTCTTTTCGGGTAACTCCATTGTTAGCAAATGTCAATCACATAATACAATTGTGATAATTGAAAAGTGGATGGTAATTTGTTTACATGTCATTTCGTGAAATGCCTAAACAAATGGAGTTAAAGTGTCCTACTTATGTTTCACAACTGTTAAATGGATCTTTACATCATCAGGTGATCCGTTGTTAACAAGTTAACAAACTCCTATCGATGGAGAATCAATGGAATGTACTTGATTGACATATTAAACTGTACTGGTCACGCGATCTCTGGACCATCAGTCCAATTTTTATTGGTTGTTTGATTTTTCTATTTTCTGGCAATTGGAGATTTTCACCTTTTCTAATCAAAGTATTTACAAATCTAGGTATTCTAAGCATGCGGTTTTCCGGTAGGTCCGATCAATCCGTGAATTTTGGTGAAATGTTTAACCACAGATAGACTACTTCTATGTCTATAATCCGTAAAGATTGTTTTTAACATTTGAAAATTAATAATACAATTGTAATATTAATTAAAATAACGAAAATGGACTGAGGTTCGGTACATATTACTACTATGCTCACAAAACTCTCTGACGACACGTTTGGTGCAGTGGCTAAGCAATTGGCTTCTGCGCTACGGGTCGTGGGTTCGATTCCCACACGGAACAAAAATTTGTATGGCCTACAGGTGGTTGTTTCGGGTCTGGGCGTTTGTTTGTGAGATTTGTGTCTGTAAACGCACCCACGATACAAGAGAAATCTTAGTGTGGCTGTGGGGCAACGTTTTTAAAAAAATAAAATAAATAAAAGAGCATAATACTACTATCGTTTATTACCATGTATATAAGAATATTATGTTTCGCCTTTGTGAAGAGAGAAATAAAGCATGATTATATTTATTATGATATTTCTCATTCGTTAGCAGGCATGTTAAACTAATACGCAAAGGGAAAGAAAATTTATTTTTTTGCTATTTTAGTGAATTTTTTGCTAAACTTGAGTCCGTGTGGAAATAGGCAAACCTCCGGTTTCTGAATTGAGAATTCTAGGATAAGCAGTACTTAAGTAACATTTGCTATTTTAACATTTGAGTACGGAGTTGTCAAAAAAATGACGGATTTTAAAGCATTTTTTTTGACAACTCCGTGCTCAAATACTACTTATGTATTGCATAACCCGAATTCTCAATTCAGAAACCGGAGTTTAGTTTTGTTTTAGACATTTTGATTATGGCACCACAGTGAGTGGACTCCGTGACACTTGACTACAGCAATACGCGGTCAAATAGATCCCTCTACAGTCAAAATTTTTATCCTAAATTAAAGGAAAAGGAATGCTATGTGTGTGAGGGCCGTGCGCATGTGGTAATATGACTTCAGGGTTTCTAAGCATTTAGCAAAAATATTGTTTTAGTTCCCGACTAACCAATATGGTATGTCTACACCAGTGCGCTCTGATGTTCATCTTGCGCTTTCGTCTGACGCATGCCTGAAGCGCCATAGCGCATGCCCTAATACTACGAGTAGTTCGAGTCTTATGGCAATCTACTAGCTTTTGCCCGCAGCTCCGCTTGCATGAAATTTTGAGCCCCCGTTAAGCCCATTGTTAGGTGCAGTTAAAAAATCTAAAAAATCGTTCATCCCCTATTTCACCACTTACGGGTAGAATTTCCAAAAACCCTCAAACATGTGTACATTAATTTCTCACTAAGAGCGTACATTTTTAATTCCATGCTTCTTACTTCAAAAGTAACAGATTTCTCATACAAACTTTCAACACTTATTTAACCCCTTAGGGGTTGAATTTTCAAAAACGCTCAAACACATGTAACTTTATTTCTAACCAGAAACCTTAATATTTAATTTCATGCGTCTTACTTCAAAAATGACGAACTTAAATACAAACTTAAATCCCCTATTTCACCCCTTTAGGGGTTGAATTTCGAAAAATCCCTTCTTAGTGGATGCCTACGTTACAAAATAAACCTGCTGCCAAAATTTTAAGTTTCTAACCCTAGCGGCTGCACGTTGATAGATCAGTCAGTCAGTCAGCTTCTCCTTTTATATATTTAGATATTGCATGCCCTTGACGCAAGAGGAATTGAAAGTTGAAAGCGCAAGATGAACATGAAAGTGCACGGGTGTAGACATACCAATTGACGCTCAAGTTGACAAAAGTATTTTGACAAACTATACCTCGTTTCGTGACACTAGTTTCGTAATGTAAACCCCGCTTAAGGTACTATCATTCTTGTTGCCCCAAATGCTCAGTGACATACTTCGCTAAGCGAGCATTGTTGATCGATGCACCCATCTGCAACAGATAAATCTTGGCAGGGATACTGTCTCTACATGTAGGATTCTGTTGATCTGTAAATTAACCCATCTATTATACCCAAAAGACAACGAAATAACATCGATTTTGTATGGAGGGACGGGTTTATATGTTTCTAGTATATATGCGTCATACAAAGATGATTTTTAACTTTAACACATTCGAGTCCACAAACTTTTCATAGAGCTCATTCGCCATCCCGCCATACATATTGCTAGTGGATCTTTCAGGAGGGTGGTCCTGGGCATTACGTTTGCGCTAAGAGTGAACCCTCGAGGAGGATTCCTGGCATTAGGTCAAAAACCGTGAAGAATACGCTACTACGTCATAAAATAGGTGTTTGCTTGTTTCATAACGGTGAATTTTCCAAGAAAAACCCGCTTTTAAAATGAGCCCTCCACGAGGGCACCAAGCATGGCGAATGCGACTACGTCTTTGCTACGGCCGAATTCTTGAAAATAATAGTAGGGCAAACAAATGCTTCCCTTGGATAAGAGTACCTACCAGCCTTTAATTGTCCCACTTCAGGGCAGGAATGAGCAATGATAACCAAGCTTGTTTTCCTTCATCGTATGTCAGTGGCGAATTACATTAACTTAGAAAATACATAACATGAAATTGAATAATTCACATAGTATTATATTATTATATATTCGATGTACTCATCGTCGGTTAAGATATGTTTATGAAACAAACAAACATGCAAATACAGTACCTATTTAGTTTACTTCCGCCAAACAAGATCGCTAGTGTGGATGCAGTATGCAGCACCACCACCCCCGCCCACAAATACAAATATGCTGCACATCAGTGGCGGAGGGTGAATTTTCTTAAAAGGGAAGCCGGACCAATTATTTGTTTGAATGATAATTGAAAATAATAGATACTAGTATTTGCCATGTTTCGAAAGGGAAGCCGATAGGAATCGAGTCGTATGGAGCCTTCGCCACTGCTGCACATGCAGGTGTGAAAAAATGCAACATGCAAACCAAACTGATACTATTTAGATATCGATAGTTTCGGTTTGGCGGACTTAAAACTAAATATTGTATTTGCAAATTTGCATGTCATGGATTTCCGCAAACTAACGCCTGATTCCATTATTCGTATTTTCAGGATGACGTCACAGTGTCACGACATGGCATCCCGCTTCGTGTACATCCTGACGCGAGGGAAGAGCAACACACTGGCGCCCGAGGACTTCGTGCCCCTCGTGCAGGATGTCGTCGACACACACCCCGGCCTCTCCTTCCTGAAGGAGGCCACCGAGTTCCACTCCAGATACGTGCATACTGTGAGTAGCTATGTTCGATATACATAGACAGCATAATAGGGAATATGCATGTAACTTTTTTTTCTCTTAATCAATAAAGCACAATAATATAAACCCAAGAAAAGTATTAAAAGTCAAATGTTACTATTATTTCTTGCTCAAAACAATTATTAAACTTCAACAATTTTCTTCTACAGTTCAAACGTCCTTTATTGTCGCGGTCATAATGTGACGTCATAATCCAAGATACTGCTTTGTTTACATCTCTTTTTTAGCTACAAATCATATAAATGAAACTATTTCTTGTGCTTTATTCAAGCAGAAATCACACTTACTAACTTAACCTCAGTAAGAAATCAAACAGTTTGCTAAGAAAAGATTATTTAAGGATTTATTCATATGGATTTTGATGTCACTTCCGGCATTTTCGAAGACGACGCGTTTCGAGATTGCGTTCCGTTCCACGAAAAAAACGTAACATAAAACAATGAATTGTAAAATAAGTAAGGAGTTAAAAAATGTTAAAAAAAAATGCAAATTGTGTCTTGACTCCTATACAATGTATATCTAAATAATAAAAGAGTTTAGAATTACATGCATATTCTCTATTGACTAGTCGCTGTTCATCCGAAAGCCATGAACTCTGCATCATCATTCTAACCTAACCAGTCATACTTTATAATTATCAACGTGTTACAAAAATGTCCCTAAACCCGAAAGGGGATTAAAAGGTCCCTTGTACAGAGTCTATTGGCATTATTTAAAAAAAAAAAGACTGAAAATTTTTTTTTTGGACTAATCATAAAATAAAATCATCACTGAAACGCAACCCTGAAAACTTAAAAGTAAAGAGTAAACTACCCAGAAAGTTATTTACATTCTTACCTAATTTCCTCTGAAAGGTAAATGACAACAACCATAAAAGACTACTTGATTGACATTTTCTTTTTTAAAGGGAATTATGTAACACGTTGTAACTAAACCTATTTATAATATGTATAAGATGTTAAACTTGAGCAGAAAAAGTGGTAGAAAAGATTATTTCTTTTCATAACTTTTTCATTAGCTCATTGATAGCACGAGCGACTGGATTCAATTCTCAGTTTCTTTAGTCTGATTGGCTTTTCTGTTCTTTAGTCTGTGTGGCGTGGGGCTTTGATCGATTAATGGTTAACTCGTCTTCTATCAGACGAGACTAAGAGCTGTTACACACTGCATCCGATCCGGATCCGTGAAAATACGGATATAAAAACCTCGGCCCGAATTCGGATACTGCTTTTCGCACTGCATCCGATCCGAAATCGTGAAAATACGGATCTACAATCTAAAAAACTCGGACCGAATTCGCATATTGTTTACACACTAATCCGATCTTTGATCTAAATCCAAGCAATCCAGGGGCCATCTTTAGCATATGTCCGATTTGAATCCGAGGTAATGCAAAAGCGTTCATACAAACAGTACTACGGCTACTTCGTTCCGTCAATATTTCTTCCGAATTGGAGACTCACGGATGATGGAGAGAAATCGGATGACGGAAGTCGGATCTAGTACGTAGACTACCATACGTATTTTCACGGATTCGGATCGGATGCAATTCGTAACCGCTCTATACGGCTTCTCCGAACTCTAGTTGTGTAGTTAATTAATATAATATTACCTGTCTACAGCTTCGTGGAAACATGTTAGGTAGTAAATTGTTATCTAAGTACGCGAGTCACATCATCTGCCTAGCCTTTTCCCAACTATGTTGGGGTCGGCTTCCAGTCGAACCGGATGCAGCTGAATATCAGTATTTTACATGGAGCGACTGCCTATCAGACCTCCACAACCCAGGTACTGGGTAATACGATACTCTTGGTAAGACTGGTTGTCAGACTTTCTGGCTTCTGACCAACAGTAACGACTGTCAAAGATCTACAAATGACAGCCGGGACCAACGGCTTTACGTGCTTTCCGAGGCACGGAGGAAACTCGCTATGGTAAATGGTCACCCATCCACAGACCAACCTCGGCAAGCGTGGCTTAACCCGGAAGATCGGTCTATGCGGCTGTAATTATTTAGCCACGAGCTCCTCTAAGTACGCGAGTAAATTATCGAAAAGAAAATTTCAAAAGTACTCACGTTTAATCGCGTAGTTTGTTTGATAAGTAAAGAGGAAATGAGCAACATATTGGAATGGCGAACAACGGTATAGCTTAATCCTTTGGGAAATTTCCCGCTGCATACTAAAAGATAGAAACATCACGGGAAGCGAACCGCAATGTATTGTACTTATTTTATACCTATCCACTTTTACTTACCTGAAAATGTTTGTTTTACCGCCTCCACTTAAGCAATTACTGGGCATGACCCTATCGATCATGTTCGCTGTTTTTTGACTGTTTGTAATTTGGTCTGTAGGTATGTCGGTATTAACAGCACGCGAGTAGAATTCTTGTAGTTCTTAGCAACAAAATGGCTTGAACTAAAAGAGTCTATTTTGATATGTCTACACCCGTGCGCTTTCATGTTCATCTTGGGCTTTCAACTTTCAATTCCTCTAGCGTCAAGCGCATGCCATAGGTATTGATTGCCCTAAGACGCATGCAGCATATCGTCTACACCGGTGCGCCTCGGTCAGTCATCAGTCGACATACAATAGACGGATTAGCGTGCGCTAGGGGCATGCGCTTTTGTCGAACTAGTATTAAGGCATGCGCTATGGCGCTTCACGCATGCTTCAGACAAGATGCAAGATGAACGTGAAAGCGCACTGGTGTAGACATAGCTTATGTATGAGTGACGAATTGACGATACTTAATTTCGTTTGGTGCACCCTGGGCAGTCAGGCCTGATTCCAGCTATGCTGGCTGGCTAATGTTTATACTATGTAGATAGTGCCTACATGAGAATAGAGACATAAATCATACAAGAGAATAAGAATAACAAAATCTTCTAATTCATCAAAAGAAGAAATCTAAAACGTGTGCCATTTTTATATTTTTAAGATTACTTTAACAATATCATTTTTTTGTACGGAACAACAGGTTCCGTTTAGCCTTTTTTCCGACTATGGGATAGTTCCCAAAAAAATTTAAAAAAATAGTCCCATAGTAGTCTATGGGACTATTTTATGACTATTACTATTGGGGCTGACTTCCAGTCCAACCAGATAGATATTACTAATTCTAGTCAAAAACTCAATAATTTAATATTTGCATCGAGCATAAATGACGTGAACTAAACTTAGCTTATTTATTCATTTCATAGATTTCCGAGGCAAAATTATTTGTTCTTATTTCATACCATAATAATCGTCTTGTTCATTTTCATTCACAGCCTCATTGATTTGAACTAAGTTCATTTCTTCCATAAGCTGCCAGTCAAATACATTTGACCATGTCTATGGTCTAATTCTTTAAAAAACCAAAGTTTTTAACAAAATATGATTTTTTATTTTCAGGTGATCGCTAGGATATTTTATTGCGTCAACCGAACTTGGTCCGGAAGAATATCGATCCCCGAGCTAAGAAGATCGAACTTACTTCAAGTTATACAGTTGTTAGAAGACGAAGAAGACATTAATCAAGTTACGCAATATTTTAGGTAATTATTGTAAAGAAATTGTAGGTATGTCTACAACATGTTACAAAAATACCCCTAAAGCCGAAAGGGGATTAAAAGGTCCCTTGTAAAGAGTCTATTGGCAATATTTCAAAATAAAAGTAAGACCCAAACCAAAATTAGGACAAATCAGAAAATAAAATCATCACTGAAACGCAACCCTGAAAACATAAAAGTAAAGAGTAGACTACACAGAAAGTTATTTACATTCTTACCTAATTTCCTCTGATCTGAGAGGTAAATGACAACAACAACAACCATGAAAGACTTCTTGACTAACATTTTCTTTTTTAAGGGGAATTATGTAACACGTTGTGTAGTCTGGTCATTACAATTTTGTATAAAAGGTAAACAAACCTTTGTTCGTGAAGAACATTTAGTTTTCTCTAAAAATCCACTATAAGTACACATTAACAGAAAACAAAAATAATTGTTCATAATACTTATTTACTGACGAACACCGAATGTTTTCACGATCATAGGTTTGTTTACCTTTTATACAACATTTTAACGGCTGGACTGTACCTACATAATTCTTATACCTACCTATTTGGCACTTAAGTAAATGTAAATACACTAGGGCACAAAACATCTATACCCTATTCAAAGAACGGAGGGACAAAAAATGTAAACAACATTTGACTAAGTACTCTTACAAAAAGATTTTCTGTAAAATATTTCAAAACATTAATTTCTAACAAAAAGAAATGATGTGATGTTAATTAACTAAAAACACTTTTCGGCCTGTTGTAACTTTTGAATTTTTCATTACTTTGTTTCGTATTTCACTAAAAAGGACAGGGAAGATTGTTTACGTTATTTCTCTTGCCCAGTTCTGTCTTAACCATAAAGGCACGCGGGGCACGGGCCCAGGGCCCCCGACCCGATGGGGGCCCCGAAATGCCGAAACCCAGTGCCTTTGTATTATTCATCCAATAAATCAATTTAAAAAACACATTGGTTTCTTAGTTCGAACGCATCATTAATAAAGCACCCAGATAACCAGGGTTGCTCAGCAAAAGTTTGCATAGCAAAATATTCCTTTAATTTGAGACAAAGTGCTGCCAACTTCAGACTTTCTCATTTTTCACTACAATATGAATAAATAACACTTGAACTACAAGTTGGCGCCAATCTAACAACCAATAAGGTCAGTAAACAAAAAGTTCATAATGATGTTTTCATTCACGTTTTTTTGGCATTCTAAAGGGGCCCCAAAATCTGTGTGCCCGAGGGCCCCTGCATTGCCTAATACGGCCCTGCTCTTGCCTCCTTGAATACGGTATAGTAGTTAGTTACTATTATTTATTTATTCTATGTCCCTACACATTTTGCGATTATCACTAATGAACCTTAAGTCATTGACACCCATTACCAAGAATCATAGTAGTATGATAGTAGTTTAATGTTTACATTTAGTTTAGTACGTAAATAAAGACTAATGTCCTTAATTATCGCTCCTTCTTTATTCATTTTTTTTTTATATTTCTAACCTGTTTGTATTTATTTTCAGTTACGAGCATTTCTACGTCATCTATTGTAAATTCTGGGAGTTGGACAGAGACCACGACCTTTTCATAGACAAGCATGACCTCGCGAGGCATAACGACCATGGTAAGCACTTTTAAGTTATCACGTCCTTATAGAATAAAACCTCGGATCTTCTCAAAGGCGACTCAGGACTTCTGCTAGATGGTAGCTTGGTAGGTATCTTTCTGGACCGTTCTGTGAGGCAGTTTTTGAAAAACAAAATCTTCTTTCTTAGCGTAGGTAGTTTCTGTGAACTTCGATATATCTACTTTACAAATATTAAATAAAAAATATTAATAAAATCTAATTTGAATTGTAATGGGGACAAAACTGTCCCATTATAAACGAAAGAAATTCATTTACTTAGAAATACATCGCTAGCTTTACTTCTTTGTACCTATTGTCTTTTTTAACTTAAAGTACCTAATGAATGTTTATAAGTAAAAAGTAAATAAGTAATTAGAGTTAATGTAGAACTAATTGCCTATCTAGATTTTGTTTTTTTAAAGTGCGTAATTTAAAAGTACATCGCTGGCTAACTGATATAGAAGAAGCCATTTTTTATAAAAACTAAAACGGAACAAATTGCGTATTATGCATATTTCGATAGAACAAATATAGAACTAATTATTTAATGTATTCGTTAAGACGCAGGGCATGGTCAATCGCTAGGTACAGATACACGTAGTTCCCAGGACGACTTTTGCTGAAGGAGCTTTATTACCACTGAAGAACAGCGGATAGCTGTTATGTATTTTTCCCCTAAAACAAAAATATTCAAAGTTGTTACCTCGAATCATCTTTCACGTAACTTATCAACTTTTGTTTCGGACCACGATATAAAACTTCTTGTCATGTTACATTAAAAGTTTTATTTGTTTGAGAAAACTTTGGGCAGAATTATGGCTTCTTTTTGACTATACTAAAAGTTTAATGCGTATAATTTTGAAGAACATAAGCGATTTGACTAACACAGTATTAGATTTTTATTTATTCGTTTTAAGGATAAGGAATTTAAACAGAAAGTTCTAAGTTCAACGTCTATTTCTTTTCGAAATACAAGGTACATTATGCTACATTAGATAATAGTAGGATGAAGTTTGCACTTGCACAATTCAATGAGAAATAACGACCGTTCGTAGACCAACTCTGGGGAACTCCAAGGACCCATTTGATGAAACCACTCTGCCAGTCTGCACTCCATATTTTGGAACTATCCAGGTGAATTTATGTAGTATGGAGTGCAGACTAATGGATGGGCCCAGGAAGAATCTTGTTGAATTCATCTGGGAGCCAATCAGTGCTGGCTAAAAGTTTTTTAAACAAGCGTCACTTTTTTTTCTATTTTCAAAAACAACACTTTAAACGCCCTTCCTTCTATTACAGCCCTGTCAAGCCGTATGATCGAGCGAGTGTTATCGGGTTGCGTGACGCGCGGCAACCAGAACCGCGTCACACCTGACGGTGAACCTCGCATGTCCTACACGGAGTTCGTGTGGTTCCTCCTAGCTGAGGAGGACAAGACGCACCCCACAGCCATCGAATATTGGTTCAGGTAAGTTGCATTTAATAGCAGAACCGGGTGACACTTGATCGGTTCCTATTTGCTGAGGACCTCTAAACACTTGGCTATGGCTGTCCTGTATAATCACAATACCCAGGCGACTATTTAAATAAACGGTGCGCGCCCCGAAATCAAGTAATATTTTTGGTGAAATAGAGCTACTTAGAGAGTAAAAAATGTTAGATTAAATCCTAAAAGGCCAAAATTAACCAAAAACTCGATTTGCCCAAAAAACGTTACTTGTATCCAATAAATGTTGTTGTTCCTCAGATGTATGGACGTGGACGGCGACGGCTACATCTCGATGTACGAGCTCGAATACTTCTACGAGGAGCAGATGCAGAGGATGGAGGCCATCGGGATTGAGACTTTACCCTTTAATGACTGCTTGTGTCAAGTACGTTGATTTTGTTACAATCATAAAATAAAATAATCGGTATTTGCCTGTTCAATACACAAAAACGTATTAAAATAAATTAATTTCGAAAATCTAAAAAAGTTAAATGAAATTTAAAAGTTAAAGAACTCTATTCATGATCTGTTATAGCAGGAATGTTTTAATATTATTAGGCCTCTTGTTCCCACACGTTTTTTCGCCGTAAAAACCTACGGTTAATTAGCTGTGTGTAGACACGGTCATCAATGTTGTATGGACTACTATAGAAGTTTGTTGACGGATACGGCGGCCCAACGGCACGCCTGTGCCGTCGTATGCACCGTGGCTACTCCTCGTTTGCTCACGGTTTGATTTACATTAGTGTTGTATACAACTTGACAGTCTTTGAGAGTTTGTGAACAGCACCGGACGTTTTCGCGACGGGCAATTATTGCATGATAGCATTCCGACGCTGATTTTGTGTTACAAAATGGATATAAATCAGTTTCGGCTGGTGGTTTGCCGAGTCGTGTACAAGCTCACACGATTTTTCTACGACGCGGCTAATACGCCGTACGGTTAAGAAACCGGGCCGTGAACAAGAGGCCTTACGAGAGTGGTTAAGAGATGGCGCTAGAGATCTGTCTAGCGCTGTCACTTTCCCACTCTCGTAATAATATTAAAACATTCCTGCTTTAACAGATCATGGTAACCCCCCAGTTTGTAGAAAGCTTTACTTAAAAGAAAAATCCTTTAGCCACGTAGCGGGCACAAACTCTTAGATATGTTGTGTGTTGTAGCTATCGTTGCTAATCCCTTCCCGAGTCTTTGAAGACCAGACCAGTGTCAGAGCTAAGTGGTACTTTGGAAATACCTACCACAATACCTATGCTCCATGACAGGCAAAGACCACGTGTCCCATAAGTCTGCCAGGCTGAAATGGGATGGGGCGGGTCATATTTATAGAATGCATTGAAGAGATGGACTAAGGTCTGCCTGAGCCGTCGCTGAGTCAGCCAAAACGCGTGATGACATAGACGCCTTCACGAAAGACTGAATCCGCAAAGGACTGCCCAGAGAAGGCAACACAGCGCGGTGTGGAAGGCTATGAGGCCTTTGCCCAGTTGTGGGGTAATAAAGGTTTATAAAAACTAGGTGTTACATGGTGATATTGCTATTTAGAATGGACCTATTGGTACGACACACGATTAACCTCCAGTTTCTGATTTGAGAATTCGGGATAAGCAATACTTAAGTAGGTACTATTTGAGTACGGAGTTGTCACAAAAATGCTTTAAAATCCGTAATTTTTTTGACAACTCCGTACTCAAATGTTACTTAAGTACTGCTTATCTTAGAATTATCAATTCAGAAACCGGAGGTAACACGAATAGGGCAATAATACGCGTATATGACACTTACCGAATTTGTGAAGCTGATTCGCTACGTCATATCGTCGAGTATCAAATATTTGCGTAACCTTGTATACGAAAGAGCTTATTTAAATTTGCATTTCACTCAACAGTAGGACGTCTGTGAGTTGACTTGTTCACGGCCATACACGTAGTCTTTCCAGGCTAACATGCGCAGCGAGAGATAATTTTGTCGTTGTATTATCTCGTACCGAGACAAGATAAACCACACACTATCTCGTCCCGGCACGATATGCGACGACAAAACCATCTCGCGCTGCGCGTGTTATGCTTGTTTCCCACGGTGCGTGATATCGAGAGCTCACGAGCTCGCACCGTCACACCATGGGGAGATACGCGTGCGGAGCGGTGCGCCGTATCCGCCCCAAGTCGGTAAATTCAAAGCCGCCGTGCGAGTACTCTTTCACTTGGTATTTTTGAATGAAAAAATAGCTTCGAATCACGCACCCTCATAATGTGGCTTCCCACGGTGCGTGATTTTACGGATGATACACACAGCCGTTGTGCGCTATCACGCACCGTGGAAAGCCACCTTTAGACTTGCTCGTGTAGGCGATCCGTTGAAATTGCTGTGTATTCTTTGTGTGTTTTACCGATTAAAAACTGATACGCTACTTAGTTCAGAGGTCCAATCTTATTAGTAACTCAACCAGGTAGTACTGCAATATCGATACACAGATATAATAAGTACAAACTTATTTCTAGATGTTGGACATGGTGCACCCTGCTGAAGACGGCAAGATAACGCTGACGGACCTGAAGCGATGCAAGCTGACGCCGATATTCTTCGACACATTCTTCAACCTGGAGAAGTACCTCGATCATGAACAGCGCGATCCCTTCGCCACGCAGCGCGACTCCGACTGTGAGGTGAGCTTACACGTAATGCTGTAATAATGCTGGGCACCAGTGGAGAGTAAATTCTCAAAACATACCCTACTGTCTATGCCGAAAAGACTCTCTTTAACATTATTGTATCTCGTCTGAATTCACGGCTCATCTTCCTTGCGGAAGACGTCCGGACCTTTGGAAGGCATGCACGGGGACACAGGTCCAACGCGCAGAGGCCCCTTTGAGAACTTTAATCTAAAATGGGATGGGGCACCAACCGGGGACTATCCACGGCTGCACTATTGGAGTACAGTCATGGACCGTCCCAGGTGGGTGCAAGACTATTGTAAAATATGGTGAAAAATATCTGGTCTATGGGAAGGGCTGTTAGGTGGACTAGATAACTTCTATTGCCGGAAGAAAACGGCGCGGCGTCTGCCTTTCAACATTTAAAATTGAAAAGTGTTGGCAGACGATATTATTATTTAATCCGAATGATAATGTTTTATCAAGTACTCCTATTGTATGTGTGTTTGTACGGGAGCTATACGAAGTAATCACACCATCTGATTCTTCCTTCTACCATACGAATTCCAGAGTACCGCAAGTTACCATCCGCACTTGGTTGATATCCCTAGGTATATGTTGGTACTAAGCGCTTCTCATCCTTCATTATGCGCACAGCCAAGGTGTGGAACGCCTTGCTTCCAGTGGGGTAATGTTAACGGGTCGTTTAAAGTAAGCGCGAATAGGCATCATCTGGGTGAGATCGATCCATCGATAGAGACTGTTCCACTTTTATTGCCAATAAAAATAGGATTGACCGAAAATTCGCAACCAAGACAAGATAATATACTTACCTATATAGCTATAATGTTCAACCATTTCCTCTGTGAGGTAAGTACCCATGTATAATTTCGTATTATTAATGTTTCAGATGTCTGAATGGGACAGATTTGCAGCCGAAGAATATGAACTTCTGGTCGCGGAAGAAGGCGGCAGCGACGCACAAGACCAAATGTAAGCTCCTCTCGTTAACCACCATCATCATCATAATTATTGTATACTTTATTATAAACACATGCAATAATAATGTTTATTTCTTATCATAAACAGGCAGTTATATAGGATAATGAAAGAATCAGAGAAAAAGAAGTGTATGAATCGATTCTTAGAGTTGTGCAGAGCTAATGGACTGAACGGATTCAGATTATACAAATAAATAATTTGTCACTCGGTGGTAAAGTAGACCATAGACTAGACATGTCTTGAGCCCGTCATGCGCACTAGATAAGATTAGAATCATCATTTTTTAAGCATTTTGCGGCCGGCACACTTGATCACAAACTGTATAGGACCCGCACATACCCTTGTTATTTAACTAAAATCCTTAAAACAATAATATGCAAATATTTAGAAATTACTGCGATATGTTCTGAATGCAAACGATAATATCACCTAGTCAGTTATTAATTCAAGGGATCATTTCCTACCTTACATCATCTTAACACATATCACAATGAAATAAGACTCATGTAGTACCTATTTTTATTTCTGTTATTTATATGTATCTATGTATATCTATGTATGTATTCCACTATTTATTTTTCTTTTCGTTCATTATATATTGTAATTTCTTTCATCAGGGAGGAAGACAGATCTGGCTATGCTAGGGTAAGACTGTGTTGGTGATTTGCAGTGTATGTATTGTGATACTTTGTTGCACTGGCCATGTTCAAACTCGTCTCCTGAGTCACGACGCTGCTTGACAGTTGAGCTTGACGTTGTGCGGACCGCACTTTTGTGCTCTCCATTTGCATTTTGCTCATTTACGATTTGTCGCTTACAAGAATGAACATTTGCACTGAAATGTATTGACATTAAACTACCAAAAATATCGAAATGAACTTCTAAATCTCCTCTCCCAGAATTCTTTGCTGTTGATTTTGCTTGAAAGTCTTTGTCTGCCTTACTGATGAAAAACATATATTATTCCTGTAAATATGTAAACCCTTCCCACTCCGTACACAACTGAACATTTTGAGCTTTTGTTTGTAAATAATACCGAGTCTCAGCATAACGCATGGAGCGAAACTAACAAAGATGAACTTTTTCACTTGCATTCAGTACATACGATTTCGAATGACAGCCGCCAAAAAGCATCTTCGTTAACTATGATTAAAATCTTTCTTAATATTTCAGCTCGTACGATGAGACAGACGAGGACTGTTTATCGCCAAATCTAGACGACATCACCAACACGGAAGTAATCGAAGACTCGAGCGTCGAGGAGTCCACGCTGAGCGAGTGCGGCGCGGCCGCCGTGCGCATGCGCGAGCAGACGCGCGCACCCGGCGCTCCCGGCGTACCCGGCGCACCCGGCGCACCCGGCGCTCCCGGCGTGCCCGGTCCGCCCGGCGCCGGCTACGTCAACCTCAGCTCCATCTACTCCATCGGCGGCGACCGCTGGGCCAACACGCAAAACCCACACGCAAAAAACTGTTTGTCCGATAAAAAACTCCCAGAAAAACCTGTCCCTCCTGAGAAGCCGGTAAGCCTGATGATGGTCAACGGCAAAATGGACAATAGATACGCTGGCTTCGGCAACAATAGTTTCCTGTATTCTCAGCTTCTCGGCTCGAGCGGAGCGCGCGCTAAAGACCCGCCTTCCTACACGGCGGCGACGAGTGGCGCCTTATTCGACAAAATGGGCGACGGCAAAAAGACCGTCACGTCGCCAGTTAAACCTAAGTCGCCTGTTACAAGTCCCGTAAACGGAGTTAACAAAATCTCAGACAACTACGAGCGAGCGGTGGCAGAACGTCTCAGCCCGCAGAGGGAGATCTCCAGACTGAACCGCAGCAGTCTGTTTAGTAAAGTAAATACGGGAGTGGTCTCTAGCAAAGTAAAGAAGAAATCTACCCGTCAGGACGAAGAAGACGAGGATTACGCCCGCGACAGCGACGAATGTTCCATTTAGGACACGCGGATACAGTGATGTTGCCATACGCAATAATTAATTAAACGGTTGTATTTCAGTGAACACCAAAGATTACACGATAAACGTGCAATTCGTGAAAACGATAGATTATCTACCTTACCTGATATCAAATTAGAATAGATGTGAAATATTGTCTCAGCCGTTATGTATTCGAAAAAGAGAAATATTTTTTCAGCGTATCCTAGTGGTTGATACGTGCCTTGTGTCAGTGTAGCGAGTTTAGACGATTCCGCGTTCGAACGTTGTTAGTCGATTAGTGTGGATTAGAACAAAAAGTGCATTATCCTTGAGAAAACTGTTCTTTGGACACAACCTTGTGTTAGTATCGCATTACTAGTTCCAGCATTTTGATAGTGTAGTATTTATGTATGTATTATTTTAATTTACGTCTCAAATTAACCATATCAAACAATGGTATTTTAGTTTGCGCAGGAATTTATGTTTTAAATTCGAATTATATTTAAAATTTTATTGAATTCTTGTCATGTGATCTTTCATGTATTCGTCATCTACAATTAATTAAAAAATCATATCATTCCTCCATCCAGGTCGAAATAATTATTAGTAATGTCATACAATTCATATTGATAATAGGATCACCGTCATTAGAAATCAGTCGTCCATATAGCTTTATTTATTTATTTATCATGACAAAAGTCAGTATAATAAACACGCACAGATTAATTTAGAATAGTAGATAGAAATATTTTTGATAAGGGGTTGACTTCTATCCTGCATCTACCTTCTTTTTTCGAAGTATTTCATATAATGTTGTTTTTAATGTGTATGTGGTGTGTGTAACAAGGTTGTCTTATCTTGTTTTGTTGTAGCGTCCACTCAGGGAGAGTATAGACGCTAATATGTATGTAAGTATTACCATTTTACCAACAGTTGAAACATGGTATTATAATACTTATACCATGAGTTGAAATAGGAACGCTTTCCTCCATGTTGGAGTCAGTGTCTAAACTCAAATAAATTGCTTTTATTCGATCAAATTCGAAGCAAATATTAAATTTATCATTCAATGAAATGTATACCTATCAAATATTGATTTGAATATTATCTTGATTGACAAGCGAGTGTATGGATGTTCGTAAAAAGGAGGAGTTTGTATCGACATAATAAAGAATTTAGTGAAAATAGCGAAGGCAGCTGTATAAATAATAAGCTTCTAGGTAATGCTAGGTAGATTATGTTATGCTCTAGTCTACAGGTGCTGTAACAAGCCAACTGACGGTCTACCACTTCGATGTAATTTCTTTACAAGTTTTCAAATCAACATGTTTGTCACAGCCAAAGAATCGGTTGTTAGATTTTATAATCGCCTAAAGTACTGAGTTTTATTATTCACGGATTTTATATTTCAGTTATTATTTAATAAATTCTCGATAAGATTAATTGCTAAGTAATATGAGAATTACATAATATTCTAATGTTAGTAACGATTTTAAATCCAATTGTTTTCAAGTATGTAGTTTCAAAAACTAAATGTATGACTTCGTACATGTAAAAAATTGTGCCTCATTCATTCTATTTCATGATGAATAAGATAGTAGCATCAAATCACCGAATTCACCCGTACCTACCTATCCTAAAGCTTCATGTTAATATTAAGACTAGTCATTTCCAT
Source organism: Amphipyra tragopoginis (assembly GCA_905220435.1). Lineage (NCBI taxonomy): Eukaryota > Metazoa > Arthropoda > Insecta > Lepidoptera > Noctuidae > Amphipyra > Amphipyra tragopoginis. Next base: position 12,757,373 of record HG991993.1, read on the forward strand.
AATATGTAAATCATTTCTATTTACAATCCTCAATTGAACTAATTTTACCAAGTATTAACCAAAACGATTGTTCACATTTTTAATTAACAAATTTTATTAATATGTTGTGTACTGTTATATTAGAATAATTTTATTGAGGTATGTTTTAAATACCTACCAGTTTTGAGCTTAGCTGTTTTAAAGTTGGAATAATTTAGTTAATTAATTTAGATTAGGTCTGTATACTTAAGTTACCGGTTTTTTAAGGTATTTTTTCGGTAAGAGATTGACTGTCGTAGCGTTCTTTCGTAGTTGTTATACATGAGTTGAGTAGCCTTGTTATAAATGTTTTAATCATTAATCAGGTTAATGTTTTTTTAATGTTTTATCTCATTACAATGATGTGAATACTACGTACCTATCTGAACAACTCCTAAGCCATGTTTCTTAATAGTGCCATTTTTTGTTTTCAAGTGTTTACTAGCAAATATTATCAAACTTGCAATTTGTTACATGAAACTAATATAAATATATAAATTAACTCATAATAACGATGTTAATAAAATAATTTAGCTCCTACATTTATTTTCATCCATTAATAATTTGCATTTGAAAAATGTAGGTATCTTTGAACCTTAATACGTAGGTACCTACGCATTTGGTACGCATGGAATGAAATAGTTACGTTCCTAAAAAGCCTAATAATTAAAAATAGGTTCAGTTTTAATTAATGAACTAAGTAGCTACAAAATTGTAACCCTATAAATAAGTTAAGATTTCCTTGATTTAAAAATAGGTAGGTACGATATTTCGTTTTTATTTGTAGCAGTACCGGTCTAAACTGTATTAATTTGCATATTTAAAATAAAAAACGCAATTTTTTATCGTATTTTCACTATTGTCAATATAAATGCACAGTTGTAGACTGTCATTAACAAATTAGTTGAGTAACTTAGTGCCGCGAGATTAATCACAATGAATCATTGTTTAAATAGTATAAGATTTTTTACAGACATTAGTGGTGACAAAGAAAATGGTGTGTTAACATTAGATACGATGACAGACCTATTGTTAAGTCTCCTAATAAAGTACATTACTGTATTTAATATTGATTTTCATTTCATAGCCTTGCTCAGTTGTTACGTGAAGGGACCAAGGGCCTTGGTCCCTTCATGTAACAACTGAGCAAGGTTGGTCCAAGGCCCAAGGCCACTTTACCATCGAGGCAGCCTGTTTGGATAGGGATTCTCCGACAGATATTTAGAATTTATTTTGTTATCCGTGTCTGGGATATTCTTTGGTGACAGTACTCATGATGAAGTCAAACATGAAGTCTTAATGAAGAAGAATTATGCGGTACAGGCGCAAATGTTAATGAAGAATTGAAGATGTTGGTATTTAAAAATTCATAATGTGGACACCGGTAATTATTGTTCTTTTATAATAATACTAGTATTTACAACATTATATAATTTACTGTTATTAGAATATAAAAAGCGAGATTTAATAAAAATATATACACTATTTTTATTAAAGAATACTCGGTACCGGTAGTAGCCCAGGATTTAAATAGAACTACTCGACAATCAAACGAGCAATCTATTAGTCCCAATTCCTCTCTGGATTACCACAAAATATCAGAAACTATTAACTACAGTCACCGATCATCACGCTGAGCAGTCTTTCTTAAGATTTGGCTGTTACTTAAGAAGAAGTAGGTACTCTGAGACCACAAGTTCCTAGCACGTGTTTATTTAAAATGTGCAACCGTGCAAAAACTACATTGTTTGTAATAGGTAAGTAAGAGCTAATAGGGATAGTCAATTATTACAATCAATAATCGACTAAACTGTGTAACGAAAATATGTCTGAAATGCACATTACTAAAATTTGCAAATGTCAAACAAACAAACGTCAGTGTCAAACAAGTCAACAAATGTCAATGTCAAATAGGGATGTCGGAAGTGAAAAAAATATCGATATTTCGATATATCAATATTTATTAAAATATCGATATCGACTTCAATATCACGAGGAAAAAATATCGATATATCGATTTATCGGTCAAATTTTCAGAGATTTTCGGTTTTAAATAATAATGTATTTAGTTCAGTCTGGCTCAATAATAGGTATTAGTATTTTTTACACAAAATGCACATTATTTTAATGTATGAGAATCTTAATAAAAACGAAGGTAATTCAATCATTATTCCTTTTTATTAGGCAAAATCGATACTTCAGTACGTCCGGCGCACCCTGGGCAGTCAGCCCCGCTACCAACCTTGCTGACTATCTAATCTTTTCACCACAGCATGAGCTATTTTTGTATAACTCTTACTGACATGAGAGAAGAAGAAGATTAGGCAAAATTAGAAAATATCAAAAACTAAATAACAAATTCCTAATATTTTTAAGACCAATTTACTTTTTCTTAAATTTGAAAAAAAATATCGTTTTTGATACGATTTCGATATTGAATATTTTGTATCGATATATCGATATATCGGATTAAAATATATCGGGTAAAAATATCGATATATCGAATCAAAAATATCGATATTTCGATATATCGATATTTTTTCAACAAGCCTAATGTCAAACATATCAACAAATGTCACTGTGGAGGGTAGTTCAAGTTGCGTGGAAAGTTCATATAAAAACTAATTTATTTTTAAATAGCGGCCCTTTTATTACAAAAATGCCTTTTTACGCAGTAGCAAAAGGTCGGACTAAAGGAATATTTATGACGTGGCCTGATTGTGAAGCTCAAGTGAAAGGTTATAGTGGTGCCAAATACAAGAAATTTGATTCCGAAGTGAGCGCTCAAGATTTCATAAATTCATTCAATGAAGGTGACACTAGTGCCAAGTCGAAGCAGTCCAAAGGCGATTCAAAATCCGTTGCCAGTTCTTCAACTAACCTAAAAAGGAATTTTTCCACAGCTAGCAATAGTCAAAAGACAGATAGCAATAGTCAAAAGACAGATAGTGATAGTCAAAAGACATCTAGCAACAGTCAAAAGAAAAGTGTCTCAAGGAAACCCAAAAGGAAAACCTTTGCTATTCCCGGTTATGAGGAAGAGAAGGATGACTCTCATGACTATAATTCTGACGATTCCGACGACTTAAACACGATACTATCAAAACAAATGGACGACATAGAACTGAGACTGAAAACATTTGAGAAAGGCATTGATGAAATTATCAAAAAAGCTCCCAAAAAAACAATTCTCATAGAACCTCCTCAAAATAAGAGACGTAAGACAAGTGGTGGGAATGGCGAATTTGAGACAGACAGTGATGGTTATGTGCAAGTGTACACTGATGGGGCTTGTTCATCAAATGGCAAGAGTGGTGCCCGAGCTGGTCTCGGTGTGTACTGGGGTGATGGTCATCCCCTCAACATAAGTGAGCCTGTATCCGGCCGTGCCACTAACAATTGTGGAGAAATCCAGGCTGCCACTCAAGCTATAAAGGTTGCACACCAGAATGGAGTCAAAAAACTGTCTATCAACACAGACTCAAAGTTTCTAATAAATTCTGTTACCAAATGGATGCCAGGTAATTATGAATAGGACCTTACTCTTAAGATAATATCGAGCATCTTAAGGAAGAACATTGTAAGCGACACACATACAATTTTACAGGAGAGGTATTTTATTGGTTATTTATTAATTTTAGTTTTATGTTATGATAAAAAAGTGAAATAACTATATTCTGTTGTTTACGGTGTTTTTCCATAACAGGCTCGATATTTAACTTATCACATACTGTAATTATAGACACAATAGATAAACAATAGCACTGACCATCCGGATCGTCGCGCGGGACGATACCGGTTAAGACATTTAACAAAATGCCCACGTACAATGGTCCACTTAAAGGACTAAGAAGTGCGGAAACCACATCTCCTAACATAGAACATAGATAGACATTTAACAAAAGTAAATATAGTAAAAATTACATTTTGCTTTTAAATCTTTAGTGATCCTCATTTGTTATTCATTCTGCTTAGCCTTTTCCCAACCATGCTGGGGTCAGCTTCCAGTCTTGCCAGATGCGGTTGAATACCATTATTTTACATGGCGACTGCCATTAGAACTCCACAACACAGTTACTGGGCAATGCTGATATCCTAACGTTAGACCGTTTGTCAGACTTTCAGGCTTCTAACTACCCGTAACAAATTGTCACCCATCCACTGACTGAGGCAAGCACAGCTTAACTTTGCAGATTGTATGATCCATGCTGTTGTTAATTTGCCATGAGGACCTCTTTGAGTAATATGCAGCTTAGTTAATCAATTGTCAATTATGTTTCAGGTTGGAAACGAAAAGGTTGGAAACTAGCTTCTGGAGAACCAGTAAAGAATGAGAAAGATTTCAAAGACTTAGATAGCGTACAACATAAGTTACAGATTAAATGGAACTATGTGGAGGCGCACCGAGGAATCCATGGCAATGAGATGGCGGACCAGTTGGCTAAGGCTGGAGCCACTATGTATAATAAATGATCTCATCATTATTATTATCATTACCGTAGCAGCTTATACCGTAACAAAATGAAATTTTGTATTATTATAATAAGATCGATGCAAACCAACTCTACGGATTATATTACATTCCTTTGATAAGCATCAATGCAAATGATTGGCATAATTGCAGAAAATAAAATGATAAGGTATTCCTTGATAGGCTCTGAAAAATGATAAAGTAATCCTATTCAATCTATGTAAATAAAAATTAAATGCTGTTTGTTGGTAAGCGCGTCAATTGAGAACGGCTTAACCGATTTAATGGCAAATTTTTGTTTTAAAGTGTTTGTAATAGTCTGAATTAGGTTTTCATGGAAAGAAAAATTGGGAAAGTTACCTGCAAAGTTGGCGAATTCAAAACTGAAAGTTCTTCTTTCAATGGGGTTTTTGTGTGACGGGACAGTGCCTGTTTTGTCAGCTAGTTTGTAATATAAATAAACAAACCTAGAGGGAATCTGTAAAACAAAATGTTATTTAATTTGTGCATTATTTTGCTTTGTTCCTATTGATTTTATTATGTAATTGAATGTATTATTAATGTATTAATCACTGAATACAAAGTTGCATTTAAAATCGATATTCATTATTTGGAGAAAAACTTGGCTGTGTACTTAATTATTATTATTAATTCTGATGTGCTGAAGAAAAAAAACAGCGTAATATTATGTCTTTGCTCAATCTGGAAATTGAAAGATAAATACATAAAGTGAAAGAAAATGTAGCATTTCCTTTTGTACATTCCTTTGCAGGATTTACAGTAGGTACCTATTATCTTATGTACAGGTGATGTTTTTTTTTTCAAAACATTTCGTTCTAACTCCCGGCTCAACTAGCTGGTTTACGAAAAATCTAAACATGCAGTTTTTGTAATCTCCAGAGTTCGATTAGTCAGTTATCATTTTTTCTTTCTTAAGGCTCATTTACACGGAGATAGTTCCTCGAAGCGAGTCTCATGCTATCTCTGTTTTTATCGCAGAAAAAGACAACGACAGAACGAGTCTCGCTTCGAGAAACCTCTTTGCGAGAAACTATCCTCGTGTAAATCGGCCTTTAGAGAATCGTAGACGGAAGGAGATGTGAACAGACTGTAACAGACCGAATCGGTCGGCAAAACTAAAACAAAAGGTTCTGAATGGTAGGGTTGCCAACCCTTAATTACAAAAACTAGGTTTGAAATTGGAAAAACCAGGACAATTTTATTCAGTTTAAAAACAAGACGCAGTAATAGACTAGCAATAGTTAAATTAATAAGTAGTGAAAATTACATAAACGAAGTTCAAGTAATAATAATTATCAACTTTTTTAATAAAAGTATTTTCGTAGTAGCCGGGCCGGGCGTCACGGCTTTTCTTAAGAAGTCATGGTAAGCCAAGCCCCCAGATCAGGGGGCTTACTAAAACCTGTTATAAAAACGTTCAAATGCCAGCCAGTCAATATCCGTTCAAAAGCAGGCCTGCTTCTGAATCGCTAAAAATCGTACCATGACAGTACAAAAGGTGAACGACTATTCAACCAAGTTGAACGGATAAGCTTGTTCGTGGTACGAAAAGTCTATACAAAAAAAACAGGTGAACGGATTTCGTAAACGTCAACGTAGCAGGCCTGCCGCAGGCCTGCTCTAACGATGTCATAGTATAAAAAAGCAGGGCAGTTCAACTTCCAGGCAACTTCTGCCCTGCTTTAAGAGGTCATGGTAAGCCCCCAGAAGGAGTTATTGCCAAATATCCCTATCGTCAATGTAGTTTTGTAGTATGACCGACGTTTTTAGTCAAAAGTACTTTTGAGTGTAACATCAATAAATACAACATTTTAGTTGTTTTTTTTTTCAATTTCGGCCTTCACAGCTTTTAGGCACTTTTTTATTCATCTGCTGGCAATACTAGTCGCCTCCCGCCTCGCCAATCACCAACCAGCGCTCTCTTCCGTTCGATCCGTCACTAACCTTCACTTCCGTCTCCGATCTTCAATCTTCATCTTACGCTACGACTTCGTTGAAGTACATTGTCGCTGCGCAAAACTTAATCAAACTTCTTAAAAGTAATTTACGGGCTCTTGAAAACGAGTTTATATAAAAGAGATAGAAAAGAAATTCAAGATGAGCAGGAGGAATAATTCTGGCTATGTTCCCGTGTACACTGATGGGGCCTGTTCATCAAATGGCAGAAGCGGTGCCCGAGCTGGATATGGTGTTTACTGGGGTGATGACCATCCTCTCAACGTGAGTGAGCCGGTGTCTGGCCGTGCGACTAACAACAGCGGAGAGATCCAGGCTGCCACTCGAGCTATACAACAAGCTCACCAAAATGGCGTCGAGAAGCTGGAGATCAACACAGACTCGCGGTTCCTAATCGACTCTGCTACCAAATGGATGCCAGGTAATTAACAAGAAATAATTCTCTAGGCCCTATATCATTAATAAGATTGTAATTATGAAAAAAAAACTACAGTAAACTACCTGGGTACCGAGGGTAGGTAGTCGACACATTTTTTCAAAACAAATATTTATAATTTTTTTAAATATACCCACATAGTTGACTTATTTAATTAAGGTCATATATATCAATTTAATGTTGCATGACCTTCGCAGGGTCAGGCTCACTTCCCAGTTTGTACGTGCGAGGCGATTAGGAATTATTTTGTTCCACTAAAATCACGAATTTTCTCTATTCTGATATTATGACAGTCCATTTACAGCTATAAATGTATATTATACTTTCAGGCTGGAAACAAAATGGCTGGAAGCTGTCGTCTGGTGAGCCAGTGAAGAACGAGAGAGACTTCAAAGAGCTAGACCGAGCACAGCGTAATGTACAAGTCAAATGGAACCATGTTGGAGCACATCAAGGAGTACATGGTAACGAGATGGCCGACAAACTGGCTAAGGCAGGGGCTTCAAGATATAATTAATATTTTGTAACAGGTTTAATGCTTATAGTACACACCTCCTTACTATTATTATGATGTCAAAACTAGGAGGGAAGCAGACTGACCTTTTTTACGTTTTTGTTATTAAGTTTTCCCCCTCACCAATACTACGAGTAGTGATGGAGTCTTCCTTTGAAGCGATTTGCCATTTATTGTATAACAGTATGCTAAGTCATGTGCCTTATATTTTTACATTCCTGTTGATTAATCAATGTAAAAGTCATTTACCGAGTTAGAATTATGATTGTTTAATTCACTGGTAAAAATGGCTGTGTTGTGAACCATTAAAGAGTATAAGATTAATATAAGAAGTTTGTTTAAACATAATTAAGGAAACAGGATACAGAGAAAAGTTTTTTGGTTTGTTTTTTTATGCATATGAATGCTGTACTAATGCTTCTCCGCCAACTACTAGTGGTGAGAATAAGCATAAAGTTTGTTAAAATAAGAACAGTTATTAAAAGTTTTTCATGATTTCATTTGTTTCATTAATAAAAGTACATCCAGCAAACATACATTGCCACTTACTAAAGAAATTCTGAGTTAGTGGCAAAGTACAGTATGCTTAAAATTACTTTGCCATTCTGAAACCAACCCTTTCAGGCTTATGTTGATCATTTCAGATCAGAGGGGCAAAGTTATTTTATTCATACTGTATCAATAGATGGAGGCCTTAGTTATTTAAAATCTAGTGGCCTTTAAATCAAAATTCCATGATGTTGTAATTAATGCCTGATGACATAAATTAGGTGGCATTTGTTACCTAACACTTGAGGGGCCCGTAGAGGTAGATGCTATAAATTATGTTTTTATGTTATGTTAAGGCGTCTACACACCAAGGCCGCCGGCCCGGCGGGTTGTTGCGGCCAACTGGGCGGGCGAACATGACGCAAAACAATTAGTGAGGTCCGCCAAGCATGTTTTGCGTCATGTTCGCCCGCCCAGTTGGCCGCAACAACCCGCCGGGCGAAGCCGCCGGGCCGGCGGCTTTGGTGTGTAGAGGCCTTTATCCTTGAGACAGTCGTAAACTTACTTAAATACCTACCACAATATTATTGCGACACTAGTACGATCAGCGTTACACCAGACTGAGAATTATCAGCCTCCCAATTGTATTATAGTTAGGTTTCATGTTATTCTAATTTGTAAATCGTTGAAAGCAACCTATACTGTCGTTAACATCCGCTTTGCTGTATTGTGTTTCTGATGAGTAAGCATTGTATGTTGTGGGAACTGCATTTGTAACATGATATGTTTACAGAACAAATTCTTAGCTGGTGGTACTTCAGTCGACAAAAAGGGCAACCTTTGTGTTTATGTTACACGTAACAGGGTGACTGGGAATTCGACATAATCCAACGAGTTATATTAGGGATTATTGGCAATAAATTAACTTCCATCATCTGTGGGTCGCAAATAAGCGGTTGCCCAGATTAGGGTTCGTTTTTTTTGACTTTCCTATCGAAACAAAAACCTGGAATAAATTGTACTCATTTCTGGGCACTATAATGATACTTTTCTAAAACCTGGTTAGCTAACAATAACTTTAGATAAACATTCTCAATGTCTCTAGTAGGTATTCCCTTCAAGCAATAGGTCGAAGTACTGGTGTACTGTATACTTAGTGGTAAATTGAATTGGTCGTAAAGACGTAGGTACCTACCTCTATTGTAGCGACGCATTAATTTTGTAATAAATGGTACTCAGGCGCATGTCTGCATTGGAAAGGCGCAGAAAGCGACAGCTGGGGGCTAATAATGTCACATTTGGTAAATAATATTTCGTTTCATAATCATGTGCAATGGGGTCATTCAATAGGCAGTTGCACTGACTGCATAATTATTGACTGCCTGCGAGCTGCATTTGGTAGTGTTAGCTGTTGCAACTGGATATGTATAAGCTGTGCACTTGAAGTTAGGTACGAATATGAAACGAAATACGATTCTGCAAATGCGATTCTATACCCCTTAAACAGCTTACCTAATCACTGTAATTTGACCGAAAATTATGAAATGTGTTATGTATAATTTAGAAACAGGTATTCCACTATCAATCATGATGTTCGTTTGTTTGCAGAGGGAACTTTTTTTTTTTGTAATCTGCCCCGACTCTTATTTCTCCTTTATCGTGGATGCGTTTACAGACACAAATCTCACTCACATACACAAATGCCCAGACCCAAAACAACTATCTGTAAGTCATACAAATGTTTGTTCCATGCGGGAATCGAACCCACGACCCGTAGCGCAAAGCCAATCGCTCAGCCACTGCACCAAACGTGTCGTCAACTTGGAAGACAAGTTATGAAAAAAATATGCAAGTAATTTGTCAGTGGTATATATATGTAGCAGGTATTTAATAAACTAGCAAAATCATGATTAAAAAACCGGCCAAGTGCGAGTCGGACATGCGCACGAAGGGTTTCGTACCATTATCTAAACGGCAAAAATACCACGTTTGTTATAAGGGAGCCCTCTTAAATATTTATTGAATTTTTTAGTATTTGTTATTAGCGGCAACAGAAATACATCATCTGTGATCAACTTCAACTGTCTAACCTTCAGTTTCTGATTTGAGAATTCGGGATAAGCAAATACTAAGAAATATTTGAGTACATAGTTGTCAAAAAAATGCTTTAAAATACGTCATTTTTGTGACAACTCCATACTCAAATGTTACATAAGTATTTGCTTATCCCGAATTCTCAAATCAGAAACCGGAGGTAAATAACACGGTTCATGAGATACACCTCCGGTTTCTGATTTGAGAATTCGGGATAAGCAAATACTTAAGTAACATTTGAGTACAAAGTTGTCAAAAAAATGCTTTAAAATCCGTCATTTTTTTGACAACTCCATACTCAAATGTTACTTAAGTATTTGCTTATCCCGAATTCTCAAATCAGAAACCGGAGGACAGCCTGGTGGCAGACGGACAGCGGAGTCTTAGTAATAGGGGTCCGTTTTACCCTTTGGGTACGGAACCCTAAAAAGTATTAACTCATTGAAAACCAATTTCAGAAACAATAGTGGCGGCTAATCTGCAGCGCTGGGACATTAGCAGATTGCAGCATGGTCCTAGGTACCAGGGATACATAAACTGTGTGCCAGTGTGCTTCAACTACTAAATAAAGTGCCATTGTGTTTTATGATTGCCTGGTGAAGAAAAATTTTGTATTTTTTGGAGTGGCGGGTATATCGTCAAATTGCCATATGTATAAAGTACAAATTACCAGGGATACATAACCTCGTCAAGGTGTTTGAACACCTAAATAAAACCCCATTGTGTTTATGATTGCCTGGTACCTCAATAAGTAGTAACTAGACCGTTGTTCGAAGGAATAACGAACCTTCGGACTAACTCTTATGATTGCCTAGTAGTTACCTGGTAATCCGGACTACATATTATTATTCTTTTGTACCAGGAACGCATAAAATGTCAGTGCGTTTTTATGATTCCATAGTACCCACACTTTTTATACTACCTACATCTATTATACCAGGAGCACTTAAAACGTCAAGTTATTTATAATTTCCATAGAAGTAAGTTCTAAAGTCCTTGATAATTTCCAATAAATAATCATTTATGTCAAAGCAGTCCAATATCATAATCGCCTAATATAAATAATTTTTAAAGGGCAATACAGCATACATCGTAAACTTCGTAACCAACGAACGTTGGTCAATTAATAACTATTGAATTTGGCCAAACTTTGTATTAGAAGAATCCGGTTTCATTCGGTTTTTGGCGGTATCGAGACCCGTTCGTTGGCTAAGCAGGTGTGTCCGCTGCGTAAGGGGTTAATATTATAAATGAAATAAAACAGGAAATCGATTTCATCCTTTATTTATTGAATGAAACAGTTTTGTAGGTACCATTATGTACTAAAAGCTCTTAATAGTAATGTAACCATACTATTTACAAACAAAGAAATCACTCGACATTTATAGAAACAGTCTACTTCTGTTCTCAAAATAGAGGTTTATTATACTAATGTAATAAGGAGGATCTTTGAATTGCATGTTTGCTTGCGTAGACACTTCATCCAACTTGCTAAGCGTATACTTAACACATACGGATTTAAGAAATAATGGTCTCCCTGTCTCAATGAAAGAGAAATAGAGAAATGGGGGTCATGTAAACTTTTGTATACAATCTTATTCAATAAATCCATTGCGATATCATTGCGTGCTCGCATTGCCTCATTCTAAAACGATGTGTCTAAACACAGACGACAGAACCATAATATATACAAACACGATTAAATAATTGAAGGCATCGCCTTTGATAGAACGTTGTTTTAACTAATATCAGTACTGAATAACAACTAAAATGCACATTACAAGACGTAAACTTAACATTAGCAGTCTTAAAATTATTGTAAACAATACGTAGTAGTCATATGGTAGAGTCGTGATCAGAAATATTATAACTTGAGCAACAATACTCCGGTATAGACTAAAGGGACTGTATGGACATGAGTAGTGAAAAGCCAGAAATCTATGTAAGAGATAGAAAAAAAACAACAATCAAGTTACGCTAAATTATTATTTCGTTTTATGTCACAGCGAATGCTTTCGTGACACATAAAGGAAGCGGGTAACCAGCGCCGACCTACCAGCGCTTATCGGTACTGGTCCGTGCAGGTAACCGCTACATAAAGGAAGCGGGTAGAAGCAGGGGCTGGCATGTTTTTAACAAAAATACACCTTGTTCCAAATACAAATTCGCGCAAATACAGCAACAAATGACGGCTTACCAGCGCTGATCGGAGCAGGTCGGCGTCGGTCGGAGCTTGTCGGCGCTGGTTCGCCACACAGTATAGAGACTACCTGCACCGACTAACTGCGCGGACCAGCACCGACAAGCGCTGGCAGATTGGCGCCGGCAACCCGCTTTCTACGTGTATACGCACTTACAATATTTGTTTTCGACACCAGGCTTACTAGGTTATCCTGAAATACATACGTTATAGCCGGTACATAATAAATATGTCAAACATAATAACACGAAAAATCAGATACAAGTTCCATAATATTATATTCACTGACAAACATTGATGAACGAATTCTAAATCCACGAACAACAGTATTGCTGCTTCACACATTATCATCACAACATTCGGAACATAATATTATTTAATTTACACTATATACACAAACTAAAAGCGAATACAAGACAAAAATATTTAGGATTATAAAAATTTTAAAATCCTTCTTTGAGCTTACAAAATAGGCTCAACTTAAAATTTTGGGCGCTTTTAAAAAAGAACGAATCATATTATAGAACATGCATGAGCATTAAGGTTTTGGAATTGGTATAATGTAGTTCCAGGCAACAATAATTTGTTGTAATGTTTTAAAATAATAACATTCTTAACTTTACAATGTGTCAATGCTTTATAATGGCTTTTTCGTTTACAAACTATTTTAGCGTCTGCTTATAAAATTAATATTCTATTAAAACGGGACTCAGAGGAGACTAGCTCAGAAATAACAATAACAAAATAGTTAAGCAAAAAGTAATAGACACATTATCGTAAAATCACATTGTTATTTACATTTTATCGATTATCAAAATGAATTATCTAGCCAATGACTAATTAAAAACGGCAGCTGAGCGCATACTTTAGAACATCGATTTTGTGACAAATTAAAGAAAATACTGTTTTCAATTAACTCAGTCTGCCACAATCAGTACGCAGTTGTAGATAGCAGATAATGTATAATTAAATTAATTCAAGTTGTCCCATGCTTATCCACTTGAATATTCAACGTCATATTTTTTTTTTGATATTGTACTTCGTAAAACACCAAATAAGTATTCTCATATTCACCATACAGGCTACAGAAGGTTCAAAAGGCTGTATGTATAGCCGTATGCGCTACCTAACACCACTGAAATGAATTTAAAACAAATATGTACATTTTATTGCCAGATACAGAAAGTCAGCAATAAGTTACCTCATTATAGGCCAATCAAATTAGCTAAACCTGGACATAATTCGATAACTGTAATTTTCTTTTTCTATGACATAAAGTATTGTTAGTTATAGTTAAAATAAATAGAATTAAACACTTTAAAGGTCCGCGTCAGTGTAAAAAAAATGAAAAACTAAATTATCAACACATTTTGATTTCGTAAGTACAGCATAATAAATAACTTTGTAAAAGTACCTTTATTATGATATGACGCTTGTATTCCAGTAAAAAACGTCTAAATTAAACTAATTAATCATTCGGGACTATCATTAATGAAGAAGGTTCAGTAAGTTACAGATTTTTTGCATTAGCTTACCAGAAATTATAGATAACTATAATTCAACTGTTTATTCTGCATAGTTTAACATGTGTGTTAATAAATTATTAAAAATTAAACAGATTCTCTTTGCGGAATTATAAAGTCACAAATATTTGTAATTTTTGGAATGCCAAAATACATAACTCCTTCAAAAGTGTTTAATTCATGCCTTCAAAATATGTTTAGTACCTTAGTAAACAAATTAAACAATAAATGTTCACGATTATTCATTTATTGATATTTTTTCTTTGTTACATTTCAATATAAACGTTATTCTTTGTAGCATAAGGTCGTAATTTCTTTGTGTCCCATTTCCCGACCGTGCTATCGCGAGTAACGAGCGATTTTTGTATCTCACTATTTATTACTAGTTTTTGCCCGCTACTTCGACCGCGTGAATGTCGGTTATTATCACGGATGCTGACGAAGTCACGAATTAAAAATTAGCCTTTGTCCTTCCCTAGGTTACTATTCTGTGCCTAGGGATCGAGCAATCTTCTTCTTAATTATATAAAGGGTGTCCCTGGAAGTATGGATCAAATCGAATAGGAGCGTGGGCAATGTCATTTCCAAACTTTGTAACCCTGAGATTCCTGAGAATGTCGGTGCAATTTTTTACGATTCAGAAGTTATGACCAATTATTGTTTTTTTTTTCAATCACTAGGTATGCATAGAAAAAATCATAAAAAAAACTATCAGGAGCTATCATTTTTTTAGGGTTTTGGCGAACAGTAGGCTTTTCTTGTTGTAGTACTTTTACGCAGCTAGAAAACATGTGTTAAATAAGAAAAAATATTCACTGCAAAGGCTTTTTTGGTCTGGCAAAAATTTTACTCAAGTTTTTACTACTACAGTTTTGAAATGACCTTGCCCACGCCTCTATTTGATTTGATCCATACTTCCAGGGACAACCTGTATAGATTATATACTACTATTCAATTGTTTCCACTTTACAAAAAATAAAATGTGTAGTTAACTAATAGACTAAACGTTGGGCAGTTCGCTCACACCGCGGCATTTTTCTTATTTTTAGCACTTCTAAACGAAATGTCCGATTCGAATAATTTAAAGAGCATTTTACATGTACATAATCAAATCAACCTTGATTATGAAGCTATTTACTTGGATAAGGATTAATATCATGATAGGAATGTCTTCATTTTTCGATTCTACTCGTGTTTTGATCGACTTATTTGAACAAAAAACGGTTGATGTGACTTAACTATAATAATTAGACATAATATACCCTCACGGACTTTTTTGTGGATAATGAAGAGTGCTATAAACATGTAGTACATTATTTTTATGTATCGTCAATAGTTTTCGCAGCGCACGCCAAATAATATTTTTTTTTAAGAAAATTTTTGATACCTTGGGTTACATTATTGTAATTTTCTTACGGATCTCTAATTTTTTGATAATAAAATATAGCCTATGGCACTCACGGATAACGTAGCTTAGATTGGTGAAAGAATTTTTGAAATTGGATGAGTAGTTTCGGAGATTACCTCCAATATACAAACAAACTTTACCTCTTTATAATATTACTAGCTTTTTCCCACGGCTTCGCTCGCGTTATTTTAAAATGTAACCTATAGCACTCAGGGATAACGTAGCTTTCTATTGGTGAAAGAATTTTTGAAATCGGATGAGTAGTTTCGGAGATTATCTCCTACATACAAACAAACAAACAAATTCTACCTCTTTATAATATTAGTATAGATATACCTAGTAAGAATTCGATAGGCTATATAGTCAATGATTGTCAAACTTTTATGAACACGTGGCACCGCGGATCGGTTATTCCCGTTCGCCACCGCCATTATTGCCCCCTCCGGTGGCGACTGGGAATTATTCTAAAAAAATATCCCAGTCGCCACCTCCGGGTGGCAAACGGGAATGTTGGTCAGTAAAAATCCCAGTGGCCACCCCTAATAATAGTTAAAATAAATGCTATATCTTTAGTCAACCAATAATTCGACCTAGTCAATTTCGACTAGGGCCGAAATTTATTGAAATATTGTGTTCATTAGATCGATAATAACTAAATTGTTCAGGATGAGGTATTATGATGATTTTACTGTTTTGTGATAGGTACTGTTTTCCAATTTTTTGTAAATTTTGGTAGGTATATGTATCATCATCATCATCATCATCATTCAGCCGAAAGACGTCCACTGCTGGACATAGGCCTCCCCCAAGCATCGCCACATCGACCGGTCCTGTGCTTCTCGCATCCAGCGGTTTCCCACGACCTTCACCAGATCATCGGTCCACCTTGTGGGAGGCCTACCCACGCTGCGTCTTCCGGTACGCGGTCGCCACTCCACAACCTTTCGGCCCCATCGGCCATCCGTTCTGCGAGCAATGTGCCCCGCCCACTGCCACTTAAGTTTGGCAATTCTTCGAGCTATGTCGGTTACCTTGGTTCTCCTGCGAATCTCATCATTTCTGATATGATCACGCAGGGTAACTCCGAGCATAGCCCTCTCCATTGCCCTTTGGGTAACCTTGAGCCTTCTTATGAGGCCCATTGTGAGCGACCACGTTTCAGTACCGTATGTAATCACTGGCAATACGCACTGGTCAAAGACTTTCGTCTTGAGACTCAGCGGTAGTTGGGACGAAAAGATTCTACGCAGCTTCCCGAACGCTGCCCAGCCGAGTCGGATTCGACGATTAACCTCTTTCTCGAATTTGGACCTACCTAACTGGACAGTTTGCCCTAGGTAAACATAATCGTCGACAACTTCGAGTGTAGAGTCTCCGATCTTCATGGGAGTGGGTGTTACATGGATATTTGACATGATCTTTGTCTTATCCATGTTCATTTTAAGACCCACTCTTTCGGAAGCTCTACTAAGGTCATCGAGCATTGTACTGAGGTCCTCCATGGTTTCAGACATGATGACTATGTCGTCGGCAAACCGAAGATGAGTGATGTACTCGCCGTTAATGTTGATGCCTAGCCCTTTCCAATCCAGAACCTTGAAGACATCCTCCAGTGCAGCGGCGAACAGTTTCGGAGAGATGACGTCTCCCTGCCTCACACCTCGCTGCAGAAGGATAGGTTTCAAGGTCTGATCCTGTAATCGGACTGACATAGTGGCGTTTTCATACAAACACTTCAGCACTTCGATGTACCGATAGTCAATCTGGCACCGTTGAAGAGACTGCAGTACAGCCCAGGTCTCGATCGAATCGAAAGCTTTCTCGTAGTCCACAAACGCTAAGCAAAGAGGCAGGTTATATTCTTCGGTCTTCTGTATAACCTGCCGCAGCGTATGTATGTGATCTACGGTACTAAAGCCTTTTCGGAATCCGGCTTGTTCGGGAGGCTGGAAGTCGTCAAAACGGTTCGTGATGACTCTTGAAAACAGCTTGTAGACATGACTCAGAAGTGAGATGGGCCTGTGGTTCTTCAATAGGGTATTATCACCCTTTTTGAAGAAAAGTATCACCACACCTCTGTTCCATGCCTGTGGCGTTTTCCCGTCGAGTATGACGGAATTAAGTAGCTTCTGAAGGGCCTTATGGACCGGTTTTTCACCCGCCTTCAGAAGTTCGGCCGTAATTCCGTCATCGCCCGGCGCCTTGTTGTTTTTAAGGTACTTCAGAGCCATCCTAATCTCGTACGGGCTGACGTCCGGGATGTCTTCGGTATAGTGTCGGATCAATCTAGCTCTTCGGTCGTTTGCCAGATTCGCAACGGGTTCGCTTGTTGAAGTATACAACTGTCCATAGAACTTCTCGACCTCTCTCAAAAGCTCTGGTTTGGCGGATACGATTCTGCCGTCATCGGTCTTCAATTTCGTAAGCTGACTCCGCCCAATAGACAAATATCTTGCAAAAACTTTGGAGCCCTTGTTCCGCTCAATCGACTCCTTAATACGCTTTGTATTAAATTGGCGTAGATCGCACTTCAAGGACTTAGAGATCCGTCTATTGAGCTGCCGGTACATAAGCGCGTCATCTGGAGACTGCAGAATCATCTCGTGCCTTGCGTCCATGAGCTTAAGAGTAGGGTCAGAGAGCTTTTCGGTTCTATTTCTACGACGGGTCTTGAAGATCTTAGACCCGACAGTATGGACAGTTTCCACAAACCCATCGTTGTAATCGTCCACGGAGCTCCCTAGGCATTCGAAACGATTCTGAAGTTCAATCTGAAAGCTCTCGGGGTTATGGACCTGGATCGGTGCAGGACGGAGCGTAGACTTCATCAGTCGAGATCTTTCCAGTTTGATATTTAGATTCAATGTGCCTCTTACCATGCGGTGATCGCTTCCGGTTTTCACCGCGTTGATCACAGAGACATCTTTGAATATTTGCTTCCTAGTCGACATAATGAAGTCAATCTCATTTTTAGTTGCACCATCAGGGTTCAGCCAGGTCCATTTCCTAACTAGGCCTGGAGGTGGCCCTAAACAAGTCGGAGGCCATCGCTTTCCATGGCCCCCGACGGGCGCCGCCGCCGGGATCACACATCGTGGTCGGGGGGGCTCGAATTGCTGTCGAGCCAACCATGAAGTACCTAGGATTGGTGCTCGACAGCCGGTGGGACTTCGGCCCCCACTTTCGGCGGCTGGCGCCCAAGCTATTGGGCACGGCGGGCGCGCTGTCAACGCTGCTTCCCAATTTGGGGGGCCCGAGCACCGCCTGTAGGCGGTTGTATGTGGGGATTGTGCGATCGATGGCCCTGTATGGCGCCCCGGTGTGGACGCCCGACCTGACGGCCCGCAGTATCGCAATACTGCGAAAACCGCAGAGGGCGATGGCCGTCAGAGTCATCAGGGGTTATCGCACGATCTCCTACGAGGCGGCTTGTGCACTGGCCGGATCCCCGCCCTGGGACCTGGAGGCGAAAACCCTTGCGTCACTTCACAGGTGGCGCGAGGAGGCGCGGACGCGGGGCGAAAGACTGGTGCAGCGACAAATCACGCTGCGTCAGTCAGAGCTCCGTCAGGTCTTAGTGGCGGAATGGCGGGACAGGCTTTCACGCCCTACCGCCGGCCTCGTCACCATTGAGGCGACCCGGCCGGTGCTCGATCTCTGGCTCGGGAGGAGGCACGGCTCCCTGACGTTTCGGGCGACGCAGGTGCTCTCGGGGCACGGTTGCTTCGGGAAGTACCTGTGTCGCATTGGCAGGGAGCCGGACGCCCGGTGTCATCACTGTGTCCATTGTGGAGAGGACACGGCGCGGCACACGCTGTCAGAATGTACTGCATGGGAGGGGCCGCGCCGCGCCCTTGTTTCTGAGGTGGGGAGCGACCTGTCGCTGCCGGCCGTGGTTCGTTCTATGGTCGGCAGTGCAGAGTCCTGGGACGCGGTGATGTTCTTCTGCGAAAGTGTCATCTCGCAGAAGGAAACTGCGGAAAGGGAGAGGGAGAGTGCAAGCACTCTTCCAGCCCGCAGAAGGCGCACCGGGCGTCGGCGGAGGGCGGATAACGCCCTCTTCCAACCCCCGTAAACGGGTCCAGGGGCGGCGGACTTGGGGGCGTCCGCCTCCCCCATCCAAATGGACCAGAGGCGGTGGCGCGTAGTGTTTCACGCGCGCCTCCTAGATGACACAGGGGGAGTCTCACTCCCCACCGCGATTGAGGTCTGCAAATGCGGGCCGGCACTAGTTGGGGGCTGCGGACGAATGTACTGCTCCCGCGGCCCCCGGCCTAAGTGTGAGATGGAACACCGGGGTGGTTTTAGTCAGTAAGAGTCTGACAGACCCCTCCGCCCGCCCCAGGGCGGAGGACATCCATGAGGATTTCCACCACGAAAAAAAAAAAAAGGTCCATTTCCTATGCTCACGCTTTCTGAAGAAGGAGTTCATCATAAAGAGCCCCTCTTTCTCCACAAAGCTGGCTAGTCGATGGCCCCGGTGATTGCGACTTCCAAGTCCAATTTGCCCCCCTTGCAGTTCATCATCGTCTCGCTTGCCCAGTTTAGCGTTAAAGTCCCCCATGACAAAAGTGAAGTGAGTTTTAGAGCCATGCATGGCTCTGGAGATATCCTCATACATGATCTCCACCTCATCGTCGGAGTGTGCCGAGGTCGGGGCGTATACCTGCACGACCTTCAACGAATACCCTTTGGATATTCTGAGTATAAGGTACGCCACTCTGGTCGACACACTCTCGATCTTCACCACGTTGTTCACAAGGGACTTGTGAACGATAAACCCGACACCACCCTGGGACTGTCTATCGCCCTCCCGGAAATAGAGCAAGTTACCGGATTTGAGGATTATCGAGTCCGGGACTCTCTTCGGATTTCATATAACCCTATAATATCCCAGCGTAACCTGCTCAATTCTTCCGCGAGTTCGGTAATCTTCTCGTCGGTCTGTAGTGTACGCGTGTTGTACGTTGCCAGGTCCAGTCGTCGTTGTTTGTGGTAGCCGGATCTCTGCCGGGGATTCTTAGCACCCCACGCCCTGCCGTTACCTAGGCCGCTACCTTGACCAGGGCTAGCAGTACCGCCGGGGACTAGGGGCCGTTTCTTCTTTGTGCTATCCATGTTGGGGGGGTTTGCCATAATCGCCACGCTTGGCAGGCGGGTTGGCGATCGCAGTATGGTACGGTATATGTATAACAGCAAATAAAACTCATTATACAAGGTTAGTCGTAAAGGGGGTAGGCACTAAAGTATTAGAGTACCAATAATAATGAATAACTTTTGTTCTACAACTTTCCCCAAAAGTCAATAGTTTAAGAGGAATAGCTCTTCAAAGATTTCTTAAAAAATACGCTAAAGTCTATCTATACTCAGTTATAGCAGCTCAGCAAGCTGGTTTAATCATCATCATTATAAGTTTGATGGAAATCGGTTCAGCCGTTGCGTAATTATCAGCTGTTTTCTCAGTTAGGTTAGGTAGGTGTGCATTGTACGGCGTTGCAGCTATTGTAAGATCATGGAAGTAAATTTGCTACTTATCTTAACTGAGAAAACAGCCGGGCCCACGTTGTATAAAATAACAAGTATCGAAAATGTATCAAATACGATTTATTTTCAATAGCAAGTTTCCTAGTTAGGTATTTATACGAATAGTAATAGTGAAATATTTATTGAACTAGACTCGTAAAAACAAACACAATAGAATTTCATAACCACATATTTTTTTGAAAATTTCAGCGATGTATCGATTGTTCTTTTCGATGTATCGAGTTTGAAATTAACATATTTTTTTAAATATTAATTTGATTTATATCGATACTTTTTGGGACTTCCTGCATCCCTAAGTGAGGCCGCACACCGGCACCACAAGCTACACCTAACATACATTTAGGGCGCCACAATTATTGCGATAAAATTTACGCGGCGACAAATGTATCGTGTATGCGCACATCGGAAACACAGTTGTAACGTGGCACTAGCAACAGAATGTCGGCATCATCGTCTGAGGACGAGGATTTTTTGGTGTGGCGATTTTTTTTTTTTTTTTTTTTTACTAGCCTATTGGCTGTCCCACTGCTGAGCAAAGGCCTCCCCTTTTGTCTTCCAAACATCTCTATTTTGTGCCGTTTCTGACCATGCTAGCCTCGCAAACACGTCTAGATCGTCACGCCACCTACGCCGAGGTCGACCTCGGCGGCGATGTCCTCCTTCAGGCGTCCAGTAAGTAACGGTCTTTGCCCACCTGTCCGGGTGCATTCGAGCGACATGACCGGCCCACTCCCACTTTAGCTTGACTGTTTTTTCTCCAACATCTGTTACTTGGGTTATGGAGCGCAGGGTGGTGTTTCTGACACGATCGGTTAGTTTAATACCCAGTATACTACGCTCCATTGCTCGTTGGCAAATCTTGAGTTTGGACTTTTGTTCTTCAGTCTTCAGGTATTACATTATGTCGATGAGTACACTTACTTGGGCCAGATAGTCTCTTTTAAAAACCGGCAAGAGAAAGAAGTCGAAAGACGGATTGAAAACGCCTGGAAGAGCTTCTGGTCCCTTAAAGAACACATGAAGGGAAACCTTCCGGTAACCCTGAAGCGTAAACTCATCGATATGTGCATCCTGCCCGTTCTAACCTACGGTGCTCAAACTTGGTCACTGACTGAAGTGTGGCGATTAATGAGAAAAAATAGACGTTATTGGGTTCATCCGTTTAATCAAAATTGTATAGGTTAGGTAGGTATAGGTAGGTACCTACTTCCTTTCATTAGATTTTTCGCCGATCTTAGTCCATATCATTTCTGTAATCCATCTGTTGCTATACACAGTGAGCGTGTGATTATATAAAATAGGGTTAAATTCAACCTCTGCAATAAACTCAACGTAAAATTCAATGTTGTCTTTCAATTTTGTAAAGCGCGGCAAACGTCTCACCACAAACTGCACCTACTACAACTGTGTCCTTGATGTGCGGGTTTACATACAAATATACGGGGTCGATAAATGTGTCGCGGTTCAAATGTGGCGCTGCAATTATTGTAATACAAATGAATCTCTGGTGTACGGCCTCACTAACTCGATAAGACATCTTGCCCTTGACGCCGCGCCCCGCTCCGCACCCACCGCATGCATCCCGCTCCAATACTTTTTCGCGCGTATCATCAATAATATTTTCAATTTTAAAAGCGTAACATTAACATGTTTAATTTTGATGAAGATATGATTGTAATACACAAAAACCTATTATTAAACAAAAATTTCACAGTTTCGATTTTTAACTACTGAGAAAAACATTATTATTAAAACGTAAGAAATAAATGTTTAATTTTTGTCTTAAATGTCTAAAAAGACGCAATAAAGCTTAATCAGATACAACCACCATAGTTACCATTTTTGCTTATCTAGATATTGAGAACAGATGAATACTTTGAAGAAAAACATACATACGAATTTGGTTTCAGTTTAATTTTGCTATTAGGTGATAGCATTTGAATGCCCCTCAAAATTATACTAACAAGGTATTGGGTTACCTATTTTGCTTTTAGAAAAAAACTAAGTAGTGTACGAAATCTCATTTTTTTTTAAATAAACGGTTACCACCGCGGGTTTTTTACATCATATATCTAATTAATATTTGATACTTAATATCAATATCCAATAAAATAATAAAAACAACGAGTTATCGAATTATGTCCAGGTTTAGCTAATTTGATTGGCCTATTATGTAAATCACGATTAACAACTAAACTTAACGACAAACCACACCAACTCACCGCATTTGTTTCGTTATAATAGGTAGTTCATTGAGTTACTCCAACAGTATTAACAAAGAAATCACCATACGCGTTTGTAAACGTTCATCGCTGAGAATGAATACTCAACTTCTTGGCGTTTTTCGTAAACGTATGCCAGACTAGGAATTTCTCCTATATCATGGGTGCGTTTATAGATACAAATCTCGCATGCACAAACGCCCAAGGCCAGAACAACTATCTGTAGGCTATTCAAATATTTGTACTGGGTGGGAATCGTACCCACAACCCGTAGGGCAGTAGCCACTGCGCCAATCGAGTTATCGAACTATTGTCGTAATTAGTAACAGTTTGGTGATCACATTGAGTTATGAGCGCACAAGGAGGATACTATAAAAATATCTGATAACAACATTATTTATTATTAAAAGAGAACAGTAAGATTTAATTAGCATAATTACTAACCGAATCCGTTTATTTACCTTAAATAATTTGTTTTCAGACAATTTGACAATATTACTTTGTTAAAATTATGCTTTAGTATATTCTAACACATATTACATATTCAAAAACTACGACTCGATTTCACTGAAATGTAGAACTGTCTTTATTTGCACATGAACATGAAATGTTAACTGCGCACGATCACGGAGTCTATTTCAAAGCAGGTTGTATATGCGGCTGAACGTAACTTAACGTAACTTCAGTATTTGTCTCTCGATGAAGGTCCTACTTACTCTTTGTCACGAGAAGTTCGTAGTTCATTGTGGTTTGAGTAGTGACCGGTGTGGCGCGGGCTTTGGCACCTTATCTCATGTGTAGTACTGGATGGTGTGGGTGCGCCTGGCCGGCGTCATCACTGACGAGTTGTTCCCGGCGCCCACGATCAGGTAGCCGCCGGAAGATGACACCACTTTCTTGTTTGCGTTCTCTTCGTTGTTCATTAACTGTTGAAAAAAATATATTAAAATCATGTGTGATCCTCAAAATAACTACAGAGTAACATTGTACATTCTGTTTTTCTTTTTTCTATTGTACTGCTTGTAGATGGTCCTTGCGGACCGTTTCTATGTAACCAGGCAGTTATTGGCGAGACCTGAAGGGTCACCAGCCAATGTGGGGAAGTAAGATACTAAGCTAACTACTTATAGTACACTATCATGACTACTAGCAAACGACAGCGCTAAGGGCGACCCCTAGTGGGATTTGGGTCTCGGCTTAGGGCATTGCTGGCGGGATATTGGGAGGGAGACAGCTTGATGAGGGCTGAATTATTGGTGTGAATTATATTTACACAGTTTGACCATAAAAATATTAGTGTCCATATAAGGTAGAACCAGAAAATTGACATTTATTGAGCACGATTATAGTCCCTGAAGGTTGACTAATAAGGTATTTTGCCGATCTTAGACATCAAATCGAATCTCACCTTCTCCTTTCAATCAACAGCTCTTACGCTACAGAGCTGACCAAAAGCGCGTCTCAAAAAGGATGTCAATAGCAAACATACTGGTCAAGCGGGAAGTGACAGCAGAGCCGGCCCATTCTCACCGGAGACGCTACTATAGTCCTTAAAATATAGCTTGATTAGAATGACAGATGTCAGCATAAGTAACGACATAACTTTATAGTTACGTCGAACGGGTGATTTATATTGGCATACGAAAAATCACTCATTTATCTAGCATGTTATCATTTTTTTAAATACAGTGCTTCCCATATAATTCAAAATATTAAAAATCAGCTTGAAAACTAAAATAATTCTTACTGATTCATAGTCATAAAATATAAATCTTACGTTCTTCAAAAGTTATGTCATATTGCAGAAATGTTAGAGATGGGACATATCGATAAATGTAAATCGATTGAATAAAAAATTATTACGTTTGCGTTATTAAAATTTTATGCGATGATAATACATAATTATACCTACTTCGTACAATATTAAAAAGGTCTTTAAAAGTTTTAAATGTATTTTTAGATATAAACTATTGCGGATATGATTATCCGTCATGGGTATCAAATCCATAGTTTTCAGGTATGCTGATGCTGAAGATGAGGTCAAAACTCATTCAAAATGGCGGCCATGAATATTTGCAAATTAGTTTACAAGGGTGTCAATTTTATGGTTTTCCGGTGTGCTGATGCTGAAAATAAGGTCAAAATTCAAATCCAAGATGACGGCGACGAAAACATACAAATTATACGTATTATGTATTTATTTATTTTTAATGATTTATATCGATTTGATCAGTCCTTTCGCAGCACTAGTCACACTAGTTTGGCAGCTGTCATTCTAATCAAGCTATATTTTAAGGACTATAGTCCCTGGCTTGGTACTTTGGCTTAACGTCTCTCGAGACACGTCGGTCAACGTCAGCGAAACGCTTGCAGATCGCATTTACAAGAACTAACCATAATATCATGGGTGGTCCTCACTAGAAACAAAAATATGTTGTTTTGATAAATACGCACTTGTTTGTTGATGATGATGGGAGCCATCTGGTTGGGCGGTGAAGGCTTGTAGGTGCCGACACATTTCATTGTCTGGTTGCCGCTTGTGTCTTCCACCATGCTCACTGAAATTTACAATACTTATAAATTAATACATGATAGCTTTTCAATGAAAAATTTTCTATAAAAATTATATTATGGTAATGCCTTATCTAACAAGGAAATGTTAAAAAGGTAGTGTTACATACAAGTGAGCATTGGAATTATCTTAAAAATGAGCGAATCTCTACACATTCTGCGAATATTAATTACCTAGAGTAAAGTCCAACATGACCTATGTAGCCATCGTAACCTTTTTAGAAAAAAAATATATATTGCAACATCACCAACGTGATGTGCTTCCCTTCCCCAATGAATGGAACAACTATTTTATAGTAAAAATAAATGTTTGCATGTGTGCTCATCTTCTATCTATGCCTTTGCGCTTCGTTCATTTGATTGAGTTGAAACTTTTTACTTTTACAGTTGTATGCAAATGCGTGAAAGTTTCTAACATGGTAAAAAAAAACTTCGTACGCGGACAGAACCGCGAGGGGATAGTAAGTTACAGTATTTTATACTTTTTTAGCTACTGTACGTTAGTCTTGGTATTTGAGTGTTATTTTCATATGTAAAAACATCGACGATACTCGGAATCGTTGTGTGAGGATGCGAGTATAAAAAATATTAAAAAAATAATTTTACACCTGAATAAAAAAAAGAAAATGTTTGTATTAATATTTATAAATGTATTTCAATACTAACCGATAATAGAAGTCTTCTGTGCGCTATGTGGGTCTTGCGTGAAGGTACGCGAGGGCGCGACCTTGCCGCCCACGGTTAGGGTCGGAGCTGACGAGTTTTTCTGTAACACCAATACACCCCAACTGTGTAATAAATACGTGCGCCTCTGTTTACACCGACCACACACCGTTCAAGTGCTATTAGAAAACTACTTTGATACTACGACTACGTGAAGCGATTCTAAAATTATTTACTATATTGTTTTCACGATAAGTTGATTAATTTGGCAGATGTCAGTTCATGACATGAAAATAAATTGTAATGGCGATTGTTTATGACAATTTAATTCAATATGTATTAAATCAATTTAAAAGATTAGTAAAGCGTTACTCAGAAGGTTGTTTTAAAATCAGAAACATAGAAACAATATAGTTTTATGTGTTTAACGCCATAATTATATATTACATAAATGATTTTGAAAAAACCCTGACGCGTTTTCAAACTTGCGTCAGACGGTACCAGTTGCCAGAGACGTGCGTATCGATAAACTAATTTCGATAAATTTACATTAACTGAATGAATATTTTGACTATCGTAATAATTATAGAAGATGCTCATTATAGCCCAGTTGCCTTGCAAAAGGTCGGTCAGTCCTAAATTTTGGATACGTGTTATGGATATGTGTTCTTATAAAAATTACAAATTTTGTACCTTGAGTGACCTCGGCGCGCTCTGCCATGTTGGGTTAAAGAACCCAAAAATGAGTTTTTATTAAATAACTCCTTATGGGTTTTATGCCAAAAATTATTCACATCAATTTTGTAGAAAATTAAATTCTTATTTTTCATTCCCGACTCAAAATCAGAGGTATTTTATAGGTTTGAAGCCCATGTCTGTCTTTCTGTTTGGCAGTCTATTTCTCTATCTGTCTGTGTGTCTGTTTGTGGGCTTTTCATAAAATCACCTAACATAACACATCCAAAATTCAGGACCGACGAACCTTTCGCAAGATAAACCTCTTTTTCGCGACCTACTGGGATATTATTGGTGATAAATAAACATTTATTTTTACTCATCCCATACCTGCTGGATTCATCATCACATTAG
Organism: Amphipyra tragopoginis; assembly: GCA_905220435.1. NCBI lineage: Eukaryota > Metazoa > Arthropoda > Insecta > Lepidoptera > Noctuidae > Amphipyra > Amphipyra tragopoginis. Next base: position 12,784,592 of record HG991993.1, read on the forward strand.
CACGTAATCGTCTATTCTTGAAGATATGCATGCTACTTAATTGACTTAATCCTAATTACTTAAATCACAAGTATTTGAAATCTACTTAAAATCACATTACAATAATTTGTCAAATTCTCGCAGAAATTTTACAATTTTATCGATAGATGAATCGACTACAGTCACATGTCTAGCAACTCCTATTGACATGTGTCATTTTAATCTTCTTATCGTGAAAACAATATACTATTTAACATGCTGTTAGCGTCAACATTAAGTGATCATTGTACAAACGTATTGTGTGTAATACGCAATGTTATTGTATGTAATGTTTACAATTGTACAATGTATCGAAATTAGCTTATGAATGTAATCTTAAAAATATTTTTTACTGACTTGACAAGGTACATTAAAAAAATTGCTCTTGAATAATTTTAGGAACTTGAAGCTTCTGTTTTGATTTAATATGTATGATAGACTTATGATGCTGACTGTATAAAAAAAAAACATTGATGCAACTTAATTTCTTAGTGGAATCGAAATTATACTATTGTTGTCGTTATTAGCTTCTCGCCCTTGCACGTTCTTTATGAGCAAAGGGGAAATAGAGGATCTGCCATTAGGAATTATCGTTCAACATGGACAAGCGCGTAAATAAAGCTAATTACACACCATCACCACAAACCTGTGCTAAACGCAAGCTTCCATGATGTTTAGCGTGAGCCTAAGAACACATGCGCACCTAGAAATCACTATAATTATGTGAAATAGCTTAAAAATATAACAGTACATATAGCAATACTACAGTTTGCTAACATCTCAACAAAGCATCTTAATTACCTGAAAACTAAAATATGGAATAAATAATATAAAAAATAAAGAAAATAATCTATTTAAACTCACTGGCATATCAGGCTGAGGTTGTAATCTATTCTCTGGCGAGGTTGGCACTTCGCCGTTGGTACCGTCCTGAAAAAGACAATATTTAGTGTTGCTTCCTTTCAAATGCGCACAAGTATTCAACATTATTTTTAGAATGAAAAAGAAATGAAACTGTAGAAACAATGAAGCTTGTTCCAACTATTAATATTTTTGAAGAGGCTTTTCTGTCCTTCTTCCTGAATGCCTTAGGGCCTGTCCACATCTCCACGACACGAAGTCGTCAACGTGCGGTAACGCGGCACGGTGCGTTGAAATAACGTGCAAAGGACAATGCCCATCTTGTTAGGAGCTTTGGGCCCCTATAAAACTTCGCATGTCACGGTGGTTTTAACTTGGTTTTGTAGACCTAAAATTACCTTTTCATAATCTGAAATCGATTTTCAATTTTTCACCCTGGTTTAAGAGAAATCTTATTTTTTCGGATGCTGAAATTGAGGTTATAAAACTTTTTTTTTTTTGTTTTCATCCTATTTGAAATTAAAATAATATTGTTTAAGTATTAATATTGATTCCTGAATTTTAGAAAACACTACATAACTTCTTCACTAACTAGATATTATGTAGGTTAAGTACTTGCGCTTACAAATATCCCTTGCCGTGCTATGCCGGCAGTCAGCATTAAGTGGGCTGTGCCCTCACCACTATTAGGTAGTGTTATTAAAAATCTTGGACGTACAAAACAGATACGTCCATGTTAAAAATAAATACTTACTTACGACTAAAGCCTTAGGTTAGAGTAGCTCGTAGCTATATAAGTTACAACAGCCGCACGGATCCATCTCAAGTCAAGCTATGCTTGCCGAAGTTAGACTGTGGATGCGTGACCATCCATTACATACAGACTCCTCCTGTGCGTCAGCTAGCACATTCAAGCTGCTGGTTCAGAGTGTCATTTGTAAATCTTAAATACTCGTTACGAGTAGCCTGAATCCCGCAAGTGTGACAACCAGTCTTACCGAGGGGTAACGTGTTATAACCCAATGTATGGGTTGTGGAGGTCAGATGGACAGTCACTCCATGCGCAATACTGTATTCAGCTGCGTTGGTTAACAACACTTTAACAGCATCTTCTGTGCGCTATTGCAACATAGTAAGATCACTACCCCGCTTCCTAGTGAGTTCACTATGCCATCTATGATTTGTAGTTTGTGTAGTTGTGTGGCTTAGTTATAGACCAGTTTATATTAAAGTAAGATGCCCTATGGATGCTTACTTTAAAAAAAAAACAGCAATAAATAGTAGGTAAAACATTTATTGTTCAAGGATATATGATCTAGAAATGGCGGTGGGGCGCTTATATCATTAAAACAACCCCAGCTTAAATACCACAATATGGTGATAGTATGAGCGCAGCACCCTACTGTTCGATTTCTCACTAAACAACTACAGTAATAAGCAATGATACTCTATATCATTGCTTATGCTATACTACAGGAATCACAGGATCTGCAATGTTATCATCCATGTTATCAGTCACTGGCGCAGACTCCACGGTGAGTCTGTTAACGCCACCTGGCTCTGTATTTCTCTCGATGCAGTCTCTCAACAAGCACGACAAACTCGTTACAAATGCAAGACCTGAAAATAAGAAAATATTATATTTATACTACCTATTTTTGTTCAATTAGTTCAATCATAGAAATTCTGCCAAGATTAAAACACTTACATGATGTGCTGGTGTCCATCTTAGCATAAGATTCTTTTGAGGACAGTCTTGACTAATCCTGTGAGTTCTGCGACTTGCAATTGACATGCCACACGCAAAACATATGTTGAGGTGTCCAAGGGCAGGGGATACAAGGGATAGAGATGTGGTTGATGTCTAGTTTTCTAATAATACAAAACATTCAACACACAGGATGCCATCAGAGGATATCTGAAAAGATAAAAAGAAAAAATCAGTGAATTCCTAGGTAAATAATACATACATAATTATACATGTGCTCATTGCAATGGTCTAGGTTTTCTCACAGATCACCTTACACTGCCTAAATTCCATTACAAAATAGTTTTAACACAAATGTTAGATTGTATTGTGAATCCATTATGATTACATGGGAATAATTAAGAGGTATATCCTGAGAATAGGTCTAAGATGAATAATACTTTTATTTACATTTTGCTTTTAAATGAAAATGTATGATCACCAAAAAGTTAAGTATGCAGACAATTTATTTTTCCACTATACGCCATCAACATTCATTATTATTGTGTGCATAATGGCTTAATAAACTTAGGCCACACATAGAAAAGCAAACTGCATACAGCACACTGTTTAAAACTAATTGGAAGTTAGCTGCCTAGTTATAAGACTTATCTGTTTTGCTGGTTGTTAATTTCTGATGGAGCGGAAATAATAGAGATTTACAGTTGACGATGACCCCTTGATTGAGCAAACATAGGCATCCTAAATATTCATATAAATCTTGTAAATGACACATATAAACTTACCGGTGTAGGCGTTACCCAGGATCTCAGAAGCCGTCAGAAGAATAAGCATTGGTTCATCTAATTCTTCGATTTGACGTCTACCAAGATTAGACGCCCAACGTCTCGGAGCAATTGACACACCGGCGAGAGAGAAGGCGGTTTACCCGACCTCTACCAGGTGTAGACATTTTTCAGGAGTAAAACAAGAGTCCAAGGCTCACTTAAACTAGAGTCAATTTGCGCACTTATCACTAAAACAGGAGTCCATTAAGTATCTCAAAACAAATACACAAAAGGAACGTAAACGCTTAACTCGACAGCTTCAAATTGTAACGAACAGAATTAAATACGGAGGAATATTATTATAAGTAGACGCAAAACGAAAGGGTTTTAAGATTAACATTAACAATTTGATTTGATTGATGCATTGATTTGACAGATAGATCTGTCTAGGTGTGACCATGTAAAATATTTTGAAAACCGATTCACTGAATCGATTTGTTATAATAATATTATTTACATAAAAAGATAATTATAAACGCTATTTAGGTATGTATGGGCAGTACTAACCTAAGTACTAACGACAATAATGTCTGTGGTACTTCGCGCCTAATCAGATTCATGAGACTGTTAGCGGATTAGTAAATTATCGATATTTTCAATCGATTACAATTTATTTAATTGACGTAGTCTATCGTCTGGCAACATTCAGGTTAAGTTTTAATGGCGGAAAAGGTTAAATTCAATAAAATAAATATTAATTATATTCTCCAATGCTAGGGTAAAAGAAATGTTGATAAAAAAAACTTGAACTTGTAAAAATACGACTTAATTTTGGAGAAGTAAATAGTCTTGACATGGCACCAAAAATAAGGGGCCCATTGGTGGGCATTCTCCTTTACTTTACCGTATCGTAACACGTTCCGACTCTAGCCGCAAGCGCACACGTATATGCGCTCCGCCCGCGCTCTCCACGCCCGCGAGTTAGTCGACGTCTATGTGCTCCGATGCTTTAAAACCATACCTTACTGTTTCTCTTATTAAAATTCAGGATGTACATGGTCAACGATAAATCTAACAATGATCCTGACATGCATTTTTACGATACGGTAACATAAATTTGCACGTTATGTCAACGCACCGTGTCGTGTTGTCGTACCGTTCCACGTTGACGACGTCGTGATGTGAAGACGTGGACAGGCCCGTAGAGTTCCTACAACACGTTTATATGATGTCATATTTCAATATTGTCGTCTCTGTTTACCAAAGATTTTTAAAATACTTTTAAATTATGTAGCCATTATTTTTATTAATGAAATATGATTAAAAACAAAAACACTACATAATCCTATTATTATACAAATTACATCTTGAGGAGAGCAGACCTAGTATTGATCTACGTTACCTGCGTGCGCTGCTGACACACTGAGAAGTGCTGCGACCAGTGAGCGCGCTGACACGGGTAGTCGCAGTACGACGTGTTCCAGCAACAGTAGAACTGAGCCTCCTGGCTGCAGTTTGCACACCTACAATATACAAATTATTATTACTTTTGCCACTCGAGTCACCAATCCTCCTATAAAGTTGTTTTTTTATGTTAAGGTTTTCAGTGCACAAGCACATAAAAAAAGTAAAGGTTTTTTTTCTAAAGGGCTGGTTTTTGGTTTCCTGGAATACAGGCTTAGAGCTTAATTTAGAAACTAGTCTACCACAATATTAAGATTCTTATATCTCACTCTGATATAGGCTTGCCAACCTTTATGCATGAATTTACCGGGACTTTGGCAATCAAAATGCGGGACGTGGCAAAAAAAGCGGGACCCAACTATCAAAGTATAGGAAGGCGAAAAATACAATTAGAAAATATTTATTCATTCGTTCGACGTGAGACTCGCGGTCGCGATCACCACTCTTCTAGCTAAACAAAACGTACGTTCACTAAATTCCGACTTCTGCCCGAAGGTTTAGCCGTAGGTACGATAAAACGGGACAATTGGCGTCCCGCACAAGTCTTTCGCGGGACGCATCCTCTAAAGCTCTAGAAACGGGACGTCCCGGCTCTCGCGGGACGGTTGGCAAGCCTACTCTGATACCACGTAATAAGTATTATGAATATGAGACGAGGAAAAATAAAATATTATTACACATAACACCGCCGGAAACGTAAGAAAAGAGTCAACAGTGCCTTGTTCCTGACCATTAAGACTGTCTACCAAGAAATGCACTTCAATCTATTCGACTTGCCAGGTCAAATATTAGAGATAGTACCGTCATCAGTGCGAAAATGACCACCGTAGGTCTCTAACGACATTACGAATTACTTTGCCCAGCAAAAGCATGATACAGGCTGACAGTAACAGTAAGGCGGTTCGCCCACGGTGACGCATGACGGAGCGACAAAAGTGTGCGTACTACAATAACGTGCGTCAATGCGTTAACCGTGGGCGCTGCGCCGTGCGACTCCATACAATTCAGCGCGATGTTAAAATCGTTCTGACTCTTGTCGCTTCGACGAGCGTCACCGAGGGCGAACCGCCCAAAAATTACGTCCAGCAGTGGAGCGCATCAAGCGAGTAGTAGACTCAAAATAACTGCGCTGAGTTTACAAACGGAAATAGCAATTATCATGCAAAATTATAACCTTTTCAATATCGTCGCCTTAGGATGGAAACCTCAGGAATGCATTTGGTCATTGCACGGTTCCTGTGGGCTTTCACGTGATAGAAATCGCGGGCAAGTGCTAGTTAATTATATTTATTACGAATTTTATATACCCAACCCAATAAGTGTGCGTCCTGAGTGACGGGGCACGGGCGTATTGCGGATTGCGGAGCGTCTTTACCGTCGATACCTGTCCATAGTACACGCGGGAAAGTTGATGCGTTCGCGCGTATTTAGTGTTGCGTTTATTTTACTTTGGTTTCAATAATGTCGATATCAAAATTCAAACGTTTCGAACATTTGTTTAATGCGCCGTTCATTCCGCCTGCGCGGTGCGCCGTCACTCAGGACGCACACCAACCCCCTTATTACAAAAGATGGTTTAAACCAAGACTAAGGTAAACCCAGGTTTAAAATATACCCATCACTTTCTAACATAATATAACAAAAAGAGACGGGGCTATGCTAAAACCAGGGTTTTTCTTAGACCATCTTTTGCAATAAGGGGGTTAAGGTTTAATTTCAGTGCCTACAAAATAATTTCGCATAGAGCGGCTCTCTTATAAGTTATAATAAAATTATGGTTTCTATACGTCGTGATAAAATAACCAAATTGCATTCCAGAAATTTTCACTATATTTTTTCTCAATACAAAGGATTGTTTCATGTAATAGGTAAGCGACTTACCATTGTTTTGACTTGGCCAGTTTGACGGCGGCTTCCAGTTCAACCTGCGCCACTCGCCTCGCCTCGCTCACTGCTCGTAACTTCTCCTTTTCGAATGACGCGCGCATTTCCGCTAGCGTCAGATCTGCAAATGGAAAGAAAATTAAAACTCATTCAAAAATATGTAATAAAAGTTATATTGTTAACATAATTTTTTTTAACATCAACAATTTTTTTTCATACTTTTATTAACATTTTATACTTCAAAAAACTTGCGAAACTTCAAAGTATAGACCATACAAGAGTAGCTCATGCCGTGGTGAAAAGATTGCCGGGGTCGCGGTGCATGCAACTGTGAATCCCGCGACCCCGGCCAAGGGTCAGGAGAAGGAACACCGTGGGTTTTTAGCCGGCAACAGTCCGACATACCCCTTCGCCAACTCCGGGCGAAGGATCCATGAAAACAATCCGAAAAAAAAATGGTGTACTGGACGTACTTGTGTATCGTCACTCGTGGAGGCGCTTTTAATGCAATTCCTGAGACTAGTACACGTATTTAAACTCCATTCTAATTATTTCAACGGTTAGATTGAGATTTGATCGACTTCGAAGTAGTGTAAATGTGTATAAGAACTTTAAGCACTCGTACCGTGGTTATGTTTGACTTCTTTTAACTCTTGTTGGTGCCGCCAGGTCGCATGTTCAAGCTGTAGCCTTAGCGTTTGCAGCAGTGACCCGGGCTCATCCAGCTTCTCCAAGGAATCTTCTAGTAATGTGCGGAAGAAATCTGTCATCTAAGAGAAACAAACGAGTTTTAATATTTTTGTATTATAACTAGGGATCGGATATTCGGATGCATATTTACCTAAAGTTAATTTTTAGTTATGAAAGTATCGAAGAAGCTTCTTAAAATATATTTTTTGAAAGATAAAACCCAGTTTGCCAAGAGCACCGGGAATGCATAACTAGTCGGGTGTATAGTATGGAAGCGAATTCTTAAAAGGGACTTAAAAAAAAAAAACGCGTTCCCCAATGCAAATATGTGTGTATGTTGAGTGTAAGAAAAGGAATGGTGTGTGTCAGATAAACCAAAAAAAAAAAACATAAATTAAAATAATTGTCCCGGAACCGCGGGATTTTTTCGATACAAAAGCGCATTCCAACCGCATTCCATATTATCCATTATCTCAAGTTTAGGTGAATATACATCCGAATATCCGATCTCCAATTATACTTTCGTGAGACACATTCGTATGTATGATTTGTTTACTGACGTCCATTTTTTCGGGATTGCTCTACTAGTTTCGGATCCAAACGGAGCCCTTATTCATGAGCTGAATACGCGGCGAGATCGGCCCATCCCGATAAAATGCACGTGATTAAACAATTATAAATATGAAGATGCTGATTTTGTCTAGAAAGAACCCTAGTGTTGTGCATACCAAGATTTACAGCGTTCTTTTTTCAAGTGTTTCGTATAAAATATAGTAGCGTTTTCGCGCTAATTGAAACTGGTTACAATTTTATTCGGACTCATCCCGGTAAAGAATCGCCCACACTATTCCAACCCGTGGCTGTCGTAACAGGCGAATAAAGGATTACTTCATGAGGATTAGTATCAACGTGCTCCTATCCGCTTATAATAAGCTGCGATAGCAAATTAATCTGTCAAGCATGTCCTCTGATAGTTTATTGGAGGCCAAGTTCAGCACTGGCCTTCAAAGGCTGATAGGGTACCTGCTGGATTGACAACACACTTATCGACCCGGAATCGGCTTAGGCCTTTATATCTACGGCATAAGGGTGTAAACGACGTTGTTTACACCCTTAGGCTTATCCACCGCCACCGTCACCGAGAACGAGATGACGTTGCTGAAGTAGCGATACATACATTACTATGACCGCGTGTCCACCACACGTCCGTCATCCGAGCGCCGTCATCTCGGCCACCGAGATTGTCAGTAAAGCGCCATTTACACGGAGATAGTTTCTCGAAGCGAGACTCGTTCTGTCTTTGTTTTTCTCTACGACGAAAACAGAGATAGCATGAGACTCGCTTCGAAAAAATATCTCCGTGTAAATGAGCCTTTAATCGGCGCTACCGCTAGAACTCCGCCGAGATCGTGACGGACCGAAATGATGGCAATACAAAACGCGTCTGCTCTTGTCCACGACATCCGAGATTGACGAAGCCGGTGCTCGGATTTTTGTCTTATGTTGGGAACCACCGAGATCGGTCGCGGTGGACACACGATCGCCGTCACGTCGCCGTCGTTCCGAACTCGGTCCGAAATAATCTCCTTTCTCGGTGACGGCGGCGATGGACAAACTCTCTTATGCCGTAAGCATAAAGCTTTTCCCGATCGGTCTAAGCCGATTCCACGTCGATAGCGTAGGAAGACCCTAAAAATTCTTGAGCATAATTGTATGAGTTACCTTGACAGCGTTCTGGTTAAGCTTTGCGGTGATTGGCCCAGCAGTGGAGGGCGGTGGCATGTTCCCGATGGGTGTGCTGGCATCCAGTGGGTTCAGTAGGAACTGCACCGGTCTTTGCTGCAGTCGCGGCGGCTGCCGATATAAATTGTTTTAATATTGTGTTTTAGTATAATAAAGCGGCATTAGCGTAACAGCTAAGTGAACATTGAGAAGTAGTAATTGTGAGTGTTGTGACTTCCAACGCCAATCATTATCACAAAAAAATGCTGCGACAATAGGAGAGCGAACGGTGCGTAAGACATTTGTAGAAACATTGCATTCTACCAGTTTCAATTTATAACTGCAATTTTTTATTCTACACGTATTTTGTACATATATTATAGGTAGTTAGTTTTTACTTTAGATTATAGTATGTAGTTTAGTTTTTTATTGCATATAAATATTATAGCATCGTAGTCTACTCCTGTATACACCGTAAGACCACCTTTATAAAGACGCGGGAACCGCCGCATTCATTCAACTACAACATAAAAACACGCGCGGAAAAACTGGTCTCTATTAAACACTCTAATACATGAACATAAATTATGTTTGAATTTCCGCTATACGCTCCGCATCACGCGCCGCGTGTTCGTAGACAAGGCCTGAGGTGACGGGAACGACTGCGGTAATCGTAAATGAGATTCGTTGGCGATATAGCTATACGTGAATTCCACTTCTTGTTATTTGTAGGCAACATGTATGCTTATATTTTTACACTAAACGCACTGGTACACAAAAATATCTGGAATAAAATTCACAGAAACCGTGGGTTTCCATGGGTAAAAATGTAAGACAGGAATAGCATGCACAATACCTCTCCAGGTGTATTTTCGGGCGGCGTTCTACTTAGCACGGAGATGGGCGGCGCGGGTACTGAGCCGGTCACTGCCACGCACGCGGGGCCCACACTCGACGACGACGTGGGCGTCACCTGCGACGCCGACGACTTGCCGCGCTCGGCCAGACCGTTCAGCATCGGCGGGGACGAAGAGCGCTGTGCAATACGAAGGAGACCTGTTATAAGGGCTATTCTACTTCTGATGTTGATATTTTTAACACTCACGAATGTATAAAAAACTATCGAATCGAAGATAAACGATACATACATAATCTCATTAATGTGATAATCATTATTCTGCAGATTAAGGATGTCGTGACCAGTGACCGGAAACGGTTACCCTTATTCTATAAAAATTCCAAAGAAATACTAGGATTTCTATGAAGGTTATCGTTTTCGGTCCCTGGTCATGACAAAGGACTAATATCGAGTGTAACTTCCACTTATAAGCTGTCATTCCAAATTATAACTTATGACATAGGTACAAATTTCTATACTTGGGAGCAAATAAATCGAGCCACTTCTATTTTTCACATAGGTATAATTGTTATTATTTTTGGCATTATGGAACAGATCAATTCTAAACAGATATCGCCTAAAAGGTTATTTGATAACCTTTACAATGAGGGTAGTTTTTTGTATTTTGAATTATGTAATTCATGAAACCAAAACGATTATCCAGGATACGTGAAAAAAGGAGTGGCTTGATTTCTTTGCTCCCAAGTGTATATTCATATCCTAGGCATTTAAATGGACTCATAAGCTAATGTTATCTGTGAAAACGTAAGCTACTAGCGTATGGGAAGGTGTGCACTGTACAGACGATGCAAAGCTATACGGTCTTCGCTGTATTATTAGGAAAGATATATCTTATTTTTTTAACTAAACAACCTAAATCATAGGCACCGGCGATAAGGGTATTTCCTCCCAGTCTATTAGAAGAGACCCAAGTTAAAATTATACTTTGATAGGCTAGACTCACGTCGATAGCGCCCACAGACATAACGGGCTGGAAGCTAAACATCCACTGTCCATTGACGGAAGTCATGAGCGGCACTGTGTGGACGGTCGGTACTGACGCAACACTCGTACTTGTTGATGCGGCGACGGATGTGGAAGGCGGGGAACTTGACGATGCTTGCATTAGAGGCGTTGTTACTGTGTTTACGAGGTTGTTTGCTGAAAGAAACGTTAATGGTAAATAATCATAAAGTTTTTTTTAACAAAAGTTTTGTTACAAAATGCAACTTATTTTTCCCAGTTTGACGAGTCAGGGAATAAATAAGGTCCGCATCCGTGTGTGTGCGGCGATATCTATAAAGAAATCATAGCTAAAATCCGACTCTGGGGGCTTTTTTAAGACGTGTTGCCGTTCATATGCGCCGTTAATTTGTTACGAAATAGTTTTTTACAGTAAGCAGTTTCCTCTGCAATTCTAATGACATCAACAACCATGAACATTAAAATGTGACTTACCAGCAGGAGTGGCAGGCGCAGGTGGTCTGAGTACAGACGTAACAGTGGGCAGGCCGCCATGCTGCGGACGTGGTAGCCGCACTGGAGCCTGCGTCATCGGCGGCTGAATGGGAATATACACCATCGAGTTCTTACTGTTCAGCTCCGAACGACCCTCATCCGGCTTCTTAGGCTGAGGGAACGTCTTCTTCGCCCGAGGACGAACCTCCGCCGGCTTCGTCGCCGCCTTCCTAGCATTCAACGGCGTCACCACAACTTTATTTATCCGAACGTCCCGTAAATTCGACGGGGGATTCGTCGGGTTGACCGGCCGTAGCCTAAACGCGTTCATGAGATCCATCTTTTCCATATGCCTGTCAGCGTCATCCAGATCTATTGGTTCAGCTTTAATTTCTACTTGCACATCATCGTTTTTGTTCTGTCTCTCCGGTGACGTCATTCTAGCGAATGCGCGGACTCCAACGCGACCTACGACTGGTTCTGCGTCGTTACGTAGTCTTTGGAGTTTTGATACTGCATCTTTCATTGTTTTCACGTTTTCCGTACTAGTCGGTGTAAAGATGCTGGAGTCTGAAGTAGCTTCTTCAGTGATGTCGATAGTGTTTACGTTGGTCGTAGTTTTAGTTATAGTGGCGCTGGTGTTGTTAGCGGTCGTTGATAAGCTTCGGACACAGCTGATTGTGGGGAGGCCTGTAGTGTTACTTATTACAATGGATTTACCAGTTTCTCGGGCTAAGACGGCTAAAGTAGTGTCGTCATCAAATTGCAACCGATCTTTCACAGATTTCGGACTTTGTAACTCTGTGACAGGTTTAGGTGACATCTGCTTTTCCATTCTCGATTTGTCGGATTCTGTTTCTTTTTCTTTGTCTTTATTTGAAGGTGTGCTTTCTTTAGTTTTATCTTTATTTGAGTTTGGTTCAGCAGTCTTTTCAGCTCGCTTTTCAGATTTATCTGAGGATCTTGTGGAACTGGTACTGTTTGTTGACAGGCTACTTTTAGAGTTTCTTCGTTTCTCAGACCGTGATCTATCCTCTTTGGTGGTTTTATCATTAGGTGTGTTGTCAACTTTATCAGGTTTAGTGTTTGGTGTTTTTTCAGCTTTATCAGCTTTAGCAGATGGAGGTTTATCAACTTTATCAGTTTTCGTAGATGGTGTTTTTTCTAGTTTATCAGTTCTTGTTGATTTTTGCCTCTGTGGTGTAGTCTTTTCTTGTCCTTTATCTCTAATAGGGGTTATTATCTTAGCGGTGGCGTCCTTGTTTGAACTTCTTCTACGTGTATGTCGTTTATCTTTGTTTACTAACGCTATTCTTATTGGAGTAACTCTTTGGTTTTCCTCCTTATCAATACTACTGGATGGCTCAGTGTCTTTTCCTTTGGGTTGTGTTACGTCTGCTTTAGCTTTAGTTCCTTCATTTCTTTCTTCCATGGGTTTGTCAGTTGTTTGTGATATATCATCAGCAGCCTTGTTACTGCTAGATTCCGGTTCTTCAGGTTTCTTTGCTTCTGTCGTATCTTCTTCGAGTTTTTTTCGTTTCACGTTGAAGCTACTGCAGCTGCTGCCACTAGATTCAATGATAGTGATAACTGCTTCGTCGAGCTCGGACCGGCGACGCTTTCTAGAAGAACTTGTAGTCGAAGTAGTAGAAGGTTGAGAATCATCTTTCATTTTCATCGGGGGTACTTCGATTTCCAGAACATCTCTGTAACGATAGTGTCGGTTTATGGTTAAATCTACATATGAAACATGGATGGACTTTTAATAGTATTTAGAATTGAAAACGTACTTGTCTGTAGTAGAATCTTCCTCTTCCATTTTAGCGATTTCGGCACCATCCGCCATTTTTCGCGCCGCTACTGTATGTGTGTCCTCATTTTCGCTCGTGTCACTGCAATCATAAAATAAATAAAAACTCGACTCTGAATATTAAGCGACAACATACCTTAAAATTAAACGAAAAATATTCGAATATCCCTTTCGTATGATAGTCCCATCTAACATTTATGAGCCCTTTTAATAAAATTAATACCTACTGAGTTTAAAACAGGGTGGTTAAATTAAATGACTATACAATTAGATTCTGGGATTCAGTTTTGATAGACAAACTAAGAAGTGTCACCATAAAGGCCCGTTCAGATATAAGCTATATTATTAACTATCACCTGTAACACCTACCCAGGGAGGCATTTTGTGTGCACACTGATGTATTGTGGTGTCTCATTATACAGCATGTAAGGGTAAACACCGTTATCACTCAAACCATGGGTAGTTGACTTAAATATAAAGATACAGGACCGAGTAAAAAATAAATAAAAAAATTTACGCGCGAGAAATGAGCGGCGCGGCGGCGCTATGACGCGGCGTACACACACTCGCTAACGAGACAGCTGACTGACTGGGGTAGCAAACTGTGCGGGGCCGTGCGTCAGGCCACGCGGCGAGTTCCCCGCGCCCCCTCCCGTAGCTTGTAGCCCCCGCGCATGGGGTGAAATTATTTTGGGGAAAAATTAAAATTTTAGAAAAAAAAATAATGTTATTTTTCATTGATTTTACGTTCTATAAATGAAACCAAACCACTGGTTTCAAGGATAAGTGTGTTTACCCTTACAGCCTGTATTATTATATTGTGCTGTGTCCAAATAAATGTTTCTTTTGTTCTTATTTTATATCCATATAAGTATTAAGTAGATATAAATAGGAAAAAAGGCACCCTTGAAAAAGCCAAGGGAGCCGAAGTAGCTAGCCTTCCTGTGTACTGTCGTATTGCAATTTTTGTGTACAATCAAGAAGATTATAAGAACTGTGGTTGTGTAATTTTATTAGTCCAAAAAAAGCACTCGTGCATGTTTAAAATGTGATTATAAACCATTGCCAAAACTTCTTACCTGGTTTTGTGAAGAAGAGTATATAGACGCTGTAGTTCTTCTCCATCACTATCCGAACTATCCGAGTGTAGGAGGTACCTATTGATATTTATAATATTATCTTGTAGTGTGTTTTGTGTTTTATCACTCAAAAGCGGGCTGTACCACAACCTCTTAAAGTACATTCATCAACTTATCAGTGCAAACCAGAAAGCAGATTACGTAGCAGTTTTCTGGTTAAATAAAATTAGCTCATGCAGTTTTTTTCTCTCTCTTTAACTGTTTTCCCTAATAAAACAATATCCTGGTATAAATTAGCAGGTAGCTCATAAGCAGCGCTTACAATGACTGGTGATAAAAGTTTAATGTAAGCTATCTAGCTTCAATAATAGCAGACGGAACCAAAAAGCAAAATTCCGCGTTGATTATCGCTGTCCGAAGAAGTCAGCAGCAAGCAGCGATCATTTGTATCTGACTAGAGCAGTAGATATTAAACTTTTTATTGTTACGGACCACTATTAACATATCAAAAATGGCACGGAACCCTGACAGCGATTACGCACTGCATCCTATCCGGATCCGTGAAAATAAGAATATAAAATACTCGGACCGAATTCGGATATTGCTTTGCGCACTACATCCGAACCAAATATGTGAAAATACGAATCTAATCTAAAAAACTCGGACCGAATTCGGATATCGCTTACGCACTTATCCGATCTCTGATCCAAATTCAAACAATTCAGGGGCTATCTTTGGCATATCCATTTGGCGTCCGATTTAAATCCGAGGTAATGCGAAAGCGTTCATACAACAGTACTACGGCTACTTCGGTCACGGAGAGAAATCGGATGACGGAAGACGGATCTAGTGCGTAAACTACTATACAAATAGTTCTATGACTACTTTGGAACGTATTTTCTCGGTTTCGGATCGGATTCAGTGCGTAACCCCGCTCTGACTATGAGAATTGAAGGTAAGAAAAAAAACATTCAGACGAATTGAGAACCTCCTTCTTTTTGAAATCGGTCAAAAAAGTGCATTTAAAAAAATTACTGGATAGTTATATTAGTGACTAAAACTTTCTACTGGTCTAATATTTATGTCATGGACCACTAAAGGGTCTTTAGACCACACTTAAAGAAACCCCGTACTAAAGAGATAACGTGAATTTATGTAAATGTCACTTCCCCAAGTAGAATGCAATATCACTGATATACAAACAGATATCATTATGGTACCCATGCGAATACCGCTGCTCGAGGGGAAAGTAAAAACTGCTTATATCTGAACAGGCCTTAGGATTCTATATCATTTGACTTTTATATGGTAAAATATATCATGCCTACCAAAGCCAAAAATTCTATTTGATTGGAATGATGTTGGGAAATAAAATATTTCACTTTTCAGGTGATATCGCACTAGCATTGAATCATATAGAATCAAAGAGGGCAATCTTACTTTTTGTCACTTTTGAGTTAATTAGCAGAAAATTCAATAATATTAAAAATAAACTGCTTGATTGTCATATCCAAACATGGCTACATACTTTGCTAAAATCGATACAAAATCTCGATTTAGTTCCAAAGATTGCAGTCTTCCATTAGGACAGAGTAGCTTAATTGTTCACTTTTTTGTTTGCTCAAAAGTTGCTAAAAGTAAGATTGCCAACTTTGATTTTACGCGATTCTTCGTCAAACGTAGGCGTTCGCGCTTTGCTAATGATGGACGAAAATTTACGCACGATGAGTGCTAATACGATATGTCCCTTTGATAAAGTTTGTGTAATATAATCATGGTACCAACCCGTCGTTGAACGAACTCTTGGAGCTTTTGGAGTTAGACCTGCTCTTCTCCTTCGCGGCGACTGACGACGGCTTTTCTTTTACGTGCGACCTCACTTCCCCCTCGAACGTTGGGATCTGAAACAAATGGATTAAAAGAAGTATAACTTGAGAATAATTTCAACATCACTGCTGAACTGAGCACTCTTCGAGACGGGATGTAATGCTTATAGTTACCAAACTGGACAAGTGTATTGCGGAGTGCGACTACAGAGCCAGCCTACCAGTGATGTTGTTGGCATGCTTGAAAAGAGCCTCCACGAGTTACGATACTGAGTACGTCCGGCGCACTTTAGGCACTTAACCTCACTACCAACCTTGCTGACTAGCTAATCTTTTCACTAAACTTTACATTGTAATCAAATTACTACTTTTATAGACCATTTGAAAACTTATGGAGCAGTGACCGTCAATAGTCCGGCAAGGTGACCGTTATATTGGCCAACAACCTATGCATACACTTTATACACACACACTTGAAGCTACCATTATCTGTCTTTTTAATCAGAGCCATTGTCTATCTGACTATACCGGCGCTGCATTAATTCACCTGAAGATTCATTTTAATGTTACACTTACCATCATTTTGAGTTGCTCAGTCATTTTGGTGGGATCAAATTGTGTCTTGAAAGGTGGGTAAACGAATCTTCCATACTTCCTTGATATGTTTCTAATATGTTGTTCTGCTTCCTGAAAGTTTAAAGAAATCCATTTTTTAAATTCATTTATTTTAAGCTTTATTGTCGGCCTATATGTATATGATGACATTACAACAACGTGATTGCATAAAAATGGGATTAGAAATAGCGAACGAGCGTGAGCGAGAAGTAACTAAAGACAACAATATTTTTTATCCCATTCTTTAAGTAACAAACATGGCCATAACAAGCAAACCTCATATTAGAATTAAAAACAACTTTACCTGCATGCTATCGATTATATCCTGCCGTTTAGTCCTGAAGTTGTTAGGATCTTTCTCGGAATATAGAAAGCAGTCCTTCGAAGGAACCCAGGCGCGGTCGTGAGCGCCGAAGAACCGCACGTCCACTAAACCAGCACTATTCACTGACATGCCTTTCGCTGGCCAGTAAGGGAAACCTACAAATTAAAACACATTTATGGCAATGAGTCAAATAAATAATGCCTTAAAATAAAAGCCTAATATTGTAAGGGCAGATGGGAGCAAATTTAGACACGAAAAAATATTTCTCACCATTTTTTTTTGCGCAAATCTATTACGTAATACAGAAACTATATGCAGTACAGTCACTGTGAATAAAGAATTGAGTGAATATTGCTTTTAGAACGTGTTAGAAAATCGCACGTAAATAAATCGCAGTGTAAAAAATCTTAAGAATATTTGAATGTGATACAAATTTCTGTGAACCACATCAATGTGTTGCGATCTTTTAAAGGCCTATAAAAAAACATTTTTACAAACCTTTCAGCTTAGCCCAGAAAAGTATATGCGGCGTGGTGCAGACATCGGTGAACCACGTGGGTCGTCGCGCATGCGCCGCGGCGTAACATTCGGGACACGCCTCGATCTCGCCCATCTCTGCGCGACACGACCGCACCAGCGCCCGCGCACCCGCTGTCAGCTTTGACTGCACTGCGGTACAAAAATCTTTGATTCAGCGTATTATTTCTTGTGATTGTTGTAGGAATCGACTTAAACTCAACATTATGCTCTGTTCATCCCAGATTTTTTCCATAGAACGCGACGAAACCTTACAACGAATATCAAACATTCCAGAAGAACCTACCGCAGAAAAGTTTTGCGTTTATGGATATCAATAATTGTGTTTAGGTTGTTTCGGTAACAGTAGCCACAACATTACGACTAACACGTTCAGTGCCGGGTGCCCTCTAGAAGGGCACCCTGTAGTCGCATTCGCCATGCCGGGTGTCCTCGTGGAGGGCTCATTTCAAATGCAGGTTTTGCTTGGAAAATTCATCGTCATGAAACAAGCAAACACATATTTTACGACGTAGAAGCGTATTTTTCAAGGTTTTTTATCTAATGCCAGGAACCCTCCTCAAGGGTTCACTCTTAGCGCAAACGTAATGCCGAGGACCCTCCTGGAAAGTCCGCTAGCAATATGTATGGCAGGATGGCATATGAGCTCTATGAAAAGTGAGGTGGACTCGAATGTGTTAAAGAAGTGGCTGCAGGAAACATCCTTAATAAACAGAGTATAAGATAGGATGAGATCACTGATATAGTGGATCAATATTGATATGAATAGGTATAAACCTAGAAGTAGCCCTTCAAAATAATTTCTGATACAACATAGGAGGCACATTCAAATTTATGTCACCGAGTTCGACACACGACTTCACCGCGTGTTCAGCTCATAATTAAGGGCTCCGTTTGGGTCCGAAACAAGTCAGGCAATCCCGAAAAATGCGTACGTAAGTAAACCGTAACTAATCATAAACATTGGAGGCAGCATGAGATCGAATAATGATTTAATTCGTTATGATTCTTAAGAATTCATTGTATAAGAACATATTTCTCAATGTGATATCTCAATATTGGTCAATGCGATATGATTACGTAGATAGATTACACAGAAACCGTCTAGACTAATAAGATAAGAATTATTCACGGCATTATATGAATCACTGAAGTTTCTCTGTTTAACCATTTTTAGGTCAGCTTGCTAAAAAGAATCGATTTATCGCATCTATCATAAATTGCGATAAATCGATTCTTTGTTGAAGAGTTAAAATTGGTCATATCGGCAAGTATACGACTACCGAACGTGGACTTCCTCAAGCTGCTAAAATTACTGTTCATTAGGAAGTATTGCTTAGCAAACAATGTAGTGCCCAGAAAGGTACTCCTTTCAATTCTTTTGGCATGACCCAAAGTGCGACTGACGTATTCTTTTCCAAGTAATTTACGAGTTAAAATTGATATCAGCTGATATCTTTCGAAGCCACGCCTTTCTTTCCTCTTATGTATAAAAAGAAAATCGACGCAAACCACCCCAAGTACCCCAAGTTATACATAATGCTCATTATTCACAAAGCGTGATTTATCGCAAACTATGTAATAAGCAGAAAACTGTACAATGCTAACATGTGTTAAAGATAATACTGTTGTGCAGTATCCACTGCGCGTCGGCGAGGAAAGCTTCCGTGCTGCCATACAGTCCCTCGGCGATGTTTTCCTTCATAAGCGACAGGTCCATCGGATGTACCACGTATTTGTCGTAGTCAGGGAACGAGGCGCGGTCCACTGGTTGCATGAATGGCTCCACCTGGAAAGATGAGAAAAGAGGTTTAGTTTCAAGACTAAGGGTGATTAATCAACATTCAGCTATGCTGCACTGTGCTGCGATATGCTCTATTTAGTCAATTCGCTTCTCTTCACTACATACCTAGTTTAAAACAAAGTCGCTTCCCGCTGTCTGTCCCTATGTATGCCTAGATCTTTAAAACTACGCAACGGATTTTGATGCGGTTTTTTTTTTAATAGATAGTGTGATTCAAGAGGAAGGTTTATATGTATAAATTGCACCCGTGCGAAGCCGGGGCGGCTCGCTAGTAGATTATAATGAGGAAACAAACAAAACCTGCTGCGCTGTGCTTTGTTTAAAACATAACAGGGATCACGTGATACGTGCTGACTCGCTCCTCATCGCATTGCCCACCCGCTCGGTCTTCCGTCTACCAGGTACTCGAGTAACTCTTTGTAGAAAACCACACAGCACTACAAAGTTAGCTTAGCTAAGCACAGCACAGCATAGCTCAATGTTCATTAGTTAGGCCCGGACTTCACCAAAGCGGAGATGTGCGGAGATGTCTCGATCAACCAATAGGATTGCGTTATTTTCAAATCTCTCCGCTTAGCTTCAACTCAAAACGAATTCCTATTGGTTGTTTACGAAACATCTCCGCACATCTCCGCTTTGGTGGAGTCCGGGCCTTAGTCACCCTGAGGGCCAAATCACAGCTCGACCGGTACCGGTTACGTGCCAACTGCACGCGTTATTCAGTACGAGCTGTACGAGAATAGCTAATAATATAAAACACGAGAGATAACGGAGAAAGCACACGAACACGCTTTCTCCACCTGTGGGTGACGTAAAAGGCGACGAGATTATGTTGAGAGGTTGGACAGCAGCGTCCTCGACTCTGCTAGTAACAAAATACTGTGATCACCAATTCATATGACAAGCGTGGTGATTATGACAATGTTACTTAAGGCAGTTCATTGTAGCAGTCATTGGGAAGACCGTGTTCAGTGTAGAGGACGTGTACGGGCTGAATCATTAGGTATAGTTGTTATTATGTTAGGTTCAAAGAGCCTCCAGCTGGGCAAAGAAAACAAAGAAACTCCATACTGGGGGCGAAGCCTAGCGCGAATTCTTTAATGCATTACCAACTAATATCGTTGTTTGAGTGATGAGGAAGTCTTTATTCCCGCTACCATGCAAATCAGTTCAGGAAAGCTGCGCGTGCAGCATGCGGCGTTCTGTTATTGAAAATGTGGGGACGTGCTGTCAACCAACCGAGGCAACCGGAACCGTCCTAATTTAAAGACTAGTCCTAGCCAGTTACATCTAGCTCTAGTCAGCTATACTAACGCGACTCATTTGATTTGATTATTAAGTTTATACTTCACCATCTGTTGCACGAAAATGACGTCAACTTTGTTGGTGTATGAAGGAATTAAATTACTTACAAACCTATTCTAAAACAATCAGAAGCGAGCAGCCGCGAAGCGTTTACTTTCTGTTTATAATCGCGTGTTTAATGCCTCTTTCAGGTCATAAGGTATACACTTTTTATCGACTTTGGATGTTAGTGTATGATATTGGAACTTATTTGTGTGTCATTAGTACTCACTATAGTAGTGTGAAATTCCGAGCGTATATTTTTCGTTTATTGAATTTGCATTACCCTAGATTGGAGAATAGTAACTATTCTCCAATCCAGGGTAATGCAAATCAATAAGTAATTAGGTTTCTGTTTAAACAGTTTTTGTAAACGGATACCTTATTACGTATTGCTATGCGAACATTCTTATAAAAATTGGTATTAAAAATGTTTCGTGTATCAGATTCAACGTAAATATTACAGGCGTATGTTAGCTTGTTCCGGTTTGCACCTACATTCATTCAATGCAAAATATAATCTCGATAGGTGTGGCAGACGTGTTGCATGTAAGTATACAGCACGATATGGATCCGTATGCAAATGATTTATTGCATAGGGGTATTCGAGATACGACAAGTGGCCCTTAATTAATTGTTTAAAAGTGAGCATCAGATTTTGCGTTCATCAAACTTCCATACATTTCGCGATAATGAGAACGAATATTTTCGCAAATTAGTGCGTATTCAAAAATTTTAATAAACAATTTCTGCTTATAGCAAAGCATGACAAAATGACGAATCAAGAAAAATGCAGCACACATTACATCGTCAATACATGTACAACACACGCACACGTTTATTATTAGCGATGATGGAGCGAGACGGCAATAGCGACGCCTTGGTATTGATTTGTTCTGTTAGAGGGAGACGGAATGTGTCGTTACGCGGGGTCCGCGCCGCGCAGCTACGTAGATAAGTGGCAAGGTCATTTCACCGAGTCCCGCCCGCCAGCCGCCGCGCACCGTTCGTGGAGCGCTACATACATTTTAATATCTATCCGTCTGTTGGTTCATGCGTTAATCCGGTGAAAGTACCGAACACGGCTGTATGTTGCCTTATATACCTAGCTTGTATTGTAACTACTATTCATAGGAATTCCTCTTTGTTCTAGCATGATTTCTTAGCTTGTCTCGAAACTGAATAAAGGATATTTTGTTCGGGAGTTTTTTCTTATTTTATTATGTGCTCAGTAATATCAAAGGTATTTTTTTACATAACCATTATAATTTACATTCACCGAACAACCTGACAACTGACCGATATTAGACCGAAAAACAATAGCTAAAACTAACAAATTCATGTTTATGACGTGAATTAGGACACGCGTAATACGACTACCAGGTATCAATAACAATGAGTATAAAACGTAGGTAGTTAGTAAGTAGTAAAACAGATAGATTACCCCATTCAGGTCCATCATCCGTTCCAGGGCATGCTTGAGGAGGTCACAGAGCATTCCTAGGGAGATCTTCTTCATAGCTTGCGACCTGGAAAAAAATACATACAGTTGCTGTTATCATTCATATTTATTTTCAATTTATTACGAACTATAGTCATCCTTCTGCCATTATCCCAATTTACTTCGGGTCGACGAAATTTGCCTTTTCCTTTCATTAATTGGACGTGAATCAGACATTCTTCAGCCCCTGATTCAAAACGATTTGATAAGTTAGTTCGGTTCAGTTTTTTATCTCATTTCGTCTACGATTCTAGTAGCGAGAGGAAAAGAGATAACAAACTAAATCGTCCGACAACTGCTTAACGAAAAGATTCTGAATCGCCCCCAAATCTTTCAGAATCATATAACAGAATATTTTCGATATTCCTTCCTATTCTTATATGCAATTCCTTTCTAGCATTGTAGATTAATTCAAACACGAACATGAGCTATTTATTGTATGGAAATAAATGTTGTCATATTTCCTAGAATACTAGGAGACTGAGAGAGAAGTGTTATCGGCAGTTTGGTCTATCGCTTCTCATCAGCTAAATCATTCGGGTGCGGTAAAGTACCGCCGAATAATAGTATTATCTTGTTACAGTAACCGTACAAAAAGTGTAGTTTTTGTTGTCTATTTTTACTGCACGACAATTTTCGATAAATTAAAAACAAAGGGATTACAAGGATTTCAATAAACAATATGCTTAGGTTTGATAGCACAGAAGGATATTATGTCGAGGGGTAACGGGCTATTTGGTTTAAGCGACATTTTGGGTGATATTGAGTTAATTATATATTTGGAATCAGCAAATTTTTCTCATTCCAAATATATGTATAACTCAATATCACCCAAAATGTCGCTTAAACCAAATAGCCCGTTACCCCTCGATGTAATAAATGTTTAAGGAAATGTGATAAGTTTAAATTCTTTTATGCTAGGTGATAACCTACTTTCTCTAAATAAACTCTTGATATGCAATATTATTTCTGATCTAGTTTCACACTAGCTTTTAAGAAACAGTTTCTTAAAATCATGTAAATCACAAATAGATTGGTTAACTATTTCAATTTGTGATAGAAAATAGAATGAGGTGGAAAACAATAAACAAATAGTTTGTTTCATGTTGGAATTTTTTTCTTTAGCCACTTCCAAAAAGGGAAAGCCGCGTCAGGATTGGCAAAATAGGTGGTGACATACTTATCAACATCAATTTAGCATAGCTTACATAAGAACTTGCAGATGGGTATTATGTAACAGATCATGATGTTGATAAGTATTATTTTAGTGTATATTCACCTGGTCTCTGAACTCTCAGCTTGCAGCACAATCATACATTCTGGACAGACCCAGTTCTTCTCCAGGTTTATCCTGTTCCTCTCGTTGCCTGTGAGACATTTGTAGTGGAAAGACCTTGGGCAGACAGTACACTGCATTGGAGGGTGCACCTTCTCATTGGTAACTTGCTCCACTGCCCAGTGACACCGCCAGCAGTAAGAGTCTGTTCGAAGCTTATTGCTCTTTTCTGTAACCTGTTGATAAATTAGAATTATTTGAGTTTTTACAGTATGTACCTCAGTGACAATAGAGAGCAGAAAGTATTGAAATATGTAGTTCCAACTGCTACATAGACCGAATGAATAATGTTACAGCATAATTATAATACATAATAAGAAGTCAAAGTCTGCAAAAAAATCTTATAATAAATAATAATGCCTACTGACCATTGTGAGACATAAAACTGTTGTTTCATTTACACATATTTTCTGATAGTAAATGATTGTGACAAGTAAAAACAGGCAGCCATTTTGTTATGTACACACAATGTGTCAATATACCCCCTACTTATTGTAAAACAGTAGCTGGCCACCTAAATATGATTTGCAAGGAGTTTACACTGTTTAAACATTTAAAAAGGAAACACTATGTCATATGAAAATTGTTTTGTAATATGTGGGTCCATACTTGGCAACAAAATATAATTCTGAGGAAATGAATCTTATGAATACCATATTATCTAACGCAGTTAAAGAGTAAAATAAATTAACCTTTAAATAAAGCTCTTATCAATATTACAACAATAACTGTTGACAGTCTCCTTAAGCATGTTTTTTTAAAGTAAAACTAATTAAAAATTCTTTACTTACTGTATTAACGCTAGGTTCAGCCTTTTTGACTTTGGGTGGTGTTGGCCTACATATTATAGACTCATTTAGATAAGTTTTCTCTTTACTAACTCTTTCTTCCACCTCATCTTCCTCCCCCTCGGAACCTTTGTGTCCTTTGCCAGTGACTGAATTCAGGAACTGTTTCACCTTACTCACAAATTCAGGGTTTTGTGACCTCATGGATCTTTTGAGGACAGTCTTATCAGATTTCTCACTACAGTTGCTCTTTTGTGAGTTATCACTATTTCTTCTGGTGTCATTTATCTTATTAGGCTCTACTAAAGAAGAATTCAAGCTTGAACTTGAAGTGTCTAAGGCTCTAGACTTCCTTGTTTTACTTGTCAGCTGTGTACATTCACTGATAATCTTCGACTCTTTTGCAGAATTTATTAAAGACTTTAATTCTCTACTAATGCTCTTGTGTTCTTTTTCTGATGTGTCTGACATTGTTTCAATTTGAGAGTCATTTGAAGTTTCAATGGTGATATCTATGGGAATGATAGTGGTTACAGTGTTAGTGCTTGTGTCATCTGTTACTGTACTAGTATCATTACATTGGACTTTGCCATTGACTGGAATCTTGTCAATTAGTAAAGATTCCTTTATTGTTGTGGATCTTGCAGAGTCTTGTGACTGTATTTCTTTTGTGGGTGACTTCTGAACAGGTTTTGGTACTTCTTTCATTGGACTCTTTTGTATTAGGGTTGTTTTAGCCTCAGACTGGGCCGGTAGAGGTTCCTTGATTGAGGAATCTACAGCATCTACTTGTTGTATTACAATAGAAGGTGAAACTTCACATTGCTGAGGTTTGGTTGCTGTTTCCACAATCATCACCTCAATCTCAGGCTTGCTTGGAGAATCTGGAACTTCAGCTTCTTTATTTGGGGATTTTATTAGCAATTTCATTGGAGACTTTGCTGGAGACTTAGTTGGAGTCTTTGTTTGAGTCTTTGTAGGAGTCTGGGTTTGAGTCTTTGTAGGAGTTTGGGTTGGAGTTTTTGTAGGAGTCTGGGTTGGAGTCTTTGTAGGAGTCTTGGTTGGAGTCTTTATAGGAGTCTGGGTTGAAGTCTTTGTAGGTGTCTGAGTTGAAGTCTTTGTAGGTGTCTGGGTTGGAGGCTTTGTGGGTGATTTTGGTACTTGTATTTCTTTCTCTGGTGATTTCTCTTCTGGAGGTGATATATCATTAGTATCGTCGTCGACGACCGACGGTTGCTCTTCGCTTTGATCATCAGCACTTGGTTCATCATCCATTTTCTCTACAACTATAATCATCTCGACATTTCCATCAGAACCTGTAACTTCCTGCGTCTCAGAAACTTCTCCAGTGGTGGACGACACGTCGGTCTCCATGTGGTGCTCCGTGCTCTCCTCCATCACCTGTGACAAAACAAGCACCTGGTATTTTTAGCTTGACCTTTTGTGATGTAAGAAAAAGTGGTTCTTCTAACTCTAACAGTAGTCCAGTATAATGTCCTAACAATAGACATTATTAAATATTAAAGGAACCGGGCATTACCCAAGCTCAACCACCCTGCCAGCTACTTACATACCTACTTTCAATACAATCATCATAGGCTTACCACACGGTTTGTTATTTTTGTGCACTTTACGAAAACACTACACAGTATCCACCGGACGCAGTAACGGCTGTACCTTACTCATATGACTTATGTTTCAATTAGCAATTGTTTTTTGATCAAAAAATATCACCAACCAACGAAAAAATCCACACATCGCCATCGCACGTACAGCTACGTTTAATTTTTATTGGTTGCCGTTTATATGGAGCTGCTACAACAAACGTTGAAACATACAAAACGTTTCGGTTCATCTCTTTTACACAGTTCTCCTTTCTCTTTTGGTATTGTAAAGAATTATATAATGCTATCTCGTTTTAGCAAGCTGACACCGGCTGTTGTCAATGTTGTTGTACTCTTCCAACAAAGTTCTACAATTTAATTTGTTTATTATTTTATGTTGCCTGCTAAAATTAAAATTCATCTCATTTCATTAAAAATAACACAAGCTTTAAATGTAAGGTATTTTTATTCATAAATATGTTGCTGTACAATTTTAAATTTTACAACATTTTATAGTTACAAACCTAAATTGATGACTTTATGAGCATTTCCATTACTTAGCTCCAATAATTGCCAACGTAAAAAAACACTCAATGAATGAAACGTAAACGTCAAGTCTCAGATGATTATTTATTATTTTTTTACAAATTTATTTGCTACGTGTTAGTAAATAGTATTGTGTAATGGAGTTTATCGAACTAATACATATAAATAAATTGGATGGTGTTATTCTTAAATATCCGCACCAAGAAAACGTGGATGGGACTGTATGTATTACAGGACACCATCTGATTTTGAGCTCACGAAAAGAAGGCGTTCACGAACTATGGGTATGTTTTATTACTTTATTTTAAACGTAGCTGTAGTCAACAGTGTTATCTTGTGTTTACTATCCTTTACTAATTCTACTCTTGACCGTTTTATATTTATAGGCTATTACCAAATGTAGTACTATCAGCTGATAGCGAATACATTCTGTGTCCACAGTGACAACTGTTTGCGTGTGTGTCGGCAAACATATTTAAAGAATTATTTAAATAGGTACTATGAGTATGTGCATTTATATTTGAAGATATCTACCCAATACCTAACAAATTTCCATTCCTCTCTATACACTCCAAAAAGATTTAGAAAAGAAATTCTTGCCACAGTCTCCTCTAAAATATACCTCTTCCGGGAATTGAGGTAAATAAGAAGGTGCTGGATAAGTTAAATGTCTATAGAGCTACTGCATAGTACCATCTAAAAGTTTTGTTATAAATAATCCACTTATTTTGTAACTAGCTGTTGCCTGCGGTTTCACTCTCATTCTAGTGGAACTACTTCATGTATCAAATTAAAAAGTATCCTGTCTGTTAATCCAGAAAATGGTCTATCTGTATGCCAAATTTCATCCGAATCCAGTCAGCCGTTTATGCGTGATTGAATAACAAACATCTATCCTGGATCTTCACAAACTTTCACATTTAAATATTATATTAAATGCACTACTAATTTAAAAAATTTTTCTTTGTGCAGACATTGGCCAATTCTACAGATTTATTGTATGTATAGATTAGTAGGATAGGATAATAAATGCAATTGCAATTGTCTGGTTTAATCATTATTTGTAACTGGTCAACCCATTACAGACCACAACATGATTTTCTAATGCGATTTCAGCTCCTCCACAAGAACATAGACAGTATAGAGAAAAAAGAGAACAAACCGATCAGTGGTGTAACTCAGGGAGGCTCCCTGTTCCTCAAATGCAAAGACCTGAGGATATTCCAGCTGGATATCTCCACCACCATCGAGCTGAACCAAATGGCACAAACACTTGAGAACTTATCTGGCTTACAAGACCCTGGACTATTCTACCCATTCTTTTATAGGCACATGCACCCTATTGTGGAGAATGGGTACACACTATACAGGTGACTTTTGGTTTATTTATATTTCTGTACTGCTATCAAAATAAAAATAAACCATACAAGTAAATGAAATAGTCTGATCAACTCAAAATTGTGTAAACAGATCAAATCAGTGTAAGTGAAGACTGAATAGGTTACTTCTAGGCAAGCGTGCTTCATATCATCGCTTACCATCAGGCGAGATAGTGGTCAAACGCGAGCATAACGCTAAATAAGCAAAAAAAAACTTAAGAAAAGAAAAATATGAAATAATAATAATTATTTTAATGCCACAGTGTATTTTTATCAGAATACACAGCCTAGCTACCGTCGGGGCTACCGGGAGAGTGCCTAAGGGCCTCTGAGTGTAGAGGGCTCCAAAAATAAGTACAGTAAGGCCCTAGAGCCATTAGCTTTACATTACAAGTATGGATAATATCAACACTTCAATATTTATCCATTGCAGCATAGAAGGTGAATTCACAAAAGTGTTAGCAACAGAGGAGTGGCGTGTTTCTCGCGTGAATCAGAACTATGCAGTCTGCTCCAGTTATGGGAAGGCAGTAGTAGTGCCCAAGTGCATTGATGATGAGACCCTCGCCGCCGCTGCCACATTCAGACAGGGAGGACGGTTTCCTGTTCTGTCTTATAGACATAATAATGGAGTGAGTACTTCTTTGCTTAAATAAACATTACTATTTTACCTTGCTTTACTTGTGTTGAAAGTTTTCAGAGATAAAAGGTAATCCAGGATGCATTTCCGTATTAAATGTCATCTAAATATATTCATCCGTTATGGCAATATCCTTATTAACTTATAAAAAAAAGATTTTAATGTTTTACAGTAATAAACAAAAAAACATGTTTGTGACAGTTTGTCAAGTTTTACTAGGATATATGCCTATCTGCAAACTTCCTGCTTAGATTTCAGAAACCAAAATTATGAATCAGTAAGCATGATTACTAACCTACTTATTAAGATAATAAGCGTAATATTAAAACATATTCATCATCCATATTTTGTCAATATTGCTTCAACTAACCACTGCTGAGTATTATACATCCTTCTGTTAATTTGCAGTCTGTATCTCTCACTGCTTCGTTACGAATCAGATGACTGTATTATAACACTACACACAGCCCATAAACTACTATAACTCTTAATAAACAGCTGCCATGAACGGTCATAATAATCACCGCTCTTGGCAATGTGATTGGTGATCGAAGTGTGTTGTTATCAGCACTAAGAGGGATTCTACCATTTTCCTTCACATAATCCCTTAAAGCCAGACCACGCGATGCATTGCGAACCGCAATGATTTCGACGCGTTGGGTGCTACATGGGCAGTTTGGCGTCGCAACTTTGCTACGGTGCTGTAGCAGCATCTGGCCGGTAGGTAGTGTTGCTCAGTCTGTTATCCAACTGCGAAGGCCGGAGCGCGGCAACGCATTGCCTATACCCCATCGCGTAATTCGCGTACACTCCTCCCCGCCTCCTCTCGCTGGTTGCAAGGCCGACGCGGCGCCGGAACGCACTGTGTGAGCCGGTCCACACGATGCGGTGCGGCAGCGGCGCGGCGCCTGAGCGGTGCTAGTGCGGCGTTCTACATAGAAATATCCATGGTATGCCACACGATGCGCTCCGGCGCCGCGCCGCACGCACACCGTACTTGCAAACAGCGAGACGAGGCGGGGAGGGGTGTATGCGTAGCGATGCCGGAGTGGCACCGCTCTGGCGCGCTCTGTTGTTAGTGGGGCTACCGCTGCGACGCCGTAGCAACGTTGCGGTACCGCACTGTCGTGTACGCCAATGCGGCAAAATGTTTGTTCGGCGCCGCACCGTATCGTGTGGACCGGCTCTGTGTTTACCATGAATATCGCCGCGCCGCTGCCGCAACGTATCGTGCGGACCGGCTCACACGGTGCGCTCCGGTTACTCGCGTTTTACAATGCCTCTGAAAGGATTTATTTACTGCTTGTATAATATTTATGATTATTTACGGTTTACTCACGTGCATTCTTCGGGATTGCCCACTTGATTCGGACCCAAACGGAGCCCAAAACATGAGCTGAACACGCGGTGAGGTCGCGATTCGAACTCTTGTATAATATTTTGATTATTTAAAACAGGCAGTTCTAATGCGCGCCGGGCAACCGCTGTACGGTCCAAAGCACCGGCGGTGTAGGCCCGACGAGGCGATACTAAACGCGGTGGTCGCTGTCGGTACCAAAGGTATCATATACGACCTGAGAAGCTCCAACTCGATATCACAGCAGCAGAACAAAGGTAATAAATATGAAGTGTTGCTGATTCTTCTCCCATACTATACTTATGTTTCGTTGAGATACTTTGTGTAGACTTGCGCATTCCTTATAGTTTAAAGATAGACCGATAACTCTTTATTTAGGTGTTTGAGCCTCCGCTTAAACCACATATGAGAGAACCCTTTCAATGTTCACCAATTACCATAGATTTATAGACTTTTAATGTGTTAGAGCAGTGCCAATCCATGACGTCACAATATCTGTCACTGTCTCTGTCTGTCAGGCAGCGCAGGCGGTGGGAGTTATTTAGTTGTCAGTACGCTTTCAACGTTCACAACGATCGCCACACAAATAATTTAAATATTAAATAAATAAAATTGTGCTAAATCATGTCGTTCCTGCTGTAACCAGATTGTTGAGGTACATCAATAACAAAAAGTAAGTTAAACAAATTAAACAATTAATGTTCATAATTTACATTTTAACATAAACTTGGCTTCTTCAAGCCCAAGTGCCATTCTTCCGCTCGGCGCCTTTCGGCCCAGCGACGAGTCAATACATGCCTACAGTACGTAGCTGTTATTGACGGACTGAGTCTAAGACGCAGTCTAGCAACGCAATAATCTGTAGTAGATTAGAATTAGTGCAATGCACTAACACTCAGTAGTACTTGTCGATTCACGAATCGATTCGTGAATCGTCGTCGTAAAACGATTCGACATTGTTAGCGAATCGTATGTCGACTCATGAGTCGTCATGACTTCTGAATCGACGACGAAATCAAAGTGGCTTTCCAATATACATTCGTGACACAATACTTATCTTTTCAGATCATGCCCCCAGAATTATCCTCTATGGGGGAACTGGCACGTTTGCCTTGCGAGTCCGAAGAAGAACAAGCTTTCGAAG
This sequence comes from Amphipyra tragopoginis, assembly GCA_905220435.1. Taxonomy (NCBI): domain Eukaryota; kingdom Metazoa; phylum Arthropoda; class Insecta; order Lepidoptera; family Noctuidae; genus Amphipyra; species Amphipyra tragopoginis. The sequence goes on from HG991993.1 coordinate 12,815,697, forward strand.
CTATAATTACTTTGTTGGACCGCCACTAGGGCTTTCAAATACCGGACTTTTTCAATACCGGTATCAATACCGGTATTAGTGTGATCAATACCGTGATCACGTGATCACGGTATTGAACACAAGTTTAATTAGGACATTAATAAAACCTCTAAAATACGTGTTTTTATTTTCAAATCAGTCTTTATTATGGTTACTTTCTGAAAGTAATAATACAAAACACTCTTAGTAGTATAACAATTTGGTATTGATTGATTATAGGACTAGGAATTAAGAACGTAACGTACGTGCAAAATGACTAGATTTATTTTAAGTTTTGAACTTAAATAAATCTAGTCATTTTGCACGTAGGCATTTCACATAGACTTTATAACGTATATATAAGTACGGCAATTTCGGGAATCAGCTTAGGCGGGGCGCGGGAGGGTGAGATAGAGATAAGAGCGGGCGCTTGCGCTGATGAAAACATATATCCGTTTAAATAATTTCGCTGACTCCCGTAGACTCATCCCCGAACGGTTCGGTTTTCGAAACCAAGCACTGTTGCATTCGGCAATTGCACCGCATGTTCGAACACATTAGCTCCCGCTTCATGCGCTCGTACAAAACTGGCATCATATTCTTTGATGTAGCGAAAACCTTTGACAAGGTCTGGAACAACGGTTTATTACACAAACTGTACCAATTCAACACCGGACCGTCTCGAGCCCATCATTCGAGACATTTTGTCGGATCGCACCTTCCGCTATCGCCTAGAAGGCACCCTCTCGTCCCCTCACCCCATCCGCGTCGGTGTCCCTCAGGGCTCCGTGCTATCGCGCCTTCTTTTCACGCCGTACACCAGCGACATTCCCAAAAGTGGCTTGGCCAAGTTGGATCTCTTCGCCGATGACACGGTCATCTACTATTCTGGTAGGAGTATCGATAGCATCACTCGAACCCTCTAAACCGCAGCCGTCACCCTCGGGGTCTGGTTCCGGTAATGGAGAATAGAGGTGAATCCCGAAAAAAGCGCAGCCATTTTTTTCGAGAGATACGGTGACTTCCACATGCATCCGTCCCGTCCTCATGATCGGCAAACAGATCCCTTGGGAGATGAAAGCTAAATATCTGGGGGTTATCCTCGACAACCGTCTGAAATTCATAGACCACATCAAAACGGTGTGCGCTCGCGCCGCTTTTGCTGTCGGTCGCATCCACCTCATCCTTAGAGCGAGCAGTAAGTTGTTAAGAAATAAGCTGAGAATCTACGTGACGTGCGTCCGCCCCATCTTGACTTACGCTAGCGTCGTGTTCGCACACGTTAAGCCTTCCCGCTTCAAATCCTTCCAAACCCTCCAGAATCGAGTGTTGCGCAGAGCCGCGGCTGCCCCGTGGTTCATGCGTAACGATCAACTCCATCTTGATCTAAAAATGCCAACCGTCAGGTAATACCTCAAACGCGTTTCCAAGCGTTACTTCGACACTGCCCCCCGTCATCCGAACCCCCTAGTCGCCGCAGTGGCCGACTAAAGTCCCTCTCTCATCAATAAAGTACGCCGTCCCAGGCACACACTTTTAGAGCCCGATGATGAAATTACCCTCCTTATGGAGGGAGGCGAGTAAATCGACCAGCACATTACACAACGTCCGCCACCATCCAGCTTATCGTCCTCGCAGACGATGCCCGTCGCGACGTCTCACCGCCGCCGGTCACGATCCACCGAGCTCTCCCGTCGTAGAGCCGGTTGTCTCTTCTGACTTCGCAGTCACGCTGATAATTCAGCCCTCATCAAGCTGTCTCCCCCCCCCTAAGCCCCCGCCAGCAACGCCCTAAGCCCCGTGCTCGTCCCACTAGGGGTCGCCCTTAGTGCTGTTGTTGCAGGTAGTCATGATGTTAGTGTAGTACAAGTTGTATAAGTAGTTAGCTTAGGTTAAGTATTTTACGTAGAAGGGGTCCGCAAAGACCACCGAGAGCACCACAAAAGAAAAAAAATGGCGAAAACAAGTGTGAAAGTAACATCACATCGTAAATTGTACCACATAATACAATTTCTGACTACTTATTACAACAAACCGCAATAATATATATTAATGTTTGTAATACCGTAATCACGGTATTGGCTCGTCAATACCGTGATTAAAAAAAGACCAATATATATCCGTGATTACGGTATTACGGGATCCCGGAATACCGGTATTGAAAGCCCTAACCGCCACTATCCAGAAGACTGGCGTGACTGGAAGGTCTTAAATTTTTCATTCGAGGAATTGTTTGGTCGTGATGAAATCAGTCGTGCAACCGAAATAAAATTACGATTTGCAATTCCGACCGCGGATCTCGCACGGGCTTTCGACCCGACTGCAACGTCTTTATCGGAACGGGCATACACATCTATAAGGAGTATTTTACTCAGGTGGCCACTGGGGAGAGCCTTGTTGTATTCTCCACACAAATTTATGGAGAAAATACACGCACAATCTTATGATGTTTTCATGAACACAGTTAAATCATTGAAACCGTTGTTCATCAAACGAACAGACGCCTCATCCGAACTTAGTGGCAGTGAAAAGTCTCTACCGAGGAAGAGGGCATCTGTAGCATCAACCGCCTTTAAAAAGGGATCAAAACGCCATCGCGAAAACCAGCATCATGGCGACATCGCTGCAGGTGGTACAGGTGACTCTCAAGTCCGGTATAGCTCACCCCCGACATGTTCAACACCGAAAATAAGCAGTGACAATATACTCGCAAAGGTGTTAAATCAGCAAATGATGCTGTTTAATAAATTAATAAACATCCAGACGGAACAAGGAGAAAACGTTAAGAAGATCCTTCAAAATCAAAAAACACCTACTTATGAGAGCAGGGGAAACGTAACGACCCCAAATGCACTAGAGAAATCTTTCGAATCGCAACCTGATAGTACTATGACGGAAGACCAAGAACCAGAATCTCCACCTTTCGAAACGCTGAGTGTGTGTAGTCAGAAATCTCACACTGATAAGGAGACCAAATTGCGAAATAAAATAGCTGAAGCACAAAGGCAGTTAGTAGCCCTTCAGGAGAGTAGTAATTGCCAGAATAGTAAAAATCACGACGAGTCAGATGGTGAATCCAACTTGGAGTACGACTTTGCGCCAACGACATCTGAGAAAGAACCAAAAATTGCTAAGGCTGACCCAATAGCGGTGAAATATGGCATAGAATGCCAAAGATTAGGTCAAAGCAGTTGGCGCAACATTCGTTATGCCGATTCACAGAAACAATTTCAAGCCACTCCTGTCTTCAGCTCCTTAAAGGCTAATAATCTTTTAGCTGAAACTACGCCTACTTGGAAGATCGTGTCAATACTGGAAAGAACCGACTTAACACTCGGAGCGATTACGAACGGTCTGATTCAAGAGCGTATCACTTTTCAGAACTTGCTGAACAGTCTTCCTAAAGAGGCTAAAAATCTAGTTGGAAAAGAATATGTAGCGGCAGACTCCCAATTTAGGAAGACTTCAGACTCCTTACTGCAATATGTATGCGGTCGCCGCGCAGAAGTGCTGCAGGACAGAAGAGGGATGTACATACCGCAGAATAAAGCATTTAAAAACATACTTAACGATATTCCACCTTCTGAAACCCATTTGTTTGATGACAAGGCACTAACAGAAGCGATAAAAGAACAAGGTGGGATTCGTAAGTTTTTTCCTGACAAGAAACGTCGTCCAGCAACAACAAGGGATAAATTCCAGAAACATTCATGGCAGGGAAGGGACTACAAGGAGAAAAATAAGAAGAAAAGCCACTATAACGCGGCAAGAGACGAGAAGTACAAAGATAAGAATAATAAAAAGAAATTATTCAACTCCAATAATAACACCCAACCAGGAAAGAAATGAGGGGGTGGAAGAAAATGACGCATACACGGCGGGCCGCCTGGCGAACTACGCTTCTCGTTGGGAGGGGGCACCCAAAAGTTTATTAGATATTATAAAGGGATACAGAATCCCTTTCTGCATAACTCCACCTCTTACAAGATTTTCAAAAGAAAACATCATGAAATTTCAAACCAAGGTCACTCCCGAAATGACTGTAGAAATACAGAAACTTCTGGACTTCAAAGCCATTCAAAAAAGTGTTCATCACACCGGATTTCTTTCAACCATGTTCTTGAGAAAGAAAGCAAATGGCGAAAATCGGCCGATTTTCAACTTAAAAAGACTAAACGATTTTGTGATTGCCCCAAAATTCCGGCTCATAAACCTTCATCAGATCCCTTCCCATCTGCAAAGCAGAGATTTCATGATGAAACTCGATTTATCGCAAGCTTACTTCCATATACCAATAAGTCAGAATCACCGGCGTTACCTGTCGCTGTCGTATCAGGGAACGCTTTACGAAATGACATGTCTACCATTCGGCCTTGCAAGTGCACCATCAGCTTTTGCGAAAACAACAAATTGGGTCGCACATCAGCTCAGACAGAAGGGTCTCCGAGTAATAGTTTACTTAGACGATTTCTTGTTCACTCACGAAAATCCTCGAACACTAGTAGAACAAACCAGTTTTGCAATAAAATTTCTAGAGGAACTAGGATGGCAGATAAATCGGGAAAAATCGTCCTTAAAAGCGGTGACAGAATTGGAATATCTAGGAATTACCTGGGATACGATGAGAAACGTGAAGCGGCTATCATCAACAAAGACCACTCACCTAAAAACTGCAATCTCGAATCTCCTGCGAAAAGACAGATGGAGTTGGCACGATTCCAAGAATATTCTGGGGAAATTAAATTTCGCGTCTTTCGCGGTCCCCCTAGGCCGTCTTCACTGCCGTTCTTTGCAAAAAGCCCTACGACAGTTGCCACGAAGGACTCCACATCGAAAGATAGCCATATCACAAACTGCTCGAGAAGAATTGACATGGTGGTTGAAAAACACGCACCGGTCTTCCCCTATACATCACCCAGATCCGTCGTACTTCATCACAACCGACGCTGCAAATGTAGGCTGGGGTGCGATTGCAAACAGCTATCACATTTGGGGAGTGTGGACATCATCCCAACAGAATTGGCACAGCAACATGAAAGAACTTTGGACGGTGTACGAAGTCCTGCAACAACTGGGTCCCGAGATCCAGGGGAAAACAGTGATGTTACAGACAGACAATCGGACAAGCGTCGCGTACATTTCAAAACAAGGGGGTACGAAATCAGCGCGACTACTCAAGATCGCTGTAAAAATTCTTCTACTTTGCGAGCGCAGAAATTGTCATTTGATCGCTCGCCACATTCCGGGCCAATACAACGGAATAGCGGACGGGCTATCGAGGGCGAAAGCTCTTCCAGAATGGCATCTCAGAAAGAACAGCCTATCGGAAATTTTTCGAAAATTCGGAACTCCCGAGATAGACCTATTCGCGTCGAGAAGGTCTGCAGTTGTTTCGGCTTATGTGAGCGAGGATGCATCCGACCTTCACAGTCAATTCACGGATGCTTTCAGCAGAAAGTGGGAATACAAGCTAGGGTGGATTTTCCCTCCTCCGGCATTAATTCCACGGATTCTTCGACACTTGCAAACTTCAGAGGGCCATTACCTTCTGGTTGCTCCAGTATGGGACAGAGCCTTTTGGGAACCCGATCTCCGTCGACGAACAATCGAAACGCCACTTCAAATCCCAGACCTGAGGTCGAACCTGATCGACCTTCAGACGAATCGACCGCCACCGGGAGTAGACGACCTAAAGTTGGCGGTTTGGAAGGTTCAGGCTGGTCTAAGTGCGTAAAAGGTTGGAACATCTCTGAGCTAGAACTTCTTGACTTATCATGGAGAAAATCGACATTGAAAACCTATAAACCGGTTTGGTCAAGGTGGTGTCACTGGGCTCGGGAAAATAAAGTACCAATAGATAACCCAAACGCCCAGGCGATAGCAAAGTACCTGTGCTACCTTTATAGAATAGTAAAGCTAGCGCCCAGGACAGTAGCCTTACATAAGTCAGTAGTCATTAACTTCGGGAATCCTTTACATGCCGAAGAACTTTCATCACATCCTTTAATAAAACAAATTGTAAAGGGCATTTTCGCAGATAAGCCTCCTATTAAAAGACCATTATCGTGGGAGATACAGAGCTTAATCAACTATCTAAATAATTATCATGTTGATGATAACAGTATCTTTGCCGTCTCAAGGCACACTTGTATCCTTCTAATGTTAGCATCTGGGAGACGGGTCCATGACTTGACGCTCTTATCTATAAGAAGCGAAGCCTTTGAGGACAAAGGAGACTCCATAATTTTCTGGCCGAAATTTGGATCCAAGACGGATTCAGCAACCCATAAACAGTCAGGATGGTTGTTGAAAAAAGGATCCGAGAATGGGGAATTGAAGCTAGACCTTTATCACTGGATTCAGAAGCTTATAGCCGTTTCAGCGGGACGTCGACAACAAATCGACAGTCTATTTATCACCACAAGAGGCACAGTTAAGAGTGCATCTCGAACTGTGATTGCGGGATGGATACGAAGCCTATTTAAAGATGCAGGAATATCCGCATCCGCGGGCAGCCTTAGAGCTGCAGTTGCAACGGATAATTGGGACAGCAATCATTTTAGTATAGACGAAATCATGCAGAGAGGTAACTGGAGATCCAAAAACACCCTATTCAATCATTATTTCAGAGAGCTTAATATTTCTAAACCTAGCAACAAGAATCTGTTAGCTAATTCTTTCGTACCTGTTAATTAAACCAGGTTTTGCTAAGTATATATTGTTGATTTTGATTATTTTCGTTGATTATGTTTAAGACGTTCTAAATAACTCATTTCGATCTCAAATTATTGTAAGAAATTAATATTATTATTAATTTAATTATAATTTTTGATCTCATCGTTACAAGATATTGTAATAAATTAACATTAATAATAACTTTATTTTATTTATTTTCCACTCTTTATGTCTGAGATTACTCTAGTTGTTCAAACGTTGAATGAAACAAACTTTGAACAACACACGATTGCTTAAAACCATCACAGTACGTCTCGGCTTAGCGCAGTCGGCAGATAATAAACACGTCTCATATGTGGTTTAAGCGGAGGCTCAAACACCTAAATAGAACCGTTTTTCCCCCGAAGGGTAAAAAACGGATATTTAGGTTTTAGCCGTAGCTTAAACCACACTAAATTGCCTTGCCGACTATGGCAATTTCAAGGTACTGACAACTAAATAACTCCCACCGCCTGCGCTGCCTGACAGACAGAGACAGTGACAGATATTGTGACGTCATGGATTGGCACTGCTCTAACACATTAAAAGTCTATAAATCTATGGTAATTGGTGAACATTGAAAGGGTTCTCTCATATGTGGTTTAAGCTACGGCTAAAACCTAAATATCCGTTTTTTACCCTTCGGGGGAAAAACGGTTCTATTGTATGCCAATTTCAATACAAATGTAGGTACAATAGAGAAAAAAAAAAGTACAATTGGCCTTATAGCAAGCAGCGATATCTGCCAGATAATAATCGTTTAGGAGTACAGTAAGACATCTGATTAATTGTTGTATTCTATTGCAAAATGGGCTGTCTCATGGCTATGACGGGATTAGAGGAGCCTAATGCCATTTTTTGGTATAATTTCAATCACGATTTATAATAAGAATAACTGTATTTACTCCAGAAAAAATTACACCTAATGTAGATACATTAAAGAGAGCTTTGTCGAAATCTTCGAATTTAAGAAGTGTGACCTTTACAAAATCATGTTGCGTGTCTGTCTTCCTTGCAGGTGGTGGAACAGAGAGTAATTCAAACTACTCACAGTGGAAAATATACAACAGATCTATGGATGAAGTGGACAACCAGCAACAACTCTTAGATAGCTATTCTAAACTCATTGATGGTAATAATATATTAATAACTGATTTATATGGAGCTAGCGCTATTTTTGCTATTAGAAAGTTCCAAAGACGCGGGAAAGGTCATACACACAACAAACGCTTAAGATCGGACGTGACCACCTTCCTAATTGCGTAACACTTCCCGTAATCGATGTTGTTTTTATTTTGACAGTTCAAAAGTGTTCATTGCATCGTATCACTACATAGTATAAAACAAAGTCGCTTCCCGCTGTCTGTCCCTATGTATGTAAAACTACGCAACGGATTTTGATGCGTTTTTTTAATAGATAGAGTGATTCAAGAGGAAGGTTTTAAGCTATAAAACGTACACGTGCGAAGCCGGGGCGGGTCGCTAGTGTTTTACAAATCTCTTTTGCCCACTGGATCAGCACGACGAACATTTTTAGTTTGTCATAATTAAAGAGATTTCGATTGCTATTTCGAGAGTTCGCGAGATCGATTGTGATAAAATAATGTACTAAAAATGTTTTAGCATGCAACGACCGCGAGATATCTAGTGACAAATGGGTGTCGCGACTAGAATCGTGCGGGTGGCCCGAGAGCGTAAGAAACGCATTACATACTTCGTGCATCGTCGCACAACACATACATCAGGTGACACATACTTCTTCTCCATGTAGTATATTTACCCTCTAATTTACTTTTATGTAATATATTTTTAAATTAAGTGTTTGTACAGTAGCGTCACAGTCTACCTATATCTTACTCCTTACAGTCGGTCAACGAAGAACATTGTCACAGAGCAATCGTGCGGGGGATTGCGGGGTGAAGGGGCGGAGGTTATGTCCCGAGTAGCCATACTGCATACTTGGGACATAACCTCCGCCCCTACATAATTTTGACATTTCATAGGACTTGTCAAATGTATGGGCGTTGACCCACTGTATGTAGTAAGTAGGTACACTGTGGTAGCGTATAGGAACCAGGAGGCAACTATAAAATGCAGTTACCATTCGGCCACAACTATATTAAAGATAACTGCGAAACATCTACGTGATAGCTAAAGGAATGCTCGTGCAGTTGAAAAGTTTCGTAGCTCACATCTCTAGTACTACGACTATTTACTATAAATAAATTTCTTGCACCTAGCAAGGCAGTTGGGTTAGATTGGTTACAGAAGATGGATGAAACAGGTGTGCGTGAAGCAATTCCAGTAATAGTCTGGGTTGATTGATTGACCCACAAATGTCTTTCTAAATCCCTAGCAAGCCTGTGTCACTCCCTGGTTGATAGAAAGGCAGTTGGGGTACATTGGCTGCGGGAAGTAGAGAATCGAGTGTGATGTGACACAACTTCAACGATAGTTCGAGTTGGTTGACCCCCAAATGTAGCCTAGCAAGCCTATGTCACTATGCGGTTGAGGTACGAAAACATGCCTACACGCCCCTGCGCCTCCGGAGAGGAACACAAAAAAACCAAGCGAATTTCAGTGAATGATCGAACCGAAATGTAATTAGAGCGCAAATGCACAGCAGAATTTTGAGCTCTTTCGCCTCACACTAAAGTTAAATTTGGTGTGCGCGAAGCATATTTATCTAGGTTTATCAAGCATTTCTTCGGGAGTGAGGTTTCTATACGTATTCATTATTCTGTATTCTTAGTAAGGTTTCGCCCGATAATGACTACGTTTCTTACTTTAAATCAATAGAAATTACCATAATATGTACAACATTTTAGTAAGCATATACAAGGTGTAACATAAATAATGCACAACCTCTTAAGGGGTCACTGTACTCATCATTATGAACAACTTTTAGTATGGGACCAAACCTGAAAACGCGAAAAAAAACAGCTTTTCTCTACATTCATGTTCGCATAACTCGTCAAAATGTAGGGAACAGCTGATTTCTTTTTCGCAATTTCAGGTTTGGTCCCATAGTAAAAGTTGTTCATAATGATGAGTACAGTGACCCCTTAAAAGGTTGTGCGTTATTTATGTTACACCTTGTATGTAGTTACAGTTCGGCTGATGATGGTAAAAGAGATCCAGAAAATGCTAATTGTTATAATATTGGACAATGTTTGATATTGCAGAAAGCCGAGCCGGTGCTAGTACACGGCACGCGCGGCGAAGATGCCACGTTACTGGTGTGCTCTCTAGTACAAATCATACTCAACCCGGACTGCAGATCTATTAGAGGGTAAGACATTTATTCAACAATAGTGTTATAAAATATAGTTGGTTAATTGATCAACTTCATTTAAGTTGACAACCTGTAAATGATGGCCTTATAAAATAATGAGCGGAGTGGATTCCTGGAGTGAAACCACATATCCATCGTTCGTTACTTATATTCGTTAATTACTTAATTAAGTTAAATCGGTGTATTCTAAGTAAAACACTATGCTGTTATAATACTGATCAAACTTTTTACTAAAACATACCTATAGCATAAATTGAGTGTAAAAACATCAAATCACATCCTAGGCGAAATGCATAACTACGACAAAAATTGTTCAGGTGTGGGTCAAAATTAAACGACATATTATTCGGCTTAGACTAACTCACGAAATACGAATAAGCGAAAATAGGTATAGTCTGGCCATTAAATTGCTGTATAAAAAGTAAACAAACCTTTGGTCGTGAATTCGTGATACATTCATTTTGCTTTAAAAGTGCTAAATCTCTTAGCAAGTAAAACTATATCGTCGGTGAAGTTCTAACAGTGCGGAAGTCAAAAATGGCTACTTTACAAGAGAGTGAAAAAACTATTTAAAACGAGGAGCGTAACTACGCTGAACGCAATATTGTTTTTAATTATCATTACAAATGAACTCTTTGATGATTTAAACCTTTGAAAATCTTAATAATATTTTTCATTTCAAGTAAAATTGTGGCTTTCCCAGTGTTGTCAGTTTTTGTCACAAAATGACTTACGCACTGTTAGAACTTCACTGACGATATGTGGGTTCACACTGAAATTCGGTTGCAGAAGCCAACTTCCGCAAATTAACTTGCTTGTAGATTAACGCTTTAGAATGTTTCGTTTTTCTATTGGTCTGATGTAGATGGTCCTCGTGGACTGTTTCTACGTAACCGGGTAAGGATTGGCGAGACCTGAAGGGTCTTCAGCTAAAGCTTTAGATTCTGTTAGTTGTTTACCTTTTATACAATTATGTCTGCACTATACACACATCAAAAAAAGTTTGCGATCACTAGCATAATTATGTATGTGAAGATTCCGAATTCAAAGTCCAACTGAAATCTGATTTATATTTATCTAGATAACTATCAATCTATATTTATCATGATAATTATCGTTTTGAATCCCGATTAGAAAATTCGGCTTCAAAAAGGCTACATAATTTTTCAAAGTGATCACAAACTTTTTTTGATGTGTGTATGTAGTATGTTCATCCAAAACCATGTTGTTTGAAGAAATAAATTAGTATACAGGGTGTAAACGAATTCGTGTAATTCCTTCAAACCGCGTGATCTATTGGTGACACTAATGACCCAGTATAGGTTTTTTTCAGAAAAAACAAAGACATTTTTCAAAAAATTAACCGGGTATCTGTATCTGAGTAATTTTAGCGTCCCAAGTTAACTGACTGCGTGGAGTGATATCGCGCTTGTCGTGCCTGTCAGGTGTGTCGCCGTGCCTTCATTCATTTATGCATGGCAACGAAATTTTCTGTCACATAAATTTTTTAATTGGAAAAAAAAGTTAATTTTTATTTTTAATCAGTCTAAATCCCGTGCGGGGTTAATCTATACCATTGATAGATCATGTGGTTTGAAGGAATTACACGAATTCGTTTACACTTTGTATACAAACCACACACAAAAAAGTACTGTTCCCGAGGAAAACAACAATAACGATAATAGATGGCGCCACGTGTCTTTCGAATCATGATTGAATTATGTATGTTATTGTGGAAACTTGTAAATGTGTACTAGGTTAAGGTTTCTATGGGTCTATGCCACCCGAAATAAAGTTTATATTATTATTATAAGCAAATATGTTACTTTTATATTCCTCAGCTTACAAGCCCTGATCGAACGCGAGTGGATCCAGGCGGGTCACCCGTGGTGCGCGCGCCAGCGAGTGGGTCCGTACGGGCCGGCCGTCCCCCGCGCGGCGCCTACCTTCCTACTACTGCTCGACTGCATCAGGCAATTCTTAGAGCAGTTCCCCTGCAGCTTCGAGTACAGGCAGTCGTTTCTTATCACGCTCTTCGAGCACTCTTATGCTAGTCAGTTTGGTAAGTTAAATTATCTCAAACATTTTTTTTAGCCTTACCTCCTGTTGCATCTTGCAGCTTCTTAGATTACATAATAAGATCTAAGATTTTTATTTAGTTTCAGTTTGGTAAGTTAAATTATGTAAAAACACTTCAAAAAATTTTTTTCTATAATGTTTTCACGATAAGAAGATTAAAATGACACATGTCAATAGGAGTTGCTAGACATGTGACTGTAGTCGATTCAACTATCGATAAAATTTGTAAAATTTCAGCGAGAATTTGACAAATTATTGTAATGTGATTTTATGTACATTTCAAATACTTGTGATTTAAGTAATTAGGATTAAGTCAATTAGCATGCATATCTTTAACAATAGACGATTACGTGCTGATGTGATAATGAATCCAGCAGGTATGGGATGAGTGAACATAAATGTTTTCTTTCAACTACGTAGTAATGTTATCATTACTAACTACAAAACCGATCACAAAATACGTATTTTCTGCTTAGTAGCAAAACAGTGCAGAAATGTTGTATGAAATCTCATTACTGCACTGCAAACAGTGCAGAAATGTTGTATGAAATTTCATTACTGCACTGTTTTTCATTAGTGCAGTTTTTTATTTAGATATAAATTTACCACAGAGGTTTAATGTCTCCCGTTAAGTTTAATATTAAATGTATGCATTCTTATGCATTTATGCTCTAAGTATGCATTAGATCAAAAAGATACTGGCTGAAAATAAAAATCGGCTGAATAAAACCGACATGGTGAAAAAAAAAAAACAAATGGCGCGCATTTTGTACAATTGTAAAACTTTGTTACTTCTTATTTAGCAAGAAAAGTTTAAAAAAATGGAAATAGATAGCGATATGAATTCAAGTCCAGAAAGTATAAAAACAGCTGCAAAACAAATTGTTAATAACCTTTTGCCGCAAAAGTCGCAGGATAACCTTGTTTTCATTAACTTGAGTTTTTTTATTTTGAGTAGGTATATTTTATCACGGTAGGTAAATTGGTAGTTGAAAGAAAAGTAGATTACGCACCTTGCTGAAGTGAGTGATTAATGCACTCGTGCTAATTTAGTGCCCTCGCTTGCGCTCGGGCACCAACATAACACTCGTGCATTAATGACTCACTTTGCGCTCGGTGCAACAATCTACTATTATTTATCACCAATAATAAGCCCAGTAGCCGGATCGCGAAAAAGAGGTTTATTAACCGACTTCAAAAAGGAGGAGGTTCTCAATTCGGTTGTATTTTTTTTTTATTTTTTTTTTTTTATTTTTTTTTTTTATGTTTGTTACCTCATATCTCCGTCATTTATGAACCGATTTGAAAAATTCTTTCTTTGTTCGAAAGGGTATACTTCCCGATTGGTCCCATATAAATTTTGTTACGATTAGACTATGAACTTCAGAGATATGGAACGGAACTCCTCATCGGATCAAAGCAAAATTCTCAAATTACTAATATTGCTTTGTTTATATTTGTTGTTGGGAACTGACTACTGAAAAAGAGGAGGGGGTGCATGTCCCCCCCCCCTCCCCCTTTGGAATGTTTTGATTATATCGTGTAAGGTATCATTTGAAAGGGCTTTTTATGCCCGACTACGTCAAAGCCAAAAAGAAGGGTTATGAAGAGGAGGGGGTTAAGTTTATGGCACTAAAACGTATTTAATAAAAAATAAACTTTAAAAAAGTAAAAACCGACTTCAAAGAAAAACTAAAAGGAGTGAAATAATTACCATAATATAAAATTAACAGTTTCAGAAGTCGGTGCAACTCTACACTGAAACAAATAGAAGCCACCGACTTCTGAAACTGTTAATTTTATATTATGGTAATTATTTCACTCCTTTTAGTTTTTCTTTGAAGTCGGTTTTTACTTTTTTAAAGTTTATTTTTTATCTTGCGAAAGGTTCGTCGGTCCTGAATTTTGGATGTCTTATGTTAGGTGTTTTTATGAAAAGCCCACAAACAGACACACAGACAGAGAGAGAAATAGACAGCCAAACAGAAAGACAGACATGGGGTTCAAACCTATAAAATACTTCTGATTTTGAGTCGGGAATGAAAAATAAGAATTTAATTTTCTACAAAATTGATATGAATATTTTTTGGCATAAAACCCGTATGGGGTTATTTAATAAAAACTCATTTTTGGGTTCTTTAACCCAAGATGGCAGAGCGCGCCGAGGTCACTCAAGGTACAAAATTTGTAATTTTTATAAGAACATACAGGGTGTAAACGAATTCGTGTAATTCCTTCAAACCGCGTGATCTACTGGTGACACTGATTGACCCTGCATAGGTTTTTTTCAGAATGAACAAAAAAAAGTTTTCAAAAAATGAACCATGCTATTCTGTATTTTGAGTAATTTTAGCGTCCCGAGTTAACCGACTGCGTGGAGCGATAGCGCGCTAGTCATGGCCGTCAGCTGTGTCGCCGTGCCTTCATTAATTTATGCATAGCATTGAAATTATGTGTCACATAAGAAAATATTAAATATAAATATAAGACAACTTCACGAACATAGGAGCTTTGAAAGCACTGTACGAGGCACTCGTGAAGAGTCACCTGGAGTGTAATGCCGTAATATGGTCACCACACGAGGAGAAGTACAAACTGATGCTGGAACGTATCCAGAACAAATTTGTAAGGTTCGTGTATTTGAAGCAGTATGGGGTATACCCAGGCTATCCGCTCCTGTACCCTACTCTATTTGTTCTGGGTATGGTGGGGTATTACAGGCTCGAAGTAAGAAGGGAGGTAGCTCTCACCGTCTACCTATTTAAATTAATCCGCGGAAAAATCCATAATCCTCCGTGTTGGAGGTACTCCAGCTGTGCGTCCCGGACGAGTACGTGGGGCGGCGGCGGCGGCCGGAGCTGCTGGCCGTGCCGCGTGCGCGTACATGCCTGCTGCAGCGCGCACTGCTCACGCGTGCGCTGCGTGCACTCAACACTATGGCTCATAGAATAGATCTCTTTTTGTGTACATTGAACGAATTCACACGGGTCGCTTATTGTGTAATTTGTTTAGGTTAGTTTATTATTTATGTTACAATTTTTGTTTTAGTTTTTAATATTTATGTACATAGGCTATTGCATTAGGTAATAAGTACCTGTAATGATAGTTTTATGTTTATACGAAATAAATAAAAATAAATAAATAAATAAAATTTGGAAAAAAAATGTTTATTTTTTATTTTTAATCAATCTAAGTCCTGTGCGGGGTTAATATATATCATTAATAGATCATGTGGTTTGAAGGAATTACACGAATTCGTTAACACCCTGTATATCCATAACACATATCCAAAGTTTAGGACTGACCGACCTTTTGCAAGGCAACTGGGCTATAATGAGCCGTATTTTAAGTATTCAATCAACTGAGCCTATCGTCTATAATTATTACGATGGTCAAAATATTCATTCTGTTAATATAAATTTATCGAAATTATTTTATCGATACGCACGTCTCTGGCAACTGGTACCATCTGACGCAAGTTTGAAAACGCGTCGGGGTTTTTTCAAAATCATTTATGTAATATGTAATTATGGCGTTAAACACATATAACTATATTGTTTCTATGTTTCTGATTTTAAAACAACCTTTTGGGTAACGCTTTAATATTTTAAATTGATTTAATACTTGTTGAATTAAATTGTCATACACAAGCGCCATTACAATTTATTTTCATGTCATGAACTGACATCTGCCAAATGAATCAAGTTACCGTGAAAGCAATATAGCCTTACCACCTCCGCATCTGCAGCTTCTTAGATAAAATTGTAAGATTTATATTTAAGCACAGGTTACCTTCTTTGGTTGATAACGCGTACTGACACACTCAACGCTCGTTTACACGAAATATAGCGGGGAATCAAGAAGACTGACACATGTATGTGTGTGGTAACTTTGAACAGGGGGGTTACCATGATCTGTTAGAACAGAAATGTTTTAATATTATTCCGAGAGTGGGAAAGCGACAGCGCTAGACAGCTCTCGTAATAATATTAAAACATTCCTGCTCTAAGAGATCATGGTAACCCCCCGTCGCATAACCGTGTTTCTATGTGTGCACGCGCCGAGTGTAAAATGTAGGAAGTCTTAAAATTAAGCGGAGATCTGGGGCCCAATTCTCCTAAAATAAATCTTGATAAATCACAACCGAACCAAGGTCGAACCGTTCATTCAGACAGTTCTCAATTTCAAAAGCTATCAAATTGTTTGACGCAAAAAACAAAATCAATCATTTTGAAAGTTTTCGAAAACAAAAACTGACTGAACGATTGTGGTTCGATTGCATTTGGCAACAATTTACTTTAGGAGAATTAGGCCCCAGCAGTCGTAGAGCCCACTGAAGCAAAAACTATGAACCACGTCGATTTGGCTTTGTCTACGTCATTTCCAACCGCGCATCACAGATATTTACCACATATTCAAAGCTGCTGAATAACTCCATTTCTCTATCTTCTAGGCACTTTCATGTGCGACAACGAACAAGAACGCGAAACCCGCGGCGTCCACACTCAGACCACCAGCATCTGGTCGTGGCTGAACCAGCCGGACGAGCTGCCCAAGTTCATCAACCCGCTGTACGACCCCACGCCCAACGTTATCTGGCCCTCCGTCGCGCCCATGAGCTATGTTATATGGGAAGGTGAGATAATTATTCATTTTAATAGATTATTTCTAAAATCGACCGATTTAGGAGGTATCAAAGTTGCAGCAGTCTAGGGTTGGATGGATGATCGTTCTTTATAGAGCTCTTGCGCACCTCAGAGTGCTTTCCGGAAGGTAAATCCAGCTGCTGTCTTGGCTGTCAGTCATCATAGGTAGTCAAAAGCCTGTTACCAGAGTTCTAACCTAGTGGCAACCTCCCTATTTTGTTGTTGTTACTCCTGTCTAAGATTTGTCAGTACTTACTCTGATTCAAAGCTAACGTCTTGATTTGAGAAATGTAAGTTACTGTAATCAAGCCAGGTATAAATTCTCCGCAAACAACATGATAAAACCGAAAACTAAAATTATTTCAGAGCTCTACCTCCGTTGGCTGGTCGAGCAGCACACAGAAGAGCGCGAGGAACAATACGGGCTTATCCGCGCGCGCGAACAACAACTGCGTGCGCATGCGCAGCAGCTGCGACGAGAGCTGTTCGACCTCGCGCACCAGCACTACGTAACCAAACACGACGATAAGTAACACTGACTTACTATCTGAGCTGGTGAATTTGGCAATCTTCGTGACCCGAATACTGCCGAGCTGATAGAACATCGGAGTTTATAGCAAACAGTAGCGCGAGGAACTACGTACCAGAACTCGACGACATGTTACACTGTCTTACTATGTAAGCTGATAACTTCGGCAATCTTCGTGTCGCGGACATTGCCGAGTTGTGCGAACATCAAGATAATAAATAGCACACAGAAGCGCGAGATATACGTACATACGTACGGAACTCGACTATAAGTAGCAACACTAGTCATTGTAGTTAGTCTTCCAGGATTGATCAGGTTTTGTTTAATGCCGCGTATTTACTAGGGGACAAATGTAACGGGACAATAGTTGCCTGCACTGTCGTGAGACGCGGACTGATATTACATGACGTGGCAGTTAAAATCACCTGAATTCTGCTACCGCGACCTTTTTCATCAAATGACTTCATGTGATTTTGTCGGGCAAGTCGAAGTCTGGCGACGTCACGCGATTGTTCACGACCTCTTTAGCCTTGTACGGATTAAACGTTCCAATGTACGCGTAATCTAGCTATGTTGAACACGCGTACAGGTGTGGTTGAATACGCGTATGTATACAGGGCACTATGCATCGCTGGATTATGAACGCGTGGTGACAAGACGAGAGTCGGCCAGCCAGTATCCGCCATTAGGTTGGTGGAACATTGGATCTGGGTTCATACAAAAAGTTTTGAGTTTCTACACACTGGAGCCGACTGGCGACGACTCGCCGCAAGGCGGGAGTCGACACGAGTGCTCAAATTGTATACGGGTACTGCAAGTACGGAACTATCGTTCCTGTGTACGCGTACATTGGAACGCATAGTCCGTACAAGGCTTTTGGTGACACGCGACATTTGGGTCCTAAAGCGCGGCTTAATTTTGTATGAGATTTTCAACACAATTTGTTACAAATGTCTTGTCATAGTGCGTGCTAGGCCGCCTGGGTGTTCGAAGTCAATATCAACTGTCTTCGTCTTACGAAAAGTATTTAATGAAAGCTAACCTGATCTGCTCATAAGAGAAGCACTTGGTTAGGGCTTATTTGGATGGTTTGTATACTAAGCTAGATGGTTAATGAATGAGCTTACGCGTTTTAAATCTTTAAATCAATGTTGACGAACAACGCCTGCTGGATACACGAGTAGATATTTGGTAGGGCCGTCACATAATATAAATAATAAATTAAAATGAACTTCAAACAGTCGACTGCTTTTGAAATCAGCCCAATTATCATGTTGAAAGTAGACAGGGAAGAAGAAGAAAAAAAAAGTACGTAGTGCGTTGTTTATAAGTCTATACGTAGTTACAAAACGTTGTAAAGTAATTAATTATTTATAAGTGAAATTATATAAATTATTCCCAAAGTCAGCAGAATTTGGCTAGTAAGGATCTCTTAATATAAATAAACCTCTATGGCCTAAATCATTAAGACCAATAATTGAAACATCATTATTAAGGTTCAGGTAACACCAATATTATGATATGCAACGGCGGATACAGGACTTTCTCGGGGGTAGGGCACGGGGGCCAGATGGGCAAAGAGCGTTATCCTTAAGACTATTACAAATGTACTCTCTCCTTGTGCTTTTGTATGGTCTATGCAGATGCTTTGCATGATATGGTATGTGCAGCGACAACAAGGAAACGTGATATCGTCGCCTGGGAGTGAAAACCTCGGGAATGCATTTGGTCATTGCACGGTTCCTGTGGGCTTTCACGCGGAATAAGTCGCGGGCAAAAGCTAGTCAATTATATTTATAAACGAATTTCATATACCCAATAAAGGCTAGTTTCAGTGACTACAAACTAATTTCACATAGAGCGGCTCTCTTATAAGCAGAGAGCGGAATCGTATGGCAAAACAATTGAAAGGTGATAGAGACGGGTCATTATTTTTTATCGAGTATTCAAGCTATCGATACTTATTAGTTATGAACTTTATTGTTAATTAACTTAACAAATACTTTTAATTTTTATTCTTTACACATAAATAATCTTTAATGACACTAAGGGCCGATTTTTCAATCGTCAGATAAATTTTATCCAAGGAATAAATATGACGGTTTGACATATTTTCTATACAAAAGCTGTCAAAACGTCAAACTTATTCCCCAGATAAAAGTTATCTGACGATTGAAAAATCAGCCCTAAATAAAACATTGTCTTATCTATCAAAAAATTCTGATAACTACCGCGACTTGGGAAGTTTACCCTATAGACACTATTATGATATTTGATCTCTTTTGATTATGGTACTATAGTACAGTAATCAAAATGAAAAATCAATTACGTCATATCTATTTCAATTTGACATTTCATGTTGATCTATTATTTTGTATTTCTAAAAAATGGCTAATATGTCTGTCCGCTCGTCTGTATTCTCAGCTGTTAAAAAGTATCGATAGCTTGAATACTCGATAAAAAATAATGACCCGTCTCTATCACCTTTCAATTGTTTTGCCATATGATTACGCTCTAAGATATAGCACCTATAAGTCGTGATCAAATGAAATGACAAAATTGCATTCCCGGTTTTCCAAGGTTTTCACTCCCGGGCGACGGTATGGAAAAGGGTTCACGTGTTGTAACTTTAAAGTTTCTATCGAACGCATTAGAAGCATTCGACAGGAACTTTCGTCGTAGCGCTCGTCAGCGCGCGTCGTCGCTCGTAGTTGTTCGTGACATGTGATGAAGGTGCAGCCCCTAAGAACTAATTAGAATTTTTGATTGACTATTCCTTTTAAAGTATTTTATGAAACTAGATTTACCTTCCTATTTCTCAGTAAAAGCACGGGAAGTGTAATCGAAAAGTTTGTATTAAATGTGTAGTTAAAATACCATTCTCAATATATATAATATTAGTTGCCAAGTCATTAATTTTAACAGCCCACCTACAATAGATTGCTTGTCTATTATATTTGATGCCTAATTGATCTGCTCTTTCTGAACATTTTTCACTTGATTTTTAAGGCTTTTTAAATTCATTTGTTGCAATAATATTACAAGGCTGGAAGTTAGGTTTAAGTGCTAATTACTGTAAGTCGCCATTTAATTTCTTAGGCTCCAGGAAAAATAACCCTTTTTAAACGTATAATATTTTTTTTACAAAGTTTTTATACCGAAAGAAAAAACTGCTCGAGTTACCACGTGAAAAATACGTTAGGATTTTGTAAAATACACAGTGTTAAATATCAAGCAGCCCTATTATACAGGTATGAATTATTTGAGCTTTAATATATATTTTTGCAATTGTTGCTTGTGTCGTGTGCAATAAATACACTCGGAGAGATACTGGATCTGAATGGCGAATGCTACTCCTAAAATAATGTTGGACTACATCTTTTCTTTGCCTGTCAATTTTACAGTTTAAACATAAATTTTATAAGAATTATGACATTAACTTAGTATAAATGTTGTCTCTCCCTGGTCTTTCCGAAGCCCGTATTAATAGACCGCTCTCACCATGGCCCTTGGGAGCAAATTCCTAGATTTGCTGTCGTAATGTAACTGTCATTTTAATTTACTATTTACATAAGACAACGTATTTTTGGAATATTCCGATCTGTCCCCTCGTCGGTAACAGGGGAACAGATCGTTTTTTTATTTCTATTTGTCCCCCTAAAGAACAGCAGGGGACAGACCAGAAATAATTCGTTCGATCTGTCCGTTCGTCTTGGTGATTTTTTTTCCTGATTGTCCCCCCAAGGGGACAGATCAGGGGGACAGATCGGAATATTCCGTATTTTTTTATTAATTAATTTGTAATGTCAATAATTATGAAAACGATACAATAAAAGTAAACTGAAATGAAAGCAAGTTATTCATACGGGCAATTCGTGAGATATTCTAGGTGAGTGATACTCAACCTGTGGCCCGCCGAGCTTTTTGTGTTGCGCGGGGTTGACATGTATTAAATATAATTGTCACCCATTTTATGAAAATTATTCTCTGACATCCTCGCGAATAAAGGTTGAGTATTGCTGGTTTTAGATGAATAGTCTTCTATCTTTATGTATTTTTATAAACCAATCTGAGCTTGATACTGTGCCAGGCCTAATATTAATATGATAATATTAAGGCACCATTTATACACTAATGACATAGCAATGCGTAATTGTAATGATTAAATAAGACTAACGTACAGTCCGCGAGGCCTAAGCTGAGCTTTGCATTTGTGTGAGTGCACATAGAGTCGATTGCCAAAAAGCAGTATAAACCGGTATAAACCAAGCAAAAGACGCGTCTGCATTAATTCTCACACAAATGCAAAGTGCAGCTTAGGCCTCGCGGACTGTATCCCTGTTTACTACAGAACTTATCAAGTCGTCTACTACAAAAATTTAAAATATGATGTTCAATATGAGTATTGAGGCTAATCAAACGTTATGTGTCTGATTCAAATTCACGTCACGCTTTCAGGGCTACTCCCCGAAGAGGTAGGCCGAGGTACTTTTGTATAATCTGTGTCTATAAAGAATGGATCAAGAAATGGCAGCCTGTATTTATGAAATTCACGGTTGTGGTTACCATAGCATAGCCAACCCATTAGACTTAAAACGCACTAGCGGCCAGCCGCAATAAGGCGTGCCGCTTGCGGCTGGCCGCACATCGATTTTTACATGAAACCGCATGATCTCAACGCACTGATTTCCGGCCAGCCGTCGTGCGCCAGTGCGTTGAGATCATGCGGTTTCATGTAAAAATCGATGTGCGGCCAACCGCAAGTGGCACGCCGTATTGCGGCTGGCCGCTAGTGCGTTTTAAGGCTTACTGTCCCACTGCTGGGAATCTTAGCAGAATGAGAAGGGTTCCGGCCTTAGTCCACCACGCAAGCCTGGTGCGGGTTGGTGGAATGCACACACCATCGAGTACTTTATACAGCGTTCTCAGATGTGGAGGCTTCCTCACGATGTTTTCCTTCACCATTAACCTGTAGTTACCAAAACAAAAGTAATCATTAAAGTGTTTATTTAACATTAGAAAAAAAAAACAAATTGGAAAATAATTTATTGGCTCAATGTATGACATAAAGTATTTTTCTGATAAATTAATTTCAAGTTTTGGTTTGATAAAATGTATTAAATTAATTAAAAAGGCTTTCTAATGTTGAATATTCAGATTTAATTAATTTAATTACTTATTGTAACAGTTTTTGGCGTCAACGTACGGGACGAAAGAAAGATATAAAAAACAACATGAATGAGAAGGAATAACTTGCCAGGCGCCATTTAAATCTACTTTTAAAAGGCACAGCTTATACATACCCATTTCGCCTAATACGATATTCTTTTGTAATTTGGGACCCGGCTATTGATATTTGGATACATCTTTATAAGAATGCAATAACGCAATTGAACTTATGTAACGTAAAATTTGAACCATCAATTTTGTAGTAGACCTCTATCTTTTACTTGCTATCTACAACGTGTCTACAATAGGCTCTCTATAAGGTGCCATTGTTTCTATTTTATAAAAAAGTGTCATAATTTACATTCCATCGTATATGTGCATTGTATGTATATTTTTTGTAATTTATTAATTTTAAATTATTTTTTAAGAATTTTTTTACTTGGTTAGACAAATTATATTCTTATTTTAAGTAATTATAATTATGGAATCGTTAATCTTATGCTACAAGGACATGTTTATTTATTTATTAGGTGAACGTAACGGCCTATATTATTCACTTAGTCTTAGCAAATAGCAATTTATGTACAGGCCATTGCTTAGATTGAGGTTTAATAAACTCACCACAATAATTGTTAGCTGCGGTAGGTAATTTTAATTAGAAATATCCGAGGCTTAACTCATAACCCTGGTTTTATATGTTTAATCAAGTTTAAATTGAGAAGCGCCTCTAAACGGGATGTGTCGAAAGATTAACAGCGGTTACGCACTGCATCCGATCCGAATTCGTGAAAATACGGATCTAGAGTCTAAAAATCTTGGGCCGAATTCGGATATTGCTTACGCACTAATCCGATCTCTGATCCAAATCCAAGCAATTCAGGGGCCATCTTTGGCATATGTCCGATTTGAATCAGAGGTAATGCGAAAGCATTCATACAAACAGTTACAGTAGCAGTACTACGGCTACTTCGGTCCGACAATATTTCTTCCGAATTGAAGACTCACGGATGACGGAGAGAAATCGGATGACGGAAGTCGGATCTAGTGCGTAAACTACCATACAAATAGTTCAATGACTACTTCGGAACGTAGGTATTTTCACGGATTCGGATCGAATGCAGTGCGTAACCGCTGTGAAGCAACCAGAACCTTTTTGAGCAATCTAAAGATGGGAAAGAAAGATAATCAAATCAAGTTTAAGTGTCTTGACCATGTTGTTCAGGAAACAGAACATTTTACTAAGTACTATCACACAATAGCTCACAAAAAATATTTCTGTTGTGTGTTGGAATATATTCAATTGATGTCTTGTATACGAATGGAGCAATATAAATGGAATATACACTAGTACAGAAAATTTCGTACTAGACCTGTTAGAAACAGGCAGTCCTCTTGGTTGTTAAATATACCATTAAATGAGTCACGTAAAGACGTAAAACAAGACGTACTTTGTATACCACAGCATAATAAGAACTACAATTTAACAAGTTTTGTGAATGTTTAAGACCCAATTTCACCATAAGTACTCTGTTAGTTATTAATGTCCTGTTAAACATTTTAACCGACTGTTTAACAGTACATTGAAATTGACATTGACACCTTAACAGAACGTTAACAACTAACATTGTATGGTGAAATTGGGTCTAAAAGTAATTATATTACTTACGAGGAAAAGTATCCAAATTGGGTGACGTAAATCGAAATCAGTATACCTGTGCTTAGATGACTTAATCCCATCTCATTTTATGCCACATTTTATATTTAACATACAGACATAGCCTTAAGAAATGCGACAACGGTAAACTAAAGTTGAATCAATGTAATTATCAAAATTAATGCGCTAATCTGGCTTTCAATATTGTTAAAATGTGATAAAGTATGTCATAGTTAATTTGTAAATGAAAGTTTTTGCATATAATGAACATTATAATAATCTTTTACCATGTACACACGGCTACACATCAAGCTATACAAAACCAGTTTATCTTGGCGTCGCTTTGTATAATCTTGTCGCACAAGTAACGGTCAGCTTATACTGGTTTTGCATAGCTTGAAGTGTAGCCGTGTGTACAT
The DNA here is from genome assembly GCA_905220435.1 of Amphipyra tragopoginis. NCBI lineage: Eukaryota > Metazoa > Arthropoda > Insecta > Lepidoptera > Noctuidae > Amphipyra > Amphipyra tragopoginis. The sequence continues at coordinate 12,840,220 of HG991993.1, forward strand.
ACCTTATAAAACTGCCACAATATGACTTTCACACGTAATGTGCTTAATTTAGTATGTATCTACATTGTAAGGGCCTGTCCACATCTCCACGTCACGACGTCGTCAACGTAGAACGGTGCGGTAACGCGGCACGGTGCGTTGACATAACGTGCAAATTTACGTTACCGTATCGTAAAAATGCACGTCAGGATCATTGTTAGATTTATCGTTGACCATGTAGATCCTGAATTTTAATAAGAGAAATAGTAAGGTATGGTTTAAAAGCATCGGAGCACATGGACGGCGACTAACTCGCGGGCGTGGAGAGCGCAGGCGGAGCGCATATACGTGTGCGCTTGCGGCTAGAGTCGGAACGTGTTACGATACGGTAACGTAAATTTGCACGTTATTTCAACGTACCGTGCCGCGTTACCGCACCGTTCCACGTTGACGACATCGTGACGTGGAGATGTGCACAGGCCCTAAAGTAATAAAAATGGTACATGTAAAGTCGGGAACACAAGTGTAAACTTTTGTGTCATTATCTACCTCTAGTTCATACTAGAATAGGGAGAGTTGCAATAAATGTGAGATACTCTATCATAAGAGGTTTAGATAAACATTTAACAATGAATAAAAGGCAAACAGTGTAAACAAGACTTTAGTAAAAGTTGTACTTTTTTGTTATTCGTGCCTGTGGCATTACATTGTGCCTATGATATATCTATGTCACCTATGAGGTATAATTAGCACATTACACGTTAAAGATATAAATATAGATATGAGTTAATTTATATTATATTATACTTACGTACTTATATGGAAAAATATTTAATGTCAATTTGAGATGATATGAATTTATTTGTTAGTCAATTAAATATTTCACTGCAGTTGAAGGATTTTAATTACTTTTTGATCCAAACCTAGATTTCCTGAGTTTATTAATTTCGAAAAAGCAATTTTTTAACGACGCTGTTTTCAGACAGCTAAATCTACATCTTTTGTGGCAATAACAATGAATGTTAAATATAAAAACTCTATAGCGTCAGTTACAAAATGACAAACCACTTATTTATGGTAAAGCCCCATTCCATACTTAAGTATAACCATAGCACAGTGTCACAGTACAAAGAGTACCAACAATTTCCAAGTAAGACATAATTATGCGCGCAAGGACTGCTGGACATTCAAATGATACGTTTTTATCTAGCACGCGCACGCGCATCACACACACACACCAACAACTTAACAAACGTATTATTATGTGAGAGGATGAGATTCTATCAACATTTGGAATAATAAAAATCAATGTGCATTACATTAATATTCTATATGGTTTTAAGTATTCATGTGTGCGAAAGTAATGGTGGGTAGTTGTAAATGTGTCGGGCGTGCCAACAATGGAAGATGGCCGATAAAGAGGAACGTGTGCTTCTCTATGTAGAGCCCGCCGTTCATTTAGATACTACTTTGATCTTAGCCGATATTCGCTTGTATTGAAAGTACTGAGAAATATTCGTTGAAATATTTTTTATAAGTCATTAAAAGTATTAAGGTTTTTTTTTAAGAATAGCTCAAATTCAATATCTTTTTTTTTTTAATAGACCGGAATTCTGAAACATAAAAAGTAGGTATACGGTTCCAATTAATAGGTCCTATAAATATAGAGCTCTAGGTTTTATCCATTGAGCTGAGACTAATTTATGTTTGTTTATAGATTTCAACAATTAACGAAATTACCTAAGACTGTCTGATGTACTAGGTGACTCATGTTCAGTCCGTAATAGACGGTCTATTACGGACTTCAATGCGTAGATCTACGTAGATTTATGATTCAGTGTAACATAGACAAGTTTAGGTTTGCTTAAGCTAAGTCTACAATAACTCGATTTTGCCGCTTCCGAAAAAAACGCGCTCTAAGTTTTGAACTGTTTTAGTTATTGCATTCTTGCTTACTTACTGAAAAACCGAGTTCCTGAAGTATTCCAAAAAGTTACTTAGAGAGAGTTAATAGATCTCGATTGGCTGATTCCGAATATTATAACTCAAAATCGTCCAAAATTGAGTCATTGTATTCTTCGTTAGCGCGGCAGTACGACGGTGTTATTTATTTTAATACAAGGAACGCGATATAATTTGTTCTGATGCTATTTTTTCAAAGAGTTTGTCAACTACTTGTAGGGGGGTATAAAAACGTTATGAAAGGCTGCGGCGCGGGCGCGGGGCCGCTGCCGCTGCCGTAATGATGCGGTTGGCGTAATGGCGGGCTCAGTCGTTCACCTCACTACTACTCAGTACTCACTCTATGGTTCTACTATCTCTTGTACTTATGCCTTTTGGAGTTTGAACTTGGGCTGTATGGGGTAGAAAAGGCTTTTAGGTGAACTGGTTTCGAGTTTATAAGACCTGCAAGGTTTTGTTTACAGATTTTGGCATAGTGTATGTATTCGAAAGATGATAAAATAGGCATTTGATTGACACAGTGGTTCAGCGAGTGGCTTTCTGCGCTACAGATCGTGGGTTTGATTGTCGATTTTGCATATGCTATTTGCGAACCCATCTTGGGTGTTTTTAACCGACTTGAAAAAGGAGGAGGTTCTCAAGTCGGATGTTTATATTTTTTTTTTTTGTTTGTTTGGGCATGACTCCGTCGTTTATTAACGGATTTGCAAAATTCGAAAGAGTATTCATCCGAAATAGTCCCATTTAAATTTGGTGAAGATCTGATGAAGACCCTCGGAGATAGACAATGGAACTCTTCAATAGACAACAGCCAATTACCCGAGATTGCTGTAATTGCATGTTTGTGTATTGTTTATGCCACTAAAAATAGAAAAATAAAATAACTTAAAAAAAAGTAAAAACCGAATTTAAAAAAAAAACTAAAAAAAGAGTAAAATAATTACCATATTATAAAATTAACAGTTTCAGAAGTCGGTGCCTTCAATTATGTTCACTGTAAAATTGCACCGACTTCTAAAACTGTTAGTTTTATAATACCTATGGTACTTAATTATTTTACTCTTTTTTTTGTTTTTACTTTTTTAAGTTATTTTTTCAGACAAATCTCAAAAGAAGAAATCTTAATGCAAAGCAAGGCTTTTTTAAAATGCTTGTGTTGATTTATACGGCACGTATGTATGAGTCATACGTGTATTTATTGTATTGCTTGGACCACACATTGCAGAAATATTAGTAGGTACAGTGAATGTACCGTATTGTACAGTACCTATACACAGGATGCCCCTACGATTACAATTAGCTTTCATTTTCCCTCTGCTGACTCTCGTGATACATACAACCTTACTTACTTAGGTAGCTATTTTTCTATTACATTTAATTATTGTTGAACTGGGAAAATAAAGTTAGTGATGTAGGAAATTAATTATTGGATGAGAACGGGATCTCGGATCACTGGTTATAATTTAATGAATAATGATAGCAAACCATGACAAATTGTATGTTGGTCCTGCATGGATATTATATAGGGTGATTGGTAATTAGTGACCGATACTTTAACACATGATTTTACTCATGATAACAAACAACTTTCCCAAAGAAACATTATTTTTATTTAATTTTTTTCATTTATAATTCATTAGTAAACCGTTACGGAATGGACGCAGCTCGTAATATGGAAATATTTTGTTTTGTTTTATATGTAATGTTTCTTTGGGAAAGTTGTTTGTTATCATATATGTACAATCATGTAAAGTATCGGTCACTAATTACCAGTCATCCTATATTCTAACCAAACTCTATGTGATTATTTAAACAACCCAACATACATTTTGAAAGTACAATTTGAATTTGGTGTAGGTTTGTTGCTGCACCCATGTATTTAAATAAAATCAATATTAATCAAATCTAAATTATAATACCTGTGTAACAATAATCCAAAACGCATGACAATTTGTTTACATAAATTCCACATCGGGTTTGGCTGGAGTGTAAATCATCTTATAACGCCTTATGGATAATATCTATTAAGATGTAGGTAATGGACGACATTTTTATCTTATTCTGAACTAGCGACCCGTCCCGGCTTCGCACGGGTACTATAAGCATGTATTATACATATAAACCTTCCTCTTGAATCACTCTATCTAGTAAAAAAAACCGCATCAAAATCCGTTGCGTAGTTTTAAAGATCTAAGCATAAATAGGGACATACAGCGGGAAGCGACTTTATTTTATACTATGTAGTGATAGTGCTCTGGCAAGTAGGTAAGCTTGTTTCTTTACAGGAATCCTAATTCGTATAGGGCCGGTTCTGCGGGGAAACATATTTGACCTTCATCTTACTCTGTAACAGCAACAGTCCAAATCTTGATAAGACTGAATCTGAAATAAAAAACTACTTACACAAACGCATTTAAGTTTCAAAATACCCTATTGTTTCTTGTGAGGCTACGTAACAGTGAAACGATGCCCGCATGTCGATTGCACCCAATACATTGGAAAGTAAAGCAAACCAACGCCGATAAACTAACACCATAAAATCTGTACCGATTTGAAAACCGGTACTCGACTTTCCTTACTTGGAGACTTTGAGACTTGTATGGAAGTTATAAAACCCGGTTCAAAGTTCGCGGGCGCTATCTAGCGCATCTACACGAGCGCGCATTGTTGCGGCCAACGCTTTCTCTGCGCCTGCGCCGAATGCGCACAATGCTCCAATATTATTGTTGTACGTACTGATGGGAATATGAACGTAACTGTAGCGGTACATACTCGTAAACATTATTAACGCAACTACAATAGTCTACATAATCGTTCGCGTGGGTACAATACAAACGCACTACCAAGTTACCAACATTGATTGAAGGTGGCAGGGTCTACTCACGACCAATTTTCGCGGCAGGAGAGTATCGAGTCTAGTTTCCGAAGTTCAGTGTTCGCTTTCAATGAATGTGCTGTTTGATTGGCATTAGTAAGAAGGGAGAGGGACATGACTGATTAATTAACTGCCTCGTTAGCTGCGTGGTAAGGATGCTCCGGTTTCCCACGCACTTTCTTACAATGGAAGCTTTTGTGTTTCTCTGTTAGTTTATTTTGATCTTAAACGATGCAACCATGCCTTTTTTCTCTCTTTGCCGAGTTTGTACTTTCGACCATTTCTCCGGTTACCCTGTCCAGGTTTCGGAAATACTTGTACGCCCAAATGTCCTGTATCCTTCTTGGCAACTGTTTTGCTACTGCTCCTCTTGAGTACCTACCTGCCGTCTTCACTTCCTGCTCGGTTACTTTTCGGAGTTGTTATATGTCGTTTCAGGTTCTAAGCTTTAAGACCTATCCACACACATTCGGTTTATCCGTTCCGTGAAAAAAACAGTGCCAAAGAAATATTTACTGTATTTACACGTTTTTTAAGTCGTTTTCCGATTATTCCATCGTTGTAATCGAAAACCGACTTATAAAGTTAATTTTTCACTGACAACGACGCATTTTCATGGTGCCGGTACTGTGCCATCACGGATACGTGTGAATCGAACTTTATTCTATTTACAATCCAATCTAAATAGTGTAATTGTACTTTACGCTGAAGAATCAATAGCAAGTCTTTTGTAACAGACGTGAGATTACAGGCCTAAATAAAAATGACAAAGAGACGTCTTATACTTTGTAGATGTTGAGTAGCACATATACTGATGATGATGACCATAGATTTGATATCACAAAGCAACAACACCACAATAAGTTAACTTCGTAGAAAGTCCGTAGCGAGATTTGTAACAAGAACGGTACGTTAGGTGCTTACATTGTTTTCCTCGCAACAATATATTGTGAAATTGAAATAATAAATAACTCTACCATTGTGTATAACAATACGGCGGATAATTACCCGAGCGTATGCAAACGTCGAATGAACTATTTTGTTAAACAGACTGTAAAAGCCTTTGTACCTGCTTAATGTTCAAGAAGTCATTACGGTTTTGTTTTAAGTGGTCTCTTTGTTATTATAGTGCCTGGGTTCCGAGCGGAAGAGTGAAAATTAACCACTCTGTGTTCATTGCGATGCATCTTGTATGTTCTTTCCATTTTGTGCGCCTGATTTTATCTTAAATATAAAAAGAACAATTTCAGCTGACTCATTTCTTTTTAATACTCTTTAGTTCCTATGTACATTTACAATTCAAATGGATAATTTCTCACACAGTTCAACCATAAAATGAGCTGATGATGCATTCAATCTAAAAGTAGTTGCACAACTTTTTCTGAAGTAGCTTGAACTTGCCACAGATACATGTCTTACGTTTTGAATCACGTTTTTTATCAGTCGTGCTTTAATCGAGTTTTTCGAAGATCGAGTACCGGTGCAGTGGACGCAGGCCTACGATGACGCGGCTTGCCTTCCGGCTTTTGTGTAGCTCGGCGCCGGGGCCGCGGGGCCCTGGTTTTCCAATAAACAATATTATTATGTATTACAGCGTTGTACATTCAAATGATAAATGTAAAGTGCGAAAACGTGTAGTAATATCTACTATTGTGTCAAATATAACAGGAATAAATAATTTCATGCGCTAATGTGATCAGTGTGACGATTTATCATATACATAATTTATTTATTATCGATAAATGCAATACATTACCATTTGAAATCGATTGATTTTAACTACATATTTATTTATTTTCGAGTCGATTTGTTTAAAGTTATCTATTCTTTCTCATTTTTTTGCAACCTCGTGATATTTAAGCGGTACCTACTTACTGTGTGAATTGTTGACATCACTATTATGAAGATAGGTACCGTTTCAAATAACGTCATAGTATGTACTATTTTATAAAATAACAGTAACTTTAAGACTGCAGTAAACGATTTTCCAGTGTTAGTGATTTAAGTAAGTAGGTAGATAAAATACCTATTAACTGTGAATTATTGATACAGAAAAAAAATAGGTTTAAGTTATGATAATTATGTGATTGATTTAACTCATTTTACAATAAAAATCTTTCGTTATTTCTTCTTCTTCTTCTATCGTGTCGACACGAGATATTACTAAGACTCCGCTGTCCGTCCGTCTGTCCGTCTGTCACCAGGCTGTATCTCATGAACCGTGATAGTTAGACAGTTGAAATTTTCACAGATGATGTATTTTTGTTGCCGCTATAACAACAAATATTAAAAAACAGAATAAAATTAATATTTAAGAGGGTCCCATACAACAAACGTGATTTTTTGCCGCTGTCCATCCGTCCGTGTGTCACCAGGCTTTATCTCATGAACCGTGATAGACAGATGTTTCACAGATGATGTATTTCTAATACTAAGACCCAATTTCACCATACTCTGTTAGTTATTAATGTCCTGTTAAACATTTTAACAGACTGTTTAACAGTACTTTGAAATTGACATTGACTGCATAACAGAACATTAACAAATAACATTGTATGGTGAAATTGGGCCTAAAAAACAGAATAAAATAAATATTTAAGGGGGCTCCCATACAACACACGTTTTTTTTGCCGTTATTATAGATACGAAACCCTTCGTGCGAGTCCGGCTCGCACTTGGCCGGTTTTATTTTTTATTGTTTTTCAAATCGATAAAATTATGTCTAGTTTCACCCAATTTCATATGTGCAATTTATGGAGACTCACACTGTATAGAGTATAGACCGACTAATGATGTTATTTCAGATTTTATTGTACACCTTTTTAATTGTGTGGGACAAGTAGGTCGCCTGCCGCATACTAGTCCTTTAAAAATACACGGTCAAATACCATGACCTTTATCACAAAGCAATACAGTTCAATTTTCAAACAATAAGAGTAGGTAATAGTTCGGCAATAGTGTAGGAGGGCAAAAAGTTGTTTGTGTAGCGAAGCCCGTAGGTACTGACAACTTATGGCGTTAAGTATGGTGGTCGTGACGTCATCAGATAGCTTGGAAAACAATCTACCTTGAATGTATTAGTCATGGAGATTGTCAAGTATTCTTTCAGCGGACGTACCTACAAGTGTTTATGGAAATCAGTTCTGTTTTTACGATATAAAGTGAAAAAAAATCTACGCTATTATGCCACGTAGAAAATTCTACGCCATCATGCTACGTAGAAAATCATCTGAAATATAATAATCTATTTACTTTTAAGCACATTAAAATACTTAAAAATGACTAATAGGTATTCAATTTAAAAATATCTCGTTTCTCAATCGCGTGGGAGCTAATTCAACGGACATGCTTACTTCGATTGCACAACCTTTCTTCATAATTATAACGTGTATACCATCTATTGTTATCACACAAGAAGTCAGTACCTCGGGGGGGATACAATTTCACCAGCACCCTGATTCAGTGCGAGTCGATGAGTCAATTGTCGAACGATTGGGTTTATTATCTCTATTTCTCTCGTAGCGAGAATCGTAAACAAAACGAGATATCATACCAAATCGACCGATAACTGACTTATTAAATCGTTCTGAATCAGGCCGCCCTCCACCCCAAGGCTATATTAAATTTTAAGATTGGCTTACGGCTTGGGGAGGTGCTGTAATATTAATAGAGGCGTCACTACAGATCTTTGCAGGTTGCAGTGACCAAAGGACTTCTAAAAAACCTACCTCTCTTCTCAAATCAAATCTATTGATATCTCTCATCTGTCAAAAGATGACGCCTATTTTATGGGCCTTTCCTCAAAAGTAAATCACTTAAATATACTAACATAGTACCAACTTCACTAAATTGTTTACGGAAAGTGTTAACATAGAAATGGAAATTACGTGAAATGATTCATTTGATCTCATGATTTCATGCTGACGTAAAAAGTAAAGAAAAATAGAAAACAGAATTGTTAAGAGCCTATTAAGCTATAAACTCATGATGGCTCTCGATCACCTGATTTGATTAATTCGAAACAGGTTTATTTTACTTTCGTTATTAAGGCAATACTTTATTTATCAAAAGTTTCAGTAAAGCTGTTTTGGTTTCAGCTCCTTAGTGTAAGTTTTGCGTTAAATAGTTTCATGAATAATAGTCACAATCACAATATAAAAAACGCAAATGTACCAGCAATAGCTACCCATGCATTGTGCATTGGGAATTTTGGAACCATCCTTATCCACTACCAGTTGGCCGGTTGGAAGATTGGTAGCAAGTTTGAAATCTATGAGCACTTTATACCCAAAAACACAATTTATGATTTCTCTATTAACATGGAAACCCAATATTCTAAGTTATCTCACATTCATAACTTAAAACTGATCGATATAATTACTAATGCGCCCATATCATAAATATTAATAATACAATTAACAAGATTTACAATAACGACGATCCGGTTCGGGCTGGTTCGGTGGCGCCTATCAGTTGCCAAGCAATCATTTGACCATTTAACTATAAGATGAATACATTTACATATTTCTTTATAATCTACGAGATGTCATTGAGATTGAAAATTAAGATATTAATCAACATTGACACCTATAATGTCTTTTGAGTGCGTAAAGCTATGCTAAGGGACTAATAGAATGTCCTTAATAGGTTACAACTGATTTATATTTAAATGTGTTCTATTAAATAGGTGTTATTATGGAACCTAGTTGTACTTTGATGTCAAAAATGTCCTAATTATCGGGCATTTAATATTAAAGTCAACCATTCATCGCAATTCGTCACCCTCCTAAAGCGCTAACTGTCGTAACTAGCAATTGATAATTTTGAATCATTCTCACAGAGTGACGTATCTGCTTCAAATGAATAGAAATAAATAAATAGATACCTTAGAGCTTTAGGGTAACTACTAACCAAGCCAAGAGTAAGCCAAGAGCAATATAAAAAAGTTATGAATTCTTTAATAAAGCCACAGCTAACGCAACTACTGAACAATTATCAATTGCTAGATACGACAGTTAGCGCAGAGGGTGACGAATTTTCAGGAATGATAAAGTTCAAATAATCAAACATTCGAAGTAACAACTCTAGTGATGGACGTCACTAGCCTAAGTTAAATATCAAGACAGTGTATTCTGGTGATGCAATCCTTGCATGTTGCATCCTAATAATAATACATCCTAACGTTTGCATCATAACGAGTACGTACATTACGTCTAGTCTAACCACTGAAGGCTAACTATCGATATTTTATCTTAGATGAGATGGCCACTACTTTGGCCGGAAAGGCTCTGAAGTCAGTGCTTTCAATTTCACTTAGGTTTTAATTCTTCGTCACAGTCTAGTTTAGCACCTACTCTATGGCTATTATTTGATATTTTTCAGTTATTTGAATTCCGTTTTTTATCATACGTAACTCCTTAAATCGTCCTTGACTCTTCTGCGCCGGTTGGTTTTCCTTCTTCGATAGGTATCTCTTGAAACACGTTCAACGGAGAGATATTCTCTTATTATAAATTGTCGGTTATATTTTTTTAGGCAACAGTCATTGATGATAGGATACGTTACGTCAAAGACGTTATTGTGCTCGTGTATTAAAACAGGTTTCAAAAATTCCATGTTGAGAAGCCGTTTATTGGTTTCTGTTGCAGAATATCGTGATTATTTTTAATTCATTATATAGGCACGTGAATACGTCATGCTTAGCAATGGCAATGAGAGAATTAAGACTCGTGTAAACTCGTGTGCGTATTGATTATTATAAAATTGTTTTCGTATGGATTAAAGTATCTTTTTTTTAATTTGATATGTTAGCATGATTACGATTGGAATAGCGGGTTCTACAATAATATTAACAAAAGACATCGTTGTTTTTGCTTTTGTAGAGTTGAAGCGATACCACACCGGTTTGCACCTTTCAAAATAGTTTCATCACAAAACATCGTCGCCTGAATGTTTGTATTTAATCACATAAATGGAGAGGTTTAGGATCTTAGCTCAATAATAGGTTAAATCATATGAAACCTTTCAAGTATTCAAATGCGAATTTGAATGTCTAACCCAAAATACATTTTAATAAATTATCCTTTGGAATGCCTGGAACCAGGGACAAAACGAACAACGAACTAGACAGATAAGGTTGCATTCGTAAATTGTATCATGTTGTTGCTATGGTAGTAGCCTGTTAAAAGAATGAAGTCTAAAAATAGGCGGGTAGCAACAAACCTGATTTATGGTCTCGACCCACGGCGCTAGCGTTCATCCAAGTTGTTTTATAGCTTAACTGTCGGTGTTTACAGTGTAAGATCAATTGGCGGCACATGTGATGGCTCGTCGATAGGGAACTTTATCTCGCGGTGCAGCAAGTCGGTGTCGATGTGGGTAGGTCCAATCGGACATCATACGAAATCTCATTATGAGCAGCAATAACAATGGAATTTTGATATCTGTATGGAGCTTGGTTACGGGATTGTTTTATACGGTTTCTTTCTCGAACTCGAGGATGTACTTTATTCTTTTGTAACTCATCTAATCTAAATCTTTTAAAAATGCGAAGGACCATAATTCTAAACAATCAGGGACGGATCGGTCCTTCAGTTTCTGTTACATTTTCGTACTTTTCAAAAAGTAAAGGGTAAGTAAAGGACAATATTTCTAAACAATTGACATCTCTTTAATTTGTTTTCTGTTAAGTTCCTTTCCAGTTTCTCTTTGAATATAAAACAATAACTTAAAAATGTATGTCAACAGGTGCAAACCGATTGTCTTTATCAAAAGAATTGTGTCAAAATCATTGAGTCGAAATGTAAGACGGTTGCCCCATTGAATGCGGCCACCAACACAGCATCTCATATTGCACCGGTGGACAAAATTCGTGGAAAATCAAACTTGATTATAAAATTACATCGGGTGTCGAAATATCTTAACTTTTTCACAAGTCCGTTCGAATAAAACGTATCGACTCGGAATGGAGTGGTTTTCTTTCTATTCTCCGGTAAAAAGCGAATAGCCGGCCGGTTGTTGTTACTCATTTTACGCATCAAATCACACGAACTGAACCACTTTGAATGGCATCAATCAAAACTCTGAGAAACTCTTTCCTCACGACAGATGATGTTGTAAAACATGTAATTTGTTTACGCATTGAAATACGCACGTAGTTAATCTATTTCTATTAGGTACTCTTGTAAGTTTCCTCCTAATGTAATATTACCTAAAACCAAGTGATAAATACGGCATTTTCCATGAATGCCGTATTGCTGAAGTCAGAAGCAACTGAACTTAGTATATTTTTGCTTGCTTAAAATTTTGAAAATAAAATATCTACCTTATTCGTTAAATGGAGACAAATGCACAATACTAATAAAGTATCAAAAACAAGATACATTCGGTGCAAACCCGAAAAAATCTGTGTAATTTGTACTCACAGTTTTAAACTGACCATAAATAATTTTATATCCATCAAAAAGTGGTTCGCGTAACAGCAGAAAGCCGCCGGGCGGGCCAAGGAAATTTGAGCCCATCAGTCGCGTTCATTCGATTCATATTAACGCTCAAGTAATGTAACAAATAAAGGGGAGGTCGTTGTCCCATCCCGGGCGAGACGCGAACGCATCACAACCACGCCTGGTCCTCGCACAAAAGAAATAGTTAATATTAGAGCCCGCTCCTCCAGTGTCATTAGCAGCGGCACAAAGCTCCGCAGTCATTCCACGCTCTTACTATTTGTCAGAGGCAAAAAGTGCCTTGTCCACAATAATTACGGGACCGGCTTTCGAGAGCGCTCATAATTCGTCATGTTCTGGTCGGCCGCGTCGTTTCTGAACGCATCCATAATTTGACGTTTCCCGCCAGCAGTCACGACGGAGCGCGGGAAAATGTCACTTTTTGTATAACAAATAGAAATGTAGAAAAGATGCCTAACCTACCCGAAACGGCTATAGGTTGTCTGAGAACGGACAAAAAAAAACTTGTTATCAAGGACTAATACAATTAACTTCTGGCCGGAGGCAATAAATTGAAATCCATGACAGTAGGTACAATAAAACTTAGGACTATAAAATATCTTGTCTGAGTTATAAACTTTGGTCCTTGTATACCAACGCGTATTTGCCTGCCTGTTGCCAATAACCCCAAAACTTCTTTAATTTTTTATTGAAATATTGTATGGTAAAACTAGTTTGATCTGAATATTCGGATCAACAGAGTATCAATGTTGGTCGGTATAACAAATCGGTTAATATTAGGAAATGAACCGCGGAGGAAAGCAGAGTTCGCCGACCGCTACTGCCGACAATCAGGCGACACTTACAGATCAATTGATTGTCACGTTTAACAATTGACGACAGCAGTAGACTTGTTTTTCGTTGTTTCAACACTTTCTTATCGTAATAGCAATAACAAGGCAAGGTTTTCCTTTGCAAATCAATGCAGATCAACATTATCCAAAACTTTCTGTACCTGTATGACTGGTCCTTACATACTTTATAGGTCTTATAAAATTAAATGAATTTCTTTGCCGTCGTTGATTGCTATTGTAGATATCTTAAATACGTTTTTATGACACTCCAACGTCCATTACTTGATCTTATACGGGAGATCCACAGAAGAAATACTCCATGAATACAATAGGCTCCATAGACTTAATTAAAAATGAATTAATTAGCTATCATTCTATAAGAATGCGGATGATGGAGAGATTTGATCAGCACCAGAACAGACAAACATACAATCTGAAATTTGGATCTGTTTCGCGGTGTTACTGAGCGATCACAGCTTCCCCCAAACTGGAAGTCAAGCAGTGATTGACTGGCGATGGCACTATGCTACCTGAATTATTGGTTGACGCGGTCTTCGAGAAATTGAGGAAGGTCCCGTCAATGTTTAGCAGAGGACATCTACAGACTTTGGTGTATATTGTGGAGGTACACACTCCAGTAATTGCAAACTGATACTTATTTCTGTATCTGATAACAGAACCGATAAAACTAAAAACTAATACATATCTACTATCACTCGTGCCAACAGGAGAGAAAAACTCAATGCTTGGTAATACGTGCTACCTAGCATTGACTTCATATTTTTCTCTCGTGTTGGCACGAGTGAATAGCGTAGTGAAAAGATTAGCCAGTCAGCAAAGTTGGTAGTTGGACTGACCGCCCAAGCTGCGCCAGACGTACTTGAGTATCGTTACTTGTGCTCTTTTATAGCATTCACTGAATTTACTTTATAATCCGTAGATATGCACCTACTAGTTAGGACCAATGGTCCTTCGACTTCCCTTCTGTATTTTATACCTTAAAACAATGTTAACACTATTGACTATCCCATAGTAAAGTCGAACAGCTCTATGAAATCCATTTCTGGGCAAATGTTTCCTGCATATACTTCGTTGTTCAGTCTGCCTCGAGCCTCCACCATGGGGAGGTTATTACCTCTAACGTTGGCATTTTATCCCTCTTTATTCGAAACCTCAAGTATGAACCAATCATGTTTAACGATTACCTTCATGTAGGACGCAGGTCATATTTTACCACGAGCTCGTGCGTATTTTACAACATAATCCATCTCGGCAATCGTTTGTCATTCGCCACAAATGATGTTATTGACAACTTGTCGCGAATAAATATCTATGTTTATGTGCTATCTACATAACTATAGAATAAACTGATTCGCCATTGATTTTGTTCCGAACCGTCAGACTAGCCGACTGACCTGTGCTCCTCAAACGATTAAGATAATGATAATCTTTATAATTACTGAATACTATTAAAAAGGAACAAAGCAGCTTTTAAGTCTTAGTATTTGAGTTGTGTGGCGCAGTTCAATGTTCTTAGATAGGTATTGATGGTCGACAGGCTCTATTGATGCACTGCAGCAGTCTCTTGCGCTTCATTAATAACTAATAACGACCAACTGGTTTTAAAATAAGAAGAGTTATTTCCTCACTCGATTTCTAAAGTAAACATTGTTTTAAAACCTCTTTTGTTTATTTTTTGCATTTTATGATGTCGAACGTTTGAAGACTTTTTTTAATGTAGTTTGCAGCTTCGCATGTGGCAATAAGATTTTAGACAAATATTAAAATATCGTTTTGTCTACACACTATTGAAATAACCGTTAGGATAACGTTATCAAAACATTGACTGAAATTAGGTGTGCTTATTACCACCGATAATACAATTAACAGTAAACGAAAACATCAATCAGGGCGTTTTGTGTGAAAATCTAGAACGATGGGGGTACTTTGGGTAATGAATAAGTAAGGGGTGATAACACTATAGCGAAGAGCGGGCCCGCAGTATTGACACGTGCCGCCGCGATGCGGGCCGGCAGACGACCGCAATCAAATTAATAAAACGAAAGCTTTATTCTTTAGTCCTTCAATTAAAACTACGCTGAACAACCAATAAACCATCCCAACTTCTCTGCACCAAGTAAAACTAAAGCACAATTATTTTCTTTTAGCCTAAAGTACCGTTCCAGTACTTCCAGTGATGCTATCAACGCGATCCCTTAGAAAACCTTTGTAATTAAGAATAAGTCGTGGCCAGCGTGATAGTTAAACTGGCACTTTCCAGTCTTATCTATTGACTAATTCCATGGGAGAGGCACTTTGTTTCGGTCGATAACTTCGACATAGGACACCCTTTTCTCGATGGCGAAATAATTTACAGGGAATGTATTTCCTAGACCTAAATTGTTTGTACAATATACATAAACATTGTCTACCAGATAGTATTTTTTACTGGATTTTACATGTTTCTGAAATTGATATCTTCTACTTTTTGTAAGTTCTTGCTTATACTGATCATTTTATTTCATCATCTTCACCTCATTTTAATAAGCAAGACAGACAAAATAAATACTCAAGATTGTTTTAACACGTTTGCTTGATCGATGGCTGTTACCAACTAACAGCTAGTCGACATACCTACACGATATTAACACCTAACGTCTAAACACAAAACAAATTTAGATAATGTCAGTGTACCCAAAGACCAGTCCGCGAACAAAATGTTAAATTATTTAATTGCTACTTTCAACTCAATACACGCTGGAATTCTTTATACACTGACGTGATTATAATTTTTAGACGATGCAGCACTATGATTTCTGTTTTTATAATTTAGAATAATTTAATTCTTATTTGTAATTGCAGTGAAGTGTTTTGTGGTCCTTTGGTCTTTTGGACTAACAGACGATGACGAAAATAGGTTTTCTTCTGGTATTTTCATCATAACATGCAGTAACTTATTGTTAATAGTTTTTCTATCTCTGGTGTTACTGATTTTGTCTATTGCTTGGGTCTGCGTAGGACCTGTTGCCATAGCTGTTACTGTTATTAGCATGGGACGGGGAGTCGTATGTTTCCCCTGTGTTGTCATCTTGTTGGCTTGTATCTTCAATCATTTTATTTGATGTTGCTTATTATTATGTATTTTCATTTTTACAATATTAGTTTTATTTTAAAAAGACATTGACAACTTGCGGGGAAGTCCGCGTGATAGTTTTTCCATTATCCTCATCGCTAACATAATACCGAGGCTTTACTTATATCAACATTTATATCGTAAATACACGACATTGCAGTTGGTTGCTACGACTTTTTATGTTTAATAAGCCACATTACCGAACAATCAAATTCTTTCATGTCTTCTTAATGATCTCCGAAATGACGCTGTAATATGACCAAAGAAAAAATATAGCTTACGGTATAAATTCTTGTCTTTGAATCATACATTGTTGTGTGACGAGAGGCGCTGACGCATCTAACGTTAATGCACCTTTACATTTTGTTCACCCCTAAACAGTGGAGATAAAGTAGCTGTTTGAACGATTAATTTTACTTCTAAGATAGTAACAATATAGGATATAGGTATATTACTAACCTAGAGATAAATTATATACCGAGTTATAAACAAATTATTTCTTCGACTTTTGATACCTACAAAGCAATCAAGCTGTATAATTATGTGAATTATAGAAATACTCGTAGAGCCGCCTTGCACTGAAGAAAACTGCTCTATATTGTTATTATTAAGGGTACATTAAACCATAACAATATTACAGGTTTACTTTCTATTCGACCTCCAGAGGTCATAGATATTCAATAACGACTAAAACCTAGAGCGGTAAAAACCCCTTACGCCATAAAAGGACACGATTGTAAGGCTCATAAAAATGATTTATGTACTCCTTTGTACGCACAGTAAAGATTTGTATGAACACAAAGTACGAAGAACGAACCATGTTACTAAGAGCCTTGGATTTGTGAGCGTTTGCTCTGATTTAGTTACGTTAAATGGAGTTGTAAGAGATCGTTGGGGTCGAGGTTGGCTGGCCGTGTCGTGGCGCGGGTACAAGGTAAAATAGACGAAGACGAACGATGGTATCTGCACGTGGAGCGTGGTACTTGGAGGGCTGTTGAAACCGGTTTTGTAGTAACCGGCGTAGGGCACTAGCCGCTTTTACGCTCACCGTAGGCCTGTGAACCGTTTTATCGAACAATATTATGTTTATTCCCATGCTCGATCGCTATGTAGTAAGACCCGATTTGGTCCTAAGTTCCGCAAGTGTTTGTTTACTCCTCAGGAGATTGGTGAACTTTGGAAACATAATATTATAGAGATGTAAATAGGATTAACCATCCCCAAATTCGCAAGTCATGTTTATTCAACAGAATACAACACATGGACCGTGTTCATAAGGTCAAAGTTTTTTTATACCAAAACGAGCACCTCGTTCGCCAATTTCTGTTATTTTCGCCTTAATAACATATACAGGTTAGTGTTATTTACTGCTTCCGCTTCCGCGTGTGTAGGTGTAGGTATGCACAAATATGGTTATATTTTTGTTTCGACGAACTCCACCGCATTTGAACTAGTTCTTTATTTTATAATTACCCGGACAAACGAATATAAAAATAATTTCAGCGCTAGTTAATGCTTGTTTCGCTAGTGTCATGTAAAGTTTATTGACACTACAAGGTTGCCGCACAAAAACTGAGGTTGTCGCGTCTATCGATATGACGAATGCACATCACTACGGGTTGTTCGTCCTCAAACAAAGGAACAGCTAGGCAGGAATCCGTCAAGTCACGCCGACGAACCCCACTCTGCGGCTGCTCGACCAGCATAACAACCGAAAACTAATCGAAAACACCCGGAACTAATCATTTTCTAATTATAAAAAAATGCGGATAGCATCGAATTCCTTGCTCTGGGCGAGCAACCGAAACGACTCGAGGAAAATCTTGAATCGCTGAGACATGGGGACTCAAACACCATAACGCTTGGAACAATGGAACCATTACAGACAGGTGTCGAAGCGGATGCGACTGATATCCATAAATACATTAGAATTACGATCAAAAACCGTTACATTGCGTGGCCTGCCCACGCTACCCGGATCTTTCCCGCATGTTTTTGCGTTCTCATACCAGTCCAATCTGCCAAAACTCGTAATTAAGTTGCAGATTGCCGTGATTCGTACTAGGTAATGTTTTGCGTTCAATTTGGGCCACATATTTATTTGTAAGTCAAGTTGTAATCTAAATTGTAACCGACATCGACAGCGCACAAGGCGAATGTTTCGACCTTTTGAAATATTGTAGTTGATGGAGTTTAAAGCGTGAACAAGTCGATTAGATAGACTAGTGTAGTAGATGTTTAACTCGTTTTAGATGCGTGTGAATGTTATTCCTGCGAGCCGCGGGCCTGGCTCGGCGGCTGTGGCTCAGGTATGTATCGACCGCGCCCGCACGCCCGCAGTCCGAGCCCCTCTACGCTTTTATTGCTCTTTATTATTTATTTACGATGGGAAACATCATTATTCTATATAACTAAAATTAATCATAATTATCAAAAGTCCTGTCATCCGGTAATGCCTCATTTCTAGCAGCATTTACATGTTCAATTTCAGGATTGAAAAAAGAAGTGATACCCCTCTCCACGTTTAATATTTATGTTTTCATCATCAGTTAAAAACCTCTACTCAGTTTAAATATGCATGACTCACGTGTTTCGGGAAGTTATTCAAGTTTAGTTTTAATAAACGCAATTTATAATACGCTCAAGCCGTATTATTATACGACTTAACGCTACACCATTTGTCAAAGCTATAAATCGCGGTGCAGATAAATACTTATTAACACACAAACATAATTCTAGTGTCGAGCTTATGAACGCGGATATTACAAAATTTTGGCTTAGACCATGCTTGCAGCTGGACTAAAAATTACTTGATTGTATTCCGTAAAAAGAGTCATTTAAAGAATGAGTTGGAGCAACGAAAACAGAATGCAAAAACTATCCAACAGTTCCCGACAAACTGGACCAGATCGCTTACGATTAGTATTAGAAATGTTCTCAGAAGTCAATTAATTACCATAAGAAATTATTTAAAAGAACCTTGCTTAACATTTCCTTGCGTTTCTCAGTGCTCGATATCAATCAGTTCTAGCCCGGATGCAAAATAGGAGTCTAGTCGTCGTACACAGAGGCAGGTTTTTGCCACTGGTGCTGGCAACAATTTCCTGTCATCATTTCACATTATGTTATAGAATATAATGTCGTATCTTGCCGCATTTTATATGAGGAAATTTCTGTTATTATTCTAATACTGCCTATATTAAAGAATATAGTTAATGGCGTCTCTACATAAGAGTTAGAATTAAAAATTAAATACGTTCAGAATATAGATGAAAAATCCAAGATTGTACGAACTTCTAAGCAATTACATGATTGGTAAGAATAATTTATACTGTCTAAAACTGTACAAATCACATACAAATATTTTATTTATTATGTAAGAAGCTTCAATTAAATTGGCTTCTGTCGTACAGCAATATTCACTTCCTTTAAATGTTCCTATTTTTATTATTATTAACGAAATATGAAAACTGGTCCCCGTTTGTTAAAATATTTATAACTAGTACCTGAAGACATTACGACATTGAGGCGAAAACTGTATTTAAAGAAAAGTAAGCAAAAGTCGAACATTCTTGCATAATATTTTATCGAATCAAAGGACTATAAATAAGAGTATTAAATAAATAAATCAGCCTATAAATGTCCCATTGCAGGGCAAAGGCTTCTTCTCATATAGGGAAGGAACGAGCAGTGATCACAACGCTAGCTCACTGCGGGTTGGTGATTTCATACCATTAAGTCAAGTTTTCCTCACGATGTTTTCCTTCACCGTATGTCAGTGGCGTCTTAGATTAACTAAGAAAGTACATATATGACATTGAAAAAGTCACATGGATACTAACATTATTAAATTAAAGAAAGCTAAATATACAACACCCACCCTTCATATTAATTACAGCTTCTGAGAACCAAAGATACGGCAACGTGAGAACCAAAGATAATGGCGCATTAATTTATAAAGTACCTACTAATGTCAATGAAACATTTGAGTAGCGTCGATGATTATGACGTCTCAATTAAGTAGCCCCTTCGATGCGTGGCCGTGCCCAGCACTTTATAAAAAGATTTCAGAAAGACCAAACCTAATCAAATCAAATTCCATTTATTTCAGGTTCTCCCATAATAAATTACAAGTTACGTAACACGAAATAAATACAAATCACAATATAAAAATAAATACAATGTCATCAGATCAGAAAATACAACGTCAAAAAATCAAATCAATGTCAAATAAAAGTAATTGGAAATTAATAATATTAATGACTGCCTCGTTGGTCTAGTGGTCGCAAGCGCGACTGCTGAGCGTGAGGTCTTGGGTTCAATCCCCAGGTCGGGCAAAGTGTTATTGGGTTTTTCCGTGTGGAATTTCTCAGTAGCAGCTCGGAGTCTGGATTTGTGCCCGGTTGATGGCAATAGGCTCGCCCCCTATTACATGGGACTTAAAAACATAACGGCGAAACGTGGGTGCACTATACACCTCTGCCAACCCTTCGGGGAATAAGGCGTGAAGTTATGTTTTATGTAATATTAATGAAAATAAAAGTTAATTAGAGTTAAACGTTAAAAGCAAATTTTGGATAAACTACAGTAAAATATATTAATAAAACAGTAAACATGAAGTGGTCGTTAGCATGACCTGGCTTTAAGCCTACTGCAACACTTCTTAATATAAGGGCAGTCCAAACGTCCTGTGATCATCGTCAGGACAGCATTGGAGCTGGCCCGCACCCTGCGCACCAAGGACGCAATGACGAGATCAGAAACTCACGTAAATTGTCGTTACATTTGCTAGGACAAGGGATCTAAACACATTCATCGATGCAAGATGCTGAAAGGCTTCATTCAATTTTAGAACAATTGTCCTACACATACTTCGAAATCCGAGAATTATGACCAGATTACTAAAGTTTGTAGAGGTCCTATGCGATATTTACGTTTCGTCTGCCATCTATGTTTGCGCGTGCTTGATTCGTGGTCCTTCTGTCCTTATCTTTTGAGTACCAATCACAAATAAGAAAGGTTATAATAATGCAGAGACGTGTTAATCGATCCCACACTAGGCACAGCGGCGGTCGCTCAACAATGCACGCTCATAAGCTGATATGTGAGAGAGATGTTAGCTGTGAAATTATGAGTCGTGTATGCGGTTAGCTCAGTATGACGCTTGGCCACTTATCATAGTACACTGAGATAGCTTTTGCACGCGGCTTTGGCGATTTCGATTTTCAAGATGATGTAAAACCTATTTTACTACTCAACTCTACATAGAGGTAGTGTGGTTTATTCAAAGATGACAATCTTCACTTTGAACCGTGAAAGTTTAGGCATACCTATCTACAGAAAAACCAAAATACATCCTATTTATTTTTCAATTCTGTGATATGCATATCAGATGTACCTTACAAGTAAAACGTTATACCTACTTAAGTGATTTTAGGGTGTATCGTAGTTCGTTCGATAATTAATTTTGTCAGGTTTTAAGTTTTGGTCTTAAGGTACGCACTTACGTAGGTGTGTAAATCAGGGTTGGAAAAGATCATGATTTTTAAAAAAAATCTAATAAAGTACGATTTAAAAAAAAAACCTAATTAATCACGATTTTTTCGTTTGATTATTAAATTTACCTATATTTTTGCACAAAACGGAACGCGCTTTCAAGGGATTGCGTTGGAGGAAGCGCGAAATCACTATGATGGTTCAGTTTTGCTACCATTGATAGTAAAGCTTAAGTCTAAATCAAAACCATTCGAAAGTGTGATGTTCGCAGAAGAAATAGTAAAAAATGTGACACCTCTAGAGTGGTGGGTATCACAGAAAAATACATTTAGTGAAGAGGATAAGTCAAAAAAAAATCCAGTGGTGAAGCAATTGTTTGGGGCGATAGATTCTTCAGCTGCTGTGGAAAGAGTGTTTTCCACCTTTGGAATTGTTCAGAGCAAATTAAGAAACCGAATGGGAATTGAAAAGCCTGGAAAACTAGTTTTTTTATTCAAATATTATAATAATGATATTGATTTCTTAGATTTAAACGACCCTAGTTTGAAACTTAATTATAATTTCTAAATCTGTTTTTTAACTGAACATGATTGAAGTTGATTTCTGTGGAAGAAAGTGAAATTACACATTTTTGATTAAATCATTAATTTTTATTGAAAAAATCACTTGATCAAGTGATGTTTTCAAAATGATTCATTCATGCCAACCCTGGTGTAAATAATTGCATAAATTATCTTTATTGGCTTAGAAAGGATGGGTTATACAAGCAATCCATAAAACATAGGAAAAGCTGAGAAAATATGGCTAATTAGGAAGTCGTAAAGATTTATCACAGGTTTCACAAGTTGCATTTCCAATAGATGTTTCTGGCACTAAACTATTTTCCAATTTCGAAACCAAAATCGAATTTCGATTGTCGATCGACAGGTAAACTGAGACAATCGCGAGATTAGATATTTAATGGAGCGTAGTACCTTCCTCGAAATTTCGTAGATTGGTATATCCAAACGGTCACGGCACGGGGCTGATTCGTCAAGCTCTTCGCATCGGCTGCTTCTAAAAACTAGAAGTACTGGGCAGAGGGGCCTCTTCGACCGGGGGAGGTGGGACGAGGGCTGTGCGGGGGTCGGGAGGGGTTTGAGTGATCGCAGCTCTATTACGTGCTGTTGGACGTAATATCGAGAGTACCGTCATAGTAAATCGGCCGTAACCTGTGTCCGTGTGCTGCCTCGCTACGACGAATTCTCGTTCCTCGCTTTGAGACTCGACTTGAGAGTTTAATGTTAAATAGACTATGGAACAAAATACGGCTAAGTTAATAAGTAAAAAAAAACTATCTTAGCGTCGCGTACCTACGCCAAATTTAATATAAAGGAACCTAAGAAACGATATCTTATTTATTGAAAGAAGTACCGTAGGACTTTAATGGGGATGCCCATTGTATGTATGTAACAAGGTAGTTTTATCAACGGTAAAACTAAAAGTCCAAAAGCGTTTTCCTAAGAAACAAGAATTAATGTAGCATAAAGGTTACAATAAAACATAATAAGATTACAACAAATAGTTACCTACTAATTTAATTCACCTTTATTATGCAAGCAATAATAGATTGAGTATTAAAAATTAAATTAAACAAGAACGAAAATGACAGTAAATTAGAACTAACTTCGTCGTAGCTAGTCGTCATGGTGAGTCATTAAGATCATTGAACCCCTGCGTCCGCCATCTTGAATCTGCGCCCGCGCAGCCCTCTGGAACCTTCTTATTTTCACCCCTACCCGGAGCGACGATAGAGTGACGAATGTACGTGAACGATTACTACACAAAGTAAATAAATAGTATTTAATATTTATTTATCTTAATGGAAGCAAAAAAAGAACATAAAATATGCTCTTACGAGTGCAATTGATTTATTTTATTGTCAGTACTTAATATTAACACATTCAATATAAAACATTTCCAATCAATTGAAATCGAAGTACTTACAAGTGGAAAAACATACAACCTTCTTATTTAATAGCCTTTGAGAAGCTTTCCAATTGAACGCCTCTAAAGGCAGTAAATCTTCTTATTATTTACATCCGGCAGAATAATAGTTTTCCTATCAATAATTATTCTTTTACTACAAAACTTACCTATCAGATAAAATACAGAAAATAAAGTAAATAAGAAAGTATAATTTACTTTTCGTTTCCAACTTTCTTCACACTTTCAGAAACCACAACCCACTCCAGAGTCAATCTAATGGTTTTCGGGTGGTGAACACTAAAAGTGTTAACTATAATATTCTGCGGTTTCATGTACAGCAACAAGAAATAAACTTGGGATCGAATAAAGAAATAAAATTATAATTCGATCGATAAACTAGTAAATGTTTTTACATAAAATTATACGGAGGTTCCGAGTAAAATTAAAGGAAACCTATTTCGTCGAGGCATATATCGGCCACTTTGCGGTTATACTGTTTTATGGCATTGTAAAGTGCCGCAATCATTGTAAAACAGAACAAGTGAACAATCCAACATCTTGGCTTTGTGTTGCATCAGTCCGCCTCTATAAATCAACAATTGTATATTTTGCTGTTATAAGGAAACATTGTAATGCATTTTGTGTTTTCTGAATGGATATTGGATTGCGCCCCAGCTGACGTGTACGTTTGGCTTTTAAATTACTTAGGTACTGTTTGTTTATTTATAACTAGCTTTTGCCCGCAGCTTCGCTTGCGTGAAATTTTGAACCCGTTAAGTGCCGACTTCCCATACAAACTTTCATCCCCTATTTAACTCCCTTAGGAGTTGAATTTCGAAAAATCCTTCCTTAGTCCTTGTCTACATTATAAAGGAAACCTCTGTGCAAAATTTCAGCGTTCTAGGTCCAAGGGTTTGGGCTGGGCGTTGATGAGTCAGTCAATCAGTCAGTCAGTCAGTCAGTCAGGACTTTTCTTTTTATTTAAGTATATAGATTAGAGATGGGCCGAACATGGATTTCACCGAATACGAACATTCGGCCGAATATTCGGTAAAACTTTCACCGAACCGAATATTCGGCCGAATATTCGGCATAATTAATTCCCTAAAGTAAACAATACAAGCCTGAATGCGTTTACGAAAACCGCGCGGCTGGGCGTTTTAAGAAAATTTACCTTCATGTAACTTAAATAAAAAGTTAATAAAAATGTGAATTCTTAAGGTTATGTTCCTGTATTATTAGATTCGATTTGGTCTCTCATAAAGATCTCATATTTGTCTTAGTATGTCACTAATATTTAAAATAGAGTAACTCTGTTTGTGTAGGGGTAATTGATTGAGCTCTCAAATGAATACCTATAAAAAATGCAATTACTTCTTTCTCTTGAAAAAAACTTCATTGGTTTAATACTTTTAACGTTTAAACTTTAAAGTTTATAAGACAATAACTGTTTATTTTCAATAAATATTTTTTGCCACTTTAAGTAGAAACTAGAAATATGATTATCATATCTGCTGAAATGTTGTAATTTAATCATGCAATTCTTTCTTACATTATAGACCTGATTAATAACATATATTATTTTATTATAAAGAGTTCACTGTAGCTTAATCCCAAAATAACTACATACTTATACTACATATTTGGTTTTTAATAACCATCTTTTTATCTGCTGTTATTGGAAATAAAACTATAGTGCCGACTAAAACATGTAAATTACTTACCTCGTAAACATAACCCATTTAACACTCAACTCATACTCAATCATACACGGCTCAATACAGTAAAAATACTTTGAGTACGACTTTACCGAACGTTCGGTGATTTAGCCGAATATTCGGCCGAATACGAATATTCGGTAAACCTGCCGAATATGCCGAATAACGAATATAAAACGAATATTCGGCCCATCCCTAATATAGATTATCTATTACACAACATAATAACTGTGGCCTTTTGGGCTTTTTCAGGATTATTCACAAGGTATTTGGGAAGCCACACATCGCCCTACACTGTAGGCACAAATTAGTGCCAGTAGGGTGGGTCGAACCGATTATAAAGATGATTCATGAAAATAATAGCTCCATTTTTTTTCAGTTTTTTTTTATTAGGTACTAGGTACTTCTGAGCACAGTTTATGGCAGTTCCATCATAAATCAATTGGTGCAGTCTTTCCCAAAGTACGAATCCCGACCCACTGTTGGTTCGCGAGCTAATATTGGGTGGGCCTGAAACTGATAAGATGACAGTCGCAACACGTCGGCCGGGCCGTGTCTGCTTTTTTTCTTCATGTTAGGCACGGGGTTGGGTCCAGAACTTTGTTTCTTTTTTAAATGGGCCTCCGTCTTTACTGCTTTGTGAACCACTGAATTGGTGCAAATAATCCCTACTAACATTACAAATGCGAAAGTATCTGTCTGTCTGTGACGCTTTCACGCTTAAACCGTTGAATCGATTTTGATGAAACTTGGTAAAGAGATAGTCTGGAATCTGGAGAAGGACATAGGGTACTTTTATCCCGAAAAATACGGAATAAGCTTTAAACGACATCTACGCGGGTGAAGCCGCGAGCGATCTCTAGTTTTTTGTAAACAATTCAATGAATATTTCTCAATAGTACGGCTGTCCCATTTGAAAACCTAGTAATACCTAACCTAGTAGTATATCGATATTTTACAGGAAAGTAGCGATGGGCCGAATATTCGTTTTATATTCGTTATTCGGCATATTCGGCAGGTTTACCGAATATTCGTATTCGGCCGAATATTCGGCTAAATCACCGAACGTTCGGTAAAGTAGTACTCAAAGTATTTTTACTGTATTGAGCCGTGTATGATTGAGTATGAGTTGAGTGTTAAATGGGTTATGTTTATGAGGTAAGTAATTTACATGTTTTTGTCGGCACTATAGTTTTATTTCCAATAACAGCAGATAAAAAGATGGTTATTAAAAACCAAATATATGTATGTAGCTATTTTGGGATTAAGCTACAGTGAACTCTTTATAATAAAATAATATATGTTATTATAATCAGGTCTAAGTATAATGTAAGAAAGAATTGCATGATTAAATTACAACATTTCAGCAGATATAATAATCATATTTCTAGTTTCTACTTAAAGTGGCAAAAAATATTTATTGAAAATAAACAGTTATTGTCTTATTAACTTTAAAGTTTAAACGTTAAAAGTATTAAACCAATATAGTTTTTTTAAGAGGAAGAATTAATTGCATTTTTCATAGGTATTCATTTGAGAGATCAATCAAAATTTTGTATGGCCTACAGATGGTTGTTTCGGGTCTGGGCGTTTGTTTGTGAGATTTGTGTCTGTAAACGCACCCACGATACAAGAGAAATCTTAGTGTGGGGCTACGTTTTTTACCCCTACACAAACAGAGTTACTCTATTATAAATATTAGTGACATACTAAGACAAATATGAGATCTTTGTAAGAGACCAAATCGAATATAATAAATAAAACAGGAACATAACCTTCAGAATTCACATTTTTATTAACTTTTTATTTAAGTTACATGAAGGTAAATTTTCTTAAAACGCCCATCCGCGCTCTTTTCGTAAACGCATTCAGACTTGTATTGTTTACTTTAGGGAATCAATTATGCCGAATATTCGGCCGAATATTCGGTTCGGTAAAAGTTTTACCGAATATTCGGCCGAATGTTCGTATTCGGTGAAATCCATGTTCGGCCCATCTCTACAGGAAAGCGCATAAACGTTAAATCGGTCAGCCTTTGAAAAGTAGGTATTTATGTTAAGTAAAACCATGTGGTTAAAGTGACTTACTAGGTTTTAAAATGATCAGAGGCAGTGAATGGCACTTACTAGGTATCGATGCTTAAATATATCTGCTTATTATGTGAGTTTTCAACGCTGGTGTTTTTGTATTTGGAAGAGACTTTCTAGGTTAACAAGATTATGCAATAAAACGATTTTTGTAAAAAGTGTCCCTTACTAGGTTTTGAAAAGGGACAGCCGAGTACCTACCTCAACTTATTTATATAATTAAACCAGCCTGTAATTGTCCCAATACTGGGCAAAAAGCTCTTTTCATACGTTGAACGAACAAGCATTGATCACCAACCTATTAACCGCTCTATAATCGGTTGCGTAGCAAGAATAAATCAATTTGTTCGTTATTCCAACTAATGATACCCCAGGCATTTTAACAATGTATGCTATTACAACGATATTAACGCATATTTCACTGCAAAACAGATAAATAGCGACTATTCGATATAATTGCCCGATCGGTGCATTAGGGCCGATCTATAGTATCTAAGAGAAAGGCTTGTGTTTAACGTATTATATCCGGTAAGAATAAACTGCCTAACGTGCACCTAACTAATAGTGATGTATGTATTAGACTGTTAAACATAGCTTAACTTAACGGCACAGAGTAAAGACAAATGGAATGATAACGGGCGGATAAATGGCGCAAACGATATCTGCATTATAGGGGATTTACACGAGTCGATTTTCGCCGCACGGTCTAAATGACAATTCGACTTGGCCGCAAATGACTAAAATCGCAAGCCTCAAAGTTGGGTGCCATCCGACTTTTGCCGTGCGGCGACAAGCCATGCGGCGGGTGACTGTAATCGACCGTGTAAATGGTCAGTTGCATGCGCAGGCGATCGCCCGCCGCATGAGGTGTGTTTTAAGCTGTGCTAGAAATGAACAAGTCGCATGCGATTTTTGTCGACCGGTGTAAATGGGGTGGCGATTCGATTTTTACAAGCGATGCGACTGGTGACTTGCCGCACGGCTAAAATCGACCCGTGTAAATCCCCCATTAGGTTGCTTTTCCACCAGAGATGTGTGTCAAATTCACCAATAGGATCGCTTATTTTTAAAACATGTGTCAAGGTTAGTAAAATAAAGCGATCCTATTGGCTAGTTTGAAACACATCCGTAGCACATATCAAAGTAGCCTTAGATACTAATGTTGAGAATATCGCTGTTGTCATGACACCTATTAATCAGCGATCATTCATCATCTAACCATTAGGGTATAATATTTCAGCACCCGTTGCCAATCAGATTTTCGCACACCTCACAAATTCGGTGAAATATGCTTATGAGGACTTCATTAAATTTATTTACTTCTCCGTGCTACACAGACTTGCAAAGTACCTACTTACAAGGTACATGAGTGTAGTATGTGCGTACTTGGCAATAAAATGTATAACATGACATGTGACGTAGACACACCTGTTCCACGTTGTTTTGCCAATTAAAGCTGACAAAGTTTTAATAACATTTTGTTACAGTCTTAGGGGGAGACAGGTAAAATGTAACAAGCAGTTTTTTTCATCAAGATTGAAAAAGTAGGTATCCATTATACGACTAGATGTAAGAGAAATTTCATGTAAAAAACTATTATTACGGTTATCATTTTTATCTCATCCATTGAAGTAGTTTAGAGAGTGACGATGGAATCCAAATGTAATTTTCCCAAAACCGATACGAATAGAGTAAAATATTATTTTAAATTCTTATTTTAAGATTGTATCTTCATGACTTCGGAATGGGATCCAATACTTTTACTTACACTTATTATTGCTCGCCTATCGTTACGATTGTATAGCACAGTTTATTGTAATAAATAAATAAATAAAATTCATTTAATTCAGATAACTTGATCCATACAGTTCGATTAAAATAAAAATATTAAAGTTCAATTTAAATTACTCTCTTAACAAAGTTTCTCCATAACGGAGAAGAGATCCTATCCGCTATAGTCTTCACAATTCCGTTGCAGCTGCCACGCATTCTGCAGAAGGGATATAGTTTTCTTGCGGATGATGGCATGAAAGCCATCAGTGCGATGCAGCGCAAACATCCCCGATGCACTACAGAAGCGAGGCGAGGCAGCCCCAACATCATCCTGAAGATGTTATTATACTGGACGCGCAGGACATCCAGCGATCTTTTGGTATGGCAGACCCACAGATTTCCCGTATAAAAGCTTTGACAATACGCCTTAAACGGCGTTATTTTTACTTGCTTAGAGCAGCGAGAGAATCTGCGGGCCAGCATATTACCTCTGACCGCTAAAGCCCTGCGCTCCCTCTCAATATCCTGATCGTCTTCAAGACCTTCGGTACTTAAATGCCCCAGGTATTTAAATTTCGTGACTCGATTTATGCACAAGCCATTTAAAATACTATGTAATAGCCATGTAATAGGTACGTTAATTAGAATTGAGGACTGGAAATTACAAAGGGGCTAACTACAAAAACTACAAAATGAAAACTTAAATTATAACCTGCATATCTTATAAGTAGGTAACATGTCAACAATTTTATTCCCGTGTGATTAAAATAGTTGCATTCATGGTCCAATACAAAGTAAGTCATTAAAATTGTACTTGGTTTTACATATTTTTGTCAATAAACAGTTTTATCGAATTATCTTTGCTTTATGCCATAATCACTTAACCCCTTTGTAATTTCCAGCCCTCAATTGTATTTAATAAAATGCTGTTCCTAATAATATGAAACTTAAACCAAGTAGGTAACTTAAAATAGAAATGCTCTATAGTTAACCGTATAGTTATGCAACAATCAAGCGTTTCTTGTTAGTCGTTGAAACTAGCTTTTTAATTCGTGGTAAGCTGTGACATTAAGAAAACTAAGCAGATAAACACAACGCCACACCGTACACCATTGGCTGGAGCCCCTTTAGACCTCGCCAATGACTAGACTAGAAACGGTCCGCAAGGATCATACAAAAGAAATCCAAAAGAATAAAAAAAACGGCCAAGTGCGAGTCGGACTCGCGCACGAAGGGTTCCGTACCATCCTATCCTAACTATCCTAACTAATATTATAAATGCGTAAGTAAGTTTGTTACCTTTTCACGCCTAAACCACTGAACCGATCATCCTGAAATTCTGCATAGGTGTACGTTGTCAGATGTGCAGAAACGGACATGGGGACATAATTCATCCCGAAAAAAAGTACTGTTCCCGAGGAAAACAACAATGACGTTCATAGATGGCGCCAGTTGTCTTTCGAATCATGATTGAATTATATTATTATAGAAACTTTAGTAGTGTGTTAAGAATTATTTTTTTAAATCTAAATTAACGCGAGCGAAGCCGCGGGCAAAAGCTAGTTATCTATAGAAACGGTAAAAAAAATATGTCTGTTGTATGGGAGCCCCCTTTAATATTGATTTTATTCTGTTTTTTAGTATTTTTTTATTATAGCGGCAACAGAAATACATCATCTGTGAAAATTTCAACTGTCTAACTATCACAGTTCATGAGATACAGCTTGGTGACAGACGGACGGACGGACAGCGGAGTCTTAGTAATAGGGTCCCGTTTTACCCTTTGAGTACGGAACCCTAAGAAACATCGCACTCTTTTCGCGCCGCTGTCGCACTAACAAACTTAACTAAAATTGCGATGGCAGACCCCAAAATTTCTTCTTTCAAGTTTGCAAAAAAGATTAATCCAATAAGCGGGAACGCACCCTTCATTTTTTACTATAGTTCTCGTTCCAGATTGCTAAAAGGTGTCCAAGCGGCTATTATGACCCGCCCGACCTCCTTTCATTAATCTGGTAATCAAATTGGCAGGGGTTATTTCTCTGCCTGAGTTCTGATAAATGCAATACCGAATCCCGCGATCCCAGCCATAGGTCTTTGGACGAACACCGTGGTGGTTTTAGACATCAAGACTCCAACATAACCCTCTGCCTCCCGCAGAGTGGAGGATGGATTTCCCTACGTTAAAATAATGCTATTCATTTTCTTGAAAACATCTAAAATTCGTTGACCCTTGGCAATCATGGTCATTTAAATGAAGTAAGTAGTAGAACTGGGGTCTTTTTATTTTAAATTTCAAAACTATGTTGTGACGGTGGTAGTGGTGGCGACTGGCGGGATGCGCCTATAAAAGTCCAAAGTGCACATGCTCGTTAAGGGTTGACTCCTCAAGCCATCCTTAACCCGCTAAGCGTGACAATGTTTATGAATCATGTTCATGTTTAAGAAATATATTAGCGAAAATAGAAACGAACGAGTTACCTGCGCAAAAAATATTTCTGTAGGCAGTACCTACAGCCTAGAACACTAGTGTTAATACCATGTTCATAGCGTAATGAAGCCGTTTTAGCTAAGTTCTTATCTCACAATCATTGATTACAGATCAGTAGTATTAACAAACGGCTGACCGAGCGACGTCAAACAGGCTAGCTGCAGCGCTGAATTGTCTCATATTCATTATTTTAGCCTTGAGCCAGTAGATTTTATAATTACAGATACATAACTAACAGTTTCTCAGATAATTCCCATGTTTATGGTCAATTGCAACTGCATTTGCTGTTTGTATTAATCATTATCTGCGCACGATCCGACTGCCATACTGTCTTTGCCAACGTAAATAGGTATCGTGTCGCAAAAACTATGTAAACTGAGTTAAAAAAAAAAAAAAAAAATCCTTATTAGGTACGTTAAAAAAGATAAATTACCTATTATTTTCCGCCTGAATTAAGATTTCATCAATTCTTGCAAACTTATAGGCAAACCATTCGCTCATCATAAATATGGTAATCTGAAACCGTTTATTAAAAAGCCTTCGAAACCATTTGATTTAACGCAAAGAACACACCGGTAATGAACGATTTGGGACGCGTATAACGAACCCAAAAATACGCAGAAGAATAGCAATAAAATAATATAAAACTAAAAATACAGTGATATCTCGGCAGCTGGTGCTATTAGCCCCAGCAATTACGGCGAAGAATGAACACCAACGACGCTTCAAATTGCGCAATAACAATCATATTTTTTTTCTTACCATCAAGTTGATGACGTGTCGCCTGCGCTGCCTGCGTGGAAGGAAGCGTTCAGTGCGTAATCATAGCTTAGATCTGAGGCTTGTAGTCCGAACCACGAATTCTTAGGAAAGCGTCGGCTCGTGTAATGACACGGTCGGATTTTGATATGATTTATTGGTACTGACTACTGTCACAGAATACTTCTTAAGTAGGCAAATGACCGTTGGAATTAAAGATCAGGAATTGTGACATTCTGCTAGAATTTATGTTCTCTAAAACAAAGTTCAAGTTTCTGCCATGAGAGATGATTCCGACGGTTCCCAGAATACTGCTTTATTGCAGGAATAAAACAGTTGCCAATATGCCAGATGAAGAAATAACAAAGCAATCAAATCATTTGTAGAACATTGCACAAACAGTGGCTTGTACCGTTTTCGATTATTCTTCGATCGATTTAGGAACAACCAGATCAATTTTACAGGTCAACGGTTGACTAAGGTAAATAATCCGTTAGATCAGAGTACAATAATAAATAAAACTGCTACTTATTGTATGTACCTAAGTATATTGAGTAACAATAAAGTGCGACAGTAAGTGTGTAGTGTCAATAATGGTTCTGTTCCCATCGTCAGCCCGCGCTCACGCCGCTCAACGCTCACTGCTTCCCTGGAACAGCTAATGATCGCACGTGTGGGAACACCGTCAACGCTTCCGCGTTTACAAAAACCACTTTATTGCAACAACTTTTCACTCAATCAAAACCCTTATGGCAATAACATTAAAGGTTAAATCAACTGCAGTGTTATAGACGATCCTTATTTCAACGCACACGCAGATCGTGCTAGTTCACAAGAAAGGTTCAGCGAATATGTTAGAAATAATATTGACTTTCCATTTTTTGTTGGATAGTAAGTCAACGGTATTTCTAACTTTCATGACAAGGACTTGGAGTGTAGAGTTATATAAATAATTAGTAACCGCCCGGACACCCGTCTGATTTCTAGATTAGGGACCTATTTCAGTTTTTCGGCAGGAAATTCTCGATAGCGCCTTGTGACCACCTTCATGATCAACGAACTTTTGCTACTCAGCAGTGCACGGCGTCTCTACTTTACTCTCTGGGAGATATAGCTTGACATTTATATATGTATATCTTAGCATTTATATCTTATGCGAGTAGATAATAGCAACATGCAGGTGAAATCTAGCAGTCCTCGATTTACGTGTGCCAGTCATAGGGCACTATATGTCGTGCATAAAGCAGCGAGATAAACATTACATTATTCGCTGTATATGAACGAGCAGACATGCGGTTTTGCTAAGGTTATCTAGCTTCCTAGTGTACGATTCAAGGTAGTCACAAATTCTTTACCACAAACGCTAATAATACTTTGGAATTCAAAATAAAATCTTGAATTATTCCTTAGATATTACTGCAAGATTTAAAAAAATATTAAAAACCAATACTAAGGTATTCATATTTTCTTTAATAAAGCAAATATCTGATATACAATTTAAAGCTATGTGAGTATTTATGTTTTTATTGCAGATGTTTTTAAATGGTAAAAGGAACATAAAATTCATAAGTCCATTTGTAGCGTAGTAAAATAATATAGGATCTACTCAGACCAATCTATGGGTCCATTAAAATTTTAAGTTTCCAATTTCAACTTCGCGTGTTGATTATTACCAATTATTTTAATACACGACAAAAAGAGTTACAATATCATTATTACACCCAACTAATAGACATCATAGTATCGAATAGCATTTCAACTTCATTAGTTTCTCCGGGAGCTAGTTACCATAAACGAAACGTTAAATAAACAAACTTGCTTCGATCATCACATTACCTACATACTCAGTGGTGTTTTGATAATCTATGACAAGGAAAAAAACAAAAAGAGGTCACTCGTGAATTCGTGATCGTAAACAACATTAACATTAGATATTATTCTTAGTAAGAATTCTGTTTAATATTTCGCAAGGGCACTAAAATTTGGCTCACAATAAAATTCCCTTAAGCATATTTTATGCATGAGTCGATTTTACTCGGAAAAACATGAATCATTGGCTATCATTGTCAGCAGTTTGATGTATTTTATAGTAGCTTATAAGTTCCAAATGAGAAATTGATGATGAAACAGTATTATAAAGAAAGAAATGTCATGCGCGTTATTAACTAAAAAAACATAAGTAGGTTTACTTAATTAACATTATAGTTAACTTGTTCGTAATAGGGATGCATTTCTCACGCTTTTTAACTCCGAGATTAGTAAAGTACCCAATAATGTTAACTTAATGTTGATTTATTGAGATAACAACAACACGTATAAGGAATTTAGAAGTTTTACTCTCGTTCCAAGTCAAAGATAACCGAAAACATTCTTGTTTTTCTTGATTCGATTTGGTTCGACTTGGTTTTCAGCTTCAGTTGCTTTCAGCTGGCTTCTTCTGGTGGCGTATTAATGGATTATTCCGAACCTGACCCGAAATCCTAACCCGGTCGCGGGTTAGGTTAGGAACTTGAAAAAAATTATAACATTTGTTCCGAACGTAACCCTCTTCCTAACCTGACCCGATGTATCGTTCCTATCATAACCCGAATTGCGATATGGCAGATTTCCCTCTGCTCTTTCTCAGAATAAAAGGTACCTATGTGTCAAGTCAGAGTTTAATATGGCTAGTATTTAAACGATCGAATATAAATTCAAAGTAAGGGTGTCAAAAATACTGATTATGGCGTACTGAAATACTAAGTGGGCGAAAGACTGAGGGCGAACACAAATATTGAAAACGGCGACTTAAAATTACGAATTTGAGGTACTAGTTATTCAGAACGATCAGTTTAATAATAATTCTTAAGCGAACAAATTTCACTCACATTATTGTTGTATGTTTGTAAGTTTGTTTGGGTTTCCAAAGGAGCGTCGACGGAGCCCCGCTGCGCGGGGCACCTATTTCTGTCTGCAGGGTTTAAAGTAACCTAACACGAAGTGGATGACGGGGGCTTAGTTCGCTCGCTTCGCTCTCTCACTCTAGCCCCCGTCATCCCCTTCGAACCTAACCTATCCGTGTCGGGGTAAGGAAATGTATATTTTCGCCCACTCAGTATTTTTTTCGCCCAAATTAGTATTTAATTCGGACACTTGAAATTTTAGTTGCTAGCTTAGATTAACTGTTTCCCACTGTTAGTAGCTCATTTTACGAATTTTAATCATTCATAATTTTTCGCCAGTTAAGTAAATTTTTCGCAAATATATTTTAATGCCGCTCTATTAGTATAATTGTTAGTGTGTTAATTGATAACATGATGATTGACACAATGATTAAACTCTGATTTGATACTTAAGTACCTTTTATTCTGAGAAAGAGCAGAGGGAAATCTGCCATATCGCAATTCGGGTTATGATAGGAACGATACATCGGGTCAGGTTAGGAAGAGGGTTACGTTCGGAACAAATGTTATAATTTTTTTCAAGTTCCTAACCTAACCCGCGACCGGGTTAGGATTTCGGGTCAGGTTCGGAATAATCCGTATTAATTGATTGAAAATTTTGGCTTACCATCTATTGAATCGAGAAGTCGATTGACCAGAAAGCTACATAGCTTATTGTACGTAACTTAGTACAAGCACACTATAAATTAGTCCCTGGATACTATTTACTAATGCAACATGTTCACTTGAACGTTACTATATTCAGTACTTATCTAATTAAATCTAATATAGTGGTGTCGAACGCTGGTTTTGCTAAACTTGAAGACCCGTTTCCTACATGCAGTAATACTTACTTATCTAATGTTGTGGTGTTGTTTCTAACGCTGGTTTTGCTAAACTTGAAGACCCGTTTCCTACATGAAGCTCGTTCCGAACATTCGTTTCATTTAAAGTCATATGCTAAGATTTTTACAGCCTCCGAGACGAATATAAAGGTGCACTAAATAAACTCGTACGTAAGCAGTAGAAATGTAAGTGTTGCAGCAGGATCATTGTTTTTATATGCAACAAAACACTACCGTAGAATGGGGAATTCAGTTGAAGAACGTGATTCTTAAACCATTTCGGCCATGACAGGTGCTGTTTTTACGATTTCAATGTTATTCTTCTATCGTGTCGGCACGAGCTATACAAGAATAGCTCATGCTGTGGTGAAAAGATTAGCTAGTCAGCAAAGATGGTAGCGAGGCTAACTGCCCAGGATGCGCCGGACGTACTGAAGTATCGCGACTCGTGGAGGCTCTTTTCATGCACCCCAATTTTCAATGTTATTGTAAACATGTTTTTCAATTAGTAATTGAAATATGTCGAAAACTCTCCTATGCCATGTTCGTGCCTATATTGGCCCCGAAGATTCTCTAATAAGTAAAATGGGGTTATCAGAGAACCAAGGGGTTACTAGGAATTCAGTTAAGGAGCGCGCTTCTTTAAATAATTACGGCCACATGTGTGTATTTACGAATTCAATGTAATTGCATATTTCAATAATTGAAATTGTAGATAGTTTAAAAAATATTTCGAAGTCTCCTATGCCATATTCGTGCCAATTAGCTCCGTGGTTCTCTAAAAAGCCCATATTACAGTCCGCGAGGCCTAAGCTGAGCTTTGAATTTGTGTGAGAATGAATGCAGAATTGCAGACGCGTCCTTTGCTTGGATTAAACCGGTTTATACTGCTTTTTAACCGACTTAAAAAGGAGGAGGTTCTCAATTCGGATGTTTATATTTTTTTATGTATGTTCGGGCATATCTCCGTCATGTATAGACAGACGGATTTGCAAAATTCTTTTTTGTTTGAAAGAGTATTCTCCCGAGGTGGTCCCATTTAAATTTGGTTAAGATCTGATGAAGACCCTCGGAGATTGGTAATGTAACTCTTCAATGGATAACAGCAAATTACCCGGGATTGCTGTAACTGCATGTTTGTGTATTGTTTATGCCACTTAAAATAGAAAAATGAAAAGCCTTAAAAAAAATTAAAACCGACTTCAAAAAAAAACTAAAAAGAGTAAAATAATTACCATATTATAAAACTAACAGTTTCAGAAGTCGGTGCCTTCAATTTGGTTCAGTGTAAAATTGCACCAACTTCTGAAACTGTAAGTTTTATAATATGGTAATTATTTTACCTTTTAGTTTTTTTAACGTCGGTTTTTACTTTAAAGGACAATGGGACAAAACGTCCCCAGCAGTGTAGCACTTTTTTACCTATTGCATATGAAAGACCTTATTAATCTCTTCATTTTATTGTACGACAGCTCATCTGTAAAATGTATATTTTAATAGTTATTTAATATGAAAGTAACATAAAAATTCCCTAAAAAAATTGTTTATGTTATTACTTTAATATGAATATAATTATTTTAGTTAGTGATAAGGGGTTATTTGAAGAGCTCCAAAGCTAGTGTAACAATAGTTCAATGTGGGGAAGAGAGAACGAGAGGCACGCGGCCCTAGGCAGAGCGGTTCGGTAGTTACCATTTTCAAAAGTAATATCACCCGATAGAGTTTACATTACCTGCGCATCGTACCCACAATTGCATCCCCGACGAATAGTTCGGTTTTCGAACCAAGCACTGTTGCATTTGACAATTGCACCGCATAGTCGGTATGCTATTTTTCGACGTAGCAAAAGCCTTCAACAAGGTCTGGCACAACGGTTTATTATACAAACTCGGACAGTCTCGTGCTCATCATTTGAGACTTTCCATCGGATCGCTCCTTCCGCTATCGCCTAGAAAGCACCTTCTCATCTCCTCGCCCCATCCGCGCCGGAGTTCCTCAGGGCTCTGTGCTATCGCCCCTTCTGTTCACGCTGTACATCAGCGACATTCCCAAACGTGGCTTCGCCAAGTTGGCTCTCTTTGCCGACGACACGGCCATCTACTTTTCCGGTAGGAGTCTCGACAGTATCACTCAAACCCTCCAAACCGCAGCCGACGCCCTCGGGATCTGGTTCCGAAAATGGAGAATAGAGGTGAATCCCGAAAAGAGCGCAGCCGTTCTTTTCGAGAGACACGGTGATTCCCACACCCACATCCGACCCGTCCTCATGTTCGGCAAACAGATCCTTTGGGAGAAGAAAGCCAAATACCCGGGGCTTATCCTCGACCACCATCTGAATTTCTGAGACCACATCAAAGCGGTGCGCGCTCGCGCCGCTTTCGCAGTCGGTCACCTCCACCCCATCCTTAGAGCGAGCAGTAAATTGTCACTTAGAAATAAGCTGAGGATCTACGTGACGTGCATCCGCCCCATCTTGACTTACGCTAGCGTCATGTTCGCACACGTTAAGCTTTCCCATTTCAAATCCTTCCAAACCCTCCAAAATCCAGTGTTGTGCAGAGCCGCGGCTGCCCCGTGGTTCATGCGTAACGTTCAACTCCATCTCGATCGAAAAATGCCAACCATGAGGACCTCAAACGCATTTCCAAACATTACTTCCACAATTCATCGACACCCGCCATCCGAACCCCCTAGTCGCCGCAGCGGCCGACTACAGTCTCTCTCTCATAAGTAAAGTTCGCCGCCCAGGTACACACTTTTAGAGCCCGATGACGAAATTAAGCTCCTCCAGGAAGCGAGTAAATCGACCAGCACAATACACAGCGTCCGCCGCCGTCCTGCTAACCGTCCTCGCCGACGAGGCCCGTCGCGACGTCCCACCGCTGCCGGTCATACCGTCTCTTCAGACTCCACAGTCACACCGATAATTCAGCCCTCATCAAGCTGTCCCCCCCCCCCCCCCCCAAGCCCCCGCCAGCAACGCACTAAGCCTTTTTATTTATAATTAAATGTATTTTTATCTATAACCTTCTCCAGAAAAATAAAGAATCATAATTATAATACTCTTCATGTAGGAATTTTTGATTCATTGACTTTATAAACCGTTCATTTTGAATATAATGACTCATTCTTTAAGTCAGCATAGTATTTATTTTTCAGCCAATAATTGATTTAAAATTAGGAAATAATAAAAAAATAATTATCATTTTTATTTTATTTCAAACAGTTTTCATTCATTCCATCACTCATTCTCGACTATTCATTCCTTCGTTCATTCAATCAAACTCACTCTATAGTGCTACAAGGGTGGGGACGGGGTCCATACATTTTGTCCCATTGTCCTTTGTTTGGCAATCGATTCCATGTGCAGTCACACAAATGCAAAGCTCAGCTTAGGCCTCGCGGACTGTAGGTACTTGCTTAAAAACAAAAATGCCAAAAGACGTCAATAGCTGTGCGCTTGCTCAAGGTATTTTTCAAATGTATTTATGATCAAGTCTCAGGTAAAATAGCATTACACATATGTCACAACGTCGCTTCGGCGTTAAATCAAAACATTATATATGTGTTGCAATAACTTTAAAATAACTTAAAATATTACGTGTAACATTCTTGCTGTCATCAATCACCCACGTGGGCTCATAACAAAAATATTCTTGTTTATTTAACTTATCGTTAACAAAGCCAACGTTAGCGTATTGGGTAACCAGGCTGTTGATCCCGGTTAACCCTTGTGGTATTATTTAAATAATAAATCATAAATTTTAATATTTCTTTATTTGATAGGATTTTTTTTCACGCAAGTTACTTTTATATTTTTAACTTATGCCCGCGGCTTCCCTCGATACCAAGTATTATTATGTTTTTATTCAGGTTTCAGGGTATTTCTGTGCCAAGTTTTATCAAAATGGGGGCAGTAGTTTAGTCGTGAAGAAGTAATAATCAGAAGACATACAGACAAACTCTAACCCCCTTATTACAAAAGATGGTTTAAACCAAGACTAAGGTAAACCCAGGTTTAAAATATACCCATCACTTTCTTATGTCATATAACAAAAAGAGACGGGGCTATTTTAAAACCTAGGTTTTTCTCAGACCATCTTTTGTAACAAGGGGGTAAGGATCAAATAAACGTCCGATAGTTGCTTCCGGGAGCCGGATCCGACTATCTCACCGGATTCATGAAATACACGTACGATTAACGTGTCCGATTTTTTCTAGACGACGACGACGTCCGGCCGATGCTTACGATTCTGACATCCGATCCGATAGTCTGATCGTGCGTGTAATTCATGTTCAAACAAATGTATGACGCGGAGGCCTTCAGATAGTCTGATCAGACTATCGGAACTGACTATCGGAGGCAAGTATCGGACGTGTATTTGGGCTCTAAATTGTGATAACTCCAGTTGATCGAATGGAACCTGGTAAGACAGAGGCCATGCCCTCTGTGCCCATGGGTTTCCTTAAAGGGGAGGATTATGCCTGCAATTTGGATCTTCGTAATGTATGGAATTCATATTGTTTGTTCATGAGACTTTATGAGACCTCTCGGCAGGTTTTATATGGACTACGGTCAATCAAACTCATATACAGCTTCTTGACATTTCATTGATGGCTGTAGAAAGTTTTTTAGAATCTGGATATGAAACTATTGTTATATAAAGGCCTATGATTTACTGAGCTTTATTGGTTAAAATCAAGATTCTTGTATCTTTACCAATAAAAAAATAAATAAAGCAAAAACCCCATAACTTTGAACAGAGACCTTCCTACGTTTGTAGCTATCATAGGTAAAATTTGCTTGCAAGACGTTTATAATGCTACCACTGGTAAGCAAAACGATTCATTTTTGGCTATAAGTACCGGTTCATAGAAAATACTTAAAGCTTCTCAAAGCAAAAACAAAAAAAACTTAATACTACTAAAATCTGCGGAATTCATAACTTGTAGGTAGGTACTGAAGATTTAGAACCTGTATACGAATTAGAGACTTGAAACGCGGCATAATCCCTAAATAGCCATAACGTGTGGGTCATCGACCCGACGGCCTTGCCCTTGACGGAGTACCTCATGATCGTCCATCCGCTGACAGATGGGAGGATGGTACTCGCTACGCACAGTGCGTCCAGTATACCTTGGCAAGCGGCGAGATACGAAACTAAATTTTATTGTACCTAGAGATAGGTAAACCGATAAATACTTTGTTATATACTTAGTAAAAAAATAGTAAATACTCGTTTTTACTCATGAGTAAAAACAACCTCGAGTATTTATCCAAGTAAGAACCCATCTTTAGTTGTACTCATTTGAGATATCACGTATTGTTACTATTGTTACTATTGTTGCTATTTGCCTTTGCAAGCAGCGTCGCCACTGACTACCAGACAAATATATCGGGTGCACTGTACACATTCGTTGCCCCGAGAAGCACTAATAGACAAATAACTATTGTGTTACGTAGTTGCTTTTTGTTAAAAGCCGAATTATTACCATCAAGATGAATCATAATAAATAATGATGGAAACATTAGTAAAATCCGTTTTTTATGATTTTGAATAGTGTTATAGTTTTGTAAGTTAACATAAGTTAGTAGTGTAATTAATGATTACAACATTCATTATAAATGCTGTTTTTTGTTTTGCTAGCTAAATCCTCATAAATCTTAGGAATTAGCATAATTGTATCTATAATAGATATCTTCCTACTAATCAACTCGTTTCCATTCGATTTGTACCTAGCAAACAATAATTAAAAAGTAGGTTTAAGACTTTTTAAAATTCCTTATATAAATAGCTGATTCGCTAAGGCTTTATTGAAATGAAATAGTCTTTGAACGTCGCAAAGGCAGGCCTACATTCATCTTTATAAAATCGTGCTAATAGTCTAAAAACCCGTACTAAAATATGTTCAAACGTGCAAATCACGACAAACGACAAAACTACACGCTTAAGTGGAGCAATAAAAAAAAGTAATGTACACAATTGCTAATATTCGACACATGTCAATGACCATGAATTACACCGGGTTTCTATATCTTACCACCAGTTATTGGTTGGACAACGACTTTTCCAAATGTTAGTGAAGCGTAATCCGTAGCGTAGCAGCGTAGTACTTGCGTTGCGTAGCAACTATACTTATTCTGTGACTTAGGACCCTTTTAACCGTTACTATAATCAGCAGACCAGATGTCACTCGTAAAATTGGCTTCTTCACAGGAACAGTTTGTCATGGAATCCTTTTGAGAAATAACTTTGTATAGGAATACGAATAGTTGTTAGATTCTCTAAGTAATAATTTTTAGATTAAATACTGAGAATTCGAACATAAAATTATGTTATCACGTTCAGTGTCGAGTGGCTCCAGGAGGGGCACCCTCTAGTCGCATTCGCGATGACCCAAAGTTCGGGAATGAGGTTTCTACCTCATTCCCGAACTTTGCGTCAAATACCTTGAAAATGACCTCCGCGCATGCGAAATTTAGCTTGTGTAGAACGCGCAAATTCTTTGCGTTAACGGTCGTATAATTGTGTTCCGTCACTCACTATCTATTCTGTGCTTTTGGTTCGGTCTTTAACTCCGGAGGTGAAGCGGCACAATATTTTCTTATCTAAACCGCGGAGTGACACTGGCCTGGTGATGATAGAGGAATTGAAAATATTTGTTGATTTGTCATCATACATAAGAAGTAATATTTATTACCAATTCGTTACAGAATTTACTTCTAGACAACAACAGTTACTAAGATAATTACTTAGGTACATAAATCCACACACAAAGCCTTGAACTCCAACGAAAAACTGTTCCTTTACAATTCTTATCATCCATCTCGTTGAAAACCAAGTCAAGAGCTGCGGTAGTATAACATAGTTAATCTGATCTCATTTTCATAACGCGGTCGTTGCGTGTCCTGACATGAGGTACAGGCTTCCTTCCACGAAAACCGAGTTCTGACGCCACCATATATCAGCGGGTTTATGGGCTTACGTGAGGCGTTGGAAATGCCCGACAAGCGGAATATTATATTAAGATGATATACTTAATTACGTACTATGTGTAACAGTTATTACAACATTAGCTGTAAAGCTCAAATAAACCCCTTTTAGAGTTTTTTAAGCACCGCGTGGCATGTAAATCTTGACAGATTTAATTTTAATTAGGTACAGCAGCGGACTGGAAATGTTTATCAGATTTCAAATTCGATTCCATGATACACTATGCGCAAAAAGGTTCAAGATGTTTTATCAACAATACATAAGTATTAGTTTTTAAAATTGTGAAGCGTCGATTCTAGCAAAAAGGCTATTAACCACTTTGTCTGGTCAATAGTTGTAAAGAGCGAATTTGATTGAATTTACTAAATAGGTGGCGTTCTTTTACCTTGTATCTAGCCTCTTTAAATTAACCTTTTTATGTCAATTAAGAAAAAAATGTCTTTGCCCTATCAATTCTTTGCGAGCGACCTCATGAAAAAGTAATGTGCAAGCAATTATAGACCTTAGGGTGGTAAACATTTCAAGTCTGCGACTGTACATGAAGCTGGACCATTTTTTTTAGTTTAACCTTTTTTCTGACGCTCTAGACAACACTGATCAAGGCGCATACAAAAGCTTCTAAAGGAACACAAGGCGTCTATAAAGCACTGAGCTTTTATTTGTTATTTGCTCGTTGAGATAATAATATAATACGTGCAATCTTGTTTGCACCGATTTAAAGGCACAACAGTCTCTAGACACACCAACTATTAAAGCTCCCAACATCCCCTCAGATAGTCACGATCGAAATGTGTATAAAACAGGCTGGCGTAAACAGCAGTCGTAGCTCGTCCGACCGCTTCTTGTTACAAGATTACAGAGGCGACTAACTCCACTTAATGTTTTCTAGATATTGCATCCAATGACAGTTCGCATGCTAGAGAAATGATTGAAAATTCCCTTCCAAGAAGCGTGAAATGAGAGGAGGGTGGTGCGGACGGCGCCGAGCGGCCGCCGGCCGGCGCGCGCACTCGCCTGCTTGCCCGCGCGCATTCCTGCTGACCGCAGCCCTGTGTTTAGGAGTCACTGGCATCCACACCGCTTGCTTTCCACGGCTTATGTTCGCACATCACCATACACACCTATAACTCGAATATGTACGGGCAATAATATAACTTCAAAGAAATATTTTAAGGTTCACTTGAGGAATAAACTGGCCGTTGTAAAAGTTTTCTTCACATATCTATACTAATTAAGTACGTAAAATAATTATGTACAAGGAAAATCAAACATACGTTTCATAATCTTTATCCGTTCTCAAGACTCTAAGAGCACACTACTTCAATAAAATATGAAGTGCAGTTTATTGCAAGCTGTGAATAATAGGTACAGGAGCTGCTTATTTGAGTTGGGAAATCCGATGACGTTATTGCATACTTAAAGACGATCGACGATCAACGACCCTGATGGTTTAATGACCGGTTCTTGTCCAAAAACGGATTGTTTAGCTTACCCCTCGTGGAATTCCTCTGAAAACGCTGAAGGAAATTTTACCTGTAAGGGTCAAAATACACGTCCGATACTTGCTTCCGGGAGCCGGATCCGACTATCGATCGGATTCATGAAATACACGTACGATT
Source organism: Amphipyra tragopoginis (assembly GCA_905220435.1). Lineage (NCBI taxonomy): Eukaryota > Metazoa > Arthropoda > Insecta > Lepidoptera > Noctuidae > Amphipyra > Amphipyra tragopoginis. Next base: position 12,885,137 of record HG991993.1, read on the forward strand.
CTCGTGTCCGATTATTTCTGTACGACGACGACGCCCGGATGTCAGAATCGTATGCATACGATTCTGACATCCGATCCGATAGTCTGATCGTACGTGTAATTCATGTTCAAACAAATGTATGACGCGAAGGCCTTCAGATAGTTGATCAGACTATCGGAACCGACTATCAGGGGCAAGTATCGGACGTGTATTTGGGCTCTTAATCTTCTACTAAAGGATGAAAGGGTTCACGGTAAACTATGAAAACATGGAAGGCGGAGATACACGAGTGTAAGTTTTAACCGACAACTGTCGTTAATCATGTAGGTATAGGAATATAAGTAGAGTTCGACTAATGTCTATGGAATTCATACTGGAGCCCAATTGTACTAACAGAAACTTTTATCATTTGCAACTTAATCGTTTATTCAGACAGTTTTCGTTTACAAAAACTATCAAATTGTTTGACAACAAAAACAAAACCAAACATTTTGACAATTTCCGTAAACGAAAACTGTCTGAATGAACGATTCAATTGCCATTGACAAAAGTTTCTGTTAGTAGTATTGGCTCCCTGGTTGATTGCCTTGCTTTATTGTAGGAATAGAAACAAGATGCCTTCGGCAAACTTGTTGTACTGCAACAGGACCCTTCTGGCCTCGGTTGCTTTTACGACTCGTAGGGGAGGGATGACAGTCAGCTATAACTTCCAGGTTTTCTTTTACACCAATAATATAATGAAAGAAATGAATAAAGACAAGATATTACATAACGCACGCAGTCACCACGAAGCGTTGACATCCATAACATTGTACTAGGAATAAATGCACAGGAAACGGGCTTGTGAGTCGGACACGCCATTACAATTAACTGTCCAAGACACCGATCGCCATCGCCGCCGTAATTACCGTCACGCAACTCGAATCATTTTATGAACAACCTTTCTACGAAAGACCAGCGTATCTTGACAGTTCATGGTGGCGCTACTTGCAAAGGAAAATGTCAACAATATGTCAAATTCAGTACATTTAAATTTAGTTCCCCTATTCGCCGCCTGTCAAGTTATACTGGGCATTATCTAACTAACGCATTTTGAAGATCTGGATCCCACGGGCTAAAATATGATGAGTAATATTGTTTAGTGCTCCTACAATGAAAGTTCACACGGCATATCACAAAAGGTTTGAATAAAATGGGTTTGTTAGATTAGTTTTCTGTAATGCTAAATTTTTTGTGATGCCAAAGGCGTCGTGACAGCCTGAAGCCAACTAGGGTCGATTGGATGCGGAAGAACCGAGACAAAAAAATTAAAACGATAAAATCTCTAACAGAATCCAGCAATGTTGAGTGTTCTATGTATTAGCTATCTTAGAACTCTACCTATACAAGGTTAGTCGGAAAGGGGGTACTAATCCGCAAACCGCTTAAAGCAGCACTGATGACGGTTTTAAAGCAAGTGTCAATAATTAGAAATTCGTTTTTTTTTTCCATGTAAAATAATGTTTATTTTTAGTTTTTTCAAAAATTCTTCGTCCCTTTTTAGTTACGAATTCAGAAAATGGAGCTTCTCATTCGTGATCCCAAATTAATATGACCTAAATTATAAACACAGTTGATTATAGCTGAGGATAGATAGATTTTAGCGTATTTTTTATGGAATTTTTGAACAGTTATTTCTCTTATACTATTGACTTTTCGGAAAAGTAGTAGAACAAAAGTTACTCATTATTGTGGGTACTTTAACACCCTTTCGGATTAGTAGGTACCCCTAATAATAATCTAAATATCCAGCTCCGCATAAAATACTTCACTGCTGATCATATAGGCCTCTTCTACACAGCGAAGTGAAGTCCGTTGTCCTCATAGCAAAATCCTGCTTGCTCTGCCAACTGTCCCAAATTGTATTCATGATAATCTCATTCTACATACATTTCAACGCTATGCCAAACTTCTGCAGTCCAATATGGTCAAAGAAACCATTCGTGAGCAAATCTATACATAAATAATTCAACTTCACGCGTGTACCATTTGCCCGGGGAATGGCGACAGGTAGCGTCACCTGCACCGTTGGACATGAATTATCGTGGCAACTTGAATACATCAACATTAACAGGTATTGAATCGATTAAATACCTTCACTTGTAGGTAGTGTAAGATTGCAAGTAAACAAATTATCTTTCTAACAACCATTGAGATATTATAGTACGTAGTACAAATATTAACTTAATGCTAACAACTGAGATATTTTATGAATTTGTTCTTTTTTGAAATAAGAACGTACTGGCTGTCAGAGAATAAACTAAAACAAAATCCTACGTGTTCTTTTTTCAAAATATACAAAACAGTAGTTCAATTTATTTTATAAACTGCGCTCACCAGAAAGTATCTGTCACACTGGATGCGTTCTGCGGTCCGGTCAACTCGAACGCTGCCCGCACCCTATGTGAACTTCATGGTCAGGGCAACCGGTCAGCGATCCGGGCCGGACAACCGGTCAGCGATCCGGGCACGACAACCGTTCAGCGATCTGACGGGTAGGGCAAACAGCAGCCATTTTATGTTTGATTGCGTGTAGTGGTGTTTGTATCGATGTTTTGTGTTCGATAAACATCGGTTATCGATGTTCAGCTATCGATGTCATCATCGATGTTTTTGCAAAACATCGATCACCCCTAGTTGAACTGCCCGGACAGTCGCCCGCCGCCCGGTGCCCGCCTGCCCGCAACCGGGCAGCCCTTCCACGTCCTTCGCACCCCGACCGCCTGACCGGTGCGTTCCCTACATTCTTTGCTTGTGCTCGCATAGTCAGATCGTAATTACATGAAATATATCGGGTGTAAAAAGACCCTTAACGATAACGAAAACCACGTATTCTACCCATCATTGGGATCATTTTTTTCGAACAAACCATACCTGGGAAATCATTGGTTTTGGAGATATTGAAGGTCAAAGTACACATTTTTTTTTAGTTTTTTTCCAAAAACGATTTCCAAGTCATAATACTAAACTTTCTTCCATACAAACATTATCAAAAATTTCAATTTTTCCTAACAAATTACGCATTTGTAGTTACAAAAACGCAATGAATATCAAAAGCACACGACCGCCTAGGCTCGGCTGTGTGACCGCTGCACGCATGCAAACGCGCGGCATCGCCACAACCATAATTTGCGCGCTACAAAAAAAGCGTTTTTTTTCATGCCAAAAAATAAAAGTCGTTTCCCAGCAATTATTTTTGGTCAATGTAATTTAGTTTGATGTACAGAGTGCGTAGATTTCGGCTATGTGATGGGTCTTTTTACACGCTGTATATAAAACGCAAATGATGTTCACATAGGATGCGGGCTGCGTTCGATTTAACCGGATCGTAGGACGCAGAACGCATCCAGTGTGACAATCCTTAAACCTAATTTAGTCAAAAATAATATTTGGAGCACACGGAAATGAATTATTCATTGCATACCAATATCGATCAACATTTATTTTGCTTACAGGAAAATTCGGCAATCATAGAATACAAATTTTTGTAAAAAAAAAAAACAAAACTGAAATTTTATGAGGAAACTATTGAATTGCTTTGGGAAAAACAGATAACACGCTTATGATGAACAACACGAAATCATGTTTGGTAAAAAATTTGGAATAAAAATCTAATTTATTAGTAATATTTTGTTCCATCTAATGACCTACGATAATAAACTGGTATTACACTTTTAAACTTACTTTATGTTTAGTAGGTATGTTTATTTTTCTTAGCATAAGGAAACATACAAAGATAAACTAATAAACAGTTCGTTAAGGCCATCGAGTTAGTCATAAATGCATTTATGCTGTGCTTACATTTTCGATACCTATTGGGTCATGTACAGTAGGTAAACTTCAGAAAGTAGCATACCCATATAACTAAACTGCACTGCAACTTTGTTTTTTATAGACCGTAATTACTATAAACGGTACATCGTAAAAGCTCCACAGAGTACATAACACGCAATCAATTAAAATAGTTTTATTCGGAATGTTCACACAGGAACTGTAGGCCGCGCTTTCAATAGTACCCCATCATTAACACTAGTTTCACAAAACATGACGCAGTCACCCGGTGGCCACCCCGCGTGACGCAGGGGCCGCTGGGAAGTCAATGAAACACCGCTTTGATAGCCAACATCGGCGACACGCACCATGCGCAAATTGTTGCCTACCTACGGTTACGCAACGATAAAATTGTCGCTTGCATGCCACTACTGTGCAACGTGGCGAATAAAATAACCACTCCGACTGCCACCGTTTCCTGGGACTTGACTGTCGCATTGTGAAAGAATTCCGAAGTTGCATTATTGTGTATGCCACAATAGGTTTCTGAATAAAAGTCGAAAATTATGATCATATAAATTCACGACAGACGATGATAAGAATATTGCAAAATAAATTATGTCTATTGTACGTATCTAACTGCACTTTTGTGTGAAAGGTAAAGGGTGAGAACTGTGAGAAGGTGTTAAAACTAGTCGTAAATTAACTAAGTACATGACGTGTACATGTTTATTACATGTGAATACATGTAACAAAGTGCAATTAGTCGGTTCGATATCTTTACCTAAAATTTTGCAGAGAATAATAATAATAATAATAAAATCATTTATTTGCCTGAAATATGGTGGGTACACGAGATCTTAAATTAAGGTATAGCACAGGACATATTTCACCCTCATTACGGGCATGCAAAATTGTAGTTAATTTACAACAATTATTTGAGTAACATTACAATTATTAGAACCATTTGAATTATAATTATTACAATCATTAAAATTATTTGCAGTGATTACAGTTACTTAAATTATTTAAATATTATTATAGACTAGGTCACAGGAAATAAAAGGAAAATCTTAGTGGGCACCAAATCGACATGTGCTTTTATTCAAAAAATCTTTGAGGGTATAGAAACTCTCCTGGATCAACCATTTTCGCAAGGCACAACAGAACCTTTTATATGGCAGGTCAGTCATTCCTTTGGGCAAAGAGTTATATATTAGAGGTGCCATATAGGCACAGTTATTTCTAAACAGTTCTAGCTTAGGCACAGGCATCTTTAAGGGCAGGTGGTTAATTTTACGTTTAAATGTATTGTCGTTGGTGGTAAAAAGGTGACTGTGGTATTTAACAAATTTAGCTACTTCGTAAATGTATATACAGGGAACAGTTAGTAGATTTTTGGATTTAAAGAAGAGAAAGCACTTATGGTAAGGTTTGATTTTTTTACAGACTGATTTTTGAATTGGACAAATGATACTTCTAATTTGGCCTAAAATAAGCATGGGAAATTATGCAGATTATTTTGTATTCTTGGATTCAGTCTAGGTACTACATGCACATCAATAGTTACCATTACCAATCCAAAAAGCTTTACAAATTGCCTGTAAATCATGCTTGTTACATGTGTTTTTCCGCATATTTACCTACGTATTAGCTCAAGTAACGTGTTGCATAACATTGAGTGATTGTCGTAGCAAACAACCGTCCATGGGCCCTCCGTTCACCAATTAATCCGTCCAATTGAATATCTAGCGCAATACCTATGTCATGGTAGTACATTACCTATATAGTCAGATGCCTGTCGAACCGCCAATAAACGCTTGTTTGATTTACAATTATTGGTTTTGTCGTTAAATCACCGTGTCGGACGATTTATACCATTGTTCCGAATGAAAATATTTTTGCACTGAAGTGATTTTGTAAGTAGCGAATGAGTAACTAATTTGCATTGCAAAACCTTCATGCATAGCATCTATGGATCCAATAGATCGCCAAACTTTGATAACATTCCCATAACGTATACATTGTGACTATGATTGCACAGGTAGTATTTCCTTTGAATTATTAATGAAATCACGGATAAAACATTCCACATAGCATTGCATTGCTCGGTGGACAGGTGTTGTACAACACAATAACTTCAAGGTGGTGCCAGTGAATGGTAACTGCGTGAATGAACAGCACTAGTACTGGTTCACGTAAGTAGGTATTGGAGCAGGCGGTCGCGATCATAAACAAACGACCAATAGAACGGACATTGTGCCCCAGTTAACGATACATTTAATACCAACTAGTGTCCTTCTTAATCGTGGATATTGGCTCAAAGGCCACGCGTAGATAATCTGATGATCAACTAGTACTTACGACGACACGTAATGAAATTACAGTCTCATAAGCGATTGTTTTGCGTCGACATAAAACTGTCTATCAATAAAAATCTTAGTAAGCATGAAAAGTGCTCGAGCGCTATTGTCGTGCTCACGAACTTTAAATTGAATATACGAAGAGAGCATTTTAATAACCAAAATTCTTTATGACTTGCTAAAACGGGAAATTCGTATTATCCAATAAAGGCAGCGCGTACGCACCTCACGGCTCGTAAAGATGTTCTGTTACACGATGCTACTCACGTTTTATGTCTTAGTCAATGGTACAAAGGTGTAAAATATAAAATACAATCAACTATCTCATTTAAAAGCAGTAACGAACATTTGTATGAAGATCAATTTGTATAGTGTTTTGGCGGTAAGGGGGATTCTCAATATGGCAACTATTTTCTCACGCATGATGCGTGAATGCGTAAACACGTCGGAATAAAATAACGAATTTATTTCCATCGACAGCATAATTTAAATATCATTATGAATATTCAAATATGGATATTTAATCTGATTACAGGTGTAAATAATATCACACCGGAATTATTTTTCCTATAAAAGGTAACGTTATTATTGTAATGAGCCGTAATGGGAATGTAAACGCTTTAGACCCAATGCGTGAGCGCAGTCGAATAGCCCTGTTTGAATAAAGTGATATATTTCATAGCCCATAACTGCAACTATGATAGTTACTGCTAAATGCAATCGTCTCGTTAACGTTAGTTTACGATAGTTTACGATCTGATGGAGCAACATTCGATAGGCAGTAGCGCATATTCCGTATAGTTAATGAGCTCTTGAAAATGTTATATTGCTAGTTACTTAGTAGGTACATAGAACAAGTATGAGCTTCATGATTGAAGCCATTTTGTCCTTTAGTCCGTTAAGAAAATCAGACCATGTCTAATTTTTATTTATTTCCTATCTTATCTATGTATAGCTGAAAGCCGGAACGAAGTACTGTGTGAAGGATTGCTTCTGCTAGGTTCTTCGATTAGAGGTTTAAGTGTGTTCAGTTTTGCTACTTTTACCCGTCTGCGCGACAGAAAAGACAGGGTTATGTTTTTTCTGCTACGTCGGCACGAACTATACGAGAATCGTTCATGCCGTGGTCAATTAGACAGTCTGCAAGATTGGTAGCGGTCTGACTGCTTAGGGTGTAGTTAGGTAAAAGTATAGTCACTCGTGAAGGCTTTTTTAACGCACCCCAGTTTTGGTAATGGATGATTTAAATCCTCTTACTACTGAGAATCCTACTGTACCGTAGACATTATTAAGCACACTAAAACATCGTTCTAGGTTTTGCGTATTTACATAACTATCTTATTTCAAGCTAGGTTACATATAAGCATTAGGGTTAGGAGTAGTAAGGCTATGGTAATATGTTATATTACCTTTTTCTATGTAGGTATAGACTTCGTTGCACCGTTTCTTCTTCACAGCATAAACACTAGGAAGCGGTAAGGGGCCATCCATTAATTACGTCACACGAATTTCATAATTTTTTGATCCCCTCCCCAGTCCTTGTCACAGCTGGTCACATTTGTGAGACAGCAAATCCGAAATTAGTTTTATTTCAATTTAATTTTTAGATTTTGAAATGTGACGTCACGAAATTTAGGACCCCTCCCACCCCTTGTCACACAATGTCACACTTCGTCGACCCCCCCCCCCCCCCCTTAACGTGTGAGGTAATTTATGAATGGCCCCTAAGGGGCCTATTTGGGGACAGTCTTTTGTAACACTGACGTTGAAAACGAACTAAGTAATTCTTATCTATTAATGAATGAGTTTTGAAGTTGGAGCATGATACTGGCATGATTTCGGGGAGTTACTTCAAAAAGGTTTTCGAATTTAGTGGTTCTCTCGCTAATTCGCAATTTTCACAATATAAATGGGTCTTTGGAGCTACAAGGTATTTTCGATTTCGGAGGTCGACTCATTCGTCGCGTCCAGCGAGCTTGGACAAATAACCTGATTGCTTTTTCTCTCAGAAATGATAAGATAGGTTTTTTTGTTCGAATGATCCTTCCATCACACCGTCGTTGATAAGTTATAAGTCTATAATTACGATAATACGCCTGTTTGGTCCTTGACTTTTACAGTTATTTGCACTTTTGTCTGACCTTTCGGCGTTCACAGGGTGCTAGTTATTACGTTGATTCTTGATTAGATCCTAAGCATATTGTATGAGCAACAAGTATTACACAAGATAGTCTATATGAAACCCAGGTTGCACTGTCTCTTTTTATTATTATGACGTTAGAAAGTGATGGGTATATTTTAAATCTGGGTTTACCTTTGTCTTGGATTAAACCATCTCTCATAATAACGTCTCGAAAAACCGTTTGAAAAAAGAGTAACACTTCCTTTTTTCAAACGGTTTTTAGCCATTAGCAAAAACCGTTTATCGCTAAATATTGCCTGCACTTCAGGCTAAGCTTGCAGTCTCAAATGGGTGAAAGTTGAAAATAAAACAAAATTTCGATACAATTCACTTTTATTTATAAAATAATTTTAACCTTTCAAGACATACAATTTCAATAGTATTCATTTAATAATACAGCCCACTGCGGTTGAGACCGGTACAAAACTATATCTACATTACAAGCTTAGACTAGACAAAATACCTATTACAAATGTGTTAAAAACAAAGCCAAACGTTCCTTTGTCGTCTCGGAGTTTGTTTGACTAATATATTAATACCTCAACTTTTAGAATGTTTCAGTATTAAAATGCAATGTTACTGCAATCATGACCTTTAACTTAGTGCCAAAGGATATAATAAAAACAAAAATTAATTATGCAACAGTACTGTGAAGTTTTTTGCCAACTGAATTAGCAAGCACTAAGACATTGATTATTGCAAAAAAAATGAGAAAACAAGGCGTGCCTTTTGTAACCGGAGAACTGAACATAAAAGTGCAATAATGATTGTGGTGTCACAAGCTGACAGCAATCGTGACCGCGGCGGCGATGCAGAATTGCGAGGCGAGGTGGGCGCATCGAGGGCTGCGCCGGCGCACCGAGCTGACACCGCAATCGGCGCGCGCAGCCGAGCGCCCGCGTAATGACAGCTCAGCCGCCATTAGCTCTCATTACCCCACAGTCACGTACCGCAGGCAGAAATGGATTTGTCTTTGCAAAAATAATGATTGTAGATTGCAGACCGCCTTCAAAGAAAATTGGATTCGAATGCGCGTAAACAGGATCCAGGGTTCACATCGCTGCCCTTGAGCAGCCGTATGGACGTTGCACCCGCCGGGAGCTTTACTGTGGTCTACATTATCCTCGGTGGAGTACATCTAGGTAATCGTTTGCTGTAATTGCATCATTCTATTTTACATTTGTATTCCATAAACAACTATTACAATGAATGGTTATTATTCTTATACAAAATAATTATTTCTAGGTACACACGGCTACACATCAAGCTATACAAAACCAGTTTATCTTGGCGTCGCTTTGTATAATCTTTTCGCACAAGTAACGGTCAGCTTATACTGGTTTTGCATAGCTTGAAGTGTAGCCGTGTGTACAATCATTATATTGGCCGTATTACATCATTGATCGATGAATTCGTAAAATTGAAACAACGACACATTTGGCTCATTGCATGTAATCGAAAACAAGTGACAAATCGATGCTGAGTTGTCAGTAATACGATACCTACGAAACCCAATTTATATTATGATACTCGATACTGACTTAGCCAATTTAAAACAAGATGGGAAACTAGCCCCACGTAGTACCATTCAAACAAAATGTTGTAACTTAACGACTGTATGATTCATGCTTCGGTTGCGTAAAATACAGCCGAGGTACAATAAGTGTACCTAATTATAGTGCCAACTTAAAATACGAATCCACGTACGATGAGAAGTAACATTAGAATACAAATGGTTATTACGGTGGAGAGAAATAAAGATAAAATATCACCTTATAAGAAGGTACTTAACTACAAAGCTCAAATAAATAGCAATCAAAGTTCATTATTGAATCAATAACGTTATGCATCGTCGCTCGCGGAGTCTATAAAATGTGTCCAACACTTCATAACCAGATGAGCGAGAGCGACCGGTGCGGCGCGTTGAAACAAAATCCAGTAGCCAGCAGAGGCATCGACCTCGAACATTTCACACATAAATCTTGTTCACAGTCCCCGTGAGCCATGTTCGGTGTTCGCTAACAAATTACAGCGCGTTATCCGAGCGCGGCCGGCCGAGGGCCGTTATTACAACTAATTGGCGACAATCAAGCCGGCTACTGCTTTTGTGCCGCAGAATTTTCTCGTCGCATCACTTTGTTTTTCAGACAATTCAAAATCTAACTTTATTTGTGTGTTGTTTTGTTCGAGTTGACTATTATTCAGCGAGGTTCCACAAATGTAAAGTTATTGCGTCCCGAGAATCTTGAAGATTTTTCACATCAGTTTTGCTTTGTACCATTTCGAAAAAGGGGATACATCAATACGTCTTATACCTACGCTTATTCTATTGTATAGATATCCGTTATATCTGGTTAGAGATCTTTGTAAACAAAAAAAATATAATTTAAATTCCTGTTATTTTGTCCCCCCTGCCCCTTGTATTTTTGAATACCTATGCTACGTGGTGGATTGTTTAACGTTCATGGGAACTACATGGGGTGCATTTTCCCCCTCACCATCTATTTTGAGCAGTGTGCAATGTGTGCATACATAACTAAACTCCAATTAGCATGTTTAATTCTTTTATTTTTAGTCGCGTTTCGTTTGAAGCTTGACTCATCGACTGTCATTCAGAGACACAGGAAAAAATCTCCATTTTATTTGCTAAGTAGTGGAGCGGCAGTGCGGCACTCGCGTGGCGGTAACTGTGCGAACATTATACTAATGCGTTAAAGTGTTAAACAAAGGAAACTCACGTTAGGTCGGGCGGTTCCCTCGACCCTCGCGGTTCGCACGGCCCAGCTAACGCGGAAGCGCAATGTTTACACGACAAAAAAATAGCATTCGTCGTGAGCACGCGCATACAATACACATAACTCCGACTTCATGGGAATAACGCAACGGCCTACACTCTTGTTTATCGACGCTTATATTTTAGCATCTTTATGCGTTCCGGCCTAGGCTGGTTCGGTCCAGTTTTGAGTTATAACCGAATGTAATAAACGATCTATTCAAGTTGTCGTCTACGGCTGAATAGTTATTCTTCGTATTCCCTTTCCTATTTGCTTATAACATGTTCTGAAATAAACTCAAGTTGTAATATTTGCGCTAGATACATATCACTTGAGTATGCATGAAGATTGTTTATGTAGAAGGTAGGCAATAAATCTACCTACATAACATTTTGAGGATAATATCGATATTGAAAGTCTAAATCAAAGGTCAACTGGATCCCAGACATGTTTACATTAGGCTAAATGATGTCATGTTTTCTAGAATTTCTGGAAAATGGGGTCAATCTCCTGAACTGTCTCTTTAATTGCAACAAGCTTTGAGCTTCATCAACACAGTTGATTATTCAGTAAAGACTTCTATTAAAATAATAAACCCATTCACGAAGCATACAGTTGCAATAAAAAATTACATAAGTCTCATTTCATTACATACTTAATCTTGAAATTAAACGCCATCTAATTAATTTGGAAGATAATAAAACACGTTCGTAGAAAAACTGAGTAGCGGAAAAATTACAAGTAATAAACTTAATGCGATAATTTGTTATGAAAAATGTTGTTAAGGCAGCGAGAAGCGAGCATTTTACCTACGGTACGAATGTTCCGTACATCTAATTCTCACTTTTAACAAAACGTTTACAAGCGGGGCCTTACATAATTATTTTTTTGTCGGGTCCGCGCTTTTATACCTTCTACCTGGCCCGGTACCTGCCCCACTAAACCCACTACCCGGAACACTATTAAGTAACTCCACGAGGCATAAAAACATGTAGAAATAACAGAGAGCCGACACTCTTGATGGACACAGTATAATTTAGTCTGTAAAGAATTTGTGAAATTGCTTTGTTAGGTGCGGTGGGGTTTTTGAGAAGGCAACCGTTTCCTGAGAAAGCCGAACAATTTGTTCATTAGGGTGTAATGGCCAGGGGTTTAGATGATAGCTCTGAGCTTTGTTTCTAGAACTGGCGGGAAAATTATTATAGGATGGGTATTATTATAATACAGAACGGGGAAGAAAGATTACATTATTATTAACGTATTTCTTGTCCAGCTTATGTGATTTGTAACTGAATGTACATACATACTTTTGGAACAGGTTTTTCAGGTATATTTGGACAAAGTGATCCTGTTTTAATTCAGTAATTTATGTAGTTATTATAAGACTGATAGGGTAAAGTACAATGCCTTAACATCTGTACCAGTTGTATTCGTAGTATATCTTTGTTGAGATTAGGGACCTCAAAAGTTTTGGGGTAAGCTAGTTTCCCGCCATTCACGAGGCATTGAATTTTTGGTCATTCTAGGGTAACTCAAGAAGGACCATATGAAACAGATATAAGTCACTCAAACTAACCGTGTATTTGAACGGAAGTAAATAGGAAAAACCAACATACTGATATCAAATTATCCTGTTAGGTAAATGTTCATTCATTGGAGGTTCCACAGTGCTGTTAGCTGCTTCACAGGATACGGAATGTAAATAAAAAGATAACGAAGTAACCATCAACAAAAACATTTTTACATAACAAATAACGTACAAACTAATCTCATAAAGAATCATTCGCGAACGTTGTCGGATGTACCTCAATGTTGTGTAGGTATAGCATCGGGGCGCGGGCGGCGCGGGAGAAGGTTGTCGGCCCCGGCCCGTGACGTCACCGCACTGACCACTCCGGGACCGCCACAATGGCCTTTCTCAGAAGGAGCAGATGCGCCTGCGCCGCTATCTGCCGCTCCCTGCCCCGCACCCCTACAAGCTCACCCCGGCCGCACGTGAGTTTTTCGAATGGACGCCGATAACCTTACAGGTCCAATCTAACAAAATGTACCTCGCATTTTTCAACGGACGCTCAAGAACAAACCGTGACATAACCGCCAAAAAAACTTCAATTCTTTACCTTTGAAATTGATGAAAAACAACTACAAAAACTTACATTCAACAACCAATAGCTAAGCAGCGCGGAGTGTATCTAAATGACATTATTTGGGCGGCTGGCGCGCGCAGGTAGAGGCGCGGAGGTTACCTCAACGTTAGAGCGCGTACCTGCCGCCTGCCGCTCAACGTATCATTACACCGCTCGGTAATCATACCCGCCCGACGCCCGTAATCACCGGCTCAGAAGCTCACGCCGCTGCCAAGCCGACTACACCGCTGCCTCCCAGTAGAACCTCGCAACTTCCATGGATGAGTGTGGATCTAGTCATGATGTACAGAAACATGCACTAAACCTCCACTCATCGAAAGAAATTGACCTTTCCGCCGCCGCTGATTCGTGGAACCGTCGAGCACGACGCACTGCACGCACTGATCGTTAGCGATGTCACGTTGTAGCACCGAACCGTTCACGAGCACGTTGCCGTGTTTTTTTTTAAACAATCATGATTGTATGCGGCGCGCGCTCCAGCGACGGAGCGCGGCCCGCGCGCTCTGCCCGCTCACTATGAAATAAACGGTCGAGATTTGAAATCTGGAAAGCTAGACGCTGCGCGTGCGGCGGAGGGGGGAGGCGGGAGTCGCGGCGACCAATCGCGATGCAGCGCGCGCGCACACTGACGTGGAGGGGCGAACCACCGCGCCGCCCGATATTATCTTTCTATAAGAACGTTATTTTCTTCTTTCCTACTCGCCAGTCCGTTCAACCGACAGCGGAAGTGAAATGAACGCGCGCGTAAACTGCACACTCTGTGGTAGTGCTTCACAGGCGAGCTAGAATCCACCTGACAACAGAATTTAAACGTCCGACGTTATGAATGAAAGTAAAAAGATACTTTATGGACGATGCTGTCAATCATGTCATCGTTTCGTACATTAAAAGGCAGTTATACAATAAGGTTATTTATTTGCTCGGTATTGATAGACTTAACAATCTAATCTTAATGCCGTTGAGATAACAAACTGCATTAGTAACATGTTTGTGACTGCAGCGGTAATTGTATAGTACTGTTACAGTCACAAACCGTGCAATTCCGCGTTGACAATAATCACACGGTTATAATGCGCACATTACAATCAATGAACTATTTCTTGATATACCATGTATAAAACAACAAAGCTATCATTAACAAATTTAATGGTATTAAATCAAAAGGTATTATTAAGTTTTCATTGAAACAGTAAAACTAATAACATAGCTACATTAATTCACTTCTGGCCAATTGCTGAACGATTTAATCTCAAATTAGGTAAACCGTGTTTTAAGTTGAAATGTAAAAGAAAGTTTAAATTTAGCTAAATCGAGATTAAATTTTCGTGCAAGTTTAGTTTTGATTCTATGTACAAGATAGTTCAAGTATGTATTTTAAGGTGATGCCACTCCACACAAAACAACGGGCATAGAAATTGTGTATGATTTGACATACATACACATTTTTTTGCATTTTATTCGATTAACTCGTCGATTCGATAGTCGATTTCGAGGGATTAATCGGTGAAGGAGTTCGCGAATCGCAACAATTCCGCTTAAAAACCTCATGATTAAAGCACATTAGAGCAACTAGTAGGGCAACCCCGAAATACCCTGGTGTGTAAATCCTGATTACTAAAAGAAAGGGATTAGAAATGGCTGATCCACTATTTGCCTTTCACTCACAGAGAACGTGCGTGAGCGAGAAGCAAATACAACAAAAGTAGCGCCGACACTTTCAACCCCATTCTTTAAATAATCGTGCAAGCTACTCACTAAAGTTACTCTTGTTTCGGTGTACAATCAGCATCAAATATAAGGTCTTTCTTTAATAATCCACGATATTTTGCGTAGCGTCTTAGTGAATGCTGAAAATAATCTAAGTATCACTGAAAATGAAATCAGTTGTACTTTTTTTTTGTCAAATTGTTTTAGAAGTCGTTTATTTCATTACTGGTATTCTAAGTTGTTATAACATCCGTGGAAGAAAATCGCCCCGAGCTGATAGCTAGCGCCGTGCACGCTATTACACCTAAAAGAACCAGTAAATTAATTAATTGATTGATTTGATACATTATTTTTTTAACAGAAAATATAATTCTACCATCAGATTTATTTTTTTGTGGTAGGTACATCATCTTTAGCATTTACTAAGGCACTATGCAAAATTTTGTGGATTATTAAAATAAGGCCTTATATAAGGTTAGTCGGAAAGGGGGTACTAATCCGCACTTATAGTATCACTGATGACGGTTTGAAAGCAAGTGTTAAAATTTCAAAATTCGTTTTTTTCCAAATAAAATGATTTTTATTTTAGTTTTTTCAAAAATTCTTCATCCCTGCTTTAGTTACAAATTCAGAAAATGGTGCTTCTAATTCGTGACCCCAAATATGACCTAAAATGTAAACACAGCTGATCATATCTGGGGATAGATAGATTTTAGAGTTTTTTTTTGAGATTTTTGTACAACTGTTTTTCTTAAACTATTGACTTTTGGGAAAAGTTGTAGAACAAAAGTTACTCGGTATTATGTGTACTTTAAACACCCTTTCGGATTAGTACCCCCTTTCTGATTAACCTTGTATATCGGGACGAACAGACTGTTCAAAATATTCTGAACAACTTAGAAAATTGAACTATATCTAAATGATACAAGGCGATCCCCTAGTTCACAATCATACTAATTACGGGAAAAAGGTGGTGTAATTAGGACGATAGTGCACAAATCATAAAGTTAAAATTTCACTGTCAAAAAAATGTAATTAATATGATTGTGAACTAGGATATCGCAAGGGATGTTTCAGGATGAACTCAGTACACAACAACCGTCATTCTGACAAGAATTTTATTTAGATAATGTTTAATTTCTTTAGTTGTTTAGGTAATTATGAACAGTGTTCGTCCCGATATATTTGACGCTGACTGTACAGTGGCGATCCGGTCACTATCAAATGATCCCTAAATCTTAATTTAGCTAATTTTCTATAACGAATGATTTCAACTATATTATTGCAACACACAATGTTTAGAATTAGAAACATTTGATATGTCGTATTTGATAGCTTACATTAACAGACAAAAGATGCAAATACGATTATCTAACATTACAGTTCAAGGAGGTCGCTGCACACGACATTACCGAGGCTCAGACAGGATGAGGCGTTCTGCAACGACCGGTAGAAATAATACGACAAAATTATATTCTGCAAAGTTATATATGCACGATTTATCCTTTTAGTAATGACATACAGTACTTATACAGGGTATTAACGAATTCGTGTAATTCCTTCAAACCGCGTGATCTACTGGTGACACTGATTGACCCTGCATAGGTTTTTTTTCAGAATGAACAAAAAAAAGTTTTCAGAAAATGAACCATGGTATTCTGTATCTGAGTAATATTAGCATCCCAAGTTAACTGACTGCGTGGAGCGATATCGCGCTAGTCGTGCCCGTTAGCTATGTCGCCGTGCCTTCATTCATTTATGCATGGCATCGAAATTTTTTAATGAAATTTTTATTTGGGAAAATAGTTTTTTTATTTTCAATCAATCTAAATCCCATGCGGGGTTAATCTATACCATTAATAGTCATGTGGTTTGAAGGAATTACACGAATTCGTTAACACCCTGTATATCTTTTTAAACGCCAGATAGACCATCTCAAACCGATTATTACTCTAGGTGTTAAAAAATCAACTCTAAGAATTTTGTGGGGTTACTCGGTATCAAAAATTGAACAACTTTCGTTCTACAACTTTTCGAAATTCGCCATTTTCTTATGCCTATCCATACAAATATATTTTTTTTTTATTTGTTTGGCAAGTTATAAAAAAATACGCGAATTTCGAAAAGTTGTAGAACAAAAGTTGTTCAATTTCCAATACCGAGTGACCCCATAAAATTCTTAGAGTTGATTTTTTAGCACCTTGTATAGGATTAACCTGATCATCTCTGAAAGTGCCCAAGCGCTTCGGTTTATTACTGTAAGCTTTATTTAAATTTATAAATAAATAAAGCTTTCTATTACTATAATATGCAAAGTTCAGTGCACTGAATACTGAATTTATCAGGGTCGGGAATTTTCTATTGAGCTTTTTACAAAACAGAATTATGATTTGTTTTTTTTTCACTTTTCACTCTTTGCCGACTTAATCGATGTACCAATATTTGACGATTACTTGTAGGTTTAATGGAAAAATGTCAGCAAAAATTTTATCAATTTCGGTACATTATCAATTAAGTTCCCTACTATGTCGCCTGCTAAGGATAATATTGCGTGCTAGTTTATCCTCCCCAACCCCTACCATCTAAATTAATTAATACAATAAAAAGGCCGCATTAAGCGTTTTAAGATTTCTGTCATGTACGGTTTTGTCCCATTGGAGGCAAAATCGGTTTTAAAGCTGGTCGTTTTTTATAAAACAGTAAAGACACAATCGTTAGGGTATACTATTTTTTAACAGTTTTTGTAACAAAACGCTTCATTCAAATTGATTGTTTTATATATTTTACACAGACATTGTTACAATTTACATTATTTTTCTCATCCACAGTTATTTTATCAAATAAACAATATTATCACGGCATTTTCGCCTTCATACACAAACAAAAAGATTCATGAACAAAATTCCTTACATTCTATCAATCACATAATTATGCAGAACAACTTAAACACACACTTTTGAGCACTTCAATCACAAGGATTTTACACTCAGGATCTTTTTGTAGTAAATCTTCACGTTAGTTTAGCCATTACGCGTTTTGGAAAATCGCCAGTCGCAGGACGTTAAGTCGCACGGTCATGTGACCAATTAATCATGATTATATTTCATTAATTTTATGATACACGCTTGAAGTCGAAAATACGGATCCAGAAGTGACGTCAATAAGTCTATTTCTACAAAAGTTATGGCGTGGAACAGACCTTCAACAAGTCTACGGGTTGTTATTCGCCATGATGATGGTACAGCCGAGGTCCGTGAGCTGCATCAGTTCAGCTCCACCGTCGAGCAGCCGGTGCGAGCAGACGGCCACTTTCTCACTAATATCGCACTTCTGTTTGTTAGTGAGATGACCAGCCGTCACCACTGTCGCGCTCAATTGTTCCAGCAGTTGAGACGCGGAGTAGGCGTCCATCAGGAAACTGGCGAAACAAATTGTGTTATAACAAGACTCACTGATTAGTACAGACGTAAGAAAATAGAAGTTAATAAATCATTCGGTAGTGCGTATATACGTAGAAAGCGGGTTGCCGGTGCCTATCTGCCCGCGCTTGTCGGTGCTGGTCCGCGCTGTTAGTCGGCGCAGGTAGTCTCTACTGTGTGGCGAACAAGCTCCGAACTTCGCAGACAAGTTCCGACCTGCTCCGATCAGCGCTGGTAAGCCGTCATTTGTTGCTGTATTTGCAAGGGAACAAGGTGTATTTTTAACCGACTTCAAAAAGAAGGAGATTCTCAATCCGTCTGAATGTTTTTTTTTTTTATTTGCCTGCCCCTGCTTCTACCCGCTTCCTTTATGTGGCGGTTACCTGCACGGATCTGTACCGATAAGCGCTGGTAGGTTGGCGCTGATTACCTGCTTCCTTTATGTATACGCCCTTAGGCCAGTGGCGTGCCTTCCATACAAGCCGAAAAGCCCGGCTTAATATCAGGAATGCGAGAATAATAAAAAAAAAACAAAAAAAAAACTCCTGTAAAGTAGTATTGAATCATCATGTCTCATAACATAACAACTGATACCTACTGTAATAAATAAAATGTTTAAACTCCGCGCGCAATACAGCGAGCCTCCGTGACCTCCGTGTGTTGCTAAGTTGCCAGGTTTACATAAACAAAATTTTTCGCGTCGCGCCTCGGCCGGCCTACGTAACGTTGCCAAACCGCCTGCAAGATCTTGCATTACGGTCGCACGCGCTGGCTTCTTACGCGGCTTAAGTCTTCTGTCACTTTTCCTTCAATCTCATTCATAAATTGCATAGAGATATATAAGTAAATATACATAAGTGCACATAATTTGTTCGCAAAAATAAGCCGGGCTTATGACTCTGTTAGTTTAACGAAATTGAACATTACGGTAGTGTGTTTAGAAGTGCAATTTGTGTGGCATGCGTGTTTAGGCACATAGATGCCGCGATGTTTGTATTTCGATAGAAATGATACAATTTCAAATTAGTTCACATTTTGTTTTGAGCGATATTGGAGCATTTTTTTGACGCGATATATATTTTTTCAGTTTCTGTGATTTAAAGTATTGTGTAACTTTTATTCGTTTGTTTTAACGTTTGTGATTAAGTTTCTTTGTGATTTGCCTTTCTTTTTATGATGAATTCGGAAATAATTGTTCCTTGTGTGAAGTTGTGTGTGATGGATTGAAGTGTGTGCAATCGTTACTCGGGAAGGTAAATACTTTGAATTTTGCAGACAAATACCGTTTTATTACTTCACCTGAACCTACTCCTGATTTGAGTATTTCTAGTAAATCAAAGTCACAATAGGCATTTTCATAGATCGGCTTACAAAACTCTTTGGATTGTATGTACTTGTATTGTGTTGGTTGCTCTCATTTAAAGAAATTATTCTGTAACACCAGTTGCATATTTTTCTCTAATGATACGAACGCCTGGAATACATCAGGTCACGATGATTTGAATAACTTATCTGTGGCCAGGATTAATTGCTCTAAACAAATAGAACGAAACAACAAACGGCTTTTATCAAAGCTACCGAATGATAGATATGTCTGTAAATCTATCTAGTGATACCATGCCTTCAGTGTGCTTTGTTGTTTGTCATCAGCAGTAGTAAAGAAGCGAAGAATGAAGAGTTAACACGGCTGTTTACATCGAAAGTAATTATAAATTGTTTTTAAACTTTTGCGATTTGTGCACATCATAAAAATATAGATCGGGTCTATTATAAATTAACAATATTTTTTTCAACATTATAAACATTGCGTAATTATACTCATCAATTATTTCTGAGCCATCTATTGGCGGCGACGGGCGATTGTGTCATTTTTCCCGTCGAACTCGAAGCGCGCAAAAAAGCACCTGTAATGCTCATAGATGGCTCTTAAACCAAAATGTATGTGATTTTGCAAAATCACACAATTGTATTATTTGCACTCTATTTATTATTAGGGTGAAAATAATAGTTGTGTGATTTCGCAAAATAACGAATTTTGACAAATTTTACAGGGTTTTTTTTCTAAAAATCTATCGGGCTTGCCCTAACTTTGAACCCTAGGCACGCCACTGCCTTAGGCAGATGGGAAATAAAATATAATTTGTTCGAAATTAAAACCATAGTGCAGCCCCCAAATCCAGTCTTCAACGCTTCCTATTCTTAAAGCTAAAAAGAGTGTGCGTCACTCCCCGTGCCAAAAAAGTATGCCTTTTAAGGTTTTCCTATTTCCAGCAGTTGTAAAAGACGACTTAGGCCGTTGTTCCACGGCTCACGACACGACAAAGGGTGGTGATGAATCCAAGCACCATTTATTTCCATCGATGCTGTATACCAATGGAGCCATGAGACCAGGGTATTAAACGAGTAGTCACATTTGGTCTTGTCATGTCGTAACCCGTGAAAAAACAGCCTGAGGGAATATGACTAGAAGATAAGCAGGATGAGTATTGGGTTGCCCAAAAAACACGCCATAGAAATAAGCTATAAGATTGAATTAAATAATTATTATTTTTGAAATAGTGTACTCATCAGAGAATTAAACAAATAAATCTAGTGGCATTTCCAGAAATGGCAAGTGCAAATTACAGCTTTTTCTGTTCGGGAATACAAAGCGGTACTTGCATTGGTTACACTGACCAAATCAGAATTGCACCTGATAAATGGTAATAGCCTCAGGCTATGTCGTGGACGATAGTCTAAATGCTAAGGCGTTTAATGGCGATCCAAAGGCGTGAGAACAAACTATATTTCTTATTGAGGACTATTAGTACAATCGTTTAGAGTTGAAGGAAGCAAAGGTAATATCCGACCAATGATATTTTAAACTATAGATATTATATGTTACGTTCACAGAACATAGCGTTTAAAATTCAATCCTTCATTATTTTCATTAGAATCTCTAATGAGTAAGACGAAGATACGGAAGAAGTACGAGAGTAAAAGAGATAGCTATCTGCAAAATACACCAATTGGTGTATGTTGGCGCGTTCTACTTATTTTTATTGAATCTAACCTAGTGTTACGAATGCGAAGAGTCTACGAGTTAGTTACGTTTCATTACGTGTCAATCAACCTTATTTTAGTGATTTTTGGCAGAAAGCTCACTTGGTTTATGGGGAATGGGTATGACATAAGGTGCAAGCGGTAGGTGGTGAAGCGGA
This sequence comes from Amphipyra tragopoginis, assembly GCA_905220435.1. NCBI lineage: Eukaryota > Metazoa > Arthropoda > Insecta > Lepidoptera > Noctuidae > Amphipyra > Amphipyra tragopoginis. The sequence goes on from HG991993.1 coordinate 12,906,718, forward strand.
TCTCAAATCGTAATGATCTCTAAGAAATACGTTAATGCCTAACACACGTACACAGCCCGACCGCGCGATGTTAAAGTACCCATAATAATGAATAACTTTTGTTCTACAACTTTCCCAAAATAACAATAGTTTAAGAGAAACCTGTTCAAAAATCTCAAAAAAATACGCTAAAATCTATGTATCCTCAGCTATGATCAGCTGTGTTTATAGTTTAGGTCATATTTTGGGTTCACGAATTAGAAGCTCCATTTTTTAAATTCGTATCTAAAGTAGAAATGAAGATTTTTTGAAAAAACAAATCATTTTTTACAGAAATAAAAATGATCACTGATAACGGTTTTAAAGCAAGTGTTAAAATTTCAAAATTCGATAATTTTTATCTCCATATAAAATTGTTACCTATAATTTTAGTTTTTTCAAAAATCTTCTTCCCTATTTTTGTTACGAATTCAGAAAATGAAGCTGCTAATTCGTGACCCTAAATATGACCTTAACTGTAAACACAGCTGATCATAGCTGAGGATAGATAGATTTTAGCGTATTTTTTATGAAATCTTTGAACAGCTATCTGCGGGAGTTGTAGAAAAGTTATTCACTATTATGGGTACATTAACACCCTTTCGGATTAGTATCTACCCCCTTTCTGACTAACCTTGTATATCTGCAATATTCATTATAAACTCACTTTTTTATCAACACATTGCATGTACTCACCTTTCCACAAACTGCTCCAGTTCACTGTAATTCTTGACGCTCAGGTACTCGTTCACTAGCTTGTCAGGAACAAGGCCGGTTACCTGTTCAAAAGTTACAGTTATTAGATCAGTATTAATTTACTATTATTCTCTATATTCGTCGTTTTTATACCTCACCGTAAAAACTACTCAGGCCTGTTATCGCTAGTGGGTAACACTAGGCAATGTTGATAAAGGAAGGTAGTCGTCGATATGGATGAACGCACCCGAGGTTATAAAGGCGGCGGTCATTCGACGAAGCGAGGGCATTCCGTGTTGAACAGCTGAAGAAGTCTGACCTTTTATATCTGATTAGCTTGTCCTTATTTTATGATCTTGTAATAATTGTGTAAAGTAATATATTGTGATCTAGTTTATGTTACTAATACTAACTCAATTACAAGTACTCTCAGTGGTGGAGAGTATATGTTGGTTTTATTTACTGTGTTTACCTTGCTCGCAATCCTGACATACCGATATTAGCTATAACTGTAATGATAGAATCACTCCTGAACGATTATGTTGTTGTGTCATTTACATCAGAAGTGGAACAAGAAAAAACCAGTCCACATTATGATTGTATACCCACATGTAAATTTTGCTAAATAAAATCCCCTGTAGACGGACTGACAAAAACTTGATTATGCGACTGATATTACAATGGTGAGAAATGTGAGAATGAGAAAATGTGATAAATCCGGTGAGTCACAACCATTTTATTATGTGTGAAGGAATTTTGAGGAAGGAAATATAATATGAGAGGTTATTTATTCGTGTAAAATAAATATTAAATGATATCTTTGCTTATTCATGTAAAATAAAAGAGATGTTATCTGTATTTATTCGTGTAAAATAAATGAGATGATATCTGTGTTTATTCGTATAAAATAAATATGATGGTATCTGTATTTATTCGTGGAAAATAAATACGGCATCTGTATTTATTCGTGTAGGAAAATACATTGCAAGTCGTATTAGAGTTTGTGGTGAGATGCAACCAGGGTTGATCTTTGGCACCGCCCGGTTTGGCCAGCCGGGGTTGGCCAAAGGCTTCGCCTGGGGAAAGCTGAAACTTTAACATGACGAAGCAATTGTTATAGGGCTGGAACCAAGGCGGGATATGCCATGATATGGCTAGATCCAAGGCGGGTGATGCCATGTTGATAAAGCAGGATCCCAGGCGGGTGATGCCAAATGAGTTGGCTAAATCCAAGGCGGGTGATGCTATTAATTGATAAATGAAAATGCAGTGAAAATGAGATTCTGTTTTGAATTAATGTTTTGAAAAAGTTTTGAAAATATTGATATTTGTTTTTATTGGTTTTGTTATAATTCTTGTTGTAAAATGGTGCAAAATAGTTTATTGAAATTAAAAAGTAGTTTGTTATGGTTTAAAATGTATTTTTGTAGACGAAAACAGGAAATTGTATTTATTATTGACGATAATTATTATGACGGCTTCCGTTAAAGATTAATTTGTCAAATTTATTTTTTAAATAAGAAATAATTTGACTTATTTTCGTTAAAGAAGTGTAATAATATGTATTGTATTGTTGTAAAAAGGTTGTACTATAAGCGCAATATAGAAATGTTATGTTTACAACATCATGTCAGTTTTGTAATATGATTTTGGGAATAATTGAGCACGGACTAGAAAAAAAAGAAGGACTCCGCGCCACGCATATCAAAAGTGAAGCACCGTACCGATCTATGCGTGCGTGATTTGAGGGATACCAGATAAATGAAAATTTCCCCATTTTTTTTAATATTTTGAATGTTTCATTTCTTTAAATGAAGCCATATAAGAAGTCCGCTTACATTATTTAATTGCAATTACAAACATATACTTAGTTAAAACTTAAAATTAAGTATTTATTTTGTATGAGTAACAAGAAAAACGTTTTCGACGGAATTCAATGTTCTTTATCTCTGCAGGCTCTTATTATTTTAATCCAATCATTATTCCATGGTTGATTTGCTGTAGGAAATCTATAAAAATAATCATATTCAATACTTGCAAAAAACTCACAAAGAACACAAATTCAAATTCAAAAGTTTTTATTTCACATAAACCATTACAGGCGCTTATGAAAAGTCGAATTTAGGTGCACGGTTCCAATTAGTCGTTTCCTATGGAGAAGAGCCGGCAAGAAACTCCATGGTTACTCTTTTAAAGTCCATATCTTTAACAATTTGAGTGGGTACAGTTATGACTTAGAATAGTTATGAGAGAGCAAAGTAGACTTAAGAGCAGGAACCACATATAAAAGCAAAATGAAAAATATGGTCAGAAATTAACTAGGTATCCAGGCATCTAGCAAGTCTACAAAGCTCTCACATTTACAAAAAGTAAAAGGACGCTAAACTATATAAAACAACTGACATGGTTAATTGCCATCAAAACACATTACAAAGAAAATCACTGTAATAAGATAAAGATATCTTGAGAGTAACGTTAGTAATAAAATAAAATAAAGCTAATAGTAATGAGGTTAGTTAATAGACATAGGTACACATACGACGTTAATGAGGTACCAGGGAAGCCGCATGTGCAGAAGGAGTTATTGCCAAACACCTTTATCTTCAACGTAGTCCTTAGTCTTGTAATATGCTTTTTGAATAAGGACACGTTTAATATGGGCTTTAAACTTTCCCTCGGTAAGATCAGTTACAGATTTCGGTAGCTTATTATAAAAACGCACGCCATTTCCTAGAAATGACTTATTAGTTTTACTCAATCTAAATTTGGGAATCACAATTTTATGTTTATTACGTGTATTTTTGTCATGAAAATCGCTTCTAACATTAAACATATGCAAATTTTTCCGAACATACATAATGTTTTCAAAGATATAGTGTGACGGCAAGGTAAGTATATTAATATCTTTGAACACGTTTCTGAGGGACTCGCGGGATCCCATATTGTAGATTGCACGGATTGCTCTCTTTTGTAAAATAAAAACAGAATCTACGTCAGCTGCTGAGCCCCACAACAGAATGCCGTAGGACATAATGCTGTGGAAATATGCGAAGTATACTAACCTAGCTGTAGCTACATCAGTCAGCTGCCTAATTTTCCTAACTGCGTATGCAGCAGAACTTAACCTAGCCGACAGGGCAGTAATATGCGCACCCCACTGCAGTTTTGAATCGAGAGTTATACCTAAAAATACGGTGTCATTAATTGTATTAAGATTATTGCCTTCGAGCATTACATTTAAACCTACTTGGGGAACATTTGGTAGTGAAAACTTAAGGCATTTTGTTTTGTTTGCATTAAGTAACATATTATTGGCTGCAAACCATTTAGAAAGAACAGTAAGGCTCTCGTTAACATGTAAAACGTCCCTATCTTTTCTATCTATTTTAAAAATAAGGGAAGTGTCATCGGCAAATAAAATTATGTCTGATAAGTCGGTCATCATATAGGGTAGATCATTTATATAGGTTAGAAACAGGAAAGGTCCAAGAATTGAGCCTTGAGGCACGCCCATCTTGACTAGGGATGAAAATTGCCGAATGTTTCCGAAACTTACTAGGAAAGTTTCCAATATTCCCGGCAATATTGGTCAATATTGCCGGAAAGTTGCCAAAATTGCCAGATTACATAGGTTTTTTCAAATGCCATTTTTAATGTTTATGCGCTCATGAGGTTTTATGTAATGGTGTAATTATACGTATTACTAGTAAGCCTGTATGGTATATTGTTAATTATACTTAATTTCTAATTATCAATGCAAATATGTGAAGATAAAGTTAAACTAGGACACTGGTAACTTCATGATAGCTGAACCCATAGTTTTTTGAGAATTTCACTTATAAATTTTATAAACAAATACAGAGGACATTGATACCGAATGTTCCCCTTGTACCCTTATTTTGATTTACGATAACTTGAATGTTGAATACTACGTTGGTCCGTTACCCCAGACTAGTCGCTTAGCCACTTGAAATGTCGTGTCGTTAAAAGAATTTTCTAAATCGGATCAGTAGGTTTTGAGAAAATCGCGGACATAAATACATACGGGTCAAATAAAGAACCTCCTCTTTTGAAGTCAGTTAAAAACATCAACTTATTGTTGCTGATCAAATCGTCTTGCAAGGTTTGACCCTATTATACATACAGAGATGTATACATATAAATGTTATACTTTCTTACATACAAGTGTGGTTTCATATAGAAAGTAGAAAAAAAAAGATCATTTCTCCAAAATAGTTATGGTTTCATCACCAATGAAGTATCGTGGATAGCCTGTTTCTTTTCTTTAGTTTATCAGTAAGAAAATAAATGCAAAAACAAAAATTTTCGGTTGGATAATGTAGGCAAGTATAAAAACTAGCACCCTGCAAACCGCAATTTTATCCTACTATGCAATTATATAAAGTAAAATACGTTTTCTATTTACACGTTTCTTGCCAATGTTGCCGGCAGGATTGGAAACATTCGCGGCAGTTTTGGCAACTTTCGCAATATTGCCGGCAATTTTCATGCCTAATCTTGACCAGAGAGCCCGAAGACATCGCACCGTTAGCACCAACTTTTTGCTGTCTATTAGATAAATAGGAAAAAAAAATGGATTACCCAATCTCTCGGGAAAATTACCCATTTATTTTCCGACAGCACTTCTATGTCTTTTGAGGTTTTGTGTTCCAATAGTAATGATTTTAAAATGTCAAAAATACAATAAATCAACAGGTTAAATAAGTGTCTTACTTGTGAATGTTATTCCTTGACACTTTTTCTGGGATGTAGCATTATTTTTAAACCATTTCACAACACAAGAAGGCATTATTTTATTTTATTACTTGACGTAAACAGTACCTACAATGACGGCGCGGTGCCGCGTAATGGCGGCCATTCGGCACCTTATGATGTAAATGTGTGCGTGAGGCATGTTTGTACAAACGGTCCGGCATACTTATAGTGCTTCACTTTCGATACACGTGGCGCGGAGTCCTTCTTTTTTTTCTAGTCCGTGGCTGGTACAATGAATTGTGAATAATTGAGATATATAATCATGGAATATTTTAAGTGTTAATGTACTATGAGTTTGTAAATTATTGAGATATTATGTTCTGATTTTGTGAACAATTATGAGATTTTTACGAATGAAATATTTTAAGTGTTTATGTATTATGGCTTTGTGAATCGTTGAGTTATTTATCCAAGAAATATTTTAAGTGTTTATGTACATATTATGAATTTGTGAAAAACCATAATGAGATATTTAGCCCTGAAAAATATTGTAAATGTATTTAAATGATTTTATGAATTTGTGTATGATGAGATTGTGTGTTTATGTACCTATTATGATTTATTGAATAACTATAATTTGATGTTTAACCAAAGTAGAACTGTTTAATAGGCATCTGAGATAGTATTTTATGAAAATGTGAAAATGTTGGAAATCTAATGTGTGGATGTTTGTAAGATTTTGATACGAGAAGTTATGAACGAATATATCTAGAACTAGGTTGATACTGAATGAATATCAACTAGTTCAAGCCACGGGTGATGAGCTTGTTGGCCGTCGATGGGATAACAAGCTCTAATCGATTCAAACATTCTTTGGATGCTCTTCGTGTTACTTTGGTCATAGACATGAACATGAGTAAAATGACGAGGTCAAAGATCAGGTGTGGCCGAAATGTGTACTGTATTATTCGTTTCTGTTTAAGGTCCAGAGGTGTCACTGAAGTTAGGCCTTGATGTACAATCTTGACGATGGGGTTGATGGTGCGTCGACCACCAACCACCAACACACGAGGACGTGTGTTTTGCAGGAGGGCCGTGTTATCGCTAGTGGGTAACACTAGGCAATGTTGATAAAGGAAGGTAGTCGTCGATATGGATGAACGCACCCGAGGTTATAAAGGCGGCGGTCATTCGACGAAGCGAGGGCATTCCGTGTTGAACAGCTGAAGAAGTCTGACCTTTTATGTCTGATTAGCTTGTCCTTATTTTATGATCTTGTAATAATTGTGTAAAGTAATATATTGTGATCTAGTTTATGTTACTAATACTAACTCAATTACAAGTACTCTCAGTGGTGGAGAGTCTATGTTGGTTTTATTTACTGTGTTTACCGATATTAGCTATAACTGTAATGATAGAATCACTCCTGAACGATTATGTTGTTGTGTCATTTACAGGCCTCGTTTATAGAGGTGGGATCAGCCGCTGCTGTTATAATCTATACATATAATAAAATCGTAACAAAGTAAAATCTGTACATTGAACATTTTCCAGAAAAAATAAGTGCAATTTGTTGGAAAAACGCTACAGATGTCAAAAAGAGAGTTTTTGAATTTTTGTCTGTTTGTATGTTTGAGCTTCACGCCGAAATTACTGGACAGATTTTGTTGATATTTGGAAAACATATCTGTTGCAGGTCGGGTCAGGTTATAGGGCATAAATTATCGCGCTATTTATTATGGGGGACGAGCAATATTGCATTTTGTAAGCATTTTCCCTACAATTTGCCGCGGGCTATATGGAAATCGAAGAAAACGATATAGTATCTTATTTTAGCGAGAGAGGTAACTGTAGATTTCGAAATCATCACGCTATGTCTATAAGGACGTATTTTTATTTCTCAATTTTGAGTGGCATAGAAAAATTAGTCCTACGATTTAAACAGCAATCGGTGGCTAATCGACATTCACGCAGACGAAGTCGCGGGCAAAAGCTAGTTATAATTAAAACTCAACTGCAGGCTTACTCCCGACAGCATCAAGTTTTGAATCGAATCGACTTAGTGTCAATTCTTACTCTTGAAATCGAAAAAACTGCACGACCGTGCTGAGGTTTGATTTAAAACTAACAAATATCAAAAACAGTCGTTAATTTTTATTCGAGCCGGTGCACAATTGTGCGCTTTTGTCTTTGCTTTTGTAAGTCGACTCGATTCAAAACTCGATGCTGTCGGGAGTAAGCCTGCTAGACTGCCTTATTGGTCTAGTGGTCGCAAGCGCGACTGCTGTGTGGGGTCCTGGGTTCGACCAGATAGGATGTTATTGGGTTTTTCGATGTATAATTTCTCAGTAGCAGCCCGGAGTCTACATTTGTCTAGATGGCAATAGGCACGGCCCATATTACATGGGACTTAAACATAACAGCAAATTGAGGGTGTACTATACACCACTGCCCAACCCTTTGGGGAATATAGGCGTGATACCAAACGTGTTATGAACAAAGGTGATGTTATGTTAAAACTCAAATAATAAGCGCGGCAAAGCGCGTCATCATAAACGCTCTAATACATTGTCATAATAAATTAGTTTACGGTCTGCATCACGCGCCCAGCTATGCTCCGCATCTACATAAACGAGACAACACATTCGAGTCCACCACACTTTTCAGAGCTCATACGCCATGCCGCCATACATATTGCTAGTGGACCTTCCAGGAGGGTCCTCGGCGTTACGATTGCGCTAAGACTGAACTCTCGAGGAGGGTTCCTGGCATTAGGTTAAAAACCGTGAAAAGCGTAGCGTAGCGTAGCGTAGCGTAGCGTATGCTACTACGTCGTAAAAAATAAATTCGACTTTTCATAAGCGCCTGTATTGGTTTATGTGAAATAATTTTTTTTGATTTTGAATAGGTGTTTGCTTGTTTCATGACAGAGTATTTTCAAAGAAAACCTACATTTGAAATGAGCCCTCCACGAGGGCACCCGGCATGGTGATTGCGACTACAGGGTGCCCTCCTGGAGGGCACCTGGCACTGAACGTGTTAACACTTCCAAGAGGAAACACGACACAGGTCAACGTCACACATGTCGTCTGGTTCAACACATCACTCAACATACCTCCACAAGTCCTTCAGCAGTGATCTTGCCCAGTAGTCGCTGGCAGCACTGCATTGCAGTGAGTGCGCGGCGCAGGTCACCTTCACACGTGTCCACTGCTTGATGCAACACCTCGCCCTCGCCGACGTCCACTCCTTCCGCTTCACATATCTCACGCAATCTATATCATAAATGTTTTATTCTTTTTTAAGGGTTATTGACTTTGGTTATTTGACAGGAGAGCTACATCTTTGCCCTAAACTATTGGGATGGGACTATAGATGCGAAGCCGGTTGACAACGTTGTCAACCGCGCGGTTGACAACCATATTTTTGGATAACAACCGTTGTCTACGGTTGTTTACCATTTTCGACGGCTTGAAATGGATAATAACCTGTTTTTTTTAATGGAATCAGTTTTTGTCATAGAAGTAATAAGTACTACGTACAACTGGAATGAGTACTTGTCGATTTCTGCGAATCACGTGAGATAGGTATAAGTGTACGCCTTGTCACTTTCTAACACAAGGGTAACCATATGGCAGACTTATGGTGTAATAAGTCCTGCCTAGTATTACTAAATATTGTATGTCCTTTAAAGCATTACAATATCTTTATACCGCAAGTTAACTAAACCAATCGGAAAAAGATATAACCATAATTAGCAATGTCTTCTAACATTTACACGATTATTGTACATACTAGGAATGTTACGGAGCTTCGACTCCGACTCCGATAAGTCGGAACTTCCGATTGATATTACATCTCCGGTTCCGACTTCGGCTCCGATACTTTTAAATCGTAGGTTTGAATAGGAGGTCGAAGCATTTTTTTTATCGCCTGCGCCTTTACTAAGTATGTAGGTTTATTATTTTTAATTGAAATTAAAGAGGCTGACTGAAATTATGTAAATACTATTTTATTTTATTAGGCCTGTCCATAACACATCTCTCTTCTGCTAACACCTCCGAATCCGCCTCGGACTCCGATTTCGGTTCCGAATCCGACAAACCAAATTTAAAAACTCCGACTCCGACTTCGGTTCCGATAAAACCACCTCCGTAACATCCCTGGTACAATACATACTACATACATTGTACATACTACTCCTTTTTTGTTTAGGTACATTTTGTAATTATATTCAGATGTTAGGCTGGGACTATAGGTCGCCGCGCCGCGCCGCTCCTATTTGGGTCAGGGGGCTTACTATGACCTCTTAAAGCAGGGCAGAAGTTGCCTGGAAGTTGAACTGCCCTGCGTTTTTGTACTATGACATCGTTAAAGCAGGCCTGTAGCAGGCCTGCTAAGTTGACGTTTACGAAATCCGTTCACCTTTTCTTTTGTATAGTTTTCATACCATGATGTGTTATTTGATAGCAGCAGAGCGTATATTGAGCGGCTGTAATGTCAAAATAAGCGATCTTGAAAAAGTTAATATTTACGAGCTTATTCAACATTGTTTTTGTTATTAGAGGTAAACTGTTGTGAGGACCCACTTAAAATTTGGTCGATAAGACTTTCTAAACTCGATACTTTGTATAAAAATTACAAGTGTTTATTAGATCACACTTTTTACTGTTTTTGTAAATGTGTGACGAGTACGAGTACAAGATATTTGAATATTTAGAGAGTAAATATCGTATGGAGAAAAAGCGACGGCGTCGCATTAGGGAAATAAATAACCCATTCTAAATTGATGAAAGGAAAGGTAATGGCCCATTTAGTGTGAAAAATATACCTACGGCGTACAGAAATGAAACATGGCGAGAATCAAAGACAAATGATTATACTTTTCAATGGTAAGTGGCGCATTACTGTGGCTGATGGGGATCATGAAATAATAATAATAAAAAAAAATGTAATCTTAGGTAGATTAAAAGTATGAAAACTTAACTTATAACTTGTGAAATTCGGAAAAAGCACAGATCACAACGACGAATGACGAAGGACTGCGAAGGGCGAGGCTAGGAAGGCGCTGCCGATGTTTTTCTACCCGCTGTGGGCCAGGCAAGGCATTGTATTATTGCGCGAGCGCAACAAAGCTGGTTATCAACTCGCGTGAGACAGAGACAGCAATATACGTGTCATTACCTGGCCGAACGAGTTTGCTTTATGATTGTGATGATGATATTTTTATTTAAAAAAAAAAAAAAAAAAAAAAAAATACAACCGAATTGAGAACCTCCTCCTTTTTGAAGTCGGTTAAACAAAACAATGGCAAAGTAAGTCTGTTTGTTTCATTTTCAAGTCTAAACCACTGAACCGATTTTGATTAAATTGCCATGTAGAGATATACCTATTGTATTTGGAGACGGACATAGTATACTTTTTATCCCAGTGACATGTTTCCATGGGATAAAATAATTTACAGACGGGCGAAACCGCTGTGGTGCAGCTAATTATTATCCAATTTTTATTGGTCTACTGCAAGATCTCTCCATTGAATTATTTTTTTCTTTTTACATATAATGAAAAGTGGGTTATGCCTGCATTATTTACCACCATTTTCGTTTTTGTACAAAAACATTTTTGAATCGGGTCGGATTATGGGCCATGACCTTTATAAACCAATATACCTAGGTACCTATTGCAATATTATATGCAATTTATTTAAAGTTATTTCAAAATTCCCACAGGTGAAGCAGTTTGGTCATACTAACACGACGCTGACGTCTTGTTTGTGTTTCACTAAAAATAAAAGCATCACATTTTATATACATTTTAATAAAAAAAACTGAGACTATGTGCCTAGATTTAATTCGATATTTTGATAAAGGTAAGTAAACGAACGTACGACATTGTTGAAACAGGATTCACAATAAAGTATGAAATCACAACGAAATGCTAGTTTACAATTTCATTGACAACTTCGATCAACTGACTGTGATACAGATATCTGAATGATGACAGAATATCACGCTGCGGAAACAAATTTACCTAAAAAAACACTTAAAACTGCATTAACTAAAGTATTTAGTAACTACATCGATGTAGTGGGGAACAAAACAACTCGAGATGTTTTTTAAATTTACGCGCTAAAAAAAGTTGACAAAACTAATCCACGTTGCCGCGTTGGTACGTTCATAACCACGTTGTTTCTTTTATTTAGAGTCACAAAGGTCTTTTGAACGTGAAACTTTTGCTTTTTAGAGCTATTAAATAATGTATCAATGCCTTGATTTAATTTTGAAAATGAGTATCATTGCGGTCTTAGAGTTACAATAATAAAAATCTTTGAAAAATAATCCCTTATTAGACATTTAGATTTTGTATGTACTGCTACTAGAAGTATCATGGTCACCCTAACGGTAAGAAAATTCAAGTAATGAAAAACCCTTTCTGTGAAAAGATATTCCACAGTCCGGGTAATATTCGCTTTTGCAAGCATTTACAACGCAAATTCCAAATTAATTGTGTAATAAATCCAATTATTAATTTTTTTTAATTCAAATTATCGGTTTACGTCAATGCAAATGGGGTTATCAGCATTTGTATTTTTTTTTACTACCATTGAGAAGAAGCTAAATAGAAAAGCCCAAACCGAGTTCTCTTATCTTCATTACGAGTCAGATAGAGAGAATACCTAGATTTTTTTTGTTAAATTAGTAATAAAATATTTATTATAGGTACCAATCAAATCGTTTAATTTATAATATTTAGGGCTGATTTTTCAATCGTCAGATAACTTTTATGTAAGGAATGAGTTTGACGTTTTGACAGCTTTTCTATGGACAATGTGTCGAAATGCCAATTTTTTTTTTTTTTGATGCAAAAGAGTAACCATGTAGTTTACTGCCCGTTTTAATCCATAGGAATCTACACTTTGGAAAGCGGCAGTAACTTCTTTTTTTCCTATTATAAATACCTAATAAATCAAAAGTGTCTTTTTAAGGTCTAATTGAAATAAATGCGTTGACATAATATCAAGCTGTCAAAAAACTATAGATAAAAGCACATTATATGAAAATCGCCTCCTGGCCTTACGTTGACGAAAAAAAGTCCTCTTACAACGAATCGTTGACGAACAAAAGTTCCGATAGTTGTATCGCGTCTCTTGGGATTAATTAAGATGAAAAAAGTTGGTTTATGAATTTGTACATTTAGTTCAAAAATTCTACTAATTTAGGAATATGTATTTTCTATTTACGTGACAACACACAGTGTGTATTAGACAGGGACACAAGGTACAATTATTGCTATCTCAAGTGTACCGTAATGTTTGCCAAGCCATATTATGTCTTATGTCTTGCGTATAAAGTCTATTTTAGATAATATAAATTGCCAAGATCTCGGTCCAGTTCTATTTAAAGTCCTTGGTTTTTGTCCTTAGGTAATAGATAGAATAAATAGCCCCACTTTAAGGGAATCGATTGTTTTTTTTAATTAATTATAGATTCTTTATTTTAACGTAAAGTAACTTTTATGAGAGATTTCTTTTAGCGTACGTAGGGTAAGTGCGCCGGTTAGCCGTCCACTGCCAGTTCTCGTCCATTTGACGGATCATTGTCAAAAATGCGCGTTAAATACAAATACTAAGACAGCTATAAAAAAAAACTGTGTTCCTGTAGGAACCTGAGTATCGTAGCAGCACATACATGCATTCACAAAGGTAATTGAACGTAAAAGTCATTTAAAAAAAATAAACATATCTGTGCTTAGCGATGGGGGTGTGCGGAAACGCCATATTGAACAAAAAAAATAGTGGCGTTACGTAACTTACACTATAAGTTTTAAAATGATTTATACTTGTTTTAAGTCCGTTTGTTGCTCATACACATTGCTTATCATGCATTTAATACGGTAAACCAAATTTAGACTTCAAATATTATAATTTTATATATAAAATTAAGTGGACGAGAACTGGATGAACGTTTTCTTGGAAAATCCAATTCTCGACCGGGTGGTCGAAAACTGGCCTAGCGAAGTCTAACTAGTTTGGGTCGAGTATTTAATAATTTAGTAAAAATTAATAAAGCCAATTTATGATTTTGAACCTTACACGCGTAAACATTGTAACGGCCAGTTCTCGTCCACATTATTGCTATTGTATAAAAAACTACAAATGACAATAGCACGTGGTCGAAAACTAGACATGCAGTGGTTTAATAGGTAAGCCAATTTTCGTCCATCTATTTTGTTCGTCTTTAATGTGATAGTAAAAATGTGTTAAAAGTATTTTTTTATTTCCTAAATAATATCTAATGTCTTTTCATTAATTTACGTTTTTTTTATATTTTTTTTGTGTTACAGAAATATTTTACGTGTATGTTTATTTGCGTTTTTTTAATTAAAAACATTACCTATACTGATAACTGTAATAACAAAGCTCAATAATAAAAAAAACATCAGTATATTATTTTCATTTTTCATTATTTACATACTTTTATAGTGGACGAAAACTGGGTAAAAGGTGGACGAAAACTGGATTTTCTGGACGAAAACTGGGCAAATCGGCATTTTTTGATGTTTATCCCTTTTTAAAAAGAACCACCTTGCTTGATTACTTTAAACTTTTAATTAAGTTAAATTAGAGTATATCAGAAGTACATTGTACATTTTTTGTTCAAAATTCTTAGAAAAACATATTTTTTTCGCTTCTCGAACTTGACAACTCCACTAAATGGACGAAAACAGGCGGACTGACCCTACCTTAATTTTGAAATGATTACTTCCGAATTGAGTAATTGGGTAGTACTGGCAACGTCGCTCAAGGTCAAGCGACGACCCGCGCGCAAAATAGTTTGTAGTTAAGTAGGTACCTAATTATTTACGAGTTTCGTATAACGTAGGTAGGTATCTACCTACCGGATAAAACGGGATAAATAGAGACACACGGGTGAATAGATACAAAACTTAAATACGAGTTTTCAAGGTCGAATTAATGTAGGTACGTGTCACTACTAACAAGGTAACATAATTCTTAATTTTAATTCAGTAAAAAATTCGAGTCCTTCCAGGCAACAAACAACATTTTCAGTATCGTGGAAAAACCATTTTTAAAGTTACAAATAAAATATTTTAGGCTCAAAACATAACCACCCTTTTAGCTTGCAGTCGGATAAACGACCGGTAGTCAACCGTTGTTTATAGGTTGTTATCGGCTACTTTGGATAAATATCGGTTGTCAACCGCTGTTTTACAACTATAGATGGGACTCAATGTATAATATACAGTACTAGAGGTCGCCAGCGGCTTCGCCCGCGTGGATGTCGTTTCGCGCGTATTCCGCGTTTTCCTCTACTGTAATATACATGTATTATACATACAAACCTTCCTCTTGAATTACTATCTATTAAAAAAACTGCATCAAAATCCGTTGCGTAGTTTTAAAGATCTAAGCATACATAGGGACAGATAGCGGGAAGCGACTTTGTTTTATACTATGTAGTGATGACTAGGGAACTATATCTTGATTTCACCTAACCTAACAGGTTATTATAGTGACTAGGAACTAGGCTGGTGTTCACCAACATTAATTCTTTGTTTAAGCTACTATTAAAAATTGACCACAATTTCAGGTGAACAGTTGTTTAATCACAGAATAACATTGTGAAATCCTGCCAGTGTTTAACAACATACTGGATTACTGTTGTTTATTGAGTGCATGTAGATAGTTACAATATTACCTTCAATTTATAGCAGAAATCTGAGGAATATTAAAAAAAAATTAAAGCCTCTCTTCTCCTCAGTAACAGTAACCAGCAATCTAATTTGTTGTTGCCGAATAACTACTATGTGGATCCCAACAAAAATAGGTGATGTAAAAAGCGATAGGGACGCAGTGTCCTCCTGTATGCTAATAACAACACACTGTTCACCAATCTTGTCTGCCGAAAGCAGTGATTAACTGATTGAATACTGGAAACAGACAAATAGAATCCGCCACTGATCTGCAGTGCTGGTACATTAGCGGTTGGGTGAATATTTGAAAAACATTAACAAAAATAAACAGCATCATTATCATCATCCCAAAATTAAGAATGTAGAAGTCTCAAACTCCAATTATGATAATGAAAACTCAAACTATACCACTGCCGTCAAGCAATAAGATAAGAATAGAATCTGAAACTACTTTAATGTTAAAAAAACAGGGAGAATAAAGATTGGTAAAATTTTTTTTAAGATAATTTGAATATAATCCAGGTTAATAGCGTGATTGTCAGCAATGGACTATAATGGGTGAGTATGATGATGAGATTGAACTATTGTGAGTATTAGTACTACTACTACTAGTACTAGAGTCACTTGACAGCAGCAATGCACTGTCAAATAGATCCCTCCACAGCCACAAAGTTTTGTATGTGGGCTGTCCACGAGCAGTTATAAAACTTTTCACTTACACCTACACCTAAGGCCGTGGCCCCATGTCTACGGTGCGGCGCCGGCCGCCGTGAGACGGCGCGGCGCCGCGCCGCGTACGGTGCCGCGTACGGCGACACGGCGCCGTGGACGGCGCCGTGTAGGTTGCACGGTACACTGCTGGCTGGCGTGAATATGACATGTCTAAAATTGCAATATTTAAGGGCGGCAATTTTTAAGCTTTGACCTCTTCTGGTAAATCGGTAAATTATTTTAACGTATATTTTAGTTGTTTTAAAATATACAGGATGTTAAAGAATTCGTGTAATTCCTTAAAACCATATGATCTGCTACTGGTGTAGATTGTCCCGGCATGGAAATAAGGCAGATTAAAAAAAAAACTTTTTTTTAAGTGGTACCTATGGCTAAGTGATCGAATCTAAACCACAGGATTCAGTAAAATACAAATGTAAATGACGTCAACGTCAAAATCCAAGATGGCGGCTGTGACATTTTACAAAACATGCATCATTCATTGGTGTCGTTTCCGTGATTTTCGGGGGTGCTGATGACGAAAATGAGGTCAACGTCAAAATCCAAGATTGCGGCTGTGAAATTTTACAAGATATGCATCATGGGTGTCGTGTCCATGTTTTTCGGGGGCGATGACGATGAAAATGAGGTACAGCATGAAAAAAAAGTTTTTTTTTAAATCTGCCTTATTTCCATGCCGGGAAAATCTACACCAGTAGCAGATCATATGGTTTTAAGGAATTACACGAATTCGTTAACATCCTGTATATTTTAAAACAACTAAAATACATACGTTAAACTAATTTACCAGAAGAGATTAAAACTTTAAAATAGTCGCCCTGAAAAATTGCAATTTTAGACATGTCACATTAACGCCAGCCACGGAACTAACGTGCGGTGCACCGTACACGGCGCCGTGTCGCCGTCCACGGCGCCGTACGCGGCGCCGTATACGACGCCGTACACGGCACCGTGCGCGGCGCCGTGCTGCGGCGCGGCGCCGCGCCGTTCCACGGCGGACGGCACCGCACCGTAGACATGGGGCCACGGCCTAAGACACCAATAATTTCAAACTTTAACTCACCTCTTGATAACATTCTCTCTAGCCAAAGGCTTGAAACGAAACTTGGAGCATCTGCTAGTGATGGGAGGTATAATCCTCGAAACATAGTTGCAAATGAGACAGAAGCGAGTTGTTCTGGTCTCTCGCTCCATTGTACGTCTCAATGCTGCTTGTGCTGCATTTGTCATGGAGTCTGCTTCGTCCAAGATCACCAGCTTGTAAGGGGGACATGGTCGACCACTGAAAAGTACATGAGTATATCTGATATCAAGTTTATCAAGAATTTTATGTAAAGAAGAGTACACAAATAAAACTTTGTCATCAAATGTGTTTTAATAATGTTACACTTATGTTTAAAATGCAAGACCTGACTGATGTCCATTAAAACTAAGTTACAACTTAAATAATTCTCATCTATACTTGGGAGCAAATAAATCGAGCCACTTCTATTTTTCACATAGGTTAATTGTTATTATTTTTGGTAATATGGAACAGATCAATTCTAAACATATATCGCCTAAAAGGTTATTTGATAACCTTTACAATGAGGGTAGTTTAACCAGGGCATGTGAAAAAAGGAGTGGTTTGATTTATTTGCTCCCAAGTGTATATTATGAAGGTACTATTGTGTCAAGATTTGATAAAAGCTGATATTTGACCGATAACTTATAAATGATATCAGCTGTGATAAACCCTTTTCACTGTAAGTAATTGATTAGTGACATTTCTCTACAAAATATTACCATACTAAGATAATCAAATATTTTTAAAAAACAAAGCATATGTATCTATTTTACGGTTCGTGATGATGTTGTTTATGTTTTTTCAATAGCAGTCTCCTTACGACTACAATTTACGAAATGACCGAGCTGTCAGGATCTATCTTTGGGTGAACAGAGTATAGTAAAAACAGCACATAGTTACTTACTCAGGTCTAGTGCTGCTGACGGTGAGTTGAGCAAAGTTCTTCACTTTATCCCTGATGACCTGAATGCCACGCTCGTCCGAAGCGTTCAGCTCTAGCACACGGTCTCGAGTAATATCACCAAATAGCTGCCGGGCCGCGGCAAGGATGGCACTCGTCTTACCGGTACCGGGCGGGCCGTAAAACAGCAAATGAGGTAGATCACCGCCTGACAAGCATTCTCTCAACACTTGTATCACTTCTCCTTGATCAACGATATCGTCAATCGTCTTCGGTCGGCTGGAAATTGCATTTCAATAAAGTTATCATGAATGTTACGGGTCGGGTGTTGGATGTATCATGTTAAAACTTACTATTTCTCAACCCATGGAGCTGGAGGCTTTTTCTTGCCTGTAGATTTTACTCCTGAAGACGAAGGTTTGTCCGTTGCGGATATTTTGCCAGTTTTTAAAAAAGCCTGCATCTTTATTTAGTTTGAAAATTCCTTGTGGATGGAAGAAAAAGCGCGGTTTGGTTTCAAATGACAATCTGTCAAAGTCAAAACTTTTATACTGAATTTCCAGTTTACTTCTCATCATACATTTTTAGCAACACGAAGAGAAAGTAACACAAAATACTTCTACTCTGTGCTGAAAAGAGAAAAAGAAACGATAAGTTTAAAATGTGGTATTGTTAATTTCATTATTACCTGGAACACAAAAAATAATGCTGTGCCCAAACTTGCATAGTTACGGTTTTTTTTAGTCGATGTTAGTTCACGTGTTTTAGTGATTTTATTAAATTAAAATCATAATTTCACTTGGTCACATCAACTGCAGTTGTCACTTGTCATTCATTAACTCTTCAATCTTCAATGACGAAGTAAATAAACCGCGAAAATAAATAAAACTAAAGTTTTTAATAACTAAATAATACATAAATTTAGGCAACGAGACTTTTGTTAAACCAAAATGTCGACTAGGTCTAAGAAAAAATCAAATGTATGCGTTGCTACTGTCTCACCCCTTAAAAAACGTGTTGAAAACTCATGGATTCTACTTGTAAAAGGTTTGTAACTTTCTTAATATTATAAACTATATTTCTCTCTGTTATATACGAAAATAGAACAGTCACGCTCGTTTACATATCTATTATCTATAAAAACAACGTGAAATATTTGGTTAAAATTACAGATTCATTGCTGGACAACAGTAATTTCAGGATCATTAGTTTACCGCACCCGGCACACGGAAAGCCTTCAAAATATTGTTTAGATGACGAGAACAACAAAATCTATGAAATTGTAACATTTGACGAACCGCATCGGTCCTGGTTTATTGGAGAATCTGTAAAATCAGATGGCAGTATCCAAATGGTTACTCCAGTTAACCCGCTATTCCTAGGTATGATTTCAAATATCATTAAACATAATATAAAAGTCTTGATAATATAATATTGTAGTTTAATCATATCAGTATAATCTGATAAGATCTTTCATTGGTCAGAAGGTCGTCTTAGGTTAACCCTTTAACCACCCGAGTTAGATAAATCCGATAAAAAGTATTCATTTCACCCACTTACTATGATATATGTATATCTGTTTCTATCAATAAAAAGGTTAATAAAATTGATGGATATAGCCCACGAGGGCAGTTAAAGGGTTAAAAAGTGTGTGTTTAAATGTAGGTTTATCATAATTTGTGAGAACTGATTAGGTTTCAATTTTGTAATTTGTCATGCTTTTACTCTACCAGTTCTTAGTTTGGTCCAATATATTCAATACCGAAGATGCATTGAATATATTGGACTACATTGTAAACCACCTATACTGCTGTGCTAAACGCAAAAGCGGTATCTCAAAGAAAACTAATTTCGAGAAAATTTAAGTTTTGTAAATATAGTTTCCTTGTCCTCTCGGTGATTTGAAAAGTTTTTTGTGTTGTGTGAGAATGTTTTAAATACGATTCCGCTATTTGGCTTAGTTCATTGGATGTGTATTTCTTTAAGTCATCCGATGCTATAAAAATCAACTTAATAATTTTTTTTGAGATACCGCTTTTTCGCTTAGCTCTGCAGTATACATATATTACAATGATAACAATAGATTGAGAAAGGCAGGTTTGTAGGCCTTAGTCCACCACCCTTACCTGGTGCAGGTTGGCAGATTATTCACACCATTGAGTATCAATACCAATAATCAGGGTCCCAAACAAGTGTAGATTAACCGCTAATATTCCAATGCAGATCAGCAGCGGAATCTATTGTTTATCTATAGTGCCTCTGAACCTGGTTTTTAATGATTTTGGAAAGTAAAATTCTTTTTTAAAATTTTTAACTGTTTTCAGTGTTACCAAGATTAAAAGAACAATGCGCCAGCAGAGCAATACCATTAGAAGACTTACTGTCGGAGAAAGGATATGATAAAATCCTCGACTTTGTTCCTAGTTTGGACCATATTGCTGATTTAAAGGTATGCTTTATAATAGACGCTTATAAAAACGATTAGAAATAAATTGTATGACGATGGAAGTAACTTCAAGGTTTTAAAATTCATAATGGTTGAATTACTTTTTATTGTTATTAAATTATTTTGTATTGTATAGGAACATGGTTTAACATTATACTTTATTTTCAAGGGCCCCGCTGAAATGAAAGCATATAAATACAATGAAGAGAAAACAATGGCTTGGTTGGAGGAGCGAGTCCGCAGACTATCTAAAGTGTTAAGACAGAAAAACATTCACGTCACTTCAGGAGCAACTTCTGCTACATTTGTGACAAGCAATATTAGTAATGACAATGTTGATGAAGGTATAAACATGTTATTATAAATTAAATACTTTAATAAGTCCTAGATCAGTTTGTCATCAACTCTCCTTGCTAAGGACAGGCCACACCATCAAGGTCCCAATTTTCCTAAGGGCTGTAACTGCGTTAAGTGGGCAACGGGCACCCGTCACACGTCGACGCGCGTGGTCACGCGGGTAGACTCCGTGGGAACGCGGCGGTCTCCGTCGCGGGTACCGGATTATTTTAATTACGCAATGTCACTAGTTCAATTTTAATGGGTTGCATGCACAGTCGTGTCGATGGAGAACTTGATATATTAAATAGCAAAACGACGACTAGCAAAAAAAATATCAACAGCCAGTAAGCGCGTTTATTGAATCGTCGTACGGAGGCAGGAAACGTTGCGCAGGCGCGGGGTCCGCCTCCCCGCGACGTGTGCCCGCGCGTGTTCCCGCGACGGAGCACTTTTGTATGGAAACACAGTTTCTGCCCTAAAAGAAATCTTGATAAATCGCAACCGAATCAAAGCTGAACCGTTCATTCAGACAGTTTTCGTTTTCAAAAGCTGTCAAATTGTTTGACACAAAAAACAAAACCAATCATTTTGACAGTTTTCATAAACAAAAACTAACTGACGGTTCTGGGGGTCTACTCCCTAAGCACGAAGTCCGTGGTTTCGGCCTTAGTTACGAGCGTTTCCTACTCCCTATCACCTACGAACATACGATTATTTCGGGGCCCGAACTAAGAATGAATGACAACATGATTTGACAGTTGTCCCCCCTACTACCGATGTGTTTTTGCCCGTCCGAAAAGTTGAAGTTGACACATGTTTTGTTCACTCCCACGTTTCGGGCTACTAACATTGTTGACGGACTTAGGGAGTAGGCCCCCTGGTTCGTTTGTGTTTGGCAACCATTTTGTTAGTCGAGTTGGCCCCCTGTAACCATTATAAAAGCTCTCTTAAACCACATTAAAAAGTAGCACAACTGCATCAATTTAATTACTAAACTTGTTATTATTTTTCAGAATTTTACTTGAAATATGCCTGTGGCATGGTATCCGAATATATTCAAGAAGAAATGGCAAAATCACTAGAAAATAGATTTAATTTTACGCCAGACTTAATTGAAACTATTGGAAACAAAAGAAAATCTGAAATTGAAAATAATGAATCTAAGAAAAAATCAAAAACTGAAACTTCAGATGTTCTAAGACAAAATGGATTGAGTACACCTGACAAAAAATTAAATGAAGTGAAGAAAGAAAAGACATTATCAGCCAAAGATAAAGCAAGGCAAAAGGCGGCAAGTGGGACCAAAACCATTTCATCATTCTTCACAAAGAAATAATTGTGGTAACATTAGACTAAATAAAATGAAATGTTATTTTTCTAATCGATTGTTTAATAAATCAATGAAATTCATGATTAAATTTTTTTATACTAATTGATTATAAAAAAAACTAAAAAAGTTTTAATAACCCTCAATCACTTAGTTTTAAGGAGTTGCTAAACCATCATTTTTTTTTTAATAAAAGTTTTAGGCATTTCTAATTCTATACCTCTTTGGGATCTTATTTATTAGGCGACAAGATGTTGCCAACTATTTCAGAATCCTTACAGAATCAACGGATTGTTAAAATACTACCGTATTATATTGTGCGCGAAAAATGGCTATTAACTCGATACCTGTTACATGGGATTTATTACAAGAGGCGAAACGTGACTGTACTGACTCATTTTATGGAAAAAGTACCTTGCCGCCAAAAACTCAGTATTACCTATAATTGAATATCCCTTCGGGATTATAGGCGTGAGTATATCACAGACTAGATAGGGATAAAGTGTATCTATCTACGGTGCAACAGACATCATTGAACAAGAGATGCACATTACGATTCGATTTTTATCAAGATCTATCAAGCGCATACGATTTATCGATTTTTGGATCGATTCATTACAGTTTTATCTTCAAGCCGATCTATTCAAGAGTAAGTCGAATCGAAATAAGCCCTTCTCGTCCAATTAATCTGTTATGATCAATACTTATTGAAGCAAAATCGATTACAAACAATTGCTGAAACTATTTAATTTGTCTACATTATTTATGTGCTATTATTTAGTGCTGACTAAGCGAATAAGAATACATTATGGTAATCGTTTTTCGTTAGGTAATTCGGTAGTTATTGTTTTACTCAGAACTCCATTTGAGCCCTCGCCTTTGGGATTAAATCCAGTGGGTGGCCCGATTGTATAAAATGCAAAGTTTGAAATGAATTTTACGAGATCGATTTAAGAGCATGCAATCCGATTTGAGAATCGATTCATAGGCAGAATCGATTCTCAGATCAGATCGCAAGCTCTTGAATCGATCTTATGATCCATTACGATCCAAACAAGCAAAAAATCGTAAACTGTCTAAATCAAAGCGATTGCGAGTGTGCTTCGGATTTAGGGTGCGGGTCAACTATGACGGACCACCACCACGGACCACCCAGGACGGCTAGGTACACCAGCCAGACCAAACGATTATTCCAAGAACCTTTATCTTGGCGGGTGGTGAAAATGGGATACAATGGTTTTTCATGGCTCAGCCAATCTATTTCATGATAATATTATTTCATTTTGTTTCACAGTTCATACACAATGCTAACAAAGGCGTACCGTGACAACTCTTGGAAAATAATGGGCAACCCCCTCCACGTGTGACTGTCGTAAATATAAACTTTAACCCTTTCAAGGGCAACGGCAATATATTTACCACCATGTTTTTGGGACATGTTAAGAAACCCTTCCTGTTATATTTATTTTTTAAAAAACCTGTAATTTTTACAATTTTTTACTATTTTCTCTAATAAAAAATACAAATGATACTTAAAAAATGATTTTCCTCATTTAATTTTTTAATTGCATAAGAAATTGTCAAATTGTTAGTTATTTACTTTTCCTAAAATGTACTGCCCGTTAAAGGGTTAAAGATTACATTAATGGAATAGCGAGCAGCGTCCTCCTGCCTGCTATCGCATAACTAGAGTGCGCGCAAGATAAGTCTGCGCGCGGCCGAAATCGGAACTAATCATGATCCACCAAAGTGTGTGCCGTTTTATTAATTTTGATAGTAGAACTACCTGATTGTAGGAATGTTTAACGGGAAAAATATGTTTAGCGATAAGAAAGTTAAACTTAAAAAGCGGTAATTTGAACTTTTGCGATCATGGCAACGTGTAGCACGCCCTCAGTCGCGCGCAGAGTTATCTTGCGCGCACTCTATAACTATACACTGCGATCACCAATCTTCTTTAAACATAAAAATGAATGATTGTTTGTATGTTTGTCCTCTATGCGCTCCTAAACCATTCATCCGATTGTGATGAAACTTTGGGAAGTTGTTCAGGGTAAGAAGCCTAATAAGAAAAAAATTGCCTTTTGTCGTTCCTAAACCATTCATCCGATTGTGATGAAACTTTGGTGAGTTGTTGTTCTGCGTAAGCCAACCAACGAACGGAGGTACGGTTTTTTTCTAAGAAAAGTGAGTGAGTGAATGAGACAGAAGACTGAGAGATCTTCGATACATTATAATGACAAAATATTGATAGATTGACGTTCAGGGGGCTTACTATGACGTCTTATGAAAACGTTCAAATGCCAGCCAGTCAATATCCGTTCAAAAGCAGGCCTGCTTCTGAATCGCTAAAAATCGTACCATGTCAGTACAAAAGGTGAACGACTATTCAACCAAGTTGAACGGATAAGCTTGTTTATGGTACGAAAAGTCTATACAAAAAAAAACAGGTGAACGGATTTCGTAAATGTCAACGTAGCAGCCCTGCCGCAGGCCTGCTCTAACGATGTCATAGTACAAAAAAGCAGGGCAGTTCAACTTCCAGGCAACTTCTGCCCTGCTTTAAGAGGTCATGGTAAGCCCCCAGTTGTTCAGCCAGCAGTTGATAACAAAAATTGGCGGTACGAAGTTCGCCGGGTCAGCTAGTCCCATATAATTATTTCTGAGTAGATATAATAGTAATATGTTGCAGCGGTCATCGGCAACAATTTTCGACAGCGCTCATTTACGGGCTGATGTTATGACGATGATTGTTTAAATAAATACATTTATGATTAAATTGACTACAGTCAACTACAAAGCTCTAAAAGTTTTAGACAACTCGTGGCAGTGTGTAACTGGCCTTTGATTATTTGCAGTGCCAGACAGCTATGAATACAATCAAAGAGAGTATTATTCTGAGAATCACTACAATAGTAACGAATCGTAATCTAAGGAGGAAAAGGGTACATTCCTTGAAAAGGTCCAACCAAATTCATCCGTTCATGTAACTTTCAATTAAATAACTCCAATATCAAGTTCAGTTTTATGAAATATGATTAAAATCATTATTATAACGCAAATATTTTGAACGACATTATATTTCACTTCAATACCTCTGTGACTGTGATGCTGATGCCACTATTACGGTATAGGGTATATCAATAACCGACTATTTCCGAAAAAATATTGGCAAATGGCAACACTGCTTTGGTCGCCATTAACAAATGTCCATCCGTTTCGGACTTTCAGCGGATTTTTATACACACGGACATTTAGGAAATAATTAAGTGAATCTCGGACACTTCGGACCTTGTGTAGTGAAACTGATGTGATTTATTTTGATATTGTCGTGTCTAAAGACTTCCATAAGTGCTCTATATTCTCAAAATCGCGGCCAATGTCAGCAGGCGTGTCAGATCAGGTATTAAGCATTTACACTATCTCTGTTCGATAATTACGTGTTGAAACGTATTATTGTATAGCTAATATTGGTGTTTTGTTTCTTGTTTCATGATTGTGGCGATCGTAGCGGATGAAAGGGCAAGGGAACCAAGGTAAAGATGGTATCGTTATGACGTTGCAAGTGTTTTCTCCGTAGGTGGAAGAGCGTACCGGTCGGCTTTACATTCGGTTCTCGCTATTGCGATGCTGCGATTAGCGTCGTAATCTTTTTAGCTTTCACTTTTATTATTTCTTGCGTGATTTTAGATCTAGAATAACGTAATTAACCATGTAACTGTGAAATGATGAATTGTAGTTGTATCTGAAGTGTGTGATACATGGCAATAATAAGTGTAATGAATGTAATGATTATTTTGTACACCTGTGAGGATGTAGGTGGGTAGCCCACCCAATCAACCCACAGATATCTGTCTAATATATCTTGAATCTGTACCGCCCACATAATCAATGGCTACCTATCCGGACTCTTATTTATAATGTGTCTGAGCTGCAGATATGTATTATTTTGTAGATCACAGTAAGTTGCCCAATATTTATTAAATTAGTTTCATTTCCAATATTTACACATCATTTTAAGTCTGTAATAGATATTACATATTTATACAGTTGTGTGGTGTTTATTTTAGCAAAACAAATCAACAAAATTGTACTTACGTTCTCTTCGTGAATAAAAGTCAGTTTCGGTATGTTAGAAGTTTCAAATTAATATACTAATGAAGTTAGCTTTGACCACACAATAATCACATACTATTTTTTTATGATGTTTCTATTAACCTTGGCTGGATAACATGAATGGAAATGTATTGGCAAAAAGAAGTCTATTAAATGATTTCACATTGACATTGAATATGCATTGGCTTTATTATTTGTTTCTAATTAGTATTGATAGTAATCACAACAAAGCCCATTCTACTAACAAATTTATTTAACATCGCAATCAAACTGCAGCTCAACCACAGCTATTTGACTTCTTTTGTATAGCATGTTAAGCGCCATGTGTATCCTTCCGGAAACACAAAGTACCAAAAGTACCACCTTCAGAAGCTGCATGTTTCCTTTGGGAAACAGGCAGTGCTTTATTCGGAGGCCAGTGTGTCCACCAGGAAACACATTTAAACATACCTGTGTTATTAGAAAAAACAGAATACGAATTAGGTAAAAAAAAAAATACAAATCCAATAAATTAAAAACATAGTTTTTGGACTTGGCGCTCAACGTGATAGAGATAACTGTTGAATGGTTGTGATTCAGCTTTGGTTCGAACTGCTGGCATTATTGTAGTGATTGGGTTCCGAAGAAAAACAATCCTATGATTTCCTTTATGTTATCAAATTAACTGATCACTAAACTTTCCTATCTTAGAATAACACTCTGTATTCTGTATTGACCTTACTTCACTTATTACAGATAGTTCAATCTATGAAGATGTACCCCAGTCCCCACTCGTTGTCTATATTGTTAGGCCCAGACTCCACCAAAGCGGAGATGTCTTGATCAACCAATAGGATTGCGATATTTTCAAATCTCTCCGCTTAGCTTCAACTCAAAACGAATTCCTATTGGTTGTTTACGAGACATCTCCGCACATCTCCGCTTTGGTGGAGTCCAGGCCTTACAGTGCTAAAGTGTTCATTATAAATTGCTATTGTGTTGGTTCTATCATACAATACTTGGATGTGTGCATATGCACACGACATACATAATATGCACACTAATAAGTATAAGATAATAAGAGATGTGTCCATACGCACAACGCCACCTCTCACAAATAGGAGTGGGGCGCACCTTTGTGGATTGAAAGCATTGTATCATAGATTATTACCATTATTCAATTCCCATTAAAAAGAACCATGAGAAAAAATTAAAGAAATTTTTATTTAAAAAAAATTGCCTTAACTTCTCCTAATCTGCTTTGATAATGCAAAATAAATAATATCAACTGCATTGAATGCTGGAGGGACAGTTCTATACAAATTGTTGTAAAAATTGTATTTAGTTTCCAAATTAATAAGTTGAATTACAATAAATATACCTAAATACTAAATATTATATTATCATTATTTTTCCTTATTGTAGTACCTACTGCTTTGAATGATTGTAGTCAATTGCAATTAATGATCTTTGAATTAAAGTATCATGCCTTGTCAGTCATTAGTATATAAACAAGTTTAAATTACCATCATTTGATAAAAACACTAATAAAAATTGATGAAAATGATCTAAAAAGTTGTTGATGGTGCGTGTAGTCCGCCAACCTGCGCCAGAGCAGCATGGTGAATTGAAGCCTGAACCCTTCTCATTCAGCCGTAAGCCAGTGATTCTACATACAAGGCCTCATTATGTTCCTTGGTGCTAACCATGAGTTGCTCATGAGAGATCACTGGTGACCACAGCCCTCCCAATGACCAATTGGTTATAAAGGTTCATAGAGGTCTACAAGGCTCCTTGTAAGACACCTATAGGTGGTAAAAGACTTATTACACTATTTGAATTTAGGAATCCTTAGGATTTAGGCTAAGCAATTCAGAAAGGCAGGAACTATCCTGATTGACTAATTAGGATCCTAACCATCCTAACTCATATCACACTTACCTACATTTTAATTAGGATTCCTAAATTCAGAGTAGTGTATCAACCCTTAAGGAGTTTCGTGACAGAAGTGGAAATAAACTGGAATTTCATAATATGTACTGCTTTTATTTACTTTACACATTGTTTTTGACTTATTGTACTATGTTAAGATTCATTTCTCGCAGAATATATTAATGCCTATTGCATACTTACCATTAGATTGATTGTAAAATGAAACCTAAAGTATTATGTTTCATAAAATCAAAATATGATTTAACTATAAGAAAATTGAGCCCTCTCGCTAAATCAACAAAGACTATAGCCGCTTGCAGTTATCGCGTTTGTAAGATGACTCATTCCAAACAAATCAGTGTAGTGCTTCCACATACAATTTGTTATGGTCTTAGAACATTTAAATAATTCGAGTAGCAATAGTGCACTGAGCAACATCCTTTTAAAAAAAAGTATAGTTTTCTAACGGCGGTTTTCTCTACTAGAGATAGAAAATGGACATAGTTCCATAGACGTAATGTTATATTTCTATCTCCAGTAGGGCAAACCATCGATAGATAGGTTATTGGTTTTGGCTGTTAGTGTATCAATTGGCTCCCATCAGAGCCGTAGCCAACCGAGGCAGTGCCCCAGCGTGACTGAGCATAGAGGGCCCTGAAACAAAGCTAAAGGGCCTCTATAAAGAGCTTCACTTGCTGCTCCAGGGCCCTGGAGCCTCTAGCTATTTTCTTGCCGTAACACCTATTAAATGCAGTGCGAATGCAAAAACAAATCACCAGAACACTTACTACAAAATCAAACGCAATCAAGAAGCTTCTAGGGTAACGTTACGGACCACAATAATAGTCTTGCACCCTCAAAGTCATTGCCATATAGCTGGGAAAAGGCTGGGAGGATTATGACAATG
Source organism: Amphipyra tragopoginis (assembly GCA_905220435.1). NCBI lineage: Eukaryota > Metazoa > Arthropoda > Insecta > Lepidoptera > Noctuidae > Amphipyra > Amphipyra tragopoginis. The sequence goes on from HG991993.1 coordinate 12,935,607, forward strand.
AGTATCGTCTTTTCATCATTATCATTCAAGGTTTTAGGAATTGTTTTGGCTGGCATGCCTGCCAGTCTTCCAAGGTTGGATATTAATAGCATAATGTTTATGATTCTAGTGACAAATGCACCGAAAGAGCAACATTTAGAGAGCGGCGGCGACGAGCTGGCTGAGGTGTCATGGCGCCACCAGCAACAACCTTCCTATGCGCCACCCATCTCGTCCGCGGCCGACCCCTACAGCGTGGCAGGTAGGTACATATGTTTCGATATTCTTTACCAAATCTTCCCCCCCATATAAATTAGTCAGAGATAACATTTCCGCGAAGTGTAGTTTGAATATTAGTCACAAGTAATTTTGATAGCAGTAATGAGTCTCGCGTTGTTTAATTTATGGGCATGTAAGTTCCTCTGTGAAGGAGCTTACACAAAATGCTATTTTAAAGACAAGGTCAAGTCATTGTAGACCTACTTATATGCAGATCCACGAAGGTACTGCTGCATGAAGTTCAAAGTTTTCACATTGACCACAATGGTTACCGACCAATTTAATGCCAATCTTGGCAATTGACTTTGAGAAATACATTACTTAAATTGATATTTTTGTGAATAGTAAACACTCTAATCAGTTTAGTTAGTCAAGTAAAGAATCTAAGTACAATGCGGAACTTCATTAATTGTCTTAAAAAATAAAAATGCTGAGGCTTATTGTCGATGATAAATGTTCAAACTCAGTCTATCAATTAAAAAACATCTTTTGTATCTTGTTGCTTTTTTAAGATCTTTATATAACTAGAAAATGGGAAATTTGTTTAGAGGTAAATATTTTTCCTTATTTCAGGTTATTACGGTACAACAGCACTTCCTTATCAAGCTTTTGGAGTCGGGGATGGAACTTGGTCCACCAATGGAACAGACCCGATGACATTCGGAGGATACAATCCTCACGATTCTTACGGAATGGATGGTAGCTAGTATTCATACAGTAACAAGAGAAAAGATGTCACTATTTTCACCAACTTACATTATTAAATATTCATACAAAAAAACGACAATACCTCGATGAATATCTTGCTTCTGTTACTTGAACCGCATCCATCTTTTGTGCCATCAAACAATTACTTTTACAACATCCAATAACCATTTACCCCAACATTTCCATAAAATCATATCAAATCATTTTTATAAATTAACCAAATTTAATCACGCGGCAGTCACCTAAAACTCCTCATTGTTGTACTTCCAGGTGTGTTTGGACCCTCAACAACACCATTTTCGACTGCTGCATTCGGACAACCAGCGTCGACTTTTAATTATTTTCACGGTAATGGCGACTATTCAACCTGGGGGCAACTCGGTCGTGCGAAACAGTACGATGACTATTACAGGGCTGACGGGCTCTATGTGCCCGACGGCATCAAAGCCGTCGAGACGGGGGTGCAATCACTCTCGCTCGGCGAACACAAATCAGAGAAGGATCGCCCTCCGGAGCTCAAGGACGTGTCGGGTGGTTCTCAACCCAAAAAGATGACATGGGCTTCAATCGCGAGCCAGCCGGCCAAGCCCGCGCCGTCCTCGCAGGGAGGCGCTGTTAAGAAGAAGGGCCCCGGCATGCCTCCACCACCAATAGTGCCCGGAAAGCACAATATGGACATCAGCACGTGGGACGCTGGCAAGAGCGCACCAGTCGTGACCGCGCCGCCGCCGCCGATGCAGGCACCGCCCGTGCCCGCGCCGCTGCCCATGCCTACCCAGGCGCCGACCGCGGCCCCTGCGCCCGCTGCGATGCAACGTGGGCCACCGCCGCAACACCAGCCGCCGCCCGCGTGGGCGCATGCTCCGCGAGCGCCGCCGCCGCACCAGGGGCACCAGGCGCCGCAGCCGCACGCGCCGCGCCCGCAGCTGTCAGCGCCGCCGGTGGCTGTGCCGCCGCCGCCACCAACCGCTCCACCTGTGCCGCACCCCGTGCTCGACGAGCTACGTGTCAAAAATGACTACAATCCTAAGGAGTTCGATCTAAGTGCGCCTCTAGCTAGGTTCTTTGTGATCAAATCATACTCGGAGGATGATATCCATCGCAGCATCAAGTACGAGATATGGTGTAGTACTGAGCACGGCAACAAGCGTCTCGACGCGGCGTTCCGCGAGCGCGAGAGGGAGGGCGGCGCCGTCTTCCTATTCTTTTCAGTGAACGGTAGCGGTCATTTCTGTGGAATGGCACGCATGACTAGTGCGGTGGATTACAACTCCAACTCTAATGTGTGGTCTCAGGACAAGTGGAAGGGACAGTTTCGTGTAAGCTGGATCTATGTTAAGGACGTTCCGAACGTGCAACTACGTCATATCAAATTAGAAAATAACGAGAATAAGCCGGTGACAAATTCTCGCGACACTCAGGAAGTGCCGCACGCTAAAGGGCTGCAAGTGTTACGTATAATGCACTGTTATTGCCATTCTACATCAATATTTGACGACTTCATTCACTACGAGAGACGTCAAGAGGAAGAAGATTCGCGCAAGGTTCCTCCACATCACAATCAGGACAATAATCGTGAGGATCATGACAACGGTCGCGGATACCGCAACAACTACCGTGATTATCGTGACAAGCGAGACGGGCGCGACGGTCGGGGGGAGGGTCGTGACGGTCGCGAGGGCCGGGACGGTCGCGACGTTCGTGACGGGCGGGATGGTCGTGACGGGCGGGATGGTCGCGAGGTGCGGGACGGTCGCGAGGTGCGGGACCACCGCGACGGGCGCGACACCAGGGACCATCGGGACTCTCGCAACTACCGTGACCCTCGTGACGCTCTCGACCTGGATGATGACGGACCTCGGGACTATAACGATCACAATGATCGCAATGATTCAGGGATGTACCGCGAAGGTCCCCTGTCGAATATGTATCGCGATCGTGATTACAACAGACCTCGCAAGGTTGGTTATGTGTTAAAAATATTGCTTGCTTGCTGCTTATTATGCTTTTATTGGTTACAAATAATGAGCACTTATTTTATAGTTATTTTTCAAACATTTGTCAAGCAACTGTGGCTAATAAGAGTGTTTTGTTTCAGGACCGGGAAAGTTCGCGCGGTCGCGGACGTCCTCGCAATTGATTGATGTGCTTGCTATGTGAAAACAATTTGAGGACTGGCTTCTCCCCATAGACAACTAGTAGTCGACTAATTGGTACCGCATTACATAGACGTATGTATAGTGGACATACATAGACAGGAAAGAGGAATTATGTCCTAAAACGACGTGACCGGCGGTTGTTGCGTTCCAACTTGAACAATTTTAATGTAACATAGATATTATTGATTGTTTTAAACAGTGCATCGCTAAAAAACTTTCAACAAATTAAAATGTGCTAAATAATATTCGTACTGGAAGAACGTTTAATTAAACAAACGCCTAGTGAACAGAACATTAAGTAAATACCAACAGTCGTCGTGTACTAGTACTGCACTAAATGACGATGAGTGGAATTGTGGACTTTATTTCAAATTTGTGGACTGAATCGATAAAATATAGTAATTTTTATAACTAGAAAATTCTGTGGTGAGAGGAGTTGATCCTACGGTTTAGGGACTGGTGAAGTTACAGAAACGTTGAAACAAGTATCTACACATTGTGCGCTGACTGAGTGTTGGGATACCTCGGCATCAAGTGTCTATGATATTCATTAAATGTATGGAAAGCTGATAATATCAGTGGTGACTTATAACTTTTATATTGCAGAAATTGTAATCAAATAAGGTGTGGACCTTTTGTATAAATTTTTTTATATCAATATAATGGACAGTTATGTATGAGTTCTCTCGTGGCATTGAGTTTAGTCTTACTCCATGTGCTAGCTTTACCTATTTTACTGATTTTCGATATGGCAATATTACATATTTGCTTACAATATATTTGATATTGCAATATCATGGAGTAAAATGTCACCTAAATATCTATTTAAAGTACTATGTGAACTAGTTTGAGAAGATATTCACATAATTATTTCTAAGTTGTAGCTATGTATGAATTGTTCCTTGTTGAATTTTTTTTACATGTGTACATAATTATATATAAAAGAACTCTTAAAATATTTTCTACTTTTAAGTGAAACTACAGTGTGACGAGAGAAATTTGATGACAAACAGAAGGAAATTTCCATTATAACTTGTTCTGACCTTAATTATATTTTTATTCATGTATCATTACTCCCCCACCTTAATTTTAAAGTGCCTTTTCGTTTACAATAAATAAAATATTTGGAATCTGTTCTTAATTTGTGTAGATGTCTAGTAGTAGTGCCACAATGGTATTTTATTAATACCTAAAACTAATTTCTAGTTAATTTTGCTAATGCATTCTAGTTATGTCTTTTGTTTTACATTTTTTTTAGTTTGTATTCTGTTTTAGTAAGGAAACTGGTTTCCTTCATAACATATGAAGAATTGATATAAAAATTATGTACCTTCTATATGAAATTCTCTTACTTAGAAGTGATACCGGATTAAAGCCTGTCATTGAAATTGTTAATTATTATTTTTATCCAGCCGCTCCTAAAATAGGGTATTTGACTATTATTAAAAATGTACAACAATTTAGTATTATTTTAAAGAAAGTATAGTAATGTAAAAAAAAGTTTAAAAAAAGAGGAGATAGGTACACGCTTTCGAAGCTTTTTGAGGAGGCATTTTCTGTCCTTGTCACGCGACACAGATTGTACAGAGATAATGTCAAAGTCACTGCAGTTTTTAAAGTGTGACGTCATCTGGTAGTATTGTTGTCTCTGTCTTGTGAACAATTTTAAATCGTTAGAACTTGGGCATATTTCATTGGTTTTTTCATTGTTGCTTATTATTTTTGTAATAATTTCGAGATTTCAAATAAAAAATAATAGTCAAATACCTTATTATCGTTAATATGTCCGTTTAATATTATTGTAAATGTTTTAAGTTATGTTACGAACAAATTATTTGTTATTGAGTTTAATTGAGAGACGAACACACTATATTTTTATTCCAGTCTATTGTTATGATTTATGTTGACTCTAAAGTTTATCGTAGCGCCGTCTCGCTTGGACTTTTATGTAGTTCTCATAAAGTACATCTTATACGAAAAGAATGCACTTTTCACCTAACGTCCTTCTGAAAGCGCCTCTGCCTTTAAATGCTTGCGCAGACAGGACAGCGACAGTGGTCAAGCGATTTGAGTTCTGCGTTTCGTCATTATCTTTACAGGAGAACCTTAAATGTTCAATAGACTGCGATAGACCACGCAAGGGTGCCTTCTGTAGGTACTTAGTTTTTTGCCGCCGATCCAACGCCTCTGCACCGCTTACGCGGCATCCTACGTGAGCGATCTAGAAGCGACGCGAAAACAACTAACAATCGATACATATTGAAGTGGCCTACGTGACCAAACGCACGTGAAGTGCGGTGCGGCGCGGCGCGGCGCGAAGCGAAGCGAACGCGATCAGTTGGCTTGATATTTTCGCGCGAACTGGATGCGGTGCCTTACAGTGCTACTGAATGAAGGCGGCGCGCGGCGGACGGTTCGCGAGCTCGTAGGACAAAGCCACCGCATCGCATTGAATTCGCGTGTCACCGCATCGGATTGCTTCGCATTTCGCGTCGCTTTGAACCGCCTACGTAAGACGCTGCTTATGACTAACTAGAGCATTGAAAAATGGACTTTGTTTGCTCCATAAAGTAAATTTTGCGATGCTGATCCGCAATTATAGTTGTTAAATGTATGAAACACAGAGTCGATTTTATAATGCTCTATTTAGAAACGAGACGGTGTGGGGTACCTAGTTATGAATCAGCTTTACTCCCCCCAGAATTCTATTAATTTACTATTCTGTGGTACATAAAAATAATAAGGCTGTTGGTGCTGTTAATACATTTGATAAAATGATAGCCCTGCTGTTACAATATTGGTTGTATGTATCTAGTTATTCATTGACCTATAAACTAGCTGAACTTCCTTATTCCATTGCTGACAAATTGTGCCAAGTCTTCTACATTCTAGGACAAAATACTCGACCTGTGGACATCGGTGTCTGGTAAGTGCTGCCAAGTGGCACGTATCGTAAGCCTCTCCTGTGAGCGTGAGCGCACTTCATATCGTCAGTGGAAAGGTAAAAAGACTAAAGCGCCACTATACCTACTTTACAGGAGAGCGTTTTAAAGTTTTTTTTTGAAGAAAAAAAATCATTATAACTTTTCTTTAAGAGGTATCTTAATGAAACTTACATACCAATGTTATGTGATTTTTTGCTATTTTTTGGTCTTTAAATGAAGCTTCTATCTCTACTGGTTCGTGAGATAGATGTCGCTTTAGTCAATATTCACTCATTATTTCGAATAACTTGGTAAGGCCAAAATACTAACCCACTCTAGATGCTTTTGTACCCACAATCGAAAATTACTAACAAGCCATCAAGTACTAAAAGATTACCAAGGAAATATACTTATGGTTCCATGTGTTGCATAAAATGGACAGCATAAATCACTAACAAGAATATTTACATTTAATCTTGTCCAAGTAAAATTACTTACTACTAATTAAATGCCATTCCGATTTCGAAAAGTTTCATGTTAGTGATACTATTCCTACCTACTGAAAGTGGTGGTTTCTTTTTTTTAAATGTTATTTAATTACCTACTAGCATGTAATTTTACTTGGGTATTAAATCTTTTTTGAGACTTTACGAGATGTGAAAAATCTTTAAATACCAATGCAGAAATATTGACCTAAACAACGGATTTAATGATTTTATGCAACACAACCACGTTGGCTGCCCCATGCAGAAATCCAACCATTCAAACTTTCTTATTCAGGATGTCGGCAGATCTTGAGGAGTAGAGAACCGATCAGGATCGAGTATGATATATTCCAGGGCTAATGTTCCTTGTGGTTTTGATTGGACTTAAGTCCCCTAAGTACATTGCTGAAGAAATCACTGCTGGGCTACCAGGTGGGGAGGAAAGGTCAAGTAATATCCCAACTCCTTTACATGGTTGACCCAAAACTGTTTGTCCTCACCGATTTGCGACTGATGGAGTTTCTGAAGGTAACTGAAAACTTCAGTAATTCTGTCAGTATGGAATTTGATGTGGACAAATATGCAGTTATGCATGAAACGTGAAGGAACATTTTGGGATCCCAGGGACTCCAAATAACTTAGATCTCTCTCTCCAACTGAAACATACACACACTTGGGTATATCTAGGTGATAGGCATCAGGGAGACCGACATGAAGCAATCGCTGTGGGAGAGCTTTTGGCCGCCTGAATATGTTCTAAAAAATATTTTATCGGGCGGAAACAAGATCTTTAACGGTTGGGTCAGTCTTGATGAATCCTTTGGCATACTCAAGTGGACTCAAACGATTCTTGATGCCTTGGATAAATGGTCCGTGCACTGATGATGTATATCGGAATGCATCACTTCTGTTTGTCGGTGATGTGGTTGTATATTCCGCGGAAGTAACATAGGGGTCGAGCCTTTTTAAACGCAAATACCCCTCACAACCGCGAAATGTATGTGAAGGATGGAACGGTTGACATTGTGGAGCATGCCACCGTCCGAGAAATCTATTCGACACATTATTTCCGGTTGTTCTTGTCTTACTAACGGCGAGTATTTGCACAGACATAACCTGGAGGCCAAAATTATTCACCAGCAACTTGGTCTGAAATACAATGTTGTACATCGTGTACCACACTACAAGTATGTCCGACACAGTTCTTGAGAATGTCAAATTATACCGGGATCGAGCTATCATCACCCACAGGACTGGTGTTCTCAATAAGCCTGATTAGTGATCGGTCAGAGCGTCACACAATGATTGTATTGATGTATTTTTGATGTTATTGTCCCTCATGATGAGAATTTCGTGCAACTTGAAAAAGATAAATCATGTATCTTGATTTAGCAAACGATGTTGTCAACATGTGGGACGTGGATTCAGCAGTCTTTGTGCCGATAGTTGTTACGGCTAATGGCCTAATAGTCAAGAGCCTCGATCAACACCGCCAAAGACTTCCGTTAGGCGGCTAGATCGAGCTTGATACAGTGCGCGTCAAGCCTATGTCTGTCTGTCTTTGTGTGGGCATCGTAGCTCCCAAACGAATGAACCGATTACAATACGGTTTCTTTTGTTTGAAGGCTGGTTATAGCCAGCCATCAAGCAAAAAAAACCGTATGGATATAGGCTGTTTAATAGAAAACAGTTCAGCCGTTTCAAAATGATCAGCTCTTTTCACAGTTGGAGTAGAGATTTCAACCAAACAATAGATATCAATTTGACTTTCGCTCGTCCGATTGACTTACATTTATGCAAACCTAGTGACAATATAAGGGTACCATTGAGCTGATTTTGTTTAGGATTTGGAAGGTTGTTAACACTTCTAACTTCGAAATAGCAGGCAGACTCAGTGATTTTGCCACATTTACATTTGTGTTTTTGACAAGAATGACTTTGAAGGTGGCTCAGGGAGGTTATCCGCCCTTCGCAATGACTAGTTGTAGACCCATCGTGTTTGAGCTCGTATGACTCGTTATGGAAAGCAGCTTCTCACCGCAATAATAATTAATAGTCGGTTACAAGGATCGACTGCCACATTACAAAGAAGGGGGTATTTTTAAATTTTAAATATTGACTTAATGGTGATAGATCGATCAGAGCGTCTCACAATAATTGTTGATATCACTGTTTCGCATGATGAGCACCTCGTGAAAGCAGAGAAAGATAAAGAAATTAAATATCAAGGCTTGGCACATGAGGTTGTCGACATGTGGGATGTTGATTCAGCAGTAATTGTGCCGATAGTAGTTACGGGGAATGGCTTAATAGCCAAGAGCCTCGACCAACACCTAAATAGGCTCTCGTTGGGTGGCTGGATCAACGGCCTGATATGGAAAGCGGTACTTCTCGAAACTGCGCGTATTGTTAGGAGGTTCCTCTCTCTAAGGCCCTGACCACCGGTAGCTTGACCCTGTTCCCGATGCTGGTGGGATACATTTTTTTATATTTATAAATGTTTTTTTTTAGAGAAATATTTAAAAATGAAAATTGTAAGTTTTTCAGTATCATTATTATGATAAATGAGACGTATAGCCTTTCGCACTATTAAATAAAATCTCATACCGACTACTAAATAGACTTCCTTATTGAATTTAGGGATATTTTTTTTTACTTAACTGCCATTCATTACAAATATTTGTAAAACGATTATTACTAAAACGCCAACAAAACTACGACACAATTTTGCAGATTTACTAACAAACCACTGAAATGGATTTAGTCTGAAGGATTAATTACTAATCAACATTATTTAGCTTAAATGAGAAATCGAATAATACTGATAAGCCATCGTTTCTCTTAAGTACTCAGATAAAAAGTATTTAAGCGACGTCAACCTATAAAACATCGAAAAAACGTCGCTTTAGTCACTCATCAATGTACTTACAGGCAAAATTTTGGAATGCTAAAGCGCCAAAAAAGTGCTCAGATCACCACGAGACCTAGACCAATCGACGCAGAAAAAAAATTGCAGTCGAACTGTATATTTAACTCATTTTGACCAAAAGTGGCGCTTTAGTCTTTTTACCTTTCCACTGACGATATGGAATATCTACATCACTAGATACGTCACGTCAAGCTTGCATTCCTCAAACTCCTTGGTAGAGATGAGATGTAGGTTAATATAAAATGTACTCTGTGGTCAACAACCGGTTGTCCGCCTTGCATCCCAGCTACTATCTTCAGGTCATCGGTCGATTTGGCAGGGGAGAGCCCTACGCTGCGTTTGCCGATTCGCTCCACTCAAGGACTTGTCTATTCCTACGTCTATCGGTCCACAGAGTACATTATTATTGACAAGCTAACTACCACTTTAGCTTACTGCGTCTGCCCATGTAGATGTAGGAGGTACTATTGTCTAATTAGACTATTCACCTATATCGTTATTTTGTCCTCTCATACGATTGGGTCGAGCCTATCTTCATTTACCAGGAGCCATTGCAAACCCCGGGCACCGGGAACCGGGTCACAAGAACCAGACTGGCAAGGAGTATCCTAAAAAGCTCTCCAAGATTAATCATTTAGGAGTAATGGAGCCCACACACCTATTTCTTTGCATATTAGGTACGCACGACTGTAGCGTGGCGGCACGTAGGCTTCTGCAATTCTAAGCTTGCTCAAAGATATCGTTACATGCAGAGCCGGCCCTACGAATGGAGCGGCCGCTCCAGGCGCCAAATCCCGGGAGGCTTTTTTTTTCTTTGGACTGCTGTGGATGGTCCTAGGGGACCATTTCTACGTAACCGGGCAGTTATTGGCGAGACCTGAAGGGTCTCCAGCCAATGTTATCCCAGGAGGCGCCTCAGTCAACTGGTATAGTATATTCGGGGCAAGCAAGGGGGGCGTATAGCACTACCCCATCATGAAGGGGGGCGCCATAATTGGATCTCGCTCCATCCTAAAACTTACCTCGAGCCGGCACTGGTTATCTACATGTGTAGATAGGGCTCATAACTAACGTGACCATACGCTTTGAACGGGACAGTCCCGCTTTTGAGCTGTGTCCCGTTGTCCCCAAAAACACAGAAATGTCTCGCTTTCATAAAACGGCATCCCGTGGCAATGAATTCAATATAATTATGTAGAACGGTCGCACATTTATTAATCGCTTCAGAAAACACTTTGATAATCTAGAATAACATCATTATTAATTAAGTCATGCCCACATTCGTATCAAAAAAACAAAATTATTTTAAAGCAAATTGCTCATAGAAAAATATACATAGAACCAGCCCAACAGACTACACTATATTAGTTCATATTTCCATTTTTTTTTTCAAATATCGGTACTTGTTTCTTCCTTGAGTGTGTGTTTCATTCTTATAAAAAATATTAAAATTTGAAGGCTTTGTCCCGTTCTGCGGGAAAAAAATAATGGTCACGTTTTACCCCTAAGCCCATAACAACTTACAAAATTTAGAAATATACTTTTTATTACGGTTACAGTGTAACTTTTATGCTAGTGATCCTGTTATTGTGGTGAGTGACATCGGCTATAAAGTCTTCCTATTCATTTGTGTAATAGAACAGGTAGAGTGCGCGCAAGATAAGTCTGCGCGCGGCCGAAATCGGAACTAATCATGGTTCACCAAAGTGTGTGCCGTTTTATCAATTTTGATAGTAGAACTACCTGATTGTAGGAATATTTAACGGGAAATTTATGTATAGCGATAAAAAAGTTAAGCTTAAAAAGCGGTAATTTAAACTTTTGCGATCACGGCAACGTTTAGCACGCCCTCAGTCGCGCGCAGAGTTATCTTGCGCGCACTCTAAGTAGGTGTATGAAAGAAGAAGCTGTTGACGAATTTTGGGTTTGTCGCCAAACTGCATAATCTTTGTTAGGTATAGGTGGTTATTTATTTTTGTGGTAAGAGAAGATAGTTTAAACATTAATAATTAAACACCTGCTTTGCCTAATCCAACTGATATGATAGTCCTTTAATCCTCGTAAGACACCAGTGGGAAACATGGAACAGTTCGTCCGGGGAAGTACCTACCTACTCTACGACGTTTGTGGTCTAGTGGCTCGAGTGTCGGACTACTGATCATGAGGTCGTGGGTTCGATTCCCACACAACACAAATATTTATTTTATGATGAACATAAGTGTTTGTGTTGGTCTGGGTGTTTCTTATAATTTTTACAAAAAAAAAGTATATAAGTATTACATCCATTGTTTAGTACCCATCGTAGAAGCTCTGCTTAGTTTGGGACTAGATGGTGCTGTGTAATAATGTCCCAAAAATATTTATTTATTTATACGTATTTCTGCCGACTAGCAGCATTACTATTTAGGTTGGCTGGTGAATTACAAATACAATGAGACTTCAAAGTTCAACTTTGTGTCTAAGCTTGGCAACGCATTAGCATTCCTCTTGCTGTTGTAAGTGTACCTATGCAGACCACGGCGCCGGCGGTAGGTATACGGTAATTTACCAATTCCTATCAGGTGCGCCGTCTGCCTATTTGCCCAACTAGGTATTACATTAAAAATAAACCGAAAACTGCCAGCTAAAATTGGATTGTAGGTAGAGGTCAGTGGTAGTAGTTATCTATATAGTTGCTGTAAAACTGATATTTAAACGCGTCTACCAGACGCGTTTAAATATCAGTTTTACAAATACAAATGTGAAATCCTTATAAAAATCTTCGAAAAGGCCTACACTCTGATGGCCTCTTGAGAAAACGAGTAGGAGGAGAGAACTCATAAAATATTATTAGACAGCATAATTAAATAAAAAAAAAAAACAAGCCATTCAGTTAAATAAACAGTTAGATGTTTTAAGATTATCAGAATAACACATTATTACAAGATTTTAGAGAATATTAGATGTTTTCGAACCTATAAATCAGAAGTCAACAGAAAGTGAAAAGTGACAGCTAATTTCTGAACGAAAACAGCGTTCCAAAGATAAATATAGATTTGACAAAATATTGGCATTTCTATCATAGCATCTCTCATTTCCTCTTTTCACTTTAGTATTGCTGCTATCGCTGTCCTGCTCTTAGATTGATGCTGTTGGTTGTATCATATCCGTCAACATGGAACACGCAGATTTGTGTTGGTTGAGTAAATTAAACAATTTATTTTTAAAACTCAATTGTTTTGATAAAAAATGATAGTTTCTAGTGTAAATTTTGTAATCAGTTATTTGTGATCCATCGGTACTATAATATGGTGCGTGAGTCACAGTGCTTTATAAACGTGTTCTACCCTGAGACTGGGATTGTTTGTTTGTGTGGTTTGTGTTCTACGACTTCAGTCGCGCCTCGGTTCCGTCAGTCGTCTCCGCGTAGTGTCAGTCGCAGTCGGTCGGCTCGGGCTCGCTTTGAATATCGTCTCGCATTTTATTTTCCGCTTTGTTAGTGGCATTACATATTACGAGTGATATCAACAAAACAATGTTATCAAACTGTATCTCTGTCAGATAATCGAATATCTAATGATAAGAACAATGTGAAGTCAATGTGACAATGACTTTATGGACTTTCGTTTTCGTTAGAGGAGAAAGACAGTAGACAGAATCAGTGAGTGCTGGGTTGGGGATATTTTAGTAAAAATGAGACATGCATTCAGTCGAAATGCAAAAAAGTGTATCAGTGCAAGTAGATAGTGATTTCGCTTTGTTGCTGCCGAGCGGTGTCTACGAAATAAAAAAAATGGAGCCAAGATCGAAGTTGCGAAAAGTGATATTCTTCTGTTTACTACTATCATTATTTGGAATGGTTGCATTTGGATACTTCTGCCCCGATCAGGTGAGCCCACTCATTATTGTAGTACACATAAATTCTGAGTACAAAAGGAAGTACTGTTTGTATTTCATGTTGACAGTTGCTAAGGTTTGTTTATATTTTATGATCTATAGCTATAACTAAAAATATATCTACTATCCCTTATCTTCTTTTATATACTTTTGTAACATAGTTATGCAAGGCTGTTTTCTTCAGAAACACATCTCAAATTGGAGTTGAACCAAAATTTTTATTTTACCAATCATCCGTAAAAAAATTATTAAGTAACATAGGTAAGTAATTGATTAAATTTTAATAATAAATAAAACTTGTGGTGCACACATATTATAGACATTCTTAAATATTTATTTCTGAATCTGTAGTAGGCAAGAATTAATTTTATCAAAATGTATAATTCCATTGTTTTAAATGCAATTACCTATTTTATTTAATGATTTCTGTAAACTTAAACAGTTTTCCATTTAGCCTGAAAGTATGTTGAAATATTTTAATAATTAAGTATTGCTAAAATTAATGATAATATCTATCTACCAAAACACTTCATTATGTAGCTTGTTTTGAAATAATTATCATAAAACTAAAATAGTACATTTTGATTAATTAATTAAAATTTGGAACATGCGTTTCTTATCACACTGTTACACATAATATTATGATAATGTTACAATTTTTAATATGATAACGTAACAAAAATAATATTCTAATTTATTTAGATATCATTGAATATTATTAAAAACCGCAGCAATTAATTAAAGAGCTATGAGGAAACTATAATTTGATTAGCATTTGTTTAACATTCATACATCTATGACTCAGAGAAGTTATAATATTATTAATGGCTAGTAGTAGCCGTTTATGAAAATTATTATTATTAGAATAAGTAATCATTATTAATTCATGATAGAATGAATTATGAATGAATGTATATGAATCACATTATGAATGAACCCTCATTTTCAAATTTAAATAAAAAAATTACTTGAATGGTACTTTCTGCTTTATTTTTAGTAATATGAATTACATGTACTTATATCGATCTAAATATTCTCTTTTTCTCGAAAACCAAATATTAATGTATCAAATACTAAATGTACCTAATTATCACTGGCTATCAAAATCAATAACTCCTATCAAGAAATACAATTAAGTGCCAAGTATTAGATCATTCTGTGTCATTGTTGCTATTAATTGTTCAATCATTTTTAACAATGGTTGGCAATAAAAATACATAGTATGATTATACTACTTAACACCCGCAATCCTAACTATAGTATAATATAATATTATAAATGCGAAAGTAAGTTTGTTTGTTTGTTACCTTTTCACGCCTAAACCACTGAACCGATCATCCTGAAATTTTGCATATATGTTGTCAGGTGTACAGAAACAGACGTAGGGTACCTTTCATCCCGAAAAAAAGTACTGTTCCCGAGAAAAACAACAATAACAACAATAGATGGCGCCACGTGTCTCTCGAATCGTGATTGAATTATATTATCATAGAAACTTTAGTAGTGTGTTCAGAGTTGATTGTCAAATTCTAAATTAACGCGAGCGAAGCCGCAGGCAAAAGCTAGTATTTAATATTGGTAAGTACATTGTATACTATACTTGCAGAGGTAGCAAGAGAATTATTAGTCATATTTACTATCCATGCTAATCTCAAAAGCGATATCTCAAAACAAATGTAAAGTTGATTCTTATAGCATCGGATAGCTTAAAGAAATATACATCCAATGAACGAACCAAATAGCGGTATCTTATTTAAAAAGAAAATATTTAATAAGCAAAAAAATCAATGTGTAAAGTAAAAAGAAAACTGTACTTACAAAACTTAAATTTTCTCGAAACTACCTTTCTCTGAGATACCGCTTTTGCATTTAGCACGGCAGTTTGTTTTATCCAAACAAACACACACACAGTCTGTTTTATCCAAACACACACATGTTGTACAGTCATAAGGGCCAATATGTACACATAGCAAAATACAAGAATATTTTTTCCATATCAATTGAATTTGTGAAATATTTTACATACCAACTATTTGTATACATATGTTTGCAGATATTATGTAAAATATCTTTCAAGATTTCCATTATAAATTAATAAACTTTAACATTTCTCTAGATGTATACATGTTGATGCTCATGATTGTACAGTATTAGATCAATGGTTGAACCTGTCTGTACATTTATCCAAGGATGTAAACCCAGAGGTTTTCCTCCTAGGGCTTTTTACCTTTATGACTTTTTGGATACAAAATATTTTTTTAAACTAAGTAAGCATTTTGGCAATCTTGTCGTTATGCAATGACACCATTCATTATCATTTAAATCTAAATTAATTTTCTTTTAAATATAATTTATTTTCATTCAAATCTAAATTAATTTTCATTTAATCAAATACATTTTAAGTATGATATGAAATATCAATAGCACTTCATATCTGTCAAATGTTTTATAAAAACTTTGGTAATGGTCCAAGTAAAAAGTAATAAATACATTTACAAAATACAACATTTAAGAAAATTATCATAATCATTTATATTGATAGTGTTTTATCATTGAATAAAATGTTTAGTAACTAACATTCACACTTAAGTATTCTGAGCAAAAATATCTTTACAATGAGGTATTTTTAAACTGTCTAGAGTGTCTAGCTCTCAGTCTGGTTGTTGTAACCCCCAACCTGTTTTACTTCTTTGCAAATCTAAAAATATTTCTCTTTCTTATCTAATCAGCTATGCAAATTGTAATATATTAATAGATAACTTCTGTAGATAAATCCCATGATTACATTCTTGCAATGATTACTTTAAAGTAGGTAGCTTCACTTATGCAATTTATATGACATCTGTATGACGGCCCTTGTATAATAATTATGTCTTAGGTGCCTATGTCATATGTATAAATACTAGGTACTTATCTACGTACATAGACAGTGATGTACCGAACTCTACTAATTAAGAACGTGGCGGCCATGCCGGTCGGTTTTTTATGAGTAGATAGGCAGGAATCGAGCAGGCCGGTCTGACGGGCCGCCCGCAAAAAATCCACACAGCAGGACTTGCATCCTCCAGTCACGTCAGACTACATGTTGGCATGAGATTGTAACATGTAACGATCAATCATTTTTAATAAAAATTGGTCCATTCGACCACGCCACGCCGCGAGTCGCATTTGACCGGTTTTTATGTAATAATAATTTCATATCTTTGTAAAATCATTTGGGACTGCTAATAAAGATATACTTTTGTTTCGACGACATGTTGTGAACAATATCGTGAGAGCAGCGGCTTAATAGACTCGTTGAATCGTGGGCGGATGGGTGTTACCAGTCGGAAATCAGTTTGTGATTTGAATAACTGCAAACAGTCAAGCTTGCAATATTGTTGTATGTAGGTGTCACGGGTGCACGACCTCGCTTCTATGTTTTCAAGCCACTTGTAGTCTTTTGCTCTTTGTTTTATATGATTTAATTTTAATCCGAATATCTTGTTACCGAAAAGTGGAATGTGATCTCAATAATTTCTTTTGCGCCATCTGTGCCAAGCTAATATTAATCCACGATACAAAGCTTTCTTCTCAACTGTTCAAATATAACTAAATATCGCCTTTCATACGTAAAACAATTAAATTCTTTTATTCGAGCATCCTTTTAGTCCATTTCTTTCTGGAGTAAGTACATAGGCCTCGTTAATTCCGATAAACTTGCTGTTACCAAGTCGGTCTTTCTGACCATCAAGCGTGAGACGGTAGCCTTCGGTCCTTGAAATACCACTTTCAAGTTCCCGTTATGGTCATGCGTTTAACATTCGAATTGCAAAAATCGAGACAAAGGATAAAATTGCATCTCTTTGCACGCAAGTTGCGTTTTGTAGTGTGTCCCTGCGGCCTCATATGGCGCTGCGAGTTGTCGTCGGCCGCTGCGGACCGCGCCGTGAATTGATAATGGACAGGATAACACCTGGACAGATACACCTACATCACTGACGTTCACGTATTCAGATATAAGGACTTTATTTATGCTAATATCCGCCATGTCTTGTATTTTTAAAGGAGAGAGTTTTGTTTGTTTCGAAATCAGTTTTTAGTACCCAGAATGCCCTATATGTAAGCGGTTAAGTTCTCGAAGTCTGGCTAGTTTTATTAACGAAGTGATCAGTAAGACTCCTTTCAAATACTACCTTACCGTAGTCATTGAATAAGCTGTGTTAATTACTTGCAAGTACTTCGTCTCAGAATTTGTAGTTATGTTGTAAGTGTTTAGCATTGCACATTAGCACAATTAGACTAATTAGACGGCGCCAGACCTAACAGTTGTAAGGATTATCCTCAGGTTAATACCTAGCATGTTTCATGGTTATGATAAATAATATCTACATCGTATGTGACAGCCTTAATGCAAGTAATCACTCAAATATAAGGCGACTTATCTTCAACGATTCCTGAGATTGAAAAGCCAGCCTTTCCGTGAAATTATTATTTTCGAATCCTATTACATAATTCTTAATTCGATAATTTGGAACCTAAACATTTTTTCTGCACTAAATACGTTCACACGCGATCGCCACATTAATTTTGTTGGCTAATACAACTGAACCTTGTTACAACATGTTGATAAACCGTAATGTACTTGACCCATATCGGAACTAGGTCTGACTTTTACAGAAATTCAGCTCGGAGCAAGAAAATACCTTAAAGTAGGATAAATATGTGCATTTATGGTAAAGTTAAAGCAGTTCCGAGGTGAACATTCAGAGCACGTTGCGGTTCTTGTTAATTTTGTAACGTCTACCCATACTTATGTAATTCGAGACTTCATTCGGTATAAGTCTATCTAATAAGCATAGTTATGTGCTACTTACGAAATATAGCAGTTTGAATACACTTTCATGTGAATTTTACTACTTTACGGAACAAGTTTGTCGTGTAAAGTTTGGGCGGTGACACTGCTGTTTGACAAGTAGGAAAAGATAACAAAACAATGGAAGTAAACAAGTGCCGCGAAGCTCCGAGGGGCTGTAGTTGACGATAAACTTCACAACATTTAATAACTAAATTCCTATATTATAAAGCGTCGTCGCCTGGCGCCGGATCGTATTTCGTAAAGTTATACCCTCTATTATACACCGCTGCCAATGCATCAATGATGTGTAATCCGCCGCGAAAACCTTTGATCGATGATAGCGTTACTTAGAATCATAATAATCAATACTTTGCCTCGATATAAATGCAATTGCTTTTACCGTTTGCCTGTCGAATAATACTTAAGTGAAGTACATTTGTTTTTGATTCTTTGTTGTAAACTGTTCTTTATATTTATTGTTTGCTATCTCGACATCTCAGTAGTCGTAATAAGTGGAGTAGAATCGTTGGGGTGGTGGCAGTGCTGATTGTAACTGTATATTAATGGGCCTGGGCGCTCTACCTACTTCATTAGGCGAACAAACAAGCGGGGAGAGTATAGACGCCCTTTATCTCGTCACCCTCTTACCCCCAGCGACCTTTAACGTAGGTCTAAAAGATATTAAAACATTTTCCCCTTTTTGATTGGATTTTATTGTAACGGAAACCATAAAAATATGCAGAGAAATGAGAAATAAACTCTGAAAATTGGGTTTCTTTAAAGAGGTTAAGGGCGCCTTTCGTGCGATCTACATGAGTCGAGGCGGCCGTTCAAAATATAGATACTTTTTATTTCTTCAACTTTGGATTAAAAAAAACAGGAAGCGGCATTAGGCGGGTTGACTTTCATTATTAAGTAAGTACAGTTACATAATTTTACAATGTGTCCTAAAATTGCCATTTCTTTTGAAAAGCTAGAAAACACTTACTTAATACTACTTATGATTTCGAGAACAAGTATCTCTTTGGTTTTCCCAACGCTGAGGTAGGATGCCATTTATTATACGAACTAATAAATTATTTGTGATAATAATAAACCGGTTTGGTGAGAACAATATGTATTATGATAGTAAAAATAGCTGTTGTTGCCAAGATAAGGTTTAAACTTACAGAAGTTTGCGTCATGAGAAAGTTCTGCTCGAATTTTCATAAGTATTTTAGCAGAGGGATGTAAGAACCACGGATTTAATAAGGCTTACAAGAGGTGTGAACGGTTTAAATGGAAGGGTAGCAAAAATATGGAGTAAAAGTTTTTAAATGCAAGCGATATTATGTGGATTTTCTAGCGATAGACCAGTGCCTCAGGACCAAAATGTACTTACATCATCAAATCATCATGATCATAATTGATTATCAGATTTTCATTACCAATTCCACATTATACGCCTACTCGACGTGTCCGGGGCCATGTTTATCTAGTATGTGCCATTCGCATTGGTTTATGCCAATACTAGCTGTTGCCCGCAGCTTCGCTTGCGTGTAATTTTAAACCCTCTTTAAGCCCCTTTTTAAATGTAGGTTTTAAATCAAAAAAGTCCGTCTTTTATATTTATTTTAAACAGTGTTTGTGCAAATTTTAAGTTTATGGGGTTACCCATGGAATAAGGGTTTTCATACAAACGTCAACATCCATTTCACCACATAAGGGGTGGAATTTCCAAAAACCTTTCCTTAGTAAATGCCAACGTTATTAGAGGTACACCTACTTTGAACATTTCAAGTTTCTAACCCCAGCGGGTTAGGCTTTGCGTTGATAGATCTTTCAGTCAGTTTCTCCCTTTGTTACTTCAAAAGTACCAGATTTTTCATTAAAACTTGCAACCCTTATTTCACCTCCTTAAGGTTGAATTGGTAAAAACGCTCAAACATTTATGTACCTACATTTATTTCTAACCAGAAACCCAATTATTTGGTATCATACTTTTAACTACGAAAAAACTTTCATCACTTATTTTATCCCTTAGGGGCAGAATGTCCAAAAACCCTCAGACATGTATGTTTACTTCTAACCAGAAGCCTAAATAATTAATTCCATGCTTCTTACTTCAAAAGTAGCACATTTCTCAAACAAACTTTCAACACTTATTATTTCACCCTCATATATTTCCAAAAAACATCAAACACGTGTATGTTTATTTCCCAGCAGAAACTCTATTATTTTAATGCATGCTCTTTTTAACTTCAGTACATAAATCTTTCAGCCCGTATTTCACCCCTTAGTGGTAGAATTTCCAAAAACCCTCAAACACGTGTATAATTATTTCTCTTCAAAAGTCTAAATATTTAATTCCATGCTTCTTACTTCAAAACTACCAAATTTCTCATACGAACTTTAAACACTTATTTCACCCCTTTAGGGGTTGAATTTCCGAAAGCACTCAAACCTGTGTACATTTATTTCTAACCAGGAACCTTAACGTTTAATTTCATGCTTCTTACTTCAATAATGACGGACTTGCATACAAACGTTAATCACCCTTTTCACCCCCTCAGTGGTTAAATTTCGAGAAATCCCTTCTTAGTGGATGCTTACGTTACAAAAGGAACCGACTTTCCAAATATCATTTTCAGTTAGTACATTTCTCTTTCTAATAAAAGAAGACAAACAATTATCCAATACGACTCGCGCGCCACCTATTGTACGTTGAAGGTACTATGTCAGAAACTTTCGCGTGAGTAACAACAACTATACAAAGTTTCAACTCAATCGGATGAACGATGTGAATTTTTATTTAAAACCATCCGATACGACTCGCGCACCACCTTTTTTATTACGGTGATGGTACATACTATGCCAGAAACTCTCGCGCAAGTGTCAACAATAAAAAAACTTTCATCCTCTATTTCACCCTCTAGGGATAGATTTTTCAAAAACCCTGAAACACGTGTATGTTTTATGCTTCTCACTTCAAGAGTACCAGACTTCTTATACAAACTTACATCCGCTATTTTACCCCCTTAGGGGTTTAATTTACAAAAACGCTCACACACGGTCATTTATTATTAATCCGAAACCCTATTATTTAATTTCATGCTTTTAACTTCAAGAAAACTTTCACCTCCAATTTCACCCCCTAGGGGAGAATTTGCAAAAACGTTCAAAAACGTGTATTTATACCTAGCCAGAAAGCCTATTATTTGATTTCATGCTTTTAACTTCATAGAAACTTTTATCCTCTATTTCACCCCTTAGGGGTATAATTTCCAAAAACGGTCAAACAGGTGTATATTTATTTCTAACCAGAAGCCGAAATACTTAATTCCATGCTTCTTACTTCAAAAGTAACAGATTTCTCATACAAAATTACAACACTTATTTCACCCCTTTAGGGGTTGAATTTCCGAAAATCCTGAAACATGTGTACGTTTATTTCTGACCAATAACCTAAATATTGAATTTCATGCTTCTTACTTCAAAAGTACCAGATTTCTCATACAAACTTACAACACTTATTTCACCCCCTTAGGGGTTGAATTTCCAAAATCGCTCAAACACGTGTACCTTTACTCCTAACCAGAAACCTTAATACTTAATTTCATGCTTCTTACTTCAAAAATGATGGACTTGCATACAAACGTTAATCACCCTTTTCACCCCCTTAGGGGTTGAATTTCGAAAAATCCGTTCTTAGTGGATGTTTTCGTCACGTAAGAAACCTACTGTCCAAATTTCATATTTCCAGCATTAGTGGTTTAGGCTCTGCGTTGATGAATGAAATGTCAGTCAGTACCAGTCTCTTTAACACGTGTATGTTTTATGCTTCTCACTTCAAGAGTACCAGACTTCTTATACAAACTTACATCCGCTATTTTACCCCCTTAGGGGTTTAATTTACAAAAACGCTCACACACGGTCATTTATTATTAATCCGAAACCCTATTATTTAATTTCATGCTTTTAACTTCAAGAAAACTTTCACCTCCAATTTCACCCCCTAGGGGAGAATTTGCAAAAACGTTCAAAAACGTGTATTTATACCTAGCCAGAAAGCCTATTATTTGATTTCATGCTTTTAACTTCATAGAAACTTTTATCCTCTATTTCACCCCTTAGGGGTATAATTTCCAAAAACGGTCAAACAGGTGTATATTTATTTCTAACCAGAAGCCGAAATACTTAATTCCATGCTTCTTACTTCAAAAGTAACAGATTTCTCATACAAAATTACAACACTTATTTCACCCCTTTAGGGGTTGAATTTCCGAAAATCCTGAAACATGTGTACGTTTATTTCTGACCAATAACCTAAATATTGAATTTCATGCTTCTTACTTCAAAAGTACCAGATTTCTCATACAAACTTACAACACTTATTTCACCCCCTTAGGGGTTGAATTTCCAAAATCGCTCAAACACGTGTACCTTTACTCCTAACCAGAAACCTTAATACTTAATTTCATGCTTCTTACTTCAAAAATGATGGACTTGCATACAAACGTTAATCACCCTTTTCACCCCCTTAGGGGTTGAATTTCGAAAAATCCGTTCTTAGTGGATGTTTTCGTCACGTAAGAAACCTACTGTCCAAATTTCATATTTCCAGCATTAGTGGTTTAGGCTCTGCGTTGATGAATGAAATGTCAGTCAGTACCAGTCTCTTTATATATAAGAAGATCACCAGTAACATGCGAAGCGCGATATAATTTTGTCGTCGCGTTATTTCGTGCCGACATGAGAAAATGTGATGCAAAATTATCTCGCGCTGCGCAATATAATATTGTCGTCGCGATATCTCGTGCCGAGACGAGATAAGTAATATATGCCGTATTTTGTCTTGGCACGAGAAAATGCGACGACAAAATTATCTCGCGCTGCGCTTATTAGCCCGCCGGGTCGTCTGCCAATCTAGTAAAATGAACCGATCAGTGCAATGCTTTTCCAAAAATCTGCAAAAAGGCTAAAAGGACGGAAAAAGATTAGATTAACTAGAGTCATTCTATCTCACGAAGACCGGTGTTGTGACTTTAATGTCTCTGTCATAGGGTTCAGTTACGAAAAAATTACAGGACTTCGTGAAATTTAATAGAATACCTACGATACGATAAATACTGTAACCATGATAATTTTACCAGTTAGACGCGGACAAAATTATTATTTTTATGAAGCGATATAAAATACGATGACATTTAAAAACAACGGAACGTAATTTGTACGAGTTCCAATAATGTTACAAAAAAGTTAATTTATATAGCTTTTTCTCCGCGTTAAACGGATGACCTCTTTTGATATTCAGATTTCTCTCGCCTCAAAAGTGAGGTTAATTTGAGCGAGCCAACTCATTACCTTTCTTTTTTAAAGGGCGGTTGCGTAACCTACTATCACTCCATGTCGTTGTGGAGAAATTGACGATGGAGAATGATATATTTTCATGATACATAATAATGTAATTAATGGATTTCAACGGTAATTTTTGCCTCAAGCGAAAAGTTTGCATGTGCATTTTATTAATGAACAAAGGAATATTATCAATTTGTAGAAAAATATACCGTGTATACTTATTACATAATAATAAAATTGTAACGAAGCAAAAAAAGTTCATTGAATATTATTGAAAAATAATAATTTCTCTACGTGTACTTCTTCTTCTCTTGTGTCAGCACGAGCTATACGAAAATAGCTCATGTTGTGGTGAAAAGATTAGCCAGTCAGCAAGGTTGGTAGCGAGGCTGACTGCCCAGGGTGCGCCGGACGTACTTAAGTATCGTCACTCGTGGAGGCTCTTTTCATGCACCCCAACGTGCGTGCATTCTACGTGTACTAGAAACGATCCTGATGCCGAAACAGAAGTTTTTAGAATTTCTGTCTGTTTGTCTGTTTGTTTGTCTGTTTGTTTGTATGTTTGAGCTTGACGCGAATACTACTGAACAGATGAAGTTGTTTGGTAAAAAAATCCGTTAAAGAACGGCTCAGGTTATAGGGTACAAATTAACGCTATTTAATGTGGATGATGAGCAGTAACCTTATGGTAAGGATACACGGCGACACTGACATTCGACACAATGCAATCGCGACATTGAAATTAAACCAGAGCTAATGCGCAACTCAGTGTAACAGCGATGTACACACTACGACACTCGGTGTCGACACTGAGTATCGAGTGTAATATGTCGCCGTGTATCCTTCCTTACCATTATGTTTCCGTAGACAAAACCGCGGGCACAGCTAGTGAATAAATAAAGCAAACTCTTACCACGTGTAGGGTTACCAGACGACAGGAATTTTCCTGACATATCCGGAATTTTGGCCCTCTGTCAGGGAAACGGAATAACTGTAATCGTCAGGAAAACACACAAGTAATAAAGAAAATATCAATCATTCTGCGCACATTTTGAAAATCTCGCTGCCTTCACATACCATATAAAACGTTCAGTCAACATTTCAGAAAGTTTACTGAAAAGTCAAGGACATTGTCAGGAAATCTCATTATTTGATCTGGTAACCCTAACCACGTGTAGCCTTGCGCGTTGTAGACACACCCGACAAAAAATCCATAAGCTAAAATACAGACCTAAACGTAAAAGAGAAGCTTATTGGCCCGTTATTTATGAGAAATATCCACACGCATAATACTTGAGTAATATTTCTCATATATCCCGCAATGTGTGTTTAGGCTTCATCCAAGTTACATGAACCCATCCGCCCTCAATATCAAGTTGATTTTGATACCCGTTTGTAGGGGTCAGAATAGATGAACTTTGAAGGGCCAAGAGCCCTCTCATCAACCTTTATGACAAATATGAATCACAAAGCGATATCCCTTAAATAAAACAAGTTTTAGACATTTCATTATGTTATGTTAATTTGCTCTTATTATGAGTTTACGATCCATTTTTGTTTGCAAAATTTATAGCCTCGTAAATTATTACAATAATAAAACTGATATGGCGTAGTAATCTATTATAATGACAGGAACACATTAGAAGCTGGTCAATTAAAGCAGATATTTTGATAAGATATTAATGAGATAATCTATCTATAATGTGTTCCTGTTTTTACTTACAAAGTAAAAACAGTGGATATTAAAAAAAAACCGGCCAAGTGCGAGTCGGACTCGCGCAGAAAGGGTTCCGTACCATTATCTATAAAAACGGCAAAAAAATCATGTCTGTTGTATGGGAGCCCCCTTAAATATTTATTGTATTCTGTTTTTTAGTATTTGTTGTTATAGCGGCAATAGAAATACATCATCTGTGAAAATTTCAACTGTCTAACTATCACGGTTCATGATACAGCCTCGTGACGGACGGACGGACAGCGGAGTCTTAGTAATACGGGACCCGTTTTACCCTTTGGGTACGGAACCCTAAAAACAGCATAAATTATCTGTAAAACAGTCTGCTAAGTGCCTACTAAGCTAAAAGTACTGAGCTGGTACAATCAGCGACAAAAGTAGCTGAACATTTAAGTTTTCAAAATGGCGTTATTTGAAAAATTAATTGATATAAAATATAAACTTTAAGATATAGGTACTCAGAGTTTTATCTAGAGTTTTTGCAATTCGAAACGTTATTATACTTTTTTGGAATATTCTGTAGTTCGGCTGTCCCATTTCAAAACCTAGTAAGGGCTTAAAACGAAATTTTACAGGAGAGCGCATAAACGTTAAATCGGTCAGCCTTTGAAAAGTATTTATGTTAGGTAAAACCATGTGGTTAAAGTGACTTACTAGGTTTTAAAATTATCACAGGCAGTGAATGGTACTTACTAGGTATCGATGCTTAAATATATCTGCTTATTATTTGAGTTTTCAACGCTGGTGTTTTTGTATTTGGTAGAAACTTTCTAGGTTAGTAAGATTATGCAATAAAACGATTTTAATAAAAACTGTCCCTTACTATAATTTTGAAATGGACAGCAGAGCTATTTAGTTAAAAACTCGAAATGTTCAGCTACTTTTGTCGTTGACTGTATAGTCAGAATAAAACGCGGTAAGCGAGCACTAAACCGTCGCATAGTACACCTAAGTAGGTAAGTAGTATAATATTAGTACAACAAGCACGTGTCATTTACTACACTACCTACACGTTTAAACAACAATCAACGAAGCTGTAACACTAAATACTCAAAACGTGTTCTGGCCAAATATCAAAAGAGCCACAAACAACACTTTCGTTACGTGGCATTTTGAAACTGGCGAAATGCGGTTTACGTGTCTTTAAAAGCTCTACGTATTAAGTTAGGAGCAGTGAGCGTATCCGTCAAAGAAAAAATGATAATTTTGTGAAAATTTTGGTCCAGATCGTCGGCCACTAGTGAAAAAGTGTTATTGACAAAAGAAAATTTTTACAGGAGACGGGAAAAAACCGTTTACTGAATAATTTTGTAAGGAATTTAACTGTTTTTTTTTTGTTTTATTATAAACTTGCTTTTGCCAGCGGCTTCGCTTGCGTTAATTAAGCTCAAAAAAACTCTTAACACACTGCTAAAGTTTCTATAATAATATAATTCAATCGTGATTCGAAAGACGCGTGGCGCCATCTATGAACGTTATTGTTGTTTTTCCTCGGGAACAGTACTTTTTTTCGGGATGGAAGGTACCCTATGTCCGCTTCGGTACACCTGACAACGTCAATGCAAAATTTCAGGATGATCGGTTCAGTGGTTTAAGCGTGAAAAGGTAACAAACAAACTTACTTTCGCATTTATAATATTAAGTTAGGATTAGGATGAACCATTACCTACCAAAAATCGTGTAATTAATCCCTACTAATATTATAAATGCGAATGTAACTCTGTCTGTGACGCTTTCACGCCTAAACCGCTGAACCGGTTTTCATGAAACTTGGTACAGAGATAGTCTGGAACCTGGAGAAGGACGCGATAGGCTACTTTTATCCCGAGAAATACGCGATAAACGACATCCACGTAGGCAAGGCAGCGAGCGACCTCTAGTATTTATAATATAATATATTACATGATATTTACATGAATTCTCGAAAGGATATTATTAAGTAATACTCGTTTTTTTTCCCAAGAAAACGTCTTAATTCGCGTTTTGTCAAATGCTAATACGATATTTTCTTGGAAAATATTTTTATTGTCATTAAATACGGGGTTATCAGCAGATAAACTGGTGCATTGTTCATAGTCAACTTCTTATTTGCATTCAAATTTGACCCAGCCCAGTCGTAAATATGGGTTGCGAGGTTTTCTTGGTTAATAGGACTTATAACGTGTTTGACCAAAATTACTATTAACGAGGTTTTCACTGATCGCCGACGATATCACATAAAAAATGTTTCTTATCTTCATTATTTTCTTGTCATCAGGTGTGCGCATTGTCGCCTCGGGAGCGAGTGTCCGAATCCTTGGCTCTCTCGTACGCCGAAGCTCCTGGGCGGCCGCTGCCTGACGTCATCGTTCAGCCGGGTCTCTCCTACGATGAGGTCCTTCACGATGACTTCCGATTCGACCTGAACGCCCATGACGTCATGGTCTTCTTGCACATACAGAAAACTGGCGGAACATCTTTCGGGAAGCATTTGGTCATGGATTTGGATTTAAAGGTTGGTAACATAACGTCGCCAATAAACATTCTACCCACATCTCGTCAAGTACACCTGTTTCTCCCGTTTTGCTCGTAGGTGTCTAGACATACAACTTTGTGGGTGAGCTGGAATGCCCGTGGGCGATTTAAGGTTCGAGTCTGTTAGATGTACTAAATTGCAATTGAAAGCATTAAAGTTGGCTCGCCTACACTTAAAAGTTCAGATGGCGATTGTAAAGTTACAGCCAGTTACAGCGGATAGCAAAAAGAACAGGCTTAGTGTAATTCCAATATTTTGTTGATAATTCTGTACTTTTATCAAGTCAAAAAATTTACATCAAAAATTCGGTCATGTTTGTTAAAATCTGAGTGAATTATAGACTGAAAAGGGCCTCTAGTAACTTTTGAATAAGAAAATCTGGTTGAAAAATGTCTGAAGCACGTGACAAACGTATGAAATGACGGTGTTACACCTGGATTGGGCTATTAAAGCGCACGAGGTACGGTGACACGGCAGAATTGGTAAAAATGCCGAACGTGTTAAAAGAAAATGCACCGTCACTCTCGCGACCTGACTTCCTGACACTTTGTACCAGCGCCTACTTCTTACAAATGTTACAAATTAAATTACACATTTGGGTACCAAGGCAGTTGAAATCCTCGAGTTCATAAACGCGATTATGTCAAACGTCGGCACATAGACGTAAATGATAATGGTACTGTAATTAGAAGCGTCGTGGCTGACTCTTCAAACATTTAAAGCTCTTTGTGGATGAGCTTTCAGACTTAATTAAAAATGAATTTTCAGTATCGATGCTGGGCAAAGTGCGCGCACTATAATCCGAAAAGAGTAATTGGATTTTTTTTATTTTTTCCGCTGACTTAATGTTAGTTACGAAAATTGATGGCACAGCGTCTGCCGTGATAAAAATTAAGCTTTTCTTGATGAAACCTGCGCGCTATTTACAACCGGAACTTTTATAGCCTAGTACTCGGATCTCGTAAATTTTTATTTTATTGCTTCTTGCAGATTAGGTTATACTTATAATTTGATTTATTTGTTCATCGAGAATTTGTTCCGCAAGCGTCTAAGTATTTTTGTGGATGTTGTAATTTTTTAGAAGCTTTTCTGTTACCCATATTAAAAAGCAATATCGAGATCCCCTGTATCGTATCTCATTGATATTCCCCCGTAATAAAGCCGATTTGAATGTAAATTGACACAAGTAGCTACTGCTACGATAGCCTTCGTCTATAAAGTGTATCATTTCTGCTCGTGTGAGATAGATTTCTATTCATGACGGAAACCGAGCAATTCGCGTTGGCGTGTGTTAAGAATCAGAAACAGGATTTATTTATAGAAGTATATTTATGTACCCATTAATATTAATTTAATTTAGGAGTTTTCCGTTTTGTTGTCCTGTTACATAATAGATTCTGAATTGTAATTAAATTTATCTGAACAATTTTAGGTCCGTAATATTTAGTTATCTTAATTTACATGTTCTCTCACTGTACAGCGATAATTAATTTCCGGGAATCGACCACCGAAATTGAATCGAATCGTTATTTGGTTAATTGAATAAAAACAGGCGATATTATAATGGATTGGGGCAGAGGTCAAAGATAAAATGTAAAAGATCCTCTATACGCAATTGCCTGCGCACGTACGCAAACTTTGAACACTTTCAATGAAACGCCTTTCATTCGCTCTTCTCAAGCGAACAATTGAAGAGGTCTGCGATACAGTGAATGAATGATATTCAGCGTTATTATATGTATAAGTTTTATTAATTTTGTAGAGACATCCATTGTGTAGATTTGTGGAGGTATATTAAATTCCGTCTGTATGTGCCGACGAATATCGTATCTTTATCTTCGGAGAGCTAATGTTTTTATGTATGACTGACGTAGACACTATTTTTATCTGTTCAGTCTAGAAAATATTTTCGATGATCTAGTAATTCTGTTGGGTAATGTCGTCTTCAAGCATTGACATTGACTTATTTTAGTTCCATAGATCGAGCTCATTTCTTTTCGTGTAGGTAAATCCTTTTAGCTCGTCCATATGTCGGAAAGGGTATGTTTGTAAATGTTCGTTTTCTACGTTTTTCAAAGTCATTGTGTGGTTGGCTACGTGTAGATATGTAGTTTGTTCATATGTTCGCTCCAAGGCTCGGAGCGACGCGGTTCAGCCGAGGGCTCGTGTTTTCAACCGCAGTGTAAATATTTTAACGCTCCGGCTGTTCGGCCCTCCTCTGCCTACTGTATTGGGATGTGTTTCTGAACAAAGCTTAAACGTAAAACGTTTTATTGGATATGGTATTCAAACTTTTCATATGAGCTTTTTTCATATAATTCCCAGCTGTTAAATGGATTTCAAAAATAACTGCCTCAGAAATTTATTTTGAAAACGCGCTGTTCTTTGTCAGCGCCTTTATACATTTGTTGACAGAATTATTAATAGGTGTTCAAATTGGCATGTCTATTCTATGCAAAATATTCACGAACACGATCATTTTGTAATTGCCTCACGCTTCTATTTATAGGTGAACATTAGTATTCAAAAATAATAAATAAAAATACGTCCCAATCATCGGTTCCTCATTGCTTCTTTTATAGTTTCGTGACAGGGTCCCAACAAAGGATGAATGTATTCCGGTACCACGGGTCCAACTTTAATTCTATGTGCATAGCATACGTATTATGTAATTCTAGCTACCTCCTAACTGCTTTGTTTCAACGCATTACAATGTACCACTACATGGTCTGAAGCCATTGTTAATTCTACAGCATTTGCTCCGCTTTGAATAGTTTTGAACATATAAATAAGCTTTATAAAAATTGCGTGTTAATAGCGAAGGTTTATTGTTTTAATTTTGTTAAGTACGAGTACTCGTATACTCTTAAAAGCATCTGGAAACAATCACATTTTTAAATGTGTCATTTGGGTTTTAAAATAAAAGTTAAGTCATTAGTAGCAAAACAACAAAGAAAATAATTAAATAATCAAAAAAGCTAAACATTATTTCTGATTACTACAGACACCAAAGATAATTGACTATTGATGGCTTGGAATTTGGAACAACGACAGACAGTTTTTTTATAGGAAACAAAGACAATATCGACAT
This sequence comes from Amphipyra tragopoginis, assembly GCA_905220435.1. NCBI lineage: Eukaryota > Metazoa > Arthropoda > Insecta > Lepidoptera > Noctuidae > Amphipyra > Amphipyra tragopoginis. The sequence continues at coordinate 12,966,461 of HG991993.1, forward strand.
TGATTAAATCTGAGCGAATCCAGCAATATCTATCCAAAGTTACGTTCAGCGCTCAGAGAATAAAAACAAATAAAAATGATTAATCCGGCCGTTGAAACGAACGAGCGGTTGTACGCGCTCCGTCTAACAGTCATATACTACTCGCAGATAGAATATACTATCTACTAGTAGTATAGTCTGTGTTATTCAACATTGATGTTGGCTCAGATATTTCAGTGCTCTTTTAGAAATGAGACAGCCAATCAAGAGCCTTTCTTTCTATTTTTCATGAGGTATTCTTCCGACTACAGTGATCGATTAATAGTCTAGTTATTCGATATTGAGGGTCTACTCCCTAAGCACGAAATCCGTGGTTTCGGCCTTAGTTACGAACGTTTCCTACTCCCTATCACCTACGGACATACGATTATTTCGGGGCCCGAACTAAGAATGAATGACAACACGATTTGACAGTTGTCCCTACTAATGCGCGCGACATAATTTTGTCGTGCTTTCTTGTGCCGATACGAGGTAAAGCGACGATAAAATTATGTCGCGCTGCAAATGTTAGCCCGGCAAGTCTTCTTTCTGATTCTCGCTTGGGTTGATTTGAAATCCTTCGTTGATTTCGAATCAATAGTGAATTGATCTACCCTTCTCCTTGACCTAATATTCCCTTGTGTAAAATTTCATTACGATCCTTTATTTCCTTGAGGCCTGATTGAGAAACAAATTAACTTTTACTTGTTTATTTTACTGAGTTTGGATATTTAACAGCTTGATCTTCACTGTTACATATTTTTGATTTCTTGTAGAATGTTAACAGATAATACAAACTCTGTACTTATAAAGGGTCTGACGCAGAATGTGCATTTCTCAAAATGACCACTTGACGTAAAATTTCGCAATAGATGCACTTCTCACAACGGGCACTTCTCAAAATGGCACTTCTCAAAATGAGCAATTTTCAAAATGTGCAAATTTTGTCATTTGTGGTTAGGGATATGCAAAATGATCTCCAAATAAAATTCTTTTCTTTTTCGTGAAACAATAAGTACATAAAATACTTATCAAAAAGTAAAAGATTTTTATTTGGAGATCGTTTTACATATCGCCAGTGAAGTTCTAACAGTGCGTACATTTTGTGACAAAAACAGACAACACTGCAAAAGCCACAATATTACTTGAAATGAAAAAGATTATTAGGATTTTCAAAGGTTTATTAAATCATCAAAGAGTTTATTTGTAATGATAATTAAAAACAATATTGAGTTCAGCTTAAGTTACGCTCGTTTTAAATAGTTTTTTCACTCTCTTGTAAAGTAGCCATTTTTGACTTCCGCACTTTTAGAACTTCACTGACGATATTACAAAATGAACACATTATTGCTTATTTTGAGAAGTGCTCATTTTGAGAAGTGTTAATTTTGAGTAGTGCCCATTTTCAAAAGTGTTAATTTTGAGTAGTGCCCCTTTTCAAAAGTGCTCATTTTGAGTAGTGCTCATTTTGAGAAGTGCCCTTAATGCGAAGTGCACCTATTACCAAATGTACATTTTGCATCAAGTGCTCAATTTGAGCAGTGCACGTTATGCGTCAGTCCCGTTATAATGTAGGTATCTTTACTGGAAAGTGTACGTTGCGTTACGAGGTCCGTCGATTCTTGAAACTAATTGTCGTCTAGCTTTCCCTGTATGTAGCTAACGTTACCTTGTTTTAATACCATCATTGTATTAGCAAGCATTCCTACTTCCTAGAGTACTCACTGTTAGTAAATACTGGTCACTATTTACCACTAGCGGCGAATATTTACTCGTGTACAGTCGTGTAATTTGGTATTTGAGTGTATCTCGCGCCACTTGCTCTGCGGACATCCGGGCCGCTCGCTTCCGTCCTTCTAATTTACTCTACGAATTCACCATTCAGCTTCATTACTCGTGTAGTGTTGTAAATGTACGTATTTAATGCTTTGCCTTCGCACAGATTTGTTGTGGAGTCTCTACAATTTATGTAGGAAGCCTGATTGTTATCATCGTCCTCGTCCACCCACTAGAGTACTGCCAATAATAACTTTAGTAGAGTATTGTTTCGTTCCAATCTTACTGGGTTTTCTTGAGGTTATTTTAATCAATAAAATATAGTGTGAAGTCATGGCTGACGCTCTTTAATCTCTCCTGATAACCTTAATTATTATGCTTTTCTTGCACGATGTAAGCAAATCTATAATATTGTTGACACTTTTGTTTTTAAATCTTTCGTTAATAAACTAAAGGTTTGAAAACAAAAGTGTATATCTGTGATGTGATTACAATAGCGACTCAATTCAATACACAGATAATACAACAATTATAATTTCATTATAAGCAACAAAGTTCCTAACTTCTCACCCTTAGTTTCCAGCACGAAATAGAAAAAATAAGTGGAAGTGCCCTATAATATATTTCCTTAGTACGAGAACCAGTGTCGCCAAACTGACATAACAATTATATTGAAAGAGATCAAAGTTTTATACTTTATCCACCTCTGTGAGATACATTTTACTTCCTGTTATCATTTTTAGGCGTGATTTTAATATTTTACGTATGAGTTTGAGACGTCGTTTCACAGCAGTGCAATTTTGTAAGAATCTCACCTCGATCGCGACTGTCAATTAGACACTTGACGTGACGTGACACAGCGTGGATAACAAAACTACGCGTTATTGATTATACTGTCGATTATCTGTGTGTTAATATTTGCTTCTATTATCCATGCTGTGACATTATGGATATCGAGCTAACAGTCGATATTGAGGTGGGTTTCTTACAGAATGACACTACAGCTCATCGCGTGAGCCAATTTATAATTGTGATACACGCGCGATAGCTGCGTGGCACTACTATTTGCTTTTTCTATTCCGTGGTATCCAGTACCAGTTTGCTCGGTATCAGGAGAGACGTTCTGTTTTTCTTTAATTCCCGGGATCGGCGACAAACAATTTTTATTCACCCCTGAAAGCTCTTTATACAGGAGTACGCACACACCACGATCGGTAAAGTATATTTGAATGCGATAAAAATGTTCAGATTAAGTTACGAAGCATCGGTGTGTGCTTTTCATCCGATTTTCGTAGAGTCGCGTCTCGGTCTCGGGGACTCGGGCGATCGTTCGCTCCGTGCGTCCGCTCGGCACGCTGGTACAGCGATACCGATTTCACTGGTAATTTCCGCACACAACCGATCCCTCTTCAAAGAACTCACGCCCAATGGAGGAAATGAAAATCCCTCTCGTTTAAATTGTACGTGAGGGAACGATTTAACTTTTGTGTTTAAATATACTTAATAATTTATTGGTGATGTATCTGGAAAATATAATTTGGTATTTGATTTATTCTTTTTTGTTTCGTATTTTAGTATACGTAGCTAATATTCAGACGAATGAGCAGAAGAGAGATTTCATCCATGTAATTTATAATTTGACTATTGTGTTGAGTGTCGCATCATATACTTACTTACATCGCGCGCTATTTTATTTACTTTTAAATAAAGGCCCGTTCAGACTACGCTATACTATTTCGCTTTATAGTATAGCATATTACGTCATAAGCTATAACTACAGGCTGTAAACGAATTTGTGTAATTCCTTCAAACAGTGTAGCGAAATAGTATAGCGTAGTCTGAACTGTGCTTAACATAGATCTTATCTCGTGTCAGCACGAGCTATACGAGAATAGCTCACGCCATAGTGAAAAGATAAAAAGCATTTGTTTCATTTTTTTTGCAGAGACCATGCAACTGTCAACGAGCGCGAAAACGGTGTCATTGTTTTCGGCCGCACAGCAACGAAATATGGCTCTTTTCGAGATACTCCACCGGCTGGAAGTAAGTACCTGATAGAAAAAATATTTCATCGCTGTCATGGTAAAATTCAAAATGTTTAAAGCACTCCATTCATTTTTTGTTAGCTCACGAACATATTTTTTGTTAGACGAATAGCTCAGCGCCTCCAAGCTGTGTAAACTGCAACACGTGTCTCATTAGAATTCTGTGTTCGACTCCCAATGGCGACAAAGAGTTGAAGTCATACTACAGCGCGATAAATTCATGTCGTGGTAATTATTTCGGGCTCGAAATTTGAATATGAATTATTATTGTGCCGGGCGCGGAACAACAGGGACATTCGATTACATCAGCGGCGCCGTCGACGACGTGTCCTTGGGCGGCTTGGGCCCATCGCTAGCCTTTCCTGTTTTGGGCATGCAAATGTTCCGAATGTACATAAGTAATAGGTACTTGATACACTGGACCATGCAAATCACCTCTCCCAACTATTGTCCGCCGCCCTTGGAGATTATACGACTGGTCGAACGTGGTTAGCATCGCTGATTGAAAACGAATTTCGATTCGATTACCGCTCACAGTATACAGGGCTCGTAAACGTTTGTATGTGGTCCCAACTTATATGTAAGTAGGTAAATATCTAACGCAGACAATGTTTGTGGCGAAGGTACTAGGTGCTTGGAGATAGTCATAGAAATAAATGGTATGGGATAATGGATACAATCTATTTGTCGGGTCCGCCTCGACGGAGCATTATCATGGAAACGACTTTATTTGTGAAATCTACCAAGACACATAAAAACGAGTACCTATCTAACTATACCAAGATAGAAGTAGATAATAATATTGTTAGTCGAGATATTCTCTCATAATATTTGTGATATTGATATCGTAAGTGTTTAGTAGAAATAACGTTCATTCAACATCGTGCTACATAATCAGTATGGCCTGAATTAATATTTCGCGTGCTCTCATTTGATTTTAAGTCCCGTTAGCTCGCTGATGTATTGCTTGCTCTTAATCCTTTAACGATACGTTCTCGATAAGCGATATTTATTTCGAAACTTTTTAGCAAGAATTCGCCTTAAGCACGTTCAAGTTGATCAGGTGCAGCAAGTTGAATGGGCGACGTTTCTAAGACGTATAATTCCCGTAGAACGGCGCTACGTGTCACGTTGCGAGTGAACTACGGTCGCAACGTGCATACTTCGCGTGCCAAGAATTCAGCACTGTGACTGATACACGAATTATACGATTTAGTCTCTTCACTCAAAAAGGAATACCAGTATACTGGTACTTTATAGTCTAAAATGGTACTGGCTAAATTGTTATGACAAATTAAATCGAAACGTTGATGACACCTGATTTACAAACGCGCTTGTGAAGCAATTGTTATATTGTGAGTCGTTGAGTATATCAATTTTGTCGCGTCCTAAACTGTTGACATCTCATTGCTATGCCGGTTAGCAAGCCGTAAATTAACTGTCCATCACGTGGTGAGCTCACTAAATAGAGTTACCGGCGCTGACCACGGTGGTCCACTCAACACTAGGCACGAGTACACAGTTCATAAACGTAGCCATCCGTTTTATTGTTACGCAACTGGAAAAATTCAAGGTATGAATTAATTGTAATAAATGTTCGAGTTCACACCCACTGGCTCAGTCTGGCTCGCACCGCGACACACAGATGTATTTGATCATAATTTATTGTAGCAATTCTGTACAATTTTTTTAAAAGCTATCTGGATCTTGTCAAACAAGCTTTTTGTCTGGGCTTTGTCCCTATGTTACGTTAAAAGTAATTATATATAGGCAGTTAACTTAATGTTTTTGCCTGTCGTCATGAAAAGTATCTCCATTTTTGTTGAGAATGTTTGTCTTATCTGAGGGAGAGCGCAAAATAAATTTCGTTTGATCAATTTGCAACGAAAATAATCTTATTTCTTATACCCTCCTCCCCATATCGACCGCATTCAGGCGGGCGTTATCGCCCGAACAGAATTTTTATTGGACCCAAAAATATTATCTATACGGCGTACTTAATTTACTGAAGGACAGTAAAAGACACTGCTAGTAGACACTTTGAAATATTATTTTTTATTCTAGCCGAGTCACTTTAATACGTATTCTCGCAGAAGATTTAAATTGAAAATAAAATTGAATTGAAATTTTATATGAACAGAAATATTTATATCGTTTACGAACAAACAATTTCAATTTAAATCTCTAGACACCTTTAAAATGATTTATCTTTTTGAACACTCTGTTTATTGTTTACATGTATTTTCAACATTTGATTACATATAGGGTGCGTCATGTTATTCTAAGAAGTGTTTTGACAGGAGTCACAAAGGGTCATTTAAATTTACACGCAAGACGGATAATGTGTTGGTCTTGGATTAGGTTAGGGGCCACGTAACGATCTATTCAAATAGCCGGCAACTTTGAATATTTTATTCATTATGCTCGACGCTTCTCTGACACCGAAAGAAATATGTCGCATTCAACGTCAAGAAGTCATCGTTCAGTAATTGATTTTATGCATTTAATAATTCAACGAAGAATGTTCAGTGTTGAAGGGAATTCAAATAATAAGACAAGGTATCTTAAACATAATGCGTTTCTAAGTCGTTAAGAATTTTCTCACGGGGTGATAGGTGGCTCTGCTATCTCTGATGACTTGTAAGCTATTAATTTGGTTGTCGTCGACAGCACCGTTGGACCTCCCAAGTAGTGTCGTACGGCGGGAGGTCGCACTCTTCCCTTATTTGACAAGTTGTTACCGTTCAGAGATTAGGCTCATTGTACTCTAACGTCTCCCCACTAATGCTCTACACATTACAGTTTGGGTAAACAGGCTCCCTTAAATGGCGGGGCTCTATTAACCAGTGGTTCAAGTAAGATATATTTTTACTTTATATGGGATTAATGTCAGATTAGATCTGGGTCTTTTATGATTGAAGGCCATCTTGAGCACCGACCTGATTGTTGTACACAGTGTACTTCATAATGTTTATCATAATCCTGTGTGGGTGTTTATTTATGCGTCAGTAGCTGCTCTACAATCTTTGATTCTTTGTGACGCTGTCATTTAAATAGATTCAGAAGTATTGTAGTTTAATAAAAGAGATCAAAGATACTGCTTTGTTATTGTATCGTCATGTATGAACTTCACATATCGTCGCCTTAGAGTGAAAATCTCGGGAATACATTTGGTCATTGCACGGTTTTTGTGGGCTTTCACGTGGACGAAATCGCAGGCAAAATCTAGTTAATTATATTTATTACGAATTTCATATACCCAATAAAGGCTTAATTTTAGCGCCTACAAACTAATATCGCATAGCGGCTCTCTTGACTTGCTGACGATTCGGACACAATATATTTGGACACAGTGTCTGAATTGACACATTATAATTTCAATATTTTTTTTCATTGATGATTCGCACACCAATAAAATAAGCTGTTTTGTACAGCCAGATAAAAAATTCCAGCGGTACCTTAATTGTAGAAACCCGTCCTCAGCCCGGCCTATAGTTGTAAAAAAACAGTTTTTAACCGGCTTTTAACGAAAGCAGCCGTTTTTATTTTAAAACTTTTTTTATCTGACTACACTAAACAGCTTCAATAATTTGATGGTGTCCGAATCATCAGTGAAAAAATTATTGAAATTAAAATGTGTCAATTCGGACGCTGTGTCCGAATATATTGTGTCCGAGTCATCAGCAAGTCGCTCTCTTATATAGGACCTATAGGTACGTTGAGATAAAATAAAAATGACCAAAATTGCATTCTCGAGCTTGTCACTCTCGACGATATGTCAACGTAACATGTGAGTGAAATCATTTCACAGAACTTCTATTAACCAGTTATTCGAGCATGTAATCGGTTTCGAAACACAGGGCTTAGTTAGCGGCTATCATAGCTGTCATCTAATCAAACACAACACTAGCCTGCAGTTACGCGGAACACATTCCACTAATAGCAACGTCAATATTAAAGTGGTATCACAATTGCTGTTTCAAATTGCTGTTCGTTTTAGCGAGTTGTCTGTGGTGTATCACAGAATAGTACGTAAATGGAGTGAGAAGATTCAAATTTCGACTGCACTCGCCAAATTCTTGAGGCGTGCGGGGGGAATAGAACTTCTGTAATTAGACCGGCTTCGCGTCCTGAGTATTCTGTTGCGGTGATACGTGACGGCTCCATTTGCTTCCTCCTCTTTGGTCTTATATCTAGGCCTCAATCCATTACATCGTGCGATAGCCGGTGCGCGGTTATCGCGCCATCGTAAATTAACTCAAATTATCTGTCTCCACTCGCAAACATTGTCGACTCTCTGTCGGAAGCTGCCGCTTTGTATTATAGCTGTGTTTCTAGATTAATCACTTTGCATGTTTGTAATCTGAAATGTTAGTTGAAAATTCTAACGTTATCTTAATGCAAAATACGAATCGAAATTGTAAATTAATAAGCATATTTTACTAGCTGTACCCGGCATGCGTTGCAATGCACTTTTTCCTACTTACTACCTACCTACTACTTACCTACTACCTACCTTCAGAAACAGAATCAAAATAGTAACAAAAAGTTATAACCATTTTCATATATATTAGCCTGTAATTGTCCCACTGCTGGGCAAAGGCCTCTTCTCATACAGAGAAGGAACGAGCATTGATCGCCATGCTTGCTCACTGCGGGTTGGCGATTTCAGACCATAAGACCATAAGTCATGCATTTTCATGCATGCCGTAAACAAATGAAGAATATGGACATACTGAGATAATTTCGTTTTTTTTTATTTCAAAATTTTCTTTCATAAGAACCTTCGCCGCTTACGCGTGATGCCGTGACCAAGGGAAATAGGGATTCATTTTTACATACCTACATAGGTTTAACTTTTTTTTGCGATTATTAACTCTAGATTTCTGTTTGAAGTTGGTTCTCGACTACCAAAAAATACAACTCGCAGCAAAATAACAGCATGAAAAAAATTGTTTGCAGTTTTAAAAGTACAGTAATTGGAGAGTCATTCATGCCAGAGGATTCAGATCTTTTAAAATATGAATGTAAAAAAATAAAATCCTCGTTAACAAGCGCATTCGTCATAAATGCTTCCCATTCAAATGTATAAAATGAAATGTCATTTTGAAAAGCATTCATAATGGCACAAAATTATGAAGCCATTACCAGTCCGCACGTATGAAAGAGCTTCTGAACTCAACGCAATTCGCGGTCGTTTCAGACAGACCCATTTATTAATTTGTCTAGACAATTGGCACATGTGATATAAGTGCCTAGATGTGATTACAAGCATTTCTGTCATTTAAATTCGATATTGATTTCGCCTTGAGTTTATTGAAGTCAATTCTATACAATATTAAATCTGTGGAGAGGTTTGACGGTTAATTGAAGACGTTTAAAGAGGGTTCAGTATATGTTGGTGTTGGTAGATCATGGCGGCGCTGCTTGCAAAGGCAAATGTCAACAGTACGGCATATTATAGTTACTTATACAAGGTGTAACATAAATAACGCACAACCTTTTAAGGGGTCACTGTACTCATCATTATGAACAACTTTTACTATGGGACCAAATAAGAAATCGTGAAAAAAAAATCAGGTGTTCCCTACATTTTGACGAGTTATGCGAACATAAATGTTGATTACAGCTGATTATACAGTTGATTATAGATGACAGCTGATTTTTTTTCGCGATTTCCCGTTTGGTCCCATAGAAAAAGTTGTGTGCGAAAAAAAATCAGCTGTCCCTACATAAAATTTATGTTCGCATAACTCGTCAAAATGTAGGGAACACCTGTTTTTTTTTCACGATTTTTTATTTGGTCCCATAGTAAAAGTTGTTCATAATGATGAGTACAGTGACCCCTTAGAAGTTGTGCGTTATTTATGTTACACCTTGTATATACCCTATTTAAGGAACGAAACAACAAAGTGTAAACATTTGACTACTCTTACTAAAAAGGTTTTCTTAAATCTGTCAAAACGTTAGTTTCTAACAAAAAGAAATGATGAGATGTTACTTAAAACACTTCTTCAAGTTTTGTATTTTGTATTGCCTAGTTTCGTAGGTATATTTCACTAAAAAAGCACATGGTAAGATTGTTTATATTTATTTAGTCCTTTGAATAGGGTATAGTAAAATATAGCTTGATACCTGGAGCCAAATTCTACTAAGAACCGCAAACGAGCTACAACCGTTAGTCAGTTTTCGTTTACGAAATCTGACAAAATGTTTGCGTTTAATTTTTGTTGTCAAACAGTTTGATACTTGTTGTAAATGAAAACTGTCTGAATGAACATTTCGGCTTCGGTTCGGTTGTGATTGATAAACGGTTCCGTTAGTAGAATTGGTCCCTGTAACAGTTCTCATCGAAATCGACAACATAACTTTGGACAAACGTCTCGATAATACTTTCTGTTTTTCATAGGGAAATTTTGTCACTTTTTTTTTTTTTTTTAAGGAAAACTTTGCCCCACACTAAGATTTCTCTTGTATCGTGGGTGCGTTTACAGACACAAATCTCACAAACAAACGCCCAGACGCGAAACAACCATCTGTAGGCCATACAAATTTTTGTTCCGTGTGGGAATCGAAACCACGACCCGTAACGCAGAAGCCAATCGCTTAGCCACTGCACCAAACGTGTCGTCACTGAAGTCATTATTGATAAAAAAAACAATATAATTCACACTAAAATTACACGTTATGAATCACATTGCATGTCACTGACAACTATCGTAGATATTTTACTAAAATGATAAGTAATTTAAATATGTTTAGCACTACATAAATGTATTTAGCGCGTCGTCGTTGTGCAACCGGGCTAAGTATATTTAAATTTAGTTCCTTATTTCACCGCCTGTCGAGATATTCTTGGGCACTGTATGAAAAATAATTTCCGGGGACAGAAACGGTTCGTAGCCAAAACAACAATTTGTTTGTACAGCCGTCTGATATTTATTGTTCGATGGGTTTTATTGGGGAGGAGTTTTTAGAGCTTCGGAAATAAACTTTTGTATGTATCATCATATAATGTTTACAGTAAACATTGACGTTGGTTCCGGAATAAATATAATAACACTGGAAGGGTTATGAAGACTCTTTTCTGTTGTAACCTTTGTACATATAAACACGCGTAGTGTGTAAAGAGAGAGATGCATTTATATCGTTCGTTACCTAATTTGCGTTATCGCGGGTGCGCTCAGCCACATCTAGGTTATGTTTTCATAATTAAATCGTTAATGTTTGCATATTTGGGCCACATGTCATTAGTTTAACCTACTTGCAGTTGTACTGATTGATTGAAAGACTCGAATTTTATTATAGTTGTGACAATCTAATAGGTCCGATTTGACATCTGTCAAAATACTAGGAGTAATGTTAACACTAGTAATAATTACTCCAATGCGTGGCGTTTAGTTTCATTTTATCAATGGTGCGCTATGTTCAGATAAATAAAAAGGCGACTCTCTTTAAGATTAAAGGCGTGCAACTTCTGTACACATTCACATCGTTAATTCAGCCCTCATCAAGCTGTCTCCCACCCCTAAGCCCCCGCCAGCAACGCCTTAAGCCGAGGTCCGAGTCCCACTAGGGTCGTCCTTAGTGCTGTTGTTGCAGGTAGTCATGATGTTAGTGTAGTACAAGTAGTTAGCTTAGATTAAGTATTTTACTTCCCCCCATTGGCTGGAGACCCTTCAGGTCTCGCCAATAACTGCCCGGTAACGTAGAAATACAGCAGTCAAAATGAAAAAAAAAAAACTTTTCACATTTATTTTGTCCTTTTATGCAAACGTCAAATCGGACCGTTGTTCGAACTGTAGTGTTCAGAGTAATCCAAGATTTTTGATATGACATATTAACTAATAACTAGCTGTTGCCTGTGGATTAATTCATTCTAGAGGAACTACTGCATGTACCCGAATAAAAGCTATATCCTAATCCATGTCATGGTCTACCTGTGTGCCAAATTTCGTCCAAATCCGTTCAGTCGTGGCGTGATCAATTAACAAACATACAAATTCACAAACATCCAAACTTTCACATTAGTATGATCTTAACAGTAAGTATTAGAGATAATGTTAATTTAATTATTCCACCTCACTTGATTGTAGCCGTTTAAGTAGGACGCCCATGAGAAGTGGTTGTTTACGGCCTCAATGAAATTAATAATAAATGTTGCCCTTTGCTATTTTTAACCGACTTCAAAAAGAAGAGTTTTTTTATTTATGTACGCCGATTTCTGTGATGTTTGTGGATTTATGATCGGAGTAGGTAATTATCTTTTTAGTTGGTGCGGTATACTCGCGAGTTTGTCCCACATTCATTTCATTAAGATTGGCTGTGTAGTTTTTTTATACAATATTATTAGTTGTTTAAAAATTAATTACCTATACGACGTTTTAGTTGTAGTAGTGGTAGCGGTCCACGAATTGGTACACTACTGTAATTGTAATTTGTGGCACTAAAAAGCATTAAGTACAAAAGTTAAAAAAAAAAACGAAAGGAGTAAAATAATTACCATACTAGGTATAATAACAGTTTGAGAAGTCGATGCCTACAATTTGGTTCCGCATGTATTAGCACCGACAGTTTTTTTGTTCTTTGAACTTTCTATTGCTACCAGTCATCAATATTCACGTCTAACTTACACCCGAAGCTGACATGGTTTTAAATAAATAAATCTGTTTTTACTTGTTTCTGTGGGAATTATAAAAACCTCGACCACTTGCCAAGTTGCGCACGTTTCGAGAATTAACTATGAGAAATGGATTACCATGACAAACTGGGAACCTGTCGTGAAGCACGGTTGTTGGTTTTTGTCCCCGACACGTAACGGTAAGGTTGCACTTGCAGCCGCGCTTCTTAATGAGTGATTTACGTTACCTCCTAGCTCACACACGGCTTCGGCGAATATTCGTGCTGTCGTTATGAGTATGTCCATGAAATAGAATAAACCTAGTAGAAGTGCCCTTAAAGAATAGAATACCTTTATTTGCACAAAATGTAGGTTACATAAAGATGGATAATTTAACAATCAGTGCCAGATACATTTTATCGCTTTGCGACATGCAAATATAAAAATACTAAAATACAAGTTCAGTTTGGATATCAGCAACATAGTTACACAGCATGAAAATAGTAATTTAACTTATTTAATAATTCTGATCACTACATAGTATAAAACAATGTCGCTTCCCGCTGTCTGTCCCTATGTATGCTTAGATCTTTAAAACTTCGCAACGGATTTTGATGCGGTTTTTATTAATAGATAGAGTGATTCAAGAGGAAGGTTTATATGTATAATACATTGCACCCGTGCGAAGCCGGGGCAGGTCGCTAGTGCTAAATAAAATGATTTTTCTAATAGCCATTTTTTTTAGTTTTTTTCTAAATCTATTTGAATGCAATTGGCTGGTTATACTTCCTGAGAACGGGAACCGGTGTTGCCAAACGAACAAAAATTATATTTAAAGATATCAAAGTTTTTTACTACACCTCTGTGAGATATTTTTCGTCTTGCTATCATTTTTACACGTCAAAATTAAACAATAAGGCATGATTGTAATATTTTACGTATGAGTTCGAGACGTCGTATCGTCGTATGTTTATAGAAAGTAGCTAATCGCGTGAACCAGTGTATAATTGTGACTTGTGATACACGCGCGATAGCCGCGCGGCACTTCCACTTGTTTTTTATTACGTGATTATTTATGTTCCATACATTCGTCAAAAATCTCATACGTTTCGACATCGATGTATTGTATACCAACATTCAATTGCAAATGGTTGCTAAAGTCATGCTGGCTCCAGTTAAAACACAACTCTTGTAATTAAATCAAGCTTTACCTACAAAATGATTACGTTTTAATTAAATAAAATAGAATAATCTTTATTTCGGTTATGTAACATCCATAGTTGGTCATTAAAAAAGAGACAAAGAAAGATCTGTTAGTAAATAAAAGAAAAAAAAAACTTAGTATCTAGTTACCAGTTCATTGTTCGTCACGCATCTTTGAACAATGGCATTCAACAAAGAAGAGTCGTATCTCCCTGCTATGGTCTTCAGGATGGAGTTGGAGCTGGCCCGCACTCTGCAGAGCAACGAGGCAGATCTCTGTCTGACAATGGCATGAAAGCCATCGACGTGTGCCTGCGTGAGCATACCAGATGCACTACAGAAACGGGGCAGCCCCATCAACATCCTGAAACCGTTATTATAATGGACCCGTAGGGCGCTGATAGTCCGCTGAGTATAATTGGTCCATAGGCTGCATGTTTTGAGTGCGATCTTCAGTACGCGTAAACTAACTTTGCCTCTATGATGTAAGGAACAGAACGCTCAAAGCCTGGTTTTAGAGAGGCAAACTTATTTTACGCGTACTGTATAAAGCGTTGACGACGTGTAGTGTTTCTGTGGACAATCAAGCGCAACTTTACTTTTAATTGACAGCTGGTTTCCTAATGTTCATGGCGGCTAGAAGGCTCACTTTAGTTCTTGAAAGTAGCTTATATTAAGATTTTTATCACTCTTACCACCGGATTCTGAAAGGCCGATTCAGTGCGAGAATGAACTTATCAGCTGTCAAAACTCATGTCTATGATGTCTATGTGTGATTGGTTGTTAGTATTTGTTAGACCAATGAAATTCGTTGACAAGTGATCTATCTATCTTCTATCTTTATAAATAAAAAGAAAATTCCTGACTGACTGACTGACTCATCAACGCCCAGCCCAAACCCTTGGACCTAGAAAGCTGAAATTTTGCACAGAGGTTCCCTTTATAATGCAGACAAGGAATAATGAAGGATTTTTCGAAATTCAACCCCTAAGGGAGTTAAATAGGGGATGAAAGTTAGTATGGCAAATATTCACTTAACGGGTTCAAAATTTCACGCAAGCGAAGCTGCGGAAAAAGATTAAATTGATCAGCCTTTTAGAAACGGGGGTTAGTCTATTCTATTGTCTCTTTACGAACTAAAATCGTTATTATAGTGCTTTTAATCCACGATGACGCGCCCCACTCTTTGTCGAAATCTCTACCGTGCAAAATTATGCATTATAAATTGATATTGTGTCAGTTAAGTTCTTGCGCCACACACTAGTCAGGTATGTGCATACGCACCATGCGGCTACCTTTGACAAACTTGTTTATATGGGCAGCCGGATAATTATTAAATACTCGAAACAATAAAATGTTGGAAAATACTCGTAATCGTATTACTATATTGTGTTTATGAGCATTTACTCTACCTTGAGTATTTATCCGAGTAAGATCTCTAGGCATGTTCTATTTCGACATGTCGACCCATCGAAGCATGGCATCTATTTCAAATGCATACTGAACACGAGTCTTCTAAGAATTGTAACAATAGTAATTTTGTAGCAACTTCTCAAAGTTTTTGCATTGCAACTTTGCAACTATAGATTCAGATCTCGTGTATAGTTTCTTGTAACGCGATATGGTAATTGTGTCACGTTCCTGTTTGTGTTCAGCGTGCGAGCTGCTTCTCCTGCGCATACACCGACGCCGACGCTTAAAAACGACAAACACATATGATTTAAATGATTTAATGTATTTGAACACCCGGTTTCCTGTCCGCCGAACAATTTACAATGTATTAACCTTTTGAACGCTAGGCATTTTTATGCTAACGCTAAACCTTTGTCCTACATGATACATGGCATTTAAAAATATTTACTTGCGCCGCAAAATTGTGATGAATGAGTATGAGTTTTTGCTACCAACTGACCATTGTTGACCACTGTCTTTGCCAAGTTTTGCTGGGAATGTTAAAATATAATTTACATTTTAAAAGGTCGTCGTATTTTTTTTAGGTTTTCGAGAGAAGTGAGAAATGATTTCTGAAACTTGATAAGTATACAATAGAAGAAATAATTCTTCGTTTAAAACGTTGCAAAGCAATAATGGAGTGTTTAAATTATAACTAACTAGGGGTCGCTAGCGGCTTCACCCGCGTGGATGTCGTTTATCGCGTATTCCGCGTTTTTCTCTACTATATTATGCATGCATGATAAATATAAACCTTCCTCTTGAATCACTCTATCTATTAAAAAAAACCGCACCAAAATCCGTTGCGTAGTTTTAAAGATCTAAGCATACATATGGACAGACAGCGGGAAGCGACTTTGTTGTATACTATGTAGTGATGATAGTGATTATTATGATCTATGCTCTATTAAAATTAATTGCTTGAATGCAATGGTAAAACATCTCATCAAAAAACTTAAATGTCACCTCGCAATATCCATAACCAGCGAACGCGCACGGATCAAATTGATACATATTTCAATCATGAACAATAACTAACACTGCCAGCTCCTTTCATAACTTGGAAATATCAGACAGCACAATAAAACGTCACATACATCACGCACGCGCAGTAGAAGACCCATCAAGATATCTTTATTACTTAGTTTGATAAACAGAACTAGAACTATCGCATGAATTAATCGGTCGTTCACCTTTGTTATATATACTCTGTTGTTCAGTGTCAGACCTTCACGCGTGGTACATTAGATCCACGTTTTACGTTACATAATGTGATGCCGTTAAATCGTTGATTACATCGAATCGAATTGCGGAAAAGTCCCATCGCGACACTGGTAATGATGCCGGCTCTGATTACAAGTCTGATTACTCGACAAAACGAAGAGTACAGTGAAATGAAAAATAAAGCTGAAAGCGCGTAGATTTCTGCAAAAATATACGTCAGCGAAATTACTTTAAACGCATGGATGCACTGTCAATATGAAGTCTGCTTGTCGTCAGCACGCATGTATTCGCTGAAATGGAAAGATTTAAAGGGGCGACGATGTTACGAGGGCGTTGTGTAAGCACGTGGATGTGCTGTAAGCACGTGGATGTGCAACACGCATTGCACATAAATAAATTGTACACATTTGTTCAAAATAACTAAACTTTTAGTTATTTTAAATAGGGAGGGGCTCGTCGTTAACTATATCGTTTGCTTGGTGGTAGGATCTATACGGTCCGCCTGGCTAGCTCCCAGTGGCGAAGGCTCCATACAACTCGATTCCTATCGGCTTCCCTTTCGAAACGAGTCCCAAGTAACAAAAGCTTCTATAACCAGGGTGTTATAACACCAAATAGTGATATAGTAGGCCTATAGTGGTAACCATTGTGACTGCTTGTACTATAAAGGTTTTTAAAAGAGCGTTTTGGTTCTATAAGATTAAAGAGCATTTAAGTTCTATAATTTAGCTCTTAGAACGCTTACAGGACCATACAAAAGAATCTTTAAAGTGTTGCACTGTAATAGATATGAAAAAAGCGATTATGGTACTATTTAGTACTATAGACGACCTTTCTGACACTTTTATGTATCTATTTTGCACTAATAATTTATAATTACTTTTACAGTACTAGTATTGTAAAAGTATCGAAAACATTATTACAGTATCAATCTGCACTATAAAAGTACCTTTCACAACCATTACGTAACCTTTTAGCTCCTTAAAAGCTCCCTCAACATTGCTATGGCGCTAATTCTGTAAAAGTCATGAAAACTCTTCTATAGTACTAAATAGCTCTATAAGTGAGTTTGTGTTACTACTACGGTACTAAATCGTGACATAAAAGCACTAAAATTAATAATTAATGGACTAATTCGTTTTCGGTGAAATATGGCTGCTGTTTTCTGCCATGATAGCACATTAGCAGCACGGCTGGAGCCAATGTGTACTATAGCAGCCATAGTTGGGACAAGTCCTTATTTTATTAATTAAAATTTAATTAAAACACGAAAATTATGAGGGCGCATTGTCAAATTTGAAATCAGCATAATTATTTTATCGATACAATTATTTTCGCAAGTGCAAGTTATGGCAGAATTACGATCCATGAGTGTTTTGAAGTTGTCTTTTTTATTACATGTTACGTTAATCAACAATTTCCGATATATTTTCACAACACGAACAAAATGTGTGATAAAAAGATCACTGGAATCGTTTACGGTGCAAAATAGCACTATAAAGATGTTTTGGTTACTTTTATAGTGCAAATTTGTGACATAAACGATGCAGAAACACTATTTTAGTACTAAAAAGCGTTTCTCGACACTTTTACTTTTCAACTATAGAGCTGATTTATCACCGTGAGAGCCTGTATGTAATGTTTATAGAATAAATCAGTGATAAAACTAGGGCCTATTTGGGGTTCTGTAAACGTTTACAACACCATTATAGTACTAATCATAAACACTAATTAGCACGCTCCAAAACGTTGTCAGGACTTTTATAGTATCAAATTTTGTTACTTGGGTAGTTACTGGAAATCACGCATCACACTTGAGCAAGGTATGCATTTTTTGGTTCGGCTTCCCTTTTAAGAAACTTCACCCTACGCCACTTCTAGCTACCACCCTCACATTAAAGTCCGGCGCTAAGCAGTATACTGTGTTCCGTCGTGTGTATGTGAGAGCCAGAGGGGTATAGGGGAATCTCTCTACATCTCTCTTACTTGGATTCGTGTGCTCCATCTTAGGCCCTGTCTGCGCTTACCATCAGGTGCGACGAGGGTCAAACGCGACCAAGCCAAGTAATAAAAAAAAAAAACTAACAAACGCGCAGATCATATGATTTGCAAGGTTAAGCTTCGCTTGCCGGGGTCAGTCCGTGGATGGGTGACCATTCGTTACACATCGAAACCCCTCCGAGCCTCAGATAGCACGTTAAGCCGTCGGTCCCGTGTGTCATACGAATACCTATGATAGTCGTTACGGGCGTTAGAAGTCCGAAAGTCTTACAACCGGTATATAGGATATCGGCATTGCCAGTAACTGGGTTGCGGAGGTCTGATGGCAGTCGTTCTGTGTAAAATACTGGTATTCAGCCGCATCTGGGGGTCTACTCCCTAAGCACGAAGTGTGTGGTTTCGGCCTTAGTTACGAGCGTTTCCTACTCACCTATCACCTACGGACATACGATTATTTCGGGACCCGTAATAATAATGAATGACAACACGATTTGACAGTTGTCTCTACTGCCGATTTGTTTTTGCCCATCCGAAAAGTTGAACTTGACACTTGTTTTGTTCACTCCTACGTTTCGGGCTACTAACTTCGTTGACGGACTTAGGGAGTAGGCCCCCTAGTTAGACTCGAAGCTGACCACAACATAAATAGTAAGGAAAAGGCTAGATAGTTTAAAATAACTAAACTTTACAAAACGCTAACTTTGATTTAATACATTGTGGCAGTGAACCTATAAATTGATCACAACCTCAACTAATTATCGCACTATCTTCTAAAGTACATACCACTATTTATAGAGACTCATTAGAAATGAAACATAAAACCAATGTGCGGGACCGCTCGTCAATCAAGGCGCGACAAAATCGTCGTATCGATCAACAAGTCGGATAGTTTGTCGTAATTGTGAATTAATTAATGCGTCTGCGCCTGCCCAATGGCCGTAGCGGAACAAATTCACTGAATCACTTCCTGCCAACTACTATTACAAACTTGGCTATAGGCATTTCCTTTATCGCTATACAATACTGAACACTCTAAAACTTTTGTTTCTGAATAGTGCTGTTATGCTGCGTTGAATTTATTGTTTAAATTGGTTACGTTTCCGTATAGTTTTAATGAAAAATCTGTTATTCTGTTTCGAGTGCTTGAGCTGTGGAAATCGCACTACTACTACTATTTACTAAATTGCCTGTTATGTTTAGTATACATTATGCGATAATTGACTCCGATGCCTAGCTTTACGTTAAGAACTGCAACAGATGGTACGCGTAAAATAACTTTGCCCACTTTGCCTCTCTGAAGTGAGGAACAGAAAGCTCAAAGCTTGGTTTCGGAGAGGCAAACTTATTTTACGCGTACTGTATCGATCATTTTATTTGTAATCAACTTTAGCCCTCTGCTCCGCTTGCGTCAACAGTCTTCTTCCCGGAGTCCTATAGTTTGTCCCCAACGCATTACCACAGGCCGTAAATATCCACTTTTAACGTGGGTATCCCCTATAGACCGCTACAAGGAACAATCTTGGAAGGATATTGCTATATTACCGCGCGTCGCCCGTTACGACACCTATGGGGAGTGATGGGGTGATCTATTAGTAGACCACTCAGCTACTGCTAACTACGTAGCTGGAAATATAACAGATATTACTGTTAAACTTAAAATTTAATATTGACCGGTTAAACATCATAATCAAAACATAAAACGTCTGTATTCCCCGAAGCGTTGCCGTTGGTTGGGTAGAGGTATACAGTACACCATCATTTCATAGTGATGTTTAATCAAACCATCTATTTCGTAAATCGCAAAAAGTCCGACTTATAAAATAGTAGGTAGCTACGTATCTTTACGCGATTCATAAAATATACCAATAAAGATTTAATACTATAGAAAAGCAATTTATTACGGCCATAATCGATATGATCCAACTAAATTAGAACTGAGGATTCTAAAGTTATCTCAAAGTGCAATTACTTTCGGGATTATCTGCTATTAATTTTCTCAGTCCATGTGGTTTTAATGTGTCGTAATAATAAATTATTGCTTTAAAGCGTGGTGTGTGCCATGTGGCTTGTGATTTGGTCCCTTTGGGCTCTAACGAGGGTGTGACAGTCGCAAACTTAATTTACCATCTAATCTATTAACACGATCTTATCTGCTTTAACCTAAATCTAAAATTTATGTTGTTTTCCTACCCGGTTAACAGCTATATTAGGTAGCTTGTGTGTAGCTAAATGTTTCATAATAATACTTGTCGCAATGTGATATCTATAAAATATTAGTTGGCGGAATTTGTTGTTTGTAAATATAACACCATATCTTTTATATGGTGTTAGGTATATTTACAAAAAGTCTTTTTGTCCCTAAAAGTCGTGACAAGCGGAAGTCCAGAGGTAGAGCCCTTAGAGGTACCCGAATCACTCCCAAGTAGGTTCCGCGATTTTTTGTACGTTGTGACGTGAATAGTTATTTTTTCTAAATTAGAGGAATAGAGAATCTGACTTGACTGCCTCGTTGGTCTAGCGGTTGCAAGCGCGACTGCTGAGCTTGAGTTCCTGGGTTCGATCCTCAGATCGGGCAAAGTGTTATTGGATTTTTCCGTGTGGAATTTCTCAGTAGCAGCCCAGAGTCTGGATTTGTGCCCGGTCGATGGCAATAGGCTCGCCCCCTATTACATGGGACGTAAAACATATCGGCGAAATGTGGGTGTACTATACACCTCTGCCAACCTTTCGGGGAATAAAGGCGTGAGTTTGTGAGAGAGAATCTAATTAAAAAAAACACGCATTTGTCTCAATGTTATTAAAGTCAGAGTTTGGTTAAAACACGAAAAGAAATCATAACTCGAACCTAAATAAAATCGCGGAACATTGTGGGGTGATTCGGGGGTGCTGTACCTTTGGACTTCCGCTTGATGCTACTTCTTGGGACAGCTTGTATATATGTATATTACATAATTATGTATATTACACGTATTTAACGTAAATTCTACGATCCTTGTTCTGTCTTAAGCATATTAAAACCAAAGACTGTTGTGTCTAGACCAATCTCACTTCGAAACTTAATGAAATTGAGCGGGACTGTAACGAGCAGTAAACGAATTTAATTAGTAGGTTTTTGGTTACGCGTTGACTGCCGATATCATCTTTCCAATTAGTAGGCACAAAACATTAACAAAAAAATATGTATGTAGTGTAGGTAATATGATATCGCGAAGCGCCACGATACATGCTTTATATCGCGTGGGAAACGGCGTTTAAACAAATAAATTATTCATTCGAATAAATTGAAATACAACTTGAATTTCATAGATCTGTAATATATTTCTATGTGTACAACTAGGTCAATAGGAAATGGTTCGTAATCCTTATCTCTCTTATCATCTATTTCCGAAATGATACTGAAAAGTTAAATAAAATTATCTTATCCGTACCGTACACTTTATCAAATGTCAATAAATGTTTCACTTGTTAAGTTCAGTGATTGAATTCGGCACGCGTCTGTTCACAGACCGCGCCGCCACTACGCCACGCTACTCCGTTGCCGTTGACGTGTACAACTATAAATTAACGACAATTGCACTAATTGTGCAGCTAATGGCTGTGCTCACTGACGCATTGTCTAGCTTTGCTATCCGAACATTAATTACCACGCTATCCGGAAATATTTGACGCGTGGGAATGGCATTCACGTTCCCTTTAGGCTTTAACTGTCCCCTGTTCGTATATCGGCCGACTAATATTTCGCCCCCAATATTTTCTTTATTATGTTACGTGATAGGATTTCTTGTACGTGTAGCTACGGAAGTTTCCTTTCGGAACCGATACGAAACGTACAAATCAAATCAATGTTATATTGGAGTCATATACACACTCCCCGCGGGTGGAAATAACTGATGTTTATATTTGTTGGGATCGGGAGTCGCAAAGCGCATGTGGCCGACACTGAAATTGCTTTCAGCGTATAGAGTTCGCGTGAGGCGCGCCGCCAATCTGCGGGCGATATAAATCTACAAGCCCGCCGAGTTTCGAATAAATTGCAAACTATAAGGATCCGTGCAATTCGCCCTCCTACCAGCGCGGCCGTCTATCTGGGCTGGAAGACTAGCCACGCGATTTCGACGATTTGTCATGTCAACTACAGCGTTTTTGTTTTACATTCATCTCCTCGGGCAATTCCGTATCAGTTAATTTGTTTTTCGATAAATTGCGAAACGTTTCGTTGTTTATCTCCTACTTTATGTGAACGCTTTTAAGCCTGTACCTTAAAACCTGGGAATTGCATATTAATTAAGTAGATTGCTTTTGTAATTAATTGTTGTTGAACTCGGCAAACATAATCTTTGAGTGCACATTTTCACATAAATGAATATTTACGTTTTTATACATTACTTTTCAAATTGTAAGTGAATTTAAATATCGTCGTCAAATACAATGTAACTTTAACGTGGTGAAATGTAATTTTGCTCGTGTGGGTAGACTAGACGATAATGTGATTCATGAAAATAGGCAATTTTACTTTTATGGTGACATTAAAGTCCTCTTTCACCTTAGTGCAATGGGTACGGGACGACATTATTTGAAAATCTTAGGAATACCTTCGCAGGAATATGACAGCCATAAGATAGTTAGTTGATGACTATTCTAGTTTGAGATTGGAATAAATGTTATTGCAATGTCTGTTTTTTTATTTTAAGGTACTATTTCTAATTCTGCTCTGTCTGGTTACATTGGAAGCTTACTCATCCTCCTTTCCTAAGATAGGATGAAGACAAGCTGATGATGATTTACTTTAATAGAGTTTAATGACAACTTTTTTTCACAATGTGTTACCAGCACTTTAACATCTCGTAAAAATTCTGTCTGCGGATGATTGAAACGGTCAATTACGTTCTTTATTGTTTTAATGTCTCTTATTGTATTCGTCATTTGAACAAAGCGTGTCCATCGAGCATTCTCGTCGAGTTGTAAAGAAACTGAATTAGCTCTACTTGGAACTATTCTACTGAAGAAAACCGGAACTGATTCAAATGCGAAGAAAGTTGTTTAAAAGCGACCGGTTGTTGTGTTAAACATTTGACGATCTTTATCGTACATACAAATAGTGCACAGAATAATATTCTTTGAAATTATGCACCGTGGTCCGTAGTGTATTCTGCAAAACAGGAGAGTTTGCATGGAAACTACAAGTGGACGCTGTCCTACAGTATCGTCCCAAAGCGCTCGGACGTCGTTAATATTGAAGCACTGAATTCACAATTTTGGTTGTTAGTGCACTTTCTGTTGTAAAGGATAGAACAAAGTCATTTCCCTGAGAGTAGAAAGAACAAGTTTGCTATCAAGTTTGTTGCTATCCCAAAACTTGTGAACTCTTGAAATTACAGACTCTAACTTCTGTATTATTTGTCGCTATTCAGTTACAATTAAAGGACAGTGAATTATGCGAATTCCATAGTGAGGACTCAGTCTGTCTGGTCACTCACTAAGTCACAAAGTGTACATTTTAATTTAGTTAGTGATCTATTTTTGTACCATGAGTGATTTATGTTAGTTTGACTTAAATTTATGTTCAAATTATACCGCAAAATTAGATTTCTCGGAACAATCACGCTCACAGACAACAATATTGTTAGCTCCATTTCATGGTTAGTCTTTACGTCTGCTCTGATAGTATTAGAGTTTTTGTTATTCTTGGCTCCATGCATGTTTGCTGGGGACGTATTTGCGGTAAATTAATTTGCTCACTTCCCCGCTCCTACATCTGTACCGCATATACCATCTGTCCATTTCAATATAACGCTCGGGTGAGTCAAGCGAGTGCCTAATCAATCGGTTACGCTGTTGATTTCCAATAAACCTATTTCTCATGTCGTGATTAAACTATAATCGAAACCTTTTTTTAAACCAATCATTCTGGTAACATTAATGGCGTCGTTTACGATCTGATTTCATTGGTTGTCTATCTTTATGTTTCCATGGGGGCCGCAGAGAGTCGTATACGCCAATGGAACCTTTGTTTCGTTTAAATGATTCTTCTATCTACGGAAAGTTTTATATGAGGGATGTGTTAAGAGACACCGGGTGGTGGTGATCTAATTGTTTTGGTTCGGGAGCCGGGCTCGACGGCACATGCTGCCGACACGCGGCCCTAACAAATAGGGCTGCCGGCGGATAGTGAATATGAAGTCGTTAGTTTAATGCTTCGCGAAATGGCGGACGAAATTTGTGTAACCAGGGACACGGTCTACGGAATTCGTAGCATTGAAATATTGTATCAATTCCAGGTTTTGCTTGTTTTTTTTCGTGTTTTGCAAGTGACATGAGGAATGGTTATCATAATGGTGATGTAGCTTTGTAGCGGTAGAGATGTGATTGTATTTTATGTGCATGTTCTAAACAATACATTATTTAAGTATTCTATTGGTATAGTACAGCCCTGTGGAGCTTTCCTATCGCCGTAGACATGTTTGTTTTCTAGGCCAATAGTTTGTCGGATTGTGTTTAATTTAAGAGCGCACGCGCATGTTGTGCGTAGTGTGACAGCTGTGCATTTTCCTACTGCAGAGCGTCATTAAAGTAGCACTATTGCTTCCGTTCTACATTGTGGTTTAGTTTAGAATTACTTTACTTATAATAACATACAAGTACATAGAGTAAAGTACACAGCTAAAGTCCGTTTTTAATACCGCATACTAAGGGCATACAACCTATCAATAAGTAGTCCATAATTATTGACTAGATAAGCTAAATGTGACCTATAAATATGACATTAATGTATTCAATAATCTTGTCATTATCACTATTGATATGTGGTGAAATGCAAATTTTAGCTATTGATAAGTTTAGAGACCGAATTAGCTTAATGAACAGTAAATGATAGGTTGGTGAAATACCCCCTAAATTGACAAATGTCAAACTTGTAAATAATGTTCCTAAAATTTTCATATTTGACAGTGTGCCTGTTAATTTACCTCCGGTTTCTGATTTGAGAATTCGGAATAAGCCAATACTTAAGTAACATTTGAGTACAAAGTTGTCAAAAAAATGCTTTAAAATCCGTCATTTTTTTGACAACTTCATACTCAAATGTTACTTAAGTATTTGCTTATCCTAGAATTCTCAATTCAGAAACCGGAGGTTAGTCTCCGAGATAAAAAAAAACTGACTGTTATAGCAAGTTATACGCAAGTAGGTACAGTCGGCCACGATGATTACAATGTCGCCTCGTTTATGCTGACACCGCAAACATCCAGAAAATCCCACAAGACATAAGTTATGTACATAAAAAATTCACCGTGAAGCGGTCGTCTGACAAATAGGGGACACCCGCAGGGTCCCCGGAGAGGTGGCCGGTAACGAGCTACCCTAGCAGCCTGGCACACAGACTAATGTCCCCACTTTGCACGTATCATTAATGTTGCCGCCCTGACCACCCATATCTTGGGGTGCACATATTGCATCTTTTATCGCGTCATCGTTTCTTACAAGAAAGGAAATTGCCCGCAATATGATTCATCAATTTATAAGCTTCCTATAAAGTAAGCTAACGAACAAAATTCGTTCAGGATTTTATTAATTTAGGATTTAATAAAACTTACTTAGCGGATGGAATCCTAAACGGATTTTATTCGTTACATAACCTTTGAACTATCCAAGAGATCTCGGATTTTCCGCTTGAATATACATTTTTGCACTGTCAGTATTTTTAACAATTCCGTGGACTTAAAATACATAATTTGGGCGTAATGTTTCCGGCTGCTGCAAACGGAAAATGTCTTTGTTTGCCCGCGGATGCTTATTACGACAGGTCCGGGAAATTCGTTCCGGCATGAAAGCGCTGGACCGTACTTAAGTGGGCCAGCTATTGTACAGGTCGCCAGTACTGCCGTTACAATATATAAAACGCTTTTTGTTTTATTACACTTATGTATCAACATTGCCAACACGCATTTATTTAATGGACCGCCTAATTCGACGGCCCGCTGTGATTGTGATTGTGATTCCTAGGAAAATGTACTTGGTGTGTGAGTGCGGCGTGACTACTGCTGAGGTTTCGCATAAATGTTTACTTTACACGGCACGGTTAGTCGTATAATATAAAGCAAAGCGTACAAACATATTGTAGAACATCGTGTTTCATGTTAAACTTGCTACAAATCCGAGATATTCAACAAATTCAAAAATGTCTCGTATCGAGATATCGGGTGTGATGTTGTGCATGTATTGTAGAGGGTGTCGCTTTGTAGTATCGGCTTGGCATCAACAAATATAGCCCGGGGAGGTCAGACGCCACTCGGGGGGCCTTCGGGGCCTCGCGACTGAAGATACCACTCGAAAGATTGAAACATTCCACTTGATTAATTTGAACTGAACGCGGAAAGAGATAGCGTGAACTGAATACGTATTCGATTTCAACTCTAGCCTTATCCCGATTCTAAATCAGCAAATACTAAGTAGATAATATAGACTGAAATCAATCTGTAAGCTCGTAGAGAAGATATAAATATTAAGGATGTACTAGATCTTTTTGATATGAAATGAACATGCATGCATTCATCAGTATTGCTCGAAATGGAAATCTGTAGTAGTTTTGAGTTGTTCGAATTGAATAAAGAGTGCTAAAATCGCATATATTTATGCCTTAGTGCACACATGACACACTTTCTATTAAAAAAAATAGGTATGAATAACCGATTAGAACTGGTTCTCATATCGATCGAGACAGTATTCATTGTAGTATATCGACGACTAGATGGATAGATTCGACCTTCTAATTCTAACAACGTGATAAAAATGCAAATTATATTTTATGATATTATCGTCCAAACATGCTAATATACAATACAATGACGATAAGAGGTAATCAATCAACACTTGATTAATTACGCCCTTATCAATTGGTGATTACTGAATACATGGAAGCTTATTACTGAATGGAATTATTGGTATGTTCAATGTGTTCATTGTGTTCCATTTTATTCTGGTGATAATATGTAACCAATATAGATAAATTACAGTAGGCAAAGTTCAAAATGTATTGGTATTTCGTGATTGCAATGCATTGACAATGCATTCGGGTGTGAATGTTAGTTCAACAATGAATATATGCATGATTTAACATATCTAATGCACGATTAGGTGCGTATGGAAATAGCACGTACTCTCGGCAAAAGAGTTAGGTATGCAGGCAAACAATGAACATCATTGGAATACCTGTCATTAAAATTGTGTGAGCAATAAAAAGCACTCAGCACGGACACAACTCTGTGATAATGCAGATTTATTAACGAGAGTATTTCATTTAACAAAGTAATATGACAGATACATGAGAACAAAAGTGTTTGAATATCGCCAGATTCATGGGATATGGAACTGCATACGTTATTCACGTGTCCTGTTCTTTCAAGAACAAGTTCAAATGATTTTTAATCCATTGATATTAAGATGCTAAATTAAAGCTAAACAGGCATACAGAACTATCACATTAGTTTGCCTAAAAAAAATACAGGTATAACGGTCAGCAAACGTATCTCCTTTGCCTAGTGTACCTATCGCTTCAGGCATCGATCTTATGTTAAAACACTGTAGTAGGCCTGCATTGTGACGGTGATCAATCACTCGTGGCATACAAATTTACCCGGGCCGTACGCTCGGAAACATTTCGGAAACAGGATGCAAGGCAATTCACTTTATTGCTTTATACATAACCATTTCTTCCTTTATGGATTCCTATTACATATAAAGTTATCAGCTATCTTGGTACCTGTGTAACGGAAGACAATGCTAGTAGTTTTGGAAGTGCATATGGTGTGCCGTATAGAAAAGCAATGACATCTGTTATTTTACGTTGTCGAGAATCAGTAAAATTACCTACTCTGCACTAGCAAAAATTACGAAAACAATTATCAGCCAATTTTTCAACCGTCAGAGAACTTTTGTCTTAGGAATAAATATGGCGGTTTGACATATTTGCCATACAAAAGCTGTCGAAATTACTTTTATCTGACGAATACCTTCGATAAAAAAATGAAAATCGGCTGTTAGTAAACTTAAATTAAGATTTTGATGCTGTAGTTCCATAATTCCATCAATGTAGTATTGATTGCAACCGGTTTGAGTTTTGCTACTAAATTAAATGAATGAGAAGTTATTAAAAATGCACTTAAAACAGTCCATATAAAGCTGGTACATGTTAATTATCACTTTAATAAATACAATTGCAGTTTAATAAATCTTAACTAAATGAAACACATAAAATTCAATTAATGTGTTCAACATAAACACCAAGTTCAAGGGAACTTCAATGTTTTCCATAAACATGCCGTGTAAACATGCAATAAAGGCAATCGGAGTCGAACTCACGGTTTCGTTACATTTCCCATTACCATTGATAAACGTGGAATAATGACAGGTCAGACCGGTCCCTAGTTAAAAATTAAGTTCTTCTGTGTACCAGATGCGATCGCGGCACGCATCTGGGACCGGCGCGCGCGCAACTACATTGCTTTCCCACGGCTTATTGAAAAACCAGATATACCAAAGATATCGTTGTGCTTTACTATTAACTATTATAATCAGTGAGCGGGGAAATATCAATTATTGTACGCCCACTGAACGATGAGACTCGAATAAGCTACGCTTTGGTAAACAGTAACTAATTGGTCCAGTTGGCTCGACCGCCGAGCCGATGACATCCGATTACACAATCAGATGTTTAAGGACTGATTTATATGAGATTGTATCGAGTTTCAATTAGCTATGTTACTAATTGGATTAAATGCATTGGTGAGATGTATGTCAACCGCAGTTTCGATGGGAAAGAATGTAGATGGTAATCGAAATATCTATAAGAAATAAATTCATAATACCTACACAATAATCCTATTGCGTATTAATATAAATCTTATGTTGTTAATGTATTCATGATATTGTAATTTATGTCGCTGGCTAGTTACTCGGGTGCAGTGATTATAGGAGCTATTGCCAGTCGTAAAGTCATATGCATCGGTGAGATTTATGCCTTCCGCTGTACTTAACGACGACATTTTAAATAATATCTTAATTACGAAAGGTTAGAAAAATCTCGGGAGCCTTAACTGTGAATGCTTTATAAACACCTTTATAATTGATTGCATTCTGCGGTGGGAAAAAAATCTATTCTCATCCAACGATTAATATTGGAATTGACTTTAACGTATTGTGGTCACTATCATACATATTATCACGTTGCTAATACTATAATAATTTACATATTTGGATATACAAGGTGTTTGAATATATTTATATGGCCGGCCACCTACAGGTTGGTGACAGACCGGGTGTATTGTGTGGGACAGCAAAAGCTTTCGAATCTACATTAGCGGTACAGGTCACGTCTTAAGGTACATCCAGACGTCACGCGTGCCGCTTCCGGCGAACAGCGTAATGACATGTGCTGGCAGCACGGTCGGGGGCGGAGCGGGCGAAGCGAGCGGAGCGAATGCTAAGCCCACATCGATCCATGCAAATTTAATAGATTTGCCTATCTGCCTCTCTTATACATGTGGGTATAACCTAAATTAATATGGCGGCTCACTGAGGTATGTTACGTAACGTACACAGACGCCTTACATTCTGCTACCTACTAAACATTTAAATGGAGAAAACTTTTTACATCAAAATTATCTTGAACTGCAATCTTCAATCAATCCTTTTTTCGCTGGTTTTACGGAAACCTGAGTAACTATCATTCATTTTACCCCGTGTGGCGACCGGCTAGAATATAAAAATTCTTCACCGCACAGTAGGACTAGACGCGTGTTTTAAATTTCAACAAAACCCAGCACACTTCGTGGTAGGATCTAAACGGTCCGGCGCCAAGCAGTTTACTGTGTTCTGTTGTGTGTAAGGCATAGGGGAATTCTTCTATATCTCTATTACTTGTATTCATGTGCTCTATCTTAGAACCTGTCTCTGCTTACGATCAGGGGCCCAATTCTCCTAAAATAAATTGTTGCCAAACGCAATCGAACCACAACCGTCAGTCAGTTTTTGTTTTCAAAAACTTTCAAAATGATTGATTTTGTTTTTTGTGTCAAACAATTTGATAGCTTTTGAAATTGAGAACTGTCTGAATGAACGGTTCGGCCTTGGTTCGGTTGTGATTTATCAAGATTTATTTTAGGAGAATTAGGCCCCAGGAGCGTCAAAAGAGAACAAGAAGAAAAAACAAGTCTCACTGGATCTCTTCCAACCATCATGTTGGGATTTACATGTCGCTGTCTTTCCCTTGACCGCAATTCGGATATTGTTCAAAACAAACCCATCCTATCAACAGGTTGAGTGTCTTCTCGAAGAATACTGTCACTTTTTGTATAGCTACTTATAACTTTCGTGAGACACATTCATATTTATGATTATTTACGGTTTACTCACGTGCATTTTTCGGGATTGCCCGACTAGCGACCTCGCCGCGTGATCAGCTCATGATTAAGGGCTCCGTTAGGGTCCGAAACTAGTCGGGCAATCCCGAAAAATGCACGTGAGTAAACCGTAAATAATCATAAATATAGCTACTTATATTCCGCCTTCTGGAGTCCCTCTCTGCCAAGTCTTCTCTCCTATCAGCGTACATTACAGTTTACTATTTCAGATTAAATAGTTAGAGGCCGTGAGCACGCAAGCCTGTGCAATTACCGTCAGTTGTCTACGGAGAATATGTGAACCTTTCATCGATCGGAAGTTAAGTTTACTAGTTGTGAGTTAACTAATAGTTTCAGGAGGCTTTTGAACGTTGACGGGTATGAGTTCGTTAAGTGAAAATGGTTGAGTTAACTGCAAAAGGGTAACTGCGTTATATTCAGATATAGATAATGTTTAAGAAGTTAGCTATCTCACGCACAGGATTTAGCTTTATCTTTATTCCGTGGGTATTAACTTGAAATTGTATGTCAATTGTTTTTATGTCAATTGTTTTATATAGTTTAGCTTCATTTTATCTTTTGTAAATATGAGAACTTCGTGGACTTGCCAATACATATAATTGTGTAAATTACTATTATTCATAAAATAATGTGTTATTTTTTTCTTTTTGGTTAATTTTTGTTCTCATGACTTTGTATTACATTACTCACAGGTCTGTGGTCGAGACTACATTGTTCTCTCTTAACTATCCTAAATCATAGTACTGTATTTACTGAAGTTATTAAAGATATCCTTTTTTTAAAAGAGTAACCATGAAGTTTTTTGCCGGCTCTTCTCCATAGGAAACGACTAATTGGAACCGTGCACCTAAATTCGACTTTTCATAAGCGCCTGTATATGTGATTTTTATTTTTGATTTGATTTGATTGAAAATTTGGCAGAACCACTCTTCAAAGTAAATAATAAAAGATGGACTTTTTGAATTTTATAACTACACTAAAAAGGGACTTACCGTGGGTTCAAAATTACACGCAAGCGAAGCTGCGCGCAAAAGCTAGTTAAAAATAAAAGCCTATTGCTTCCTATTACAATAGGCTCGCCCCCGTATTACGTGGGACGTAAAACAACAGCAAAATGTGGGTGTACTATACACCTCTGCCAACCCTTCGGGGAATACAGGCGTGAGTTTACGTATTTTTTATGTAAAAATAAAAGAAAAAAAACTTTGTTTTTCTTGCTGTAATTGTCTCGTCGAATCTAAACCACTTAATAAAGATTGAATAAAAAAGTCTGCATAATACTAATTTTATGTGATAGAACATTCGACGCATAAATTAATGAAAGCACGGCGACTTATCTGACGGGCAAGACTAGCGCGATATTGCTCCGTGCAGTAAGTTAATTCGGGACGTTAAAATGACTGAACAGGAAATAAGAACTAAGAGCACACGATGCGTTGCGGCGGCGGTGCGGCGCCGGAGCGGTGTCGCTGCGTCGTCTTACATAGAAATATCTGTGGCATGTCACACGATGCGCTCCGGCGCGGCGCCGCACCGGACTTGCAACCACCGAGACGAGGCGGGGAGGGGTGAATGCGTTGCGACGTCGGAGCGGCACTGCGCTGCGGCACCGCTCAGTTGTTTAAGCGTCACAAGGAAGGAAACACGCTCGCTCGTTTCGATTTTTTTTCTCTACGATTTTTTTGCTACGGCGCCGCTGCTGCATAACAACTTTGCGGCGCCGCACCGCTCGTGTGCCCGCTGATACGGTGAAATCTTTGCGGTGCGGCGCCGCAACGCATCGTGTGCCCCCGCTCTTAGGGAGAAGCCACACAATGCGGTG
Source organism: Amphipyra tragopoginis (assembly GCA_905220435.1). Classification (NCBI taxonomy): domain Eukaryota; kingdom Metazoa; phylum Arthropoda; class Insecta; order Lepidoptera; family Noctuidae; genus Amphipyra; species Amphipyra tragopoginis. The sequence goes on from HG991993.1 coordinate 12,999,038, forward strand.
CGGCTCCGGCGCGGCGCCTGACCGGTGCCGCTTCGGCGTAATACGTACAAATTTCCATGGTATACCATACGGTGCCGTGCGGCGCCGCGCCGCACGCTCACCTGACCAAGACGAGGGGGGAGGGTGTAAGCGCCGCTCCGACGTCGCAGACCGCAGATGTGTTGACGGAGAGCCGTTCCACACGGTGCGGTGCGGCGCCCCGTGGCTCTTGCGACGCCGCGTACTACATGTGCACGCTGATGCGGCAAAATGGTCGCCGTGGGGCGGTGAACCGCACCGCAAAGCTTCGTGTGGCTTCTCCCTTAAGCGAAAACATTTTTTTTTGGCTCTTTCTTTAAAATACTTATTCTTGGTCAATCTGTGTCACCAGTAGATTACGCGGTTTGAAGTTACACGAATTTGTTTATACCCTGTATTAACCGAAATAGATAGTTAATCAAGGCCAGTGTATATAATTTCCCCAATCAAATAGAAACTGTGAATATATCAGTGGATGAGTTGTTCATGAATGCGGTTACAACTATAGATTGGTCGGCGCGTGACGGACAGACAAAGAGATTCCGGAGACGATCCGTCGAGTCGCAATAATGAACCACGCCCGCGGCTCGCAGCGGCCCACCCTATTGTCGGCAGACGTACATCTCCCCTCTTTGATGGTATAACTTCTCAATCAAACCTATTTATAACGTCTCCTAAAAACATAAAATGTTCAAGAGATTTATATTTTTTACCACATTTTTTTCGGTGCGGTACATTACAAAAGGGTTCTTGATCGTGACAACCTTATTTCGCTCTTTAATAAGATTTTTTTACTGTAAACACTGTTCCTGATGCTTGCCCAACAAGCAGAAAATTAAAAATTTACAAACAACCCTAAGGGATTTTGTTTCGAGAAATAATTTTCTGTTCCTTCAAGATTAACTTCGGGGGTTAAACAAAGTTAATGGGTAGGAGTAAACACTATGAATAAATTAATGTAGACTTATGGAATTAATGGTTTTAATCTGGGAGCTATTAAGTTAATTAATGGAATAAATATTGAGGTGTTTCAATACTATTAGTAGAACTTGGCTAGTTTATCCATTATGCTGCGCACCGATGTCTAGGTGTGTGGTTTCTGGGAACGCATTGCGAATGCAGTACACAGTAATGTTCTCTTTATGTTCGGCACCGCCCGCTGTCGCACGCCCGGTTTCATGCGATCAAAATTCAACCCGCACATGCAACACGACTCTACATTTTTTTCCCATCTCCTTCATTCGACGGGTTAACACGTCGATTGGAGGATGTCGAAAAAACTTATACGATGTTCTCGGTAGCTGACTACGCGCTTCGACTGCATATAAACGCTAACTTAGCACATTTCACAAATTATCGTCTCCATGTTACGTCTTTGACATGCCTGACACACCATTCACTCCGTTGTACGCAATTAGTAGGCAATGATTACATCGTTTATGACAAGTAATAAAAATTAAGCGGCATATTAATGTGTTGGTAGAAGCCCGTCGCGGCGTCGCGTGAGCGCCCATCATCACAATAAATACATTTAATTTTACTATCGCTCATATTTGTACCTTTATATGGCATGCATTAACGTGTAAATGAAATCGTTACATGGAAACGAGACATTTGTTGTTAAAAAACTTAAATCTCCCCATTGTGTTGAAGACAAACAGCAGTCACGCAAAGCTGTTAAGTTAGTTTAACATGCACTCGCGTTTCAAAATAATAGTAACATAATCAATAATTCGCTGAAATTATAGCAATAAATTGAAAATTACTGTCTTCACCACGAAATTGGAATTTGAATATTATTTTATAGCCTCCTTGTTAAATATTGAATCAATAGCCTTTATTAACGCCGCCTCCTATTGTACAGAGCTGATTATAAGGTAGTAATTAAGTCTGTCAGGGACGCGCTGAACGTAGAGGCATCAAAGCGAACTCTCGATCAGTAGATACTGTAATTGAGTCGTGAAAATTAATACGTAACGAGGCGGCCACAGCTGAAACATCGTCGCTTCCAATAAGTGGATACGCATCGTACTGTCTATGAAAGATTTAATCGCCGCACCTAATGATCGGTTAATAGCGTGCTGTTTGAATGGTGCCAGCTTTATTTAGCACACGGTGAAATATGCGTTTTGTTTTAGTCGCATTATGCATTAACAGAGTGTGACTAGAGTATAGCCACAGTATATGTATAAGTTAAAACAGTACTTCAACCACCTACAATCGTCCGAATAGACACACTCACACAGACACGCACTGCAACAAGACTTCTAAGGGCCATCGAAAACTGGGCGACTTGTCGCCGCGATTAGACCTGAAGCTGTCGCTTGCGTCGGCGACTAGTCGTTACGACAGATGTCGTGCAGGAAGCGATCATTAGTAGTAGAGTATTCGAGAGAGACGGCCGTGTTGTTTCACAGCGAGACTGACCCTGTGCTGTCGCGCAACTGTCGTCGTGTGTGGGCGTGCACAGAGCGACTAGACGCAGCGACAAGTACAGAGCGCGCGCGACTCCCCTAGCTTGTCGTCGCGACTCCGCGACTCTGACGCCAAGTGTGCGGAGCTTTGAACAAAATATATGAAAATTGTCGGCCGCAGCCTGTCGTCGCGTCTAGTCGCCGAGCTGTCGCTGTCGCGTGTCGCTTAGTGTGCGCCTAGGCTAAGTTATCATCGGAATACAGTCAGTCACGGCTGTCTTAGAGTACATGACAAATAGTGCATTATACTAAGTATACAATGCGAGTCTGTGTGAGTGTGTCAATTCAGACGATTATAGTAAGCTGAGGTACTGTTTTAGCTTATATATCTACTGTGGTATAGCTAAACTACCAATTTATTACTGGAACTGAAACAGGATATTCGGTTTAACAGCTAACATATATTGCTTCGAAAGTAAAGTTTATAATTATGCATCCCGGGGCGAACATTTAGTTACTGTTACAACTGAATAAATAATATTTCCAAACTTATATCGTAGCCAAATTAAAACAAAATAACGTGTTCGCGTACTCAAAATGCTACTACTAATGTGTGTGTGCTAATGATGTCGGCCAAAGTGAAGGCCGAATTTCGGCCAGGGTAGCTTTAGATGAAATCCATCATTCGGCCGAACTCTCGTGGTGACGAGAGGAGGCGTTGTCCAGAAATACTCTGCGAACGCTCGAGTAGCTATTTTTGTCGTCCTCTATCGACAGGTATGCGTTATACGTAACGAACGTAACTCTTCAGACAATAGATCTTAAATTTTGGCTAAGCTTTTTTCAGTGCCAGACATGTTTACAAAGCTCGTTAACGCAAGTCTTGCAGCCGCAGACATGTTTCAACGCACAGCACTAAACACTAATTTGTTACGCACTACAGTTTGCTATTTTTGTGCGTCGTAAATTTTATAGCGGTTATCGGCTCTGTAGTAACTGTTTAGTTGATGTAGATTTTATGTGAACACTTTTCCTGTAATTTTTACGACATTATTGTGGTAAAATTACGCATTGGTTGATGCAATAAAATTTAATAGTTTCGGTAGTCTAGGAGTTGTATAGTCTGTCGGGTAAATGTGTTTACATGCGAAAATCAAAGGGTCTTTGTAATCCGTAGATAGCCAACAAAATAATGTAGTACGATCGATACGTTTTGATAATTGTTTGAAATGATGGGGTAACATTTTAGTATCTCTTTTTTAACCCCTGACACAAAAGAGGGGTGTTTTAAGTTTGACCGCTATGTGTGTCTGTCTGTGGCACCGTAGCTCTTAAACGGGTGAACCGATTTGGGTGCGGTTTTTTTAATATTGAAGCAATAATTATAAATAATTAATAATAAAATTGATTGAATCATTGTTACAATTATTACCTTAGAAATACTTTAACATAATATCCGTCCTCCGTCCGTGGTCCTCAAACTAGGCGGCGGCGTCTGTATCTTGTGGACCACAGTTGTAACGACATATACACTTCTCATCAAAAAAATCGAAACACTTCCGAAATTATCTTTGTGGCGATAATTAAACAAAAAACAAGCATTAATTAATTATAGAAAAAACATAATTTAGTAGCTGGAAGTTTGGCCTTTACAATGGTGTACGAAACTTCCAAAAATTTGTTTTTTTTTTAATTTTTATCCTTCAAACGAATGGAACATTGTTTTGAGAGAAACGTGTGTTTAGAGTTGGAGTATATTTGTCTTGCAAAAAAACGCAAAATAACGCATTACTTTAAAATTTTCTGTTTGTAATTTGTTGATTAGGCTCTGTGACGTCTGATAAAAAAATTTTTTCTAACACACATGCATACTTCACCCGCAGCAGCCGCCCAAGTAGTGGCATTGCTGGATTCTGGGACTAGTCAGCGTGTTGTGGCTGCAAGATTGCATCTAAGCCACTTGTCTGTTCAAAGAGTGTACAAACGCTATCGGGAGACTGGTTTATTTACGCGCCATCCAGGATCTGGTAGGAATCGGGTCAGTATTGAGTGAGACGGCCGATTTATTGCAACCGTTTGCTTGCAAAATCGACGCCTTCGCGCTTTTCAACTGCAGCAGCAGCTCCTTGTTGTTCGAAGGGTGACTGTAAGTGGCTCCACGATTTGAAGAAGATTGAAGGAACGTAGACTGGTACCACACAAGCCAGCTAATGGGTCAAAATTAACAACAGACTATCGAAGAGCTCACCAAAAAAAATTAAAACACCTCGCAAGTTTTTGTTTTGAATGGATTATTAGAAAAACATGTTTTTTTTTTAATAAATACCAAATGCCTTTTAATAGTAGGTAGCATAAGGTTTAGAGTTCCTTATGTTGATGTTCCATAATTTTACTCTCGTCAGAAAAGAGAACCTCGCTCATTTGTGGGTTTGAACAATTTAAGTGCACAAGTGCAAAGTTAAGGCGCGCTCTTCGATGGTCTGTTGTTAATTTCGGCCCATTAGCTGGCTTTTGTGGTACCAGTCTACGTTCCTTCAATCTTCTTCAAATCGTAGAGTCACTTATAGTCACCCTTCGAACTACTCGGAGCTGCTGCTGCAGTTGAAAAGCGCGAAGGCGTCGATTTCGCAAACAAACGGTTGCAATAAATCGGCCGTCTCACTCAATACTGACCCGATTCCTATCAGATCCTGGATGGCGCGTAAATAAACCAGTCTCCCGATAGCGTTGGTACACTCTATGAACAGACAAGAGGCTTAGATGCAAGATTGCAGCCACAACACGCTGACTAGTCCCAGAATCCAGCAATGCCACTACTTGGGCGGCTGCTGCGGGTGAAGTATGCATGTGTGTTAGAAAAAAAACTTTTTATCAGACGTCACAGAGCCTAATCAACAAATTACAAACAGAAAATTTTAAAGTAATGCGTTATTTTTCGTTTTTTGCACGACAAATGTACTCCAACTCTGAACACACGTTTATCTCAAAACAATGTTCGATTCACTTATAGGATAAAAATTTAAAAAAAAAAAAAAATTTTTGGAAGTTTCGTACACCATTGTAAAGGCCAAACTTCCAGCTACTAAATTATGTTTTTTCTATAATGAATTAATGCTTGTTTTTGTTTAATTGTCGCCACAAAGATAATTTCGGAAGTGTTTCGATTTTTTTGATGAGAAGTGTATAATATGTAGTGTTATTTACTACTGGAGTTAATTTTAGAATAGGAATTGCAGACAATAATATCAAATCTAAGTTAAATCTAGAATCAGAAAAAACAAAAACAAAATAAAATTCCCAACAGGGTTTTAGTTATTACATCACTTAAGACGTATTAAAACTATTTTAAAATACATTAAGAACATCATAAGATAGTATTATTTTAAGAAGAAATAACAAATATCAACAATAATAATCGCTCTACACACCAGTCATAATTAACAACCATAACCAACATAATAAACAGCCGTGTTACCAGACCGTCATTTTATGTTTTTAATATAACCCCTATGAAAACATTTAATCAGCAGTCTTTAGTTCTTAGTATTATTTTATTTGCGTCACGTCGCAATCCTATTTGATAGGTTGTTTGTCGGCTATATTCGACAAAGGAGTTAGCGAGGTCCTGTCGGCCGAGTTGTCGGGATTATCCGGATAATGCCGCAACGTTTCCAACTGATGCTTCTTATCGAAACTCGAAGAAAGCCGCTCTGTGTAAATAATATCCCTTCAATAACATCGCTGTTGACCTTACATGTTGCAAGACTTGCAAGCGTGTTGTTTTCCTGTTGTTTGTTTTTAGGGTTCCGTACTCAAAGGATAAAATGCGACCCTATTTCCACAGTGAACCTACTTACTACATACAGTGGGTCAACGCCCATACATTTGACAGGTCCTATGAAATGTCAAAATGATGTAGGGGCGGAGGTTATGTCCCAAGTATGCAGTATGGCTACTCGGGACATAACCTCCGCTCCTTCACCCCGCAACCCCCCGCACGATTGCTCTGCGACAATGTTCTACGTTGACCGACTGTAAGGAGTAAGACATAGGTAGACTGTGCTATTACTAAGACTCCGCTGTCCGTCTGTCCGTCTGTCACCAGGCTATATCTCATGAACCGTGATAGTTGGACAGTTGAAATTTTCACAGATGATGTATTTCTGTTGCCGCTATAACAACAAATACTAAAAAACAGAATAAAATAAATATAAGAGGCTCCCATACAACAAACATGATTTTTTTGCTCGTTTTTGCTCGATATTGATAACGGCAACAGGTAGACGCTTGAAATATTTACAGAATATTTAATTATATATTCACTTTAAAAATTAATAATTAAATTAAAACAAATATTTAAGGGGGCTCCCATACACCAGACACGATTTTTTGCCGTTTTTATAGATAATGGTACGGAACCCTTCGTGCGCGAGTCCGACTCGCACTTGGCCGGTTTTTTGTTTCATTCATGTTTTAATCAGTTCATTGTTATCATAACGTGTCCACTCGTGTTGTATTTAATGACTTAATTATAACCTTTGTGTACATCATTCTTTACTACGTTCTATGTGATACAATTGAACACAGAGTATTACTATGTCTTCGTAGTGTAAAACCCATCACCTAAAAGTCACGTTTCGTAGTAAAGGATTAGGTTTAAAGTTCGCAAATAGCTCAAATGTAGCGACGGATTGCTTCTTCATCGCTTTGTAAGCCATAACTCAGATGACTCTTACAAATTGTCCGAACAGTTATGTTACAACACCTAATATATTTTAATGTTTACTTTAAGCTATGTTCCTCGCGTAGATATAAATAATGAACCACTCATGAGTAACAACCCTAATATATCACTAGTATATTGGGTACAGTCACGTGCAAAGAGTTGTGTTACCGCTAGTTCAATGCAAGTTAGTTTCTCTTTAAGATTCAGTTAAATCAATGCAATAAAATAAAACGTTGCGTTTTTAAATATACAGGGTGTAAACGAATTCGTGTAATTCCTTTAAACCACATTTTATGATCTACTACTGGTATAGATCGAACCAGCACGGGATTTAGCTTCATTAAAAATAAAAAAGTCAAATTCTTTTCTTTTTCTTGCGTAGGTATGTTTAAGTAGTATAGTATCTAAAGCACCCCATAATGTTTCAATAAAAAAATAAGCTAAATAAAAGCAAGAGATTTTTTTTATGTGAAGATTTCTTTGCCTCGCATTCCTAAATGAAGGAAAGCACGGTGACACAGCTGGCGGGCACGTCAAGCGCTATATAGCTTTTTGCAGTCAGGTAAGTCGGGGCTCTAAAATGAGACAGTAATAGAAAAACAAGGTTAAAAAAACCTTTTCTAAAAAAACTCATTTAGCGTTAATCTGTGTCGCCAATAGATCACGCAGATTGAAGGAATTACACGAATTCGGTTACAACCTGTATGTACCAAAAAATACTTCTATAAAATATCTATAAGCTCACGTGTTTTTACAAAAAACATGCTAGAAACATTTTCCACTTTTCCTATGTATCAAAGACGTGGCAATTAGCGACTTACACAGAGTAATCCCTTAGATGTGAGGATTACCGCAATGAAGGTTTTCATTAGAGGGAGCGACGGGACCAAATAAAAAGAGATGTAATTTCCTTCTCATGTCGAAACCGCGTTAATACGACTGAGGGTCGACGAAATCCTTTCTGGCCATCAAATTAGTCTTTACCATCACTACGGGTTCTCGATTATGTCATTAGCAAATATATGAGATTCTACAGCCTATTCAAAAGGTTCTTCACGAACATGAATGGTAGCAAAACATTTAGTGAATAAATGAGGGCAAATAAATCAATCAACACGTACAAACGTTTGGAACGAAATGAGTTTTATTTGTAACAGCAAAAGGCTTATTGAAACGCTACGAGAATTTTTGGTAGTGGTTTGTTTCGGCACTGTCGGATTCGCTTGTAGGGATTAGCAGATTATGTTTGCCTTAAGCACAAAGTCGGTGACTACCTTTCATTTACAGGTCTGTGTGTAAGGGATGTCTTTGTTGTTTTTGATTTTACGTTCCTCGTGTTGTCTCTGCCTCGAAATAGAGTCTCTTTTCAGGGGTTAAAGGACGATCAAAGGCTTATATCAGAAACATGCTCGTGGCAATATCCTTCTAGAATTGTTTCACAGTCTTTGGGAATGGCCGTGTTCAGCACTGTGCAGCAATAAGGCCGATATATGAGGTTGTAATATGAGTACTAGCAAATTATAATGTACGCATAACATATCCATTCAGCCGTCGGCGCTCAGTTGCGACACAATAGATCATAACAGACGTTGGGATCGACACTTCCGTATGTATATAACACACTTTTAATATAAGATCGTCCATTATTCTTTTTCTGAATGTTTGCCTAGCGCAGCTGTCGACATCGCCAAGTTCTGAGTTTTCTTCGACAGGGAAAATTCGCTTTGTTTTCTAAACGTTGACAAAGTAATATATTTCTGTTTCCCTAAACAAGTTATCCTTATTTTGATAATAATAGTTTTATGTTCTTTTCAGAACCGTACACAATGCAAAAACATTTTATTTCCACAACAACTGTGCTCAGATAGGAGCGGTTTAACTGGCTCGGTTTCTGTATACGAAAGAAGAAAATTGAAAACAAAGTTTGTGGTTGGTTTCGCAATCCAACACGCGTGGAAAAATTGTATAACTAGCAATATAGCTTTTGTTAGTCTGCACACTGTGCGACCGCGCGCCGCGCTTTTTACTAGCTTTGTCTTTCATTCTGTCGGAAGCAAATGTCATTAGTCTTTGTCGCGCGACTGAAAGCCCGGCTTGCGCTCTGATACGTTCCTTTTTAAACTATAATTATGAAATGACTGCGCCACTAATTATTTTAGGATTTCAACGAAAATCTGATAGAAATGAAGTGCTTAGCTCGTATTTTTTATGAATAGGGACATCCGTCGCTCGCTAAATGTCATCTGTCCTTGCATTTCCAATGAAACGACACTGTCTCCACGAAGAGTCGCGCAATTATAAAAAAATCAATTCAACGTTGAAAGGCAGTGGTTTATCTTAAGTTTATAACATTAGTTTTATGTGATTTTGTACTAATCCTCTAAGGACTGATTTTTCAATCGTCAGATAACTTTTACCTGAGGAATAAATATAGCAGTTTGACATATTTTCTATTCAAAAGCTGTCAAAACGTCAAACTTATTCCTCAGATAAAAGTTATCTGGCGATTGAAAAATCAGCCCTTAATCTTCTTTTTCAAATCCATGTGTCGATGTCAGGCAGCGTTAATAATTTCAATTTTGTACTCCTTTTTTGTCAATGCTCTCGTAAAATTTTAATAGAAAAATAGCTGTCTATCCAATATATTAATTATGCATGCCTGGCAATCAATAGTCTGGCGATGTCATTCCGAATGCCTGTCTTCAGTGTGAAATATTTAAAACAAGACACTGCGACTGCGATTGCTAAACCTTTTTAAAAGCTAATGATTTACTGCTATCTTTAAGTACCTACTCGGTCTGACGGTGGTATCGATCGATCAGTAGAACCATCATGTTTTTGTTCAATAAATAATGATCGTGGTTCGTTGATTTACTTTAATGCGGGGCATATTTAAGCAGTTTTACGATGATTGGGAGGTTCATAAAAAGCATTGTCTGCACAGCCCGCAGCACACACGAGCATTAGAAACAAGATACGTTCTAACGCAACATTTTTGTGTTCGGAATTTAGATCGGCAACGAGATAATGTGTAATGGCTGTAATATATTTGGGAAGGTTGGCAGTATTGTTGTTAAGCGTTAGCTAATTTAACACGTGGCGTCGGGAACTCGGGACTCGGGGGCGAGTGGTGTGTTGTTGGCATTCAGTCGGTGAATGAACCGCTGTGTGAGCTCGTTCGCCCGCGCTTTCATGTTCACAGGGAAGTGGCGTATTGCCAATCCGCGCTCGAATATCCTACGGGAGCTGTTATCGTCACACTTTGCCTGTACTACTAGCTAATGGACAATAACATTTGTCAACGTGTCGCTGCGATGCGCTTCGCAAACGCTGATAGCGCGTCATATTTGTACGTAAGAGCACGGAGCTTTTGCGACTTTTATCTCGTAGGTAACACAATTTAATAAATGATTCTTTTTATTTTGCTCTTTCAAAAATGTAACACATTAATTACGATAAATGATCACTTTGTTTCTCTTCACCGCAATTCAAATAAAAGCTTTACTGCGTATTGATGAAGTTTAATATGTTAATGGTTGTTTATTTTTATTTTAAATTTTTTTACGTTACCTAATGACCGCAAAAATAGTCCAAATGTTATATGTGGGAATGTGGCGTTATGCCAGGATGAAGAAAAACATTTCTGTAGGTAAACATAAGTGGCTTGACACTATAATCGTTTCCTGTGTTTGCATAAATCGTCACGTTGCACTTAACATATTCATGAAAAACCAATTTGCACCTCTTAATCATGTTTGTTTCTAGTTCTAGTTATTAGAACTTGTATGGAAGTCATTATTGGCAATTAATTCCTAGATAATTTGCAACGAATTATCGCATAAAAGAGCCGTGGAATTAGAATGACAGTATTATAAACTGAGTAATAACAAGCTAATTGTATCGACAAGGTGTAGTGTGGCTCCCTGCCAGCCACGATTCGCTGTATCTTGATTAAACGCACGTTTGCTATAAAGACTATAAACCCTCGCCTCGCCGCCATGCAGTCTGAAGGTAAACCTCTTCCTTCTACAGTAAACACATGCAAATCGAATTTTTATCCGTGTTGTTTCATTAAACTGGTTCAGCTCAGACAAACAACATTTGCGTCTCGTTACACAATAATGTATCAGCGCTATCGGTATCATGATCTGCATACATGTGGAGATTGTTTCATGTCAATTACACGCGAACGCGGCGGCCCTAATACCGATTATCCAATATTATCAAGCGAAACGCCAGCGTGCGCGGCGTGCCAACATCGGCGCGGTATTGTTGTTAATCAAAGTAATTTATGCTCCGATGCATAACAGGTTAATCTGTTCAATAGAATATGAATATCGCTTCGGGATTTAGAATACTAAGTAAGGTTAACAAGATTGGAGCGTGAGAAATTATTGGAACGCTAGGGATTCAATTCCGATGCGGCTATCGACTATCGGGAGCAGTGAGCGTGGTCGTCGCCGACCTATCTGTGACTTCATGCTTCGCTTCACGCAGTGCTCTTGAGCGAACATAGTGTTCTCTCTCTAGGGATTTATTTTCAACGTAAAATATTTGCGTCCATTTTACTTTCTATCGTCGCGTCGTGAAGCTTATTTTAAAAATATAAAATATACTTTTTGATCTCCACTTTGCCCAGATGCTGGAACTCGGCGACCTTTTAAGGTAACTTTGAAATGATGAAGTTGTTACTAAACTATGCTGCATTTTCCATAAAAAAGTTCAGCCTTCTCAGTCTTCTGTGGATCGCGTTTCAAGTTTTAACAAAGTACTACTTTGTTATAACTTATAATTTTGTCAGCGCAGAATTTTGAAAGCCTGGATCTCGAAAAATATTAAGGGGCGATTTCAGATAAGCTAAATGTGACATTATTGTGTTCAATAATCTTGTCATTATCACTATTGAAATGTGGAGAAATGGAAATGTTAGTTGTTGAAAAGTTTATTAGCTGATGAACAGTTAATGATAGGTTGGTGAAACAAGTCTTTTCATAGCTCGTAATAGGAAGATAAGAGATTATATGATAAGGACAGACATACGCATCCCCCTGTGTGATAACAACAATATAATGTGACCATCAATCCTTTTACCAGGCGTGATCATTTTGACAATACCAAAGGTTACAGAGAGAGCGATTTGCTTGACCTATTGGGATTTATTCGAGTAGAGCTGTTTTTTTATTTTATTCTTTGACTTGTTCGCATTTAACCCTAGACGCACTTGATGGTAATAAGCCTAGACAGGGTCTACCTATGATTACGGATTAATCGAGCATTATTGTTTAAAATTAAGACTTGTACCTTTACCAATAATGTATAATGAAGCATAAACCTCTTAGCTTTGCATAGTATACCCTCACATACGGTAGCTATTACATATGTAATTAGCTTAAGAATCTGTTTAATCACTCAATCACCGTAAACATAGACACAATAGATAAACAATAGCGGCGGCAGATCGGTCTGCCACCCGGTACGACACCTCTTAAATGCCCAGATTGGCAACAAAACACAGCAAAAAGATTCGTTTTTGGCCACAGGACGAATTATTTGAGGAAAGAGGGTCCGACGGCCCTTGGTCACTGCGATCTACAATGATTTATTGTGACGCCTCTACCAATTACAGCACCTCCCCTAGCCGCAAGCCAATCATAAAATTGACGATGGCCTTGGGGGTAGAGCATTTAATCTCATCAACCCCCTGAGACAAAATCCCTTTTCCTTAAACGTTAACGCCTGCGGAAAGATCAAATTGTATGGAAATGACGGTTACACTCGAGCAAATGTCATTTCCATGCAATTAGATCTTTCCGCAGGCGTTAATGTTTAATGCCGGCTGTACACACTCGCCGAGACGCTATCTCTATCCTTAACTTTTACATCAAATAGTAAAGGACAGCTACTAAGTCTCGGGCTGTCTCGGCGAGTGTGTACAGCCGGCATAAGGAAAAGGGATGTTGTCTAGGAGGCTAGGTGAGATTATATTTTATCCCGTGTGGGGACTCGCTAGAATATAAAACTTCCTCACCGCACGCTGGGAACAGACGCGTGTTGTAAGATTCAACAAAACCCAGTACGTTTGGTGGCAGGATCTTTACGGTCCGCCTGGCTAGCTACCACCCTCACATTAAAGTCCGGCGTCAAGCAGTTTAGTGTGTTCCGTCGTATAGGGTATAAGAGAATCCCTCTATATCTCTGTTACATGGATTCGTGTGCTTCATCTTAGACCCTGTCTGCGCTTATCATCAGGTTCGACAATGATCAAAAGCGGCTAAGTCAAGTAAAAATAAAAAATAGCCTCCGAAGTACTGACTTTTTAAGTGATTATAACTTTCGTGTGACACATTCATTTTTATGATTAGTTACGGTTTACTCACGTGCATTTTTCGGAATTGCCCGACTAATAGACGAATTCGATTCACGCGAACCTCGCCTCACCGCGTGTTCAGCTCATGATTAAGGGCTCCGTTTGGGTCCGAAACTAGTCGGGCAATCCCGAAAAATACATGTGAGTAAACAGTAACTATATAATCATAAATTCTTGTGTGATGCCTGCTTTACACTCGCATAGGACATTCTTTTTGAGATAGAATCTGCAACTGTTGTGTGTCCATCTGTGTAGGTGTTTATTCAGCTTGCAATGCCTAGAAAGGGTCCTGGTCAGTATCCTAATATGGTGTCTGTTCATTGTAAGGGCTTTCTTCGTAAGTTCATTGGCCATAGGGCATAAGGAAGGAGGAATATGTTTACGGCCTTATATGTTAATATTTTTGTAAGTCGATACTAAGCCTATGTTTGTTCTCAGATGTGGTCTACACGCTGACTTTACCGAGCTGACGGCGTGCGTGGGCGGTGAACTGGACAGGCACGAGGGTTCTGCTGTACATCGACGGTACTTTTACATCACGCTGCTACGAGAACCTGTGTCCAGGTGAGATTTATGGTTGGAAAATGATGAATAGAATGATGAATAAAATGTGTTAGGAAGCGTCCTTGGAGCCAATTCTACTAACAAACGTTGATCGATCGCAACCGAACCGAAGTCGATCCGTTTAATCAGACAGTTTGCGTCGACAAACCTCCGGTTTCTGATTTGAGAATTCGGGTTATCCAAATACTTAAGTAACATTTGAGTATGGAGTTGTCAAAAAAATGACGGATTTTAAATCATTTTTTTGACAACTTTGTACTCAATTATTACTTAAGTATTTGCTTATCCCGAATTCTCAAATCAGAAACCGGAGGAAAAACTTTCCCATTATTTTACAGCAACAACAGAACCAAACATTTTAACAGTTTTCGTAAACGAAAAACTAACTTACGGTTGCGGTTTTTTTGCAGTTCGGCTGCAATTTTGTTAGTAGAATTAGCTCGATGTTGCAATTTATTCATCGATGGTAGTTCCAATGTGAGATGCATTGAAACAGTGTCTTGAAAAGGTCTTTTTTGTATCTTTTTTAAATTAAATCCTCATTGGAGAAGAACGCAGTACCTACTTAAATTAAATTAAAATTAGGATAAATTAAATTTAATAGAGTTGCTTAACCGGTTAAAAGTGCGCAGTGCGCTTGATCCTATTCTCATAATTACATTACTGCTGAACGCGTAGCCTTAAATTGGATCGGTTCACGGTACTAGCTTAAACCTGCGAATAATGTTCCACATACCCCAGTTTACTTAATTACAGTATAGTTGCTTATGTGCAGGCTTTAATAGCATATATTTTACTTAAGACTGCTGTACGGTGTAATTGCGTTTAATGCGAACCCGTAAATTGTGTGTTAGTGTTCTCCTGTGATTTTGTTCTTGTCTTTGTACATTTGAAGTCAGACATTGTCAAACAATTGTTCTGCTCTACTTGGCCTTTCGTAGCGTAGTTCTCTGTTAGGTAAGGTTTCTCCCAAATGAAGATAGATTATGCCATATCGTCAGTGAAGTTCTAACAGTTCGTAAGTCATTTTGTGACAAAAACAGACAACACTGGGAAAGCCACGATTTTACTTGAAATGAAAAAGATTATTAGGATTTTCAAAGTTCTAAATTATCAAAGAGTTCATTTGTAATGATAATTAAAAACAATATTGCGTTCAGCGTAGTTACGCTCCTCGTTTTAAATAGTTTTGTAGCGACACTGCTGACGCATAAGTTTTGAATACTCAAGCGCACCATTGTATTAGCGCGGCGCAGCAGTCGTCTCCACGCATAGAGGAGCTCGTGGCTAAATAATTACAGCCGCATAGACCGATCTTCCGGGTTAAGCCACGCTTGCCGAGGTTGGTCTGTGGATGGGTGACCATTTACCATAGCGAGTTTCCTCCGTGCCTCGGTAAGCACGTAAAGCCGTTGGTCCCGGCTGTCATTTGTAGATCTTTGACAGTCGTTACTGATGGTCAGAACCCAGAAATTCTGACAACCAGTCTTACTAAGAGTATCGTATTACCCAGTTACTGGGTTGTGGAGGTCTGATAGGCAGTCGCTCCATGTAAAATACTGATATTCAGCTGCATCCGGTTCGACTGGAAGCCGACCTCAACATAGTTGGGAAAAGGCTAGATAGATGATGAGCAGTCGTCTCCACGCAGTTATACAGTTAGGTTGTTATAGTTTATAATTAATATTGTAATATGTAAGCTGGTACCAGTAAAGTTATATATCCTAACATGTGACCATCATTGAATAACCATGCAACATCCTTCGTACCCCTACAGTTTTTTCACTCTTTTGTAAAGTAGTCATTTTTGACTTCCGCACTGTTAGAACTTCACTGACGATATGCAGATTATGTTCGTAGATCACGCTGTTGGGGGGTCAGCCACCTCGAGGGTAAACAGCCCCCCAGGCTGGGCTAATTTGACGATCATTCAGATGTACTCCTGCCAGGGTAGTAAATTCACAATCCATAGAGAGAATTCACATGCACTACAACCACATCGTAGCGACAAAAAGTGGTCAAGCAGTGGTTACGTGTGGATAGTGTCGCTGCAGCCTTGGCGACAAAATGTGGTCTGTGTGAATTAAACTATTCATTTTCATACAAATTAGTGCCCGACCACGTGTTGTTGTTGTGGTATGTTCGTGTGAAACAAGCCTTACTCACAAAGCCTTTTCAAGGTGCAACGTGATGATTCGTAGATCACGCTGTTGGTGATGGTAACCGCAAAATATTTAGCATGATATAATTAACACGCAGCAGGACAATGGCGGCAATCATGATACTTATTATACCTAAGCAGGGGCAAGTTAGAAAAAAAAAGATACATTTTTGCATAAAAACAATTAACGATATGATTCAACTGTAAGGCCGTGGCCCCATGTCTACGGTACGGCGCCGCATACGGTGCCGCGTACGGCGACACGGCGCCGGCGCCGTGTACGGCGCCGTGGAGGTTGCACCGTACGTCCGTGGCTGGCGTGAATATAAGTCTAAAATTGAAATATTTCAGGGCGGCCATTTTAAAGCTTTGACCTCTTCTGGTAAATCGATAAATTACTTTAACGTATGTAGGTATGTATTTTAGTTGTTTTAAAATATACAGGGTGTTAACGAATTCGTGTAATTCCTTAAAACCATATGATCTGCTACTGGTGTAGATTGTTCCGGCATGGAAATTAGACAGATTTAAAAAAAAAACTTTTTTTTTCATGCGGTACCTATGGCTAAGTGATTGAATCTCAACCACAGGATTCAGTAAAATACAAATGTAAATGACGTCAACGTCAAAATCCAAGATGGCGGCTGTGAAGTTTTACAAGATATGCATCATGGGTGTCGTGTCCATAGTTTTCGGGGGCGATGATGACGAAAACGAGGTCGAAATCAAAATCCAAGATGGTGGCTGTGAAATTTTAGAAGATTTGCATCATTGGTGTCGTTTCCGTGTGTGAAATTTTAAAAAATATGCCGCCATCTTGGATTTTGACGTTGACCTCATTTTCGTCATCAGCACCCTCGAAAACCACGGAAACGACACCAATGATGCATATTTTGTATTTCACAGCCGCCATCTTGGATTTTGACGTTGACGTCATTTACATTTGTATTTTACTGAATCCTGTGGTTTAGATTCGATCACTTAGCCATAGGTACCGCATGAAAAAAAAAGTTTTTTTTTTAAATCTGCCTAATTTCCATGCCGCGACAATCTACACCAGTAGCAGATCATATGGTTTTAAGAAATTACACGAATTCGTTAACATCCTGTGTATTTTAAAACAACTAAAATACATACGTTAAACTAATTTACCGATTTACCAGAAGAGGTCCAAAACTTTAAAATGGTCGCCCTGAAAAATTGCAATTTTAGACATGTCATATTCACGCCAGCCACAGATTAAACGTGCGGTGCACCGTACACGGCGCCGTGTCGCCGTCCACGGGCGGCGCCGTATGCGGCGCCGTATACGACGCCGTACACGGCACCGTGCTGCGGCGCGACGGCGCGCCATTTCACGGCGGACGGCGCCGCACCGTAGACATGGGGCCACGGCCTAACTAATGCTAATAGTGCTAATATCGTACAGTGTGTTTTGTATTGCAATACTTAATTATGAAACGACATGATAAACACTTAATTTTATCGACAAAAATTCCCGCTTTTGTAATATCAACCTCCTCACCGAATGGCAGCCATTTTGATTTTTAGCTGCCCAGTAATTTAGGTATTCATTAAAAATTGAATATCTTTGGATCTAGGAGTGCTAAAGGCTTCAATTAATTAAAGACTTCTTGCCTTGCCAAATGGTTTAGTGACTATTTTAAAACATCTGGCAAGCCAAGAAGTCTGTTAAAAAGGAAACTAATAAAAGAATTTTGATTTGGTTTTTTTTTTAAATTTTTACGTTTCGTCAATAACACGTGATATTTTTTTTATGAATTGTACGAAGTTTTTTGATTGCAAATAAAAATTTATTGAAGCTTCTAGCACTCCTAGATCCAAAGTTATTAAATTTTTAATCAATATCTAAATTACCGGCAGCTGTCATTCGGAGAACAGACGGTTGATAGTACAAAAGGGGATATTTTTGTCGATAAAATAAAGTGTTGTTAAAATTGTTAAATGTCGTTAAATTTTTAGTATTGCAATATCAAATACCATCCATTTAAAAGGTTGAATAAAACGAAGCAGTTACAACTACAAATGTGGAATGTTTATTTGTGTCCGAAATGATACTATTTTGATTCTTGTGCGTGGTTTATTTCACGTCTATAACACTGACCCTGTTTACCGCATCGTATTAGAGTTATAGAGAGAATAAATTGCTCTGAGGCAATGGCTTTAGCGTCTTCACTCCACATGTGTATTCCCATAGACACAGAATTGGAAATCCCCGTGAGTCTTGTCGCAAAGTGGTCTTCAAAAAGACATGTTTTCGTCCCAGAACAGAGGTTGATTTTGGGAATTTCGTAAAAGGAAAAGGTAGAATTTTATCGATTGAACAGCCATACATAATAAATCTATAGACAAGCAAAAGGGAAGTGACACAGCCCATTAAATGCTAGTTCCCCGGCCCGTAATTTAGCAAGCTTGATAATAAGCTGTGTTCGAAAGCTGTCATCGACCCTCGTCAATATTTTCGTTCAGTAAGGGCTTACACCATTGGGCAATATTTTTATTCTTTTAGGCTCAGCGCACACCGAGAGCAGAGCAGAGCATTTTTTGAGACCACTGAAAAAATTACTTTGAGACTATAGCATACAGTGCAAAATTAAATACTCGAACACGCATCTTGCAAGCTCGAGCATGGTCGAGCATCAAGTTTGGACGTATTTAATTTTGCACTGTATGCTATACCTAGTCTTAAAGACATTTTTTCAGTGTTCTCAAAAAATGCTCTGCTCTGCTCTCGGTGTGCGCTGGCCCATACACCTAAAAAGAAAAATGATATTTTTTTATAATAAACCGCTAGTAGGGCTAATGGAGTGGATTTGAAGTTTGTTCGATGTGATTTTTAATTGATGTAGTGTCGTTGCGGCCTGAGGTTATACCACGAAGCAAATACAAATTGCTTCGTGGGTTATACACAGGGCTCGGAAACCGGTTAATTTTCCAAACCGGTTTTGGTCATTGACCTCGAACCGGAATCGATAGCGGTTTTAGGTTTCGGTTACCGGTATTTTACCGGTTAATGGGCGATACCGGTTTTTTACACATTCCGATTCTGTTGAACAAAATTAACCGGTTAATTTGAGTTTCGGCGGTATAAACGAGTTCCATCTCTCTTATACCTACGATAACAAAGCTCTCGCTCTGCGCCCGCGAATACGCAAATACGCACTCACAAGCAGATTGTATTCGACCGCGTTGCTGGCTGAGTAGGTAGTTTCGTTCTGTGTGACGTGCGTGCAACAAAACACTAATTGAATTTCATGAATTGTGTTGATTTATAAGTTGTATATATTGTGATTAGTGATTGAGATCGTAAAAAAAATAAAATGAATCCTTATTATTATCACATGAAGGATTTACCGGATAGTGAACCATTTTTTTTTAAGTAAGTAAATACTGTATTCGTGAATGTTATGGAGGATAGAATATCTGATACGTAACTGGGGACGTGCCGCCTCTCTAGAAAGAATGTGAGGTTATTTGGGATTTCTGGAGGGTCTTCTGAGCCCTCCACTACCATTTTTTTTGCCGTAGATCCATTTTTATTTATTTTATAAAATTGTTTTATTTTAGATGAGTATCGAAAAAATCTACTTTTTTATGGATGCAAGAGCGAGCCTATCGAGCTTACGAGCGAGCAAAGGTGCATGAAAGGAGCCTCCCCGAATGACGTACTTCTGACCCCATACGTCTGATGCACCCTGGGTAACAATCAGCGAGTACTAACGCCGATTGGCCAATCCTTTCACCACGATGACAAACACAAACATTAGTCCGCCCATAAAGCCGGCGCTGTGTGTAGTCTCTATTAACATCGAGGGTTTCTCACAAAAAAATCAGGAATATATTCTGAATTATATCGCATGACACACTGTGACGTTTTGTGTGTTCAGGAAACCCATAGAGGTGAAACTCAGTACCGACCACACATACCTGGACTCACGTTTATCGCCGAGATCTGTCATCCGAAGCACGGCAACGCAGTGTTTGCTGCCCCCGTCGTAATCATAAAGTCAACCAAATGTTCAACCCAGAACGACATTGAGGCTATCACCATTGACATCGGTAACTGTACCGTCACTTATATATGTATACAAACCTCCTAAGACCCCATTCCAGTTTGTACCTCCTGAAAACTTCCAGGACCAACCCATCAAAATTGTGATCGGCGACTTCAACAGTCACAGCATGAGATGGGGCGTTGTAGCCCCACGGAAATATGTGGGCAAGCGCTTGAAGAGTGGGCTGAGACGAACGATCTGATGCTGATACACAATCCGAAACAACCGGCCTCATTTAACAGTGATCGGTGGAAACGTGGTTCTAATCCAGATCTAATCTTTGTCAGCGAAAGTATCAGCTCGCAGTGTAGTAAGACTATCTGCTCCCCAATACCTCGTATACAGCACAGACCGATCACGTGTACGATTCAGCCCGTTGTTCGTCCTTTAAGTGTCCCTCTGAAGCGCCGGTTCAACTACTCCAAGGCTAACTGGACACCGTTCTCACAGTTGATATATGGAGATCTAGTGAAAATCCCGCCAATTCCTCAAAATTACGACCAATTTGTTGATATCGTCTCAACAATATCACGTAAATGTATTTCTAGAGCCAGTCGAACACCCTACATCCCAGGGCTAACGGAAAAATCTGCAGAACTGCTTAACCGGTAAAACCCCGCCGTCGTCCCAGGACGACACCTGCCATTGTTTATCTATTGTGTCTGTAATTACAGTACTTGAGTAATTAAAATTAAATTAATAACAGTCCATCTGTCGTTTTTAAATTCAATTGACTTATCGAGTACTGTAATTATAGACACAATAGATAAACAATGGCACTGACACGATCCGGATCGTCGGTCGGGCCGCTAGCGGTTAAAGAGTACGAATCCTTGTATAGCCACGACCCCTTCTCCGAGGAAACGACCTTGGTTGGCGAGGAGCTGCTATCGCAGATCAGTGAATCCCGTCGGGAAAAATGGATCAATACTGTCACCAAAATTGACATGACGCACAACAGCAAGAAATCTTGGAACACCATCCGGAAACTTAACGGTGATCCACCTTCACTATCCTTACCGAGTCAAGTCACCGCGAACCAGATCACCCACCAGCTCATTTTGAATGGAAAGTCATCAGGCCGCCTTGCGAACGTCCCAAAACGAAGTAGCCTCACAAGCACATGAGACCGGATAAATAAGTCATTCATCCTGACTGACATTGTTTTAGCCATTCGAAATCTGAAATTTGGCAAAGTCTCGGGAGTGGACAGTATATCTGTGGAGCAAATAAAGCAATTTGGCCCAGCTACTGTGTCATGGTTACTGCTTTTCTGTAACAACTCTCTGGAATCCGCCTCTATTCTCCGTCTCTGGAGAAAGGCGAAGGTAATTAGCTATACCCAAACCGGGAAAGACAGTAGACAATCCCAAAAACTTCCAGCCTATAGCACTCTTGTGCCATACATACAAATTGTTCGAGCGGTTGCTGCTGCCCAGGTTCACAGGCCTTATTGACCCAATTTTGATTCCAGAACAAGCGGGTTTTAGACCAGTGAAGTCATGCTCAAACCAAACACTTAAACTTACTCAGCACATAGAAGATGGGTTTGAGTTAGGAAAGGTAACTGTCGTTGTATTTGTGGACTTATCAGCGGCCTATGACACAGTGAACCTCAGGTGACTGTTATGGAAAGTGAAAACCATGACCGGCGATCAAAAATTTGTCATCATACTCCGGGAACTTTTCCATAACCGTCGCTTTCAAGTCAATCTCTTCTCAGACCGTAGTCGTTGGAGATCGCAAAAGAACGGTCTGCCACAAGGCAGCGTTCTGGCCTCAACCCTTTTTAACATATACACCAACGACCAATCGGCTAGCCCAAATACATCCCGCTTCTTATACGCTGATGACCTGGCACTACCTGCTCAAGATACCAACTTTGAAGAAGTGGAGGCCAATCTTACCACGGCTCTTAACGTCTTAAGCCATACTACGAGGAAAACTCTCTTAAGCCTAACTCATCAAAGACTGAGTCCTAAGTTTTCCATCTTCGCAACCACCAAGCGGGTCGACAGCTTCGCATCATGAGGCAAGGTGCGCCCATAGCCCACAACAACCATCCTAATTACTTGGGTATCGTACTGGATAGGTCTCTGACTTTCGGAAGAAATTATGACATCATTAAAAAGAAGGTGCACGCTCGCAACAACTTGCTACAGCGTCTCACTACCACCAAGTGGGGAGCCTCTCTGCAAGTTATGCGGACGTCTGGGTCGGCGCTAGCGTTCTCTGCTGGTGAGTACGCATGCACAGTGTGGAGCCGATCTGCTCACGCAAAGCTAGTGGACACAGCCTTAAATGAAATTTGCCGGATCATTACGGGTTGCCTTAAACCAACCTCGGTAAAACTGCCCACTTTTTTTTTATTCCTTGACTTGGTCTCATTTGACCCTCGTTGCACCTGATGGTAAGCGCAGACAGGGTCTAAGATGAAGCACACGAATCCAAGTAACAGAGATATAGAGAGATTCCGCTATACCTCTCTGGCTCTCACTTACACACGACGGAACACAGTAAACTGCTTGGTGCCGGACTTTAATGTGAGGGTGGTAGCTAGCCAGGCGCACCGTAAAGATCCTACCACCAAGCGAAAGGTTTTCACCTGATTGGCACCACCCGGAGACCACGTGTGTGGTTTCGAACTAAGGGTGCTTTCCCACGGACGAGGGTGACTCAGCCCCCAAGTGGTGCAATACAACTTACCGGTATTGCACCACCAGATGTCTGAAGGGGCCGTTTTGAGCTCTGCCGAGAAGGCCAAGATGAACGACACACGGCACCCCCTGCATGGCTATATTCCAGTGCCACAAAGGCTGAAAACCCGCAAGAATTTCCATAAGTGTGTCGAACTTCTGGCCTCGGAGTTGGCAAGAGAGAGGTGCAACTTTTGGAGAGATGGGGTCTCCCTACCAAACCCATTCGTGCCACCTGCGGAGAGACCTCCGCCTGGACATGAACTGCCATGGCCGATCTGGAAGTCATTAAATAAACTTCGAGAACTCAGGTCGGTCGGAGCAAAGACAACGGGCCTTATTACAAAAGATGGTTTAAACCAAGACTAAGGTAAACCCAGGTTTAAAATATATCCATCACTTTCTTATGTCATAATAACAAAAAGAGACGGGGCTATTCTAAAACCAGGGTTTTTCTTAGACCATCTTTTGTAATAAGGGGGTAAATGTTTAGGTGGGGTTTCAGTGAAAGTACCGGTTTGAGCTGTTTGTGTGGTACAACCCATACGATGGACCAACTCACAACATGCCGTGCGAGCCCTAACAGCTGCACGCAGGAAGACTTAATGATTGCCAATGACAACGCAGTCCAAGTGGCCAAGTTCTGGGTCGCAGTAATATAATCAAGTTTTAATATAATTAGTTTGTCATCGAAACGCTAAGAAGAAGAAGAAGCGAACCAAAATCCCGTCATCCTCTTAGAACCTAACCTACTCGACAGCACTATCGACTAGCAAATTTGAAACGTTTGGTAGGGTATTCTGCGGACATACGGTGCTTTCGTGACACTAAATACACACTAAACTAGTGAAAATCACTTAAAATTCGTAAGCCTTTCTACCATACCCGGCAATAAACATTAAAACTTACCTTGATGTAGTGATTGCAACCTTCCGTCAAACACTTAGACTTTTTCGTCTCTTGGTTGAAGTTGGTTGTAATTGAACATAGAATACATTTTATTCTCCTTCTTTCTTCCCATGATAAATGTTATTTATTATAGCACTGTATCTACTATTATAAAAACTCGAGTTAAGTAGCGGCCGTACGACACTTTCATGAAAGATGCGAACCCAATTCTCTTTGCGGCGAACGACGAAAGAAAACTAAAAACAAACAAGTACTCACGTGCGTAAGAGTGTGACAGAATGGCGGCGGCGCGGGCGTGCGTCTGCTGAGTAAAACCGGTTAATTCAGGTTACCGCGAGTTTTAAAATTCTATTCTCTGTAATAACCGGTAACCAAAATTATTTAGGTTTAGCCGAAACAGTTTTTGTAATTAACCGGTTAATGGATGAACGGTATTATACCGGTTTTATGAACAATATTAACCGGTATTTCTTAACCGGTTCCGAGCCCTGGTTATACATATACCCGCTTGTTAAGCACCGGGTTGCGGGTTCAAACCCAGGCGTGTACAAATGTGACTTTTTCCATTTCATACACACATCAAAAAAAGTTTGCGATCACTAGCATAGTTATGTATGTGAAGATTCCGAATTCAAAGTCCAACTGAAATCTGATTTATATCTATCTACGCGATGACTGACTACTTGTAATTGGACGGTGACTCTTCCATAGTTTCTAAACCATAATAAGTATCTAGGTTTTATAACGACTGAAATAGGTTCGTAAGGTCGTAGGCGGGTTTTAATTTGTTGATTCCTTTTCCATAATGGCTTATGTTAGCAAGTTTTCCACGTTTGTATAATGTACGTTGATAACTACTCTGATAGATGAAGTAATAAAGGTTGTGGTATGAGTAATATCGGCTTCCCACGGTGCGTGATAGCGCGCACCGCGACTCGAGCTCGCACCGACGCACCATGGGAATAGACTCGTTCGTGGTAACGCGGACGCGTGCGGAGTGGTGCGCCGTATCCACATCACACACCCTCATAATGTGACTTCCCGCGGTGCGTGATTTTACGGATGTTACCACGAACGGCCGGTGCGCGCTATCACGCACCGTGGGAAGCCAGCTTAATATGTATAAACTAATTTGTAGTGAATCTATAAACTTTTTTTTTATGATAATTTTGTTCCACACTAGGATTTCTCCTGTATCGTGGGTGCGTTTACAGACACAAATCTCACATACACAAACGCCCAGACCCGAAACAACTATCTGTAGGCCGCACAGTGTTTTATGAAGCCCGATTTTCGGACATCCCATTTTTATTGAAAAACCTGACAGAAATGATCATTCAAATGCAAGATTTCGTATCCCCATTTAGCTACCAAGTCTAATTTCTGAGTTATAATTTTTTGAAAATCGTTTTTTTTCCGTCCTGATATTATGAAAAAAATTAATTACGCTTAAACTAAGCGTGATACGAAATAATGATGTTAGATACATTGATGGCGCATCTTATGCCGAGTATTTTAGTCCATAAATGAACCTCGCACCATTGTTAGATCGAGTTTTATACGAGTTTTTTGGTTTATAGTTTTTCTTAATTTTCTCGAAAATTCCGCCGTTTCGGGAAAAGTTATCTATACAGAAATAATTCTATTTACTTCCCCAATACACCACATAAATTTCACACCCCAATTCCATGGAACTTGGAAACCACAACGATTTTAAGTTTTATCCGGATTTTACGTCGTTAGGGCTGTCAAAATCTCAGATTTTTATTTATATCCGGATTTTATATAACTTTGCCAAAAAATATATCTACCTTGTAGTAAAATCGGTGGTTTGGATTATCTGACGTGAAGAAGCCAGGATATCAGCTTGGTATCTAAATAAAATATGATTCATCGATTTACGTTAAAAGACATATTCAGGCATTTTGTGTTATTTAAGTATTTTTGTAGTACGTACTAAATACTGCTTAATGACACGCAAAATCCACATAATGCAATAGCAATAATATAAGCTGGGAGTACCTCCACGCGGTGAAGGCGGTAACAGTTTCTACTAGCTAAAACTCCCATAAATATTTTTAACTTGACTACCACCTATGCCTTCGGGCTTATGTTGTTTTCGTTTGTCTATTACGCAATAGGCTACCGCCTACCTGGTAACGCAGTGGAGCATACACCAAATATTTTACTCTTTAGTAAGCGGAATTTCTTAGTAATCATGGAGCCGGTCACGACCCATAGGACTACCTTAGCAGAACCTGACCCGCTCTGCTGGAGATGGTCTTTCTGGGCCCCGACCAAATGACTCTTTAATAATAATAATCATTTATTTTCGACCAACTAGGATCACCACATTACATTCACATTATACAAGGTTAGTCAGAAAGGGGGTACTAATCCGAAAGGGTGTTAAAGTACACATAATAATGAATAACTTTTGTTCTACAACTTTTCCCAAAACTCAATAGTTTAAGAGAAATAGGTGTTCAAAAATCTCAAAAAAAAATCTCTAAAATCTATCTATCCCCAGTTATGATCAGCTGTGTTTACATTTTAGGTCATATTTGGGGACATGAATTAGATGCACCGTTTTCTGAATTTGTAACTAAAGCAGGGATGAAGAATTTAAAAAAAAACTAAAATAGAAATCATTTTATTTCGAAAAAAAATATATCGAATTTTAAAATTTTAACACTTGCTTTCAAACAGTCATCAGCGATACTATAAGTGGGTTTCGGATTAGTACCCCCTTTCTGACTAACCGTGTATAAACATTATCAATAAAATAAAATACAAATCACAGGCAAAAATACATACTTAATAAATTAAATTGCATCAAATCAATAAGTAAACAAGAATCAATATTAATTAAAGCGTAATAAATTTCATCAAATTATTAAATTAATCAGAATCAAAATAATAAATAAATTGGAATCAAAACAATAAATAAACAAGAATCAAATTAATTAAAATATAATAAATTTCATTTATACAATAATAAAAATAAAATATAATAAATTAAATTCATATAATTAATGCCAGGGGGGCATGAGAATCCCAATGCACATGATGGTCAGGGTCAAACCTGAAGGGGTCTTTTAACTTGATATTTCTCGCAAGAAGTTGGTAGAATCGTCACAGCGGTAATTCGTTGGACTCTTTTTTTCTTAACAATATTGTTTACATGTATGTATTTATCAATTATATTATATTCCTCTCTGTTTCTCTCTTTTAAGTTGCACCCGCCATGTTGTTTCTGGACTACCATAAGGTCAACTGGTAGAAAATGCGTAAGGCATTAAGTCCGCCTTTGTACAATGTTTTTTTACTTGTGTATAGAGTTTTTAAGAAATAATAATAAATAAATATATATTTTTGAAAGGTCTCGGTAGGCTGCCAGTAAACTGGTTCACGTTTTGTTTGTCATTCTGACTACGGAACTTTTACTTTTACGAAAAAATTTATCCACAAAATAAGGATTAAAAAAATTGACAACCCTAACAAAAATAGTTAAATTGGATTAACTTCTGAGTTCCATGGATTTGGGTTGTCATAATTATGTGGTGTATTGGGGAAGTAAATAGAATTATTTCTGTATAGATAACTTTTCCCGAAACGGCGGAATTTTCGAGAAAATTAAGAAAAATTATAAACCAAAAAACTCGTATAAATCACGATTTAACAATGTTGCGAGGTTCATTTATGGACTAAAATACTCGGCATAAGATGCGCCATCAATGTATCTAACATCATTATTTCGTATCACGCTTAGTTTAAGCGTAATTAATTTTTTTCTTAATATCCGGATGGAAAAATTACGATTTTCAAAAAATTATAACTCAGAAACTAGACTTGGTAGCTACATGGGGATACGAAATCTTGCATTTGAATGATCATTTCTGTCAGGTTTTTCAATAAAAATGGGATGTCCGAAAATCGGGCTTCATAAAACACTGTGGGCCGTACAAATTTTTGTATGGCCTACAGAATCGAACCCACGACCCGTAGCGCAGAAGCCAATCGCTCAGCCACTGCACCAAACGTGTCGTCAAACTAATTACTTAAGAAATTTTCTCAACTATCAAACTGCGCTTCCCAAGTAATGTTATTCTGTTTCTACATTTCTGGAAAGGGCGGGATTGTGGCCGATTAATGACAAGGGGGTCGTCCCCTTTCACAGAGTTCGGAAGTTTTGACCCCTTCATTTACTAACGCAATAGCCGCTTCACCGAATTTTCTCGGACTGTGTTTCTCAGTGTCAGATTCGGAGCAGTGGACAAGCGCTCTTGTGGTGTGTTGTACAGTTCGCGTAAAATAATTTTGCCCCTCTGAACTGAGGAACAGAACGCTCAAAGCCTGTTTTCAGAGCGCCAAAGTTATTTTACGAGTACCAAATAACTTTGCTACTCTGAAGTGAGGCACAGACCGCTCAAAGCCTGGATTTAGAGAGGCCAATTTATTTTACGCGTACTGTATGTATATGTTAAAATATTATTCATTGTTTAGGTACTTGTCGGAGTATAGACATGTGAAACGCGGCGCCACGTGGAAGGGTTCCCGCCACTGGTGTCAGGGACGAACTGCTACAGGTAGATAATACTCATATTTATAAAATTAATAATGTATATACAGTGTATGCCAGAATGTGTGGGAAAAGATAACCAATTTAAAAGCAAAAAGGAGAACGAATGTTGCAGATGATGGATGACGGAATATGTTAGAAACAGTGCAACATATTGACTTGATCGCTGTAATTAATAGATTAAATTTAAAAATCAAAAAAACCCGACTGTTTAAGAAACGAACCAAAAAGATGGAAACAAGATGAAGTAGAAAATAAAAATAAGAACTGGAAAGATGTAAACAAGCCATACACGTCTTATAGAAACGTACGCAAGTTTAAAAAAAAACAAGCTTTCTAATAACAACATGCAGTCGAAGGCTATACAAGGTTAGTCAGAAAGGGGGTACTAATCCGAAAGGGTGTTAAAGTACACATAATAATGAATAACTTTTGTTCTACAACTTTCCCCAAAAGTCAATAGTTTAAGAGAAATAGCTGTTCAAAAATTACAAAATAAATACGCTAAAATCTATCTATCCTCAGCTATGATCAGCTGTGTTTATATTTTAGGTCATATTTGGGGTCACGAATTAGAAGCTCCATTTTCTGAATTCGTAACTGAAGTAGGGACGAAGAATTTTTGAAAAAACTAAAATAAAAATTATTTTACATGGAAATAAAAATTATCGAATTTTTAAATTTTAACACTTGCTTTTAAACCGTCATTAGTGATCCTTTAAGTGGTCTGCGGATTAGTACCCCCTTTCCGACTAATCTTGTATATGTTTTTTGGTCCGTCATTTTGCGATTTACTTAATTAAAAATCCTATAACCATCGAATGGTTTAGACAAATCGATAGACACCTTATGCATTAAAATCCATCCAGCTTTTGGGATGTTTCGAGGGTATAAAGAATCCCACATACGCGTGAAAAACATAACCCTGTATTTGCTGTCGCTCAGTCGGATAAAAAATCAAAATAAGACTGGAAAGAGAACTGAAATGAAAGGTTAATTCAATAAGTAAAAGATCAAGATGGCTGTCCGAAGTTCAGTCAGTTACTTGACTTCTGTTTAAGCACCCACGTCGTTTTGTCTGTATAGTGAGGGTGAGTAACACGCCCGTAGCATCACATAAAACTTGTAGAAGTCGACTTGCTGCAGGTGTGTCCACAGTTTGAAAGTCTGTTGCAGAAGTCAACTTGCGCAGTAAAACTTGGTAGTAGAGTGGAGCTTAAGACTAACTAAGATAAATATGTTTAATTTGTAGTTTCTGACTTATCACCTTAATCACTAGGTAATTTTTTTTGTCTCTTCTGTCCTCACGAATATTCATCATTCATTGGAAGTTTTATTTGACAATGCGGCAAAAAGTAATTTGTTCATTTTGTTCGTAAAAAATATAGCCTAATCGCCAGGTAGGCTATATTTTTTACGAACGCACCTTGCAAAAATAGGTCAGTCCTGTATTTTGGATGTGAGGGAATTTAGTTCTCTACAAAATTGATCTGAACTATTTTTGGCGTAAAACCCATAGATAAGGAGTAAAAAGCCTTTTTACCCGACAGCGCGACAGCAAAGACAGGGTTATGTTTTTCACGCGTATCTATGTATGTGGGATTCTTTATACCCTCGAAGCATATCAATGGCTGGATGGATTTTAATGAATGAGGTGACTATCGATTCGTACCTACGTTTTTATGTTATGTTATGTATGTTATGATTAGAAGTAAGTCTTGTTTACATCTTTTTAGTTCTTACTTTTTTAGTTCGCTTTTATGCAGGCGGGTTTTTAATTTTTTATGACTTTTTTTGTGTTCTTTAATCCAAGCTAGTGGAGCGCGCCGTGGTCACTCAAGGCCGAAAACTTCAAATTTTAATAAGAACGCCTAAAAATAATACTAGGTATCCAAAATTCAGGACTGATCGAACTTTTGCAATGTAAACCCGTTTTTTGCGACCTGGCGACCGACTCAGAATTTCAGAATAAATTTTGAGTTAACACGAATTTATATAACGCTAAAACGCGTTTATTAATTAACGTCTGACACTTAATCATTCGGCAAGTCTTGAATGTATCCGTCTGTCCATAAGCGCTTATTGCATATTGCCCGCTCCATGCGTAATATTGTAGTCACCTATAAATTACACCAGTTTATGGCCCGCTATGTCCTGTATTAAATTAAAGGTATTATTACATAGATCATGTTGCTATCGTTAGACTTTAACCGTTTATAATCTATTTTATCGTTACTGCGATCTGTCAAAGTACTGGCAATTACCGTCGAGAGGCATTATGATGTTATTGAACAATTATCAGAATTAACATTATGTCCTTCATTCAATATAGTGCCGATCAATTCATTCTGTAGCTGATAAAATGTTTTTAAAATAAAAACAGCCGTATTTTCGATATCGATACCACTCCAATACTGACACAATTCATATCTCGAAAAGGTTGAACCAACTCGAAAACACTTAAATAACGAATCTCAAAAAGGAGGAAGTTCTTGATACGATCGTGTGTATTTTTCTTCGTCGACCATTCTCGTTTCCGCGTTTGTATAAAATAGTTCATATTTATAAATAAACACGTTTGATTTTTCTATAAATGTTGCCTATATTTGTGTGATCCATATGGCCCCATACGTGCTATCCTTTTGATCTCCGAAGCCCGTTTCAACAAGTTTATCGGAAAATCTCTTAGTAAACATTCTAACCTTTGCTTTTGGTTCTAACATGTTACGCGGGAATAATTTTTAATTACCTTTTCCGTATCTTCACACTCTAGCGGCTTTGAAACGGAATTTTAAGCTGTGTCAACACTAAACACGCGCTTGGAGGCATTCAGTTGTAATGTAATATTAAGTTTAGTAGGGTGTAAGTTCAGAGCAAATTGGAAGCAAAAGATCAAAAAGGTTGACCCTGCCGTAATGAGGGATTAGTGGTCAAGGAGACTGAGGGTAAAGACAGAGAATAGCCATGTTCTGAAATAGAACATTTCGGAGAAGACCCTAATATTACAGAAGACCCTCCATAGATAGAAAAATACGTATTGAAATAAATAAAAACAAAATAAGTAGTTCTTTTTCTATATCCAACTAAATTCTGAAACCGGCATCTTTATATTTATGAAACATTTTTCAAGCGTGTCACGAGTAAGTTTCTACAAGCCCACATACAAATCTTCTAAGATATTACGTTATATTCTTGCTGATACAAAAATGGATGGAGAATATAGAAGGTGTCAGCTATTTGTCTTCGATTTCATGAGATTTCAGGATGAACTCGTTATAGCTAGGTTTACCGAGGCGGCGATAAAACGAATTTCTTATGATTATGAGTTATCATATATTTTTTATAGAATCTATCGATTTATAACGTAACACCGAGCTCTATAAGGCAGTGTTGGTTATTACAATGAATGCTCTACTTTTGAAACCACGCTTACCATAAATTATTTTTGTCGTTTCTTTTTTTTATCGATTCATGTCTGTTAATTAAATTAAATGACAGTAAGGTCAAGTAAATGAGTATTTTCGATTTTTCTAGATCAACGTGACTATTCGACAAAATTGAATAAGTGTGTTATTGCCTTTGAAGAATTATGATTGGATTGCTTGTTTCTGTGTTGTAAAAATGTGTTGTGAATGGATAGAGAAAGCAAACATGCGTGTCGGCGATCGATTCTGTTAGAATTAAAAACGTCAGCTCTAAGCATTAACATTAATTAAAAGTGATAAACAAAAATACGTTGTTGCGTGTAGGAATTCTCTACCAGTTAGCCATTTTGTTTCCCCTTTATATAACAAAATTGTTTAATCGCCAACTTTGATATAGTTCGCGAACCTTCCATAAAAATGTTTCCATTAACTTAGGTTTCTTCGAACAGTTGTTGATGTTGATAACTTTTTAACCAAGTTTTTATGTCTGAAGTTTTCATGGGCTACTATTTTTGATGTCAGTTTTCCCTCAAGCCTTTTATCTTTAAAAGTTTTTTATTTGGTATCCTAAAAATATATTAGATATTTTATATAAGAGTTGCGTTAGCGTGGTCATTGCACGCCGCACAAACACGCAGGAGCTCATTTATAAGCTAACAGACAGGCAGATATCATAATATTCATACTGTGATGCCCGGCTAATAATAGATACCCTCACCTTTACAATGCGCGTCGTTAAGACTATTAGGTACCTATATGAATAGTACCTATGAAGGAGTGAGAAAATTCAGAATGGGATAATTATGTGCAAGCGGTCGCCGCGACCAAACATCTGCACTATCTCCCTTTTTTTTACGTGTGACTCTTACCCGCTAAAACCCCAAGGTATTTCTCATTTGACTATGTGGGCGGGGGTCGCAGGATTCGCTGCTCCATGAACCGCAACCCACGCAACGGTATCCACACAGGCCCTGCGTAAATTCCCACGACAGTGGCCAACCGTATAACGTGACGTCAGCGATTGTCCTATCAATTCTTTCCTCCAGAACACCTTATAAATACTGTGCCTGTTTTTTCTACGAAGTACGAGTTTTTCTGTTGATACTGTACTATTCCCAGGTTAGCACCTAATGATATCTTGTTCTGTACACAGCTGGCGAAGTACCAGCATGCTACTCCGGCGACTCCTGGCGCGGCGTGACGCTAGAAGAGTTCATGACTTGCCCCTGGAACCTGGCGAACAACCGGCAAACTCGCATGTTAGCTGATCTTGCGCTGGTTGGATGCTACAATGGAACTCTTAAACATCGCACTGCTGAAACAGACAGGGTGCTCCTCGCTTCAGCTAAAAGGAACCTTGCTGCTATGGCGTACTTCGGACTTACGGAATATCAGAAGGTTAGTAGTTTTTTTAAATTATTTGTCTTGGTTGTGTTTAACCCTAGTCGCACCCGATTGTAAGCGCAGATAGGGTCCAGGATGGAGCACACGAATCGAAGTAGCAAAGATATAGAGGGACTCCCGAGGGAGAGGAGTATACCCCTCGGACTTAAATGTAATCAACATCATCATTATTTGTTTGTTATATGGTTTGAGAAACAGACGCCACATCTTAATATCTTGATTGGTGGACGATCAGATAGTAAATGTGACAAGGGACACACGGTGTAAATATTAGAATATTTTATCTGCGAGAAAACTTATAAGCTATGTCCAGACCAGTGCGCTTTCATGTTCATCTTGCATCTTTGTCTGACGCATGCCTGAAGCCCCATAGCGCATGCAATAGCGCATGCCTTAATACTAGTTCGACAAAAGCGCATGCCCCTAGCGTACGCTAATCCGTCACTGGTGGCGCACCGATGTAGACGATAAGCTGCATGCGCCAAAGGCAATCAATATTGCATGCGCTTGACGCAAGAGGAATTGAATGTTGAAAGCGCAAGATGAACTGAAAGCGCACTGGTGTAGACATACCAATAGTATCTGTAGGTATCACACACGGAACAAATACGATAATATTATGAAAACCCATACATTCAGATAATAAAATTTGTATTTGAACATATTTTCTTCAAGTATATTTTGTATCTGACAGAATCTGTTGATATCGATCCGTTTCTTCAGATACTTAACGACACAATATATATTAACTGCGCCGTGTGTGTTAGTCAATTGATTTCTATGGAGATTGATGTCGTAAGATATGCGCAGACATGTGCAGATGCAGATATCTTAAAGTATCTGCACCGTTTGTGACAGCATTTAATTCAATCTGTTGGGCAGCAGTACCTATCAATCTGTACGTTGAAAATATATCTACTGTGGTTAAATGATTTTTTGATTATACCACAGACTATATCACAATTAATGCAGTTGCCTGCCAACCGCGTTGAGTGTTCGTTTATCGTCTTTCGTCTTAGTTGGTCGATCTACAACCGAAGTTCAGTAGTACTGAAGCAGATATCAAAGTATGATAGATCTCACCAGACAGTTTTTAATAGATCTAGAACACATTTTACTTCAGTCTTTCAAAGTTCAATGTTGAAATGTTTTATTTAAAATAGGCACAATAGTACCTAATTCGTGGCTAATTTACAAACGCGTAGATCAATGATTTGCAAGGTTAAGCAACGCTTGCCGCGGTCAGTCAGTAGTCAGTTAGGTCAGGTGTAAAATTCTGGTCGGGCGCCGCAGGGCGCGCGACTATCTCCGGCCACCGTAGTCTGTGGCCTGCGGGCGGCGGGTTAGGGGACCCGTCGCCCGACCAGTAACAGGCCCGAGAAGGCAGCGCGCAATGTTCCGTGCGCGCCTCTCAGGAGGACGTGGGGCTAGGCCTTACAGTAGGAAAGGTCCGCCAGGGGCTGGCGGACCGAGGCCTGCCGGGGTTGCGGTGCATGCAGCTGCGAATTCCGCTATCCCGTCCAAGGATCAGGAGAAGGATTATCGTGGGTTTTTCGCCAGTAACATAACCCCTCGCCTTTCCCGGGTGAAGGGTATCCATGAGACATAACCAAGAAAAAAAAAGTAGTAAAATACTGGTATTCAGCCGCATCTGGTTAGACTGAAAGTTGACCCCAAAATATTTGGGAAAAGGCTAGGCAGAGGCACAATAGTCGAATTATCTCTACATAGTATAAAACAAAGTCGGTTTCCGTTGTCTGTACGCTTAAATCTTTTAAACTGTGCAACGGATTTTGATGCGGTTTTCATCAATAGACAGAATGATTCAAGAGGAAGTTCAAGAGGAAGGTTTATACAGGATGTGTCGTAAATAGTGATCCAACTTTAAGGGGTCGATACGCGATATATTCAGCTATCACATACCACAATTAGATTTTTTTACCATAGATCTCAGAATAAAACATTTTTTTATTTTTTTGAAAAATTTAACTAGAAATTACTTGCATATGATAGCACATGTATTCAGCAGATATAAACAAAAAACAAAATAGGAAAATAATGTATTGGGTTGAAATTACAGCTAAATTAGTAAAAGAAGGAGATAAAAAAAAAAAAACTCTGACCTGTGGTAAAAAAATGGATCCCTTAACGTTGGACCACTATTTACGACACACCATGTATGTATAATACATGCATACGCGATAAACGACATCACGCGAGCGAAGTCGCGAGCAATCTATAGTGTACCTATAAAAGGACAAGAAATTAACTTGCGCGGTTCCAAAAAGTTAGTCCTATATGGAGAACAATCGGCAAGAAATTCATCGGAACTCCCAATTTATAGTAGAACAATTCCCAAACCATATCGAACTAATTATAATACTGCACGAAGTTGTAATTATCAGTAAATTTGATCAAATTCGCCGCCAATGCGACAGTTTGATAATAATTGCAAAATTTTGTATTGGTTTGTTGAATATCTACGTATTATCGCAATCTATAAATCCAATAGGATTTGTTTAACGCTTCACACTTCTGAAAGCATTTAAGTTAAACTTGAGAGGATTTATACAGTGTTTTTTTAATGAGACAAAAT
Organism: Amphipyra tragopoginis; assembly: GCA_905220435.1. Taxonomy (NCBI): domain Eukaryota; kingdom Metazoa; phylum Arthropoda; class Insecta; order Lepidoptera; family Noctuidae; genus Amphipyra; species Amphipyra tragopoginis. The sequence goes on from HG991993.1 coordinate 13,034,976, forward strand.
GAACAAACTCTTTCAGTACAATCCCGTTAAGCTGATTGTTAACTTTGAATGAGATGATGTTTTTTTTTTGACTGACAAGTTTGATCTGACTGATTAGTCGGATTACTTAAATGACGTTACTCCACCTTGGGGAAAATGAAAACTTCACGATGTATAGAATCATAAACGTAATACACCATTCATGTCATTCCTTTAAACCGCGTGATCTACTGGTGACAGAATAATCCTAAAGGGGAACTTATGAACAAAAAAAAAGGGTGTTTCTAAGTCATTTTAGAACTCCGTGTTAACTGACTGCAAAGAGCGATGTCGCGTTAGCCGTGCCCACCAGCCGTGTCGCCGTGCTTTCATTCATTTATACGTGGCATCGAAATGTTTACTCACATAAAATATTCATGCAGTTTTTTTTCCTATTTTTTATTAGGTGGTTTAGATTTAGATACGTAGAATTACACCTACCGCATAATAAAAAAGTTTTTTATTTTTAATCATTCTAAATCCCGAGCTACCCCAATCTACACCAGTAGTAAATCATGTGGTTTTAAGGAAATACACGAATTCGTTTATTCCCTGTATGTACCTATTTGATTCGTCTTCTACTAAGTTGATGTAAGCTTAATAGTATTTGGGATTGATTGGGCCTCTTTCCTGCCATCTCATTTTACGAGAGATCGCACTCATCGATTATTTAACTAACCTAAACCCAGGGCTTCCTTTCAGTAGTCTAAAGCGTTCGCCACACCAAACGCATATTGCGAGCAAGTCGTGTCGTCGCGGGCCCGTACCCGCATTTGCTTCGACATCATCATCTGCCTAGCCTTTTCCCAACTATGTTGGGGTCGGCTTCCAGTCGAACCGGATGCAGCTGAATATCAGTATTTTACATGGAGCGACTGCCTATCAGACCTCCACAACCCAGTAACTGGGTAATACGATACTCTTGGTAAGACTGGTTGTCAGACTTTCTGGCTTCTGACCAACAGTAACGACTGTCAAAGATCTACAAATGACAGCCGGGACCAACGGCTTTACGTGCTTTCCGAGGCACGGAGGAAACTCGCTATGGTAAATGGTCACCCATCCACAGGCCAACCTCGGCAAGCGTGGCTTAACCCGGAAGATTGGTCTATGCGGCTGTAATTATTTAGCCACGAGCTCCTCATTTGCTCCGACATATACACAGTAATCCCTTCAATCCGCGACGCCCCGCTTTTGGTGTGGCGAATGCTTAAGCGGCTTACCCCACGTTTTCAACGTAACCCACTCATGTCTAAATCAATAATTGAGCAACTTGAGAATAAGGTGGATTGTACATAACCAACAATCGGAGACCGATTTTTTGTCGGAGAAATTCAGTGCTATAACGCATACATCCTGTGAAATTCGGACTTGCAAAATATCGCAAAGTAACGCCCGATTATTCATCAATGCAATAAATGGAAGTTTCGAAAGTAGAATCGGTGAGACCTATAAAAAGTAGGTCGCCGATAATATCAGTCTGCGATAAATGATAAATGATTTTTATTTCTGTAAATAAATCTGTCACAGACACTTTAAGGCCGCAAATTCGGAACGGCGGCGCGTGCAGCGGGGCGTTTTTTTAAGCGTGCACACTCGACTAATGAACGTGTGGACTTCTCTGTCGGTGTATTCGTAGCAGCGTTTTTAGCGTGTTGTTAAGCGGCGTGATCAGTGTTCGGCGTTTTAACGAGCGTGTACAAGTGATATTTTGTTCAGTGTGAAGATTTTCCACTAAAAGTGGTGTGTGTGAGTGGCAGCCTCCGATTGGTCAACGCACTTGGACGCCCTGCTCGCACGCACGCTCTAGCGAAAACTAGTTGCGTGCACGTTGAACGCGACGCTGCACGAGACAATACACGCTGGAACGCTCCGCTGCACGCGCCGCCATTCCGTATTTGCAGCCTTACAAGTAAATTTTATATGATTTTTAAGACTAGATGATCATCGTGTCTACAAAAAATCTGGTCCTAAGCACCCTTATAATGTAGGAGTGAGTTTAGTAAACCTTATAAAAGGGGTTCGAACATTTTTCTATGGAAGCTGGCATAGGCCCCTGCCGCTATTTTCATTTTTTTTCCAAGTTGCGGCGCACGATGAGACTAACATATATGGGTAGAGGACACTCAAACAAACAAAAAATATTCAGAGATATGGTGCCCTAAAGTGTCACGTTGCCGAGATATTTGGACTCCAAAAATTTTTTTTTCAAGATTATCTCGATACAATATCTCTGTAACCTGACACTTTAGGGCACCATATCTCTGAATATTTTTTATTTGAGTGTCTTCTACCCATATTTACCAGTTACAAAGTGCGCTGCAATAAAAAAACTAAGTCAAAATATCTCGGCAACGTGACACTTTAGGGCACCATGTCTCTGAATATGTTTTGTTTGTTTGACTGTTTTCTATCCATATCTACCAGTTACAAAGTGCGCTGCAATCTTGAAAAGAAACCTTTAAGTCCAAATATCTCGGCAACGTGACACTTTAGGCCACCATATCCCAGATATTTTTTGTTTGTCTAAGTGTCCTCTACCCACATACTTGTAACTACCACTAACTTGGAAAAAAAATCAAAATGGCAGCGGGGGGGCTATGCCACAAAGATTCTATCCGCTTTACAACTTGATTACTGAAAGTAATCTCCACGAATTTATTCTGAACACCCATCACAAGAAAAATACTATCAATAAATATAATTCCTTCCTGAATATAAATGAGTGTTAATCCTTTTTTACGGTTATTCTATTCTGAAATGCTAATAGAATCTTTATTTATTCTAACTCTTACGAATAAAGTCACATCTTCGTTATAGCAACGTGATAGTCGCGTTCGTTGCAACGTTCTCGCTTCACTGAGCTGTATGCGTATGTAAAATGCAAACTCTAGCGGTAATGTACCCTGAGTGCATTATGTCAGCTATGTGGGTTTACCTGAAAAGTAAAGTTGTAATGTATGCTTTGTAATATCCTTTGTGTAAAGTCGACGCGTCTGTAGTCATCAGAAAAGAAGAAGTTAGGTTTTTAGGGCCCGTAGTCAACATTGAACCCTTATAGCTTCGCCATGTCCGTCCGTCTGTACGTCTGTCCGTCCGTCCGCAGCTTAGCTCAGAGACTCTTAGTAATAGAAAGCTATAATTTGGCATGGATATACGTATTAATCACGCCGACAAAGTGGTAAAATAAAATCATTAAAAAATATGTTTTTAGGGTACCTCCTGTACACGTAAAGTGGGGACTTTTTTTTCTCGTCTGTTACTTCGTGTGGGGTGTTGTGGAATAGGTCTTTCAAAAATATTGTTTTTATGGGATTGTGAATACAATTTTTCGATTAAGGGATCCGTTTCTGAAATATTAAGCTTTAAAGTGCAAATTTTTGTTAGTCAAGTGTCCCCCACCCTGCTAGCTAAACTGTTGTTTATGGATTTGTGAAAAAATTCACGGCAGTAGTTTAAACAACGAAGTTAGAAGGAAAACTATCACAGCTAAGTAGGCTTTACAAGTTTACGAGTAATAGTCGACCAACTTATAAAATGTACTTGGAAAAGTAAAAATTTCGTACAAATTCTATTGAAAACTTACTAAGCACTCTTCTTAGCACAGTGTACCTACTTACTACATAAAGTGGGTCAACGCCCATATATTTGACAGGTCCTATGAAATGTCAAAATTATGTAGGGGCGGAGGTTATGTCCCAAGTATGCAGTATGGCTACTCGGGACATAACCTCAGCCCCCTTCAACCCGCAACCCCCCGCACGATTGCTCTGCAACAACGTTCTACGTTGACCGACTGTAAGGAGTAAGATATAGGTAGACTGTTCTTAGTCTGCATTATTGTGCAACTACGGAACCCTATTACTGCGCGTGGCCCGACACGTACTTGGGCGGTTTTTTTTATTGTACTGGTGGTCCTTGCGGACCATTTCTGCGTAACGGAGCAGTTATTGGCGAGACCTGAAGGGTGTCCAGCCAAGTACTTGCCAGGTTCCGTGTAGAAAGTGAGCTTATCGGTATACATCAGGCGAAGCTCCAGCTTCGGCTAGTAAGGCCTCATTATTGAGTTCCGGTTTTAAGGGTGTGAGTGCCGGTGAAATTACAGGCAATTGAGATTTTCCAACATTGTCTAAGGTTGGCAACTTATCGGCAATCCTCTTAGATCACTTTCAATCAGGTGGGCCGAAGGTTTGTTTGCCTAAGAAGTTCATAAAATAAAAAGTTTAAATAAAATTCCCAAAGTATAAAATATAATCAGTTTCAGAAGTCGGTGCCTTCAATTTGTTTCAGCGTGGATTAGCACCGACTTCTGAACCTATAAACTTAATAGTATGGTAATTATTTTATTGGTCGGTTTCATTTTTTGTTAAAAGGTTTTAATTTTTTTCTTGTAAGTGGCCTTATTTAATCGCTAATGTCCCAGTGTCACCAGCTATTGTTTATCTATAGTGTCTCTGAAACTGTTTTTCAATGAGTTAAAACATGGTTAGACCTACTAAAGACGCTGCTCGTTACCAATCACATTATGTGTAGATACTGTTCGTCATTAAGGCGTTTCATTATCTATCTCTGAAAGTCTTCATAGATCTTCATCAAATTTAAAGACCATTTCCAGGAAAAACTCTTTTAACCGGTTGCGTACCGCCCGTCGTCCCAGGACGACACTTAATTGTCTTATCTATTGTGTCTATAATTACCGTGCTTGAGGTTTTAAACAAAAAAAGAATCATCCAAATCTGTGCATACAATGTTGGAGGTATGCGTCCTCCTTTTTGGAGAAGTTGGTTAAAAAAAGGCTCCAGCTGAAATAAAAACAAAAGAAATACCTAAAAACCTGTGCACTTTCACGACCTAGGAATAGATCTTAAAACCATCCGCTCAACAATGCAACTTCAAGTTGTTCTTAAAATCTACGATGTTTTCCCACCAGACTTTTACACAGAATACGCATAACAGTCCCATTATACTCAAGTTGCAACGTAGGCATTACGTTAATCCCATGTATTATGACACTGGTATTACTTATTCTATGTCCAGTGACCCCGCAGAGATAAGCTCGGCCATTATTTGCACTTGAATCATTGTCGTATCTGCAACGCCATTTGTCGCCGCACCGCTACGGCCACAACCCGCACTGTTCTTCGTCCCAATGAATATTCATTGCTCATCTATAAACAGTAAGGTTTAAACTGGAAATAAAACTAAACTCTTTTGGCGTACTAATTCCACGGTTCTCCACACTATTTTCTTTTATTCACAGGTGTTGTTTCTGGTAACCATGGTTACCGTAGGTGCCGTAAAAGGCGGCATATGGTCGAAACCACGAACTGACTTCAATCCAGTCTCTGAATTGATGTAGGTTTTTGACATTACTTCTATAGAACTTCTGTCAGAAATCTACATCTCCAGAGTATTTGGATTGAGATCGGTTATTGGTTTTGAAAGTCAGGGATTACGATAAGATGATGGATAGCATTATGCGTTAATAAAAAAATACTGCAGTTTATTCTTATTTAATCGTTTGGTAAAACTATTGAGCTGTTAGCCCACAGTGGTCTCTGGTCAGGTTATTTAGCCGCCGACGCCCAAGACCAGAGTTGTTATTCATTTAACACCACACGTGTAGGGTATTAAAACGCAATATCTTACGGACGCGAATAACCCTGCGCCATAACAGGCTGCGATCGAGAATGGGTTTGGCAAACGTGATGGTATTACGGCAAAATGCCGCACAATCGACTATGCTGCCTGTGTATTAGACGAGCTGAAACGATGTATATCATACTCATAGACTTTGCTATATCATTTTCATAGGTGCACACTACTAAAACTCAATTTAAACTCCGCCTCACAGTTTTCCGCGAAGGTTATGAGGCTATAAATATTTTCGTCGATATTCATGAAACTGAAATGGGTTGTTAGCTGACATTTTGTTGCATGAAACCTCCACTGAAGGTGAGAACGGACGCCTTACTTATGTACCGTCCCCGGGGGCGCGACGATGGTTTATGTAAGGAGTTATGTTAAACGTTGGCTCGCTGGGTTTCAGGGAAACTAGGTTGCACCGGTAGTGAGCCGTACATAATGTAACTAACAAGTGAGGGCACTACTAAGTACCTTTACGTGCATGCAGCGTTTAAAACACGTCCACTAAATTATTACAGTGCAGATAAGTTTTATGCAAGACTATGTATCATTTTAAAGTAGAAAAATATATTTTAAAACCTTGCTATTTTAACTACCTACGTTATAAATGTCATAATGTAATGTTGGCAGCACTAGAGTAAGTTAATGGCTGGCAGCTAATCAATCTTAACTGTCGAGTTAAACTGGAACTGCGTCATGTACCGTAAGGAAATGCGTTCCCTTTGGAACAATTAAACACAATGTTATGGTGACTGTTATGAGAATTACCCTTAAAATAACTTGAGTAGCTTTATTTTATATCACTTTAGAGGAAGGGTTGAGATTTCAGAATAAGGTGGTCCTCAGAAATGAGGTGTTAATAGATTCCTTTTAGTGCCTGTCATGGGGGTTGTTTTATGACCTATCTGTAGTCGGGTATGTTTCGGAGTTCAAATATTCTATAGCTTCGTTCAAGCTAGCTTGAGTTTTAGTCCGGCCATAAATTATAAGAAATTTTTGTCAGAAAATTGCTGACGCGTCCGCGAAGACCCTCTGCGCATACATTTTAGGCCCACACTCCACCAAAGCGGAGATGTGCGGAGATGTCCGAAGCGGAGACGAGAAGAGATGTTTTTCAGCTAGAGTGTATCCACCGAAACTGTGCGGAGATGCGAACTGGCTAGACTGTAGCGGATATGTGTGTTGGCTAGGGTGATGATGTGCTCTGACTAGAGCAGAACGGAGCTGTGTGCGGCGAGCGTTGGATGTGAACGCACAGTTTAGTGCGATCTGACAGGAACACATCTCGTCTCCGCTGCGCGCCGTCGTCAGCTTGCGAGGCAAAGCTCACATCTCCGCCTTGTACCGCGGCCCAGCTCAATCTCAGCGAGGAACAGCTCACATCTCCGCTTCTATCGCGTCATACAAATATGATACATCTCCCCTAAGCTGAGTGGAGACGAGATGTGTGAATAATGAAAAATTCTATTGGTTTTTTAAAACACATCTCCGCTCCGCTCGTCTCGTCTCCGCTCCGCTCCGCTCGTCTTGCCTCCGCTTTGGTGGAGTCTGGCCTTATACTAGAGCCAGCAGGCTACCGGTTCCGGCAAATTCTGACAGTGTGCGGGCTCTAGTACAAAATGTATGCAGAGCCGCGCATCAGAAAATTTCTGACATATTGTTATTGTGCGGCCGCCCTTAATTTAATTGTCCACCTTTTATATAACTGACTACTAATAAGGTAGAACTTAAATGCAATAAAATAGTTATGCATAATAGCATGCATGACTAATTTACGACAAATTTATCAACGTGTTATGTACACAAGAATGTTGTCCTATTCATATTTATCGAAGGACCACAAACATGTTATTGGTTATCATCTTGCAAGCTGTGAACCAACTTAGGGTAACAGTAGGTACACTAATAGGTATTGTGTTTATAGGTACGGTTAGAACAACACCTATTTGAAACGATAACATTCACTCCGGTGAATATGTTGGTCGATCACAGAGTTACAGATGGATAGATGTGTAGATAGATGCTCTTGTAGTGCTAATAAATGAACGTGTTTTTATCGGTTTTCTCGGTGTACGCCTTAGACCAAATAAAAAAACAAGACAGAACGCTGCGAACAATACAGTGAAGCATGCCAAAACTACACCTCCGCTCTGTGCATACACGCACACATTTACAACATTTTTCAATCAAACTACACCTCACTAAGTGCACACATGTTTACGAAACCGGCCTCACGTCACTGTTGACAGCGCTCTGTCTTGGTTTTTTATTTGGTCTGAGTGGTACGCATTAAGTGAATTTCATCTAATACCGGAAAGCACTTAGAAATATAAAGATTTTTGTGGTTAAAGACATTTATTCTCATAAAGAAATTTACATTTCACTAAACTGAGAACAGACTATATTCTAATTAATTAAGCATGCATTCGACACTCAGACTTTATAGGTAATTAGCTACGATTTAATCATAATCATCACCACAAATCATTTATAAAAGCATCTTAGTACCAAAGTAATTGGTATGTAAAACAGTTTAAAAACATGCAGTAGACTGATTTGCTTAAATCTATAGTGGATATTCCGACATTATTAGGGTATTTTTCCTAATTTCCACCCGATATAATTAAAGTAAATGTGAAATATTTACTTTAGTTATTCGAAACTAGCACAAAGTCTTGCTAACAAAGCATCGTAACAAGTCATTTACACTGTTCCTGTGTACCTAAATATTATAATAAAATCATAGTGATATAAAATAAAGCAACTCACGGTAGCATTTTGTTCTTATGACATGATTATGTCATTCTGGAGGTTTACGGAGAAGAACTATGTTTTCTGACAGATGTTTTAGGGGTTGGTAACTATCCAATACCAAATTTGGTAGGTATGTTTGTTCGGGCTGCTCACGCCCAGGTTGTAGGAATCACTACATAGTATAAAACAAAGTCGCTTCCCGCTGTCTGTCCCTATGTATCTTTAAAACTACGCAACGGATTTTGATGCGGTTTTTTTAATAGATAGAGTGATTCAAGAGGAAGGTTTTAAGCTATAAAACGTACACGTGCGAAGCCGGGGCGAGTCGCTAGTAAAATATATTTGTCGGAAAAACGACTGAGTCTTCATTTATTCGACAAAAAGCGGCGTCAAACGTGACTTAAGAACACGTGTGTGTCGTAATTCGTAGCTTTTATTTAATCTAACTTTATTTTATTCTGTGCAGATATCTCAGTACGTGTTCGAGGAGACGTTCAACCTGCTGTTCGCGGTGCCGTTCACGCAGCACAACGCGACGGTGTCAGGTGCCACGTTAGCCGCGCTCTCGCCGTCTCAGGTCGCGCACATAAAGCGACTCAACTCTCTCGATCTAGAGCTCTATGACTTCGCCAAGAACCTCATGTTTAAAAGGTATGTTTACTTTTGTATTACAATCATGTTCAAAAGGTATGTTTAAGTATATCTTTTGTATTATATCTTTCGTGAGACACATTCATATTTATGATTAGTTACGGTTTACTCATGTAAATTTTTCGGTTTTTTTTTTCTTTTTTTTTTTTGAAAACGTTGCCCCACTCTTAGATTTCTCTTGTATTGTGGGTGTGTTTACAGACACAAATCTCACAAACACACGCCCAGACCCGAAACAACCATCTGTAGGCCATACAAATTTTTGTTCCGTGTGGGAATCGAACCCACGACCCGTAGTGCAGAAGCCAATCGCTTAGCCACTGCACCAAACGTTGCTCTACTAGTTTGAAGGGATTGATTAGTATTTATTTATTTATTATCAGCCTGTACTGTCCCACTGCTGGGCAAAGGCCTCCCTCCGTTCCTTCCACTTATCGCGATTCTGTGCAGCTTCATGCCAAACCTCAAGAAAGGCATCCAACTCGTCCCGCCATCTTCTCCGCGGTCTGCCGCGACCCCGTCTCGCTGTCTCAGGGCTCCATTCTTGTGCTATACGGGCCTACAGCTCATTTGGCATACGGCAGACATGCCCTGCCCAGTTTTTGATTATGCCCACTGGATTGATTAAGCGACTGATTAAAGGCTTTCTTTGGGTCCGAAACTAGTCGGGCAATCCCAAAAAAGGCACGTGAATAAACCGTAAGAAATAATAAATAGGTATTTTTACTGTTTACATTAATTAGTAAAGGTTTCATGCTGCCGTCCTATATCTAAAAGACCGTAAAGTGACATTTTGTCAAATTTGAGTATAATAAACTACGTAAAAGCGCAACATTTTCTCTATCAACCAGTCTGGTCCGTATTTTTCTATGGTTTGTCAATTACGAGATCCAGAGACTTTTACTGAGACATTACCATATAATATCATACCATAAGTACCATATTGTAGGATGGTCAAATTTCAGTACAAAGAAAGCATGACATAAAAACAAAAACTTTAATTTAAAAAATTGTATTATTCCTGTAACTCATTAAAAGTAAAACAATAAGCTTATAAGTAGCCCAATAATTTGGTATAATAAAAACATCTGTATGTCTTCAGAATTTCTAGGGACAACACTTTCGACGTTTTTGCTTATAACTCAAAATTAGGTTTAGTCACTTAACGGCCTTTTAGACATAGGACGGCACCATGTGTAAAGGACACGACAAATAAATATAAGGGATTACTTTTGTTACCTCTGTGACTTCATGAGTCTATGTTCGTATTTCATCGGTCATGTGAAAAGTAAATAGTGCAGTCTCTATTCTATTTTACCCGTCCAGAGTGGTGCCCGCAATTTCTTTGCGATTTCCAATCCCAGATCCAGTTTTACATAAAATCCAAACTTTCATCGCGCCAATCTCGGCTCAGCAATCGCAATCGCAATCCAATTTCAAAGAGGATAGCGCTATAACACTAAGCTCGCCCTCCTAGTGTATTTGTATCGCACAAAAACCGTTATTTGTTAACGTTTTTAGTAGTTCGACACCCGGCGATGGAATAAAACGAAATTCCTTATAAACCGGAATCATTTTGAGTCTCGGCGAATGTGGCCTATTTTTTCACATTCACACAAACCAAATGTTTATGTAGAGATCGGTTGTTTTACGTCTCGCACGGCGCACTAATAATGCGGTTTAACGACGTGAAAGGTTTTAGGGTTCCATATCGGGGGTGGTAACAAAACCCTTTTGTTAGGGACGCTTACACGTACATCTGTTCGCACGTAGTTAAAGTACAATTAGTTTTAACTCCACACCAGACTTTATGTATCAGTATGCAAACCGTATAATAACATAACCAGCCCGTTATTGGGGGTCTACTCTTTATATTTATGATTAACTACGGTTTACTCACGTGCATTTTTCGGGATTGCCCGACTAGTTTCGGACCCAAACGGAGCCCTTAATCATGAGCTGATCACGCGGCGAGGTCGCGAGTCGAACTCTACTCTTTAAGCACGAAGTCCGTGGTTTCTGCCTTAGTTACGAGCGTTTCCTACTCCCTATCACCTACGGACATATGATTATTTCGGGGCCCAAACTATTAATGAATGACAACACGATTTGACAGTTGTCCCAACTCCCAATGTGTTTTTGCCCGTCCGAAAAGTTGAACTTGACACTTGTTTTATTCACTGATACGTTTCGGGCTACTTTCGGACGGGCTTCGAACTTCGTTGACGGACTTAGGGAGTTGGCGCCCTGTCCCACTACTGGGCACGGGCCTCTTCTCAGAATGAGAAGGGTTTTAGGGCGTATACATAAAGGAAGCGGGTAACCGGCGCCGACCTGCCAGCGCTTGTTAGTACTGGTGCGTGCAAGTAGCCGCTACATAAAGGAAGCGGGTAGAAGCAGAAGCAGGCATTTTTTAACAAAAATACGCCTTATTCACTTGCAAATACAACAACAAATGACGGTCTACAGGTCGGAACTTTTTGGAGCAGTTCGGAGTTTGTCGGCGCTGGTTCGCCACACAGTATAGAGACTACCTGCGCCGACTAACTGCGCGGACCAGCACCGACAAGAGCTGACAGATGGGCGCTGGCAACCCGCTTTCTACGTGTACACGCACTTAGGCATTAGTCCATCATGCCGGCCTAGTGCAGGTCGAACTACACACACCATCGAAAACTTATAAGCTATGTCTACACCGAGTAGACTACGGAATTTCGACGCACAAAATATCGATGCACGTTACTGCAAAAGTTTATTAGCTTGATTCACCAACAATTAAGAGGATCTGGCGCTCGGCGTCCGTTACCGCGGCACGCTCGCTTAGCTCGCTCGCCTTCGCGCTTTATTGGTCACTGTTCTAACCTAATCTAACCCAAATGATTCAATATACTAAATAGTAAACTTTCGCAGTAACGTGCATCGATATTTTGTACGTCGAAATTCCGTATTCTACCCTACCAGTGCGCTTTCATGTTCATCTTGCGTTTTCATCTGAAGCATGCGTGAAGCGCCTTAATACTAGTTCGACAAAAACGCATGCCCCTAGCGCACGCTAATCCGTCTATTGTATGTCGACTGACGACTGACCGAGGCGCACAGATGTAGACGATAAGCTACATGCGTCTTATGGCAATCAATATTGCATACGCTTGAAGCAAGAGGAATTGACGAATCGAGTGACGATACTTCAGTACGTCCGGCGCACCCTGGGCAGTCAGCCCCGCTGCTGACTGGCTATTCTTTTCACCACGGCATGAGCTATTCTTGTATAGCTCGTGCAGACACGATAGAAGAAGAAGAGGAATTGAAAGTTGAAAGCGCAAGATGAACATGAAAGCGCACTGGTGTAGACATACCATATGGAGCCCTCTCAGTTGTGTAGGTTTCCTTACGATGTTTTCCTTCATCGTTAACGCAAGTGATGATCAAATTCTGACCCGCACATGAATTAGAAAAGTCAAAGGTGCGAGCCAGACTCGAATTCGGACCTTCCTACAGGGAAGGCAACCGTTCAACCGCTATGCTATCACTGCTTACCTGTACAACGTGTTCAAAATACCCCTAAAGCCGAAAGGTGATTAAAAGGTCCCTTGTAAAGAGTCTATTGGCAATATTTTAAAACAAAACTAGGACCCAAAAAAAAATTGGAAACATAAAATAAAATCATCACTGAAAAGCAATCCTGAAAACATAAAACTAAAGAGTAGACTACGCAAAAAGTTATTTACATTCTTACCTAATTTTCTCTGAGAGGTAAATGACAACAACCATAAAAGACTACTTGATTAATATTTTCTTTTTAAAGGGGAATTATTAACACGTTGTATAATAGTGTTTAAAATTTAAATAATAAATATTATTCTACTAGTCCAATTTGGGCATCAAATTCACGCTTGGCCAGATTTTCTCCGCATACGATACATATTTATTTCCCGACCTCGGCATGTCGCCGTGACCCCGAGGATATAAGTTGAGAAACGACGCTTTAGATTGGGTTTCTAATCTAAAGGGATATCAACTGTGCCCTTTATACCGCACGTTTGTGGTACCCAAGCTTGATTCGATAGAATTTCTTTTATTTCTTCACTACGCCCGATACGGTGCAGAGTAAAAGTTGTATAACTGTGTCAAAGTAATTTTGTCTCGGGGAGAATTTTAACCGTGCTCGTATTTGCGTATGTTTGTGAATTCGTTTAAGGAATTCAGGTTATATTTGTGTTGTTAATTGAGCTGTATAATGCCTTGTGATTGCTCGAGCAATTATATTTGCACATAGAATATGTAGCGAGTTGAACGCCTCAGTGGAACGTTGTACGTGTTCCAATGTATCACCTGTGCTGCAGTGGTATGACCTAATTACTTCTGTGCAGATTCGAAGCGTTGAAGAAACGAGACACGGACTTCGAGTACCGGTGGCGGCACTTGGGGGAAGTGGCGCGAAGTGGCGTCACTGAGTTCGATTGGGACAGTAACCTGGAGGACGCCACCACCGAGAAGAACCGAGGCAAGTAACCTCACCACAGTCCAGTGACGTCACCACCCTAGTGCATACACTAGTCATAGATAACCACACAAATTGAATAAAGAACTTATTTTTTATTCAGCAGTCTCGTTGAGACCATGTAAATATTATTAGGATGAGTTAAGTACATTTTCTCAGAGCGTACGGAATCGATTTTGATCGCGCTGTACAAATGAGTTTATTTAATTTTATTAATCGTCGTGCATTTATAAAGATGTTCTAAAAATTCTAGAACTTTATTATTATTTTTCTATTTTACTTCGGCAGCAGTTTTATGTTTTAATTTTTATTTGTAAAATGCGCTCTAAATCCATCCCTCAAAGTTAAAAAACTATGGATAATTACATACAATATATTATAAATATATCTTTAGTAGGTATGTAATGTTGATCTATATTGTTGAATGAATGTTGACATTTGATAGATACAGGGTAGGTAATGCGTCTAGGTTGAACCCAACGAAGTGTAGCCTTTAGTGTAATCTTTACTAGTATCCAGTGAAATGAGTCGGAGGTTCGACTGCGAAGGTGTGAATGCCAAGTTTCAGATTCACGTTCTATTTTTAAGGGTCAAAATACACGTCCGATAGTTGCTTCCGGGACCCGGATCCGACTATCTGATCGGATTCATGAAATACACGTACGATTCTCGTGTCCGATTTTTTCTGGACGACGATGACGCCCGGACGATGCTTACGATTCAGACATCTGATCCGATAGTCTGATCGTACGTGTAATTCATGTTCAAACAAATGTATGACACGGAGGCCTTCAGATAGTCTGATCAGACTATCGGAACCGACTATCGGAGGCAAGTATCGGACGTGTATTTGGGCTCTAAATGCCATCGACATGTTTTATCGAAACGGATTCTTTTAAAACTTGTGAAGAATAATAAAAAGAATTCAATTCAAACTTAGTTATTTATCCTTTGCAGTAGAACGTCTGGGGCTCCGAGGTAAGCTGTGTTATAGTCGGTACGAGGACCGATGACGTCCGAATTTATTTCCCAAACAGCTTTTCTCATTTATAAAGAGAACAGGATGCGGTCAATTGCGATTGTTTGTGATTGAATCGAAACGGGTGATTGATCGTGTAGACTACATTGTGGGAGATTCAACGTGGAGTGACCCCGTTTGATCCTGCGAACGTGTAGTTTATTGTGATCTATTGAAATATGCCCGGTTCCATAAATAAAACGTTTTGCTTACCAGTGGTGGTATTTACAGATAACTGTAATGCAAAACTGAAATATATTATTAACAAAATAGAGTTGAGTATCTTCTACTCTGCTATGAAGATCAAATAACAAAGCACTAGTCCTTGATCTAGTTCAAACCATTAACGATCAGTAAAGATATAGGAACCCGACATTATTGGTCGTATCATCAGGGAAATTCCGTACTAGCTATCAGTTTACCTCGAAGTCTTAACTCTAGCACAGTGTACCTACTTACTACATACAGTGGGTCAACGTCCATACATTTGACAGGTCCTATGAAATGTCAAAATTATGTAGGGGCGGAGGTTATGTCCCAAGTATGCAGTATGGCTACTCGGGACATAGCCTCCGCTCCTTCACCCCGCAACGATTGCTCTGCGACAATGTTCTACGTTGACCGACTGTAAGGAGTAAGATGTACCTAGGTAGACTGTGACTTTACTATCAAATATAAGAAATAATCGAATCAAATTGCTCAGGATACCTCAAAAATGTGTGGAATAATTTATACGAATAGTTATTTTCTTGTAAAATTGCGTCGCTATTACTCACTGATCGGACAATACCGTAGTATTCCCATTCGTCGCCGTCAATATGAATGGTTCGGGAGCGGGTATTGATAACGCCCGGTAATATTTAATTTTGCTGTTCACTGTCCGAACGATATCGTTAGTATATTCCCGGCGGTCTCGAGGCCCGGTTAGCGTTGCTAGAACAAAGGGAATATGTCTATTAATATGTAATGTACAGTCGAGTTCAAAAGACAAAGCTACGAAATTGTATGCACGTCAGATATAATTATACATTTGCCATTCTTCAGGTTATTGATGATATCTGAAGTGCACTCAGTTCTGTAGTGCGTCTATATTTAGTGAAGCTACTAACTGTACCTAAAGTACCTAATGAAATCTAAAACGCATTTGAATCTTTGTGGATTTATTATAAGTCGGGTCTTTTTTTCTACTCGTTTTTTATATGAATTGGTTAATGATAAAAAATTCTCATTCGATAAAATTTGACCAAAGAAGAAAAATGAGTGCTATGTATGTTTGTTCTCATATTGAGTTAAGTTTGCGATTAAGTTTTACATTAAGGAAGTGTATAATTTGGCACTAGTTTAATTAGAAACGTAAAAAAAACTAAAAAAAGATAATAAAAATAACAAATGCATAATTAGCTTGTTAAAATTTTATTAAGTTTTTTTAATTAAACTAAGGCCTTTTTTACGGGGACAATTTTACTCATAAGTGCATCAAAAAGTACTCTGTAACCATGCAGCTGTAAATAAAAATAATTGTGTTCTATGTGTTGTCTATTATTAGTTAGATTTATTGTATATCAATCTTTTTTGTATACAGCCTATACGTGAGAAGTTCGGCAACTTTTTTATTAAATTTTTATATTTATTCTAGGTTCTTTTTTGTTTTATATATTATCTTAACAGAAAAAAGTCTGATTGTTGAGCTCGTCAGTCATACCTATATATTTTGTATCTCAGTCATGTATTGCGTGGTATTTTTACTGTAGAAATAATATGCAGTCGTCATCTAAACCCGATACCTCTCTATGGTTTTGATTTTTTTTTATTGTAACTTTATTAAAATAAAACGTTGTGAACATAGTCGATTATGTATATCTGAGAATGCTCTCGACAGATATTAAAAAAAACTAAAAAGAAAAGTGTTTTACATTGTACAAATACAATGCCTTGTTCAATTCTCAGTTGGCAACAGAAAAAGAACAGAAAAGTAAAGCTTTCCATTATTTTACACGAAGCCAATGTACCTAATGTATTGAAATCGAAATATACTATTCAAACAGCAATAGCGAAAGTAAACTGCAACAAACAAGTCTATACCGACTGTTTGCATTTATTCTTAGGGCGAGTGCATTTCGTATTCCAGTCGCTTTATGCTATTTTGAACTGTATACCAGTGTTATAAAGTTAAATGTTAAGACAGCACCTACAACTGTAAAGTATAAGGGAATTGTGTATCAAAGCGAATTTTGTTTTTAAACTATTTGAAACGGTCGGTACCGAGTCACGACAGACTTTACAAATATTTTTTCGCCAAATATTTGTTGTAACTTGTCTGTTATTTTCACAAAAGTATTTTACATCGGCATTTTTATTTTTCGTATTCCATATTTGCGGCATTTAAAGTACAATTTTTGTTTTAAAATCAAGTGTTATTTATGATCAATGCATTTGTCATATTATTTTATTACGTGTTTTATTTCTGTTTTAAAATCATTTTTTTGTGTTTTTAACATTGTGTTTGAACAAATGTAACGTATATTTCGTATTTGCAGCTAAAATTTAATAAAGGAATTGTATAAAATGATGTATCCAGTTTAAATTCCCCTTATATTACAAATGGTGCAGATTGTATGTAGATGTGTATATAATTTGTATTGAATATGTTCTGAAGCCGAGTTCCAATTAACTGCAGGAGTGTGGATGCTCTAACACGAACGATTGATACGTCGGCTCTTGACAATAACGTTTATAGGTCACTTCAATTTAGTCCTTTATACTGAGTTGTATGCAAGCCAGTGTGTATGGAACCGTTTCTTTATACGTAGATAAAAAGACATTTTACGAATTACTTTATAGCTGTACGTTCGGTGACACCGGATATGTTGAAATGTTGTTCTGATTCATGTTAAAAAATAATTAAAGCGCGGATAATATTTTGACATATCGCGTTGTCGTCGACTGTACATTTTTATTTATCTCATTTATTTGAGAGCTATCTCAGAATCGATGTTACTCTCATAATTAGTTTGTCGAATTAGTAGTAAGTATCGATAAATGTATGTATATTTTTCTGTGTGTAAAATAACGCTAAGCCCTGTGATATAAAAAAAGAATTGCACCCAATGTTTTGCAGTAATATCCTTATTTGAAATTCATGAAAAGCATTTTAATTGGAAAAGTTGCCTTGATATTTTTTATGCTTGACGAGTGTATATAGTAAATTCATAGTTTAATATTGGTCTAAGTGACGTGGATGACTTATAAACAATGGGTGCATAAGCCATAAAATAAGTTAGCCATATAGAGCTCGTAAACTTATTGTGGTGACATGATAATAAACTAGATACCTAATAGTTATGTATCATTGTACCTATAGCACACCACCGGTACAGTTCGCGTCTAGTACCAAAATTTAGCGTTTAGTTATGTTTTTTTAAGTTCCCGACTGAACCAAAATATAGTACTTTATATTGTGTTAACGATCACCGAGTAATAAAAACAAGCGAAACTACTCTTTGGTTTTATTTCAAACGCTGTATCTACCAAACCGAATTACTGTTGCGTCATGAGATTTATGGCATGCCTAATGCAATTCCATGCGAGGAATGTACGAAAACTATATCAGTCATATCAGGTATGCTCTTAATTAACTCAACAATGCGCGGAAAAAATGTTGATGAAATACCTCAAGCCGCTAAAGTCCAATTAAGGTTTGCTCTTGCGCACAAAAAGTAGTATCTGAAGTCGGGTTTATTTTTCTAAATATGTCCGTATAAGGGGAGAGTGGTGTGTGTGTAGCCGGTGTAGACTGTGAGCTGCGACGTGCAGGAAGCTCGAATGGTCGAATTTGCATTTATGTCATTAGGCTGCATCCGTCGGTGTCGGCGGCGACCGGAGCGACCGGGAGGGACCGGGAGCGGGCGCCCCGCAGGCGTGCGTTACCCTACTGTGACAACATAATGTTATTTGTTGTGTCTACTGTCTACCCAATCACTCTACTATTCTTGTAGACAAATTGGTACCTATTTAATGGTTGATGATTTCTTGAAATATTTTTTATCAACGAGTTAGATTAAATTATCTATGGAATTAATACGATTAGAAATGCTATAGTTGACGACTTTTGTTTCCCAATTCATGCTTTAGAATATGATATTATACAAGATGTAAACGAATTTGTGACATTCCTTCAAAACGCTTGATCTACTGGTGTAGGAGGGTTTCCAGGTGAATAAAACAGTTTTCCGGAGAAAGCTCAGGGCATTTGAAGGAAATTCCGAACTTATCTACGAATTGTGCAGTATAACGCCATCGTTTTCTTAGCATTTGTAGGTTTTTTTTGGTAGTTCAGTTCTTCAGTTTCAGAGAGGAGCTCGTGGCTAAATAATTACAGCCGCATAGACCGATCTTCCGGGTTAAGCCACGCTTGCCGAGGTTGGTCTGTGGATGGGTGACCATTTACTATAGCGAGTTTCCTCGTACCCGTAAAGCCGTTGGTCCCGGCTGTCATTTGTAGATCTTTGACAGTCGTTACTGTTGGTCAGAAGCCAGAAAGTCTGACAACCAGTCTTACCAAGAGTATCGTATTACCCAGTTACTGGGTTGTGGAGGTCTGATAGGCAGTCGCTCCATGTAAAATACTGATATTCAGCTACATCCGGTTCGACTGGAAGCCGACCCCAACATAGTTGGGAAAAGGCTAGGCAGATGATGAGTTCAGTTCTTCAGTTTAGAAGTTCCGGACGAATTCCACCCGCATTCCGGACCCTGAGCTAACATTCCGGACTTGTCCGGGAAAATCCGGACGTAGGCATGGCAAATAATTGTGAGGTGTTGTGAGGTGCATGGGATTTTTTTTGATTCAACAAAAAAATAAAAATAAAACATGGTTTTATGTTGCCGACCGAGTTATTTTAGCGCCCCGAGTTAACCGACTGCGCTGAGCGATATTGCGCTAGTCGTGCCTGCCAGCTGTTGACATGATTTCAATAATTTACGAAGCGAAACGAAAAAAAATAAAAAAAAGTTTTTTTATTCAATCTAAATCTGGTGCAGGGTTAATCTATAACAGGAATAGATCATGTGGTTATAAGGACTTACACGAATTCGTTTTCACCCTAAAAGCTATATTTATCAATAAAGCTATATTTGGAGATCCCACAGCGTAACTGATCACTGAATAAAGAATTATTGGCGAATATAGGTCAGACGGGATGGCTCGGCCTATGTGACGTATGTAGGGCCACGATCAATTTAAATAATGCAGGCACACGTCGAGTGTTTGAGTTACTTACCTTTATTAAAATATTCTTGAGTAGAGCCCTTGTCACACCTGTAGTACATGAGGAGGTAAGTAGAGGTGTAGGTTTAAGTTTTTTTATAGATCGAAAGTAGCGCCATTATGTGATAAGTGGATAACAGATGAATCTACCGACAGATTTCTGATATAAACTTCAGATCAGAAAATAGATTTTTTGGTCCAAAGATCGGCAGCTGGCGAAAACTGGCACAGAGCGTAAAATTAATTAAGAATTTGGTTCTTCCATTTCAGAGCAGTGCGGCTGTCCCATTTCAAAACCTAGTAAGGGACACTTTTTACAAAAATCATTGTATTTCATAGTCTTGCTAACCTAGTATGTCACTACCAAATAAAAAAAACACCAGCTTCGAAAACTCACATGATAAGCAGAAATATTTAAGCATCGATACCTGGTAAGTGCACCATTCACTAATTTGTGATCATTTTAAAACCTAGTAAGTCACTGTAAACACGTGGTTTTACCAAACAAAAATACTTTTCAAAGGCTGACCGATTTAACGTTTATGCGTTCTCCTGTAAAATTTAATTTTAAGACCTTACTAGGTTTTGAAATGGGACAGCCGAGTGTGGTCTAATTTTTAATTTAAAATAACGTAATATCTCGCCTTTATTCCTTGAAGGGTTAGGCAGGTGTATAAGTACACCCACTTTTCACCGTTATGTTTAAGTCCCTTGTAATAGGTCTACAGCCACCTAATTGTGCGTACCAATATTGTTTGCCAATTACGTCAGTAAAGGTCTGAAGAAGAAGAAGAGAAGCTACTACAATCTGTCTTTCTTTAATAGATTTTCATCTTTATCGTAAAAGCTTTAGGTTCAAGGTTAATTGGGAAAAGAGGAATGCCAAGATCCGGCCAGTAAAAAGTAGTAAGAACAGACATGCCGTAATTTTGATAATTCGCGTTTATTTTTTGTAAGATTTATGCAATATAAATAATGTCTGGGGAAGTACACCGTCGGATAGTCATTTTAAATAGTATTTTATTGTTTTGGTTAGTAAGTTACAACGCTTTTGTTATTCTACACAACTGTAAATAGAAATGTTGCACAGTATAAAAATATAATTATATCGATACTAAAATTACATTTATAAATCGATTACAACCATGAAACAATATGTAATTGTAAATAATTATATCATAATAATATCATGTTATTTAGGTAATTAAGTATTTATTTTTTATTCACGTTTTCTTGTTTGAGAAATGTGTTAAGTGAATTGTGCTCTTCCATTAATAGCTACAAATTATAGTACTATAAAACTTTATTAGTAATAAGCTATTACGAATAATCCTAGTAACCACTATAACACAACAGGTTTGTCACTATTCTTGTGATTTAACTTAGGGCTACTTTTCTTATACGAAACACAATAAATAACATAATATTTAATTTATTTATTTATATAATATTTATTTAATATAGGTAATATTAATTATTTTATTATAATATTTTATTAAGCTGAGTATGTATAGGTACCAAAGGCATTCAATAGTGTTAGTTAACATATTTAATTAATCTCTTTGATTTATACTAATTTTAAATTAATGTTTTGTAATATTATGAAATAATTTACAAAGCTATTATTACTATAGGTATATTACTATCAACTATTTATTTTGCGAAATAAGTATATTTATTTTTTTATTTTATATTCCATTCGATTTTATACATACTTGATAATCGATTACGTTTAAAATCGAATAGTGTTATAATTTTATTTTAATGGCGACAACACCTTTGTCACAATTAAAATGGCTTCCACTTTTTTCTTACGATTATTGCCAAAAATAAGTAGGTATCTGTATCGAAGTAAGTACCTAACCATATTATGTATAATATTCCTATCGTGAATACAATATTATGGACTTTTGTTAAATAAAATACTTTGTTTAGTAAAAGTATGATTTTAATGTTATTTGGTATTATGACATTCATGTTTTATCATCGTTGCCATGGCAACGTCAATATACGACAAATTCCAAATAATATAAGATTTATTTTACTTTGGTTTTGGTTTGGTTATTTAGGTATTATTCTGACCAAAAACGGTTTAGTTTTGTTATTTACATAATTGAATGCTTTAATCAAACAATAATATTAAGATTTTTACAAAAATATTGAAGGTCTACCAATACGACAAGGATTAAAAAAATTATTCATGAAAATGTCGACGGAGTATAAAGAAAATGTTAGTTCGTTAAGGTCAACTTAATCGACCTATAACTTTTCTTGGTGCACTTCCAGCAGAAATGTAGTTATTGTAATACATTCTAAAATATTTGCTCTTTTTAATAAGATATTTTTCATCCTTGTTCTATCTGGCCGAGTCGTAAAAGAAATCTTGGCATTCCCCTTTGACAGTTTCGGGTAGCTTGATGTGCTGGCGGCTGTACGTAAGTATATTGATTTTGACTAAATAAATCATAACATAACACAACATCACGCTTGTATTCCCCGAAGGGTTGTGCAGAGAGTATAGTAACACCCTCATTTCGCCGTTATGTTTAAGTCCCAGCGAGCCTATTGCCATCATCCAGGCACAAATCCAGACTGCTACTGAGAAATTCCACACGGAAAAACCCAATAACACTTTCCGACTCGAGGATCGAACCCAAGACCTCATATTCAGCAGTCGCGCTTGCGACCACTGGACCAACGACGCAGTCAATTTTTTAATTTAAATTCCCAATAATTCAGTGTTCACAGATAAAAAAAACAATGCACAAGCGAAGCCGAGGCACATAAAACATTTCATTGTAAGTAAAAAGAATAAACACATAACTGGGCACTTATAAGTCTGTTGTAATATCAAATTCGATGCGTCTCTATTCGTCAGATAAGATCGCGCGTCGCATAATAAAACGATCGCGTTTCCAGTAAGTGGTGTTTGGTAGTTCGTACGGTGCATTAAGATGCACCCGGGGACGCTTCCCGGCGATCTCCGGTTACATTGACAGGTTTCTAAGGAAACCATTATTTTGGGACGTTCCTTTGAAACCTAGGAATAGCATCTAAAATACAAATACAGTTTTTTAATGACAACGATGAAAATATTAATCTGTAAATTGTGGTGGTCGCTTTGGTATTTATATTTATCGCACCTTTAGAATTAAAGAGGCCTATTCGTAATTTTAAGATTTCAACTTTTACATATAGACTGACCCATCTTCATCGACTATTAATAAAACAGGCCTATTGTCGCGTAGAAATGTAATGCAACCGAATAATTTCCCGTTTCAACAAAATTTATAAATATACGAAACTTTATTCAACGTTTTCCAAAACCTTAGTTTTTTAGAAAGGTCTCTTGAATTCTAAAGGAGCGTTATGCTAGAGGTGGCCTCGCCCACGTGGATGTCGTTTATCGCGTATTCCGTATTTTTTGGGATAAAAGTAGCCTATGTCCTTCTCTAGGTTCCAGACTATCTCTGTACCAAGTTTCATCAAACTCGGTTCAGCGGTTTAGGCGTGAAAGCGACATGGTACCTATGTCTACACCAGTGCGCTTTCATGTCCATCTTGCGCTAATTTTCAATTCCTCTTGCGTCAAGCGCATGCAATTTTGGTTGCCGTAAGACGCATGTAGCTTATAGTCTACACCGGTGCGCTTCGGTCAGTCGTCAGTCGACATACAATTCACTGCCCGATTAGGTCATGATTAAGGGCTCCCTTTAGGTCCGAAACTAGTCGGGCAATCCCGAAAAAGGCACGTGTGTAAACCGTAACTAATCATAAATCTGCCGTACGTTATCTAGAAGGCAGCTAAGTGCAAAAGTCTACTTTTGAGTTATAAGCGAAAAAGGTGGGAATCGTTGTCTTTATGAAAAGGAAGTTATTATTATAAAATTGTTAATTGAAATAGGTACAGTATTAATTGCTCTATAATTTTCAGTATATTTCAGTTATCTAACCCTTTCAGTTTTTTCACAAAATTCATTTTTACTTTTTAGTTAAGCATTTTGTAATTATGTTAATGAGTAGGTAATACGATACTAAAAAGTCGCTAACCATACCTTAGCCGCTTTGTGTTATGTGTAACTTCGCAACTACAACAGATATAAAAACAATTCCAAGACAGGACGATAGAGAATTTTCAACTCTATAAAATGGCATCAAAACCTCAAATTCGGCCAACTGTGCCTTAACTGCCTTTTAGTCAACGTACGGCAGAAATATGAATGTGTCTTACGAAAGTTAGAACAAAAATGGTCGCTTTGGTCTTTCTTTATAGTTATTAAGATTCGTTGATGTTTTTATTATTACAATAAAGTAAGTATGAAAGATATATACTACTCAAAACAAAATAAGAGCCACTAGGTATTTAACGTATATCATGAAAAATATAAAATTAACAGATTGTTCAATTTACGTAAATTTAAAACAATTTTATTGTTTACCGCTTAGGCTAGTAACTGTTGAAATTAGTGATTAATAAACATGTTTATTTAACTTTTGATAAAAAATGACAATTTAGGTTAAAAAACACAAATAACAAAAAGTCACTAAAAACTAAAAAAAACTTCACTTTTTATTTCTTTTTCTCTTTTTTAATAACGGGTATGCCCTCCTCTTTTGGCTATGCACTTCTGTAGCCCGGAATGCATGCTCTCTATCAAATGCCTGACGTTTTCAGCAGGGATCTCTTCCCAGGCACTTTTCAAAGCGTCAATCAGTTGCTGCTGGTTGTAGACCTCTTGCGCACTCTCTCAAACCCTTCGTTTTAATTGGTCCCACATGTGCTCGACCGGATTTAAGTCCGGACTGTTTGCTGGCCACGGCAACACTTGAATGTGAGAGCCTTCCAGTACAGACTGGGTCGCTTGAGCTGTGTTTGTACGGGTATTGTCTTGCATCAGGACGAACCCAGGACCCATTCGCTGTGCAAATGGAATCACATGAGGCCTGATGACTTCCTCAATGTAACGCTGAGCAGTTACGGAAATTTCATTTCAAATAGCGAGTTCAGTTTTGCCATGTAAGCTTATTCCACCCCAAATCTTTACATTGGGTCCACCGAAATGGTCAACTTCGTGAATGCAGGCTTCAGAAAATCGCTCGCCACGTCGCCTCCATACTCTAATGCGCCGATCGTCATTAAAGAATTTTACTTTACACTCGTCGGTGAAAAGCACCATGACCCACTCGTTTATGGCTCAGTCTAAATATTGACGGGAGAAACTTAAACGATTTGCACGTTGAGCCCTGGACAAAGGAATTCGAACAACTCGACGTTTTGAAGTTTGCTGGTCTTCGTGCAATCGGTTACGGATCGTTTGGTCACTGACGCGAGTACCCGTTGTCAACCGTAGGCGATTTTGTAACTTACGAGCCGTCACTGTGCGTTCTCGGCGGGCACTTAACCGGATGTACCGATCCTCGTGAACAGTTGTAATGTAAACTATACCCGAACCAGTTCTTCTTGCAACACTACCAGTCTCTTGGAAGCAATTCCAAGCATTTTGGATAGCTTTCCGAGAAAAACCCAGATGCAAAGCCACAGACCGTTGCGAATTTCCTTCTTGGATCATTGTAACGGCTCTGGTTGCAGTAATTGCGTCCATATTGTCTTCGTTCTTGCGGCATATTAACATAAGATGTTACTTAAAAAAATTAACTAAACAAAGTTAAACGATTATTTCAGATTACCATAAAGATAATCGAAAAGAAACTTAAAGAAAAATCGAAACAAAATAACAAGAAATTTTCAATTTCATTTTTTTTTTAAATGGTGGCCATCGTTTTGGTCTCATGTACAAAATTAAAGTGGTTAAATATCGAAGAGTTTGTAACATCAATATTTTGTAACTTATTAATTACTTAACGTTCATTAAATTACACTGAAATGTGAAAATAAAGAGTGGCTCTTATTTTGTTTTGAGTAGTATATTTTGCTTTGAAATGAAGATATTTCTATCACCAACGACTCGTCATTTGTATCTATAATAGTTTTATCAACACAAGCGACATAACTGTCTAGCCGGTATAATAAAGTTCAGAAAATATCTCAAAAGCTGAGTAGAGAAAACTGAAGAAAATCCTTTGTAAGCCGTGTGTAACCAAACATGCAGTGGAAGCAGAATCTAACAAAGCTAAAAGTTTAGAAACAAAACAATACGGGTTTGTTAAAACCCATTGTTTTGAGTAAATTGAACGAAATGCATTAAGATAAAGACGGTTTTATTTCTGTGCGAATGAGCGATGTTGTTTCCACTGAGACACTTTACTGTTTAAGCGTTTGAAGTTCTACAAAGGAGAGGGAACTAAAAAGCTTTTAGAACAAGTCGTACGCCTTCGCACTCTTTGTCTCTAAGTTCTGTTTTCGTCATTGTGTCCTTATCATGCCACCAGTTATCTTCTGGGGGTTTAGGCACCAATTTATAGTTATTATACGGGCGGGACTAAGGGCACAGCGGTTATTACGGTCCGCCTTTGTTTGGCCTGATAAAGGGCTGCTAAAGGTATTGAACGGTAAGCAGGTTGACTCACGAATCGAACGTATTGACGTTAATTGACTTCGGCGTTTTATCTTGTTTGTTCGGTGCGAAACTATAAATTGGTTTGGTACTTATTTGTGATCTGATATCGTAAGAAATATCGCAGTTGTGGTAAGTAAGTAACTGTGTATTATTATAATGAAACTAACAGTTTTGTGTTTTGGAACGATTGTAGTAGAAATTGAATTTTTTAAGGAATATTAAAGTAGTGGATAATTTAAGGCGCTTCTCCCACCGAAAGTGGTGCCACTTCAGAAAAAAAGCATTAGTTCTGTCAACTCACAACATATTAAAATTTCGTACGTACAACATTTTAGTCAAGTGTTGTAGAAATTTAGAAATTTGCGAACACCAAAAAACAACACTTGACATCCTAGGTTAGAAGTTTTAGTAATTAATGCTAAAAACGGCCGTTTTTGGTACTTATCGCTAAAACTTCGAATCCAGCAGCTCTAGTGTTGATATTTGGTGTTCGAAAATTTCTACAACACTTGATTAAAATGTTGTACGTACTATCAGCTAACCCGAAGGATAGCTAATATAATAACCGAATTTACTAATAGGATTAATAGCTTTTTAGCTTTCTGGGGTGAATCTATCATTACAATTATAGCTAATATCAATATATAAGTATTGTGAGCAAGGTAAATGAAATAAATAAAACCAACATAGACTCTCCACCACTGAGAGAACTTACTTGTATTTGGGTTAGTGTTAGTAACATGAACTAGATCACAACATAATACTTTACACAACCATTATTAAGATCATAAAATAAGAACAAGAATCTTTAACCAAAACAAACAAATAGTATAACAATTGTGAACGTCCGTTCCATTCGACGGTCTGCCCAAGAATGCCCTCTCCATTCTGCCTCTGTCAACTTGTTCTTATTTAGGTATTACAATCCGTTGTCAGTACTTCTTAATCATAAATAAGATAAATAAATAAGAGATAATTATCCAAATATGATTCTTACAATTTTAGACTATTCCTACATTTATTAAACATATTTTGCTTCACTTTTAATTATAGTCAAATTACATACTTTTAAATGTATTCTATTAAACGTTTTTAAATTAAACATAAGTAAATTAATAAGCCTAAGTGTATATAGTTCCGAATAGTAGCGGTGTAAAAGGTATGATTACCCTTAATTCTAACAGTAGGTACGAAATTTCAATATGTTGTGTGTTGACTGAAATAATGCTTTTTTTCTGAAGTGGCGCCACATTCCGGTGGGGGAAGCGCCTTAACTACACTTACACTCAGGAGCAATGAATCTGGGGGCACCGACGTAAACCTTAATATCTCAGAAACTAATAGGTAACGATACCTTGTTCAAATAAAAAGTATTCTATTGACTATTTAAGAAGTTTTATTAATTTTAATTTGAGTAATATTAAATAGTCTGTAAAATATTCCCGAGTACAGTAAAAATGTACAAAAAATATAATGAAACAAGATACCGGGAGGTCAATAATGTCAATATTCATATTGATGTATCACTAAGTGCTTTCTTATGCAACAATACTCATAATATGTCGACATCTTCAACCTCTTCTAATGACGCAAACATAACAGAGGATTATAGCAGAACAACGACCTAACACAAAAATATAGTATTTCCCTCATGTGACTTTTGTTGAATAAAGGCAGATGGTATTCTTCGGTTACCTGTTTGGTTCAGTAACGGTCAATTTATTTTAGTTTCACATCAGTCGTAAACATACAAAAGTGTTGAATGTCGAACTACAACACCACAGAAACAACCATGAGTTAAGAGGTAAGTAGATACAGGTATATAAACAGAGAAACGGTTAGCAACTAACTTAGGTACAAGGCGAAGGAATAAAAAACCATGACTTTTTATACATGACTAGCTGTACCCGGCAGCGTTACTATGCTTTTTTCCTACTTACTACCTATCTACTACCTACCTTCAGAAGCAAAATCAAAATAGTAACAAAATGCTAAAACCATTATCATGCATGCGATAAAAAAATGATGAATGTTGATTACGGACATACTGAGATAATTTCGTTTTTTTTAAATGTCAAAATTTTCTTTCATAAGATCCTTCTCCTGACAATGACGAACACAACAAAAAAAAAAAATTGCGAAAACTTTCCAGCCGCTCACGCGTGATTCCGTGACCAAGGGAAATAGGGATTCATTTTTATATGCATAGATTAAAAAAATGGAAGAATATCACGTGACTACAATTTGATACTTGAGAATCTCGGAACGGTATTCGAAAATCGAACATGCTTATTTAAAAGCTGCACCCGCGGGTTTGCCTACGGAAACATAAGGTTGCTGCTCATTACCCACAGTCAATAGCGTTAAAATATGTACCCTATAACCTGACCCGGTCTTAAACCAATGTGGCTGCCAAATTTCAACTGGACCTGTCCAGTAGCACTGGCGTAAAACTCAAACATATAAACGGACACACACAAAAATAAATATTAAATAAAGTATTCAGTATTGAAAATTCTAAAAAGGAAACTTTTGGCATTTCCTAAGATGCGTTGCACTAACTTTTTTCTAAAAATATAAATTTACAGTTTTAGCATCGTAACGATTTTATTATACTTACTTAATTAATTATGTACCTATAGTGTTAACGAATTCGTGTAATTCCTTCAAACCACATGATCTATTAATGATACAGATTAACCCCGCACGGGATTTAGATTGATTTAAAATAAAAAAAAATACTTTTTTCCCAAACATTTTTTTTATGTGATAGAAAATTTCGATGCCCTGCATAAATGAATGAAGGCACGGCGACACAGCTGACGGGCACGAGTAGTCCGATATCGCTCCATACAGTCAGTTAACTTGGGACGCTAAAAACTTTTTATTGTTTGTTCTGAGAAAAACCTATGCAGGGTTAATCAGTGTCACCAGTAGGTCACGCGGTTTGAAGGAATTACACGAATTCATTAACACCCTGTAGAATAGAATATAAATCGTCGCCTTAGAGTGAAAACCTCAGGAATGCATTTGGTCATTGCACGGTTCCTGTGGGCTTTCACGTGATAGAAGTTGCGGGAAAAAGCTAGTCAATTATATTTATTACGAATTTTATATCACTACATAGTATAAAACAAAGTCGCTTCCCGCTATCTGTCTCTATGTCTGCTTAGATCTTTAAAACTACGCAACGGATTTTGATGCAGTTTTTAATAGATAGAGTGATTCAAGAAGAAGGTTTTAAGCTATAAAACGTACACGTGCGAAGCCGGGGCGGGTCGCTAGTACCCAATAAAGGCTTAATTTCAGTGCCTACAAAATAATGTCGCATAGAGAGGCTCTTTTATAGATAAAGAACCTATTAGTCGCATAGAGCGGCTCTTTTATAGTTATAGAACCTATTTATTTTATCACGATAATTATATCGTGATAAAGCAAAAATGACCAAATTGCATTCCCGAGGTTTTCACTCTCGAAATACCTATAGATTTGCAGCAGACAACAAACTATTTGCTTGCACTAGAAATCAAATCCTAGTCTGTCGGGAACTTCGTGGAGTGAGCGCCATCTGTTGTCCGCCACCTAACTAACCGTGACGTCAACATCGGACCACCACTGGCCGTTGGAGGGAGGAGACCGGCTCGCTCGGTGCGCCCGGGGGATTGCTTCTTGGACCGTACGACGGAACACTCGTCTAGAGTATTCTGTATAGATTAGCTGAAGAAGTCTGACCTTTTATATCTGACTAGCTTGTCCTTATTTTATGATCTTGTAATAACTTGTATTAATTATCTAAAGTATTATATTGTGATCTAGTTCATGTTACTAACACTAACCCAATTATAAGTACTCTCAGTGGTGGAGAGTCTATGTTGGTTTTATTTACTACATTTACCTTGCTCACAATCCTGACATACCAATATTAGCGATAACTGTAATGATAGAATCACTCCTTAACGATTAAATTGTAGTGTCGCTAACAAGTCCTAATAATACGCCCATGCTCGATAGCAAATGAATCTACGAGATTAAGATAAGTTTATATCTCATAGATACAACATTTATTACTCCACACCTTCGCCCCTCCCACACTATCAACGGTCGTAAGTAGGTACTAGGGCAACAAGCTTTCGCAGAGGTGTCCTTATCTTTAACGCATTCAAGGTTTAAAGCCTCTGCGCTACCGTACCGTAAATAAAATTAGCCATTCAATAATTTATGTGTAGTGACGGTACGGTCAGAGTCTCATTAATCCGACAACGGAGCACGGTGAGGCGAACAAAGGGATATTGTTTGTGAAAGGGCCATCGGTGGGTAATAAAACAGTATTAGTACTTATGGTGCTTACGGCTATGCAATGGCGCGTGAAAGTGATGTCTCATCTTTGTTGCTTGTAACAATGATGTTGTTATTTCTAACAACGATATTTGGACGTAGTTACGAGAATCAGAATCAGAAATCGTTTATTTGTCAAACATAGGTATTTACATTATAAAGATCTTAAAAATAATATTGAGTGCGCTATGCTTTGTCAACAATGACATACAAATAAGTTATTAAAAATTAATTAATTATAAAGAAAATATATTATATTTATTAAAAATTGGTAAATTAAATAAGTTAAATTATTAAAAAATTAAATTAAGGTAATAAAATTTTTGCAGTTCCGGTTATTAAAATTGTCATTTAGAAACTCGTCTAATGTGTAATAGCATTTTTAAGCAGCAGCTGGTGTAGGATAGTTTTGAATTTCTGTACTGGCATACATTTAACTGCGTCTGGTAGTTACTTTGTTATAAACTCGAGGAGCAATACCAAAGAAACTTTTCTTCATCAATGCGGTTTTACATTTCACATGGCATACTGTGGTTATAATAGGTATTGAGCACGCATCGGCATTTTCTTTACAGTAGCCAGTTTTTGAAACAAATGGGGATTATTTTTTACAAATAATGCAGTTTCGAAGATGTACAAAGCCGGGAGAGGTAAAATATTATATTTTTTTAAATATGGAATGCAACTCTCTGTCTTTCTTAACCCACACATCGACCGTATACACATCTCTTCGATCGCGAAAAGAATCCAATCCACACAATCACTTTAGAGATTTTGACGTTTGAAGTTTTGAAGATATTTGACGTGCCATACATGCATAGGTTGGTTCAGGGGTTGATAAAAAGTGATAGTCAGTTGTTTTTGCTTGGATATTTTTTACTGGCCGATAGTATTGATATTTAGCAACAATTTGATGCACTTAACTCATTTTTGACCATGTTGTGGACTGGATCCTGTTCGTTTAACTATGTCCAACTAGGCACTTGTCCCACCGCCGACGATGAGCTAGAAGCGAGTAGAGCTAGAAACTAGAAACGAGTTGGCGAGCAGCGAGAAGCGAGTGTGTAGTTCCGATAGTTTTGTCGCTGGGCTATAAGCGAGTGTGCGAGTGCGACGGGCGATTACTCGCACCACTCGCAAATGACCGCTGGTTGGTCTCTCGGCGTGAGTTCTGACCGCCAAGCGAGCATCGCTGAGCAAGTATAGCTGAGCGAGTATTATCTTTGATAGCTCTTGTCACTCAGACGACGAACTAGTGGAGCGAGTCCTCGCCGGCAGTGTGAACAGTCAGTGATGAACTATTAATATATGCATCTTTTTTGTTTACACGGGATGTATATCTATTGTACGTTTCTTGAGTGAGAAAATAGCCGATAGTTAGTCGCTTTCTCGCCGGCGGTGGGACAGCTGCCTTAGTATCTATTGTTTTATTTAATTTTGGAACGTTACTACAGTCGTTTAGTCGGAGGGGTTCGTGGCTACTTTACAAGGTTAAGCTACGTTTGCCGCGGTCATTCCGTGGATGGGTGACCATTCGTTACACATCGAGACCCCTCCGTGCCTCGGAGAGCACGTTAAGTCGTCAGTCCCAGGTGTTATACGAATATCTATGACTGTCGTTACGGGTAGTCAGAAGCCCGAAAGTCTGGCAACCGGTCTAACCTTAGGATATCGGCATTGTCTAGTACAACTGGCGAGGCGTAAGCTGAGCTTTGCATTTGTGTGAGTGTACATAGAATCGATTACCAAATAGCAGTATAAACCGATTTCAACCAAGCAAAGGACGCGTCTGTATTCATTCTCACACAACGTCACCCTCCGCGCTAACTGTTATAACTAGCAATTGATAATTGAAGGGTTATTTACAAAAACAGCATAACTTTTTTTTCGTAAAAAATTTCAATACAGACAAAAAGCTTCATAGTATTGTCAATGTTAAAGATAAAAAATTGAATTTAATTTATGTTAATGTTGAATATATTATGAATTAAATTATGTATTAATTTAATCTTAAATGCTTCACATTACTGTAAACTGTTTATAAGAACACTTAGGATAAAAAGGATGAAAATTCCAGTTATGCTGTTTTTGTGAATAACTCTTCAATTTTTCAGAGAAAATCTCGCAGAGTGAAGTATCTACTTCCAATGAATAGAAATAAATAAATAGATACCTTAAGGCTTTAAGGCAACTACTAATTTAAAGAGTAAGCCAAGAGCAACATAAAAAAGTTATTAATTCATTGATAAAGCCACAGCTAACGCAACTACTGAAAAATCATCAATTGCTAGTTATGACAGTTAGCGCGGAGGGTGACGACAAATGCAAAGCTCAGCTTAGGTCCTCGCGGACGGTACCTAGCTGGGTTGCGGAGGTCTGATGGCAGTCGCTCCGTGCAAAATACTGTTACTCAGCCGTAGGGTTGCCAACTCTTTGTCGGTAAAAAATAGTAGTTCTAAAATGATTACCCACAAAAATATAGTAGATAACGAAAGGATGAAAAAAAATATAGTAGGTTCCAGAATAGGTACTTTATTTCTCAAAAGATTTTTTTATAAATTAACTTCAAAAGTAGGTAGTTACCAAAACACATACATAAGTACTCGAGAGCGCGAAAATCAAAATTGCCAATCTCTCAAAGTCAACGTACCTAACTGTCAACTTGACATACCAGAATCGTTCAGAAATAGATATTGACGTTTCGTTTTACACTTACATATTTTGAAACGAATATTATTGCTTTGAGTTTGATGCCTTTAAAATATAGTAGTTTCGCCTACTATATTTTTTTTTCAGAAATATAGTAGTCGAACCTCTAATATAGTAGGATACTATATTATATAGTAGGGTTGGCAACCCTACTCAGCCGTATCTGGTTAGACTGGGAGCTGAACATAATTGGGAAAAGGCTAGGCGGAACTACAGTCATTTAGTCCATGATAGGAAGAACCGACAAAATTTAAATAATTTTGAGGATGCCTTCGCCCAATCACCGATAGACAATTCCAAAGATGAATACAATAGGAAAGATGGAAAGAAATGCATAAAATACACATAAAATATCTACATTATACGTTTCAAATGCCGATTTTGTCTGTTTCAAACTCGTAAGTATGTATAACTTACAAAATGATGAATGAAAAGCGATAACATCTTTTATATGTAAATGTTATTACATAAATATTTGAGGATAAAAGAGAATATTCTTGAGCAGTATTTTTCTTATCAAATACATAATTCATACCTAGTAGTAGGTACCTACGTTGTACTAAGTGAGGGTACCTCTTCAAGTGCTGAATAATTTATGTATTCTTGGCTTTACCTTAATGCGTTAAGTAGTTTGCTTAGTACTGCCTAATACTACTTCTTAAATGCATAATTAGGTACAGCTTCTAAATAATGTAAATTTAAAACAAAAGAGCAAAAAAAAAAAACAGCAAAACAAAAAACATCCTCATCTGCCCCACTGTAGAGCAAAGGCTAGGTCTACACCAGTGTTCATGTTCATCTTGCGTCTTCGTCTGAAGCATGCGTGAAGCGCCATAGCGCATGCCCTAATACTAGTTCGACAAAAGCGCATGCCCCTAGCGCACGCTAATCCGTCTATTGTATGTCGACTGACGACTGACCGAGGCGCACCGGTGTAGACGATAAGTTGCATGCGTCCTAAGGCAATCAATATTGCATGCGCTTGACGCAAGAGGGATTGAAAGTTGAAAGCGCAAGATGAACATGAAAGCGCACTGGTAGACATAGACATACCAAAAGGCCGCTTTTCATACAGAGAAGGAACGAGCATTGATTGCATTGATTATACCTTAATTCCATATCTCAGATAATTTATGTAAACAAAGAAATGTCATTGTCAAAATGACAGGTTAGTGGTACAAAACATTTTATCATTAAATTTTTACTAAGTAATCATTTAAAAAATTAAAGTGAATTATAAAAACAATGCAAACAAAATACCGTAGCCAAACAATGTCTTGTGTAGTGTGTCGGAGACGCGCCTTTTAATCATTTTAATCAGTCCTTGACTTCTCAAAATCGGACCAAATTTCCACTTGGAACAGTTTACAGTCCTTTTCATCCAACATGTGGCAAGACTTGCTAAACTTACAAAATTAATCTATGAATGAGAGTTATGTGTTGTTGAAGATGTAAGTAGTTAAATAAAACATCTGATTCAAGATCTGATTTCAAATCAGTAGCTTCGATTAGAATTAACTATTATGAAATATTTTTTCATGATGTGTCTGAATCTGAATAACTATCACTTTCAGAATCAGATGAAACAATGACAACAACAAAATGAAAAACTTAACACGATGATAATATAGCACAATAACAAAATTAACAAACACGCAGCGAAAACGGGAAAAGAAAACGAATGTATTGTTATGACGCTAAGAAAACAACTTTGAAATTTTGTGAAACGAAATTTGAAAATGTTTGGTACTCCTACAGTGTTACCAGTATCATAAAATACTTTATACCAGAAAATCTTCTTTTTTTAATAACTTTGTTTAAAACTGAAAATTTATAAAAATAATTACGGTATGATCTTTTTTAAATTATTATTTCTAAAATCAATACATAAAAGAGAGTCTAACCTTTTTTTCTGGCATTTTTAGTGAATTACCATTAATAAGATATTTTTTTGATCTGTTATCCCCTTTGTTTACATAAATTATCTGAGATAGGAATTTAGGGTATAGTTGATTGGATTGAGTACAATAACATTTGAAAAAAAGTCACAGAGTCATTGAAACCGTTTAACCATTGTGTCAGCGAGCATTCGAAACATTTTAAGTCTTCTAGGCAATTTATTTATTTGGTTCAATATAAAACTTATACAATATAAATCAATATGAAACTTCTAAGAGATCTAACGTTGATTAAAGAACGACTAAACTTGCACTGTTCGTAATTAACCAGCTACCTATGTTATTGTTGGTGGATTTCCCATTCGAAAACTCTATTGGAATTTATTGGAATTTATAATGTTAATAACCGGTCTAATCAAAGAGATTTAATATCAACATTAGAATGTCTTTGTTATCTTATAATTAAGATTGCATTGAATATACAGTATTCTGGTTTAATTATAGCGTTAAGATAGCATTTAAGTCAATGATAGAGAAATAAACCTATTACGGAATAGTATATCTAATATGGAATAACAATTAATCATTATAATTGTTATTTTTTAATAGGAATACTATTATTTGCTTACTGGGAAAGTATAGCTACTATCTATAGTTCGAACAACGTAATAGGTCCGATTTGACGTTTGCATAAAAGGACAAAATAAATGTGTACAGAAGTTGTATGCCTTTGATCATAAAGAAAGTCGCCTTTTTATTTATCTGAACATAGCGCACTTGATAAAATGAAACTAACCCTTCGGCTCGACGAGATTCTGACACTTGTCATATCAGCTGACTCGGGGAGTTGTCGCGTTAATTAATCGAATTATGTCACTAAATGCAGGAATTTGCAAGCAAGTTTTAAGTTTGAATTTAATGTGAAAATGATTTTATTTCATTAATATTGTACAATAAAAACTATAGATAATTTCCTCGAATTAATAAATGATTTACTCATTTTGTGATGTATGATAGTCCAGAATCAATTTTTTTAATGATTTTTAGCGCCCACCACGACTGTCATCAAATGGCGGTTATCGCATTTATCCATTCAGTTTTGTAAAGGTAAATAATAAAACTCGTGCGTTAAATAGGATAGATTCAATGGTACTCAAACGTGAGCTTTTTATTTTTCTCTTTTAAATTTCATCCAATAACAAGATCCGATAGGTAGGTAATTAAATATTTATATAATTAATTAGGATGTCGTATGACCTAATTCTCGGGACCGATCGGGGTCGAAAACGACTTTACGGTAGTTCTTGTGTTCGGGACCGATCCCCCGCTACGGACTACACGGCTAAACGGCACGCATTGGAGTAATTATTACTAGTGTTGACATTACTCCTAGTATTTTGACAGATGACAAATCGGACTTGTTAAATCGTCACAACTATAGTCAGTTAGTAGCCATTTCTATCTTTACAAACCCTTTTAAACTTTAACTCATTAATTAGATATTTCTCCATTTACCCAAAATATTTGTCTGCTTCGACAAAATAAAAAAGATACCGTTATCTAAAGTACATACATCTATTGGTTTGTAAATGATTGTCCCGCTGTGTCCCCTGATCCCAAACGTAATCGAGAGCCGGCAGTGATTCTAGGTGCTCAATTCAACGTAGCAGCGACAATTCATGGGAACATGACAGCTGAGAACAGATCACAGCACTCCAGGTATTACGCTCGTGTGTTATTAGTTATTATCTACTGTGTAGGTCTGTCTCGCAAAGAGATCACGAGTAATGTTTCAGAATATATCGGACCAGTGGCGTAGCTATATAACCAAGGGCCCCGGGGCAAAAATGTAATTGGGGCCCTATTTAAACTAAACTAAATAGGTACTTTGAAAGTGCAAAACTACTTCATCATCAGCTCCTTATCGCCCACTGCAGGGCATAATAAAGCAAAGCTATTTACTACTAAGCATTATGTATAACGCAGCAGATAATTATTTAATCGTAATTCCTAATAATATTGTGGCGGCATCTATCTCGCCACATGCAGTGCCGGTGCTATGGGGGGGCGTGATGGGGCGATGGCCCAGGGCGACAAATTCTGGGGGGCGCCAAGGTCTGAAGTTGGAGTACTAACACTTGATATTGCTTCCCTCAAGTGGGCGCCACAATATTTTCGCCCGGGGTGTCAGTGGCCCTTACGCCGGCACTGGCCACATGCGAACTATCCTACATCGCGCAATCAAGATTTAACACGCAGATAGTATATATACAACCTCCCAACATCAACCGTTGGGTTTGGCTGGAGACCCTTCAGGTCTCGCCAATAACTGCCCGGTTACGTAGAAACCGTCCCCTAGGATGACCTACTGCAGTCCAATAGAAAAAAAAAAAAAAAAACAACCGTTGGGCAGTAGCCCGCCAGGCACAAGACTCCGCCTGGTTGGAGGATCCTCCCTTTGGTTGGAGGAACACCACACCAAGTTTCACCACATTGGTGACCCCGACGTGATCGTCACAGACAGTGTTTCCCCACTGGAATGGACTGTGTTTCACATAAATGTGAAAGTTTGTTTGTCACGCTTTCACGTAAAAGTCGTTGGTTAGGGGTCAAAAAGTTAAAGTCAAAAATTCTTTATTCAACTAGGATATTATATAACTTTTTCGAACGTCGTTCATGGAAGCCGAGGGGTCAAGCTTGCGGGCCCCGATGCATTGCACCGCCTAGCCATACAGTAACTATACTCCTTAAAATATAGCTTGATTAGAATGACAGATGTCAGCAAAAGTGTCGACATAACTTTGCAGTTACGTCGAACGTGTGATTTATATGGCACACGAAAAATCACTCACTTAACTAACATGATAACAATTTTTTTAAATACTGTGCTTCCCATGTAATTCAAAATATTAAAAATCAGCTTGAAAACTAAAATAATTCTTACTGATTCATAGTCATAAAATATAAATCGTACGTTCTTCAAAAGTTATGTCATATTGCAAAAATGTTAGAGATGGGACACATCGATAAATGTAAATCGATTGAATACAAAATGTATTACGTTTCCGTTATTAAAATTTTATGCGGTGATAATAAATAATTATAGCTACTTATAAAAAGGTCTTTAAACCCTCCTCCTCCTAGTAAAACAATATATCAAAAAACAAATCTTCTGGATCTCACACAACTTTACACTTACTACACGTGTATCCTAGTGAAAAAAATAAGCGACAATAGCATCCAAACAAATATAACATTGAACAAAAAAGAAACTACACATAATTTAAGGAATAAAGATAAGTTCAAAGTAAATAGGGCGCGTACAAACTACGGCAAAAAAACAATAACATTTGAGGGCGTACGGCTGTTTAATAAACTACCTGCAGAAATAAAGGACTGCGAAAACATTAATATTTTTAAAACTAAACTGAGACAATATTTAAGCACGATATAAATAATAATAATCAATTAATATTTGACTAAGTAATCTGAAAATCTCTGAATATTCCTTTTTAGTAATCTGAATGGATAATTGTAATAGTTGACATTTATTAAAAATTGTTAATTTCCTATTTATTATAAGTACCTCGCTTAAATTCACGGTTCATCTTCCGTGCGGAAGACGTCCGGTCCTTTGGAAGGCATACACGGGGACACAGGTCCAACGCACAGAGGCCCCTTTGAGAACTTTAATCTAAAATGGGATGGGGCACCAACCGGGGACTATCCACGGCTGCACTATTGGAGTACAGTCATGGACCGTCTCAGGTGGGTGCAAGACTATTGTAAAATGTGGTGAAAAAAATCTGGTCTATGGGAAGGGGTGTTAAGTGAACTGGATAACTTCTACTGCCGGAAGAAAACGGCGTCTGCCTTTCAACATTTAAAATTGAAAACTGTTGGCAGACGGTGACTCGCCAGCTCACTAGCTGGGCCCCCTGAAAAGCCGCCAGTACATAGGCGAAGGGGGCAACAAACGTGTGAGCGGCTAAGGGTGTAGAGAGGTGTGGCCCCGGTTTCGCCGTCGCGGGTCTAAAAGACCCGGAGTGGGTTTCAGCGCTATTACGCCTTTAGACACTTCCACCCCCGAGCATATAGCTCTGGCAGCCCCCCTCTGGCCGGCCGAAGTAAGTAATAAGTACCTTATTATTATGCTTTTTTTTTTTCTTTTCAGTCACGGCTCATCTTCCTTGTGGAAGATGTCCGGTCCTTTGGAAGGCATACACGGGGACACAGGTCCAACGCGCAGAGGCCCCTTTGAGAACTTTAATCTAAAATGGGGTGGGGCACCAACCGGGGGCTATCCACGGCTGCACTATTGGAGTACAGTCATGGACCGTCCCAGGTGGGTGCAAGACTATTGCAAAATGTGGTGAAAAATGTCTGGTCTATGGGAAGGGGTGTTAGGTGGACTGATAACCTCTATTGCCGGAAGAAAACGGCGTCTGCCTTTCAACATTTAAAATTGAAATTTATTGGCAGACGGTGACTCGCCAGCTCACTAGCTGGGCCCCCTGAAAAGCCGCCAGTACATAGGCGAAGGGGGCAACAGACGTGTGAGCGGCTAGGGGTGTAGAGAGGTGTGGCCCCGGTTTCGCCGTCGCGGGTCTAAAAGACCCGGAGTGGGTTTCCCCGCTATTACGCCTTTAGACACTTCCACCCCCGAGCATATAGCTCTGGCGGCCCCCCTCTGGACGGCCGATAAAGGCAAGCCAGAGTTGAGAATCCTGCGGGCACTCTTGGGGTTCCACCCCAGCCAGCCAATAAAGGCAAACTGGAGACGAGGCCCTGACCGACTCTCTGAGGCAATAAGGTACGCAGTGTCGCCACTCACCAACAGCTCGCCACAAGCTGCCCTGCGGTTTGTAAGCTTTTCAGTAGACCTCATGACACATTTTTTATTATATGATGGGGTTGTAGAAAGCTAGTCTAATGTTCCCTCCGGTTTTACGTTAATCTCATGATGAGGTAACGCTTTTCCCAGGGGGGGATTATTATTATGCTTATTATTAGCTAATTATTATGTATTAAAATAGATTTGAATTGCAATAATGAATCAGAATGTCAATTTATGCATGTGCCAGAGGCCAATTAAATTTTATTATGAAATGTATTTACTTAATTCTTATTGTAAATGAACTGGAAAGTTTTTATAAGAAAATAAAGTTCTTTAAACCGATATTAAAAAGGTCTTTAAAAGTTTTAAATGTATGTTTTAGATATAAACTATTGCGGCTATGATTATTCGTCATGGGTATCAAATCCAAAGTTTTCGGGTATGCTGATGCTGAAGATGAGGTCAAAACTCAAATTCAAAATGGCGGCCATGAATATTTGCAAATTAGTTGTCATATATGTTTCAATTTCATGGTTTTTCCGGTGTGCTGATGCTGAAAATAAGGTCAAAATCCAAATCTATGATGACGGCTACGAAAATATACAAATTATACGTATTATATTTATTTTTAATGATTTATATCGATTTGGTCAGTCCTTTCCCAGCACTAGTCACACCAGTTTGGCAGCTGTCATTCTAATCAAGCTATATTTTAAGGAC
Organism: Amphipyra tragopoginis; assembly: GCA_905220435.1. Classification (NCBI taxonomy): domain Eukaryota; kingdom Metazoa; phylum Arthropoda; class Insecta; order Lepidoptera; family Noctuidae; genus Amphipyra; species Amphipyra tragopoginis. The sequence goes on from HG991993.1 coordinate 13,075,847, forward strand.
TATACGCCACTGTATCGGACTCCAAGTTCATAAAAATATTATAATTTCTTGAAAGAAAATGTTAACAATTACTAGTAATTTTCTTTCGAGAACCTTCGTGTAATACTTGCTGCATTTTATAAAGAGTAGGTACCTTTATAAAATACTTTATTACTGTTCGAAGTAACAATTTGTAGTTTCAACAAATTTGAGTAGTTATCAACTAATGGTTACGGCACTCAAAAGTCCACGCGATCGAAGGTGAAGGCAAAATAAATGGTGTATCATTAAATGTAATTTCTTACAACGTACCTTTCTTTATAGTTATGTTATGGATTTTATATTAAATACAGTATGTAAAATAACAGAGGTTGTTCCCTTAAACACGTTAATCTATATCGACGGTCATAAATTCAATTGGCGTAAGGGACAAAGTACAGGTTTTCAGTACGAGCAAAAAACAAAAAAAGTATGCATTATCTACCATAACTTTTTCATTTTTAAAGCAATTTTCATGATGTCTTTGGCAAAAGAACTTGAAATAAAGCTCTCTTTTGACTGGTAATACTCAAAATAACTTTAATTTAATAGTTTCGGAGATAGTGTCCTTTACTCTTGCTTTAATATGAGAACTTGTCCCTTACACCGATACATAGTTTGTGTCAGTTTGGTCGTAAGTGACTATAATACTATAAAGTCTTATGAAAAATATGCCGTAAGTAACATGTACCCAAATAGAAACACCCCAAAAGGGATGTAAATGTAGCACATCGGAAAGTCTTTAAAGCTATATTTTACTTAGTGTTACCTATTTTGAAGTAAAAAATGAATAGGATAATTGAAAATGCCGCCATTATTATGGAATCAACTTTTATTAAGAACAAAAACAATAACTTTCTAGTTTTAATCATTTTGAGATCAACACCACATTATCACGCGCTATTGTGCACGCCGAAAATCCGGGGAGCCCCTTAAAGAAAATCAAATAACGAGTAATTACATTCTTAAGCTCGTTTTAAAAGAAAAGTTAATACTAGAAAACCAATAATAAAGATATAATATAATAAGATTCACTTAAATTAATTTATGAATTTTTATATAGTAAGGCAGAAATGCAACATCGATTACATCAGAAACTTGTTAGATTGAATCAATTAATTCGATCTACTGGCATCTCTAAATGGCGCGAAAAACAAACCGCCCGTCACGCGTATTTTGATAAATACTTACGTGTGATAATTGCTCGATTTATTGTTGTGTTTTAGAAGAAAAAAAAATCGTTTTAGATAAAAATACAATAAAGAATCAAACTTTCTTTGATTTTAACGTAAGTGTTACCTATTTGTTTTAAATAGGTAAATATTACTCAAACAAAAATTATATTGTTTTCACGATAAGAAGATTAAAATGACATAATCATGTCAATAGGAGTTGTGACTTGTCATGTCTAGATATGTGACTGTAGTCGATTCAACTATCGATAAAATTTGTAAAATTTCAGCGAGAATTTGACAAATTATTGTAATGTGATTTTATGTACATTTCAAATACTTGTGATTTAAGTAATTAGGATTAAGTCAATTAGCATGCATATCTTCAACAATAGACGATTACGTGCTGATGTGATAATGAATCCAGCAAGTATGGGATGAGTGAACATAAATGTTTATTTATCACCAATAATAATTAATTCTTAAAGTGTTAATGTCCGATTGAATCTACCTATATGATTATAACTTTTTAATGAATTATGATCTTAAACTATTTTTTTTATGACATTTGTATGCCCATGAGGCTGATCACAGCATGACCTTTGTATAAATAAGACCTAATTATTACCTGTGAATCACAAATAAATGATTTGACTTGATTTGAAAAAAATAAGCCCAGTAGCCGGGTCGCGAAAAAGAGGTTTATCTTGCGAAAGGTTCGTCGGTCCTGAATTTTGGATGTGTTATGTTAGGTGTTTTTATGAAAAGCCCACAAACAGACACACAGACAGAGAGAGAAATAGACAGCCAAACAAAAAGACAGACATGGGCTTCAAACCTATAAAATACCTCTGATTTTGAGTCGGGAATGAAAAATAAGAATTTAATTTTCTACAAAATTGATGTGAATAATTTTTGGCATAAAACCCATAAGGAGTTATTTAATAAAAACTCATTTTTGGGTTCTTTAACCCAAGATGGCAGAGCGCGCCGAAGTCACTCAAGGTACAAAATTTGTAATTTTTATAAGAACACATATCCATAACACGTATCCAAAATTTAGGACTGACCGACCTTTTGCAAGGCAACTGGGCTATAATGAGCCTTATTTTAATTATTCAATCAACTGAGCCTATCGTCTATAATTATTACGATGGTCAAAATATTCATTATGTTAACATAAATTTATCGAAATTATTTTATCGATACGCACGTCTCTGGCAACTGGTACCATCTGACGCAAGTTTGAAAACGCGTCGGGGTTTTTTCAAAATCATTTATGTAATATATAATTATGGCGTTAAACACATATAACTATAGGTATTGTTTCTATGTTTCTGATTTTAAAACAACCTTTTGGGTAACGCTTTATTAATATTTTAAATTGATTTAATACTTGTTGAATTAAATTGTCATACACAAGCGCCATTACAATTTATTTTCATGTCATGAACTGACATCTGCCAAATTAATCAAGTTACCGTGAAAGCAATATAGCAAACTACATAATGGACAAACAATACGATGTAATGATGCGTAACGGACAAGATTGTTACTTCGATTTGGCGTAAGGGGCTTTTTATTTTGAGTCATATGTCGTATGGGACAAAACGGAAACTCCGTGAACCTTAAAACAATTTTCTTTTTTCTTTTTAGTACTTACGTCAAATGTTTGAAATATTTTTTAAATTAGTGTCCTTTAAAGCAAAATGCAGCGTTTTATGTACCAAAATTTCAGGGGTGTAAAGGAATTATTTGTAGAGCTACAAGAATTTTAAATATGCAGAAAGATAGAGGAGAAAAAATCAAGTACGATGGTGTAATAATATTTTTTTTGTCAAATGTCCCTTACGCCAATTGAATTTATGACCGTCGATATCATCATCATCTGCCTAGCCTTTTTCCCAACTATGTTGGGTTCGGCTTCCAGTCGAACCGGATGCAGCTGAATATCAGTATTTTACATGGAGCGACTGCCTATCAGACCTCCACAACCCAGTAACTGGGTAATACGATACTCTTGGTAAGACTGGTTGTCAGACTTTCTGGCTTGACCAACAGTAACGACTGTCAAAGATCTGCAAATGACAGCCGGGACCAACGGCTTTACGTGCTTTCCGAGGCACGGAGGAAACTCGCTATGGTAAATGGTCACTCATCCACAGACCAACCTCGGCAAGCGTGGCTTAACCCGGAAGATCGGTCTATGCGGCTGTAATTATTTAGCCACGAGCTCCTCACACGTTAATCTATAGAACGAGCTCCTCACACGTTAATCTATAGATTAACGTGTGAGGAGCTCGTGGCTAATCTATTAATGACGTACTATATCATTAAAAGATTTAAAAAAAAAAACAGAAAAAAATAGAAAAAACAAAAAAAATACATTTCGGAACGGCCTGTTTTAAACCAAAATAGTAGTGTAGATAGGTTAAATGCGATGTTTTCGTGTTTTTTTACACAGTGATAGACAAGTGCGCGTGTACAGTAAACGTTGGTTTAACATACCTAGGTGTTTTTTAGGGTGTTCAAAGGGTAAAACGGGACCCTATTACTAAAACTGCTCCAAGTGCTGTGCACACCTATAAGTGACGAATTCACCGCAAAACTGTTAGAAAAGAATATATTTAATGTAATAATTTAGTGAATAAGTCGTTGGTGTGTCAATAAATAAATAAATAAATAAAAACTCCGCTGTCCGTCCGTCCATCCGTCTGTCTCGAGGCTGTATCTCATGAACCGTGATAGTTAGACAGTTGAAATTTTCACAGATGATGTATTTCTGTTGCCGCTATACCAAAAAATACTAAAAACCGGCCAAGTGCGAGTCAGACCCGCGTACGAAGGGTTTCGTACCATTATATATAAAAACGGTAAAAAAATCATGTGTGCTGTATGGGAGCCCCCTTAAATATTTATATTATTCTGTTTTGTAGTATTTGTTGTTATAGCGGCAACAGAAACACATCTGTGAAAATTTCAACTGTCTAACTGTCAAGGTTCATGAGATACAGCCTCGTGACAGACGGACAGACAGACGGACAGACGGACAGCGGACCCTTAGTAATAGGGTCCCGTTTTACCCTTTGGGTACGGAACCCAAAAAACAGAATAAAATAAATATTTGAGGGGGCTCCCATACAACAAATGTGATTTTTTTACCGTTTTTATAGATAACTAGCTTTCGCCCGCAGCTTCGCTTGCGTGAAATTTTAAACCCGTTAAGTGACGATTTTCTATACAAACTTTCATCCCCTATTTAACTCCCTTAAGGGTTGAATTTCGAAAAATCCCTTCTTAGTGGATGCCTACGTTACAAAAGGAACCTACTGTCAAAATTTCAACTTTCTAACCCCAGCGGTTTAGGCTGTGCGTTGATAGATCAGTCAGTCAGTCAGTCAGCTTCTCCTTTTATATGTATAAATAGATGGTACGAAACCCATCGTGCGCGAGTCCGACTCGCACTTGGCCGGTTTTTTTCTTTTTTTTTGTATAAAAGTTTAGTCGGAAAGGGGGTACTAATCCGAAGGCCACTTATAGTGTCACTGATAACTGTTTAATAGCATGTGTTAAAATTTCAAAATTCGATAATTTTTATTTCCACGGAAAATTAATTTTATTTTAGTTTTTTTAAAAATTCTTGATCCCTGTTTTAGTTACGAATTCAGAAAATAGAGCTTCCGTGACCCTAAATATGACCTAAAATGTAAACACAGTTGATCATATCTGAGGAAAGATACCTAGATTGTAGCGTACTTTGTTTTAAATCTTTGAACCGCGCTGTTTCTCGTATATTATTGGGTTTTGGGGAAAGTTGTAGAACAAAAGTTGTTCATTATTATGGGTATTTTAACACCCTTTCGGATTAGTATCCTCTTTCCGATTAACCTTGTATACATACGCTATATAAGGTGTAAATGAATTCGTGTAATTCCTTAAAACCACATGATCTACTACCGGTGTAAATTAGCCCCGCAAGGGAATTAGCCTGATTAAAAATAAAAATAAAAAACTCATGTGGTAGGGGTATGTGATCGTATCTAAACAACCTAATAAAGATTCAGTAAAAAAATAAGATTTATTTTTGTGCAAAAAAATAATTTTATGAGATTGAACATTTCGATGCCACTCATAAATGAATGAAAGCACGGCAACGCGGCTGGCGGGCACGACTAACGCGATATTGCTCTTTGCAGTAAGTTAACTCGGGGCTCTAAAATGACTTAGAAATAGAAAACAAAGATTTTATTTTGAATTTTTTATCAGTTGATTTTCAAAAATTCCCTTTTAGGGTTAATCTGTGTCACCAGTAGACCACGCGGTTTGAATTACACGGATTCGTGTACACCCTGTAGTATTACTGGTTAACGGGAACGCCTTCCGTTAAATAACATGCTGTATTTTATTAGTTTAAAAATGTGTTAGCTGAGTATAAAAACAATGCTCTCCTATAAATACCTAAAGTATTAACTATGCAATAATGTCTGGCGATCGTCGTCGCGTCGCGTCGGTCTGTCGCGAGCAGCTGGTAATATTCCCAGCAACCCTTTGCTTAGCATGGCAGGGCAAACTTAGTCTCGCCTATAGTCTCTGGAGGGGTGGCTATACTTAAATATAGGTAGATATTGTACACGCCGGTCGCCAGTTTAAGTGGGCTCACAGCTCAGTTGCATGGTTCCGCGCAAAATGAACACTCGTGTGAGGACGGGAAGATATGTTGCAGTTGTCGACTTTTAGATTGATGACCCCTGTGTACACATCCATCCGTCTGTGCAGTCAAAGTTCCTAAAGAGAAATCGACAACGTTAGGGCCTACATTGGTATCTTCATATTGGGTTCAGTTGGTCATTCGGCAATCGGATTGAGGGAGAAGCCACGGTGCGGTGCGATGCGGTGTGCCGCCGCACGGTGACCATTTTGCCGCATCAGCGTGCACACGTAGTACGCGGCGTCGCAAGAGCCACGCGCTGCTGTGCGGCGCCGCACCGCACCGTGTGGAACGGCTCTTCGTCAAAACATCAGTGGTCTGCGACGCCGGAGCGGCATCGCTCACACACCCTTCCCCCTCGTCTTAGTCCGGTGAGCGTGCGGTTCGGCGCCGCCCCGCACCGTGTGGTAGGCATGGAAATTTGTATGAATTACGCCGCAGCGGCACCGCTCAGGCGCCGCGCTGGAGCCGCGCCGCATCGTGTGGCTTCTCCCTGATCCGGATGATCATTGTTATACACCTCTGTGTAAAATTATGGCTATCCAACCACAGTCAGTTAATTAACTGCGCGGATAATACGATTCACAAGGTTAAGCTGCGCTTGCCGCTGTCAGTCCGTGGATGGGTGACCATTCGTTACACATCGAGACCCCTGTCATGGAAAAAAATACATAGAAAAATTAAGAAATAAACATGTTAATATTTGAATTTGACAATAATTTACTTGATATGACGTAGGTAAATAAATACCTAACTTTATAAACTTAGCTTAGCCCTTCTTTAGCTTTTGCCCGCAGCTTCGCTTGCGTGAAATTTTGAATCCGTTAAGTGACGGTTTTCCATACAAACTTTCATCCCCTATTTAACTCCCTTAGGGGTTGAATTTCGAAAAATCGTTCCTTACTCCTTGTCTACATTATAAAGGGAACTTCTGTGCAAAATTTCAGCTTTCTGGGTCCAAGGGTTTGGGCTGGGCGTTGATGAGTCAGTCAGTCAGGACTTTTCTTTTTATTTACCTATATAGATAGATAATTTATAAGGATGCATTTATTAAAAATAGTATAATCAATGTATGGATGCATATGCACCTCTTTAAAAATAATCCTGACGGCGCCCATGGCCCATAAAGGCTAGGTAGAACAGAGTCTATACTAACTAGAGGCGAGAGACACCTGAAATCACGAGTCTCAGTTAAGTCAGGCAAAACATCAACTGAGGCTTCCAACGCCACTGCAACTAAGAATTTAAAACAGAAAGGAGTAAACGTAAGTTGAGTCATTAGCCTCTGAGACGGCGAAGTGGCTCGCAGGCGGTACGTGACGTTACATCGTCAGGCAGACGGCGGCGGAGCACCCTCACGTGGAGATTAGGGGAAAGTTAGCGGGAGGTAAGTGCAACCCGCCATAGCAGCGAACACTTTGAATAGGCGAAACGTTGGAAATGCAGACGCAGATGAAGGGTCGGTCTTTTTGAAAATACTTATATTTGAATGAAGATTTTTACTTACCAATGTTGAAATACCTGTACGAGCGTATCGATATTACTACGAACTTGTTATCGAAAAGTGTGTTAACTGCTTTTCGGCTGAAAAACGATGTTACTCATTGTGTTTTGTTTTGCAGATCATTAAGATGTGGATTAGCTAACAACATTATTATTAAGCGCATAATAATTATACTTTTAATTCATCATATTTCATCCAAAATGTGGTGGTTATCTGTTGATGTAGGATTATAGGGCGCAAAACAGGTAAGAATAATTAGAAAATCTAGCAGGTAGGAAGAATAACATAAACGAAACGTTATGGTCATAATTACTACCACTTAAAAAAAATCAAAATCAATATTAGTTTATAGTTACCTATACTTCAATCAACAATAGTTAATATTAGCATATACATTAATAGAAATATGCAAAATGTTTGTTTCCAGCAAGGATTCAACATAGAACTAATAAGGTTATATGAACCTCAACGGTCAATCAAGACGAGCTGAAACACTACTTGAACTTTAGTGCCTAGGTGGGCTATTTTTGTCTATTGTATCTAATAATAAATGGAGTAGGTATAGCTACAAATGTCTATGAATCCCGATGTTCATAATCGTGTAATTTCAACCGATGAAGTATTGCTCTTTCATCTGAGAGCTATCATACAACCACTATACTACCCACGGGCATAAACAAACGAAGAAAGACAGCGATTTCAATTACGATGTGAAATGAAACAGTAAGCTTTGCCCGAAGGCATTATTAGAACTGTTCACTGCATCAGTAATGGCCTTTGATAAAATCTGTGATTCATAATTAGGTACATTCTTTGACGGGAGTACATTATGATAGACGGACGGTCTGTTGCCCACCCACGAAGAGAACAGAGAATCACAGGATGAAGGTATTCGATAATTAAAAATTCCTCAACTGTGTACAGACGTGAAAAACATATTTTTGAACTTCAGTAAGAATAATGGTAGCCTATTAAATGTTCCTTATAGGACACTTGTTTGTGAATTTATTAAAGTTTCTTTTGCTTATAAGTATTTGATCCTTATCGATGTTTCTTAACGAAGTTGTGATTACAATATACTTTCTGATAAGTATCTGTATGTTTCAAAATTATTTACAATCGTTAGGTTCGGTTTTAATTAAAATTTTATAATAAATTGAATTAGAATTTTAATCATAAACTCGTAATACTCGTAGCATTTAACATAATTTTTAATGAAATGAAAACGTAATCTCATTTAATTAAATATAAGAACTTAGATAAAACCAGCGTAAGTTTTGTACTTACATTTTAATTAATTAAAGATATATTTTTTATAATGTAACATTTTGACGCTTATAAATTATTCCATCCGTTATATGAATAGAAAATTAATTTTCGTTCAACGATTTATCTTTTCAATATAAATAGGCGAAGATAATGACAATACATGGTGTATAAAGGGACCCCACAAGATGTCGTCAGTGAAGTTCTAACAGTGCGGAAGTCAAAAATGGCTACTTTACAAGAGAGTGAAAAAACTATTTAAAACGAGCATAACCTACGCGGAACGCAATATTGTTATTAATTATCATTACAAATGAACTCTTTGATGATTTATACAAGGTTAAAGTACACATAATAATGAATAACTTTTGTTCTACAACTTTTCCCAAAAGTCAATAGTTTAAAAGAAATAGCTGTTCAAAGGTTTCATAAAAAATTGGCTAAAAAAACCTACCTATCCTCAGCTATGGTCAGCTGTGTTTATATTTAAGGTCGTATTTGGAGACACGGATTGGAAGCTCCATTTTCTGAATTCGTATCTAAAGCAGGGGTGAAGAAATTTTGAAAAAACTATAATAAAAATCATTTTGAATGGAAATAAAAATAATCGAATTTTGAAATTTTAACACTCGCTTTAAAATGAGTGATAGGTACTTTAAGTGGCCTGCGGATTAGTGCCCCCTTTCCGACTAACCTTGTAGAATAAACCTTTGAAAATCCTAATAATCTTTTTCATTTCAAGTAATACTCGTATTGTGACTTTCGCAGTTTTGTCTGTTTTTATCACAAAATGATTTACGCACTGTTAGAACTTCACTGACGATGTGTCACTTGGAAGACGTCCTCAGTGATAATTAAAGTGAACTGCAACCATTTGCACCAACCGACTTTCACACCAAATTCTCCACATTTTACTGATAGATACTTTAGTACGCTAAGGAGCCCGATGCAATAGCTACTTACTGTTTTTTATGGCTTCTGCTGAGCTACGTGCAGCACGAGGTAATTTTGTCGATGCATTTTCTCATGCCGACATGATATAAGCTATACATTATTTCGTCGCGGCATGACATAATTCGACGACAAAATTATCTCGCGCTCCTCATGTTAGGCTAGCTGGTGACCTAGCGCGCACGACCATGACAAGACCAGTGTCACTGATTTTCATACAAATTTCCGCAAAATGACATATCTGGCTATTTTAGTGGGCGCTAGCAGGTTAGGCAGGGTGCATGAATGACGTTCAGTATAAATCTGTTTCCCGCGCTCTGCAAGCCATTGCGTCACGATACCAGGTAAGCCACCTAATTGTGTGTACTAATATTGGTTGCCAATATGGTAGGTAAAGATCTAAAGATCTTATTAAAATACTTCTAAGTATGTATTTTAATTTTGACTTAACAAAAATAGGTAGCTGTTATTACAATCTAATAATAAATTCGATCGTAAACTTCTAAGTTCTGTTAGCATTAAGGGTAATCATACCTTTTACACCGCTACTATTCGGAACTATATACACTTAGGCTTATTAATTTATTTATGTTTAATTTAAAAACGTTTAATAGAATACATTTAAAAGTATGTTATTTGACTACAATTAAAAGTGAAGCAAAATATGTTTAATAAATGTAGGAATAGTCTAAAATTGTAAGAATTATATTTGGATAATTATTTCTTATTTATTTAACTTATTTATGATTAAGAAGTACTGACAACGGATTGTAATAAATAAGAACAAGTTGACAGAGGCAGAATAGAGGGGGCATTCTCGGGCAGACCGTCGAATGGGACGGACGTTCACAATTGTTATACTAGTTGTTTGTTTTGGCTAGGGATTCTTGTTGTTATTTTATCATCTTAATAATGGTTGTGTAAAGTATTATGTTGTGATCTAGTTCATGTTACTAACACTAACCCAATTACAAGTACTCTCAGTGGTGGAGAGTCTATGTTGGTTTTATTTATTCCATTTACCTTGCCCACAATACTTACATATTGATATTAGCTATAACTGTAATGATAGAATCACCCCAGAAAGCTAAAAAGCTATTAATCCTATTAGTAAATTCAATTTTGTTATTAGCTATCCTTCGGGATAGCTTTTATCAGAAGTGGGATAGGCTCCATTGCCTATCTTATTTTCTGTGTAGATTTGTATATAGAGTACAAGTTATTACAAGACAGAAAGATAATTAAAGAAAAAAAAAAAAAAAAAAAAAACGTATACCTACCTACAAAAAAAAAAAAAATATTGTGAACGTTCCTCCTTTTTACGAATCTGTCTAATCGTAATTGTGTTATCGGTAGCGGGTAGCACTGGGCAATGTTGACAAGAGAGGGTAGTCGTCGATATGGATCGGCCCACCCGAGGTTATAAAGGCGGTGGTCATTCGACGAAGCGAGAGCATTCCGTGTTGAACAGCTGAGGAAGTCTGACCTTTTATATCTGATTAGCTTGTCCTTATTTTATGATCTTGTAATAATTGTGTAAAGTAATATACTGTGTTCTAGTTAATGTTACTAATACTAACTCAATTACAAGTACTCTCAGTGGTGGAGAGTCTATGTTGGTTTTATTTACTGTGTTTACCTTGCTCGCAATCCTGACATACCGATATTAGCTATAACTGTAATGATAGAATCACTCCTGAACGATTAAATTGTTGTGTCATTTACATCAGAAGTGGAACAAGAAAAAACCAGTCCACATTATGATTGTATACCTACCCACATGTAAATATTTTGCTAAAAAAATCCCCTGTAGACGGACTGACAAAAACTTGATTATTCGATTACAATGGTGAGAAGTGTGAGAATGAGAAAATGTGATAAATCCGGTGAGTCACAACCATTTTATTATGTGTGAAGGAATTTTGATGAAGGAATTACAATATGAGAGGTTATTTATTCGTGTAAAATAAATATTAAATGATATCTTTGCTTATTCATGTAAAATAAAAGAGATGTTATCTGTATTTATCCGTGTAAAATAAATGAGATGATATCTGTGTTTATTAGTATAAAATAAATATGATGGTATCTGTATTTATTCGTGGAAAATAAATACGGCATCTGTATTTATTCGTGTAGGAAAATACATTGCAAGTCGTATTAGAGTTTGTGGTGAGATGCAACCAGGGTTGATCTTTGGCACCGCCCGGTTTGGCCAGCCGGGGTTGGCCAAAGGCTTCGCCTGGGGAAAACTGAAACTCTAACGTGGCGAAGCAATTGTTATAGGGCTGGAACCAAGGCGGGATATGCCATGATATGGCTAGATCCAAGGCGGGTGATGCCATGTTGATAAAAGCAGGATCCCAGGCGGGTGATGCCAAATGAGTTGGCTAAATCCAAGGCGGGTGATGCTATTAATTGATAAATGAAAATGCAGTGAAAATGAGATTCTGTTTTGAATTAATGTTTTGAAAAAGTTTTGAAAATATTGATATTTGTTTTTTATTCGTTTTGTTATAATTCTTGTTGTAGAATGGTACAAAATAGTTTATTGAAATTGAAAAGTAGTTTGTTATTATTACATGGTTTAAAATGTATTTTTGTAGACGAAAACAGGAAATTGTATTTATTATTGACGATAATTATTATGACGGCTTCCGTTAAAGATTAATTTGTCAAATTCATTTTTAAATAAGAAATAATTTGACTTATTTTCGTTAAAGAAGTGTATAATATGTATTGTATTGTTGTAAAAAGGTTGTATTATTAGCGCATTATAGAAATATTATGTTTACAACATCATGTCAGTTTTGTAATATGAGGTTGTGAATAATTTGATCCTGAAAAGTTTTAAAGGTTGATACTTAAGTATTATGATTTTGGGAATAATTGAGATAATATTTTAAGTGTTTATAATTATGTACTATGATACTGTGAATAATGATTAAAGATTTAAAGATATTTAACCATGAAACATTTAGGATGTTTGTTTTCTGATTTTGTGAAGAATTGAGATATTTAAGAATGTAGGATTTTGTGAATAATAATGAGATAATGAATCGTGAATTATTTTAATCGTTGTTATGTACTATGAGTTTATGAATAATGAGATATTTAATCTTGAAATATTTTAAGTGTTTAACGTACTATGAGTTTGAAGTGTTTATATGCTGGTACAATGAATTGTGAATAATTGAGATATATAATCATGGAATATTTTAAGTGTTAATGTACTATGAGTTTGTAAATTATTGAGATATTATGTTCTGATTTTGTGAATAATTATGAGATTTTTACGAATGAAATATTTTAAGTGTTTATGTATTATGGCTTTGTGAATCGTTGAAATATTTAACCAAGAAATATTTTAAGTGTGTATTATGAATTTGTGAAAAACTATAATGAGATATTTAGCCTTGAAAAATATTGTAAATGTATTTAAATGATTTTATGAATTTGTGTATGATGAGATTGTGTGTTTATGTACCTATTATGATTTATTGAATAACTAAAATTTGATGTTTAACCAAAGTAGAACAGTCTAATAGGCATCTGAGATAGTATTTTATGAAAATGTGAAAATGTTGGAAATCTAATGTGTGGATGTTTGTAAGATGTTGATACGAGAAGTTATGAACGAATATAGAACTAGGTTGATACTGAATGAATATCAACTAGTTTAAGTCATGGGTGATGAGCTTGTTGGCCGTCGATGGGATAACAAGCTCTAATCGATTCAAACATTCGTTGGATGCTCTTCATTTTACTTTGGTCAAAGACATGAGTAACATGACGAGGTCAAAGATGAGTGATCAGGTGTGGCCGAGATGTGTACTGTATTATTTGTTTCTGTTTAAGGTCCAGAGGTGTCACTGAAGTCAGGCCTTGATGTACAATCTTGACGATGCGGTTGATGGTGCGTCAACCACCAACCACCAACACACGAGGACGTGTGTTTTGCAGGAGGGCCGTGTTATCGGTAGCGGGTAGCACTGGGCAATGTTGACAAGAGAGGGTAGTCGTCGATATGGATCGGCCCACCCGAGGTTATAAAGGCGGTGGTCATTCGACGAAGCGAGAGCATTCCGTGTTGAACAGCTGAGGAAGTCTGACCTTTTATATCTGATTAGCTTGTCCTTATTTTATGATCTTGTAATAATTGTGTAAAGTAATATACTGTGTTCTAGTTAATGTTACTAATACTAACTCAATTACAAGTACTCTCAGTGGTGGAGAGTCTATGTTGGTTTTATTTACTGTGTTTACCTTGCTCGCAATCCTGACATACCGATATTAGCTATAACTGTAATGATAGAATCACTCCTGAACGATTAAATTGTTGTGTCTTTTACAATTGTTATTTTAAATGTGTTGAAAGTTGATTCTAGGACTCTCAACACGGGACATAGGATCTGCCGACCTGTTGCAACACGTCGAACCTCGCATGGACTTGTCGGTGCTGCTGCCCAGTGTGACATGATGTGTGATTGCGTCATGCCACCATGTGTATCGCCGTCAGGTACTGAAGTGCGAGCGAGGTAACGGACAAGCTTATGATTGCAATCAATGCCATAAGCCTGGTAAGATTGAACCATTTGTATTTCATCCTCCCGATACGTCTTTTAATGATTTTAACTTGTAGTGAGGTAGATCATGAGTGTAATTTAGATGGATGCGGACGAGATATCCTCTAATCCGTGATCTGTGTATTCAATATGTGTTTGGCGCGTAAAGGCAATTATTTGAGAGGCTTAATTTCTTGCAAAAGAAATTGAATATTTACTTGGGACGCCTTCTGTCTGATCAGTTCACAGGAACTGTGCTGGTTTACATCACCTGGAGTTACCATTATATGGTCTTTGAACTGGTAATGTTTGGAGAGTTATAAAATAAGGACTCTCAAATTTATTTATTTTTGCTTGTTTGTATTTGTGTACTTAAGCGTATAGTGTTTGTGTATTGGGCATAAGTCTTGCAGACACATAGTGTATGTGTATTGGACGTTAGTCCAGCAGACACGGTAACGTGTGAAGTTGCTCTTGTACAAGTCAACATTGTACGAGTAAAATAATGAAAAGTTTAACAAGAAAAATAAGTGCTTCATTAAATTATGTAACATGTGTCGTAAGGAGAGCTAATGTTGTGCTATCTCATGTTGATGATGAGAAACGCTAACGTCGTGCTTCTTTCTCTTGTTACCTGTTGATGAAGAGAAACGTTAACGTCGTGTTTCTTTCTCGTGTTCCCTGTTGATAACGATGAGAAATCGCTAACGTAGTGCTTAATTCTCATTGGCTGTTTACGTAAGTCTGCGTGGCCTTACGAGTTCTCTTTAGCAAGTTGCGTTGCTAAAAAGATACCTGTGGCTTTACTAAAAATGTGTGCTTTTATGTAATACAGGTGAGGATTTTGACAAGTAAGAAACCACGCCTGGTCTAGTTGCTGCCAGTCACGAGTATGAGCCGTGCTTATGTACATGAGGTGATACCGAGCTACAGCCCATGGCACCGTGCAACGCAGAGCATCGTTCCAGGCTTTCATCGATTTATGATGAGCTTCTGCCTGCAGCAAAGAAATGAAGAAAATATAACGAGGATGTGGTTTGGTATTTTGTTTATTCTTAGAGCTCTGTACTCCTACTATTTTTGGTAACCTAAAGACTGCTAGATTAAATTTTGAGTTCATGTTTTTTTTACGATGATTTTTATGTGTAACAACCTTAAGGCTCTGTCTAAGCTTAATAAGTAGTTTGGTTCATGCACTCCCTTGTTTACATTGCACAGAGGTGTAAATGTAATTGTGAATTATTTTTATGTTTAAAGACAACCTGAGGGCTCTGTCTAACCTTTGAACTAGTGTGGTTCATACACTCCCTTGTTTACATTGCACAGAGGTGTAAATGTAATAATGAATTTTGTTGATGAACATCATTGAGGAATTATAGATACGTGATTACCATTATTGCAATATGAAATGGTCATGAGATTTATTTATGTGTGTTACAATGAGATTTAGAACAGAGCATTTCAGTTATATAATTTAGCTCTTAGAACGCTTACAGGACCATACAAAAGAATATTTAAAGTGTTGCACTGTAATAGATATGAAAAAGCGATTATGGTGCTATTTAGTACCATAGATGACCTTTCTGACACTTTTATGTATCATTCATGAATTTTATGATTGGGTAATTATAGAAATCAAGTTATTAACAGAAAAAAAGAGAGATTGTTTGTATTATTTTGATTATGTTAAAATGAGAATAGGAATATGGTTATACTTACCTACCAGATATATATGATAATAGATGATGATGTATGTGATAATATATGGTGGGATGGAAGTCGTGGGGTGGTCGGCTCGTTAGGGTTGGCGAAGCTCACGTTGCAACCTATGGACGGTTGGAAGACGTTGAGTCGTCGACCGCCGGTGAAGTCTCACGGTGCATCTCCTAAGGCATGGGTCACTTAATGGAAGTCGTATAGTGGCTGGTAAGTGAGAGAGCTTGACCAGTGAAGCTTGCGGTGCAATTTGTGGCAAATGTAGGATGTTATGATGAAATTATGAATACAGGATTAAGATAGTGTGATTAAATGTAATATTGTTTCACCATCACGGGCATAGGTCACTTATTGGAAGTCGTATAGTGGCTGGAAAGTGAGAGAGCTTGACCAGTGAAGCTTGCGGTGCAATTTGTGGCAAATGTAGGATGTTATGATGAAATTATGAATACAGGATTAAGATAGTGTGATTAAATGTAATATTGTTTCACCATCACGGGCATAGGTCACTTATTGGAAGTCGTATAGTGGCTGGAAAGTGAGAGAGCTTGTTCAGTGAAGCTTGCGGTGCAATTTGTGGCAAATGTAGGATGTTATGATGAAATTATGAATACAGGATTAAGATAGTGTGATTAAATGTAATATTGTTTCACCATCACGGGCATAGGTCACTTATTGGAAGTCGTATAGTGGCTGGAAAGTGAGAGAGCTTGACCAGTGAAGCTTGCGGTGCAATTTGTGGCAAATGCAGGATACATAGGTTACTTACTGGAAGTCGTACAGTGGCTGGTATGTGAGAGAGCTTGACCAGTGAAGCTTGCGATGCAGTGGGTAGCAGATGTACAATAATTATGAATATGAGATGATGAGAATAAGATAGATTAACAAAAATATGATTTTGTCGCCCAAATGAGAAAACTCATTATCGCGAATGTGAGTCGAAGTGGTGTGTTGGGCATGAGTGGCATATGAACTTGCCGTCCAAAATGTGAATGTGTTGCTAAATACCTATGTAAAAAAAAAAAAAAAACACGAATGTTGTGTGATATTGTTAAAGTGAATATAATGGCATTTAAAATGTTTGATTTTGATAGATCAATCAGCATTTTGATTGCGAAGGTTGAAAATATTGAGTGACCATGTTGACAGATCCATGGGTGTTTTTGATATTTAATTATTTTGAGATAATATGTAATAGAATAGATTTACGTAGAATTATATATATTTATCTGTTGTTAAGTTTGAGGACAAACTTATTGTCAGGAAAGGCCGAATGTTAGCATTAAGGGTAATCATACCTTTTACACCGCTACTATTCGGAACTATATACACTTAGGCTTATTAATTTATTTATGTTTAATTTAAAAACGTTTAATAGAATACATTTAAAAGTATGTTATTTGACTACAATTAAAAGTGAAGCAAAATATGTTTAATAAATGTAGGAATAGTCTAAAATTGTAAGAATTATATTTGGATAATTATTTCTTATTTATTTAACTTATTTATGATTAAGAAGTACTGACAACGGATTGTAATAAATAAGAACAAGTTGACAGAGGCAGAATAGAGGGGGCATTCTCGGGCAGACCGTCGAATGGGACGGACGTTCACAATTGTTATACTAGTTGTTTGTTTTGGCTAGGGATTCTTGTTGTTATTTTATCATCTTAATAATGGTTGTGTAAAGTATTATGTTGTGATCTAGTTCATGTTACTAACACTAACCCAATTACAAGTACTCTCAGTGGTGGAGAGTCTATGTTGGTTTTATTTATTCCATTTACCTTGCCCACAATACTTACATATTGATATTAGCTATAACTGTAATGATAGAATCACCCCAGAAAGCTAAAAAGCTATTAATCCTATTAGTAAATTCAATTTTGTTATTAGCTATCCTTCGGGATAGCTTTTAGTTCTAGTTTAATATGGAGAAAATTAACATAATTAGCTAACACATTACCATTAGATAAACAAGCAAATCACACATTACACAGATAAAAACAATGTAACAGAACTAGCAGCTATAAAATGTAACTAACGATGCATTTAAATGCTCAGCCTTTTATGAGCAGTCGTTATCGAACAACAAACATTTAATCCCTATAACATCTAAAGAAAGTATCGGTAGGTATTTATTACCGATCTACGACACCGTTTTCATCGGCAACAAAACGCTAATAACAAATATGTTTAGATTAGATACGTTACACAACAAAGTAAAGATAAAGATACCGTATGGAAGGTAGCGGCCATATTTATTTATTTTTATTACAACCTCCATACCATATTGACAATAAATTTTAAGCAGGTGTTTATGAGAGGAGATAGCAGCGTTCCTAAACAGAAATAAAAGTGGAAAGTTCAGCACTTTATATTAATAGACGAGCCGTAGATAGAGATACGCTTGAGTGGAGTGCACCATCTTTTAGTGTTGGGAATAAATATTTTTATCTTTCGAATGTTCACGAGGTGATTTGTAATTTTATCGATTACATTCAATTAATTTAACATTTTCATATGTAAATGTGTCGTTTCTGATCGATTTCACGTGGCGTGTGTAATGTATACCATTAGTTTCGACGATTAAATCGTTAAATTTTAATAAATTGTGGACATGCATGTAGGTATTGCAGGCAATAATTAACCCGCGTTCCTTATTTACCTTAACACAAATTTCTATTAGTAGATAAAATGCTATTACAAGGAGATTAGCGTCTGAATCTAATATAATTAACACTTAGCGGTTCGCTTTCTCAGAACGTTAAAAATCAATATTAGGTTACGTAACTTTCACATGCAAGGAGCGTTAATGTTCCATAAAGCATTGTTTTACTGCCCAGTTTAGTATCGAGATAATTATTCGGATTTATTAGTCGCTATAGGGGTTGGAAGAAGGAAGTGGCGCGTGTAGATATCGAATTCATAAGCGGAACATTGAGAACGCGATGGTCAATGGAATGTTTTTGACTTACGTTCGGAAATATCCAGCAAATAATTTCGTGTCCATTTCGCCCACGCTGGGTATGGATACCTATATCCTTTTTCATTATTTTATAAGAGAAGCAGATTTTTTCGTAGGTACCTACTGCCAATAACATAGGATTTCTTCAAATTAACTAGCGAAACTTAACGGGGCTCTCCATTTATTTATAGAATAAGACAAAAGTGTCTCACTAAGGCACTAATTTCCTTTGAACCATTTCTTCAATTAGAGTTTTAGCTCATCTTGATTGACCATTAAGGTTCATAAAAGCATAATACTATGTTGAATCCTTGTTGGAAGCAAATATGTGGCTTATTTATTTACATATTTTAACAAGATATCTACCAAGGTACGTACCTACTACATGCGCTCTCTTCGCTACCGTATTACTTAGGTGTCTTGTTATCTAATTAACTAAAGCTTTGGTATTACTTTATTTGAGTGTGTGATATTAACGTTAGTTTAGCCAGTCAATTTGAAGTAATTCCGTATAACAATCAATTATTTTTTTGCAAGGAATTTCCACGAAAACAACTTTTCGCTCTGGATATTTTATAATAAAGCTTAGATAATATTTATTTACATTATTAAATAAGTATAGGATGATTCACTCCCAGGCCAGGGGTTCGTTTATACTAGTCGCCCGACCAGTAAGGCCCGAGAGGGCGGCATACCGTCTTCCGTGCGCACCTCTCAGGAGGACGTGGGGCAAGGCCCACGAAGGAGAGGCCTGCCAGGGTTGCGGTGTATACCCGTCGCCCGACCAGTAACAGGCCCGAGAAGGCGGCGCGCAGTGTTCCGTGCGCGCCTCTCAGGAGGACGTGGGCTGGCGGACCGAGGCCTGCCGGGGTCGCGGTGCATGCAGCTGCGAATCCCGCGACCCGGTCAAGGGTCAGGAGAAGGAACACCGTGGGTTTTTAGCCGGTAAGAGTCCGGTATACCCCTTCGCCTTCCCTGGGCGAAGGGCATCCATGATGATATTCGAATGAAAAAAAAAGGATTGCGGTGCATGCATGCAGCTGCGTATCCCGAGTCCGCGACCATAGGTCAGGAGAAGGAACACCGTGGGTTTTTAGAAGGTAACCCTCCGTCTTCTCCGGGCGGAGAGTATCAATGAGGATATTCCCACGATAAAATAACGGGTTAGTTATGTAATTATAATCATGTTATTTGCTAAGTTAAATGTTACGTTAACAAATGAGTACCACATTAACTAGTTTGAAGATTGATATCTTGGAAAAACCTTGTGACACAAATTTTGTTGAATGTTGTGTAGCTGCTGCCGCCGATTAAGTGGGCATTGGGGAAAAGTACTATTACTAGTAAAAATAGCAAATTTTAGTTACAGGAGACTCAATTTTATTTTTTAAAGCATAGACGGAGAATCACTTGGACCTAGGGTTACCATTTAGAAATTTGAAAAGTCTCGACAAAAGCCTGACATTTCAATAAAAGTGCGGACATTTTAGTCACAAAATGCAAACATAAGAAGATTTATTGTTTGATCTCGTTAAGTTGATTATTGATAAAGAAGATTTATATTTTGTTTATAAAGTCAAAAAATCCGGACAAATTAAAGAGCCGGACAAAAGTCTAGAAGTCCGGACATGTCCGGACGAATCCGGACGGATGGTAACCCTATTTGGACCTAAAAAATGTCGGCGCTCAAAATGTCCGAACCGAATGAATCAAAACGCGAAAAAGTAGAGCAATTTACGTCAATGTATACAGTGGAAGCTTCGTATGGTGAAAAATAGACCTTTGGTCCATGTGTTTCTATGTTAATGTTTAAAAGAAACAAAAAATGCGGCAAATATTTTAAAAAAAATCTCTGCACCTGTCATTGAACAAATATTCATCAATTAATGGAATCATTATGAAGGATCAAATCTGTTCTCCCTCTCAAAATAAAGTCTCCGTTATTCTCTATATTTGAAGTAATTACTTTTCTTCCACGACCCATTTGTTTTGATATATTTCTATATAAATGAGTTTCCCAAGTAATTAAGCAGTTAACTCAGTACAAAATGTTCCCAAAAAAAAACACACATACTTAAATGTAACTTAATTTTAATTGTCGACTTGTGTACCTAATACCTAAATAACTAACTAGATTTAGTTTATTTATTTCTTAACTCTTAGACGCGCTTGCACGACGTCTCACTAAAAATAATTAAATCATCACTCTGTGTTGTTTTAATCTTAATTATGTTTGGCACTAATTGTATTAATTGAGTCGTCATTCAGATTTTAGTATACTCTCGTTTATTCATCGTACGTGCATAATTATAAATGATATTTTTAAATATACATCTTGAAAAAATAATAATATTTAAAGATGTAAAAATAGTAGACCACTGGCATCGGGAGCAAGGTCCAAGGTACCTGATGGCCTGGGCTAGTGTACTATTTACCTTGGTGTACCATTCAATGAATTTTGATAACTTAGGAACACTATACAGGCTGGGTCAAAAATCGTGGATCAAACGAAACAGACCAGAACCATTGATTTAGGACACTCGGTATATCTTAGAGATTTGCAAAAATCCGTAACATATCTCTTGTCTGTGACAAGTTCTCACGAGCGTGCTATGCCTCTAGCTAGTCTTGTCGCAATATTTCTCACGTATATCAAGAACGCTTCAAGGAATGAGCTGAAATGACAAGATTGGCGGATGTCCCACCGTCGAACACGTAGGTACTAACACAATAAGAACTCGTCTGAACAATGTGGAGGATGCCCGTGACAAAACATTGATTCCGTTTAGAAATAACAATAGGATAACATGAAGGATGTGATCAAGGGCCTTCAATTGTTATGTAGGTTTTATTTATTTTGCGAATAGAGTTATTATGCATGTATATTGCTTATTCTGATGTTCGTGACCATATCTGATAGGTATAGCGTGTTTCTGGTTTATGCGCAGTGATTGCCATCTGACCTCACCCTTATGGGGAACACGGTTCAATTGGCCCTAAGGGGTGGAACAGAGGACTGTTCTGGAGCTTATAATTATTATGATGAATGATTCTCTGTGTTAATAAACTGTTCTTATGTTTCAGAACGATTTGTAGGGTTACTCTTGAAAATCATTTCGATCGATCAGCATTGGATCGATGTCAGTTCGCACTTTTAAATGCAGAATTGGCGGCAAATTGGTTTTTATACTCTGTTTGTTGCACGAATTAAATTGAAATTAGAATTGAACTAGTTTTTTTTTCGTTCTGTTGTTATAATTTGCAAGAGTAAATAAAAGGATGATGGGCGTTTTGGTACTCATTTTAGTTGGGTTCCAATCAAAATGAATTTACCATCGTTAGATAGCTCTTTTCAAGACTACAAAAAACTACTATGGCAACAAACCCGTATAAATTGTCTGTTTTCAAAGTCAAAGTCAAAGTTTTTTATTTCAAATAGACCAGATTACAGGCACTTTTAAAACGTCAAAACTAGGTGCACGGTTCCAAAAGGTAGGTTCTATGGAGAAGAGCCGGCAAGAAACTCCATGAATACTCTTTTTAAAATAGTAGATCATGACTATTCATGACAATTCCATTACAGTAGTGTGCGACATAGAATGAGAATAATGCAGGTTAACGTAATAAATAAACTCAGATAAGAGTAACAAATAGAAAAATATGCCTTCTGGGATTGCCGTAGCAGTTAAGAGCCGACCAGTCCCGACAGACAGCACCCGTTCACGAGTATGACGTGCACATCTGCATCGCTTAGCTCAACCATATTGTAGGGAACCCAACGACCGGATATACAACGCCACCATCAGCAGAACATTTATGTGAGCATGACAGACTCATACTGCCAGACAATAGGCAGTAAAATTATATGATTATAGGTGCATCATTAATTGCTGCATGATGCTCATACTTTACAGTTTTGAAATGTAGTCTTCGGAAGATACTGGATATTTAGTTCGAAATAGAATTTAAGTAAAAAAATTGTATCGTCTGTTGTGTAGCTTGACCGATTTTGATGATATTTGCACCGATTTTGAGCTAAATAAAATTCAGTTAATGGATCAAAATCACAACAAAATCGATTTAGTATTTTTTCAGTTAGGGGTGATCTATCTATTAAACAAATCGGACGCGTTTTTTTTGCGCCTAAAAATAAAAGTCGTTACCCAGCAATTATTTTTGGTCAATGTAATTTAGTTTCATGTACAGAGTGCGTAGATTGACTATGTATGGGTTTTTTTACACCCTGTCTACTTACATACAGTAATATTTATGCTGTTTTAATTTAATAAACGCAATAGTTGACACATTACGTAATTCAGCTAATGGTTACATGCTGTCAGCGGCTCTTGGGAAATCACAATATGGCCCAAAAAGCGCAAGAAAGCAATATGTTAGGCACATGTATATTGATGCTTGAAGACAAAGGTTGTTTTCGGCTGCATACCACTTATAAATAACGAAATCAAAATGAGCCAGGGGTTCTAGCAAGAGTAGGTAGATATTTCGTAAAAGAACTTTGCACGGCTCTTCACTTTCGGAGAATTCGGTCTATCGCGCGTGAAACATTTTATTTCTTATAACGGTTGTACGAAATTAGCTTTATAAGAAAATAATTGTTTCACGCGCGAAAGAGCGAATGTAAAGGAGCGATTAACCTCCGGTTTCTGAGTTAAGAATACTGGAATAAGCAATACTTAAGTAATATTTGAGTACGGAGTTGTAAAAAAAATGCTTTGTAATCGTTCATTATTTTGAAAACTCCGTACTCAAATGTTACGTAAGTACCTACTGCTTATCCTAGAATTCTTATTTCAGAAACCGGAGGTATGACTTTCGTCTAGTATTGATGCAACTTCAGCTAAGCTACAATTTAATATAAGTACGAATAATATAACTCACAAAAAAATTTAGTTATAAATATTCGAAACTGTGCTTTGAAGCAGAATTCAAAGCAGTGCTGATAACAACAGCGCAGTTTTTTTTTTCAAATATCCTTGCCCCTCACTAAGATTTCTCCTGTATCGTGGGTGCGTTTACAGACAGAAATCTCATATACAGAAACGCCCAGACCCGAAACAACCATCTGTAGGCCATACACATTTTTGTTCCGTACGGTAATCGAACCCACGACCCATAGCGCAGAAGCCAATCGCTTAGCCACTGTACCAAACGTGTCGTCAATTAGATGACTAGCGTTTGAACGGTAGCTTTCCATGCAGAAGCGTCTTAGTTCGACCGTGGCCCGCATTTGCGTTTCACGGTAAAAGAAAAGCATCGTAAGGAAACCTGCACACTTGGGGGTCTACTCCCTAAGGATAGGGTTACCATTTCGAAATTTGAAAAGCCCTGACAAAAAACTGGACATTTGTCAAAAAGTCCGGACAATTCAAAACTAGCCCAGACATTTTAGTCACAAAATCAAATACCTACTAACTTGATTGTTTTCAGTTGAAATAAGAGTAGTTGTATGTAGTTTAATAAAGATTGAAGACTGATTTTACACTAATGTTTTATTTTTAAGCAACTTAATGCGTTTTTTTTTTTTTTATCCTTCAAAATTAAAAATCCGGACAAGTTAAAAAGCCGGGTGAAGTCCGGATGAAAAGCCGAAAGTCCGGACATGTCCGGATAAATCCGGACGGATGGTAACCCTACCTAAGGACGAAGTCCGTGGTTTCGGCCTTAGTTACGAGCGTTTCCTACTCCCTATCACCTATGAACATACGATTATTTCGGGGCCCGAACTAAGAATGAATGACAACACGATTTGACAGTTGTCCCTACTACCGATGTGTTTTTGCCCGTCCGAAAAGTTGAACTTGACACTTGTTTTGTTCACTCCTACGTTTCGGGCTACTTTCGGACGGGTAACTAACTTCGTTGACGGACTTAGGGAGTAGGCCCCCTGAGATGTGTAGTCCGACAACATACACCAGGCCAACATGTGAGAAGAGACTCGTGCCCAGCGGTGGGCCAGTAATGGACTGATTATTGTTATGTTATATGTTGGGCTTTCATGTGTTGACATTGAATGTCGACATGTGGTAAGAAACTCATCTCGTGTAAGTGTCTATTTGAACTTTGACATTTACGATTTTCAATAAATATTTACCATTCATTCACAATCATATTTGAATGTGAATATCTTGACACCTATTACGTACTCAAATATTGTTATTGCAAGTATATTTCTATTTACGATATAACATATCGATGTTTTCTTTGATGATCCAACTGTGAACGTCAGCGAAGTGTATGCAGATAAACAGTATCGATATTTTGATGGCCACGATGATAGGTTTGGTTCTTAAATCGGAACCTACAGAACTGTTACATTCAGTTTCGGCCTGAATAAGCTGGTTAGAGACGATGGGTAAAAACACGGAGTAGAAAAACCAGTGGAAGTGCCATGCACTTTTTTTTTTGTTTTGACTACACGTGTGCTGCCGCGCTAACGAAGAATACAATAACTCGATTTTGGAGATTTTGAATTATATACCTAAAACTAGCTGACCCGGCAAACGTTGTTTTGCCATATAAAATTTTAGGGGTGGACTACCCCTAACATTTAGGGGGATGAAAAATAGATGTTGGCCGATTCTCATAGATACCGGATAAGCACAAAAAATTTCATCAAAATCGGTCAAGCCGTTTCGGAGGAGTATGGCAACGAAAACTGTGACACGAGAATTTTATATATTAGATATACATATATTAGGCGATTCGTACACTGCGTTTTCAGTGTGTTGCACTATGCGTGTTTTCTATACAAATACAGATAGGTACTTGCAAACAACATAAGAACACGCACTCCCGCGCTACGCTGCGTGATGCGGTGCAGTGTGCGAATCGCCTTAGGTATATAATTCAAAATCGTCCAAAATCGAGTTATTGTATTCTTCGTTAGCGCGGCAGTGTGGTGCAGTGGATAAGCGATTGGCTTCTGCGCTACGGGTCGTGGGTTCGATTACCACACGGAACAAAAAAAATATGGCCTACAGATGGTTGTTTCGTGTCTGATCGGGGAGATTTGCGTCTGTAAACGCACCCCACGATACAAAACAATATTAGCGAGGGGAAAGTTTAAAAAAAAATGCATCTTTCACGCGTGTGTCACAATTATGCGCAATACTGGCTTACGCGATTAGCTACTTTCTGGGATACGGTGTCTCGAATTCATACGTAATATATTACAGCAAGACGAAAAATGTATCTCGTAGAGGTGTATACAGTATAAAACTTTGATATCTTTCAATAAAATGGTTATGTCAGTTTGGTGATACTGGTTCCCGTACTAAGGAAGTACAAGGGTACTTCCACTTGTTTTTTTCTATTTCGTGGGTAAAAGGAGCATTGTGCTCTCTTCCTATGCCTTCGTTCAGCTGTGGAAGTGTGGCCTGTTATAGGCTGAGTTGCAAACAATCAATGCAAGGATGAAACTATATTGAGAAGCATAAAAAAATTCGTCGCCCTCGCTTAAAATTCCGTTCAAGTCGTAAAGGAAATGGCCATGACCATAATCAGAATAACTACAAAACATAAGATTCCAAAGAGAGATATATTTAGTACAGCTTTTAAAATTTCAACAAGAAACCGATTCGGACTGATATTCTAGAAGAAGATAACAACAAGATTAATACCAACAATTACAAATTAAGTACACTAACAGAATGAAAAACAAAGCGAATTCAAGCCATATGTTAATAGCGAACAGGAAGCAAGGAATAACGACCACAATATTATGACTGCGACGCCACTTAACAAACATAATAATTAATCGTCATCTCGAAACATGTCACAGATACGGCACTGAGTTATTTCGACGGTTGGACACCGAGTGAATGAATGAACGGATCGAGGACGGATGGAGCATAAAGCTTACTAAAATGAGTTAACAATATGATGACAACCCCTCATAAAGTAAGTGCTGACAATGGACAGCACAAAGTGATGCGTCCGGGCAACTCCCGCTAGTTGGCAAGCCGCGCACGGGACACTCATTTGCACTCCATCGCATTTGCATTTTTGCATCGTGGGAGCGAGCGCTTGCGCATATTTGGCAGGGAATACAAACACCGTGTAACGTGTTTCCCGTAACATGGAATGTAAAATTACTGGCTATCTGCTGATGTTTTTTAGGATTCCGTCGGTCAACAAGGAACCCTTATAGTTTCGCCATGTCCGTCTGTCCGTCCGTCCGCAGCTTAGCTCAGAGATTCTTAGTACTAGAAAGCTATAATTTGGCACGGATATACATATAAATCACGCTGACAAAGTGGTAAAATAAAATCATGAAAAATATTTTTTTTAGGGTGCCTCCTTTACATCTAAAGTGGGGATGTTTTTATTTTCTCGTTTACAACATCGTGTGGGATGTCATTGGATAGATCTTTCAAAAATATTGTGAGTTTGAGAAAACAATTTTTCGATTAAGGAATCCGTTTCTGAAATATTAAGCTTTAAAGTGCTAATTTTTGTTAGGGTCAAGTGTCCCCCCCCCGCCAGCTAAACGGTTAGTTTTGGGTATGTGAAAAAATTCACGGTAGTAGTATATACAACGAACTTAAAAGGAAAACTATCACAGCTAAGTAGGCTTTACAAGTTTACGAGTAATAGTCGACCAACCGGAAAAGTAAAACTTTCGTACAAATTCCATTGAAAAATTACTAAGCCCTCTTCTTAGTCCGCGTTGTTGTGCAACTACGGAACTCTACTACTGCGCGTGGCTCGACACGCACTTGGTCGGTTTTTTTATTGTTGGAATTTTTAGACAATTCCTGCAACGGAACAAAGTTCCTACGGGTTCATGTGTATGTGTGTGTGTGTGTGTTATAATCACTGCTGCGTTCTTCTTCAACGCAGTGATTTGTATTTCCTGTAGCGATCCATTTTGGGTAAAAGAATTCGTTGTTTCTTCAACAAACGGAAACTATTCTATTGTATTACAAATTGTGAGTAAATTTTCATCGTTTCATCCTCCACAAAGCATTCTATACACACCCCTTAAGGTAAGGAATCTTGATTGTTCATTATAATATCCTGCAAAGAAAGCATACATGGACATGGAAGTTTTTAAAACTCCTAGTCGGCAAGATAAGAGTCATTAAGTGTAACTATCGGAATTAACGATAGCATTTATCAGCTATAACTAAGAATAATAGTTAAAACGCTGATAACGAACTTATAATTGCTGTTTAGGCTTAGTTGGAGCTATTAACGTACCTTTTGCTATAAATGCTATAATCGATGTTGCGTACTCAGTGTTACCAGACGTCAGAATTTGTCCTGGCATGTTAGGATTTTTAGGTACTGAACAGGATTCTGTTCGAGCTTTGAAAATGTCAGGACTTTTGATTATTTAATAAAATACTGAACGAAAAAGTTGTGCGTGTAGTCATGTATGGGCGGCAGAAGTTGTACTTAGACCGAGATAGAAAAGAAGTTTATTTCAACAAGTAACTTTATGGTGTTATAAAGAAAAGAGGTTTATGTCAACAAATAACTTCATGGTGTCGTATTTCCGCTACAACTGCGTGCGTAACTTCCCTTACACTGAAAATTTTACGCTTAATGCGCCAAAAGAAGTATAACTATAAGTCGCGCGGAGAAGGTTTGCCGATGGCTTCATGACGTCACGCGTCGGTGGTCGGTACGATACAAACGAGCGCGGGTAGCAGTCGGTGAAGTGGGAGGCGCAGTCATCGGCAAACCTTCTGCGCGCGACTAGTAAGTACAATAATTATACAGGGTGTAAAAAGACCCATCACATAGCCGAAATCTACGCACTCTGTACATCAAACTAAATTACATTGACCAAAAATAATTGCTGGGAAACGACTTTTATTTTTTGGCATGAAAAAAAAACAATTTTTTTGTAGCCCGCAAATTATGGTTGTGGCGATGCCACGCGTTGGCATGCGTGCAGCGGCCACACAGCCGAGCCAAGGCGGTCGTGTGCGTTTGATATTCATAGCGTTTTTGTAACTTCAAATGCGTAATTTGTTAGGAAAAATTGAAATTTTTGATAATGTTTGTATGGAAGAAAGTTTAGTATTATGACTCGGAATTCGTTTTTGGAAAAAACTGAAAAAATAAAAGTGTACTTTGACCTTCAATATCTCCAAAACCAATGATTTCCCAGGTATGGTCTCGAAGAAAAAAATGATCCCAATGATGGGTAGAATACGTGGTTTTCGTTATCGTTAAGGGTCTTTTTACACCCGATATGTTTTTTCAAAGAAAAGGCCTCTACACACCAAAGCCACCGCCCCGGCGGCTTTGGTGCTTTTCGTGTCATGTTCGCTCGCTTAGTTCGCGTTAGTTGGCCGCAATAACCCGCCGGCATAACCAGCCGGATAAAGCCGCCGGGTCGGCTTTGGTGTGTAGAGGTGTTGGCACAAAAATATACTAAACTTAATAACATAATGTCAGGACATTTTTATACTCTAGTGGTCGCAAGTCGCAAGCGCGAATACTAAGCGTATGGTCCTGGGTTCGACCCTAAGTCGGGCAATGTTATTGGGTTTATCCGTGTGGAATTTCTCAGTAGCAACCTGGAGTCTGGATTTGTGCCCGGTTGATGGCAATAAGCTCGCCCCCTATAACATTAGAGACTTAAACATAACGGCGAAATGAGGGTGTACTACAGAGGTTCTCAAACTTATTTTGTCTATCGCTACTTCCTTAATTACGTCTACTTTGAGAATCAATTATTTACTAGCACCCCCTAATTTTTGTTAAATTACTCATTCTTACTAATCACAATCGCAATCGTTACTTTTTCTCCCTATACCGCCCCCCTGTAGGCCTCTAGCGCCCACAAAGGGGCGTTATCGCCCACTTTGAGAAGGACTGGCGTACTATACTGCCGTACGAGCAATAAATGCAGTGTTTTTTTTTTTTAATGTACTGTACATGATAAGCCTTACTAATAAGGTTTAATTTCCTTAATTCTAAAATTACACTTACTGCATTAATTGCTCGTACGGCAGTATAATACACCTCTGCCCAAACATTCGGGTAATACAGGCCTAACTTTATGTTATTTTTATAGAAATCACGCTTTTTGTCAGGACTTTTCAGTTTTACATCTGGTAACCCTGTCCCTGCTACACAGTAAACATTTAGATGTCTTTATACTGCTTCATGGTTAGTACCTATTTTTACGTAAATATTTTTATGTTAGTGTTATGTATAAAATGCCGTAACACGTTTATCGGTTGAAACATCGTTATTGTCGGCGACGAAACAAAAGCTATTTGTTGCCTACGATAAAGTTTTGTTTTATTATCGACGAATTAATTGAATCGACGATGCTTTTACGAAATGTCAAGCGTGTTAGCTCCTAATGCGTTTTACACGATATGTGTTCCTATCGTGGAGTGGATGTCGATTTACGGTGACGTTAAAAAATTATATTGTTTTTAGATGGACGTTAAGAGGTGTTTTATGTTGTTTAGAGAGTTGTTATGTTGTTATTAGTATCAAATAATATACACCGTGGCGTTTTAGTGGCTACGAAAACTTTTGAGTGCATTGTTCAACAATAAATTAATTTGTTGTCTTACTTCAAGAGGAAAAAAAAAACTGTATAAGTAGGTATGTATAAAATACAGTTTGGCTACTTTAAGGAGTAAGTTTTACATTTTTTTTAAATCGCATGTCAAACGTAGTTTGTTAAAATGTTTAATAAAATGTTAAGTAATCACCTTTTAGAAAGTTTTCTTAGCTACGAAAATGGCACTCAGTAATTACACTTCTTTCTAAATTACCTCTTTGGAGATTTAGGTCAGGTTTACACAATATAAGTATTAAATAATCATCACAGGATTCACAGGTCACATTTTCACTTACATAGTCCGTAAATATATATAGGTACATACATACATAAACTCAGGCCTTTTTCCCATGGGGGTAGGCAGAAACTGTAGAACGCCACATGCTACGATCCTTACATACTCCTTTCGCTTCGTCCACGGTCATACATCTTGTCATACACGCCCGCCGGATGAAAATACTACGCACCTGTCTGATGAAAATGGGACTCCCAATGATCGCTACAATGTACCTACAGTCATAGGCTACCTAACTGGCTACTATAATCACCGCGTTTGGAAGACGAATTGGTGAACACAGTATTCTGTTATAAGGGTACTAAGGGCGCTTTCAAATTGGACAGTTGCCGTCGAGCTGCAGCCGTGCCGCAGCGGTGCGACTGTCGAGCTGCAAACGGGCGGTTGTGTTTTTACGTACAGTTGATGCGACAAGAGAGCAGTGTGACGTCCGACCTGCTGCCGCACGTGCGCGGTACGGACGACGCACTGCTCCCAGGCCGCGTCAACTGTATGAAAAAACATAACCGCCCGTTTGCAGCTCGACAGCCGCACCGCTGCGGCACGGCTACAGTCCGACCACAACCGTCTAATTTGAAAGCGCCCTAACCCGACTCACGTGTGGAGACGGGCTAGTATATAAAATTTCCTCACCGCGCGCTGGGAATAGACGCGTGTTGTAAAATTCAACAAAACCCAGCACGCTTG
This sequence comes from Amphipyra tragopoginis, assembly GCA_905220435.1. NCBI lineage: Eukaryota > Metazoa > Arthropoda > Insecta > Lepidoptera > Noctuidae > Amphipyra > Amphipyra tragopoginis. The sequence continues at coordinate 13,107,254 of HG991993.1, forward strand.
GTAGGGATCTTTACGGTCCGACATCTAGCTACCACCCTCACATTAATGTCAAGCAGTTTACTGTGTTCCGTCGTGTGTATGTAAGAGCTAGAGGGGTAAAAGAGACTCCCTCTATAACTTTGTTACTTGGATTCGTGTGTTTCATCTTAGACCGTCTTTTTTTAAGTTTCTGATGTCGTCATATGACTCCTTCCTTTCTGGGCGGAGCGGAAGGGAGTGTCAGACTCTTACTGACTAAAACCCATCCGTGTTCCTTCTAATGCCCTTTGCGTTCCAGGGCTGCGGTAACTCTTTCGAATAAATTCCGCAACCCTGGCAGGCACTGGCCCTAGCGGGCCCCGTCTACGATGCTGACATCTCATTGAGGCGCGCGTGGAACACAACGCGCCGTCGACCCGGGCCTGGTTCTGATCGGACGGCGAACCACCCAACGCTCGCCGTCCGCAGGCCCGCGCCTACGGTGGCCGGGAATCGCCCTGCGACTTCCGACGCCCAGGGCGTCTCCTTCTGATCTTAGACCCTGTCTGTACTTACAATCAGATGGGACTAGTGTCAAACGTGACCAAGATAAAGAATTTAAAAAAAAAGATTCCTTCTAACCTTCTGATAGTCCATAAGTCCGAAGTACGCCATAGCAGCAAGGTTCCTCTTAGCTGAAGCGAGGAGCACCCTGTCTGTCTCAGCAGTGCGATGTTTAAGAATTTCATTGTAGCAGCCAGCCAGTGCAAGATCAGCTAACATGCGAGTTTGCCGGTTGTTCGCCGGGTTCCAGGGGCTAGTCATGAAGGCCGGGAGCAGACGGCTGGATGTCACCACTGCGTCGACTGCCCGGAAGACACGGCGCTGCAAACGTTGCAGGAGTGCCGTGCGTGGGCGACGCAACTCCATGAACTAGTCGCGGCGGTCGGTGGTGATCTCTCGCTTCCGGCCATGGTTCTGTCCATGGTCGGAAGCGGAAGTGCGTGGGAAGCTGTCACCTCCTTTTGCGAGGTGGTGATGGCGACCAAAGAGGGAGCGGAGAGAGATGCGAAGGCCACTCTCCCTTCCCGCGCCAGAAGCACCGGGCGCCGCCGGAGGGCACGCGACGGTCTCCGGCTACTCTAGTGTGTGGCTTGCGGGCGACGGGTTAGGGGACCCGTCGCCTGACCAGTAACAGGCCCGAGAAGGTGGCACGCATGTGTTCCGTGCGCGCCTGTCAGGAGGACGTGGGGCAAGGTCCCACAGAAGGAGAGGTCCGCCAGGGACTGGCGAACCGAGGCCTGCCGGGGTTGCGGTGCATGCAGCTGCGAATCCCGTGACCCCGGCCAAGGGTCAGGAGAAAGAACACCGTGGGTTTTTAGCCGGTAAGAGTCCGGTATAACCCTTCGCCTTCCCCAGGCGGAGGGTATCGATGAGGATTTTACAAAGATAAAAAAAAGCGACAAGTCATGAACTCTTCTAGCAATACGCCGCGCGCCACACTGCCTGCGTTTACTATCAGGTGCGACTAGGATCAAACGTGACCAAGTCAAAGAATTAAAAAAAAAAAACCCTAAAGCCCTTAGTTGCCTTTTGCGACACCCACGGTCCGAGAGGCACTAGCTTATTTATTGAGGGACACTACACACCCTTTGTAAATATTTCTGCGCTATCGAATGAGCAAGCAAATCCTGACAAAAGGGCACCCAAAGTACCTTTTACGTTTCGCGTGCATCTGATCGGCGACAAAGATGGAAATGTGAAATGTACGTGTCGTAAATATAGAATCACGGGTGTTAGCGAACATGGCCGCTGTTTATTTGCAAATGCAATGTGTGCAGTGACTTGTTGCTACTGCTACGTAACACGAAAGTTACGGACACTAAGTAAATTCTGTGGGGTTTCGAAATTTAGTTAGTAAAAGCGTATAATAACTGCCTGAGTAAGCATAGTCATCAGCATCCATTTGCATTTCACTCTCATGCTAGCCATCCTTTCGTCTAACGCATTATTTGCTCAAATCCCTTGCATTCTTGACACTCACCTCCGGTTTCTGATTTGAGAATTCGGGATAAGCAAATACTTAAGTAACGTTTGAGTACAAAGTTGTCAAAAAAATGCTTTAAAATCCGTAATTTTTTTGACAACTCCATACTTTAATGTTACAGTATTTGATTATTCCGCGGCGAATTCTCAAATCAGAAACCGGAGGACAGCCAGTTTCTGAATTGAGAAAAGTAGTGAATCTCAACTGGGGCCTAATTCTCCTAAATAAATCTTGATTATAAATCACAACCGAGCCAAGGCCGAACCGTTCATTCAGACAGTTCTCAATTTGAAAACCTATCAAATTGTTTGACACAAAAAACAAAATCAATCATTTTGAAAGTTTTCGAAAACAAAAACTGATTGACGGTTGTGGTTCGATTGCGTTTGGCAACAATTTATTTTAGGAGAATTAGGTAATTAGGCCCCTGATTGTTTATGACGACACGTTTGGTGCAGTGGCTAAGCGATTGGCTTCTGCGCTACGGGTCGTGGGTTCGATTCCCGCACGGAACAAATATTTGTATGGCCTACAGATAGTTGTTCCGGGTCTGGGTGTTTGTGCATGTGAAGATTTGTGTCTGTAAACGCACCCACGATACAATAGAAATCTTAGTGTGAATCAAAGTTATTTTAAACTAGCTTTAGCCCGCAGCTTCGCTTGCGTGAAATTTTGAACCCGTTAAGTGACGATTTTCCATACAAACTTTCATCCCCTATTTAACTCCCTTAGCGGTTGAATTTTGAAAAATCCTTATTCCTTGTTACATTATAAAGGGAACCTCTGTGCAAAATTTCAGCTTTCTAGGTCCAAGGGTTTGGGCTGGGCGTTGATGAGTCAGTCAATCAGTCAGTCAGGACCTTTATTTTTATTTATAAAGATTAAAAAAAAAGTATAAATACTCTTTTGATTACAGTTTAAAAATAATTAATTCAGAAACAAAAAAATATTTAAGTAAAACTTAAGTAGAGTTTGAGACGTTCTCAACGTCAAATTGTCAATTCATAAACCGGGTGTTAATGTGTTAATTAATGGCGTTCGGCGTTAGAGTGGCCCCGGCAATAGAAAATGCAACTTTCATTTATGAACATGTGCACACTTTCTCATTTTCGCTTCAATTTAGCTTGCGTATGCTTCAGCACGCATGATAAGTGTGTCTAAAAACCATCCAGCTTTTTGCGAGTTCATGCTGAATAATGTAATTAGTCCTTTAGTGCTATATTCATACGAAAAGCAACTGTAGCCTGCGATAGGTCTATGCCCATAGGCAGATTCAACTGCAGACAAACTGGTGAATTCTTCTTTTGGAGGTAATACGATTAGCCAGTAAGCAAGGTGGGTAGCTAAGCTATCTGTCCAGGGTGTCTCGGACGTTTTTATAAGTATCCTCACTCATGGAGGCTCTTTTAGCGTTTCTCGAATTATGGACAGATAAACTAGAGAACTAGGTACTTGATCACGCCCCCGATTGCTTACGTTCGAGCATATCATTACCATACAATTTGATCTTTCCTGTTAACCCATTCAAGGCGGCTCAAAAAATCGCCTTATTACGCAGGGGCGGGCGATTTAAAGGACTAACGCCGATCGGCGTCGGCCGCATCTCATAATGAAAAACTTTTACGCCGATCGGCGTTTTCCGCACATGAAACTGATTTCTAGCTTGTTGTGGCAGAATTTTATTTATTTTCAGTATTATTGAAATATGACCAGGGATTGCAAACCTTTTTTCCATATTTGTTAAGAAAAAAATACTTTTAATAATAGTATTTAGTCTACTATTTTAAATGTACTAATTATACTAAGTAATGTTTTGTATAATCAAAATGTTTTTAGTGTTGATAACCTCTGAAAACGCCGTTCGGCGTTTCCCGCACCTGAGTAGGGTTTTGTTATTTTTCTAAAATCATCATTTACAGAAATGGTGACTATAATGCTGTTGTATGTCTGTAAAACATGCACATATAAAAAGTATATCCCTTTAAAATAGAATTTGGCCAAGTTATGGCCAAATATAATTTATGCCGACCGGCGTGATCCGCACATGAATGACAATTAAAATTACGCCGATGTGCGTGCACCGCAACGAATGGGTTAAGAAAATGGATTTTGTCTAGAGGGCCTTTTCTGTGGCTACGGCGCGGCGGCTACCTAGGGGCCCCAATTTTTATGTACCTACCAAGCACGAAGTCAAGTACCAGCGAATTGTCCTTCTTGCCCTACTAATGTTGCCATGGGCTTCAGTGTAATTACAAGCGAGTGAATATCAGTACATTATATACCCACAGTTAGGTACCCTTGTTATTCATGTAAACATCAGAAATTATCAGTAAGTTGTTTGTGATACCTTGCTTCGCATTGCATTTGCCGCGCAAAGCCTCTTAGGCTTGCCATACACACGTTCCGCCAGTACTGGCAGTAATGCGATTATATGCGCCCGCCCTAAGGAGGCTTCTTATTAAGACGCACTAACAGGTATTAAGAGACGCAGTCTTGAAAGCGAGGTGTACGCTAATTAGATAACATGAGCAGAATAATGAGTGTGGCGTGTTATTGTTTTTCGTACCTGATGTTATTTATTTATTTATAATAAGCTCACCAACAGCACTGTTACTCATAATTCAAATTAACTAACATTTAAAACCGGCATTTCACTAACCATGCAAATAACAGGTATGCATGACATTGACATACTGGATATTAGAGACATTTGCGATAGTATGTGCAGATTTTTGTGTCTTTTTTAGGCGTTTCCGCCACAGTGACGAAAGTTAGAGTGACAACAACGACGTGCATACCAATACCATACGACCAACCTCACAGACAAAGTTGGGAAGTTTCAGGTGCCTGTAATTTCATCGGCACCTATTCACTTCAAACCGGAACATAGCAATGCTGCTACATGGCAGAAATAGGTATAGTGGTAGTAGGTACATCCTCGGAGGAACTCAGTCACAATGAGCTCAGCTGTTAGGCGATTCGCACACTGCACCGCATCACGCAGCGTAGCGCGGGAATTTTCAAAGTGTCGAAGGACGCTTTACTGAAAATCAGCGCTGAGTGTTTGACGTCCAGCATATGCTGAGTTGGTGACCCTTTCGACATGGGCATGCTCGATAGCATAACATGTGTAGGTATGATTAATTATTTTTTATTAACCGACTTCAAAAAGGAGGAGGTTCTCAATTCGGTTGTATTTTTTTTTATTTTTTTTTTATTTTTTATGTTTGTTACCTCATATCTCCGTCATGTATGAACCGATTTGAAAAATTCTTTTTTTGTTCGAAAGGGTATACTTCCCGATTGGTCCCATTTAAATTTTGTTATGATTAGACTATGAAATTCAGAGATATGGAACGGAACTCCTCATCGGACCAAAGCAAAATTCTCAAATTACTAAAATTGCTTTGTTTATATTTGTTGTTGGGAACTGACTACTGGAAAAGAGGAGGGGGTGCGTGTCCCCCCTCCCCCCTTTGGAATGTTTTCATTATATCGTGTAAGGTATCATTTGAAAGGACTTTTTATGCCCGACTACGTCAAAGCCAAGAAGAAGGGTTATGAAGGAGGGGGTTAAAATTATGACACTAAAACGTATTTAATAAAAAATAAACTTTAAAAAAAAGTAAAAACCGACTTCAAAGAAATACTAAAAGGAGTAAAATAATTACCATAATATAAAATTAACAGTTTCAGAAGTCGGTGGCTTCTATTTGCTTCAGTGTAGAGTTGCACCGACTTCTGAAACTGTTAATTTTATATTATGGTAATTATTTTACTCCTTTTAGTATTTCTTTGAAGTCGGTTTTTACTTTTTTTTAAAGTTTATTTTTTATGTTTTTATTGTTTATGCTGTCATTGTGTCCTTGTCTGAATAAATTTATTTTCTTTCTTTCTTTAGGGAAGCGCCACACCATGCTGACATTACGCGACCGAACTACGGCGGCTATGTTTTTACAAGCATTTATTTAACTTGCAATGTTTGTATTGGGTCAAATCTTGCAACTGAATTTTGTAATAGTTAACCCTAACCGATTGAGCTGAAATTTTACATACACGTTTAGGTAGTTTGGATGACATGACATTGGCGACAAGCTTTTATATCATTATAAGTAAATTGTATAATGTAATAAATTTATGATAATTTAGGAAAAAAACGTTGCCCCACACTAGGATTCCTCCTGTATCGTGGGTGCGTTTACAGACACAAATCTTCACATGCACAAACGCCCAAACCCGAAACAACTATCTGTAGGCCATACAAATATTTGTTCCGTGCGGGAATCGAACCCACGACCCGTACGTATCGCAAAAGCCAATCTCTCAGACACTGCACTAAACGTGTCGTCGAAATAATGATTTAATTTAAATAAAAGCTGTCGGGAACTTCGTGGAATGAGCGCCATCTGTTGTCCGCTGCCTAACTAACCGTGACGTCAACATCGGACCACCACTGCCCGTTGGAGGGAGGGAGGAGACCGGCTCGCTCGGTGCGCCCGGGGGATTGCTTCTTGGACCGTACGACGGAACACTCGTCTAGAGTATTCTGTGTAGATCAGCTGAAGAAGTCTGACCTTTTATATCTGACTAGCTTGCCCTTATTTTATGATCTTGTAATGACTTGTAATAATTATCTAAAGTATTATACTGTGATCTAGTTCATGTTACTAACACTAACCCAAATACAAGTACTCTCAGTGGTGGAGAGTCTATGTTGGTTTTATTTACTACATTTACCTTGCTCACAGTCCTGACATACCAATATTAGCGATAACTGTAATGATAGAATCACTCCTTAACGTATAAATTGTAGTGTCGCTAACATCAGAAGTGGAACAAGAAAAAACCAGTCCACATTATGATTGTATACCCACATGTAAATATTTTACTCCCCTGTAGACGGACTGACGAATACTTGATTATACGAGTGAGATTACAATGGTGAGACCGAGAAGAGGTGATAAATCCGGTGAGTCGCAATCATTTTATTATACCTACTTATGTGTGAAGGGAGTTTGATGAAGGAAATATAATATCAAAGGGTATTTATTCTTGTAAAATAAATATTAAATGACATCTGTGCTATCTGTGTAGAAAAAATATGGGCTGGAACCCAGGCGGGTGATGCCGTGATATGGCTAGATCCAAGGCGGGTGATGCCATGTTGAGAAAGCAGGATCCCAGGCGGGTGATGCCAAATGAGTTGGCTAGATCCAAGCCCAGGAGGATGATGCCAAATAAGTTGGCTAAATTCAAGGCGGGTGATGCTATAAATTGATAAATGAAAATGCAGTAAAAATGAATGCTTGAAAATATTGATACATATTTGTTTCTATTGGTTTTGCTATAATTCTTGTTGCAGAATAGTGCAAAATAGTTTATTGAAATTAAAAAGTAGTTTTGTTAGTACCTACAAAAAAAAAAAAAGTTCAAAATGTATTTTTGTAGATGAAAACGGAAATAGTAGTTTTTATTGGTGATAATTGTTATTGGTCTGGAACCCAGGCGGGTGATGCCATGATATGGCTAGATCCAAGGCGGGTGATGCTATAAATTGATAAATGAAATAAATATTAAAGTTTCTAGTTAGAAATAGAAGTCCGTGTTTGAACGTTTTTGTAAATTTAACCCATGAGGGGGTGAAATTATAAGAGTTGAAAGTTTGTATGAAAATCATTATTCCATGGGGTTATTAACTTGAAATTTGGCACAAATACTCTTCAAAGTAAATAATTAATAAATACAGTGCTTTATAATGTTATTGTAAATAAAATGAAGTGGCCACACAGCCTCACATATAGTATTGCTTATATTTTACTTGCGAAACTAGATTAAACATTTGTACCATAATCTACGCCATGATGGAAGCACCAGCAAATGTGAATAAAGTTTGGAAAACAACTTGGTACGTTTAAGTGCAGCGAAAGCTCTTTAAATGCAAGTGATTCCAAGTGGTAAGCTCTAGGAAAACCAGGACTTAAGTGTGGCATAGTCCCTTTGAGTGCTGTTGACCTAGCAGTAATAGGGGCATTTGCTGATGGTTCCAATGCGTATTATGGCTTTGTGAATCATTGAGATATTTAACAAAGAAACATTTTAAGTGTTTATGCATAATAGTAATTTATTATTATTATTTGTATCTCTTTGGACATCACGGCTCATCTTCCGTGCGGAAAATGTCCGGTCCTTTGGAAGGCATACACGGGGACACAGGTCCAACGCGCAGAGGCCCCTTTGAGAGCTTTAATCTAAAATGGGGTGGGGCACCAACCCGGGACTATCCACGGCTGCACTATTGGAGTACAGTCATGGACCGTCCCAGGTGGGTGCAAAACTATTGTGAAATATGGTAAAAATAAAACTGGTCTATGGGAGGGGGTGCTAAATGGACTGAATAACTTCTATGTCCGGAAGAAAACGGCGTCTGCCTTTCAAGCTTACATTTGAAATATATTGGCAGACGGTGACTCGCCAGCTCACTAGCTGGGCTCCCTGAAAAGCCGCCAGTACATAGGCGAAGGGGGCAACAGACGTGTGAGCGGCTAGAGGTGTAGAGAGGTGTGGCCCCGGTTTCGCCGTCGCGGGTCTAAAAGACCCGGAGTGGGTTTCCCCGCTATTACGCCATTAGACACTTCCACCTCCGAGCATATAGCTCTGGCGGCCCCCCTCTGGACGGCCGATAGAGGCAAGCCAGAGTTGAGAGTCCTGCGGGCACTCTTGGGGTTCCACTCCAGCCAGCCAATAAAGGCAAACTGAAGGCGAGGCCCTGACCGGCTCTCTGAGGCAATAAGGTACGCGGTGTCGCCACTCACCAACAGCTCGCCACAAGCTGCCCTGCGGTTTGTAAGCTTTTCAGTAGACCTCATGACACATTTTTTACTATATTATGGGGTAGTAGAAAGCTAGTCTAATGTTCCCTCCGGTTGTACGTTAATCTCATGATGAGGTAACGGCTTTCCCAGAGGCGGAAAGCCGTTATTATTATTATTATTATGAGCCCATGTTGTCCCACTGCAGGGCAAAGGCCTCCCTTCCCTCCTTCCACCTTTCGCGATATAGTGCGGTAGTAGGCCAATCCTTTGAAAATGAGTCCAGCTCATCCCGCCATCTTCTTCTGGGCCTGCCGCGTGGTCGTTTTCTGCCAGTTGGGATCCACTTAGTGGTTATTTTAGCCCATTGCTCCTCCGACATGCGGCAGACATGACCAGCCCAGTTCCACTTTAGCCTAGCAGCTGTAAGGCCAACGTCGGCTATTTGTGTTTTGGAGCGAAGTATGGAGTTTCTGATGCGGTCCGTAAGTTTGACACCCAGTATACTTCGCTCCATAGCTCGTTGGCAGACTCCAAGTGCGGACTTCTGACGTTTAGTAAGCAACCAAGTTTGCGCTCCATAGGTGAGGGTGGGGAGAACGCACATGTCCATGAGCTTTCGTTTGAGTGAAAGAGGTAGAGAACCTTTCATTAGATGTTTCATCGACCAATAGCTCTTCCAGGCATTCTCGGTGCGTCGGGCAACTTCTTTATCTTGTCGTGCCTGGAATGAGACTATTTGGCCGAGGTATATGTATTCATGGACATATTCAATCGCCACACCCCCAATTTCTATTTTGCGCTTGGTACTGTTCGTCATCAGCTTCGTTTTGGTCATGTTCATTGAAAGTCCGACTTGAAGACTGGCATGGCTCAACTGTTCGAGCATTAGGCCTAACTCAGCTGCCGAGGAAGAAAAGAGAACAATGTCGTCGGCGAAACGTAGGTTAGTTAATCTTCTTTCGCCGACGACAACACCTTTGTGCTGCCAGAGTGGGTTTATTTTTTGGAATAAAATAATTTATTGAATAACTATAATTTGATGTTTAACAAAAGTAGAACTTTCTTATAGGCATCTGAGATAGTATTTTATTGTGAAATGCTTCGTAGGAAGTGAAAATGTTGAAATCTAATGTTTGTAAGATGTTTGTTATGAAAAGTTATGAACAAATATACAACCAGGTTGATACGGAAATAAATATCAACTAGTTCAACCTAGGGTTGATGAGCTTGTTGGCTTACGATGGGATATCAGGCTCTATTCGATTCAAACATTATTTTATGCTTTTCATGTTGTTTTGGTCATGGACATGCACATGAGTAACATGATGAGTGATCAGGTGTAACGTAGATGTGTACTGTATTATTTGATTCTGTTTAAGGTCCGGAGGTGTCACTGAAGTCAGGCCTTGATGTACTATAATCCTCCCCAGGATAGAAACACCAGCAAATGTGAATAAAGCTTGGAAAACAACTTGGTACATTTAAGTGCAGCGAAAAGCTCTTTAAATGCAAGTGATTCCAAGTGGTAAGCTCTAGGAAAACCAGGGCTCTTAAGTGTGACATAGCCCCTTTAAGTACAATTGACCTAGCTGTAATAGAGTGGGCATTTGCTGATGTTTCGTAGTATTATGGCTTGCGGTTCATACTTGCAGAACTATTTCTGATGCTGGTTTTGTTTCAGTGTTTTACCTAGACTCGTGGGGCGCCTGGGGCATGCGCCTTGCAGGATGGCCGTGTCGGGAACTTCGTGGAATGAGCGCCATCTGTTGTCCGCTGCCTAACTAACCGTGACGTCAACATCAGACCACCACTGCCCGTTGGAGGGAGGAGACCGGCTCGCTCGGTGCGCCCGGGGGATTGCTTCTTGGACCGTACGACGGAACACTCGTCTAGAGTATTCTGTGTAGATCAGCTGAAGAAGTCTGACCTTTTATATCTGACTAGCTTGTCCTTATTTTATGATCTTGTAATAACTTGTAATAATTATCTAAAGTATTATACTGTGATCTAGTTCATGTTACTAACACTAACCCAAATACAAGTACTCTCAGTGGTGGAGAGTCTATGTTGGTTTTATTTACTACATTTACCTTGCTCACAGTCCTGACATACCAATATTAGCGATAACTGTAATGATAGAATCACTCCTTAACGTATAAATTGTAGTGTCGCTAACAAAGCTGTATTTAAAAATGTTTTTTACTATTAATTATATCGGCAAGATGCGAAGTAATTTCCGTCTGGTGTGTCCCGGGTAATTTAAAAAGCATTGCAGGCGTAATCACGTCGCGGTTGCGTCACGTATTTTCAAAAGTGTGTGGTGCTACTCTAATAACAACAATAACTGGGTGGTACAAACGGCTTTACATCAAACTATATGTGTCCAGTATAAGCTGACCTCTCATTCTACGGAAAGCTAATACAATGCGAGATCAGCTCATACTGGAAATATATAGCTTGATACGCCGCGCCGTGCGTACACAGCTGTCAAATGAAGAATTTTCCGAACTTTAACCCTTTTTCCTGTCCCATAAGGCTACGTTCACACATGCGCGATTTTTTTCGGCGCGAAAGCGTGGCTTTCTCTTGCGAGTCGCTCCCTCCTCAGAAACTTTGGAATTTAAACTGACAGAAAATTTTTGACGTGTGCGCGAATACCCTTTGCGCCTGCGCATACATTTTGTACTAGAGCACCTGCCGGATCCGAAAAATTCTGACAGTGTGCGGGTCTAGTACAATGTACAGTCGCGGACTTGAAATGTTTACCACCCTAAGGTCTATAATTGCTTGCACATTGCTTTTTCATAAGGTCGCTCGGTCGCTCGCAAAGAATTGACAGGGCAAAATATTTTTTTCGCAATTCACATAAAATGGTTAATATATCGGGTGTAAAAAGACCCTTAACGATAACGAAAACCACATATTCTACCCATCATTGGAATCATTTTTTTGTACCAGACCATACCTGGGAAATCATTGATGCCGGAGATATTGAAGGTCAAAGTCAACATTTATTTTTTTAGTTTTTTCCAGGAACGTATTCTAAGTGATACTTAATAAGGTTTGTTAGGGTAATTCCGGATATGGGGTAAATTCGTTCAAATGAATTTGCCGCAGAATGTGTCGTCACAATATTACGACGCGGACTGAAGTGAGGGGCAGAAAAATGGCGTCCCACTCTATTCTTGCTAACTGTTAAAAATATCATCACATTCTACGGTAAATCCATTTGATCGAATTTACCCTATATCCGGATTTCCCCCAACGCACTATACTAAACTTTCTTCCAAACAAACATTATCAAATTTTCAATTTTTCCTAACAAATTACGCATTTGAAGTTACAAAAACGCAATGAATATCAAACGCACACAACCGCCTTGGCTCAGCTGTGTAGCCGCTGCACGACCCACACAGGCACATTCGGTTACGTGCATTACATTACGCGCTACAAAAAAAAAACAGAGTTTTTTTATGCCTAAAATTAAAACTCGTTTCCCAGCAATTATTTTTGGTCAATGTTATTTAGTTCGATGTACAGAGTGCGTAGATTTTGGCTATGTGATGGGTCTTTTTACACCCTGTATAGAGGCTAAGTACGAGTAAGAGCTAGTATATACTAGGTAGCATAGAAAAATACTTCAACCTATTTAGTAAATTCAATCAAGTTCGCTATATACAACTTTTGGCTACCTTCGATCAACAACTAGACACACAAACCTAAAAAGGAGTTTATAACATCAAAAGTGGTTAATAACCTTTTTGCTAGAATCGACGCTTCACAATTTTAAAAACTAATACATAAGTAAGTTGAAATGACATCTTAAACTTTATTGCGCATAGTGTGAGAAGCAATCGAATTTGAAATCTGATAAACGTTTCGACTCCGCGGCTATACAATGAGCAGAGTCGCGCTTCAGAAACTTTCTGATAGAATTTTCTGATAATATGCGGCCAGGTTTAAGAGTAATCAGGTTTAGATCGATTTGTTCAGTCGGATCGACCGGAGGAAAGTAAAAAGGAAAGTTATAACACGAACAAAGACACCGGTAAAAGCTAGTGCTAGATATTACACTAACTTCATTATCATGAGAATGATTGATCACATGAATTTATGTATGGGAGAGCAATTTATGTGCAAGCAATGTTTTATGTATCTAGGTGATGCGCATCTCATCATCTTTGCTTTTAGCGAAATGCAACTTCATTTCTTGGGAAGACTTAATGGTGAAATTTCTTTTTTAAGTCTGTTGGGTGTCAGCTTCTAGTTTCCTGTCTAACGAGATGCGCCTGAATATCTAAAATTTTACACAGATTTTTTAGATGTACTTTTATGGCGATTCGCACACTACACCACATCACACAGCGTAGCGCGGGAGTGCGTATTCTTAAGTTGTTTGGAAATATCTGTGTTTGTATAGAAAACACGCGTAGTGCAACGTACAGAAAACGCATTCACGCGCAGTGTTGCAGATCACGCGCCTACATGCGGAGAAACACGCACCCCCGCGCGTAGGTGCGGGCAAGACGCAAGGTATGGCACACCGAGGTCTGCAATATCGTGCGTGATTTTGACAGAGCTAGACGTGTGGAGAAACGTACTATTTCGAAATAGTTCTCGAAATCGATCGATTTATATTCGAAATCAAAAGTCGTGAAGCAATTTGGAAAATGAAATGTAAAAAGAATATAGTGATAGAATACAGAGAGTGAAGCGATGGGAGGAAATAACCATTTTTAGTATAAAAACAATGCTCTGCATTGTACTATCACCACCGGAAATTGCTGTGAAATGAGGCCTCTAGGCCACCGCATGACTATACTGCAGCTCGCGCGTTTGTGCGGAGAAATCTGCATGATGATGCTAATCTGCACTTCCGCACCCGCACGCGTGGCTACGTCACCACGCACCCCGCAGCGTAGCGCGGGACAGTGTGTGTTTCGCCCTATAATTTAACGATAGCACGCAAAAGCAAAGTAATGTGGATGGTTATAAGAGTAGAGGAAGACCAAAGAAACGATGGATGGATAATGTAAAAGATGATATGACTAGAAAGAAGCTACTGAGACGACGGCTAATAGATAGTGTGGAAGAAAAATACATGCTGCGTCGACCCCAAATAAGTTGGGATAAGGGCAGGAGGATGATGATGACACAAAAGCAAAGTAAAAATAAATAAATATATCAGTTTGTAACTGTCCCACTGCAGGGCAATAGCAAATTACAGCGAAGGAACGAGCAATGATCACCACGCTTGCTCACTGCGGGTTTGCTATTTCAGAACATTACGTCCAGGTTTCCTCACGATGTTTTCCTTCACCGCACGTCAATGGCCCCCTTAGTTGAATTAAGAAAGTACATATGACCTTGAAAAAGTCATAAACATGCCTGAATTTGAATCTGCAACCCCGTGCTACTTAACAAGCTGGTCTGTGACCTTCGGCACACCATGAAAAGCAACGTACTCAGGTTAAAACCGTGTATTCACTGGAGAACAACGTCGCGGGACGGTTGTGGTCTGCGACACCATGAGACGGCGAGTGACGGCATCTGATATTCGCCAGACATGAGTTGCGCACGATGTTGCGACACATTTCTGGCGACACATGTCGGAGAACATTTGTTTTCAATGAAGACGCGACTTCAATATCAAATGTCATTCGGCCGCCTGTCATAAGTGACATTTGCTAATAAACAAACGCTTACGATTTACGACTACCAATAAAATAGTAGTTTATTAAACTGTTACTTATTATGGGTTATTAAAACACGAGTGTGAGTTTAAATACCGAGCTGAAGGCGTGGTTTTTAATAGTATCACACGAGTGTTTTAATACCTAGTTATGTGCAATTTCATACACTACTTTAACTAACCTCATGAAGTAGGTGATGATTTTAACCTTGCCGCCCACCGCACTTGCGTCCTAGTGCGCGCCATGATAGGCAATGTCCAGCTGCTAAATACATTTTCTTTCAATTACGTAGTAATGTTATCATTAATCACTACAAAACCGATCACAAAATACGTATTTTCTGCTTAGAAGCAAAACAGTGCAGAAATGTTCTATGAAATCCCATTACTGCATTGCAAACAGTGCAGAAATGTTGTATGAAATTTCATTACTGCACTGTTTTTCATTAGTGCAGTTTTTTAATTTTTTATTTAGATTTAAATTTACCACAGAGGTTTAATGTCTCCCGTTAAGTTTAATATTAAATGTATGCATTCTTATGCATTAGATCAAAAAGATACTGGCTGAAAATAAAAATCGGCTGAATAAAACCGAAATGGTGAAAAAAAAAACTGTTGAAATAAATTGAAACATTAGACAATTATTCATTATATTGTTTTCACGATATGAAGATTAAAATGACACATGTCAATAGGAGTTGCTAGACATGTGACTGTAGTCGATTCAACTATCGATAAAATTTGTAAAATTTCAGCGAGAATTTGACAAATTATTGTAATGTGATTTTATGTACATTTCAAATACTTGTGATTTAAGTAATTAGGATTAAGTCAATTAGCATGCATATCTTCAACAATAGACGATTACATGCTGATGTGATAATGAATCCAGCAGGTATGGGATGAGTGAACATAAATGTCACCAATATCACCAATAATAAGCCCAGTAGCCGGGTCGCGAAAAAGAGGTTTATCTTGCGAAAGGTTCGTCGGTCCTGAATTTTGGATGTGTTATGTTAGGTGTTTTTATGAAAAGCCCACAAACAGACACACAGACAGAGAGAGAAATAGACAGCCAAACAGAAAGACAGACATGGGCTTCAAACCTATAAAATACCTCTGATTTTGAGTCGGGAATGAAAAATAAGAATTTAATTTTCTACAAAATTGATGTGAATAATTTTTGGCATAAAACCCATAAGGAGTTATTTAATAAAAACTCATTTTTGGGTTCTATAACCCAAGATGGCAGAGCGCGCCGAGGTCACTCAAGGTACAAAATTTGTAATTTTTATAAGAACACATATCCATAACACCAGTGGCGTGCGTTTCATAAAGACAGAAAGACACTGCCTACCCTACCTAACTCAGATAAATATTTATAATCTTGTTCTGATATCTAATAATATTTTATCCACGAGTACTTACTATCATAAACAAAAAAAAACATAATTTAGCTCCATATTTCGAGTTTCGGGTATCATTGTACGAAGGAGCTAACATCTGGCATACCTGCTCTGTGTGCCCGATGTCAGCTCGTTCACACAATTCGACGCAATTTCGCATTGTGCTGCGCTAGCGCCACTGATTGCCTCGGTAAAGACACAAACTATTCGTGTCTAAATGTATATAAGTGTGCTCTCGTCGTCATGCGGATTTAATGAGTGTGCGTTCCTATAGATACGAGGCACACAATGTCACAAATAACGCACACAACCGCACAGAGTAGCCACTGTCTTAATTTTTACAACACGACAAGTTACGACCCTTACCGAAGTTTTCCGAACCGAAGTTAGCTATGCAACTATTTTAAAAAGTTGCATTGTTTCATTTAATTTTTGCTACATTTACAACACCATTTTTTGGTCGTATTATTTTTATACTGAGCATAATACTGAGTCGAGTCGTCATTTGTTTGTTTTGTTTTGGTTGTGATCTTTGTTATCAGATATTTAAGATTTTAACGTTGATAATAGTGTGAAAAATGGATAATATTCACTGTGAAAGTTGTTCAGGTGGTATGTGTATAGAGAAAATAAAAAATTCTTACTTAATTTAAGTTTTTACTTAAATTGTTTAACGAAATTTTCACAGAAACTGATGTGCTTTACGAAATTATGCAAAAAAAGACATCTGATGTGTTATACTGTGTCAAAAAAATTAACGAGTTTGAATCGTTTTGGAATCCTTCAGATCTAGATTTGAATTCATTTTTGAAGGCGTTAAAAGAATAACAGGACCGCCAAAACGAAAACGTAATGTTTTGGACGCAAAAATCAATTTGAAACGGAGTTTTATTGAAATTATAGACAATATATCTAACGAATGTCGCGACCGTTATAAAAATCTGAAAGAGTTAAAAATTTTTGGACTTCTATCATGTGAAAATTTCAATCAATATAATGACAATTTTCCGGTTGAATTAGTAGCGCAATTCGTAAATGTTTATAAATCACACGACTTTAACTTAGACCGCCTTATCAATGAGCTCAAATGTGTTTATAAATCTGTCGAATTCAAAAACCTTAGTATTTACAAAATTATAGAACATTTTTACGAAAATAACATAAATACAGTTTTTCCCGAAATACTGCGATTGGCAAAATTAATTGTAACAGTTCCCGCGAGCAGTGCTTCAACCGAAAGGTCATTCTCGTCGCTGAAACGTATACACACCTACTTAAGGAATACCCAAGGACAGCGACGACTTACAGATCTTTCCATAATTTCAATAGAAAAACACCTGCTTACGGAAATGAAACGCCTTCCCAACTTTTACGATTCTATATTGCAGACTTTCTTACAGAAAGATAGACGTGTAGATTTAATATACAAATAAAATAAAATCCTATAATATTTTTTTAGGTCCTTATACACATACCACCATCTTTTCACTGCTATTATTTAATTTGCAAATACAGAACAACAAAAAAACGGGCCGAAAGGCCACATCGAATATCCGTAAATTGATATGTCCATAAAATCAGTAAATCTATATAGGATATTTGAGGTGGCAATTACGAGTACCTACATCATTATTTAATCGACGAGACGACGAACTAAAGCCAACATGCAGTATTTTTGGTAAGAAATAGCTTCAAAATTTTCTGCCTACCCTGTCTAAAAACTCTGTGCACGCCACTGCATAACACGTATCCAAAATTTAGGACTGACCGACCTTTTGCAAGGCAACTGGGCTATAATGAGCCTTATTTTAATTATTCGATCAACTGAGCCTATCGTCTATAATTATTACGATAGTCAAAATATTCATTCTGTTAATATAAATTTATCGAAATTATTTTATCGATACGCACGTCTCTGGCAACTGGTACCATCTGACGCAAGTTTGAAAACGCGTCAGGGTTTTTTCAAAATCATTTATGTAATATATAATTATGGCGTTAAACACATATAACTGTATTGTTTCTATGTTTCTGATTTTAAAACAACCTTTTGGGTAACGCTTTATTAATATTTTAAATTGATTTAATACTTGTTGAATTAAATTGTCATACACAAGCGCCATTACAATTTATTTTCATGTCATGAACTGACACCTGCCAAATTAATCAACTTACCGTGAAAGCAATATAGTATATTTTAGGAGCACACCTATGACAGTACAGAATTCTTTTTTATAGAGTGACATATACGAACAATACTATTGACAAAGTATTATATAAATAGTTTGCATTCCAAACTTATATTCCAACAAAAACAAATGGCGCGCATTTTGTACCATTGTAAAACTTTGATACTTCTTATTTAGCAAGAAAAGTTTTAAAAAATGGAAATAGATAGCGATATGAATTCAAGTCCAGAAAGTATAAAAACAGCTGCAAATGAAATTGTTAATAACCTTTTGCCGCAAAGTCGCAGGATAACCTTGTTTTCATTAACTTGAGTTTTTATTTTGAGTAGGTATATTTTATCACGGTAGGTAAATTGGTAGTTGAAAGAAAAGTAGATTACGCACCTTGCTGAAGTGAGTGATTAATGCACTCGTGCTAATTTAGTGCCCTCGCTTGCGCTCGGGCACCAACATAGCACTCGTGCATTAATGACTCACTTTGCGCTCGGTGCAACAATCTACTATTAATTCAAAACTCCTTGGTTTGTCCGAAGTGTACTTTAAACTTTAATAGAAAAAAGTTATTTCATAAAGCATTATTTTGTTAAGAAAACTAATATAATAAAACTTTTTATTAGAGATGTACGTGAATAGAGATGTCATTACATTATGGCGCATATCATTTTTAACCGACTTCAAAAAAAGGAGGAGGTTCTCAATTCGGTCGGTACTTTTTTTTTATGTATGTGCACCGATTACTCCGAGGTTTCTAGTCCGATTAGTGTGATTCTTTTTTGTTTGATGCAGTATACTTGCCATTTGGTCCCATAAAAATTTCATCCAATTTGGTTCAGTACTTTTTATTTTGTGAGCATTTTTTTGATTACTGCTATGTGGATGATGTAATTATTTTATGTATCTTCTGGCATAACTCCGTCATATATAGACGGATTTGCAAAATTCTTTTTTTGTTTAAAAGAATATTCTTCCGGAAGTCTTCATCAGATCTTCACCAAATTTAAATGAGACTACTCATTTAAATTTGGTGAAGATCTGATGAAGACCCTCGGAGATTGACAATGGAACTCTCCAATGGATAACAGCAAATTACCCGAGATTGCTGTAATTGCATGTTTGTGTATTGTTTATGCCACTGAAAATAGAAAAATAAAATAACTTTTAAAAACACTCTTTACTCTTTTTTAGTTTTTTTTTAAGACGGTTTTTACTTTTTTTAAAGTTATTGAATTCATAATTAGAAGTTTACGATATGAGTATAGATAAAGTAAAAAACCAAACCACTGTCGTTGTTTTTAAGGAAGAATTTAATTATAATTTCATAGTTAATTATAATTTAACGTAAACAATCTCGTAGCCCGCAAGTACTTGCGTCGGTTACCAGTCGTTTTGTATGCAAGTTCTGTATTCAAACTCAATCACACAGCCAGATGAACAACACCGAAAACCTTTTAGTGTCGGTCTTGGAGCTTTGCCTAAAGCTTGCTGCAAACTTTGCGACAAATCCGAGAGCTACTGCGTAAACTGTTCTGATCCTGAGAATGAGCCATGGTTGTTTATTTTTCGGTTAGTTTTGTGCTTCAGGAAAATTTTAACGGAAAATATTGCGCTGTCGTTGCGTTTTGTTGCAATGTGTGTAGTAGGCTTTTTCTGTTTTGTTACTTAGATGTACGTAAGTAGTTAGGTAAAGGAAAAGTGTAATTACTGTTTTTTTAACGCTTCTTCATTATCATTATTGTTATTAGCCCATAGTAGTCCACTGTTGGACCTAGCTAGGCTTCTCCAATAGCACGTCACAAATCCTCGTCGATCCTCGGCTTCTCTATATTAAACGCTTATTCCACCAAAATACATCTGCGGGCCACTTAAATTATCACTGATGACTGTTCTAAAGCAAGTGTTAAAATTTCAAAATTCGATCATTTTTAACTGCATGTAAAATGATTTTTATTTTAGTTTTTTCAAAATTCTTCATAACTGCGTTAGTTATGAAATTAAAAAGAAGAGCTTCTTATCTGTGACCCCAAATATAACCTAAAATGTAAACACACCTGAACATAGAATAGATAGATTTTAGCTTATTTTTAACCGACTTCAAAGGAGGAGGTTCTCAATTCGGCTGAATGTTTTTTTTTTTCGCGAGCCTGTCTGACAGCGATCGCCCATAAGAGAATACGAAAAGCGTTGTTTTGATCAAAACTTAACTGCAACTGAACTCCTTTAGTTAAGTGAATTAGCTTAGTATCCTGATCCACCACACCGCTAGTGTTTTGCATACATACATACAGTCATACTGATTGACTGCCGCATGAATCATAATTTAATCCATTGACTAAATTATAAAATTTGTCCTTCTTCCTTAAACCTTAAGGAAGTAATGGCTCCCATGATTTAATAGGGGAATTATGCAAAGCGGACGGAACCGCGAGCAAGGCTATTTAATTTGATACGAGTTTATGCATCTCATTATGAGAAACGGTTGCTCCATCCTGTGCTCATGAATGAACGCTATTACGTATTCCGTGTATGTGTAATGGCCCTGTACATATTGGCCCAAGCTGGCGTTCCTTTTTGGAAAAACTTGACACGTTTATATAATAGACGTCGGTACCCGTGTTGATCTATGTTTAAAGATAAATAATACACTTCTCATCAAAAAAATCGAAACACTTCCGAAATTATCTTTGTGGCGACAATTAAACAAAAAACAAGCATTAATTCATTATAGAAAAAACATAATTTAGTAGCTGGAAGTTTGGCCTTTACAATGGTGTACGAAACTTCCAAAAATTTGTTTTTTTTTTCAATTTTTATCATTTAAATGAATGGAACATTGTTTTGAGATAAACATGTGTTTAGAGTTGGAGTACATGTGTCGTGCAAAAAACGCAAACAAAACGCATTACTTTAAAATTTTCTGTTTGTAATTTATTGATTAGGCTCTGTGACGTCTGTTAAAACGTTTTTTTTCTAACACACATGCATACTTCACCCGCAGCAGCCGCCCAAGTAGTGGCATTGCTGGATTCTGGGACTAGTCAGCGTGTTGTGGCTGCAAGATTGCATCTAAGCCACTTGTCTGTTCAAAGAGTGTACCAAAGCTATCGGGAGACTGGTTTATTTACGCGCCATCCAGGATCTGGGAGGAATCGGGTCACTTTTGAGTGAGACGGCCGATTTATTGCAACCGTTTGTTTGCAAAATCGACGCCTTCGCGCTTTTCAACTGCAGCAGCAGCTCCTTGTTGTTCGAAGGGTGACTGTAAGTGGCTCTACGATTTGAAGAAGATTGAAGGAACGTAGACTAGTACCACACAAGCCAGCTAATGGGTCAAAATTAACAACAGACCATCGAAGAGCTCACCAAAAAAAATCGAAACACCTCGCAAGTTTTTGTTTTGAATGGATTATTAGAAAAACATGTTTTTTTCTTTAAATAAATACTAAATGTCATTTAATAGTAGGTAGCATAAGGTTTAGAATTCCTTATATTGATGTTCCATAATTTTACTCTCGTCAGAAAAGAGAATCTTGCTCATTTGTAGGTTTGAACAATTTAAGTGCACAAGTGCAAAGTTAAGGCGCGCTCTTCGATGGTCTGTTGTTAATTTCGGCCCATTAGCTGGCTTTTGTGGTACCAGTCTACGTTCCTTCAATCTTCTTCAAATCGTAGAGTCACTTACAGTCACCCCTCGAACTACTCGGAACTGCTGCTGCAGTTGAAAAGCGCGAAGGCGTCGATTTTGCAAACAAACGGTTGCAATAAACCAGCCGTCTCACGCAGAAGTGACCCGATTCCTACCAGATCCTGGATGGCGCGTAAATAAACCAGTCTCCCGATAGCGTTGGTACACTCTATGAACAGACAAGAGGCTTAGATGCAATCTTGCAGCCACAACACGCTGACTAGTCCCAGAATCTAGCAATGCCACTTCTTGGGCGGCTGCTGCGGGTGAAGTATGCATGTGTATTAGAAAAAAAAACTTTTTAACAGACGTCACAGAGCCTAATCAATAAATTACAAACAGAAAATTTTAAAGTAATGCGTTATTTTGCGTTTTTTGCACGACACATGTACTCCAACTCTAAACACATGTTTATCTCAAAACAATGTTCCATTCATTTAAATGATAAAAATTGAAAAAAAAAAACAATTTTTTGGAAGTTTCGTACACCATTGTAAAGGCCAAACTTCCAGCTACTAAATTATGTTTTTTTATAATGAATTAATGCTTATTTTTTGTTTAATTGTCGCCACAAAGATAATTTCGGAAGTGTTTCGATTTTTTTGATGAGAAGTGTATATGGCGTCGTACTATTTTTTTTTTTAAACTTGTTGAAACCGTGTCTGACTTACATAAAAAGGCGTATAAGCTCTGTTAAGTCTAAACATCTGTTAAATACGATTTTGTGGTAAGGCAGATGACGTATTCACCAAAGATTTAAATTATAAACCCACATTGCCCACTCTAGTCAGTCTCTAGTCTAAAGTGGGATATTTTTCAGTAGGTATCTATCCTACTGAAAAATATTCCACTTTACCCTATCTCGGGGATGTGTTAAGGCACCGAATAGGAGGGGTCATCACCGGTGACACTCCGCATGGATTGAAAACAGACACCGAGGCTAGATTAGCTACAAAAAAATCACACATTATCTCGGCATTCCCCCAAGAAAGTTTTGAATCAAGCAAGAAGGTTATATGGCACCTCCTTAGTCTTAAGCCCAATTTACACACACATAACTAACTTAGCTTAGCGAGTTAACTTGCCGAGTTAAGTAGGAAAACTCATTTGGACGCATAATTGGCGAGTGAAGTAATAAGTTGTTACTAAATAGATTGCCATCCTATTTTTTAGCCAATTATTAACTTCTTCGCTCTTGCGTATCTCGCATCCCGCCAACTTAACTCGCTGCACGTGTAAACGGTAAAAAAGAAATCTAGATAAATCTCCTAAAAGAAATCTAGATAAATCGAAACCGAACATACCATAACATAAATTAGTAGTCCCTAAATTTAGATTATCCAAAACTAATAAGTCATTCCTAGGAAACTGTGTTCGATTTTATAACAAGCTTCCCAAATCAATTACGGATCTCACTGATGGCAAATTTAAATCTCACGTTAAATCAGTTCTCATTAAAAAGGCATACTATAAGATAAACGACTATGTTGACGATAGGGACGTGTGGCGCTAGTTCTTTTCTGCACATGTGGCTTCCCTGGAAACCATTAGTTTTTATGTGTTTGTTTAGATAAGTATCTATATTATTTAGATACGATTTTGATTTATCTCAATTCATACAGAATTGATTTATATACCTACTTATGTACTATTTTCATTTTTACTTTTCCTTTATGTGCATAATTTTATTATTGTAAAAAATGTTATGATTTTCTTTGTATAGAGTCAATTAATTTATTCACTTGACAGACATATCTGTGTTGCTGGGGAGTTTGTTGCGCCGTTTCTTCTTCACAGCATAAACACTAGGAAGCGGTGAAGGGAGGGCTTTTTGGGGGATGTCTATATTGTAAAACCGACGTTCAAAAAGAACTAAGTAATTCTAGTCTATTTTGAATAAATGAGTTTTGAGTTTTTTTTTTTGAACCAAGGCCGAACCGTTCATTCAGACAGTTTTCAATTTCAAGAGCTGATAAATTGTTTGACACAAAAAACAAAATCAATCATTTTGACTGTTTTCGTAAACAAAAACTGACTGACGGTTGTGGTTCGTTTGCGTTTGGCAACAATATGGTATTTGACCGAAAAAATCTAATTAGTCCGTCAGTTACATTATCAAAAAATATTTGACCCGTATTTTTTCTTTTGTTGCGTAAACCAAAATTGACGAAGATACGACACTTTTAAAATTGGCAAAACGTCACAAGCAAGTACAATTTTTACTTGCTTCTGTCGTCACAAGCCCGGGGACTCTTGAGTTTTGATGCATTTTATCTTTCCAAATATTCATAGATTTAACAAAAGAAAAAATACGTGTCCATTATTTTTAAAAACTCTAACTGGCGGACTAATTACATTTGCAATTTATTGATGCTGTTAACATGTCTATTTTGTGAATTGGCTCCCAGGCTTATAGCCCGTGAGCCAGAGGGTATATTTTGTCAGTCATTTCCTCTCAAGCGATAACTCGTGGAATGCTTCAGAGAGTTATATTATGCAGCATGGTGAACGTCAGCTGCCGCTCCGTGGGTGGGTTGGGCAAAGGCAGCCCATCAAAGATGTAAAAAAAAAAAAAAAGTTTTCAGTCATTTCCTCCTGACTGAAAATTTGTTAAATGATAGTTGACGCAATTATTCGAAGATAAAAAAAAGTCAGCTGGTCGTACCGTGGTGGATTATACGTCAGCTGGTCACATGAACATGCAAAAAAATTTTTTTCGTTCAGTGATTTCCTCTCACTTGAAAATTTGTCAGATGATAGTTTACATGCTATTTTGAATAAATAAAAACGTCAGCTGGCTCTATGTTGGTGGAAAGGTCGTCAGCTGATGCAGTGAAAGGTGGAGCATGGGAGCCAGACGTGAGCGCCGATCGCTTATTTAAATACGTCAGCTAACGGGTTTTCCACCAACATAGAGCCAGCTGACGTTTTTATTTATTCAAAATAGCATTTATACTATCATCTGACACATTTTCAAGTGAGAGGAAATGACATAACTACAGTTATTCGCAATAGCTTCATGCACGCGCCCTTATATGTACCAATCAAATCAATATTCTCATTAATCAATCAATCAGCAATATTTAAATAGACGCACTTTGGATAGAAATCAATCCCGTTAAAATTTATACGCAAGGAAAATCTACCGAAGCACAAAAGAAAAAAAAAAGAAACTTGTGAGCCATTCGAAAATAAACTTGAATTTTAATGTATAAAAATGTCCAACGTAACTCCTTTTTGT
Organism: Amphipyra tragopoginis; assembly: GCA_905220435.1. Lineage (NCBI taxonomy): Eukaryota > Metazoa > Arthropoda > Insecta > Lepidoptera > Noctuidae > Amphipyra > Amphipyra tragopoginis. Next base: position 13,132,281 of record HG991993.1, read on the forward strand.
GTTTTTTGCCAAAAAAACAACTTCAAAGTTGAAAGTATTCTGCGAAGAAAGTTTGAACAAGTGCAGTGAAGTTTTAAATATTCGAAAATGTAATAGTAGTAGTATATACATATGTCGTGGCCATATCTTAGAATTGATCATTTCATGATGTGGCCGGCCATTTCATGAAATGGTTGTATTTCATGAAATGGCCAATACCCGCTGCCCACATCATGATGTGGCCTGGCCACATCATGAAATGATCAATTCTAAGATATGGCCACGACATATGTATATACTACTACTATTACATTTTCGAATATTTAAAACTTCACTGCACTTGTTCAAACTTTCTTCGCAGAATACTTTCAACTTTGAAGTTGTTTTTTTGGCAAAAAACACAAAAAGGAGTTACGTTGGACATTTTTATACATTAAAATTCAAGTTTATTTTCGAATGGCTCACAAGTTTCTTTTTTTTTTCTTTTGTGCTTCGGTAGATTTTCCTTGCGTATAAATTTTAACGGGATTGATTTCTATCCAAAGTGCGTCTATTTAAATATTGCTGATTGATTGATTAATGAGAATATTGATTTGATTGGTACATATAAGGGCGCGTGCATGAAGCTATTGCGAATAACTGTAGTTATGTCATTTCCTCTCACTTGAAAATGTGTCAGATGATAGTATAAATGCTATTTTGAATAAATAAAAACGTCAGCTGGCTCTATGTTGGTGGAAAACCCGTTAGCTGACGTATTTAAATAAGCGATCGGCGCTCACGTCTGGCTCCCATGCTCCACCTTTCACTGCATCAGCTGACGACCTTTCCACCAACATAGAGCCAGCTGACGTTTTTATTTATTCAAAATAGCATGTAAACTATCATCTGACAAATTTTCAAGTGAGAGGAAATCACTGAACGAAAAAAATTTTTTTGCATGTTCATGTGACCAGCTGACGTATAATCCACCACGGTACGACCAGCTGACTTTTTTTTATCTTCGAATAATTGCGTCAACTATCATTTAACAAATTTTCAGTCAGGAGGAAATGACTGAAAACTTTTTTTTTTTTTTTACATCTTTGATGGGCTGCCTTTGCCCAACCCACCCACGGAGCGGCAGCTGACGTTCACCATGCTGCATAATATAACTCTCTGAAGCATTCCACGAGTTATCGCTTGAGAGGAAATTGGTCCGGCAAAACTGTTGCTGGCTCACGGGCTATTACGTTAGCTAGCGAAATGTGTGTCGTACGTTTTGATAATTTTGTTGACTTGAATGGAACTTATAGCTAAACTCGCATTATGTTTGGGCAATACGTACTTGTTTAGTGAAGTTCACTAAATCGGCAAGCTAAACTCGCTGCTAGTTCCCATGGTACGCGCCCGCATGCCGTGCTCCAGTCATGGGAAATCCCGACATGAAAATTAATTTTATGAACCGCCATTGATTTTTTATTACGAGTAAGGGTAGCTAATTGCCGATTTAATTACTTGGACGTAGTTGCGTGTCCCGTCAACGGTACAGAACATAGGCTGTTGCTTTAATTATACATAAAAATACTTGTAATCCCTAAAGCGTTTTGGGTTCCTTAAGGCTGCGTTCACAAATGCGCGATTTTTCGCGTCGCATACTTGTCACTCCCTCCTCAGAAACCTGGGAATTTAATAGTTAGTCCCTTGTCTTAAAGTACATTTTTATCGATGTAAAGTACACGCGCACGCTCAGCGCCCGAATAGCTGTTGCGTAGTACACGCGTCGCAATCGCGCAGCGCTCGCGCCGCCTCCACCGTCCCGACTAGGATGGCAAATGCCATTTGAGATCTATTGATGTGTCATACATAAGACTCAAATTATACAAGGTTAGTCGGAAAGGGGGTACTAATCCGCAGACCACAGAAAGTATCACTGATGACGGTTTTAAAGCAAGTGTTAAAATTTCAAAATTCGATAATTTTTATTTCCATAAAAATAAAATAGTTTTTTCAAAAAATCTTAGTCCCTGCTTTAGTTACTTATTCAGAAAACTAAACTTCTAATCTGTGACCTTAAATATGACCTAAAATGTAACCGCAGCTGATCATAGCTGAGGATAGACAGATTTTAGCGATTTTTTTATACAATCTTTGAACAGCTAGTTTTCTTAAACTGTTGACTTTTGGGGAAAGTGGTAGAACAAAAGTTACTCATTGATAAGGGTACTGTAACACCCTTTCGGATTAGTACCCCCTTTCTGACTAACCTTGTATAATTATACAAAAAACAAAGCGGGTTAGCGGGTGCGTGTCGTCTGAACGCGCCCTAACTTTTAAAGATTGATGACAGCAACTTGTAAGTACGCTGTTTTACGTAAGATAGGACAAACCCTGAGGTAGTTGTCCTTACACTTGTTTTATTAGTGTTGTGTGTGTTTAGCTTTATTTTTGTTTGCAATGTAAATGTGCGTCTTTGTTTTTGATTCAATAAGTGTGCGTCCTGAGTGACGGCGCACCGCGCAGGCAGAACGGTATGAACGGCATGAACGGCGCATCAAATAAATGTTCGAAACGTTTGAATTTTGATATCGACATTACTAAAGCCAAAGTAAAATAAACGAAACACGCGCGTACGCGTCAACTTTCCGGCGTGCACTAAGGACAGGTATCGACGGTAAAGCCACGGTAAAGCCGCTCCGCAATACGTCCGTACGCCCGCCGGCCGTCACTCAGGACGCACACTTATTGCTTTTTTGTTCTTATTACCTATTTATGATTATTTACGGTTTACTCACGTGCATTTTTCGGGATTGCCCGACTATTGAGTTCGTCTCGCGACCTCGCCGCGTTTTCAGCTCATGATTAAGGGCTCCGTTTGGGTCCGAAACTAGTCGGGCAATCCCGAAAAATGCACGTGAGTAAACCGTAAATAATCATAAATATGAATGTGTCTCACGAAAGTTATAATACTTATTATCTATTACGTAAATATTAATGGTGTTACTGTACTGCAATCTAAACAACATCGATACACACGAAAAAGCAAACTGCGTTTTGTTTTTCTTGAATATTTGACATCCGTTGTATGGTTACCTTTTATAGAACATCCAAGCCGTTACCAGCACATGTCTTATGTGAAACAGATGTACAACAATACCCAACAGATATGCCCTGTATACAATTTGTAACAAAAACCCTGTCCGATCCAATAAAGGCGTATTCCTGGTTCAACATACGTACTAGAAAAAATTGTAACAAAAATGTAACTCATAAAAACCAAAAGTTATTGTTTTTTTTTTATTTTTATAATAAATGTGAAATTTAACCCTGAATATGGCAAATTTTCATAATTTAACAACACTCCCTGGGGAAAAATAATAATCTTAAATCCATTAAATAGTTACGTATTATGTATGTGTACGCAGTACGATGCCGAATAATACTCCTAAGGATCGGACAGGGTTTTTGTTGCAATATTATATAGGGACCTTTTACAGTTATCTGTAAAATTTTCATGGTCAATGCCGATAAAAAAAAAACTTTATACCTATTGATTGGATTCGATAGAATTTTACACTTCATCAAACTAGATAATATGATAAAGACTTCTGTGTTTATTGCATTGGCATAATTATTTGAAGGTTAGTTTAAAAGTCAAAAGATAAATAGAAAAACACTCTTTATTAATTAATCATCAAATAAAATAGTGATATATCCATTAAAATTCATAGTGTTCCACAAAAAGCTGGCTACGCTGTCGTCATTATGTCTTGCGTAATTAAAATAAGTATCGTATCGTAAGTAAATGTCACTTCTTGACATTTATTAATGAAGAATATTAAAAATGTACACATGTGCTAGCATATGGGAACCGTTTGAGCATAGAAATGTGTCTATTACATTACATCTACAAAGTTTTTTTTATACGTTGTTGTAGATGTGAAACTTTTAAGTGATGAAAATGTAATTACGAATAGCATTTATTTTTTATTAATTATATATTTATCTATACATATAAAAGGAGAAGCTGACTGACTGATCTATCAACGCATAGCCTAAACCGCTGGGGTTAGAAAGTTGAAATTTTGACAGTAGGTTCCTTTTGTAACGTAGGTAGGCATCCACTAAGAAGGGATTTCTCGAAATTCTAAGGGAGTTAAATAGGGGATGAAAGTTTGTATGGAAAATCGTCACTTAACAGGTTCAAAATTTCACGCAAGCGAAGCTGCGGGCGAAAGCTAGTTTATTTATACTTCACTAGCTTTTGCCCGCGGCTTCGCTCGCGTTAATTAAGCTCAAAAAAACTCTTAGCACACTACTAAAGTTTCTATAATAATATAATTCAATCGTCATTCGAAAGACACGTGGCGCCATCTATGAACGTTATTGTTGTTTTCCTCGGGAACAGTACTTTTTTCAGGATGAAAGGTACCCTATGTCCGTCTCTGTACACCTGACAACGTATATGCAAAATTTCAGGATTATCGGTTCAGTGGTTTAGGCGTGAAAAGGTAACAAACAAACTAACTTACTTTAGCATTTATAATATTAGTTAGGATTAGGATATACAACCTTACTTTTACTTTATACGAAAACCGAGACACCCCAACAAGATTTTCATCAGAACTCCCTGAATATATGTTTTTTTTTTAGTTAATCTCCAAGTTACACCTTAGTTTATGTCGCGTTAAGTTCCCTAAAAAAGTGTGAAATGCCTGAGATGTGCTATGCAGTGGTTGTCTAATACACGGAAACTGACCGAGAGGACCGTCTCAAGCCTCAAGGTGTCTATTACCATCAACTGTTATAGGTAGAAAACTACTGAAACAAAATTGAAATTAATGAAAAAAAAACAGTGTTGTAAAAAATATGTCTATCGATTCTCCTAGTGATTCTGAACAAACTAGTTTCAGGTTTAGTATATATATTACTAAAACTAAGCTGGTATAAAATATACAAGGTTAGTCAGAAAGGGGGTACTAATCCGAAAGGGTGTTAAAGTACCTACACATAATAATGAATAACTTTTGTTCTACAACTTTTCCCAAAAGTCAATAGTTTAAGAGAAACAGTTGTTCAAAAAACTCAAAAAATATCTCTAAAATCTATCTGTCACCAGTTATGATCAGCTGTGTTTACATTTTAGGTCATATTTGGGGTCATGAATTAGAAGCACCATTTTCTGAATTTGTAACTAAAGCAGGGATGAAGAATTTTTGAAAAAACTAAAATAAAAAACCATTTTATTTGAAAAAAAAATATATCGAATTTTGAAATTTTGACACTTGCTTTCAAACAGTCATCAGCGATACTATAAGTGGGCTTCGGATTAGTACCCCCTTTCCGACTAACCTTGTATAATATATATATAATAAGTTAGGATTAGGATAGCTAGGATGTACATTGGTAGTACACAAGGTGGATATAATGCCATTGACATTCTCTAACAGTCAACCTTTGGGTCAAAATTAGGCACTTCGAAAGTGATACTTTTTGTACCCGTCACTTTGAAAGACATATTCAATGACTATAGGGTACTAGTAAAGAGTAATGTCTGAAAGCTTTTAGTTTAACATTACACATTCGCCTTTATGACGAGAGAAAACGAATCGTAGAATTTCCAAGCTACCTTCAGTCTGAAAATTCATGTATCCAAAGAAATGGATAGAAGATACAGGTGTTAAAAATAAAGTTAAAGAATATTGTGTGGTTTCTCAGTAGGTATCGGAAATTTAACAATCGCAACAAAATTCACGTTTTTTTATTACTTTCCATACAAATCAATTTTTTTTATTGGTTTGGAAAGTTATAAAAAAACTAAATTCCTAGAGTTAATTTTTATCACCCTATTTATGTATACGAGTAATAATTATGAACTTGAAATTATCGGACCATAAGTTCTGAACCGGGCTTTTTTACATGTTTTTTTCAATGAAGGGATGCAAAAGATGTTTTAATTTTTTTGAGTTTATGATTATGAAGGTTTTTAAGTTTGCGATGTTAGGACCAATATAGGATCGACACATGAATGCGATGCGTTATCACAACGTTTTTTGCGTGTGATGCGAGACCGCGTCGCGCGGCGCATCACTTTAATTCATTTAAATATCACTACGCATAAACAGGCAAAAAAAAATAATTATGTGACTTTAGAAAGCATATGAGACGGACATCGAATTTTCTTCTATTTTTTATTACAAACACATGGAACCAAACTCATGCTTTAGTCGAGTCCCTTCCTAGCTGTTTTACACAATTTCATATGGTGTTGATATAATTAAATCTAAAACATGTTCAAATTAGATTCTGTCACGAAACACTTTGTTTTAATCGACGTAGTTGCATGGTCACTATGATGTGACAGTTTTACATTAGAACTTCCTATTAAAATAAGGAATAATCCCATTTAACTGATAGAGATCGGAATTTCACTTATAGGCAGCCATTTTAATATGAATGGGTGCGGAAGAATTTTTTATATTTTTAATTTGATAATTTTCATATTTTTAATTTGATATTTTTTTTATTTTTAATTTGATAATTTTGACTGCCTCGTTGGTTATTGGTCGCAATCGCGACTGCTGAGCGTGAGGTCCTGTATTCGATCCCCAGGACGGGTAAAGTGTTATTGAGTTTTTCCGTGTGGAATTTCTCAGTAACAGTCTGGATTTGTGCCCGGTTAATGGCAATAGGCTCGCCCCCTATTACATAACATAAACATAACGGCGAAATGAGGGTGTATTATACACCTCTGCCCAACCCTTTAGGGAATCATAATAATCCTAATTTTCCCTTGAAATTATGTCGCATAAAGCAGTTGGGCGCTGTATCCGGAGTCGTTTGGTTGTTATAAAGGTACGCGTCCATTGGCCCGCGCCGGACGAACCGCACGCAACGGATTTTACTTTGCTTTGTATGATTTCACGTAGCGCTGCGTTCACTATCCGCGCTGGCCTCACCGAACGCATTTGTGAACGCAAAACTAAAATCCGTTGCGTGCCGTGCGTGCGGTGCGTCCGGATGAAAACCAAACTAAATGGTGTTCGTAAGTCGCTATAAGCGATTCGTCGCTTTAAGCGAAGTCTTTATCCCGGAGGCTAAATTGACAGGCAGTGTCCAATTTGAAAATAATGCTAATGTCGACGACACGTTTGGTGCCGTGGTTGAGCGATTGGATTCAGAGCTACGGGTCGTGGGTTCGATTCCCGCACGGAACAAATATTTGTATGGCCTACAGTTGTTCCGGATCCGGGAATTTGTACACGTGAAGATTTGTGTCTGTAAACGCACCCAAGTTCCAGGAGAAATCCTAGAGTGGGACGGGGATTACCTTTAATTTATTCTTTTCTTCCAAAATACTACGTCTTCGGGATAAAACAACGGACTATAGGTAGTTCTATTATATTTATTATAAAAATCGATGGTTTCTTGCGGTTCCTCCACGTTGCACATGATCGAAAATATAGACTCCTTAACAAAATTGACAAAATAATATTAAGTACTACTTTTAGTTCGATCAAGAGCCAATATAAGTAAAATGATTAATTGAATGGCGAATTCATAAGCATAATTTATTATGTCCATTCATAACTAAAAACATAAGTGATTTATGTAGGTATGTATTTCGAATAACAAAGAAATACACGTGGTTAATGGAATCAAGGTACAATACATACATATTAATACCACAGTGTACCTACTTACTACATACAGTGGGTCAACGCCCATACATTTGACAGGTCCTATGAAATGTCAAAATTGGTAACACTTGTCATAGGGTTGTCACATAAAACAAATTACACAAACTTTGTCAAACAAACGTCCAAATTAATTAACGTTTTATAGAAACAGTGACACGCAAAAAGAAAACCACGCATGCGTAATTTTGACGATTGACAAAATAATGCAAAGGTATGTAGCAGCAACTTCGCCCGCCATCTTATCCTGGAATTTTCAAACAATATTTAAAACTACAAATTTTGTCGAGGTTACAGTCTGTCGCAGTGGCTAACGCTTGCGGGGGTAGGTAAGAGTAATAAATGATTCCCAAATCCAGGAAGGAGCCATAGAAAATTACTTATTAATCATGGTTATTACTTCTATGGTTTTCGTGGGTGCTGATGCTGGAGATAAAGCCTAAGTATTCCTCGACAATATACGGCGGTCAAAAATGTTTATCAGTTAAATGTAATTTGCCAGGTAAAACGTGGTCCCTATCTTGGTGTTTGAGAATGGATCTCGTTTTTGTAATCAGCGTCCCAGAAAATCATGGATTTGACACCCATCACGGCTAATTTGAAAATTTTCATGGCCGCCATCTTGAATCTTGATTTTGACCTTATTTTCGTCATCGGCATCCCCGAAAACCATGGAAATGACACCCATGATGGTTAAATTGAAATTTTAAAAGCTACCATCTTGGAAATGGATTTTGACCTCATTTTCGGCATCAGTACCCCCGAAAACCACGGAAATGACACCCATGACGACTAATTTGACATTTTATTGCCGCCATCTTGGATTTCGATTTTGACCTCATTTTCGGCATCAGTACCCCCGAAAACCATGGAAATGATACCCATGACCACTTATTTGACATTTTTATTGCCGCCATCTTGGATTTCGATTTTGATCTTTAATACTTGCATAACGGATGGCATTTTCCCCGATCTCATGAAATCAAGCAAAATTGTACCCGTCTTTAAAACAGGCTGCCTAAATAACGCATCTAATTATAGGCCAATATCTGTACTACCAGCCTTGAGTAAAATCTTTGAAAAATTAATATTAAATCAAATGTTAGCACATTTCAACAAAAACGCGTTATTACACGTCAAACAGTTTGGATTTACGAAGGGACGATCTACGGAAGACGCCGGTTCCACTCTAATCAAAACAGTACTGGGAGCTTGGGAAGAGGCACACGATGCTATCGGGGTATTCTGTGATCTCTCTAAAGCATTTGACTGCGTCGACCACCGCACGCTAATTCTGAAACTAAAGTACTATGGAATTCGGGATAGATCTATTGATCTTGTAAATTCATACTTGTCGAATCGGGAACAAAGAGTGGCTATTGATAAAGCCACTTCTGCAGGCTCACTAGTTAAAATGGGAGTACCTCAAGGATCGATTCTGGGCCCATTTCTGTTTCTTGTTTATATAAATGACCTTCCACACACCATAAATGATAAAATGTGTAACATAGTCCTATTTGCTGACGACACATCACTTATATTTAAAGTAAATAGGAAAGATAGGGATCTTGTAGAACCCAATCATACTCTTAATTTGATATCTAATTGGTTTTCTACTAATAATCTTCTTTTAAATGCAAAAAAAACCAAATGTATTAGGTTTTCTACACTAAATGTATCGCATGTAGGTGCAAATGTAAAACTTGATGATAAAGTTTTAGATCTGGTTACCTCAACGACCTTTCTGGGTGTAACAGTAGACTCTAAACTGCAATGGGGGCCCCATATACAGGCACTTGCAAGTAAACTGAGTTCTGCTGCTTATGCCGTTAGGAAAATACGACAGATGACAGATGTGCCTACGGCTAGGTTAGTGTATTTTGCTTACTTTCACAGCATTATGTCCTATGGCATTTTACTGTGGGGATCGGCTGCTGATGTTGAAACTATTTTTATATTACAGAAAAGAGCAGTCCGAGCTATTTATAATCTAGGCTGCCGTGAGTCGCTCCGGGAAATATTCAAAGAGATAAATATACTAACCTTACCATCCTTATATATCGTCCCATTAGAAGAATAATGTTCTATTTACGAATTGTCAACTTTTCAGTAGAGCGATTATAAATTTCGTGCGCACATAGTTGCTTATAAATCTTTTATGAATGACACTAGCTGCTTAATATTTTTACAGTATGCAAAGAAGTTAGTACCGTTTATGACGCTATAATTATTTTTTCTACAAACCTTGCCTTTCCACGTATAATGGGTCGCATGTGCATATACAAAGTTGTTCTGCCAAAAAAATAATTGAATGAGGTGTCATTTGCATATACGTCACTCAGTTTAAAAAAATGTTTCGTAGAATAATGTTTCACGAGTACGTGCGGACGAAAAAAATACAAAATTATGCGTTGTAAAATGTACTAAGTCTATAAGAAACTGAAAAAATAGGAAAACAAATAAGACAAGCTATATTAGATACTGTAATGTTGTAGAAGCTATTATTAAAGTATTTATTTCGGATTAAACTTCTAATAAATAAGTTTTGGTACTTCGTTAAATAGTGTTTTATGTGATTGTAAATACTGTCTTTGTGAGAAATTACTAAAACTTAGTGTAATTGTATCAAAACAATTATATACAACAAATTTTATCCGCTTAAACCATCGTGTGTTTATTCTAGAGTTTGGGTTAGTAGAGTAATTAATGTAATATAAAGCAATAACATACAAAAGACAAGTATTCTTATCATTTTCATCGCCAATTTCGGTATCCATCGTAACAAGCACCACTCGCGGCCACTTCCTCAAACAACGTAACTTAGAATGAAGCGACGCGGCGCGCGCGGCTGATTGCGTGGGAGCAAGACGGAGAATAACGTTTTATGTGATCATGCGTAGTTATTGTACGTAGCCAGCGCGGATAAAACTTTATTCGAGCGTTATATCTTTTGAATTGATGGATAAAAATATATGAAAATAGTATCAATCGAAAGCTTACGTTATAATGATGAAGAATTTACCATAATATGATTTTTGACACATGTGATAATAAAACTTTATTCTTCCAATGGGACGATATATTTAGTAACATTATGTACATTCAGAAAAACATTGCCCAGTATAATAAGAAGAGTGACAACCACAACCTTAATACTCGCAATAAGGACAAGCTTGCAGTACCTGGTTTTAGACTTAGAAAAACCAGTAAGTCGTTTATGGGAAACAGTGTTAGATGCTACAATAAAATTCCACTAAGTGTCACTGATTTACCAGATACAAAGTTTAAACTATATATCAAACGCGTACTAATGTCTAAAGCATATTATAGCCTAAATCAGTACATCGAAGATAAAGATGTCTGGCATACGATTCCCTCCTGCACACTGCGACCCTCTGGCACCGTCTAACTGAACAAACGGATATTATTCAAATGCTTAGGTACTTATTGTAATTATTTTTTATTTTATTGACTCAATAAGTATGTCATTTTATCTTAGTTTTTTTTTTTATTCTAATGTTTCCAATTTTGATTGTTTTTTTTTTTTTGACATTTAATTTATTTATTGCTAATATTTGGTTATATTAGTTTGACATTGAATCGCAATTATTAATGTTATTCTATTCTATTATTATTTCAACAAAAGGCTGTAAAATGTGAGGACCATGCAGCGTATAGTGTTACACTTTCATTATTAATATTTGGCTGCCTATTGTCTATCGGTATGAGTCTGTCATGCTCACTAAAATGTCTCGCTGATGGTGGCGTTGTGCATCGGGTCGTTGAGTTCCCTGCAACATGGTTGAGCTGAGCGACGCCGATGCATGCGTCATGCTCGTGAACGGGTGCTGTCTGTTGGGACTGGTCAGCTCGTAACTGCTATGGCAATCATTTTAAAAGGCTAACTTTCTCATTGCTTTTCATGTTGTTAACTGCATGTTCATTATTCTGCATTGTTCTCACATTACTACAATGAAAATTGTCAAACCATTTACTTTTTTTAAAAGAGTGTCTATGGAGTTTCTTGCCGGTTCTTCTCCAAAGGACCTACTACTTGGAACCGAGCCCCTAGTGTTGACCTTTTGAAAGCACCAGGGATCTGGTCTACTTGAAATAAAAACTATTTGACTTTGACTTTGACCTCATTTTCGGCATCAGTACCCCCGAAAACCATGGAAATGACACCCATGACCACTAATTTGACATTTTTATTGCCGCCATCTTGGATTTCGATTTTGACCTCATTTTCAGCATCCGCACCCCAGAAAACCTTGGATTTGACACCCATGACCACTAATTTGACATTTTTATTGCCGCCATCTTGGATTTCGATTTTGACCTCATTTTCGGCATCCGCACCCCAGAAAACCTTGGATTTGACACCCATGACGACTAATTTACTAATTTTCATGGCCGCCATCTTGGATTTGGAGTTTGAAGTTATTTTCGGCATCAGTGACCCCGAAAACCATGAAATTAACACCCATGATGATATGAAAATTTTCATGGCCGCCATCTTGGATTTGGTGATTTGGTGATGACAATCATTTGAAAATGTATGTATGCCGCCATCTTGGATTAGTAAACAGACTTTATAGTAAAATTCTCGTAATAGGTACATACAACATACATACTATTAATAAATTAATATAATTTCTATGAACGATATCAATCAAATTCGAAATCAAAAAGTGCGAGCCCTGGAATTTATGTCCCGAGTAGCAGTATGGCTACTCGGGACATAACTTCCGCTCCTTCACCCCGCAACCCCCCGCACGATTGCTCTGCGACAATGTTCTACGTTGACCGACTGTAAGGAGTAAGATATAGGTAGACTGTGTTAATACTATGATTGATTACTTGCAACTATTTTAAAAACATGTTTAAAATTCATTATAAATCGACGGAATGTCTCATTGAAAAGTATAAATGTTCAACATAGAATATTATTAATTCTTTTAGCATTTTTAGGGTTCCTTACGCGAGTTTGACTCGCACTTGGCCAGGTTTTTTTGCTGAAGTCAGTTTAATAAGGGTCTCATAATATCCCAAGGTAAGGCCGTTTTCCACGGCTCACGACTCTGCAAAATGTGGTGACGACTTCGTGTGCCATTTATCTATGAAAGTGTCACCAGTGTCGTATTTAATCATAGGCTACAGGCTACAGCCAAGGCATCCCAAAAAATTGATAATAATTAAAAAGGCTCAGTTGGATTAGATGCGGAGGACCGATTAATGTGACGCAAGTTGGAAGGCCTATGTCTGGTGGACTGTGATAGCCTTTGAATTAGAAAATTGCTCCATAAACGAATTTCGAATAATTTAACCCCATTCCTCCTCGCACAAGTATGGTCCGCACCAGGAGTTAGCCTAGGGGTTTACTGATGGGCGGCCGGGTAGGGGAACCGTCGCCCGACCAGTAACAGGCCCGAGAAGGCGGCGCGCTGCTGTGATCCGCGCGCGCTTCTCAGGAGGACGTGAGGCAAGGCCCCACAGAAGGAAAGGTCCGCCAGCCCCTGGCGGACCGAGACCTGCTGGGGTCACGGTGCATGCAGCTGCGAATCCCGCGACCCCGGCCAAAGGTCAGGAGAAGGAACACCGTCGGTTTTTAGCCGGTAAGAGTAAGGGCCTTCGCCTTCCCCGGGCGAAAGGTATCCAAGAGGATTTTCCGACGAAACAAAAAAAAAGAAAAGGTGTCTACTGATTCTAAATGTGGCCCTGACTATGTATTAGGAAACTTTTGTAAAACGGGGACGCAAATCTGTTTAACACTTTAAAAAAAACAACGCCCTACACTAGGATTTCTCCTGTATCGTGGGTTTGTTTTCAAACACGAATCTCATGTTCACAAACACCGAGACCTGGAACAATTATCTGTAGGCCATATAAATATTTGTTCTGTCCGGGAATTGAAACCACGACCATAGTGCATGAGCGGACCGCTCAGCCAAAACATCCCTCACTTATCTCACAGTGATAATTCTTAACCGGTCAAAACTACTCCTGACTGAAAGTAGTTTTAACCGAGATTTCAGTCAAAAGTGTTTTAGACCAACATCTTTAGTCAAAAGTACTTTTGACTGTTTTTGCAATTAAAATTAGTTTTAATCGGTTAGTAGTTTTGAGTTAATTTAAGACGCCACTGACATTCGGTGAAGGAAAAACATCGTGAGGAAACCTGGACTTATTGGTTTGAAATGGCCAACACGCAGTGAACAAGCGTGGTGATTAATGCTCGTTTCGTCTCTACATGAGAAGAGGCCTTTGCCCAGCATTGAGAAAGTTATAGGCTAATATTTATTTATTTTATTTTTACTAGAGGTCTAGAGGTCCGCGGCTTCGCCTGCGTGGATGTCGTTTATCGCGTATTCTGCGTTTTTCGGGATAAAAGTAGCCTATGTCCTTCTCCGGGTTCCAGACTATCTCTGTACCAATTTTCATTAAAATAGGTTCAGTAGTTTAGTCGTGATGAGGTAACAGACAGAGTTACTTTCGCATTTATAATACTAGGAAGGATAGTTTTGACTGTAACACTTACATCACTACAGTACTCAGACTCGCTGTTCAAATACATTATCATAGTATTATAAACACATAACAATGTCAACTTGTTCTAACTTGCTCCTCAGTTTGGATCGGTAGACTTAACTTGGGCTTAGAGACGTTAACTTCAATTTAACTTTAGTTGACGCTTCTCTACGTCGTCCTAACTACTTTACTGTAACTATCAATCTAAAGCTAAACCATTGTATTGGTTCGGTCATTTATAGTAGATGAAAGCTTTGTACAAAGGATCTGTTGATGGCACAGTTGGAAATGGGTGTCCCAGTAGGATAACACAGATCAAACTTGCGATCTTTAGAAAAAAGGGGAAGTTCGTAAGAAGTTCGCTGTATACCGGATGACTTCTTTCACTGTCTGGAAAAAAATTGGGTATAATAGGTATAAATGGAATAGAACCCCATGGCATAGTTTCTTTTTTAATTGCCTTTTACCCGCAGCATCGCTTGCGTGAAATTTTGAACCCATTAAGTGACGATTTTCCATACAAACTTTCATCCCCTATTCCCTCCCTTAGGGGTTGAATTTCGAAAAATCCTTCCTTATTCCTTGTCTACATTAAGGGAACCTCTGTGCAAAATTTCAGCTTTCTATGTCCAAGGGTTTGGGCTGGGCGTTGATGAGTCAGTCACTCAGTCAGGACTTTTCTTATTATTTAATAGATAAATACTACGAATTTGAAGTAAATAAATCGATTAAATAATATCTAAATTCAAATCATACACACCTACATATGATTTGAGTTACTATAGTAGGTCATCATCATCATCATTCAGCCGAAAGACGTCCACTGCTGGACATAGGCCTCCCCCAAAAGGGGGGGTTTGGCGTTGGTCGCTGACACGCTTAGCAGGCGGGTTGGCGGTCGCAGTATGGTTGTTAAAGTACTCAGAGAACGCTGCTGCCCATCCTCTAGCTAGAGAATCCCTTAGTCGCCTTTTATGACACCCATGAGAAGAGATGGGGTAGTGCGATTCTTTAAGTCCGGCACTACACGAGACAACTATAGTAGGTATCTATAGATAATTAGATCAATTTCAAAATAAGTTAAAGGAAAAAAAGAAAAAAATAGTGCCAATGCCTTCTACTCCGTTCACCCAATTTTTTTCCAGACGGCAAAAAATTACATTCAGTATATCGATGACAACGTATGTATGGAGGAAGGAGCGAGGAACGTATGCCAGGGTCGTAGCCAGTGTTGCCAGTCATCTCACTTTTGTGACATTCCGTCTTCTCGCCTCTCAAGGGCCTGATTCACCTAACTAAAGAAGTTCAGTTGCAGTGTACTTGCATTTAAGTTTCGATCAAAACAACGCGTTTTGTATTTTATTTTATTTTTTCGTGGGAAAATCCTCATGGATGCCCTTCGCCCGGGGAAGGCGAAGGGGTATGCCGGACTCTTACCGGCTAAAAACCCACGGTGTTCCTTCTCCTGACCCTTGGTCGGGGTCGCGGGATTCACAGCTGCATGCACCGCGACGCCAGCCCCTGGCAGACCTCTTGCTTGTGGGGCCTTGCCCCACGTCCTCCTGAGAGGCGTGCACGGAAAACAGCGCGCCGCCTTCTCGGGCCTGTCACTTGTCGGGCGACGGGTCCCCCTAACCCGCCGCCCGCAGGCCACACACTACGGTGGCCGGAGATCGTCACGCGCCCTCCGGCGCAATGCTTTTCGTATTCCCTTACTAGGCAATGTCAGATAGCTCGTGTGACCTTAACTGCAGCGTTACTGCAACTGGATCGGCGCTTCATGAAATTACGTGAATAGCCTACTGGACGCGTCCCACCAGCACCCTGATGCACTTCACTATTATGCACGATTGTACGCTCCATAAAAGGAGGGTCCAATGGGACATGGTTTTTAAAAGGAGGTTTAATGGGTCCTATGTTGCAGGGAAGGTTCCATTTTGAAGGTCCAGTGGGTACAAGGTTTTTGATAGAAGGTCCAATGGGTCCTGTTGAGTAGGTAGGGTCCAATTATGAAGGTCCAATGGGTACGAGACCATCGGGACACCTAAAATACCGCTATTTCACTTCACTTGATAATATTGGTGCCGCAATTTAAAAATATGATTTCATTTCTGTCATTGATTTTGTTTAGGGAGTTTTATTAGAATTAAATGGTTTAAATCATTGTTATGCTGTTCTTCTATGTCCCGATTTTTTCGTCGCAGTCTCGCTTTTTGTGTTCATTTAAGACACCGGAACTTTTTTTTTACACTAATCTTTGTAGGCGACTTTCAAACGACGACATTGTTCTCATCATCGGGACAACTATCTTTAACGTACATTATTATATATATAATATATATTATTATATATATATATAATGTACATTCGCAAACAAAAGATTTAACTAAGTAATGAGAACCTAATTAATGTGCATAGAAAGTATTTAACATAAGCCATTACAGGACCAACATGAATAGTCATCGTTCTTCAAGTTACGGAACAGTCTGCAGCTGTGTGAGTTACGGAGCTGCGCGGGCGCATCGGCCGCTGTTAGCGTCATCGCACGTAATTAAACGCTTGTTTACAGCGGCCGCCGAGTGCTACTGTCTCGTAAACATCAAATGGTATGTTGTATGTGCACAAATTAGATACGATGGCCACAGAAGGTTTAGTTAGAAGTGGAGCTACGGTGCTGCTCTACCTGTCACCCTAATAGAGTATTTATGCTTGTAAGGGCCAAATTAAACAACGTCAGATAACTTTTAACAGAGCAATTTTGTCGTTTTGGCAGTTTTTTATGTTTTTAAACTTTCGGGTTTTGTACACACTATGAAAATAAATACAGATTCGGGTCTAATCGCGTAGAAAATTTAAAAAGGCACAAAATACCTTTTTCTATTACGACGTTTCGACCAAATTACACCGGCAGTGGTCACGGGTAGACAGAGTAGTCTTAAATTTTCTACGTGATTAGACCCGAATTTGTATTTTCTTGTTACAAAACTTGTCAAAACTAAAATTTTATTTCCCGAATAAAACTTAACAACAGTCCGACTTAGCTCTAAATGAACGTCGATAGCGGCGCTGCTTGCAAAGAAATATGTCAAAAATCTGTGAAATCCAGTACTTTTCACGTTATTTCTTTATTTCACCATGTTCATTTAGATTCATGTCAGACTGTGAACTGTGTCTATGGTAAAATGGGTAGAAATCCTGCCATCAAGCGGTCGGCAGAGCCTCACGAGTCAACGGTAGGGTTCACCGAGGTTTGGCCTGCGGGTGGTGGATGAGGGGACCCGTCGCCCGACCAGTAACAGGCCCGAGAAGGCGTCGCGCAGTGTTACGCGCGCGCCTTTCAGGAGGACGTGGGGCTAGGCCTCACAGTAGGAGAGGTCCGCCAGGGTCTGGCGGACCGTGGCCTGCCGGGGTCGCGGTGCATGCAACTGCAAATACCGCGACCCCGGCCAAGGGTCAGGAGAAGGAACACCGTGGGTTTTCCAAGAAAGGTCAATTGACATTCGGAGCTGGATCTCAGACCTATCCCCAAACACTCCATGTATTTGTTAGAAACGTATCTTCTGCACGTACCTAATTATTCGATTGTGTACACTTAATTCCGGCTGTTCTGGGTGTTCCGCCATTGGCAATGTGCTCGTTCGACCTAGCAACACAAACGGGCTGTAAATCGTCATGCTTGACTAAAACCTGTGAATGTAGACGGCCGTTAGACTTTACTAAAATAAATAGATGCAATAATATATGCCGATATGAATAGATATTATGCCTCATAAAGCTACTGTAGGGAATTAGATTCTGGGTGTCCAGTCAACATGAAAAGTAAGTAGCTTTACTTTGTTTAACGAAAGATGAGTCCTGGACATAGCGGTCATTTTGTAAATTGTAGCTGTAAG
This sequence comes from Amphipyra tragopoginis, assembly GCA_905220435.1. Taxonomy (NCBI): domain Eukaryota; kingdom Metazoa; phylum Arthropoda; class Insecta; order Lepidoptera; family Noctuidae; genus Amphipyra; species Amphipyra tragopoginis. The sequence goes on from HG991993.1 coordinate 13,150,357, forward strand.
GGGACTGCTATTGAAAAAACGTAAACGACATCATCAAAAACCGTAAAAGGAGGACGATCAAAATGTCCCCCCCCCCCCCCCCCCACCCAGCAATAACAACAAGACATATTATGTCGTTAGAAAGCTCTCTTCATGACTATAATTTATAACTATGGGCATTTAGTCCAAAACACTGTGTGAAAAAAGTTACAGCTAAAAAAAAGTATGATTTTATGTAAAAATACCTAAATAACTTGGATAATATGGTACATAGGATACGCAAGGCATACCCCTTTCGTTGCTGCAGCAGCGTTTGAATGATGTCATTACTGATGACCCCTTAAGAGCGGTTACGCACTGCATCCGATCCGAATCCGTGAAAATACGTTTCGAAGTAGTCATAGAACTATGTGTTATGGCAGTTTACGCACTAGATCCGACTTCCGTCATCCGATTTCTCTCCGTCATCAGTGAGTCTCCAATTCGGAAGTAATATTGACAGACCGAAGTAGCCGTAGTACTGTTTGTATGAACGCTTTCGCACAACCTCGGATTCAAATCGAACATATATGCCAAAGATGGCTCCTGAATTACTTGGATTTGGATCAGAGATCGGATTAGTGCGTACCTAAGCAACATCCGAATTAGCCGGTAGCACTGGGCAATGTTGACAAAGGAAGGTAGTTGTCGATATGGATCAACCTACCCGATGTTATAAAGGCGGTGGTCATTCGACGAAGCGGAGCATTCTGTGTTCATCAGCTGAAGAAGTCAGACCTTTTATATCTGACTAGCTTGTCCTTATTTCATGATCTTGTAATAATTGTGTAAAGTATTATATTGTGATCTAGTTCATGTTACTAATACTAACCCAAATACAAGTACTCTCAGTGGTGGTCTATGTTGGTTTTATTTACTACTAGCTGACCCGGCAAACTTCGTACCGCCATATTTTTGTTATCAACTGCTGGTTGAACAACTGAACGTCAATCTGTCAGCTGTGACCAAGGGAAATAGGGATTTATTTTATTATTACTGAGAAAATTTCGTTTTTTTTTTATTTCAATATTTTCTTTCTTAAGAACCTTCTCCTGACAATTACAAACACCACAAAAAAAGAATTAGCGAAATCGGTCCAGCCTCTCACGCGTGATGCTGTGACCAAGGGAAATAGGGACTCATTTTTATATATAATATATATATATATATAGATATTTACCTTGCTCGCAATCCTGTCTTACTGATATAAGCTATAACTGTAATGATAGTTAAACACCCCTAAACAATTATGTTGTTGTGTCTTTTACAACCCCCAGAACGCGCCTTACGTTGAAATGGGTATAGTTAATGATCGTTAAAAGCTTCAAAAGTGTTTTATGAATAAAGATTTGCTAATAATTACTTAATTGTAAAATAATGAGAGTAGATGTTTAACAAGTATTATTTTAAACGAACAATGATTGCTTTCTACGAAATTTAATTGCAAAATAACAAAATAGACATCGACATTCGCTTTGGGTACATCATTTTTTTTCTTGTTATTTAAACGAAGTAGCCGGTTTTAGTAGTAGTAGGTTTTGGTAAATTGGGGCCCACTAGGGCCAATGCCTGCCACGGTTGCGGAATTTGTTCAAAAGAGTTACTGCGGCCCTGGAACGCAAAGGGCATTAGGAGGAACACGGATGGGTTTTAGTCAATAAGAGTCTGACACTCCCTTCCGCTCCGCCCAGAGCGAAAGGAGTAGTATAATGATAACCCATCTATAAAAAAAAGGTTTTGGTAAATAAATTGTTTTTTATTTATTTAATAAATTATGTACACATAAGTTAATCAGGACAAAAGAGCAAAAAAAAAGTTAAAAATATAAATAAAACCATTCCCTATTGTCCTGTAAGAGTCACAAGTTTGTCGAACGTAGTACAGTCAACCAAAGAGATAAGTATACATGCAACTAATTACATTCATCAGTGTTACATTCATCAAGTCTTTGCCATCGCTTGTCTGACCGTTTTTCATACAAAAACTTATTACGCACATAATTATAAAGATAACTGGGGGCCAATTCTACTAACAGAAACTTGTATCAATTGCAACTGAATCGTTTATTCAGACAGTTTTCGTTTACAAAAACTATCAAATTGTTTGACAACAAAAATAAAACCAAACATTTTGACAGATTTCGTAAACGAAAACTGTCAGAATGAACGATTCAGTTGCAATTGATAAAAGTTTCTGTTAGTAGAATTGGCCCCCTGGTTGCGTACCTAAGCTTTGCTTGTATACCTAACTATTTTGTTGACTGTACTAGTTACTTAGCAGTTCCTAGAAATGCTAAGTTAACTGCACGCTGCGACTTTGCCATCAATTGGAGATTATGTCATTAGCCGCGCGTCGGTCTGTTCCCGTCCTATATTCAGCAATGAACATTTACGACTGATGTATGCAAATGGGAGTCATTTCGTATCATATCGTTAGATTAATATTGACACGCGGTCGTAAACTGGAGAGAGTCGTTATTTTCTTGTCCTGCGTCAAATTACCCGTGTCACTGTCTGTTGTATTGTATTGTATACGCAGTCATTAAAAATAGGAAGCCGTATAACACTGGACTGGAGCTCACTTTACACAATATTGCAGGTAAATCACAGAAGTACAAGATTGATTCTATCATACATTAACAACTGCTTAACAGTGATTAGGGGTTAAATTTAGATTTCCAGTTAGGGAGGGAAATACTATTATCATAGCTGGTTTGTCTGATGTTTTTTAGAAGCTCGAAAGTCTGATCAAAATCAAAAATCAAAAGTTTTTATTACACATAAACAGGCGCTTATGAAAAGGCAAATTTAGGTGCACAGTTCCAATTAGTCGTGTCGTTATGGAGAAGAACCGGCAAGAAACTCCATGGTTACTCTTTTAAAATCCTTTATCAATATCTATCTTTAACAATTTGAGTGGGTACAGTTATGACTTAGAGTAGTTAAGAGAGAGCAAAGTAGAATTATTAAGTGCAGGAATCAAAATAATAATAATAAGATACAAATATAAAACAACACAATTACGCCATATTTTACAATAGTCTTGCACCCACCTGGGACGGTCCAAGACTGTACTCCGATAGAGCAGCCGTGGATAGTCCCCGGTTGGTGCCCCACCCCATTTTAGATTAAAGTTCTCAAAGGGGCCTCTGCGCGTTGGACCTGTGTCCCCGTGTATGCCTTCCAAAGGACCGGACATCTTCCGCATGGAAGATGAGCCGTGATTTGCAAAAAGATACAGAAATAATTTGATAACCGGTTTAACCTTAGGGTATCGGCATTGCCCAGTAACTGGGTTGCAAAGGTCTGATGGCAGTCGCTCTATGTAAAATACTGGTATTCAGACGCATCTGGTTAGACTGGAAGCTGACTCCAACTTAGCCGGGAAAAGGCTAAGCAGAACAGTGCCTGTAGTTGTCTACAGGCACTGTTCTGCTTAGAAACGCCAATTAAGACCCAATTTCACCATGCTCTGTTAGTTATTCATCTGCCTAGCCTTTTTCCCAACTATGTTGGGGTCGGCTTCCAGTCGAACCGGATGCAGCTGAATATCAGTATTTTACATGGAGCGACTGCCTATCAGACCTCCACAACCCAGTAACCGGGTGATACGATACTCTTGGTAAGACTGGTTGTCAGACTTTCTGGCTTCTGACCAACAGTAACGACTGTCAAAGATCTAAAATGACAGCCGGGACCAACGGCTTTACGTGCTTTCCGAGGCACGGAGGAAACTCGCTATGGTAAATGGTCACCCATCCACAGACCAACCTCGGCAAGCGTAGCTTAACCCGGAAGATTGGTCTATGCGGCTGTAATTATTTAGCCACGAGCTCCTCCGATGCTCTGTTAGTTATTAATGTCCTGTTAAACACTTTAACAGACTGTTTATCAGTACATTGAAATTGACATTGACAGCTTAACAGAACATTAACAACTAACATTGTATGGTGAAATTGGGTCTTAATGTATGGAAATGACATAACAGATCGCTTGACCGGTCGAAAGCTTATGTCAATACAGTACATCTTTCTATTCTCTAGCGATCATCGATTGCCATTTGTCTACAGGCACAGAACATCTGGTTTGTCTGATTTCCTGCAAAGTATTGGCCGCCAGCTTCTCAGGCAAGGATGTCGTACACGTTGTCTTAGGAATTGTATCAATCAATTGAGAAGCTACGTCCTAACCTTCGATTACCAGTCCGTCTACCAAGCGAGGAGATATTATTTTCCCCTTTGATCGTTCATTATACAGGGTGTAAACGAATTCGTGTACTTCCTTCAAACCACATGATCTAGTACTGGTATAGACTAACCCTAAACGGGAGTTAGATTGATTAAAAATAAAAAACCTTTTTTTCCCAGACACTTTTTTATGTGATATAAAATTTCGAAGCCATGCAATTTGTATGAAAGCACGGCGACACAGCTGACGGGCACGACTAGCGCGATATCGTTCCACGCAGTTATCAGTTAACTCGGGACGCAAAATTTACTCAGAATCAGAATACCATGTTTCGTTTTATGAAAACTTTTTTTTGTTGATTCTGAAAAAAAACCTATTCAGGGTCAATCAGTGTCACCAGTAGATCACGCGGTTTGAAGGAATTACACGAATTTGATTACACCCTGTAGAGGTCATTGGGAAGCCGATGTTCAACAGTGGACAAACTAATATGGTAGGTATGTATGTAAAAGTCGATATAAAATATTATTTACCTACTAGCGACCCACCCCAGCTTCGCACGGGTACATACACACATCAAAAAAAGTTTCCGATCACTTTGAAAAATTATGTAGCCTTTTTAAGCCGAATTTTCTAATCGGGATTCAAAGCGATAATTATCATGATAAATATATATTGATAGTTATCTAGATAAATATAAATCAGATTTCAGTTGGACTTTGAATTCGGAATCTTCACATACATAATTATGCTAGTGATCGCAAACTTTTTTTGATGTGTGTATGCATATATTATACATATAAACCTTCCTTTTGAATCACTATATCTATTAAAAAAACCGCATCAAAATCCGTTGCGTAGTTTTAAAGATCTAAGCATACATAGGGACAGACAGACAGCGGGAGGCGACTTTGTTTTATACTATGTAGTGATATATATTTTAAATTATTAAAATATTATGGTATGTTGAATTGGAATCGCAATCATTCCTCGATATTTTTATAAGCCTTTTAGGAATATTGCTAGTTTTATCATTTGAATTTGTGTTGTGTGTGCCTTATTCATGTCAAATAAATATAAATAAAATGAAGGATCAAGACACCTTCTTATTTTATGTCCCCAACAAAGTGTGGGTGACCTGATTGACCTTTTGAGGTAATTTGCGTGGTAAAACATAGTTTACGTAATATTGTTTGTGTGTTAAGAGTTCGCTGGCTTATATGCATATCTATATTATTACTAACTATTATGTATTCTGCGCTAATATGAAAAGAGCGTGGGTATTATTTAGTCCGTTTAGAAATTAGCATTTTTATTTTATTATATTTTATTTTTATTAGAAATAGCTCTTTTCACCGTTAGTTGATTCCTAGCGTTTCTCTACAAAACGTCACCTTATAAAGAATATTAAATATTTTTTAAAACCAACACATAATATAGCTATTTTACGGTTTTTGATGATGTTGTTTACGTTTTTTCGCTAGCAGTCTCCTTACGACTACAGGACTTATCTTTGGGCGAACAGAGTATAGTTAAATATAAAAAAAAAAAACTAAAAAGTATGCGAAGTAAGAACGTTTGCGCCGTTCGGCATTTCATACAAATTTTCAAGTCCCTATTTTTCGATATGACTGAACCGATTTTAATGAAACTTCATACCCATCAGCAGGATACATAGAACTAAAAAGTTAGTAGATTTTTTTTTTCGAAAAATAGTGTTACAGTTAAATTAGGTACTCTGATTTTAAATTTTCCATACAAACAGAAATTTCCAATTATCTTTAGTAAGACATTTCGAAAATGTTTTCTACTAACTTTTTAGACCTAAATATCCTGCTCATGTGTGTGAAGTTTCACCAAAATCGGTTCTGTCATTACGAAAAATAAAGACTTGAAAATTGGTATGAAATGCCGTACGGTGTACACGCTCATAATAAGAATCTAAAACCAAATTAAAGTGCTGTCAAATATAAATAAATAGTAATAGCCATTCTTTTTTTAAACAAACTAATGTTTTTCTTCTTTGTAATTTTGTTTTCATTGTATCGAATTTAAAAGTTTACAGAACATTTATTTACTCGACTCCTTTTTAACTTTCAAGAATACCCCTTTATGTCTAGACTTCAAGAGAATTTGGACCTTTTTCAGATTCAATAATATCTTTGTGATTGGTAAAATTCGAATTGAATAACTTTTTTTGTCTAAGTTAGAACTTGGCCTATACTTACTCTGTAATTTACTCATTGTTTTACTTTGGGAGATTGCTTTTCATTTTAAAAACGTGTTTAATGGACACTTGACATCTATAAACCTAGACATATACATATAGAAATGATTGTTTTATTTTTCTTTCTAAAGCCGGGTCCGCAGCGCCATTTTTCTAACATGTTATTGTGTTTTTGCGAACAAAACTGTTAGGCCACGCCCCTATTCGGTTAGCAAACAATGTTAAGCCGGGTCCGCAGCGCCAATTTTGCTAACAAAACTGTTAGGCCACGCCCCTATTCGGTTAGCAAACAATATTTTCGTGATTGCAAACAAGATAACATTGTTTGCTAACCGAATAGGGGCGTGGCCTAATAGTTTTGTTCGCAAAAACACAATAACATGTTAGAAAATTGGCGCTGCGGACCCGCCTTTAGTCACTCCGCAAAAGTAAGTCCAAAAACTAAAACCTGACTACTGAAAAATCACGCTCTAAAAAGTATGAAACAAGAAAATAATATCATCTGAAATTTTTATGTGCAAACTATTCAATATTTATCGTCTATTAAATAAACAACTTACACGTAATATATGTATTTTAATGTATTTAGTACATATTCATAGTGATGTTCAGAGGATAGCCGTGGTCCGGGGTCGTATGGCCAAACCCTACCTAACAACAAATACCTATCCTAACAAAACAATACATTCGAACAGTAGTAACGATCATAAGCTTTAGGGCAAAGTGGCATATGACCACGGACCAAGGGGGTTACCATGATCTCTTAGAGCAGGAATGTTTTAATATTATTACGAGAATGGGTAAGAGATGGCGCTAGAGAGCTGTCTATCGCTGTCACTTTCCCACTCTCGGAATAATATTAAAACATTCCTGCTCTAACAGATCATGGTAACCCCCCAGGGCTTTCCTTAGTAGTTTGGAAGTTATGAGGGAACAGATGAACATACATACATACCCACATATCGTGTGTTAAAAGACCTTTAAAGATAACGAAAACCACATATTCCACCCATCATTGGGATCATTTTTTTCGAAGAAACCATACCTGGGAAATCATTGGTTTTGGAGATATTGAAGGTCAAAGTACACATTTTTTTTTAGTTTTTTCCAAAAACGATTTCCAAGTCATAATACTAAACTTTCTTCCATACAAACATTATCAAAAATTTCAATTTTTCCTAACAAATTACGCATTTGAAGTTACAAAAACGCAATGAATATTAAACGCACACGACCGCCTTGGCTCGGCTGTGTGGCCGCTACACGCATGCAAACGCGCGGCATCGCCACAACCATAATTTGCGCGCTACAAAAAAAAGCGTTTTTTTTCATGCCAAAAAATAAAAGTCGTTTCCCAGCAATTATTTTTGGTCAATGTAATTTAGTTTGATGTACAGAGTGCGTAGATTTCGGCTATGTGATGGGTCTTTTTACACCCTGTATAGCCGCGGACTCGAAATGTTTATCAAATTCGATTCCTTGACACACTGTGCGCAATAAGGTTCAAGATGTCATATCAACAATAATTATTAGTTTTTAAAATTGTGAAGGGTCAATTCTGGCAAACAGGCTATTAACCACTTTTTGATGCTATTAAACAAGGCTATTAATCTTTTTAGGTATGTGCGTCTAGTCAAAAGTTTTATAGAGCGCATTTGATTGAATTTACTAAATAGGTTGATTTCTTTTTCTATGCTACCTAAAATAACATCTTTTAAATTAACTTTATTAAGTCAATTAAGAAAAAAAATCTTTGGCCTGTCAATTCTTTGCGAGCGTTGAGCGGACCTTATGAAAAAGTAATGTGCAAGTAATTAATTACAGACCTTAGGGTGGTAAAAATGTCAAGTCCGCGACTATACATACATACCCGTTATACATACCGGTCAAAATCATAACCCTCCTTTTTGCTTCGTCGTAATCGGGTTTTAAAATAAAAAACTACCAGTTTCAAAAGTCGGTGCATTCAATTTGTTTCAGCGTGGAACACCGACTTCTGAAACTGGTAGTTTTATTAAATGATAATTATTTAACTCCGTTTAGTTTTTTTTGAAGTCGGTTTTTACTTTTTTAAAGTTTTTTTTAATTTTATACTTTTTAGTGACACAAATTACAATTACAATAGTGTACAAATTCTCGGACCAGCACTACAACTAGAACGTCGTCTAATACGATTTGTGTTTTTTTTTTGTTTTTGTTGATTATTTCAAAAAGTGCTGAATCCATTTCAATAAAATTTATATGGGACCACCTCTGAAGTATGGACTACCAAACAAAAAAGAATCATCAAAATCCATTCATAATTGGCGGAGATATCGCGTAACAAACATACAAAAAAAAACATTCACACGAATTGAGAACCTCCTCCTTTTTGAAGTCGGTTAAAAAACACTCACAGAACTAATTATGGTAAAACAAACATTATGTATGAAGGAGCACAATGTTAGCACAAATGTGTGAGCACAGATTATAAATAATAACCTACCAAAGAATATCAAGGACTGTCAATCAATTTCTGTGTTTAAAACTCGATTGAAAAAACATATTTATGACACCATCTTTTAGAACCGTTCGATCTCTGTAATAAGTACTTACAAGCATTGTAATAGCTATTAATTATTAGTTATAAATTAGTTACCTAAGCTCAAGACCGCCATTGTACCCTTCACTAAATTATTTGTATAAGAGCTATGTTACAATTTTGGTGTACAATAAAGTATATTCTATTCTATTCTATTCTCATTGTAAGTGAACTGTGTTCTATATGAGTAATAAAATTCATTAAACTTAAACCTAAAATACATACTTATAACCATAGAGTAGGAAAATGAGCATTTTTAAAAAGAAAACTGACTGTTATAAGCCCCACAAAAGCGCTTGACATCTTACCGAATATTCTTGGTCCAACACTCATGGAATATAATTCCACAGGGAAAGAGCGTGACCTACCTACAGATGCAATAATAAAATACAGAACATACACGAATAAAAATGAGTACCATTTTGAAGTTATGTATGCATATCGCGTGTACTGTCCGCTGGCAGGGCGGATGTAGCCACAAGGCTCATCCCGATATTAAATGATCTATGGATGCTAGGCGGCTCTCCCAAGAGAAATCGGCCATGTTTTTATTGATATTAATGAATAATAAATGATCGATATTGAACGTTGACACTTTATATTTATTGTAGGTTAAGTTTTTCTGTTAGCGCTATCAAGGAATAGGTTTGTCTTTAGTTTATAAAATATAATGTTATGTACTTATCTAAATGCTTCATTGGTTTAATGGTTATAAACGCGGTTGCCAAGTGTAAGATTCTGGGTTCGGTTTCCAGGTTTAGAAAAGCATAATTCAGTTATATTGTTTGGAATTATGCCCGATAAACGGTCATAGACCGAACTATGGCTTTGGTCATAATAAGTATAAAATATTGGTAATATAGACTGTTACTTTCATCAATTTTATTGACTACCCAATGCTTTTAGTTTCTAGATGTTCCATTTTTTTTTACTTATTTATTTATTCTTTTATTTTAAATAACAATTTTTTATTTTAAAGTACGACGTAATCCATCGAAAAATCATTGTATAATTTCGGCTTGTACGGATAACATGAATTTTCATAATTTACTTGCAACAAGATTTTGTGGTAACTAAACAGATATAGGAAAGCAAGAAAAATTTAAAAGCTTTTAATAAAAAATAATATTTTTGTTATTTTATAAATAAGTTAAACGAATAAAAGAAAAATAATAAAATCTATTAAAAAGGCTACTTGGGGTAAAAGGGGTAGGCCCTTTCCTTGAATACAGGTGCGACATGTGGATATTTAATAATACCTACATAAAATAAAATTGAGATAGACGGAGTAGCCTGTTGTCCGTAGTGACTAGGACTCCAAACTGATACACCAGTAGGTAATGATGATTGACAGCTCTGCTTCAATGAATCTCTATTGGGTGATTGGATTCATATCAATCTTTCCGGGGTCATTGAGTTATACCTAGTTAGCGTAAATACCTATCAAGTTAGTGCAATAGATCGGTCAGAAAGGTCATGGCACATTATACCGGCACCGCAACTGCACAGCTGCGGCTGCGGCGCAGCGTCGCGTCGCCTCGAATTTAGGCTACGGCTAGCCGCCAGCGCGCTAACTACGCGTCGTCCGCGAGGTGTAAGCTCGCAGTCCGCGCGCTGGCCGGTAGGTTCAAGCTCGCAGTCCGCGCGCTGGCCGCAAGGTGCAAGCTTACTGTCACCGCGAACACAGTAGTTAAATGGCATTTGTGATTGAACGCCTACACTTACACATGCCTAGGCGCGCCTAGGACTTGCACGTTTTCATAACGACGTTGTTTCGCTGGCGACTCGGAGTCGGCGCGCAGTAGGTAAGCACGCGGTCCGGTCGCTTGCAGAGCGCAGGCTGCGAGTCGAGTTGTATGGTAGCGGCAAGCGCGCTGACTGCCCGTCGTTGGCTTTTTCATATTGACATTTTGAAATATATTATACGACCCACGATTTAATGCTCTAATTTGAATGACAAGTTAATTGCTGGGTTGTAGCGGTGCTGTTGCGGTGCCGGTATAGTGTGTAATGACCCTACGTTTGCAGAGAGTTAGGTCAGATTTAGAAGATGGTTTCACTGATATGAGTATTACTACTTTTATCAGTTCTGGGACCCAGTTCTTGTACCAGAAACGTTGATCAATCGCAACCGAAACGAAGCCGAAATGTTCATTTAGACCATGTTCGTTTACAAAAACTGACAAATTGTTTGACAACAAATACAATGCCAAACATTTTAATCGTTTTTGTAAACAGAATTGTTTAATGCCGTGTGCCTATAGCCAAAAACGAATCATTTTGCTTACTAATAGTAGCGAATATTGCGAATAAATGGACTCGTAAGCTAATTTTAAGTATAGCTAGTACCTAACGCATGGGAGCTTGTAAAGATCTTTGCTTCATTACTGGTAAAGATACAAGTATTGATTTTAATCAATACGGTATATCATAGGAATCGACCATAAATTAACAGTTCCGCTGACTGATAGAAGTTGCGAGTTAGTTTGCGGTATGGCAACCATTTTATTAGTAAAATTATTATTGGCCTCGTGATTCACTTTCAGTTATTATCAACTAAGTAAATAACTTTAGTGATTAGAATAAAATAGTGATAGTTACGTTCTTTACGACTATCTGCAAGGGCCCAAGTAAAGCCTAACCTAGACCAAAAACCCATCCGTGGCTGTTAGAATCGTCCTCACTCCAAAGTCCACTAAAACAGTTACGTAATAATCTATCAATCTGTCAAAAATGTGACAACTTTGTTCAATGCGAAGGCGACCCATTAACCCCACTTGAACTTTGACACAATCCAGACAAGCTCAACCCTTTTCCATTAATTGACTCCTACATTTTCCTTAAAACATTTTTTTGTTATGTTCCCCAACAGCCCGTAATTTTAGTATGTTCACAATTTAAAAATGAAAATTTATATTTGGAATGTAGCACCACAGTAGACATAAAAACGAAAGCAGGGGCCCAATTCTCCTAAAATAAATTGTTGCCAAACGCAATCGAACCACAACCGTCAGTCAGTTTTTGTTTTCGAAAACTTTCAAAATGATTGATTTTGTTTTTTGTGTCAAACAATTTGATAGCTTTTGAAATTGAGAACTGTCTGAATGAACGGTTCGGCCTTGGTTCGATTGTGATTTATCAAGATTTATTTTAGGAGAATTCGGCCCCAGTACCTCAACTTACTACAATCGCTTGAATTGACATACTCACACAGACACGCACTGTATACTGAATATAATTCCAATCTGTTCCAAGTTTGAGCATCGTGCAGCAATTAATGGTAGGTACACCTATAATCATATCATATTACTGCCTATTGTCTGGTAGTATGAGTCTGTCATGCTCACTTAAATGTCCTGCTGATAGTGGCGTTGTATATCCGGTCGTTGGGTTCCCTGCAATATGGTTGAGCTAAGCGATGCGGATGTGCACGTCATGCTCGTGAACGGGTGCTGTCTATCGGGACTGGTCAGCCCTGATAAGGTAATCCTAGAAGGCATATTTTTCTATTTGTTACTCTTATGTGAGTTTATTTCTTACATTAACCTGCATTATTCTCATTCTATTTCTCACACTACTGTAATGGAATTGTCATGAACAACTATTTTGAAAAGAGTATTCATGGAGTTTCTTGCCGGCTCTTCTCCATAGAACCTACCTTTTGGAACCATGCACCTAGTTTTGACGTTTTAAAAGTGCCTGTAATCTGGTCTATTTGAAATAAAAAACCTTGACTTTGACTATAATTAAAGGTACAAGTCCGAGACGGGCTGCAAACTGCAGACTGCAACCGCAGACCGCAAGTCGCCATCGGAATAGCACCTTTAAGGTGTGCACTTTAAAGGTGCTATTCCGACAGCGATTGCAAAACTGCAACCGCAGCCGCAGATCGCACCGCAAGCGATACTACTTTTGCAGTATGCGGTTTGCAGCCCGTCTCGGACTTGTATCTTTATGCACTCTTTGTATGGGACTGTATTCCTTAAATACCTTAGAAGTCTTGTTGCAGTGCGTCTATGTGCGAGTGTGTCAATTCAGACGATTGTAGGTAGTTGAAGTACTGCTTTAGCTTATATATACTGTGGTAGCACGCTCCTGAGTTGTTATTTATTTGACACCCGATATTCTGCCAAAAGTATCTCAAAGGCCGTAAAATTTTGCGCGCTGTATCTAAAGGTACACCTACGTACACCTACCGGCCGTAAGTTATATTACCTTTGTGAATTTACAAGCAAATTTCAACTTTTACGATGCCGTTGTTCATAATGTTTAATCAATAAATTAGGCGGGAGTTGAATTTTGCTGAATTTTAGGGACTCATTTTGCCGTCTATTAACAAGTATTACTCAATATTCCGTTCGTTTATTATTTATTATTATGAGCGTTTGATCTACAACTGTGTGTTTGTTGTATGGTGAAACACATATATCTGTAGGTCATAGAAGTACTTATGATTAGTTAGAGGTAACGTGCATTTTTCGGGATTGACTAGTTTCGGACCCAAACTTAGCCTTTTAGTTAGACTCGCGACCTCATCGTGTGTTCAGCTCATAATAAAGGGCTCTGTTTGGGTTTGAAACAAGTCGGGCAATCCCGAAAAATGCACGTGAGTAAACTGTTACTAATCATAAATATGAATGTGTCACACGAAAGTTATAAATTATAAATATTATAATACATAGAAGTACTTGTTCAGTAGATAGGGAAATGGAACCTACAGTCCACGGCCCACAAAGCACTCACTCAGCCACAACGTGACTGCGTCAACCGTGACGTCAATAAGAGGCCCTCGTCACCACTAACTCTTCTTGCCTCAGCATTGATAGTCTTGGAACGTATGAAGCTGTTCCGTGCGTATCTCCTTCATCACGGCTACTTCCTGTTTGTTGATAACGAGTAGTTTGAAGGTAATTGGGGGTCTCGTGGCGAATTAAAATAAGCGCGGACCATAGGATTTGCCAGGTTAAACTGTGCTTGCCTCGGTCAGTTCGTGGATGGGTGACCGTTCGTTAGGTACACACTGAGACCCCTCCGTGCCTCAGATAGCAAGTTAAATCGTTGGTTATACGAATACCTATGACAGTTGTTAAGGGAAGTCAGACGCCTAAAAATCTGACAACCGGTTTAACATTAGAATATCGGCATTGCCCAGTAACTGGGTTACGGAGGTCTGATGGTAGTCGTTCCGTGTAAAATACTAGTGTTCAGACATTTCAGACGCTTCTGGACCCTAACTTAGTAGTGAAAAAGCTAGGCAGAATAGTGCCTGTAGACAAATGGGGCCGTCCATTAATCACGTGAGGCTCGAAAGGGGGGGGAGGGGGTTTGGCAAAAATCACGAAATATCACAAGGCGGGAGTAGTACAATATCACGTGTATTTATTTTTTCGTCAAACGCGCGATTTCTAAACCCAAAAGCGAATTTTTTTATGCCAGTCAAAAACAACTTGCAACCTTTCTGTCTAGACATTTTTATCATGGTCCTTAATTTCAGAATAAAATTAGATTATACTTTATGCCTATATTTAAAGATAATATTCTAAAAATTTTAAGATTCTTTTTAGGTACTAAAAATACACGTGATTTTGGGTGGGGGAGGGGGGGTAGTCTTAAACCTCATCACGTATCACCAAGGGGGAGGGAGGGTATAAAAAATGCTAAAAAAACATCACGTGATTAATGGACGGCCCCAATGGTAATCAATGATCGCTAGAGAATAGAAAGATATACTGGATTGACATAAGCTTTCGACCGGTCAAGTGATCTGTTATGTCATTCCCATACATTTAATGGCCTTTCTATTCTCTAGCGAACATCGTTTGCCATTTGTCTACAGGCACTGTAGTTTTAGGTTATTAACGCATCTGTGGCAAAGTCCAATGGACTCACTTTGCATATGATCCAGTTTTTAAAGTAAGTAGGTTAACATACCAGTCCAGTATTTTTTTTATTAGTAACATGCAGAGTAGCTCTCTAGAAAACCAGGAGAATTTATGTAGGTATAAAGTAGCTGTCGCTCTCGCTTTTAGTGGTTTCGTTCTCCTGTAGGTATCCGCTTAAGGGTTGCCTTTCCACCACACAGAGATGTGCTATGCAGCTACTCGTATGCTGCGACAATGTAAAAGGTAAGCTACGAAACTATGTGACCATTTCCAATGATGCTAAGCTATGTAGCGGAGCGAGTAAGGTGTGCCATGAAAATGCGCCGCCGCCCGCAAAGTAGCTGTGCTAGGAACATGCGCAGCTCGAGCTATGCGACGTATCGACAGTAGGGAAGGCACGGGGAGCAGCGGCGCAGTGCTCTGCCCATAGTTACACCGCTGTCTAAAGTTATTTTATTTTATACTTTTTAGGGCCGATTTTTCAATCGTCAGATAAATTTTATCCAACGAATAAATATGAGGGTTTGATAGATTTTCTATACAAAAGCTGTCAAAACTTCAAACTTATTCCCCGGATAAAAGTTATCTGACGATTGAAAAATCAGCCCTTAGTGCCACAAATTACAATTACAATAGTGTACAAATTCTCGGACCAGCACTACAACTAGAACGTCGTCTATATACGATTTGTGTTTTTTTTTTGTTTTTGTTGATTTTTGCAAAAAGTGCTCAATCAATTTCGATAAAATTTATATGGGACCACCTCTGAAGTATGGTCTACCAAACAAAAAAAGAATCATAAAAATCCATTTATAATTGGCGGAGATATCGAGTAACAAACATACAAAAAAAAAAACATTCAGACGAATTGAGAACCTCCTCCTTTTTGAAGTCGGTTAAAAAACGTAGCTTAGTTGAATCAGTTTCCACCAGTGCTACGCTATGTGGACCAATGAATATGATTGGTGGATATCAAACGCATCCATAGCAACGTTGCATAGCACGTCTCTGGTGAAGAAGCAGCTAAAGACGCATTTCCAAATAATACTCTTAGATACCCCTTGTAAAAATGTCATGTTCATAAGCTGTTTAGCCTAGACATGCTGAATCGATGGATTCATTCAGTTTATCGTCGCCTTAGCAGCCTTAGAGTGAAAACCTCGGGAATGCATTTGGTCGTTGCACGGTTCCTGTGAGCTTTCACGCGGACGAAGTCGTGGGCAAAAGCTAGTCAATTATATTTATTACGAATTTTATATCCCCAATAAAGGCCTAATTTTAGTGCCTGCAAAATAATTTGGCATAGAGCGGCTCTCTTATAATCAGTGATCGGAAAAGGGTGAGCTAATTTACCTAAACTTCAAAGAACATAGACAAAAACTGGAGACTTCCTTACGACAGCATTTTTTTTTCGGGAGAATGTTCTCGGAGATTGTCTTTCATTTGTTTTCAAAAAATAAAAGACAATCTCCTTTTTTAAAAACAATGATAAACGTGTCATCTGGTTTTGTGACAATTTTGGGAAACAAAAATAGGAAACGAATTTAATTGTTTTCTGTACTATTAACATTAATATTAAATGTACCTACTTTAGTGATGTCCCGTAACGCGGAATAATTTTCACGAAAAAAAATGTTGTCGTAAGGAAGTCTCCAGTTTTTGTTTCTGTTCTTTGAAGTTTAGGTAAATTAGCTCACCTTTTTCCGATCACTGCTTTTAATAATAGTACCTACCTATCTAAGTATACGTCGCGATAAAATAAAAATGATCAAATTCCATTTCCGAGGTTTTCACTCTTCTTCTTAGCGTGTCGATAACAATCTACACCGTGTCGGCCCAGAACTCTGCAATGTTTTCACTCTAAGGCGACGTTATGTACTTTTACTTACTTTCATTAATTTATTGAGAACATAGCTAGAATAAAAATAAGTAGATTAAAAACATAACCCTGTCTTTGCTGTCGCGCAGTCGGGTAAAAACCAGAAAGATCTACAAAGAACTCGCCTCGATAATTGCCTTGTTGGTATAGTTGTCTCAAGCGCCACTGCTGAGCGTGAGGGGTCGATTCCCAGGTCGGGCAAAATCGTCCCAGGTCGGGCGGTTTTTGGCTTTTTCCGTGTGGAATTTCTCAGTAGCAGTCCAAAGTCTGGATAATTGCCCGATTGATGGCAATAGGCACATTTTTGACGACACGTTTGGTGCAGTGGCTAAGCGATTGGCTTCTGCGCTACGGGTCGTGAGTTCGATTCCCACACGGAACAAAAATTTGTATGGCCCACAGATAGTTTTGTTTCGGGTCTGGGCGTTTGTGTATGTGAGATTTGTGTCTGTAAACGTACCCACGATACAGAAGAAATCATAGTGCAGGGCAACGTTTTTTCAAAAAAGAAAAAAAGAATAGGCTCGCCCCCTATTACATGGTATTTAAACATAACGGGGAAATGAGAGTGTAAGTACTATACGCTTCTGTCCGACCTTTCAGGGATTATAGGCGTGATGTTATGTGATCTACAAAGAAATGCTTACACCCAAGTCATGTTGTATTTCTCCATTGCATTTGCAGAATTGATCCTCATGATTTAGCACCATCGAGCAGCACGTAGCTACAAGCTGTATCCAATTCCCACACTAATAAATAACAAAAGCACAAAACTCAGAAGATACTGCAGCACCATAGTTCTAACTTTTGAATCGGTTGAAGCAATAAGCGAAAATTTATGATACAATAAACGTGTCGGGAACCAAAACTACTCAGCTAAATAGGACTATAGCGCCACTCTGGTCACGTAGCCCGTGCGTAGCTCAGCGAATTGTTGTGGATCCTATGATAACATCACAAAAACGGTCGGGGTCGGGTTCGTTCGGGACGCGGGACGTCCGCGACGCCTCTTCACAATTTCATTTACACAAGTTATAAATCAGCCCCCCTACCCCTTTAGTGCGTATACACGAGAAAGCGTGTTGCCGGCGCCGATCTGCCAGCGCTTGTCGATGCTGGTCCGCGCAGTTAGTCGGCCCAGGTAGTCTCTATACTGTGTGGCGAACCAGCGCCGACAAGCTCCGAACTGCGCCGACAAGTTCCGACCTGCTCCGATCAGCTCTGGTAAGCCGTCATTTGTTGTTGTATTTGCGCGAATTTGTATTTGGAACAAGGCGTATTTTTAACCGACTTCAAAAAAAGGAGGAGGTTCTCAATTCGGTCGGTATTTTTTTTATTTATGTATGTACACCGATTACTCCGAGGTTTCTTGTCCGATTAGTGTGATTTTTTTTTGTTCGATGCAGTATACTTGCCATTTGGTCCCATAAAAATTTCATCCAATTTGGTTCAGTACTTTTTATTTTGTGAGCATTTTTTTGATTACTGCTATGTGGATGATGTAATTATTTTTATGTATGTTCGGGCATAACTCCGTCGTTTATAGACAGACGGATTTGCAAAATTCTTTATTTGTTTGGAAGAGTATTCTTCCGGAATGGTTCCATTTAAATTTGGTGAAGATCTGATGAAGACCCTCGGAGATTGACAATGGAACTCTTCAATGGATAACAGCCAATTACCCGAGATTGCTGTAATTGCATGTTTGTGTACTGTTAATGCCACTAAAAATCGAAAAATAAAATAACTTAAAAAAAAAAGTAAAAACCGACTTCAAAAAAATATAAAAAGAGTAAAATAATTACCATATTATAAAACGAAGTTTCAGAAGTCGGTGCCTTCAATTATGTTCAGTGTAAAATTGCTCCGACTTCTAAAACTGTTAGTTTTATAGTATGGTAATTATTTTACTCTTTTTAGATTTTTTTGAAGTCGGTTTTTACTTTTTTTTTGTTTAAAAATGCCAGCCCCTGCTTCTACCCGCTTCCTTTATGTAGCGGCTACCTGCACGGACCAGTACCGATAAGCGCTGGTAGGTCGGCGCAGGTTACCTGCTTCCTGTGTATACGCCCTTACACCTGCCCTCAACTGATACACGCACACGACTGCTGCTGTTTACCCCGCACCCGAAAGCTTCGAAGTTAATTATACCGAAGCCTTCGGGAATTAATTAAGTTACAGACTTATCTTGGCTGTTGGCCCATTGTTTCGACTCTACTTCCAATCTCATATTGGTACGCTGGCGAATCGCTGCCAAAGTTGTTTGTCTCGTTTGTAATTGATTTATGTTGCAAACGAATAACATGAGACGATTGTTGTGAGAACAATAAAACTATACTAGTTTACAGTGCATCCCCCGGCGCCGCGATCCCCGGGGCATAGAATGGCCGGGGGATTTAAACTTAATTGTGGCGGCGCCGCTCTGCCCACTTTTATTTTTTGCTTGAAAGGGAAAACGGGGAATGTGTCGAACTGTCGTCTCGTCAGCTTGTCACATTAATTAAACGCTGAAGAGGGCTTGCACACGAAACGTGTTAATGTCGCGTTTTCGATTTGCTTTTTAGAGTGCGCGCAAGATAAGTCTGCGCGCGGCCGAAATCGGAACTAATCATGGTCCACCAAAGTGTGTGCCATTTTATCAATTTTGATAGTAGAACTACCTGATTGTAGGAATATTTAAGGGGAAAATTATGTTAAGCGATAAAAAAGTTAAGCTTAAAAAGCGGTAATTTGAACGTTTGCGATCATGGAAACGTTTAGCACGCCCTCAGTCGCGCGCAGAGTTATCTTGCGCGCACTCTAACGCCTTAACGACCTATGTGCGCAGCGATACGCGTGCCGACGACTTTGAACTTAGTTGGAGTCAATTTATGCGCTGAGTTGCTGTTGAGGTAACCGTTCATCAGCATAATTAATAAACTTTCTGCAGTTTCTAGTTGACTCCGTCGCTTCAGTGGCGTGTCATGTCCCACGCGTATCAACGTGTCACACGCCTATCCGGTTTGTCTGAAGCCGCTCTAATATTGTCTCGGAGGAATAATAATTGCTTCGCTTAATTAACGTTACCGGCGGGGAGAGCTGTCTGTTCGGACACACCGTCTGCTTTTAGATTTCAGCACGTATTTCTCTTTACTCCGTTTGTAAATAATAATATTGCTAAGAAGTAACATACCTAGTACTAGTACCTATGTGCCAGACCCAGTTCTCGAGAATGGTCATGGCACATTGTACTGGGATCGATCTATCATCACCGACAGGACTATTGTTGCCAATAAGCCTGACATCGTGGTGATAGATCGATCAGAGCGTCTCACAATGATTGTTGATATCACGGTTCCGCATGACGAGAACCTTGTGAAAGCCGAGAAAGATAAAGAAATTAAATATCAAGACTTGGCACACGAGGTTGTCGCCATGTGGGATGTTGATTCAGCAGCTATTGTGCCGATAGTCGTAACGGCCAATGGTTTAATAGGCAAGAGCCTCGACCAACATCTAAAGAGGCTCTCGTTGGGCAGCTGGATCAAGGGCCTGATACAGAAAGCGGTACTTCTGGACACGGCGCGTATTGTTAGGACTCTCTCTGAGGCCCTGACCACCGGTAGCTTGGACCCTGTTCCCGATGCCGGTGGGCTACAATTTTTTATATTTTTAAATGTTTTGTATTTTTTTATATATCATCATCTGCCTAGCCTTTTCCCAACTATGTTGGGGTCGGCTTCCAGTCGAACCGGATGCAGCTGAATATCAGTATTTTACATGGAGCGATTGCCTATCAGACCTCCACAACCCAGTAACTGGGTAATACGATACTCTTGGTAAGACTGGTTGTCAGCCTTTCTGGCTTCTGACCAACAGTAACGACTGTCAAAGATCTACAAATGACAGCCGGGACCAACGGCTTTACGTGCTTTCCGAGGCACGGAGGAAACTCGCTATGGTAAATGGTCACCCATCCACAGACCAACCTCGGCAAGCGTAGCTTAACCCGGAAGATCGGTCTATGCGGCTGTAATTATTTAACCACGAGCTAGTCCTATTTTTTTACATATAAATATTTAAAAATGTAATATATATGTTTATGAAATGAATAAAGGAAATAATAATATTGCTAAAAACAGTATCCTGTATTTACGGATTTACTTACAAAGTTTTCGAATTCGTTTTCTTTCATAACAGCTTGTAAAGGTCCAATGCTCAACCTGAACCTCTGTCTTAACAGATAGGCCCCACGGCGAAAATCGACCGTCTAAATGACAATTCGATTTGGCCGCAAGTGATTAAAATCGCAAGCCCCAAAGTTGGGTGCCATCCGACTTTTGCCGTGCGGCGACAAGCCGCATGCTGGGGGTGACTAAAATCGACCGTGTAAATGGTCAGTTGCAGGCGATCGCGCGTGTAAATCCCCCATAAGCTAAAAGATCCATAAAATTTGATCTTCGACAAAAGACAGACAGATATACAACCGGTTTCTGATTTGAGAATTCGGGATAAGCAAATACTTATTATGTACTATTTGAGTACAAAGTTGTCAAAAAATACTTTAAAATCCGTCATTTTTTGACAACTCCATACTCGAATGTTACTTAAGTATTTGCTTATCCCGACTTCTCAAATCAGAAACCGGAGGTTAGGCTTCAAACTTATAAAACTTCCCTCTTTTTGCGTCGGGGTTAAACATACACTTCAAGCTTATAACGCCCCTCTTTTTGCGTCGGGGGTTAAAAATAAGAATTTGTTAATATTTTTTTTGTCTTCTCTGTAGAGCAATACAATACAATACTCTTTATTGTACACAAAACAAACAAGAAACATTATTATAAAAATAGAGATGTACAATGGGTGGTCTTATCGCTGTGCAATGGGCGGTCTTATCGCCTAAACATATAAGCAATATATCGTACCTAAATTATTACCTTTAGAAAAACAAGCTTAACAAAAGAATTGTAGGGAAAAAAAATCTCTTCAAAATTAATCTGAACTATTTTTGGCGTAAAACCAAACAGATTAGGAGTTACGAAAAAAAAACCGGCCAAGTGCGAGTCGGACTCGCGCACGAAGGGTTCCGTACCATTATCTATAAAAACGGCAAAAAAATCACGTTTGTTGTATGGAAGCCCCCTTAAATATTTATTTTATTCTGTTTTCTTTTTGTATTTGTTGTTGTAGCGGCAACAGAAATACATCATCTGTGAAAATTTCAACTATCTAACTATCACGGTTCATGAGATACAGCCTGGTGACAGACGGACGGACGGACGGACAGCGGAGTCTTAGTAATAGGGTTCCATTTTACCCTTTGGGCACCTGAAAAAGGCTCTTTTAATCCAAGATTGCGGAGTGCACGGAGGTCACCCGATGTAGAAAATTTTAAATTTTCATTAGGACACCTCAACATAACATAACACATAACCAAAATTCAGAACTACCCGACCTTTTGCAAGGTAAAACAACCTGGCGACTGGGCTAATTTATAATTCAAGACATGGTTTCGGAGGCAGCGTTGGTGGAGTTATCGGATTCCTGTAGTGTTTCTGGTAAATTTTATCCCAGAAGCGAGTGCGTTCTTCCAAGAGCACGCCTCGTAGTTCCATCTTCTCTCCCAGCGACATGCTGGCAGCGATGACCCTTCAGGCACAGGCTTCCTAAAATGGAAAGATTACCATAACTTTTTTTATATAATCTAATAATTCTTATTATGGATGTAGACGGTTGTACTCACGTATGTAAATGGCGATTAAATATTCAATTCGGAACAGTCAAAATGAGGTACGAATGCACTGGAACTTATTAGAGATCGAAAATGCATCAGAGTCTGACGCGATAGTATCAACAAAAGATCCTGTTATCGCTAGCGGGTAACACTGGGCAATGTTGACAAAGGAAGGTAGTCGTCGATATGGATCAACGCACCTGATGTTATAAAGGCGGTGGTCATTCGATGAAGCGAAGTATTTTGTGTTCATCAGCTGAAGAAGTCTACTACTAAAACTCTTAAAGCACTACTAAAGTTTATTTAATAATAAAATTCAACCGTGATTCGAAAGACACGTGGCGCCATCTATGAACGTTATTGTTGTTTTCCTCGGGAACAGTACTTTTTTTGGGATGAAAGGTACCCTATGTCCGTTTCTGTACACCTGACAACGTATATGCAAAATTTCAGGATGATCGGTTCAGTGGTTTAGGCGTGAAAAGGTAACAAACAAACATACTTTCGCATTTATTTATAATATTAGTTAGGAAAGTTAGGAATTAGGATGACTGCGTAAAGACCTATAAGAAACTCGGTCGTGATTAACTAAGGTATTTTTGAACAGAAAACCAATGTAGGTACTTTGTCCGACCTGCAGCCTAATTGCGCAAAACACTTGTAATTGCTATGACTTTGATTTTGACAGGTCAACAATTCCCATAGTAACGTATGTATTAACAATCTGACTTCTCCACAACTATGTACCTTAGAATACAGAAAGAACATGTACCACGCAATGCATATTGCAATATTGAATTTAGGAATGTGCCTAAGGCGCTTCCCCTACCGAAAGTGGCGCCACTTCAGAAAAAAAACATTATTTCTGTCAACACACAACCTATTGAAATTTCGTACGTACAACATTTTATCTAGTCAAGTGTTGTAGAAATTTTCGAACACCAAATATCAACACTAGAGCTTCTGGATTCGAAGTTTTAGCGATATGTACCAAAAACGGCCATTTTAGCATTATTACTAAAACTTCTAACCTAGGACGTCATGTGTTGTTTTTTGGTGTTCGAAAACTACAACACTTGACTAAAATGTTGTATGTACGAAATTTCAATATGTTGTAATGCTGCAATAATGTTTTTTTCTGAAGCACTTTCGGTGGGGGAAACGTCATAATATGATTCAATCGTGATTCGAAAGACACCTTGCGCCATCTATGAACGTTATTGTTGTTTTCTTCGGGAACAGTAATTTTTTTCGGGATGAAACGTACCTTATGTCCGTTTCTGTACACATGACAACGTATGCAAAATTTCAGGATGATCGGTTCAGTGGTTTAGGCGTGAAAAGGTAAGAAACAAACAAACTTACTTTCGCTTTTATAATACTAGTTAGGAAGTTGGGATCTGAATTCTCTACCACGCCATAAATATTGTTTATGACACATCCAACTGTCATGGTTGATGTTGGTTACGTTACGTAATTGCCCTGATGTTCTGTTAATGGCTGTAAAAACAGACGAATGTGCAATTTACATTTTCATCATTTAATTCCATGTATTTGTATTTTTAGCATACCTAGTAAGTTATACCCGATTTTCATCTAGATTCTCTAGTAAGTCAGATTTCAGATAGCGGAATTTAGAAACGTTCTAAAAAAAAGGGCCTATTGTACTTATTAACACTGAATGCAGTGCTCGTAGCCAAGTTCTGGGCTGACACAATTTAGAGCTCTTACACACCACGTTTTTTTCAGGCGCCGTCGACGCGCGTTTCGCTATCGCGCGTTGTCGGCGCTGCTAAACTTGAAATAGGCAGATTACTTGCGATTGCATCGTTGCAAACTCTCGAGAAATGCGCTACAGACGCGCGTGAGCAACTCTCCTTGGATTAAAACGCGCTGTACGTGTGTGTTTGCAGCTAAAGAGACGCGCTGTGGCAGCGCGTTTGTATCAATGTATGTATGTGTCGACAGCTCGCGAAAAAGTCGTCGTCTGCATACTACAATTTTATGAACGTGTGAATAGGTAAATTGGTTGGGATAACATCGCGTTTGCAGCGCGTTATAGTGGCGTGCGACGCGCGTCGATAGCGCCTGAAAAAAACGTGGTGTGTAAGAGCCCTTAGATTGCCATTGTTAAGCTAAGAAGAAGAATAATAATTATTCTACGTTCTAGCTCTCGCAGACAGACAGATGTCAAGGGTTATGTTATTATTATAAAAAAAAAGAAAACTATGATTGTAACTTTCTGGAATATGATTTATAATTCAAGGCGTGGTTTCGGGGGCGGCGTTGGTGGAGGTACGGCATCCCGGTAGTATTTCTGGTAGATGTCATCCCAGAAGCGAGTGCGTTCTTCCAAGAGCACGCCTCGTAGTTCCACCTTCTGTCCCAGCGACATGTGTGGTGACCTGTCCGCGCCTGTTGCCGGCCATACAGGCAGTGACGACCCTTCAGGTACAGGCTTCCTGTGATAGATAACATTCATATTTAATTAAAATAAACTAAGAAATTTTATATATCGGGTGTAAAATGACCCTTAACGATAACGAAAACCACGTATTCTACCCATCATTGGGATAATTTTTTACTACTAGACCATACCTGGGAAATCATTGGTTTTGGAGATATTGAAGGTGAAAAACGAATTTCAAGTCATAATACTAAACTTTCTTCCAAACAAACATTTTAGTTTGATGTACAGAGTGCGTAGATTACGGCTATCTGATGGGTCTTTTTACACCCTGTATATCACCCTGTATATATGTATATCTCTTGTCTCGGTCTCGGCACAACCTTTAAGCCCTTTAATCGTAATAAAATGATTAACCAGATGGCAATGTTGGTAGCAGGGCCAACTCTGCGCGCTGCGCCGGACGAAACTACTAATATGTATATAGATATTTTCAGACGTAGAGGCTTTTTTATTGCATAACTACACTATCGTCAAGCTTATTAGTCACGCAGAGATGTGAACAGAATGCTCAACAACAATTCGATGATAATGGTGCCGCAGTACACATTCATCAACCTGGAACTCAGCAACCGCTAAGGCTGAGGCGGTTCTACTCTAAGTAATTGTTATACTATTCTATTAAATACTAGCTTCTGCCCGCAGCTTGACTTGTGTGAAATTTTGAACCCGTTAGTGACGATTTTCCAAACAAACTTTCTTCCCCTATTTAACTCCCTTAGGAGTTGAATTTCGAAAAATCCTTCCTTAATCTTTATCTACATTATAAAGGGAACCTTTGTGCAAAATTTCAGCTTTCTAGGTCCAAGGATTTGGGCTGGGCGTTGATGAGTCAGTCAATCAGTCAGTCAGGACTTTTCTTTTTATTTAAATATGTTTAAGACGTTAACGCCTGCGCCAAATGCTTACCCAGTTTTAATAAAATTGTGCCAAATTTCGCGGATTATCCTCTTCATATTCTGATACTCTGTAGACGCGTGACTCTCATCAAAGTCTATCAAATTAATGCCATCTGCCATAGCCCTTGTTTGAGCGCAGTGGTCAGCACCTCGTATGTTGGTGTGTGGCACCACGGGAACATCCTCATCCACAAAGGAATACTCATACAAATATACTTGATTGTGTCCAGCCTCCGCGTGCAACTTCACAGCCCAAAGCATAGGGTATGTAAATATGATATCCGAAAAGTAATTGACGTATCCCAAAATGTTGTCATAGCCAACTGGCTTGTCCCCAAAATAAAATGTCTTAATCTTATTAGCTACTTCTTTTCTTTCCTCTTCAGATTCAAACTTTAAGTCAGCTGGCAAAAAATCGGAAAACTTTTCATTCATCTTACGTTTCCACGATTGAAAGTCACCCATAATACCCTTAATATGCATTATTCCTTCCATGTTAGCAAAACCATATAACAATGGTAATTTTTTGTAGTTGCCTTTCTTAAGTATACTCAGAGGAGATTCTGTCAGGAATGCTCCGTCTCCTGTATCACGTTCGATACACGGTGCAAAAACATAAGTTGAATCAGTTCTATTTAAATTTTGAACTGATGTCAACAGTTCTATTGATGCTGTCTTGTAGAACTCTTCTAACGCATAAATATCGTCCACGCCTGTGAATTTCAGGTTTTTGGCATGAATTTTGGCATTCTCTACAGGATCCCTCTGTATTGTAAATGCGGCGAGGTTTCCAATACTTTCCGGTATAACCCTGTGAAACAATCCTTCGGCTGATTTAGAGAGCATTAAGAGGTCCACTGCTGAGGAACCTGCACTGGCACCTGCAATCGTAACATCTTCCGGGTTACCGCCGAAGCTGGCGATGTTCTTTTGCACCCAGCGCAGCAGCGCCACCTGATCCTTCATGCCAGCGTTGCCTGGTGCGTCTTCGGTGCCCAGACAAAGGAAACCGTGAGCACCAAGACGGTAGTTAAACGTGACAACGATTAAATCTTTGTTCTTCATTAATTTTGTCATTTGCAACGCGTCACCATAACCCAGTACGTAGGCTCCTCCGTGGACATAAACGAGGACAGAAAGGTTTTTCTCGTTCGTGTCAGGCACAAATACACACATCAAAAGTGTCTAGGGATCAAGCATTTTTATGCGGATTTCTTGAGATTGAGATGTGGCTTTGTAATAAATTTATGATTTTATAAATTTATATGGATCCTTTTTGGTGCATTTCATAATTTGAATCAGGAACTGTGAATCAAATTCGAGTAAAAGATGAAAATCAGCTGTCAATATTTTCCCTATAAAAACATACAACGCATTGAAGACATTATTAGTGCTACTGTTTCCCTACTACTGATTAAAACCAACGTTATTATGGAGCGGCGACGTCATTTAAGCAGGGAAGAAATGCTCAGAGCCGTGGGAATGATAGAAGCTGGTTCCCGGCAACGTACTGTGGCTTTAGCTCTGAATACAAGTCAGAGTGTTATCAGTCGACTTTGGACACGTTACCGAAGCACTGGTACCGTGGCTGAGCGCCATGGAGGACGGTATCGCTGCACCACACGGAGACAAGACCGATACATTCAAATCTTAACTCGAAGAGCTCCAACAATAACCGCCATGATGTTAGCCGTGAGGCTTCATCACTCTTCAGGGAACTTAATTAGCGACCAAACAGTCAGAAACCGCTTGCATGAAGTGAACCTTCATTCCCGAAGACCGCTACGGGTACCACCTATAGCAATGCACAATCGTAGGATTCGATATCAATGGGCTCTTGGACACAGAAATTGGGCAGAAGAACAATGGCGTTTCGTGTGCTTTTCTGATGAGTCTCGTTTTGGTATGAGACCGGATACAAGACGTATACGACACTGGAGAACCCCTGGACGCCAACAGCGATTAAAATCCTGCCAGGAAGTCCATCCTTATAGTGGTGGAACCATCATGGTATGGGCGGGTATTTGGATCGGCGGAAGAACTGAGTTGATTTGGATCAGAGGCAACCTCAACGCTCAAATTTATGCTGAGACGATTGTATCAGACGTCATCGTTCCTCTACAAGCGCAAATCGGTCCCTTATTTCAGTTAATGCATGATAATGCACGACCGCACACCGCAAGAGTTGTAAGACAGACTCTCGCCGCAGCTAACATCAATGTCCTGCCCTGGCCTGCTCAGTCGCCAGACTTGAACCCGATTGAGCATGCATGGGATATGCTACAGAGAAGAGCTCTGCCGAATATGGAGGGTATCCAGTCGCAAGAAGACCTTTTTTTGTTGTTGCAACGAACATGGGCGGCCATTCCACAGCGTGATTTGGATGAACTCATTTTGAGTATGCCAAACCGATGTTCTTGTGTTGTTAGTGTTCGCGGTAGAAACACGGATTATTAATTGTTTAAGTTACCCAATAAAATTTTAAAGAAAACTGTTATTTCAGTCTTTTTTTCGAACTTTTGTGTTAGTGGTTCAAATGTCAAAAATCCCTTTATTAGGAAAATGGCAAATTTCTTTATTAATGCAAAGGTGACTTGGTTTATCGTTACTGTGACAAACGAAAACACTTTATTTGATGAATCCTTAAAGAAAATTTTAATTAATATCAATCAGGAGAAAAGTTATTGCAAAAATATATGTTGATCCCTAGACACTTTTGATGTGTGTATATTAGCGATTAGACAATCTTCTTGTCGCACTAAATCACTGGGAAATATTCCAACTGGAAGCTCACCCTGTGGACATATGACACGCTTGTTGATAGCATCATATGGTTCCAACCATACTGGCGGAGGAAGAGGTGCCTGGAATAAAAAAACACTGTTAGGATTATTATGAGAGGATTATTATTATAGAGACAGTGGGTTAGTTATGGCCTGATTGTTATGTGTATGTTAGTATTCATATACCTATCAGTTGTTAACAATTTCTTTCCGGGAACCATAACAAATAGTTGTATATCGCTGCCGTAATCGAATATTATCATTATGGTAACATCAATACAGGAGAAATAAAAAACGTGTTTTTAGGTGTATTTTAACAACCGGAAAACGTAGGAGGATAATTCTTATACCAAACGAAAGGTATTTTTATTACCATGTATTCTGTATTAATGAATTTAAACTATTTATTGCGAAAATAGAGTTATTAATGAACATAGCTAGCCATACACGCACGGATATGCCTGCCGGATCTATCCAACAGATATGCCTGGCGGGCAGATCCGTGCGTGTATGGTGAGAACAGACACGGATATGCCCCGGATCTGCCCGCCAGGCACGTTTGCTGGGCAGATCCGGCGGGCATATCTGTGCGTGTATGGCTAGCTATAAGTGTGGCTACTGTCTACAAGGCAGCGTTGCGATATTATTCTTGTAAAATCTAAGTAGCAGTGTGTACATTAATAGCGTATCTCTATTTTATTCGTAAGACAAAACCGTAATGTGCTGTAGCTAGGTCACATTCAGGGAAACAATGCATATATAATTCGGTAATTACTCGAGCAAAATCGTAATCGCAACACGGTAAGAGTTGATCATTGTAAAATCTGCAATTGCCTGTAACTCTTTTTCGAGTCTTAAAGTGTATTTTTATTATAATGGAATAATAATGTTATGTTCATTACGATTTTGCTAATTTCGTAAATAAATACAGAAAAAATCCAAAATAAAATCACAAGATGTAATTGGTGTTCTAAATAACGAAAATGCTATATAACGCAAAATATCGTAATAGTGCATTACGATACTATCCGATGGGGCAGCGATATTTTAATACGTAATTTGAATGAGTAGGTACCTTAAATTTGTTTACGCCCATAGGCATTGTAGCGTAGGGTATGTTGTAGAAGACGTACACTTCCCCGTCGGAGTGCTTGCGCCCGCGCACAGGTCCCTGCGCAGTTTTTACTTCCAGCCATTCCTCGTTAGCCAAAACAGCTGTCACGCATAAAAGTACTACACTCGTCCACCACTCCATCGCTACGTTCTTGGACTGATTCACAAACGAATTATAAGCACGATTACCTGATGGATCATTAAAATTTATCTTGCCAACCGGATGTTTATATATGTTACGGCTAAAAGCCGAATGGCGGTTACACCTAGGTTTAACCGGATACAACTAGGTGCAACCAGTAGCAGTTGGTTAGAACTAGGTGTAGCTTAAGTCGACGGAGCCCCGCTGCGCGGGGCTCCTATTTCTGTCTGCAGAGTTTAAAGTAACCTAACACGAAGGGAATGACGGGGGCTTCGTTCGCTCGCTTCGCTCGCTCACTCTAGCCCCCGTCATCCCCTTCGAACCTAACCTATCCGTGTCGGGATTCCTCTTAATCACCGGTGTGCGGCTGCACCTAGTTCTATCCGCTATGATGAAGGCTTAACCTAGTTCTAACCGAGGATAAATAGGATACATCTAAGTTTAACCGCATGTGGCCGGCTGTACCTAGTTGTACCCGGCTAAAACTAGGTGTAGCCGCACTTCGGCTATTAGCCGTAACATATATAATATTTATTATCTCAGCAATTAAATATATCTCTATCAGAAGGTATTTAAAAAAAAATGTTAATCTTCACGATTATGCCTTTTGAATAACAACAACAACAGTTTTTTACTATATCGTAATGAAACACTCGAGTTTTCAAAGATTAGTTCGACGTCATAGCAATAGTCTAGACGACTAATTGTAAACAAACACAAATGACTAGCTACATAATTCGAAATGATCCCTGGCAACTGGCGACAATACAGATTGGTTTTTTAAACGTATATCGATTCTTTCAAATCAAATTATACCTAATAATAAAAATCCAATCAAATCAAATCATCATCAAACCGCAGGGCAGCTTGTGACGAGCTGTTGGTGAGTGGCGACACTGCGTACCTTATTGCCTTAGAGAGTCGGGGCCTCGTCTCCAGTTTGCCTTTATTGGCTGGCTGGAGTGGAACCCCAAGAGTGCCCGCAGGACTCTCAAATCTGGCTTGCCTTTATCGGCCGGCCAGAGGGGAGCCGCCAGAGCTATATGCTCGGGGGTGGAAGTGTCTAATGGCGTAATAGCGGGGAAACCCACTCCGGGTCTTTTAGACCCATGACGGCGAAACCGGGGCCGCACCTCTCTACACCTCTAGTCGCTCACACGTTTGTTGCCTCCTTCACCTATGTGCTGGCGGTTTTTCAGGGGGCCCAGCTAGTGAGCTGGCTAGTCACCGTCTACCAATACAATTCAATTTAAATTTTAAAGGCAGACGTCGTTTTCTTCCGGCAATAGAAGTTAAACAGTCCATTTAACACCCCTTCCCATAGACCAGATATTTTTTACCATGTTTTACAATAGTCTTGCACTCACCTGGGACTGTCCATGACTGTACTCCAATAGTGCAGCCGTGGATACACCTCGGTTGGCGCCCCATCCCATTTTAGATTAAAGTTCTCAAAGGGGTCTCTGCGCTTTGGACCTGTGTCCCCCGTATGCCTTCCAAAGGACCGGACATCTTCCGCACGGAAGATGAGCCGTGAATAAAAAGAGATACAAAACATCATCATATCATATTCAGCTTCCACAATCCCATTGCATAAGCTTCTTCTTTTGCATCCCACCCACACCAGTATCGTGCCAGTCGTATCGGGTTTGAGATGTTTTTATTTCCCATAAGTAATTTTTATTCACTTACATGATAAACAGGTATTTAACTAGTTTGAAAACATTATTGATTAACGTACAGTTTTGGAAAAAAAATACAGTACACAAAAATATTCTATAAGTGTAGGGTCGTCACTAATAATAATTTAACGAAGCTAAAATGTAAACATACACGGAGCGCGCGCAACTAGAAGTGTTATGTAATGTACTCAGGTGCGCTCGCTTTAGTAAAGATATGTAATTTTAAGGATTTCTTAAATATTGACATAGATTTAGCATTTTTAATGTTATTTGCAGTTTATTATACAACTAGAAGTCGCCAGCAGCTTCGCCCGCGTGGATGTCGTTTATCGCGTATTCCTCGTTTTTCTCTACTATATTATGCATGTATTATACATATAAACCTTCCTCTTGAATCACTCTATCTATTAAAAAAAACCGCATCAGAATCCGTTGCGTAGTTTTAAAGATCTAAGCATACATAGGGACAGACAGACAGCGGGAAGCGACTTTGTTTTATACTATGTAGTGATGCAGCACCTTCGTATAGACAGCTCAAGCTATCCGAAATTGTCAAATGTTCCCAGTCAACCTTGAACCTAATGCTTTCGCGATAAAGACTAAAATCTGTTAAAGAATTTTGACAGATTGTAGAAAGTTGATGTGCTGTTCATCCCTTTTTTTCACACATGTGAAAAAGTTAAAACATCTTCCAAAACTGTATAAATTCAGCGTTAGTGTCATTGGCTCTTCTCCATGGGACCAACTTTTTGGAACCGTGCAACTTAATTGACGACATTTCTTAAGTGCTTGTGCTCAACCGTGCCTATCCCTATTAATAATATTACATGCGGAAGTAACTCTGTCTATCTGTTATGCTTTCACGCCTAAACCGCTGAACCGATTTTGATGAAACTTGGTACAGAGATAGTTTGAAACCCGAAGAAGTACTATCGGCTTCATTAATGCAGTCTCATTAACTTGATCGGTTTTATACGCTTACACGTTGCACACACACATACGCAAATGTTTGAACTGATAATGTTTCCCTATTTGGATGAGGATTACATGTAACTTGCTAGCGTACTGGCTTGTACGTCTCGGTCGTCTCGTATTAATGGGCGATGAACTAGATTGACCGCAGGTTCGATCCTGGTCCGAACAGCGCCGTGTGGAAATAATATTATGAGATATCCTACCCTTAATCCTCTTTCTCAGGCCCTGACCACCGGTAGCTTGAACCTTGTTCCCGATGCCGGTGGGCTACTAAATATTTTTAAACGTTTTTTATATACAAATATTTAAATTTGTAATTTATATGTGTTTATTAGATGAATAAAGGAAACAATAATAGTAATTTTATTTTTCCAAAAAGTACACAAAGTTACAGGAAACAAACATTTACAATTTATTTTGAGGTGAATGTACAGATAGAAGCATACAAAATGAGACAACGACTCCCAAACTGAGACATGCTCGTATCTTGGGTAGTCAGTGGTTGACCGTTTTAGATGTCATACATACCAGGTGTAAGGGACGGTGTACCGAAAACTGAAACAGTGAATTCAGCCCATTATTCTGAATTGAAAATAAGTGGAAATTTAGCTCGGAAATTTTCCAACTTTTCCGATTTTTCTTTTCACAAATTTTATATTTCTCTGCTGTAAAATAAGCAATTCTATTAGGACACACAGCATGTTGCAAAAATAAAATGTATTTTTTTATAAATCAGAAAATTCGAAAGTTTTCGTTGATATTTTCCACGGATTTTCAATTCAAAATAATGTACTAAATTCACTGAGTAAATTGTTGGTAACCTGTTTCTTTACCTGCCAAAACATTTATTGAAATACATTTTATTGTAATGGGTAAATTAGCAATTTCCAAGAAATTCGGAAAATTCCGAGAGAAAAAACCACTTATTTTTGGTTCAGAATAATGGGCTTAATTCACTGTTTCAGTTTTCGGTACACCGTCCCTTACACCCAGTATATCACCGTCAACGGATAACTCAACAACACCGTAGTTGTTGAGTTATCCGATAAGTACGGCCAAAGATACGAAACGGCAACGTCGCGGCTGCTTTCAGCCAATCCGATCGTTTGCTGTGCTTTGATTGGCTCATTTAAAACAGATCAACATTTTCTGTAACTATCGCAAGGTGGATTTGTATATCGGATCAACTTCGACGAACGCTAGTCAGCAGTCCCGTGAGTGTAGATGTTGATCCGGTCGGAGCCACATTAGTTACCAGAGATGCGTATTGGTTCAACAAAAGGCGCCAGATCAACATGCATTTTCGGATCAACAAAGTGCTCGCGTGAAGTTGCGTCAGATCAACATTTACCGTAAAGGGATATATATATATATATACAGGGTGTAAAAAGACCCATCATATAGCCGAAATCTACGCACTCTGTACATCAAACTAAACTACATTGACCAAAAATAATTGCTGGGAAACGACTTTTATTTTTTGGCATAAAAGAAACGCTTTTTTTTGTAGCGCGCAATGTTTGGTTATGGCGCTGCCGCGCGTTTGCATGCGTGCAGCGGCCACACAGCTGAGCCAAGGCAGTCGTGTGCGTTTGATATTCGTTGCGTTTTGTAACTTCAAATGCATAATTTGGGAGGAAAAATTGAAAATCTTGAGATGGTTGTTTGGAAGAAAGTTTAGTATTATCACTTAGAATACGTTTTTGGAAAAAACTAAAAAAAATGTATACTCGGACCTTCAATATCTCCAAAACCAATGGTTTCAAAATTATCCCAATGATGGGTAGAATATGACATGTGGTTTTCGTTCTCGTTAAGGGTCTTTTTACACCCGATATATTTACAGGATGTTAACGAATTCGTGTAATTCCATACAACCACTTGATCTACTACTGGTGTAGATTGGCCCCGCACGGGAATTAGACTGATTAAAAAAAAAACTTTTTTTTTCGTGCGGTAATCGTAAGTGATCGTATCTAAACCACCCAATAAGGATTCAGTAAAAAAAGAAGTTTTTTTTTTAGCAAAAAAGTAATTTCATGCGCTAGAACATTTCGATGCCACGCTTAAATTAACGAAAGCACTGCGACGCGGCTGGCGGGCAAGACTAACGCGATATTGCTCTTTGCAGTAAGTTAACTCGGGGCTCTAAAATAACTCAGAACTAGAAAACTAAGATTTTATTTTCAAAAAAATTTTCAGTTGATTTTTAAAAATTCCCTTTTAGAGTTAATCTGTGTCACCAGTAGATCACACGGTTTGAAGGTATTACACGAATTCGTTAACACCCTGTATATATAAATATACGATAGGTATACATATGCTTTCATTTTTGCACCTTTGAAGCAAAGTGAATCAATTTGGTTGAACCGTGTAATATCGCCACAGTGGCCAAGCTGTAGATTTTTTGATCTTGTGACTGAAGAATATTGAATAGTATTTATTATTCTCTGGTACTCGTAGTAGCGAAAGTACATTACGCGTAAATTAACTTTGCCGCTCTGAAACCAGGCTTTCAGCGTTCTGTATGTACATCGACGTCATCCTAGATCCTTTCCCAGTATTCTAAGGTCAGTTTGCAGTTTTATCAAATGTTGCTCGGTTCTTTTTAATTATTTATTTTAACCTTTTATTTCATTTATAATAAATACACACATACTAATGTCTATAACATAAAAATATACAAATAAGGTACAATGTATCCTAGTGTAATTACAGATTTCAATAAAGATTCCATTCATTCGACTATGTGTTTTTTTAGAAAGACTTTTTTTTGGATTTTGGAAGTCAGACTTGCGACTGGTTCTACCGATATCCTAAAATTAGACCCACTGGTGTCGATTCTCTTGTTCACCAACTAAACTAAAATTAGAGAATTGCTATCTTTTACTAACAGATAGCGCGAGAAAAGGACGGTGATAGACAACAACTAAGTTAGAGATGTCAAATTAGTTTACGCCTTGAACTTCACCGTGTTTTTAGTCGACACGTTTTAAATGTCGTCTAAATTCGTATGGAACTTTTAGTTCAATTAAATTTGACAGCTCTTATTTACTTATGTCTCTTTCTTATTTTATTAGAGTGAAAAAGATGGCAATTGCCTAAATTAAGTTTAGTTTGTCCATAACAGAATCGGCACCACTGTCAGACATATCAGGAGACGTGCTAGGTACAATTCAAAATCCATGAAAATATTTGTAATTTTTTTTAATTACCATCCAAGTAATTAACTGAAGGCTTGGTAACTCTCTCAGTAAAATCCGTTAGTATTCTTACATCAACAATAAGTCCCACAAAAGGTAAAATATTGAAAACGAAATTATACAAGATGGTTATTGAGATAGGATCTCCCACTTCTTATTTTTTCTTCCAGAATAAGAAAAAGAAAGCATTGACTCTGTTTATAATTCAAGGCGTGGTTTCGGCGGCGGCGTTGCTGGAGGTACGGCATCCCGATAGTATCTCTGGTAGAGGTCATCCCAGAAGCGAGTGCGTTCTTCCAAAAGCACGCCTCGTAGTTCCACCTTCTCTCCCAGTGACATGTATGGTGACCTATCCGCGCCTGCTGCCGGCCATGCTGGCAGCGACGACCCTTCAGGCACAGGCTTCCTGAAATGAACATCATTAAGCCATTAAACCATGGAAGCTAGTGCCAAATGTAAGTTTATTTGTTTTATTTTTTATTTTATTACGGAGGTTTGAGCAAAAAAATCCGCTGACAATTTCATAACAGTGTTAATGGGGCACCATTACATGCGACCCATACCATATAACGGTATGCCATTAAGCTTTCATCAACCTGAGAATCAAACCCAGTACATGCATGAACTAGGGCAGGTTCAATCAACACTATTAAAATACTTATCAAATAGGTAGTTAAACTTCGGATGATATGTGCCGAATGCTTACCCAGTTTTAATAAAGTTGTGCCAGATTTCACGCATAATTTTCTTCATATTCTTATACTCTGCAGACGCGCGACTTTCATCCTTCTCCATATAGTTCAGAACATCATACACAGCTGCTGATTGAGCGCAGTGGTCAGCACCTCGTATATTGGTGTGTGGTACCAGGGGAACGTCCTCATCCACAAAGGAATATTCATACAAATATACTTGATTGTGGCCAGCCTCCGCGTGCAATTTTACAGCCCGAAGCATAGGATAAGTAAATATGACGTCCGAGAAGTAATCGACGTATCCCAAAATGTTATCATCACCAACTGGCTTGTCGCCAAAATAAAATGTCTTAACCTTATTAGCTAC
Source organism: Amphipyra tragopoginis (assembly GCA_905220435.1). Classification (NCBI taxonomy): domain Eukaryota; kingdom Metazoa; phylum Arthropoda; class Insecta; order Lepidoptera; family Noctuidae; genus Amphipyra; species Amphipyra tragopoginis. The sequence continues at coordinate 13,187,170 of HG991993.1, forward strand.
TTGTTCTCTTTCCTCTTCAGATTCAAATTTTAAGTCAGCTGGCAAAAAATCGGAAAACTTTTCATTCATCTTATTTTTCCAAATTTCAAAGAAACCGAAATTGACACGTAATAGTCCTTCCATGTTAGCAAAACCATACAACAATGGTAATTTTTTGTAGTTGCCTTTCTTAAGTATACTCAGAGGAGATTCTGTCAGAAATGCTCCGTCTCCTGTGTCACGTTCGAGACACGGTGAAAAACCGAAAGTAGCATCAGTTCTATCGAAAAAATGATCTGAAGTCAACAGTTCTATTGATGTTGTCTTGTAGAACTCTTCTAATGCATAAATATCGTCAACGTTTGTGAAGTTCAATTTTTTGGCATGAATTTTGGCATTCTCTACAGGATCCCTCTGGATTGTAAGTGCAGCGAGGTTTCCACCACTTTCAGGTATGACTCTGTGAAACAATCCTTCTGCTGATTTAGAGAGCATTAAGAGATCCACTGATGCAGAACCTGCACTGCTACCTACAATGGTGACATCATCAGGGTTACCGCCGAAGCTAGCGATGTTCTTTTGCACCCAGCGCAGCAGTGCCACTTGATCCTTCATGCCAGCATTGCCTGGTGCGTCTTCGGTGCCAAGACAAAGGAAACCGTGAATGCCAAGACGATAGTTAAAATTGACAGTTATAAAATCTTTTGTCTTCATTAGGTTTGTCACTCCAAACATGTCACCATATCCCATTACAAAAGCTCCTCCGTGAACGTACACTAGTACTGAAAGGTTGTTTTTATTCGTGTTGGGAACGTACACATTGGCAATCAGACAATTTTCTTGTTCCACCTTAATGTCAGCCACGAAATCAACTGGAAACTTCGACTGTGGACATACGACATGCTTATCTATAGCGTCATATGGTTCCACCCACACTGGCGGCGGGAGAGGTGCCTGAAAAACAAAAAAATACATTTTTAAGTTCAAAGTGTTATTTATATCGGATGCATGAGTCAGAATAATAAGAAACACCTTTTTTAAAAAAAATACTACGGTAACAATATACCTGACGCTTCTTGGGAAACATTTGTCCACGATTTCGTAAATGTAATACTTTTTTGAGCCTTCTAGCAGTAACTTTTTTTTACTAAATATCCACATGGTCAAATCTTGTACTTATTGAATAAATAAGTGTCCGAAAAAAACTTTTTATTACTTTTATTAAAATAATTATGTTTGTGTGTGACTTCGATTGTTTGGATTTTTTTTTCATCCCTCTTCTCTTTTTGAAAACAATATTACTTATTTAAGCCATTACAGAGTAAATTCCATTTTCTCCAGATAATATACAGGATGTAAAAAGACCTATCACAAAGCCGAAGTCTACGCACTCTGTACATTAAACTAAATAACATTGACCAAAAATAATTGCTGGGAAACGACTTTTATTTTTAGGTATAAAAAAACTCGGTTTTTTTGTAGCGCGTAATGTACCTAATGCACGAAACCGAATGTGCCTGTGTGAGTCGTGCAGCGGCTACACAGCTGAGCCAAGGCGGTTGTGTGCGTTCGATATTCATTGCGTTTTTGTAACTTCAAATGCGTAATTTGTTAGGAAAAATTGAAAATTTTGATAATGTTTACTTATTTGAAAGAAAGTTTAGTATTATCACTTAGAATACGTATCAGGAAAAAACAAAAAAAAAATGTTGACTTTGACCTTCAATATCTCCGGAATCAATGATTTCCCAGGTATGGTCTGGTAGAAAAAAATTATTCCAATGATGGGTAGAATATGTGGTTTTCGTTACCGTTAAGGGTCTTTTTACACCCGATATAATCACTGGCCCACTTTTTGATAACGGTGCGGTTCCGCTGAATCATGATGTAGGTAATAATATAAACAAAAAAATATATATTATAAAACCGGTATAGCGCCGTTATCATTTTGTAAAGATCACACTATACAGGGTGTAAACGAATTCGTGTTATTCCTTCAAACCGCGTAATTTACTGGTGACACAGATTAACCCTAAATGCGTATTTTGGAAAAATTACTAAAAAAATTCAAAATCAAATCTTGTTTTTCTATTGCTCATCTGCTATTCTACATTTTGTCGAGTTATGCGAACATAAATGTAGGGAACAGCTGTTTTTTTTTTTTGCGATTTCATGTTTCTTCCCATAGTAAAAGTTGTTCATAGTGATCGTGGATGAGTACAATCTCCCATTTCGGTTTGTCGGGTGTTTACAATTTCACCCTGTTTAGTTACTTTTTTTCTACAACTTTCCCCAATAACAATAGCAAATAGTTTAAGAGAATATTTGTTCAAATATTTCGTAAAAAATCTAATCAGTAGTCAGCTATGATCAGCTGTGTTTACATTTTAGGTCAAATTGGGGTCACGGATTAGAAGCTCAATTTTCTGAATTCGTAACTAAAGCATAGAAGAATATTCCTTTTTTGGATTTTTTTTATCGAATTTTGTTTTTTTTTTCTTTCAAACAGTCATAACTGATACTTTAAATGGCCCGCGGATTTGTACCCCCTTTCTGACTAACCTTCTAAATCAGTACTTCTGCACTAGAACCGACTAATTATTACCAGAAATCGTCGAGAATATTAATATTTCGTACACAGTTTATTTGAGTACCTTGAATTTGTTGACGCCCACAGGCGCTGTAGCATAGGGTATGTTGTAGAAGACGTATAGTTCCCCGTTGGGGTGCTTGCGCCCGCGCACCGGACCCTGTGCAGTTTTCACTTCCCGCCATTCTTCGTCTGCCAAAACAGCCGTCACGCACAAAAGAACAACACACGTCCACCACTTCATCGCTACAGTTATAAACTGATTTACGATTGAATGATTTTTGTAATTAATACTCTTGGGCTTAAAGTTATCTAATCTACCGAGTGCCTTTTATGTGAGAGTCATGATGATTATGTTATTTGGATGCGTCAGCAACAGATTTTATGCTACATCACGGTGGAATACTTTTTTTGCGAAGATTGTAGATGTCGTATAGCGGATTATAACAAGATATTAATAAAACAAACAAAGTTGTATACGTAGGAACTAGCACCTGTCCAACAACACATTCAGGATGTAGTTGATACTGTAATAAAATATGTATAATTAATTATACTGTGGGAGACTGGTGCCTAAGCTAGACGTAAGGTCTGTATTTCAGGACACCAGGTCTCCACCCTTTCGGATATAGTTAAGTAGCTTTATCTTTTGTTGAGGACTATATAAATTATTGTAAATTATTTTCTACAGTCTGCCAAGAATTTAAAAACACGTGTCCAGTTATCAATAAAATTAGTTGCAAATCAAAATTTTGTGAGTGGGCCACCTTACGCACTAGAAACAGCACAGAAACTGTACAGATTATATAATCTATATCATCATTGATCATCATTGACCCGCGCAATTCGGGTTATTAACGATCTTCACGTGAAGATCGATGTATTTACATGCCATTTGAGTGAACTCGCAAAAATATTGTTGTTTATTTTATGTTAAACCTAGTGTAGATTAGAGTAGGTAGGCTATGTGTTGTTTTTTATTTTTTATATTTTAAATACTGTGTTTTTATATTAGGGAACTTAGGGCCGATTTTTCGATAGTTAGATAACTTTTATCTGCGGGATAAATATCACACTTTGATAACTTTTCCATAGAAAATCTGTCAAAACGTCAAAATTATTCCTCGGATAAATGTTACCTGACGATTGAAAAATCAGCCCTTAGTAAATTAGTTATTATTTTTAGATATTATTTTAAGTTGTTTACGTTTGTCATAGTTTTTAATTGCTAGTTAATTTAGTGTTAATACCGCTCTATCGCATTAGGTGTATACCTGTAAGGATAGTTGTAAGGGATATTTGAATAAATAAATAAATCTCTGATCAAGCTTTTTATAGTTTTCATAGTAAAAATTATTCAAAGATACATAAGAGTGTTTGTACTTAAGCTAAATCTAGATTAATTAGTAAAACAATAAATGCTTCTAAAAACAAGCTAAAAACTGTGGGCCGGTAATAAACAAAGAAACAGGAAACACAAAACAACGGGATAACGAACTAGCTTTAAAATATGATAATAAGTCTATTACAGATAAATTTGAAGTCGCTCAGACACTTGAAAACTTTTTCACGAACATCCCGGTAGAGGTTACGAAATCCCTTGCCTCGTCCTCTATACTAGCTGAATTGCTACTTAAACAGAATTTCTGTAAAGGTTCTTGGATTTATCATTGACACCATTGCCCCTATACATGCAGGCATATTCAACCAATGTTTAGATGGCGAAGGTATTACCACTCTTCAAATCGAGCTGCCCTTTAATTATAGACCTATTTATTCTTTCAGAAGAAATTAAAATATTTAAAATAATTATACTTGATCAGATTGTGTTTCATTTTAACCTAATCCTTATCCCGTGATATTGCATAGTCGCCAGTATGGTTTCACGAAAAGTAGGTCGACTACAAACGCAGGATTAAACCTAGTTACTCTTGGAATCCTGGGAGAGCTCTCAGGATGCTGTTGGCATCTTCTGTGATCTCGCCAAGGCTTTCGACTGCGTTGATCATATAACACACTTATCTGTAAATTACACCACTACTGAATTCGTGGACGAGCTGCTGGCCTCGTTTTTTCCTATCTATCAAATAGACAGCAAAAAGTGGATGTCAACGGTGCTATATCGTCGGGATCTCTGGTTAGAATAGGCGTGCCTCAGGGCTTAATTCTTGGGCCTTTTCTATTTCTAGTTTATATAAATAATCTCCCTTATATGATGTCCAATTTATCTGATATAATTTTATGTGCTGATGACACCTATTTTTTAAAATAGATAGAAAACGTTTTACATGTCAATGAGAGCCTAACTGTTCTTTCTAAATGGTTTACAGCCAACAATCTTAAATTAATAACTTAATGTTAATAAAACTAAATTCCTTAAGTTTTCATTACCAAATGTAGGGTACATTAGGTATAAGTAGGGTAAGTAGGTTTAAATTTAATGCTTGATGGCAACAAACTTGATATAATTTAATGAAATCGTATTCTTAGGTATAACTATCAACTCAAAATTGCAGTGGGGTGCTCACTGCCCTGTCGGCGAGGTTAAGTTCTGCTGCATATGCAGTTAGGAAAATTAGGCAGCTGATGTAGCTACAGCTAGGTTAGTGTACTTCGCTTATTTCCACAGCATTATGTCCTACGGCATTCTGTTGTAGGGCTCAGCAACTGATGTAGATTCGATTTTTATTTTACAAAAGTGAGCAATCCATGCGATTTATAACCTGGGTTCCCGCGAGTCCTTTAGAAAAATGTTTAAGATATTAAAATACTCACTTTGCCGTCGCTCTGTATCTTAGAAAATTTTTGTATGTTAGAAAAAAAATGCACTTGTTTAATGTTAGGAGCGATTTTTATGATAAAAACACACGGGGTAAACATAAAATTGTGATACCTATAATAAATAATTGTGACAGACAGACAGATAGATAGACATACAGACGGACTAACAGATAGACAGACGATACGTGGTCGCACTAGCGTGTGGTCAAACTAGACTGGTGTCGAACTACAAATGTCGATCTTCTATCGCACTAGTGTGATTCGCACTTGAGTGGAGTCGAGCTACAATTCTTCGAACCAGCGTACATTCGATCTTCCGTGGTTCGCGCTTCAGATTTGTCGCACCAGCGATACTTGCACTTGGTACTGTCGCGCTTCCGTAATGCACTCGAATTAAATGCATGTTTAACTGATAAAACTTTTCTATTTGAGAGTTTCCTGTTACTTTGCACCTCTGCACCCGATACGAGCCTTAAATCTCAATCATAGCTCGTTTTTCGTGACTTTTTTGTTTTCTTCCTCAACTCTTTTATTGGGGCCATATGTGTGGAGTGGACTGTCTTTAATGTGGCCCCAAACATAAGGGTCTGGTAAAGTTTTTCTGGTAATTTCGATGGCCATGTCCCACTGTGTTGGCCCTCATTATCAGATACAACGATTGAGGAGACGAGGGGCCGTTCATGGAGGAGGTTTTTTAATAGCTTATGGTGATATGATTAGAGAGATAAATTCAATGGAGAAAAAAGATTTAATCCTCGTCACGTTTAACTACCGTCTTAGTATTCACGGATTCCTTTGTCTTGGGACCAAAGACGCACCAGGAAACGCTGGCATGAAGGATCAGGTAGCGCTGCTGCGCTGGGTGCAAAAGAACATCGCCAGTTTCGGCGGTAACCCTGATGATGTCACTATCGCAGGTCATCACTCAAATGTTTGCTTCGGCAAACATTACGTTGGCGAATCGTTGTCGGCGTAATGACATTCGATATAAAATACTTCGGCCAAAACACGGGCACCTCTCAATAAGATGTACAAACTCGTAGCGAATATGCGTGAATGTGAGATTAAGAACAACTAGCGTATGAAATCTTTTAATTAAACAACCCATGTTATCATTTTTTTTCCTAAAACTATAACGAATAGTTGTATATTTTAATACACAATTTGAATGAGTACCTACACCCACAGGCGCTGTAGCATACGGTATGTTGTAGAAGGCGTACACTTCCCCGTCGGAGTGCTTTCATACGCGCACTGGTCCTTGCTCATCTTTTACTTCCAGCCATTCCTCGTTAGCCAAAACAGCTGCCACGCATAAAAGTACTACACTCGTCCACCACTCCATCGCTACGTTGTTGGACTGATTCAGAAACGAATTATAAGCGCGATTACCTGATGGATCATTAAAAACCTATGAATTTATTTTGCTTTGTTTTTATAAAATAGATTATCTAGGTACTTAATTAAATATTTCTCTATCAGAAGGTAATTAAAAATATGTTAATCATCATGATAATGTCATTTGAATAATAACACATTTTTTTTACCATATCATAGTGAAACATGCGATTTTCCAAAGATTAGGTCGATGCCATAGCAATAGTATAGACGACGACTACATAAAAGCAAACATTAATGACTAGTTACGTATTTAAAGATGATCCCTGGCAACTGGCGACAATACAAATTGTTTTTTTAAACGTATATCGATCCTTTCAAATCATATTATGATAATAAAAACATTATCATATCATATTCAGCTTCCACAATCCAGAAGCATAAGCTTCTTCTTTTGCATGTCACCCACACCAGTCCCGTGCCAGTCGTATCCAGGTGTTAGTCGCTACAGGTTTGATGTCGTCGACCCATCTTACTGCAGGACGCCCGACGTTCCTTGTCCCTGCTCTCGGCCACCATTCCATCAAGACTTTACCTCATCTACCATAATCTTTTATAGCAATATGCCCTGCCCACTTCCACTTCAGGACGGACACCCGTGTTATTTTGTCATGAACTTTCGTCCGTAGCTGGTTTACACTGTTCCTGATGTTGTCCAGAAATGAGACACCTAACACGGCATGCTGCTTGGTCTTTGGGTCACGTGTCCACATTTCGGCACCATAGATCAAAGTGGGCAGAACACATTGGTTGAAGAGCTTTGTCTTAACACGTTCAGGGTGCCCTCCATGAGGGCACCCTGTAGTCGCATTCGCCATGCCGTGTGCCATCGTGGAGGGTTCATTTTAAATGTATGTTTTTCTTGGAAAATTCACCGTCATGAAACAAGCAAACACCTAAAACACCAAATACGACGTAGTAGCGTATTTATTACTAATGCTAGGAACCCTCCTCGAGGGTTCACTCTCAGCGCAAACGTAATGCCGAGGACCCTCCTGGAAGGTCCACTAGCAATATGTATGGCGGCATGGCGTATGAGCTCTATGAAAAGTGTGGTGGACTCGAATGTGTTAAGCTTCGGTTTGGTTGATATTGAGGCGTAGAGTTTTCTGCAGAACTACTCAGCTGTCGATAGAATCTGGTTGTAATTTGTTATTTTGATATGCGTGTGATAAGCACACGATTCCTGAACTCGCAACCAAACAATTGTAAATAAGTTATCCAACTTCAGATGCGAATATTTTAATTAATTCTTGCTATTTGTAATCCCCATCCTCCAGCTTGGTAGAGTAGACATTTTTAAGTCCAAAGTCTAATTTTCGTAAATTTTCCCCTTACATTAATTTATATTACTGTTGGTGATTATTATATTCAACACAAACAAAATGTGTGAAATGTAATGTTTAGGAGGTAAAGATCCTAATAATACTCATTTTGACACTTTTTGTTGGACCAAATATCAAATACAAGACCTCGTACTTCCTTAAAGAGATGATAAAAGCATCGTCTTCATTATGCAAAAGTTATAAGTAGCTTGTGTACTGGAAACATTGGCATCAAAACATGGTTGCGTACTTTTGCTTATCGTTACCTACGAAAATAATTAAAGTATAGTCACAATCTACAGGTCTAGCGCTTAGCCATAAATGGGCTTATTACACTTGGCTGAATTTAGTCTTCTAAATTCAGAAGGGCAAATTAGAAGCTTCTGTTCACACTGTCCTAATTTAGTTACTGAATCAATTACCAGTTAAAGCGCGACGGAGTCGGACGTGCCCATTCCCTACATTTTTATATGAACTCAGTAGCACTTGAAAGCCCTCATTTCGTACATTTTTGTACAGGAATTTTTTGGCATTTTCGTCTCAAAGATATAGCAAATATTGAACATAACTACTTTTTCTTTCGTCATTTCATAATATGTAGCGTAGCTTAATACTTACTCCAATGCGTGGCGTTTAGTTTCATTTTATCAGGGGTGTCCTATGTTCAGATAAATAAAATAAAAAGGCAACTTTCTTTAAGATCGAAAGCGTGCAACTTCTGTACACATTTATTTTGTGCTTTTATGCAAACGTCAAATCGGATCTATTACGTTGTTTGAACTTTAGGGTGCACATGAGTTAACACTTTTACATGAGAATATTGATAAAAATTTTCTCTTCACATATCATTGTATAAGAATCGATTACTGAATCTTCTCCGTCAATATGAGCCTCGTTTAAAAACTTATCCTGCGATGCCTTTGTCCAGGGCAACTACCATTTGCATAGGTTCACTCTGCGTTACTCATATTATCACATGTACAGGGGCCTAATTTTCCTAAGATAAATTGTTGCCAAACGCAATCGAACCACAACCGTCAGTCAGTTTTTGTTTTCGAAAACTTTCAAAATTATTGATTTTGTTTTTTGTGTCAAACAATTCGACAGCTTTTGAAATTGAGAACTGTCTGAATGAACGGTTCGGCCTTGGTTCGGTTGTGATTTATCAAGATTTATTTTAGGAGAATTAGACCCCAGGTTTACTCTGTGCCGTGTAGTGCCGGACGTAAAGAATAGCACTACCCCATCTCTCCCCATGGGTGTCGTAACAGGCGACTAAAAGATTCACTAGAGGATGGGCAGCAGCGTTCTCTGAGTATTATAACTACCGTACTGCGATCGCCAACCCGCCTGTCAAGCGTGGCGATTATGGCAAACCCCCCCCCCAATTGGGGGAGGCCTATGTCCAGCAGTGGACGTCTTTCGGCTGAATGATGTTGATGACTCTGCATTAAGGAACTGGTCGTTTGTGTTTGCTAATGGTCCTTCATCTATACTACAGTCCCTATCATGCTAGGTGGTAACGTACTGCAAATGGTTACACATTTTAATATCTGGCCTATTAGTTCTCATAAGATCACGTGACACAAGGGAAGGTATGGCACCGGCTGTCCATTGCAACATGTAGGCCCGCAGGTCCTCATGCTGCAGTAATTCCTTGAATTTATGTGTCCAATCTTGTAGCCTACTGTCTGTCGCTTTATATTATCAGCCTGAACTATGCCTAGAAACCCGTTATGGGTGGGATGGTGGAGATTTAAAAAAACATTTATTCCTCGCCTCGTACACTCATACACTCGAACCAGAAACACGTAGGTTGAGTACTATCAAAATAGTTTTAAAATTGTTGGTTTAAAGTGGCACAGGCACGTACTTAATTATCAAAAACATTATTTTTCAATCGTAAAATGTTGCATGGTTGACAGTTTTTTACGAGCCATAAGTACGTATAAGCTTTTAAGTCATTCTGGCTGATAATAATATTCCGTTAAGATGTTTACATCATTGAACCAAAACAATGTTAATCTATTTACGCTTTTTTTGGCAATAATTGCTAACTTCCAAAATGATGTATTTAAAAACTATAATATTAGAAGTTAAATAAAAATTAAATACCAAAGTAACGTATGTCAACCCAATTACAAAAAAAATATTTTTATTTCTACAATAGCATATAGAATTTTATTGTTTTGCTTTTAAAATTATCTCATAATGTATGAGTGTATGGAGATGCCTTTTTTGAACTAAAAATATTTTACTGTTTACTGCATAAGGCTTTAAAGTTTGAAGAGGTGATATTTTCACAGTTTTTAGCTCTCCTGTAAAATTGGAAAAATGTATATGCGATCATCTGGTTTTTATACCGCGACATTTGTTCAGAACTTAATTTGTTGAAATTAATATCTATGTGGTCAAATCTTGTACTTATTGATTAAATTAAAAATAGGTAAATTAATTTTGTGTGCCTTGCCATATTCGAACTCTTTGTCTGAGCAAGAGAACCAACATATTTACAACTTAAATAATTTAATGCACATGTTGACATGTCGTCATAGTGACTGTTTATTGTTTTTTGATACTAACAATTTTGTTAGAGATTTTGTTTTAACTCAGGAACATATGTTCCTGTCGAAGAAATGTCGACATTTATTAGCTACATTGATAGCTTATAATTTACACGCAGTTATTGATAATTTAACTGAGACTAGGTTAAGTGAGGAATCAGTATTATCGTGTTATTCAAATAATACTGTCATAGATTCTTTAAACTTTTAGTGCCGACAAAAGAGAAGCAGAGTGATAATATTTTACTTTATCACCAAAACATTAATCGCTTCTCTGGCAAAATCCTAGATGTGGAAATGTTAATAGATAAATACCATATGGATATATTATGTTTTTGTGAGACTTGGTTGAAACCAGATAAGATGTTATTTAATGTTACTAATTTTGCGGTTGCCAGTGCGTACAACAGATCTTCAGTAGGGGGTGGTACTTTGATTTTGTGTAATAATTATTTTAGACATAAGGAAAGAAAAGACATCACTGCTTGCTCTGTTGACCGCTTATGTGAGGTAGCATGTGCAGAGATAGAGGGCCATACTATCCTGTGTGTTTATAGACCACCTGCATCAAACTTATCATCATTTTTAATTACAATGGAAGACATATTGAGCAAACTTTTTAGGAATAATAATTTAATTTTTGTTTGTGGCGACCTGAATATTGACCTTTTAATTGATTCACCAGAAAAATGTAAACTTATTTCATTATTCAAATCTTTTAATTTAAAATATCTATTTAATGAAGCGACTAGAATAACTTCTACATCAGCTTCATGCATAGACAATATTTTTACTAACTGTAGAATTAAAAATTCTTCTTTAATTAGTGGCGTTAGGTCTGATCATACAGGCCAACTTGTGTCCTTTGAGTTAAATAATAAGATACAATTAGATAAAATCATTGAGTTAAGATCGTTAACCAAAAATAACTTACAAAAATTTTATGATTATGTTTATAACAATCTTTCAACATCCAACTTCAGTTCAATGGACCCCAACATAAATTATTGTACATTATTTTCCACAGTCTGCCAGGAATTCGAAAACACATGTCCAGTTAAGAAATGTAAAGTTAGTTGCAAATCAAAATTTAGCGAGTGGGCCACCATAGGTATAAGAAAGAGTAGAGAAACTTTATATAATCTATATCACGAAAAATCATTGACCTCTGATCAAGCTTTTCATAGTTACGTTAGAAATTATTCAAAGATATTTAAGAGTGTTTGTACTCAAGCTAAGTCTAGACTAATTAGTAACAAAATAGATGCCTCTAAAAACAAGATAAAAGCTGTGTGGCAGGTAATAAACAAAGAAACCGGAAACACAAAACAACGGGATAGCGAACTAACTTTAAAATATGATAATAAGTCTATTGTAGATAAATTTGAAGTCGCTCAGACACTCGAAAACTTTTTCACAAACATCCCGGTAGAGGTTACGAAATCCCTTGCCTCGTCCTCTATATTAGCCGAATCACTACTTAAACAGAATTTCTGTAAAGTCATACCTATCTTTGAATTTGAGCATATTACTACTGCTTCGATTAAAAAAGCATTTAAAAGTCTTAACATAAAAAACACTGAAGACTTATGGGGCATTTCTGTAAGGGTTCTTGGAGTTATCATTGATACCATTGCCCCTATACTTGCAGGGATATTCAACCAATGTTTAGATAGCGGTACATTTCCCGATTTGATGAAACACAGTAAGGTAATACCAATCTTCAAATCGGGCTGCAAGAATAACCCCTCTAATTATAGACCTATTTCTGTGCTCCCAGCACTAAGTAAAATTTTTGAAAAAATTATGCTTGATCAGATGATGTTTCATTTCAACCTAAACGGGATATTGCACAGTCGCCAGTATGGTTTCACGAAAGGTAAGTCGACCACAGACGCAGGAGTGAAACTAGTCACTCAAATTTTGGAATCCTGGGAGAGCTCCCAGGATGCTGTTGGCATCTTCTGTGATCTCTCCAAGGCTTTCGACTGCGTTGACCACAACACACTCATCTGTAAATTACACCATTACGGAATTCGTGGACTAGCTGCTGACCTCGTTTTTTCTTATCTATCAAATAGACAGCAAAGAGTGGGTGTCAATGGTGCTATATCGTCGGGATCTCTGGTTAGAATGGGCGTGCCCCAGGGCTCAATTCTTGGGCCTTTTCTATTTCTAGTTTATATAAATGATCTCCCCTATATGATGTCCAATTTCTCCGATATAATTTTATTTGCTGATGATACTTCCCTAATTTTTAAAATAGATAGAAAAGATAGGGACGTTTTACATGTCAATGAGAGCCTAACTGTTCTTTCTAAATGGTTTACAGCCAATAATCTGTTACTAAATGCAAATAAAACTAAATGCCTTAAGTTTTCACTACCTAATGTACCCCAAGTAGGTTTAAATATAATGCTTGATGGCAACAAACTTGATACAATTAATGAAACCGTATTCTTAGGTATAACTATCGACTCAAAATTGCAGTGGGGTGCTCACATTACTGCCCTGTCGGCGAGGTTAAGTTCAGCCGCATATGCAGTTAGGAAAATTAGGCAGCTGACTGATGTGGCTACAGCTAGGTTAGTGTATTTTGCTTATTTCCACAGCATTATGTCCTACGGCATTCTGTTGTGGGGCTCAGCAGCTGACGTAGAATCGGTTTTTATTCTACAAAAGAGAGCAATCCGTGCAATTTATAACCTGGGTTCCCGCGAGTCCCTTAGAAACGTGTTTAAAGATATTAAAATACTAACTTTGCCATCACTCTATATCTTAGAAAATATTTTATATGTGCGAAAAAATTTGCATTTGTTTAATGTTAGGAGCGATTTTCATGATAAAAATACACGGGATAAGCATAAAATTGTGATACCTAAATTTAGATTAAGCAAAAGTAGTAAGTCATTTCTAGGTAATGGCGTACGTTTTTATAACAAGCTGCCGAAATCTGTAACAGATCTTACCGAGGGAAAATTCAAAACCCATATTAAACGTGTCCTCACTCAAAAAGCATACTACAAGACTAAGGACTACGTTGACGACAGGAATGTTTGGCATTAGTTCCTGCACATGTGGCTTCCCTGGTACCGCATTAACGACGTATGTGTATGTCTGTTAACTATCCTCAATTATGATTATTTTTTAATTTTATTGCTATCATTACTCTCAAGATATCTTTTATCTTATTTTACAATGATTTTATCTCTAAAGTTTTGATGACATTAATCATGTCAATTGTTTTATATAGTTTAGCTTCATTTTATCTTTTGTAAATGTGAGAACTTCGTGGACTTGCCTATACATATAATTGTGAAAATTACTATTATTAATATTGTGTTATTCTTTCTTTTTGGTTAATTTTTGTACTCAAGACTTCGGTTTCGGTTTAAAGAATTTATTCTCATAAGAACAATACATAGGTTCACTTACAATGAGATACAAAGTAATTGTTTATGTCTAAATAAATACATTTTGCCTCAGATGCGTGTTGGTGAAGTTATACAAAACAAATACACTTGGGAGCAAATAAACCGAGCCACTTCCATTTTTCACGCAGGTATAATTGTTATTATTGTTGGTATCATGGAACAGAACATATATCGCCTAAAACGTTATTTGATAACCTTTACAATGAGGGTAGTTTTTTGCATTTTGAATTATATAATTCATGAAACCAAAACCAATAACCAGGACACGCGAAAAAAGGAGCGGCCCGATTTCTCCGCTCCCAAGTGTATAATATAGGAAGTATGTAATTGCTAACTATTAAGCGGTATGACTACATTTCATAAACGTAATTTCGCAGTTTTAGTTTAAATCTGTTAATATTATCACAATCTTTTACGTCATTTGGTAGGTCGTTAAACAGCTGTGCTCCTTCGAACAATATGGTTTTTTTACCGTAGTTTGTCCGAGCTTGTCTTCGTTGTAATTTATTTTTATTTCTTAGGTTGTGTGATGTTGTTTTTTTATGTAATTTTAGCTTTGATTGTACGCTGTTTGTGGTGATTTTTTTTATTAGAATGCAGGTACCGTATGTGTACAGTTGTTTGAGATTTAATAATTTGGTTTTTTCAAATATTGTTTTAGTTGGAGTAAGGTAGTGATAATGGTATAATGTTTTTATAATTTTGTTCTGGGTTCGTTGTAAAGGCGTTAGGATAGTTTTTGCGGCAGATCCCCATATTTCAATAAGGTATTCGAGATGTGATTTTACTAATGAGTTTTAAATAATAGTACGTATTTTCCTTGGAATACAATTTGAGATTTTGCGTAGTGATGCTAGTAATGAAGTTAATTTTGATTTTACATGTTCGATGTGCAGTTTCCATGTGAGTTTGTCGTCTACCCTCAGACCGAGATATTTTTCGTGGCTCGATCTTTTTATTATGTCATTGTTTATAGTAAGAGGTGGGAAGTCTGGTAATGGTTTGTTTTTTGCGGTGAAAATCATGTATGTTGTTTTGGACGTATTTATTGTAAGTAAATTATATTTAAGCCACTCACTGAGTATACCAAGATCTTTTTGAGCATTTGTTATAATAGTATGGATAGATTTACCGAAATAGAAGAGGCATGCGTCCGCGTATAAAGTTAGGTGACCCGTTAACCCTATTTTGTTTATATTATTTATATAGATTAAGAAAAGTAACGGACTTAAAATTGAACCTTGGGGACAGCCGTATGGTACGTGTTTTATGGAACTAGTGAATTTATCTATTTTAACTACTTGTTGTCTATTTTGTAAATAAGATGTAAACATTTCTAGGGCTTTATCTGTGACTCCTATGTTGTTTAATTTCTGGAGAAGTTTGTGGTGGCATACGGTGTCGAATGTCTTTTTTAAATCAATAAATACCCCCAATACAACATCCTTTTGATCTATGTGCGTTTTGATTTTAGTTACCAAGTCTACCGTAGCTGTAAGAGTGCTAGATTTCAAACGAAAGCCGTATTGTTCGTCGATTAGGAACTCTTTCTCAAGAAGGTATGCATTTAGACGGCTGTACAAAACACGCTCAAGAATTTTTGATAATACAGGTAAAACCGACACTGGTCTGTAGTTACCTGGATCAGTCCTACTGCCCGATTTAAAAATAGGGCTGACTTTGGCAACTTTAAGCGTGTTCGGAAAAATGCCGCGCACCAGACATTCGTTTATGCAGTTCGTTAATTTCGGAACAATTATATTTTTGAGGCATTTGATCACCTTGGTACTGATACCATCTATCCCAGTACTTGTATTGCTATCCAGACCGTCAATTATTTTAGAAATTTCGTCCTCAGTGCAAGGAGTGAGTTTACTCAGAGTTACGTCGTGCAAATGGTTGTGTTCGTACATAAGAGTGTTACCATCGTTCGCGTGATATATAACGGGTATTTCGTTAGCTAATTCCTGGCCAATTGATGAGAAAAATGAGTTAAATAAATTACATATTGCGTTACCTTCCGTTACAGGTCCTGAGCTCGACATTAGTTTCGGAGGAGCACTGCTTTCTTTGATTTTATTTAGTGCTAAGATATTAATAAGTTCCCACATCTTTTTTGGTTGATTGTTATTGCTGTAGAATAGTAGTAATATTTTTTCTTGTGTGTCTTGATCAGGTATTTTACTGCGTCTCGTTGTTTGGCAAAGGTTTTCTGTATGTTTTCGTCTTTTGGGTAGGATTTTGTCTGTTGCCATAGGTTGTTACGTAAGTTTATCGAGTCAGTAATAGTTCGGTTTATCCAATCGTTTTGAGGTGGATTCAGAATTTTTGTCTTGTCGGTTTTGTTGTTATTTACATGTTTTGTGATAAACCGCTCAAGGTGGTAGTAATCATTTTCTTCATTTATGTAATTATCTGATAAAGCGTCGCTGTATAATTTTTCATAATTTATTGCTTTGTATTGTTTTTTTTTTATTTTGTTGTGGTTTTAGACTGCCTATTTCCAAATATATTTGTTTATGGTCAGACAAGCATGACTCGATTATGGAGAAATTAAATGAGTGGTTACTTATGTTTGTGCAAACATGATCCAGTATAGATTTTGTAGTCGAGGTTTCACGTGTACTGTAGAGGCCATTAATTTTGTTCAGTATTTGATATCCGTTTCCTTTGATTTCGTTCAGGTATTTAGTGACGTAATTGTCCGCGTTGAGGAGATCAATGTTAAAGTCGCCAAATACAATTGCCCTTCTTCTCTGCTCCAGCTGTGCGGAATACGTCGTTAAGAAATCATTATTGTTTGAATCACCTGGTTTATAAATCACTCCGATGTTTAGCGATAACTTTTTTATATGTATCCACAAGTAGTGGTTTCCATTTTCGTATATATCTTCCGTTACGTCGTATTTTATTGAATCGTGTATATAAATTGACACCCCTCCACCTTTTCGTGTTTTCCTATAGTTGTAAACATGCTTGTAGTTTGGCAACTGATATAATTTTGCATCGGCTTCAGAAATAATCCAGGTCTCCGTGAATACTAATAAGTGGGTAGTTTTTGGTATCGCCCTAATAATACATTTGATTTCATCGAGCTTACCAGTTTTGCGAATACTTCGTAAATTTGCATAAAAAAATCTGAGTGATGATGGGTGTAAGGGTATGTCATCGTATTTTTTGATGATTTGATGGCTTAGTTCATCTGTGTGTTTTCCATTGTGTTGTGAACCTCCTTCGAGTTTTTTTGGTTAGTAATAATTGTAGGTTTTCCTTTTATATATTTAATAATAAGGTCTTTTTCTCCGTCTTCTATACGTTTTTTAAGTTCTCCTTTTATAGATTGTAAAATATTGCTTTTGAGTTGGGGTTAAATCTGAGTAAATTTGTATATTCTCGGGTAGTTTACCTTTTGTCCGGAACAGCTATTTAGGTGTTTCTGTATCAGTAAAATATACTTTGATGGGTCGGCTCATGTTTGTGGTATATTTTCCCAATCTTGTGGTTCTAATTGGCTTTGGACAGTTCTCATACAGTGTGGTTAGTACTTTGTTTGCTTCTTCGTAATCGTACTTTTGTCGTGCGTTATAGTTCTTGTCACTTTTTTCCGTTATACCCACAAAAATTATATTTTTCTCGCGTTCACTTCGATCCTTGAGTTCCAGGATGAGGTTTTCGTGATGTAAGAAGGGCAATTTATCGGATATACTTTCGATATTTGTTTGGTTTTTTATTTGGAGAATTTCACTTTCTATACGTTTAAGTTTGTCTTCAGTTATTGCGTTGTTGGATTTAATAGTTTGAATTTCGGTATTTATTTCATCAAATTGTTGTTTAAAGTTTTCTGTGTTTGATTTTATCGATTTAATTTCTTGTTTGATCTCACAGATTTCTTCTCGTATGAGGTTCAGGTTTTCTTTTTGAGTTCTTCCAAATTCCTCCAGAAACTTCATAATGTCTGTGCGAAAGTTAGCAAAGTCTGATTTGTAGTCTATTTCTTCAGTACGCTCTTTTCGTTTTCTCTGACAGACGTTGGTTTGGTATTCATTGTCACCAAATGTAGATAAGTTCGGTACTGATCCGCTACCGCCCTCGCTTCCGCTTGTTAATATGCCACTAGGCGGTGTTTTCTGCCGGCTCATCGCGTTGCCAGTCCGCGCAGGTGCGAATGCAGTGCCAATAGTTTTCTCTCTTTTACTCTTGAGGTGAGCGTGCTGCGTACTCGCCGGCACTGTGCGATGTACCGCTGTTGTGGATAATGACTTTAACACTGTGAGCTTAAGGATTAGTTTTGACTGCGGTAGATGTATTAGAATTTAATATTTTTGCAATAATAAGCGAAACACGTCTGCTCCCAACAAACACGCGAGGCGTACTGACTTTGTATTACATTACTCACAGGTCTGTGGTCAAGACTACATTGTTCTCTCTTAACTATCATAAATCATAGTACTGTATTTA
The DNA here is from genome assembly GCA_905220435.1 of Amphipyra tragopoginis. Classification (NCBI taxonomy): domain Eukaryota; kingdom Metazoa; phylum Arthropoda; class Insecta; order Lepidoptera; family Noctuidae; genus Amphipyra; species Amphipyra tragopoginis. Next base: position 13,205,699 of record HG991993.1, read on the forward strand.
CCGAAGTTGTTAAAGATATCCTTTTTTTTTAAAAGAGTAACCATGGAGTTTCTTGCCGGTTCTTCTCCATAGGAAACGACTAATTGGAACCGTGCACCTAAATTCGACTTTTCATAAGCGCCTGTATTGGTTTATGTGAAATAAAAAATTTTTGATTTTGATTTTGAAATAGTGTCCGAGAAGACTTTTTAATATTTTTATTACACTCCGTTTGTGTGTAGATGTGTGACTTACTATTGTTTTTTTTTTCATTCCTTTTCACTGATTGTAAAAAAAATATAATATAAATTTAAGCCCATAAGGAGTAAATTCTAATTTCTCCAGTTAAAATACAGTCGCTGACCCAGTTTTTCAAAAATCATAAACAATATTGGCTTACAGAAAATGATAACGACGCGGTTCCGATGAGTCATGATGTAGATAATAATTTATACAAAAATATATAATTATCTAACCGGAGCCGCACCGTTATATTTTATTAAAGGTCAAACTATGTACTACAGTCAGCTGCACTAATTAGTTACCCCTCTCAAGATAATAACGAGAGATACAACTTAACTTAGTTTGGGGATCAACGTTTAAACGATGTTTAAAAAATACTTATTTGGAAATAAACGATATTATAGGTACATATATTTATATCACAAATCGAATGTTACAAGTTTTCCACCTAGTTACGTGCAAGGACCTGCACTTCCTTACAAGAACCGATCAATTATTAACAGGAATAGTCACGAATATTAATCTTTCATACTCAGTTTAGTTGAGTACCTTGAATTTGTTAACGCCCACAGGCGCTGTAGCATAGGGTATGTTGTAGAAGACGTATAGTTCCCCGTTGGGGTGCTTGCGTCCCCGCACCGGACCCTGTGCAGTTTTCACTTACCGCCATTCCTCGTCTGCCAAAACAGCCGTCACGCACAAAAGAACAACACACGTCCGCCACTTCATCGCTACAGTTGTAAGCTGATTTACGATTGGATGGTTTTCACGGATAAATTACATTGTAATTGATACCCCTGGGCTTAAAGTTATCTAATCTACCGAGTGCCTATAATATTATGGGAGAGTCAAGATGATTATGTTATTTGGATGCATCAACAACAGATTGTATGTTACTTATCGGTGAAATACTTGTTTTTAGGCAAAGATTATAGATATCGGACAGCGACATAATAGTATATCACTAATTAAAACAAACAAAATTGCGTACGTAGCAACTAGCAGGTGCTAGTTGCTACGTACGCAATTTTGTTTGTAGTTGTTGTTGGTGGACAGGTGTCCAACAACAGATTTAGGATGTAGTTGATACTGCTCACGTTCATTACCAGGGCGTAGAATCCGAATGCGTTGCTATATTGAACAGTCATTTACAGGGTTAACGTTAAGGGCGTTCGCTACGTTAAGCGTGCGCACGCGGCGGGTACCCCGCCTCGCGTGTGTGTATTGAAAGATATTAGTTACTATGAGCAGCGCTAACTGGCGCGGACGCGTGCGACGGGTTTGTACATACCAGGGTTGTTGCGAACATCAGCATCAGCATCCGCTGATCTTCAGTATCTTTTTCAACATCAGCATCAGTATCAGCATCCGCATTGATCGATGCTGATATTAATGCTGATGTTCGAGTCGTGACATGACCGCAGAGGGGGCGGGGCTTATATCCCGTGTAGTTTTTGCTTGCGAGTTTTGATCAATCCAAGGGCAGACCGGGATTGCGTTTGCAAACAAATACAAACTTAGAAGCGCGTGAAAGTTTTTTTTTCGTAAACTTTTGAGTTTGATAAATAATGCCGACCCCGTTGAAAAGTGGATTATGTACCTTTGATTAAATTCCAATACCTATTAATTAAACGGAAGATTGGTAGCAGGTTATGCACTAGGTAGTCAAGGTACTTAATTACTAATCTAGTACTATACTAATTATTACTAAACTACTAAGTTTGATTATGTTTTTATTAAAATCCCAAAATTTTTGAGACAATCGTTTATTTCAGTACCAAGGAAAACTGTGCAACTTTTAGATATAAACCGTGTCCCAAAATTCAACGATATGCGGATTTATATTAATCGAGAAAAAATAATAAAAAAAAAACTTTTTTTTAAATTACATAATGAAATTTGAAGTCCTTCGAAAATTGACGAAAATAAGTTTGATTGATTTTTGTGTAAAAACTACAGGCATTCTGGGATTTTGAAGGGTTGTGGTGGATAGCAGTGCTACTTAGGTTACCGATACCTACAAAAATAGCAGAAATATTTGAAAAACATTCTAAGAATTTAAATACAAGTTAAGGAACAAAAAAAAGAAACTTTTTTTCTCGACTTGTCATGAGCAGGTCCACCCTCTGGTGCCCGCTTATCGTTGAATTTTGGGACACGGTGTATATTCAAAATGGTCACTACTTTTTCCCTGCTTTTTCAAGAAAATAATGAGAAGCAGCATCAGCATCAGCATCCGCTGATGTGAAAAAAATATGCATCAGCAACAATCCTGGTACATACTATCTTTCAATACACACACACGAGGCGGGTTCCCGCCGCGTGCGCACGCTTAACGTAGCGAACGCCCTAAGCGTCAACAGACGATTACAATGTTATTTTTAAAGATATTGAAAAACTGTTCGCTAATATCAAAACTAGCTTGCCTGCGGAGTAAAATAACGCAATTGTAGGTAGTTTATGAAATTGTTACATAATGTAGGGGCTATTGAAACACGATTGTGAGTTTAAAATCCGAGCCATAAGCGAGGTTTTTCATAATATCACACAAGTGTTTTAATACCTAGTTATGTACAGTTTCATACACTACTTTATCTAAACTCATGCAATAGGTAGATTTTATTTTTGAATAAAAGACTAAAGTCAGAAACAACGCAATTATTTGGCGCCCAAACACAGCGCGCATGCGCTCTAGCGAGAGCACGACCACAGACAATATTAAGAAACATTTAAAAAAAAATGAAAACTCCTAGGCCGTTCCACGGGCGGTTCCGAAGTGTATTAAAATTATTTCAATTTATTAATATAATGGCGATATTACACGGTTCATTTCTGCCTTTCAATTTGGCTGAAGCAACCAAATTGAATCATGTAAACATAAAAGTGAATCATTCAATGACATTGTGCAATCAAGTTCAATCGCGTTGAAAGAATTGAACAAACTCAATATTTTCACTTTTGGCGATTACTATTCAACGCAGTTGAACGATAAATAAATCTGTAAACACAATATTGAACGATTCACACGTCGATATTCACTTGTGCGCACCGCAGCATTGCGGAAAGATATCAGAAATGTCTATTGAAGATGAATCAATTGATGATAGATGTATAAATCTGGATCCTCGTCTGCCAATTCTCTCAATAGGATGTTTGAAGCTCCCAAGCCAGGTCTTCTTAATATCCTTGGACGCACCCACCAACGTCGTCAATTTCTTCGCTTCTTTTTTGATAATTCTTTAATGAAATGCTCACAAATTACAAACCAAGCGTATTCTCTCAATAGGATGTTTGAAGCTCCCAAGCCAGGTCTTCTTAATATCCTTGGACGCACCCACCAACGTCGTCAATTTCTTCGCTTCTTTTTTGATAATTCTTTAATGAAATGCTCACAAATTACAAACCAAGCGTACGACCTGATTCGACGACATCTTCCGAGCAGTGTGAATTTAACAGTTCACTTTTAGATACTGTGTAAATAGCATACATATACAACAGGATTGTTGCTGATGCATATTTTTTTCACATTAGCGTATGCTGATGCTGATGTTTTACCATTGACATCAGCGGATGCTGATGCTGATTCTCATTATTTTCTTAAAAAAGCAGGGAAAAAGTAGTGACCATTTTGAATATACACCGTGTCCCAAAATTCAACGATAAGCGGGCACCAGAGGGTGGACCTGCTCATGACAAGTCGAGAAAAAAAGTTACTTTTTTTTTCCTTATTTTGTATTTAAATTCTTAGATTTTTTTTTAAATATTTTTGCTTTTTTTTGTAGGTATCGGTAACCTAAGTAGCACTGCTATCCACCACAACCCTTAAAAATCCCAGAATGCCTGTAGTTTTTACACAAAAATCAATCAAACTTGTTTTCGTCAATTTTCGAAGGACTTCAAATTTCATTACTTATGTAATTTAAAAAAAAAAGTTTTTTTTATTTTTTTTTCTTGATTAATATAAATCCGCATATCGTTGAATTTTGGGACACGGTTTATATCTAAAAGTTGCACAGTTTTCCTTGGTACTGAAATAAACGATTGTCTCAAAAATTTTGGGATTTTAATAAAAAACATAATTTAACTTAGTAGTTTAGTAATAATTAGTATAGTACTAGATTAGTAATTAAGTACCTAGACTACCTAGTGCATAACCTGCTACCAATCTTTCGTTTAATTAATAGGTATTGGAATTTAATCAAAGGTACATAATCCACTTTCCAACGGGGTCGGCATTATTTATCAAACTCAAAAGTTTACGAAAAAAAAACTTTCACGCGCTTCTAAGTTTGTATTTGTTTGCAAACGCAATCCCGGTCTGCCCTTGGATTGATCAAAACTCGCAAGCAAAAACTACACGGGATATAAGCCCCGCCCCCTCTGCGGTCATGTCACGACTCGAACATCAGCATTAATATCAGCATCGATCAATGCGGATGCTGATACTGATGCTGATGTTGAAAAAGATACTGAAGATCAGCGGATGCTGATACTGATGTTCGCAACAACCCTGATATACAACCTTAGTTTTAGTATATACTAAACCTGAAACTAGTTTGTTCAGAATCACTAGGAGAATCGATTGACATATTTTTGTCACCACTTTTTTTTTGTTTTTTTTTTTTTTTCATAAATTTCAATTTGGTTTCAGTAGGTTTCTACCCATAACAGTTGACGGGAATAGACACCTTGAGGCTTGAGACGGTCCTCTCGGTCAGTTTCCGTGTATTAGACAACCCCTGCATAGCACATATCAGGCATTTCACACTTTTTGGGGAACTTAACGCGACATAAACTAAGGTGTAACTTGGAGATTTCCTAAAAAAAAACACTTAATCAGGCAGTTCTGATGAAAATCTTGTTGGAGTGTCTCGGTTTTCGTATAAAGTAAAAATAAGGTTGTATATACCCTATACATATGCTTTCGTTTTTGCACCTTTCAACTAAAGTGAATCAATTGGTTTGAACCGTGTAATATCTCCATAATGGCCGAGCTGTAGATTTCTTGGTATTGTGTCAAGTATTCCAAGGTCAGCTTCCAGTTTTATCAGATGTTGCTCGGTACTTTTTAGGGTTCCGTACCCAAAGGATAAAACAGGACCCTATTACTAAGACTCCGCTGTCCGTCCGTCTGTCCATCTGTCACCAGGCTGTATCTCATGAACCGTGATAGTTACACAGTTGAAATTTTCACACATGATGTATTTCTATTGCCGCTTTAACAACTAATACTAAAAAACAGAATAGATAATGGTACGGAACCATTCGTGCGCGAGTCCGACTTGCACTTGGCCGTTTTTTAATTATTTATTGTAACCTTGTATTTCAGTTATAATAAATATCACATACATACTACAGTCTATACCAAAAAAATATACAAGTAAGGAATAAAAACTAAACTTAAAAAAAAGTAAAAACCGACTTCAAAGAAAAACTAAAAGGAGTAAAATAATTACCATAATATAAAATTAACAGTTTCAGAAGTCGGTGGCTTCTATTTGTTTCAGTGTAGAGTTGCACCGACTTCTGAAACTGTTAATTTTATGTTATGGTAATTATTTTACTCCTTTTAGTTTTTCTTTGAAGTCGGTTTTTACTTTTTTTTAAAGTTTATTTTTTATTAAATACGTTTTAGTGCCATAAATTTAACCCCCTCCTCTTCATAACCCTTTTTTTTGGCTTTGACGTAGTCGGGCATAAAAAGATCTTTCAAACGATACCTTACACGATATCATGAAAACATTCCAAAGGGGGGGGGGGGGGGGGGGGGACACGCACCCCCTCCTCTTTTCCAGTAGTCAGTTCCCAACAACAAATATAAACAAAGCAATATTAGTAATTTGAGAATTTTGCAAAGTATACCCTTTCGAGCAAAAAATAATTTTTCAAATCGGTTCATAAAGGACAGAGATATGAGGTAACAAATATAAAAAATAAATACAACCGAATTGAGAACCTCCTCCTTTTTGAAGTCGGTTAAAAAAAGATATATTATTCTAGTATATTGTTTACAGTTTTTTAAAAAGAAAGAAGGTTTCATTCATCTATATGTTTTTTTTAGTTTCATTTTTGTTGGATTTTGGAAGTCAGACTTGCGAAAGGTTCTACCGATATCCTAAAATTAGACCTATTGTCAGACATATCAGGGTGCGTGCTAGGTATCAAAATTCATGAAAATGTTTGTAGTAATATTTAATCATCATGAAAGTAATCAACCGAAGGCTTGCCCTGACTCTCAGGAAACTTCGTGAATATTCTTACTTTAATTTTATCGACAATAACTCCTTTACAAGGTACTTATTAATAAATGTATGCATATAAAAATATATCAATAAATAAAAGGCACGTATTATTAAAACGAAATTATATAAGATAGTTATTAGGATAGGACCATCCATTTCTTATTTCTTCTTCCAGAATAAGAAAAATAAAGCATTGACTCTGTTTATAATTCAATGCGTGGTTTCGGCGGCGGCGTTGCTGGAGGTACGGCATCCCGGTAGTATCTCTGGTAGATGTCATCCCAGAAGCGAGTGCGTTCTTCCAAGAGAACGCCTTGTAGTTCCAGCTTCTCTCCTAGTGACATGTACGGTGACCTGTCCGCACCTGCTGCCGGCCATGCAGGCAGTGACGACCCTTCAGGCACAGGTTTCCTGAAATGAACATCATAAGTTATTATCTCCCGAAGGTGTGAGCAAAGAGCTCACAGTGCCAGGTTTAATGGGCACCACTGTCCACTGCATAGGACCCATACCGTGTAACGGTACAACATTAAGCTTTCATCAACCTGAGAATCAAACCTAGCACTACATGCATGAACTAGGGCAGTTTCACTCAAAAGTATTGAAATGCTTATCAAATGGTTCTACTTTGGATGATGTGCCAAATGCTTACCCAGTTTTAATAAAGTTGCGCCAGATTTCACGCATAATTCTCTTCATATTCTTATACTCTGCTGACGCGCGACTTTCATCCTTGTCCATAAAGTTTATACCATCATACACAGCTGCTGATTGAGCGCAGTGGTCAGCACCTCGTATGTTGGTGTATGGCACCACGGGAACATCCTCATCCACAAAGGAATACTCATACAAATATACTTGATTGTGGCCAGCCTGCGAGTGCAATTTCACAGCCCGAAGCATAGCATAAGTAAATATGACGTCTGAGAAGTAGTCGACGTATCCCAAAATGTTATCATCACCAACTGGCTTGTCGCCAAAATAAAATGTCTTAACCTTATTAGCTACTTCTTCTTTTTCCTCTTCAGATTCAAACTTTAAGTCAGCTGGTAAAAAATCGGAAAACTTTTCATTCATCTTATGTTTCCAAATTTCAAAGAATCCGAAATTGACACGTATCAGTCCTTCCATGTTAGCAAAACCATACAACAAAGGTAATTTTTTGTAGTTGCCTTTCTTAAGTATACTCAGAGGAGATTCTGTCAGGAATGCTCCGTCTCCTGTATTACGTTCGACACACGGTGAAAAAACGAAAGTAGCATCAGTTCTATCGAAAAATGTATCTGATGACAACAGTTCTATTGATGCTGTCTTGTAGAACTCTTCTAAAGCATAAATATCGTCGACGTTTGTGAAGTTCAGTTTTTTGGCATGACTTTTGGCAATCTCTACAGGATCCCTCTGGATTGTAAATGCGGCGAGGTTTCCACCACTTTCAGGTATGACTCTGTGAAACAATCCTTCCGCTGATTTAGAGAGCATTAAGAGATCCACAGATGCAGAACCTGCACTTCCACCTAGAATGGTGACATCATCAGGGTTACCGCCGAAGCTGGCGATGTTCTTTTGCACCCAGCGCAGCAACGCCACTTGATCCTTCATGCCAGCATTGCCTGGTGCGTCCTCAGTGCCAAGACAAAGGAAACCGTAAATGCCAAGACGGTAGTTAAAATTGACAGTTATAAAATCTTTTGTTTTCATTAGGTTCGTCACTTTAAACATTTCACCATATCCCATTATAAAAGCTCCTCCGTGAACGTGCACTAGTACTGAAAGGTTTTTCTTATTCGTGTCAGGAACGTACACATTGGCAATGAGGCAGTTTTCTTGTACCACTACATTTTTAGGTATTAAATCAATTGGAAACTGCGGCTGTGGACATACGACGAGCTTGTTTATAGCGTCATATGGTTCCAACCAGACTGGCGGCGGTAGAGGTGCCTGAAAAACAAAAAATTACAGTTTGAAGTTCAAAATGCTATATCCGATGGATATGTCGGAATTAAGAAAAAAAACCTTATTTTTTTTTCAAAAATGTTTCGGTAATAAGCGTCCGGTAAATCCTTACGCTTATTTGGAAACATTCGACACGGTTCCGATGAATCATGATGTGGGTAAATAATACAAACAAAAAATATTAATTATGTAACCGGTGCCGTGCTGTTATTATTTTGTAAAGGTCAAACTATATACGTATTAATGTATACTTGTACTGAATGTATCGCCTTCTATTACTATCTTTAATAATTTATACTTGTTATGTTTTAAAGTCGTATTTATTTTGGCTCGTATGAGTGCGCTGCATGCACGCGCGTGATACGTGCCTTGAATACCGGCGAACGACTGTCGGCCAGTAACCATTGGGTATACGTTTGCAGCGTGCACTCGAACTGCTCGCTAACAGTTCGCTTAAAAAAAGCGTCCTCATTTGCTCCTAGGATGCACAAAGAATGCGCTGTTCGCACCCGCGTGCGCTGCACGTACACACGGCTATTACACTTCAAGCTATGCACAACCAATATAAGCTGACCGTTACTTGTGCGAAAAGATTATACAAAGCGACGTCAAGATAAACTGGTTTTGTATAGCTTGATGTGTAGCCGTGTGTACCTACGCGAGTGTGGAAACAGCTTTAGTATTTTAATGCTATCTATGTGTGGAGTAAACACTTCAGCTGTAGTATATTATAATGGCTTGTGTTTAAATGCCTACCAGAAATGTATCTATTTTACTACCAAAAAATTCGAAATACCTGCCAGAATGGAAAAATGCTCACCAAATTGTGTTTCATAATGTATTGTAGAAATAAACCTATTTTCCTTTTTATTCTATGCCTGGATGGGGATATGCCTAGGATGTTTGTAAGGTTGTTTGGGCTTCCAAAGCAGAGTCGACGGAGCCCCGTTGGGCGGGGTTCCTATTTCTGTCTGCAGGGTTTAAAGTAACTTAACACGAAGGGAATGACGGGGGTTTCGCTCGCTCACTAGTCCCCGTCATCCCCTTCGAACCTAACTAATCCGTATCGGGGTGCCTCAAATTAACGAGCTCACCTCGCTCGCTCTTAAAATTAGTCAGTTGGAGGTTGGAGGACAAGTTACAGCGTTGGTTACAAGATCTGGTGAGCATTTATCTATTTTGGTAAGCAAAAAGAATATAAATACAACACGTACAATTATTCTGATGAGTGTATATTTATTTTGGAACTTAAAACGTTGTTCTTTACGTACATTGGTCTAGAGTGGGTTTATTTTATTTGAAGTTTTATTTATTTATTTCACTCACTTATAACTATCTTTAAAGGGTTTTTTTTTTAACCTAAGGCGATAGCATAATTTCATTTAATTATTTTTCTTACAAATATAATGTATTACTTAACTTAAATTTTATACGAAACAATAGACAATGCCGTCTTTGTGAATTCACTCAGAGAACAACAGAATAGATCAGTTTCACTAGCTATGAGGTTGAGCGTGCGGAGTGCCCGCGTCAGCGGCGCCCTACTCAAGAGATTGGTCCTTGCGCGCGGCTCCGCCAACAGTGGCGGCTGTCGTCGTCGCCACACGTACCTGTCCGGAACACACAGGCTCAGTTGCCCTAATATATCCGCATTATGCACCTTACCTCTCAGAATTTTAAAAATATATAATGCGAGCGCCATTTCTCTTCTAACTTTCAATTCATTGTATCCTACCATACCTAAAATAAATAAAGTTGGGTAAATTAATGGGTAAAATGGATAAACACCATAATACCGCATATATAAATACCTAATAAATTTGTTTTGTACTCGCTCTAACATGAGACTATACTTAGTTTCATGCGGAGCCCAGATGACTGCGTTACATTCTAATTGGCTTCTAACTAATGCATTATATAACGCGACAATCGCTTTTATATTTGTGAATTCCCGCACCATACGAATTATAAAACCCAAATTCCGATAAGCTTTTTTACACCGGCTCATGATGTGATCACGAAAGTTTAGCCCCGTGTTAAAAACTACTCCCAAATCCCTGACTTCTGTGACCCTTACCGTCGGCAACCCGTCAATGTGATAATCATGTAAGACAGGTGTGTGCGCGCGAGAAAAAGTGATTGTCACACACTTTGAGTTGTTGAATTGTAAGCGATTTTCTTTACTCCAGGCAACAACCCTGTCTATGTCCCTTTGTAGTCTGGAGCAGTCATTCCGGTTTTTTATTCCTAGTGACATAATTATTATACTTGGTGCTTAGTCTTAGGGTCTAAAAATTATTTTGGTGACCATTTAAATAAAATTGTACCCTATTATAATTATGTCAAGATATGTATCACTTAGATAATGATCAGAAATCGTCACTAATAGAAATATTTCGTACACAATAATTGTGTACTAAATAATTTAGTTCTTCTTCTTAGCGTGTCGATGACAATCTACACTGTGTCGGCCCAGAACTCAGCAACGAGTTTAGCACTATCCGTAGCGTCCATTAGTTCTTGAGGTGTACAGGTAACAGGGCAGGCGGGGCATGATGTTAAGTGCGCCATAGTTTGCGGAACGGCACCACATTTACACTCAAGGTTTGAGTTACCCGCAAATTTCCACCTGAGCAGATTTTCCTTGCTTCGACCAACCTGAGTCCGAAGTCTATTTAGAGACTTCCAGGTCAGCCAAGGCAACTCATGCCCAGGTGGGAGATCCTCGGAAGGGGCAACAAATGGAGTGGGTAGAGAAGCCTTATCTCGCCACAGCTGGACTCTTGCCTGTGAACGTTCGCCATTGAGTGGGAGGACACGAGGAATAATTTAGTTGAGTAGGTACCTTGAATCTGTTAACGCCCACAGGCGCTGTAGCATAGGGTATGTTGTAGAAGACGTATAGTTCCCCGTTGGGGTGCTTGCGTCCGCGCACCGGACCCTGTGCAGTTTTAACTTCCCGCCATTCCTCCTCTGCCAAAACAGCCGTCACGCACAAAATAACAACATACGTCCGCCACTTCATCGCTACAGTTGTAAACTAACGATTTGCACGATTAAATTATATTAATACTCCTGGGCATTAAGTTATCTAATCTACCGAGTGCTTATTATGTGCAAGTCATGATGATTATATCATTTGGATGCATCAACAACAGATTGTATGCCTTAGTGAAATACTTGTTTTTTGCAAAGATTGTAGATGTCGGACAACGATAAGATATTAATAAAACAAATAATATTGCGTACGTAGCAACTGTCCAACAATAAACTCAGAAAATAGTTGATACTGGACTGCTTACGTACAACACCAGGCCGTGGAATCCGAATGCGTTGTTATATTGAACACATAGGGCATAAACAGGGTTTGGACGATTATTCCGTTATTATACGTAACATTATAAAAGCAAAGATTGATATTGGAACTTGGCCAACAAATGAAAAAAATAACGGAAAGAATAATTTAAAAAAAAACCGAATAAATAATTTCACACGTAAACATTTTTTTTATATGCGGGAAGTTTTTATTTCATTTTTTTTTACATATTTTAGTTTATGTAGTAAGCAGCTAAGTATCGATACTTTGTTTTAAATTGCTTAGCTCTGCATAATGTAAGTAGGTATGTACGTTGTTCAAGAAAATTTTTGGAAATACAGCGACATAGTAAAAAATAAAACATTTTTAAATACTTACGTTGACGGCGCCGGTTGCCATTACGAGTGCCGGCGCTGGCTTCTACTGACTACATACACTGTTTTTTTTACACATTCAAGTGCTCTTCAAACTCTTCATGACACGATTATTCGTCATCCAGTTTCATTTTCACAATAAAAACAAATGAAAAACTTAAGGGGATGTTTGTAAGGTTGATTGGGTTTTCAAAGCAGAGCCGACGGAGCCGCACTGTGCGGGGCTCCCTATTTCTGTCTGCAGGGTTTAAAGTAACCTAACACGAAGGGGGTGACGGGGCTTTCGTTCGCTCGCTACGCTCGCTCACTCTAGCCTCCGTCATCCCCTTCGAACCTAACCTATGCCTGTCGGGGTACCCGAAAATAAGGAGCTCGCATCGCTCGCTCTTGAAATTAGTCAGTTGGAAGACAAGTTACAGTGCTTGGCCGAAAATCCAACCTACCTTTCAACTTACATACGTACCAAACAACTTATTACCGCCGCCGACGTCCATTTTGGGTGCCAACACTGGATAAACAGGACACAGATTACAGATTGCATATGCAATAAAGCTACGAACAAATCGAATACCTACCGATAGGTTACAGCGGGTAGGGTGAAAAAATTCGCAAACAGATTATTCGTAGTGGCTGGACAGCCGTGCGTCACATATTTTACCCACCACATTAGGTCATTTGAATCGACCAACGAGTCTTCGAAATCAACGACTAACTTAAATATTTACTCTCATAAATATTTTAGATAACATTAAACGCGATGCGGAGGAATATTTCGATGCACTCTTTTAGTTTATATTGGTACTCGTAGTTTAGTCTAGGATATAATTTTTCTTTGTTTTCACGTTGGATTTAGTTTAGATTTATATTGTAATACTAGCTGTACCGCGTACTGCGTTGCAATGCAACGTAAAGAAAAAAAGTGTTTAGTTTTAAAATCTGTTTATTGAAGTGCTTTTGGATACACAATATTTTTGATTTGAGGGGACCCGAATTTACCGTACCGATGCGACGGGACTAACATCGAATGTTTGACAGGTAGGAACAGTTTGTATGGGAAAATTAAATTGTTGTTTTTACTATTTTCCTTGTGATTTTTCCATATTTTCTCAACACCTTCCCTGGACTTCCACAAATATTTCAAAACCAAAATTAGCCAAATCGGTCCAGCCGTTCTCGACTTTTAGCGAGACTAATGAACAGCAATTCATTTTTATATAATAGAAGAAGATAATAGATAGAAGATTGTATTAATTTAGGTTGAAAAATATTAAAACAATTATTTTAGTATGGAGGTTGATTTTCTAAGTTACTTTTATGTTCAAGTACTGGATTAAAAACGTATGAAATAAGCTTAATATTCATAAGCCGCTCGGATCAGGCTCGAACCGGCGGTCAATCTTTCATCTATGAGATGCATGCACTGAGCTAGTGAGTTACTTGCACTGCTAATGTTTTCCCTGTGTGTGTAAAGCCGAGCTAGTCACCGCTTAGATTATTTCTTTGAACTAGGACTGCATTTATGACCGCGATAGTACGATATGAAGTCATCCAAGACTAGATCCTTCCCAAGTTTGTAAGATCGGTTTCTAGTTTTAATAGCTTTAATCGGTACTAATTAAAAAAAAAGAGCTAAAAATCAGACAACCAGTCGATTGTACGCTTTTGTACTTGGACCACATTTATTTGTTGGATTTTGTAAGCCAGATTTGCGAAGGGTTTGTACCCTAAAATTAGAACTATTGTTAGACATATCGGGAGACATGCTAAGTACATTCCAAATTCATGACAATGTTTGTAAACATGTTTAATTACTATTCAAGAAATCAACCGAAGGCTGCACTAACTCTCTCAGGATACTCTGTGAATATTTTATCTTAATTCTATCAACAAAAAGATATGCCCTATTCAAAATGAAATTATAGAAGACAAGATGGTTTTATTTTTCAAGTAGGAAGAAAAAATATTCTTTTATAATTCAAGGCGTGGTTTTAGCGGCGACGTTGGTGGAGATACTGCATCCCGGTAGTATTTCTCGTAGATGTCATCCCAGAAGCGAGTGCGTTCTTCCAAGAGCACGCCTCGTAGTTCCAACTTCTCTCCCAGTGACATGTACGGTGACCTATCCACGCCTGCTGCCGGCCATGCTGGCAGCGACGACCCTTCAGGCACAGGTTTTCTGAAATGAACATCATAAGCTATTAACTCTCGGAGGTGTGAGCAAAAAGCTCGCTGACTATTTGAAAACAGTGTCAAATTTAATGGGGCACCATTACATAGATGACACCCATACAATGTAACGGTACAAGATTAAACTTTCATCAACCTGAGAATCAAACCAAGCACTACATGCATGAACTAGGGCAGTTTCAGTCAAAACTATTGAAATGCTTATCGATTGGTTGTACTTTGGATGATGTGCCGAATGCTTACCCAGTTTTAATAAAGTTGTGCCAGATTTCACGCATAATTTTCTTCATATTCTTATACTCTGCAGTCGCGCGACTTTCATCCTTCCCCATATAGTTCAGACTATCATACACAGCCACTGATTGAGCGCAATGGTCAGCACCTCGTATGTTGGTGTGTGGCACTACGGGAACATCCTCATCCACAAAGGAATATTCATACAAATATACTTGATTGTGGCCAGCCTGCGCGTGCAATTTCACAGCCCGAAGCATAGCATAAGTAAACATGACGTCTGAGAAGTAGTCGACGTATCCCAAAATGTTATCATCACCAACTGGCTTGTCGCCAAAATAAAATGTCTTAACCTTATTAGCTACTTGTTCTTTTTCCTCTTCAGATTCAAATTTTAAGTCAGCTGGTAAAAAATCAGAAAACTTTTCATTCATCTCATGTTTCCAAATTTCAAATAAACCGAAATGGACACGTATCAGTCCTTCCATGTTAGCAAAACCATACAACAAAGGTAATTTTTTGTAGTTGCCTTTCTTAAGTATACTCAGAGGAGATTCTGTCAGGAATGCTCCGTCTCCTGTATCACGTTCGACACACGGTGAAAAAACGAAAGTAGCATCAGTTCTATCGAAAAATGCATCTGATGACAACAGTTCTATTGATGCTGTCTTGTAGAACTCTTCTAAAGCATAAATATCGTCGACGTTTGTGAAGTTCAGTTTTTTGGCATGACTTTTGGCAATCTCTACAGGATCCCTCTGAATTGTAAATGCGGCGAGGTTTCCACCACTCTCGGGTATAATTCTGTGAAACAATCCTTCTGCTGATTTAGAGAGCATTAAGAGATCCACAGATGCAGAACCTGCACTGCCACCTGCAAGCGTGACATCATCGGGGTTACCGCCGAAGCTGGCGATGTTCTTTTGCACCCAGCGCAGCAACGCCACTTGATCCTTCATGCCAGCATTGCCTGGTGCGTCTTCGGTGCCAAGACAAAGGAAACCGTAAATGCCAAGACGGTAGTTAAAATTGACAGTTATAAAATCTTTTCTCTTCATTAGGTTTGTCGCTTTAAACGAGTCACCATAGCCAAATATAAAAGCTCCTCCGTGAACGTACACTAGTACTGAAAGGTTTTTTTTATCCGTGTCGGGAACGTACACATTGGCAATCAGACAATTTTCTTGTGTCACTAAATTTTTAGGCATTATATCAACTGAAAACTGCGGCTGTGGACATATGACATGCTTGTTTATAGCGTCATATGGTTCCACCCACACTGGCGGCGGGAGAGGTGCCTGAAAAACAAAAATTTACAATTTGAAGTTCAAAATGTTATATCGGATGCAGGAGTCAGAATTAAGAAGCAACACCTTTTTTTTCAAATATACTTCGGTAATAATTTACCTGACGCTTCGTGGGAAGCATTTGTCTTCATTGTTTCTGTATTCGTGGTCAAATATTGTACTTATTGAATAAATAAATTGCGAGAAAACTTTTTTATATTTTTAGTACATTTTTTTGTGTGTAGATGTACATAATAAGTTTTTTTTTTCATCCTACCTGACTTTTTGAAAATATATACTTATTTAAGCCATTACAGAGTAAATTTTTTTTTTTTAGTTACAACTGGCAAGTCGCTGACGAAGTTTTTCTGAAATCGTTACATCGTTCAATGTTCCGATGAATCATGATGTAGGTAATAAAATAAACAAAAACTAATTGTTATATAAGCGGCACCGCGTTTTTGTCTGTTTCTAAAGGTCAAACTATACAATACATCATATATGTGTACTTTTTATGTTTTAACGTAATTAGTATTTATTTTGGCGCGTATTAGTGCGCTGCAGGCACGCGCGCGATACGTGCCTTGAATACCGGCGAACGACTGTCGGCCAGTAACCATTGGGTATACGTTTGCAGCGTGCACTCGAACTGCTCGCTAGCAGTTCGTTTAAAAAAAGCGTCCACATTTTGCTCCTAGGATACACAAAGAATGCGTTGTTCGCACCCGCGTGCGCTGCACGTACCTACGCGAGTGTGGAAACAGCTTTAGTATTTCAATGCTATCTACGTGTGGAGCTTCAACTTCAGCTTCAACTTTAGCTGTAGTATATTATAATTATGTCGAGATATGTATCACTTAGATAATGATCAGAAATCGTCACTAATAGAAATATTTCGTACACAATTTATTTGAGTACCTTGAATTTGTTAACGCCCACAGGCGCTGTAGCATAGGGTATGTTGTAGAAGACGTATAGTTCCCCGTTGGGGTCCTTGCGTCCGCGCACCGGACCCTGTGCAGTTTTAACTTCCCGCCATTCCTCCTCTGCCAAAACAGCCGTCACGCACAAAATAAAAACACACGTCCGCCACTTCATCGCTACAGTTGTAAACTGACGATTTGCACGATAAAATTATATTAATACTCCTGGGCATTAAGTTATCTAATCTACCGAGTGCTTATTATGTGCAAATCATAATGATTATATAATTTGGATGCATCAACAACAGATTGTATGCCTTAGTGAAATACTTGTTTTTTGCAAAGATTGTAGATGTCGGACAGCGACAAGATACTAATAAAACAAATAATATTGCGTACGTAGCAACTAGCACCTGTCCAACTCAGGAAATAGTTGATACTGGATCGCTCACGTACAACACCAGGCCGTGGAATCCGAATGCGTTGTTATATTGAACACGTAGGGCATATACAGGGTTTGAACGATTATTCCATAATTATATGTATGTAATATTATAAAACTTAAGATTGATATTGGAACTTAGCCAACAAATGAATATAAACGGAGAGAATAATTAAAAAAAAACGAATAAAGAATTTCACACGTAAATTATGGAACTTTGACATTTTTTAATATGCGAGAAGTTTTTATTTCATTTTTTTTTACATATTTTAATTTATGTAGTAAGCAGCTAAGCATCGATACTTTGTTTTAAATTGCTTAGCTCTGCATAATGTAAGTAGGAACGTACGGTGTTCAAAAAAAATTTTGGAAATACAGCGACATAGTAAAAAAAAACATTTTTAAATACTTATATTAGGGAGTGCCTCCGCTGCCGGCGCGGTTGCCATTACGCTGCTTATATGTATACACTGTTTTTTTTTACACATTCAAGTCCTCTTCAAACTCTTCATGACACGATTATTCGTCATCCACTTTCATTTTCACAATAAAAACAAATGAAAAACTTAAGAGGATTTTTGTAAGGTTGATTGGGTTTTCAAAGCAGAGGCGTAAGAGCCCCGCTGTGCGGGGCTCCTATTTCTGTCTGCAGGGTTTAAAGTAACCTAACACGAAGGGGGTGACGGGGCTTTCGTTCGCTCGCTACGCTCGCTCACTCTAGCCCCCGTCATCCCCTTCGAACCTAACCTATGCCTGTCGGGGTACCCGAAAATAAGGAGCTCGCATCGCTCGCTCTTGAAATTAGTCAGTTGGAAGACAAGTTACAGTGCTTGGCCGAAAATCCAACCTACCTTTCAACTTACATACGTACCAAACAACTTATTACCGCCGCCGATGTCCATTTTGGGTGCCAAAACTGGATAAACAGGACACAGATTACAGATTGCATATGCAATAAAGCTACGAACAAATCGAATACCGATAGGTTACAGCGGGTAGGGTGAAAAAATTCGCAAACAGATTATTCGTAGTGGCTGGACAGCCGTGCGTCGCATATTTTACCCACCACATTAGGTAATTTGAATCGACCAACGAGTCTTCGAAATCAGCTACTAACTTAAATGATGACTCTCATAAATATTTTAGATACCATTAAAAACGTATAACATAAGCATAATATCCATAAGCCGCTCGGATCAGGATCGAACCGGCGGTCAATCTTTCATCTATGAGATGTATGCACTGAGCTAGTGAGTTACTTGCAACGCTAATGTTTTCCCTGTGTGTGTAAAGCCGAGCAAGTCGCCGCTTAGATTATTTCGTTGAACTAGGTCTGCATTTATGAACGCGATAGTACGATACGAAGTCATCCTAGACTAGATCCTTCCCAAGTTTGCACGGTCGGTTTCTTAATTTAATAGCTTTTATCGGTACCTACTAATTTAAAAAAAAGAGCTAAAAATCATACAATCAGTCGATTGCATGCTTTTGTACTTGGACCACATTTATTTGTTGGATTTTGTAAGTCTATTTGCGAAGGGTTCTTTCTACCCTAAAATTAGAACTATTGTCAGACATATCGGGAGACGTACTAAGTACATTCCAAATCCATGACATTGTTTGTAAACATGTTTAATTACCATCCAAGAAATCAACCGAACGCTGCACTAATGAATTCTATCAACAAAAAGACATGCCCTATTCAAAATGAAATTATACAAGACAAGATAGTTTTATTTTTCCAGTAGGAAGAAAAAGTATTCTTTTATAATTCAAGGCGAGGTTTTAGCGGCGGCGTTGCTGGAGGTACGGCATCCCGGTAGTATCTCTGGTAGATGTCATCCCAGAAGCGAGTGCGTTCTTCCAAGAGCACGCCTCGTAGTTCCAGCTTCTCTCCCAGTGACATGTATGGTGACCTGTCCGCGCCTGCTGCCGGCCATGCAGGCAGTGACGACCCTTCAGGCACAGGTTTCCTGAAATGAATATCATAAGCTATTAACTCTCAGAGGTGTGAGCAAAAAGCTCACTGACAATTTGAAAACAGTGTCAAGTTTAATGGGGCACCATTACGTAGGACCCATGCCATGTCAAAGTCAAATAGTTTTTATTTCAAGTAGACCAGATCACTGGTGCTTTCAAAATGTCAACACTAGGTGCTCGGTTCCAAGAAGTAGGTCCTTTGGAGAAGAGCCGGCAAGAAACTCCATGGACACTCTTTTAAAAAGTAAATGGTTTGACAATTTTCATTATAGTAATGTAAGAACAATGCAGATTAGTGTACATGCAGTTAACAACATGAAAAGCAATGCTAAAGTTAGCCTTTTAAAACGATTGCCATAGCAGTTACGAGCTGACCGGTCCCAACATACAGCACCCGTTCACGAGCATGACGCATACATCGGCGTCGCTTAGCTCAACCATGTTGCAGGGAACTCAACGACCCGATGCACAGCGCCACCATCAGCAGGACATTTCAGTGAGCATGTCAGTCTCATACCGATAGACAATAGGCAGTCAAAATATTAAGACTGAAAGTATAACACTAGATACTGCATGGCCCTTACATTTTACAGCCTTGCGTAGGTATAAATAGAATAATATTAATAATTAATAATTGCAACTCAATGTCAAACTAATATAGGCAAATATTAGCAATAAATAAATTTTTAAAAAATAACAAAATTAACAATCAAAATTGGAAACATTAGAATCAAAAATAAGATAAAATGACATACTTATTGAGTCAATAAAATAAAAAAATAATTACAATAAGTAAGCATTTGAATAATGTCCGTTTGTTCTGTTAGACGGTGCCAGTGGGTCGCAGTGTGCAGGAGGGAATCGTATGCCAAACATCTTTATCTTCGATGTTCTGATTTAGGCTATAATATGATTTAGACATTAGTACGCGCTTGATATAAGTATAATTTAAACTTTGTATCTGGTAAATCAATGACACTATATTGAATTTTATTGTAGCGTCTAACACTGTTTCCCATAAACGACTTACTGGTTTTTCTAAGTCAAAAACCAGGTACTGCAAGTTTGTCGTTATTGCGAGTATTTAGGTTGTGGTTGTCACTGTTCTTATTATACTGGGCAATTTTTTTCCGAATGTACATAATGTTACTAAATATATATAAGGATGGTAAGGTTAGTACGTTTATCTCTTTGAATATTTCACGGAGCGACTCACGGCAGCCTAAATTATAAATAGCTCGGACTGTTCTTTTCTGTAATATAAAAATAGTTTCAACATCAGCAGAGCTCAGTTTACCTGCAAGTGCCTGTATATGGGGCCCCCATTGCAGTTTAGAGTCTACTGTTACACCCAGAAAGGTCGTTGAGGGAACCAGGTCCAAAACTTTCCCATCAAGATTTACATTTGCACCTATAAAATATATATTTAGTGTAGAAAACCTAATACTCATGTAACGGTACAACATTAAGCTTTCATCAACCTGAGAATCAAACCCAGTACTACATGCATGAACTAGGGCAGTTTCACTCAAAAGTATTGAAATGCTTATCAAATGGTTGTATTTTTGATAATATGTGCCGAAAGCTTACCCAGTTTTAATAAAGTTGTGCCAGATTTCACGCATAATTTTCTTCATATTCTTATACTCTGCTGACGCGCGACTTTCATCCTTCTCCATATAGTTCAGACCATCATACACAGCTGCTGATTGAGCGCAGTGGTCAGCACCTCGTATGTTAGTGTGTGGCACTACGGGAACATCCTCATCCACAAAGGTATACTCATACAAATATACTTGACTGTGGCCAGCCTCCGCGTGCAATTTCACAGCCCGAAGCATAGGATAGGTAAATATGACATCCGAAAAGAAATCGACGTATCCCAAAATGTTATCATTACCAACTGGCTTGTCGCCAAAATAAAATGTCTTAACCTTATTAGCTACTTCTTCTTTTTCCTCTTCAGATTCAAACTTTAAGTCAGCTGGTAAAAAATCGGAAAACTTTTCATTCATCTTATGTTTCCAAATTTCAAAGAAACCGAAATTGACACGCATCAGTCCTTCCATGTTAGCAAAACCATACAACAAAGGTAATTTTTTGTAGTTGCCTTTCTTAAGTATACTCAGAGGAGGTTCTGTCAGGAATGCTCCATCTCCTGTATCACGTTCGACACACGGTGAAAAAACGAAAGTAGAATCAGTTCTATCAAAAAATGCATCTGATGACAACAGTTCTATTGATGCTGTCTTGTAGAACTCTTCTAAAGCATAAATATCGTCGACGTTTGTGAAGTTCAGTTTTTTGGCATGACTTTTGGCAATCTCTACAGGATCCCTCTGGACTGTAAATGCGGCGAGGTTTCCACCACTTTCAGGTATGACTCTGTGAAACAATCCTTCTGCTAATTTAGAGAGCATTAAGAGATCCACAGATGCAGAACCTGCACTTCCACCTAGAATGGTGACATCATCAGGGTTACCGCCGAAGCTGGCGATGTTCTTTTGTACCCAGCGCAGCAACGCCACTTGATCCTTCATGCCAGCATTGCCTGGTGCATCCTCAGTGCCAAGACAAAGGAAACCGTAAATGCCAAGACGGTAGTTAAAATTGACTACTATAAAATCTTTTGTTTTCATTAGGTTCGTCACTTTAAACATGTCACCATATCCCATTATAAAACCTCCTCCGTGAACGTGCACTAGTACTGAAAGGTTTTTCTTATTCGTGTCAGGAACGTACACATTGGCAATGAGGCAGTTTTCTTGTACCACTACATTTTTAGGTATTAAATCAATTGGAAACTGCGGCTGTGGACATACGACGAGCTTGTTTATAGCGTCATATGGTTCCAACCAGACTGGCGGCGGTAGAGGTGCCTGAAAAACAAAAAATTACAGTTTGAAGTTCAAAATGCTATATCCGATGGATATGTCGGAATTAAGAAAAAAAACCTTATTTTTTTTCAAAAATGTTTCGGTAATAAGCGTCCGGTAAATCCTTACGCTTATTTGGAAACATTCGACACGGTTCCGATGAATCATGATGTAGGTAACAATACAAACAAAAAATAATTATTATGTAACCGGTACCGTGCTGTTATCATTTTGTAAAGGTCAAACTATATACATATAAATGTATACTTGTACTGAGTGTATCGCCTTCTATTACTACCTTTAATAATGTATATAACGAGGGTAGTTCACTCATTGGGGTTACCTCGTCATCAGAGTCCAAGTTCTACATGGTGTAGGCAGTAAATAATAGTCACAACACTGATTATAGTCCTCTATTTATTCACTCTTGATAACAAAATAATAAAATCTCTAATGATCAAACCGATGGAAATTGGTACAGTGGCCAAGAATGGGTTAAAGTACGGAAACGCGGTAAGTTCGGTGCAAGCTGGCAAAACGACCTCTCGCCTTCGTGTCTCACTACAAAGTGACTTCACTCAAATCAAATGCATCCAATGTCAAAAAGAATGACAGCTGACAGCCGACAGCTGACAGCTGACAGCTTGCCGACAACCGTCAAACAAGACATGCCACGCCCCGCACCGACCTCACCCAAGCACACTGCTTGACGTTTCCGACAAACGATAATAGATGGCATCCTACTACATTAACAATAATCAATAGTCATTCTAATAGTTGTGCTTCTGTGTTGATTCTGCGACATATACTTGTTAGGTTTTAAAATCGTATTTATTTTGGCTCGTATTAGTGCGCTGCATGCACGCGCGTGATACGTGCCTTGAATACCGGCGAACGACTGTCGGCCAGTAACCATTGGGTATACGTTTGCAGCGTGCACTCGAACTGCTCGCTAACAGTTCGCTTAAAAAAAGCGTCCTCATTTGCTCCTAGGATGCACAAAGAATGCGCTGTTCGCACCCGCGTGCGCTGCACGTACCTACGCGAGTGTGGAAACAGCTTTAGTATTTCAATGCTATCTATGTGTGGAGTAAACACTTCAGCTGTAGTATATTATAATGGCTTGTGTTTAAACGCCTACCAGAAATGTATCTATTTTACTACCAAAAAAAACGAAATACCTGCCAGAGTGGAAAAATGCTCACCAAATTGTGTTTCATAAAGTATTGTAGAAATAAACCTATTTTCCTTTTTATTCTATGCCTGGATGGGGATATGCCTAGGATGTTTGTAAAGTTGTTTGGTCTTCCAAAGCAGAGTCGACGGAGCCCCGCTGCGCGGGTCTCCTATTTCTGTCTGCAGGGTTTAAAGTAACCTAACACGAAGGGGATGACGGAGGTTTCGCTCGCTGACTTGCCCCCGTCATCCCCTTCGAACCTAAATTATCCGTGTCGGGGTGCCTCAAATTAACGAGCTCACTTCGCTCGCTCGTAAAATTAGTCAGTTGGAGGACAAGTTACAGCGTTGGTTACAAGATCTGGTGAGCATTTATCTATTTTGGCAAGCAAAAAGAATATAAACACAACACGTACAATTATTCTGATGAGTGTATATTTATTTTGGAACTTAAAACGTTGTTCTTTAGGTACCTCGGTATAGAGTGGGTTTATTTTATTTGAAGTTTATATATTTTACTTGGTACTTAGTCTTAGGGTCTAAAAATTATTTTGGTAACCATTTAAATAAAATTGTACCCTATTATAATTATGTCAAGATATGTATCACTTAGATAATGATCAGAACTCGTCACTAATAGAAATATTTCGTACACAATAATTGTGTACTAAATAATTTAGTTGAGTAGGTACCTTGAATCTGTTAACGCCCACAGGCGCTGTAGCATAGGGTATGTTGTAGAAGACGTATAGTTCCCCGTTGGGGTGCTTGCGTCCGCGCACCGGACCTTGTGCAGTTTTAACTTCCCGCCATTCCTCGTCTGCCAAAACAGCCGTCACGCACAAAAGAACAACACACGTCCGCCACTTCATCGCTACAGTTGTAAACTGACGATTTGCACGATTAAATTACATTATAATTTATACTCCTGGGCATAAATTCATCTAATCTACCGATGATTAATAAGTGCAGGTCATGATGATTATATCATTTAGATGGTTAGATGAATCACTTGTTTTTTGCAAAGATTGTAGATGTCGGACAGCGATAAGATATTAATAAAATGAACAAAACTGCGTTCGTAGCAACTAGCACCTGTCCAACAACACATTTAGGAAGTAGGTAGTTGATACTGGACTGCTTACGTATAACTCTAGGTCGTGGAATCCGAATGCGTTGTTATATTGAACACGTAGGGCATATACAGGGTTTGGACGATCATTCCGTAACTATCCGTAATATTATAAAACTTAAGATTGATATTGGAACTTAGCCACCTAATGAAAAAAAACGGAAAGAACAATTTAAAAAAAACCAAATTAAAAATATCACGCAAATATTATGCGACTTTGACATTTTTTAATATGGTGGAAGTTTTTATTTTAAGTTTTTTTACATATTTCAGTTTATGGAATACTAGAGATCGCCAGCGGCTTCGCCCGCGTGGATGTCGTTTATCGTGTATTCCGCGTTTTTGTCTACCATATTATGTATTATACATATAAACCTTCCTCTTGAATCACTCTATCTATTATAAAAAACCGCGTAAAAATCCGTTGCGTAGTTTTAAAGATCTAAGCATACATAGGGACAGACTGCGAGAAGCGACTTTGTTTTATACTATGTATGTAGTAAGTATCGATACTTTTTAACCGACTTCAAAAAGGAGGAGGTTCTCAATTAGGTTGTATTTTTTTTTTTTTTTTGTGTTTGTTACCTCATATCTCCGTCATTTACGAACCGATTTGAAAAATTCTTTTTTTGTTCGAAAGGGTAGGTATACTTTCCGATTGGTCCCATATAAATTTTGTTATGATTAGACCATGAACTTCAGAGATATGGAACGGAACTCCTCCTCAAGCAAAATTCTCAAATTACTAATATTGCTTTGTTTATGTTTGTTGGTGGGAACTGACTACTGGAAAAGAGGAGGGGGTGCGTGTCCCCCCCTCCCCCCCTTTGGAATGTTTTGATAATATCGTGTAAGGTATCATTTGAAAGGACTTTTTATGCCCGACTACGTCAAAGCCAAAAAGAAGGGTTATGAAGGAGGGGGTTAAAATTATGACACTAAAACGTATTTAATAAAAATAAACTTTAAAAAAAGTAAAAACCGACTTCAAAGAAATACTAAAAGGAGTAAAATAATTACCATAATATAAAATTAACAGTTTCAGAAGTCGGTGCAAATCTACACTGAAGCAAATAGAAGCCACCGACTTCTGAAACTGTTAATTTTATATTATGGTAATTATTTTACTCCTTTTAGTATTTCTTTGAAGTCGGTTTTTATTTATACATTGCTTAGCAATGCATACTGTAAGTAGGTATGTATTATGAACATTGTTAAAGAAAAATTTTGGAAATACAGCGACTTAATAAAAAAAAGATTTTTATATATTAACAATAAAAAACAGCTGTTTTTTTTTACTGGGGATCATTATCATACTCAGCCCGCTTTCGTCCACTGCTGGGCATAGGCTTCTCTTAAAGTACGCCGCTAAGCTCGATCTTCAACTAAGGGATCTGGGAGTCAGAGATGTAAACGCACATTTAAAGTATAATATTTCTCGCCCATTTTAGACATTTTTCGAATGAGTTCTATTTTTTACTAAACTCTCCTATATTGTTTGAGTGCTGGCCTTGGGGGACCCCAAGACCTTCCAATAGCTCCAATTAGTGCAACGATTGCTTAAAACATCAAATTCAGCCATAATAACTAAGACACTCGACATGACAAACCATTTTACTTTTCTACTTGTACTTAATGATATTTTTATCCATTCACGGCTCATCTTCCGTGCGGAAGATGTCCAGTCCTTTGGAAGGCATACAGGGAACACAGGTCCAACGCGCAGAGGCCCCTTTGAGAACTTTAATATAAACTGGAGTGGGGTACCAACTGGGGACTATCCACGGCTGCACTATTGGAGTACAGTCATGGACCATCCCAGGTGGGTGCAAGACTATTGTAAAATATGGTAAAAATATCTGGTCTGTGGGAAGGGGTGTTAAGTGAACTGGTTAACTTCTATTGCCGGAAGAAAACGGCGTCTGCCTTTCTTTAAAATTGAATTGTGTTGTCAGACGGTGACTCGCCAGCTCACTAGATGGACCCCCTGAAAAGCCGCCAAAGTATGTGTAAGTATTTTATGTAAATTATAATGATATGGTATTATTTTTTTATTTTATTAAATTGTGAATATGAGTACTATGTAGACTAGCTTTATACATAAATTTCTTAAAACTGATTGGCGGTTTGAGTATTTTTCGTGACCTACGCAAATGTCCGGCTGATTGGTGGCGTCGTGTGTCGGGTCGTTGAGTTCCCTAAAATAATGTTGAGCTACACGATGGCTGATGCTTGCGTGCCGTCAGATGGGACCGGTCAACTCAAACCTGCTGTGGCGGCAACTATCCACGCCACATGCGAACTACGCAACAACGCCGGCGGTGTAGGCGACTACAGCGACAATATTGACAACTGTCATAGATGACAGATCCTACATCGCGCAATCAAGATTTAACACACAGATAGTATATATACAACCTCCCAACATCAACCGTTGGGCAGTAGCCCGCCAGGCACAAGACTCCGCCTGGTTGGAGGATCCTCCCTTTGGTTGGAGGAACACGATACCAAGTTTCTCCACATTGGTGACCCCGACGTGATCGTCACAGACAGTGTTTCCACACTGGTGACGTCACACACAACCTTCGCAGCCTCGGCAGCCACATCATCACTCCCTCAGCAGCTCAGCATTCAATCGAGCAGCAAGCAGCGAGTCCCACAGCCAGCCAGCATCCTCGGCTTCAACGGGTGATGTGACCACTAGCCTGCAGCGAACGCGCAAGCCTGGTCACGACCCTCAGCCCACTCCAGCATCATGGCGCATCATACTGCACTTCGGCCGGTCAACTAGCAGAGGCACTCCTCTCCTGGTCGACGCAGTCCACAGCCACCACTCACCACTCACAGTTTCGACTCAAAGGAACCCTTCACTGGCCCTGGCAAGTTCTCAAGACTCAACGACCGCTGACTCATCAAGACGATCGACCTCCGGTCTCAGGGGGGGAGTGATGTGGCGGCATCTATCCACGCCACATGCGAACTACGCAACACGCCGGCGGTGTAGGCGACTACAGTGACAATATTGACAACTGTCATAGATGACAGATCCTACATCGCGCAATCAAGATTTAACACACAGATAGTATATGTATATACAACCTCCCAACATCAACCCTTGGGTTACCCTCCCATTGGCTGGAGACCCTTCAGGTCTCGCCAATAACTGCCCGGTTACGTAGAAACCGTCCCCTAGGACGACCTACAGCAGTCCAATAGAAAAAAAAAAAACAACCCTTGGGTAGTAGCCCGCCAGGCACAAGACTCCGCCTGGTTGGAGGATCCTCCCTTTGGTTGGAGGAACACCACACCAAGTTTCTCCACACTGCTATGGCTCTTTCCTCAAAGGCCATTCCAAACGTTGCCCTACATTGTTACACTCGCATAGTTGTATACCACAATGTCTGGACTTTAAAAGAGACTTTGACCTCTGTGTTTGTTTCGGCTTTTCTTCTCGGAGGTAGTCAGATAGGAAATGCCGGCGCCATCTAGTTTTAAAAAAAACATTACATTGACTTGCAAAAGTGTCTGTAACAGATTTATTTACCGAAATAAATATCATTTATGATATCAATCATTATAACTTACATAAAATCCGATTTCATTGCATATAACATAAAATACCTGTGTCACGCCTGTATTCCTCGAAGGGTTGGGCAGACGTGTATAATACACCCACATTTCGCGGTTATGTTTTAAGTCCCATGTGATAAGGGGTGAGCCTATTGCCATCAACCAGGCACAAATCCAGACACCGGGCTTCTGCTCAGAAATTCCACATGGAAAAACCCAATAACTTTTTGTCCGACCTGGGGATCGAGCTCAGGACATCACGCTCAGCATTCGCGCTTGCTACCACTGAACCAACGAGCAGTTGCATTGCATATTTGTGCTAATACAATATTTAATCCATTTCTACGCGATACAACTATTGGTGCTCTGTCTTCTTGTCTTGTACCTACCTATTAGCCTGCATTTTTTGGTGGACACTTAGTAACAGATAAAACTGGATATACAGAACACAGATTTGCTATCGGTAGCGGGTAGCACTGGGCAATGTTGACAAAGGAAGGTAGTCGTCGATATGAATCAACCTACCTGATGTTATATAGGCGGTGCGCGGTGGTCATTCGACGAAGCGGAGCATTCTGTGTTCATCAGCTAAAGAAGTGTGACCTTTTATATCTGACTAGCTTGTCCTTATTTTATGATCTTGTAACATTTGTGTAAAGTAATAAAATGTGATCTAGTTCATGTTACTAAGAGCGGTTATGCACTGCCCCCGATCCGAATCCGTGAAAATACGCTCTGAAGTAGTCATAGAACTATTTGAGTGGTAGTTTACGCACTAGATCCGACTTCCGGCATCAGATTTCTCTCCGTCATCCGTGAGTCTCCAATTCGGAAGAAATAGTGACGGACCGACGTAGCCGTAGTGCTGTTTGTATAAACGCTTTCGCATTACCTCGGATTCAAATCGGACATATGCCAAAAATGGCCTCTGAATTGCTTGGATTTGGATCAGATATCGGATTAATGCGTAAGCAATATCCGAATTCGGTTCGAGTGTTTTAGAAGATAGATCCGTATTTTCTCGAATTCGGATCGGATGCAGTGCGAAAAGCAATATCCGAATTCGGTCCGAGTTTTTAAATTCCGTATTTTCACGGATCCGGATCGGATGCAGTGCGTAACCGCTCTAACACTAACTCAAATAATACAAGTAATCTCAGTGGTGGAGAGTCTATGTTGGTTTTATTTACCACTAGAGGTCGCCAGCGGCTTCGCCCGCGTGGATGTTGTTTATCGCGTTTTCTGCGTTTTTCTCTACGATAATATGCATGTATTATACATACAAACCTTCCTCTTGAAACACTCAATCTAATAAAAAAAACTGCATCAAAATCCGTTGCCTAGTTTTAAAGATCTAAACATACAAAGGGACAGACAGCGGGACTCGACTTTGTTTTATACTATGTAGTGATACTTACCTTGCTCGCAATCCTGAAGTACTGATATTAGATGTAACTGTAAAGGTACTATTCCCAACCGAACTGCGACTGCATGAATTCGCACCACGCACGACACTAGCCACACCAGCATCACCTCTAGCCGCTGCACGTGCTGTCGGCAGTTGCCGTTGGCAGCTCAGTTCGGAATAGTACCTTTATGGTAGAATCACCCGTAAATGATTATGTCGTTGTGTCTTGTACAGATTACAGAATGCATTTATTGCATTAATGCTACGAACAAATCTAATACCGATAGGTTACAGCGGGTAGGGTGAAAAAATACGCAAATAGATTATTCGTAGCGGCTGGGCAGCCGTGCGTGGCATATTTTACCCACCACATTAGGTAATTTGAATCGACCAACGAGTCTTCGAAATCAACGACTGACTTAAATGATTACTCTCATAAATATTTAAGATAACATTAAAAACGTATAAAATAGTCATAATATCCATAAGCCGCTCGGATCAGGATCGAACCGGCGCGGCGGTCAATCTTTCATCTATGCGATGCATGCACTGAGCTAGTGCAGTTACTTGCAACGTTAATGTTTTCCCTGTGTATGTAAAGCGGTTCACTAAAGTTCCACCAAAATTCCATTGACAAATTTTCATTTTACAACCAACGTTTCGTATACTATTTATTTCGCAAACAACTTATTCCGCAAATGTTTTATTTAAAAACACTCGTTTTACAAACATTTATTTGGCAAACACTTCTTTTAATTAATGCATCAGATGATATTTAATCATTTTTACATTTTTCATTTCATATTTAGACACATTTTGATAAATCACGTTTCTAATAAATAACATTTCATTACAATATATATGTTACGGCTAATAGCCGAAGTGTGGCTACACCTAGTTTTAGCCGGGTACAACTAGGTGCAACCAGTAGCAGTTGGTTAGAACTAGGTGTAGCTTAAGTCGACGGAGCCCCGCAGAGCGGGGCTCCTATTTCTGTCTGCAGGGTTTAAAGTAACCTAACACGAAGGGGATGACGGGGGCTTCGTTCGCTCGCTTCGCTCGCTCACTCTAGCCCCCGTCATCCCCTTCGAACCCAACCTATCCGTGTCGGGGTTCCCCTTAACCACCGGTGTGCGGCTGCACCTAGTTCTACCCGCTATGATGAAGGGTAAACCTAGTTCTACCCGAGGATAAGTAGGATACACCTAGTTGTAACCAACTGCTACTGGTTGCACCTAGTTGTACCCGGCTAAAACTAGGTGTAGCCACACTTCGGCTAATAGCCGTAACATATATATTTCGAACAAACATTTCAGCTTTGTAAGGTTGTTTGGGTTTCCAAAGCAGACTCGACGGAGCCCCGCTGTTCGGGGCTCCTATTTCTGTCTGCAGGGTTTAAAGTAAACTAACACGAAGGGGATGACGGGGGCTTCGTTCGCTCGCTTTGCTCGCTCATTTTACCCCCCGTAATCCCCTTCGAACCAAACCTATCCGTGTCGGGGTGCCTCAAATTACCGAGCTCGCTTCGCTCGCTCTCGAAATTAGTCAGTTAGAAGACAAGTGATAGCGTTTGGCTAATGTGAGTTACATTTTTATAAAATTGCGTTATAATAAGTCAATACGTATAATGTATTTATTTCAAACGTTGTTTTATGAGATAAAATGAAAAAATAATGAATTGTCAAATAATATCTTATTAAATAAAAGTTTATCGGATAATTATTTTGCTAAGTGAATTATTTGATAAACCTGTTGTTGTAAAATGATGAAATGATAAATTATGTTTTTGCCAATCGTTGCTTGTCAAGTCAAAATTTGTGAATTAACTTTTGGTGAACTGACCGGTCACCATGTAAAGCCGAACAAATCGCCGCTTAGATTATTTCGTTGAACTAGGTCTGCATTTATGAACTCGATAGTAAGATACGAAGTCATCCTAGACTAGATCCTGCCCAAGTTTGCACGGTCGGTTTCTAGATTTAATAGCTTTGATTGGTACTAATATAAAAAAGGAGCTAAAAATCATACAACCATTCGATCGTATGATTTTGTACTTGACCACATTTTTTTTGTTGGAATTTGTAAATCAGGTTTGCGAAGGGTTCTTTGTACCCTAAAATTAGAACTATTGTCATACATATCGGGAGACGTGCTAAGTACATTCCAAATCCATGACAATGTTTGTAAACATGTTTAATTACCATCCAAGAAATCAACCGAAGGCTGCACTAATTCTCTCAGGAAACTCCATGAATATTCTAACTTAATTCTATCAACAAAAAGATATGCCCTATTCAAAATGAAATTATACAAGACAAGATAATTTTATTGTTCGAGTAGGAAAAAAAAGTATTGACTTCTTTTATAATTCAAGGCGTGGTTTGGGCAGCGGCGTTGGTGGAGGTACGGCATCCCGGTAGTATCTTTGGTAGATGTCATCCCAGAAGCGAGTGCGTTCTTCCAAGAGCACGCCTCGTAGTTCCACCTTTTCTCCCAGTGACATGTACGGTGACCTGTCCGCGCCTGCTGCCGGCCATGCAGGTAGCGACGACCCCTCAGGCACAGGCTTCCTAAAATAAACAACATTAAGCTATTAACTCCCGGAGATGCAAAGAGCTCGCTGACAATTAGATAACGGTGTAAAGTTTAATGGGGCATCATTACAACCCATACCATGTACCGATACGCCATTAAACTTTCCTGCGAATCAAACCCAGCACTACATGCATGAACTAGGGCAGTTTCAATCAAAACTATTGGAAGCCTTATCAAAAGGTTGTACTTTGGATAATATGTGCCGAATGCTTACCCAGTTTTCATAAAGTTGTGCCAGATTTCACGCATAATTTTCTTCATATTCTTATACTCTGCAGATGCGCGACTTTCGTCCTTGTCCATATAGTTCAGACTATCATACACAGCCACTGATTGAGCACAGTGGTTAGCACCTCGTATGTTAGTGTGTGGCACTACGGGAACATCCTCATCCACAAAGGTATACTCATACAAATATACTTGATTGTGGCCAGCCTGCGCGTGCAATTTCGCAGCCCGAAGCATAGCATAAGTAAATATGACGTCTGAGAAGTAGTCGACGTATCCCAAAATGGTATCATCACCAACTGGCTTGTCGCCAAAATAAAATGTCTTAACCTTATTAGCTACTTCTTCTCTTTCCTCTTCAGATTCAAACTTTAAGTCAGCTGGTAAAAAATCGGAAAACTTTTCATTCATCTTATGCGACCACAATTCAAACAAACTGACACGTAACAGTCCTTCCATGTTAGCAAAACCATACAACAAAGGTAATTTTTTGTAGTTTCCTTTTTTAAGTATACTCAGAGGAGATTCTGTCAGGAATGCTCCGTCTCCTGTATCACGTTCGATACACGGTGAAAAAGCGAAAGTTGAATCAGTTCTATCGAAAAACGTATCTGATAACAACAGTTCTGTTGATGCTGTCTTGTAGAACTCTTCTAGAGCATAAATATCGTCGACGTTTGTGAAGTTCAGTTTTTTAGCATGACTTTTGGCAATCTCTACAGGATCCCTCTGGACTGTAAATGCGGCGAGGTTTCCACCACTTTCAGGTATGACTCTGTGAAACAATCCTTCTGCTGATTTAGAGAGCATTAAGAGATCCACAGATGCAGAACCTGCACTGCTACCTACAAGGGTGATATCATCAGGATTACCGCCGAAGCTGGCGATGTTCTTTTGCACCCAACGCAGCAGTGCCACTTGATCCTTCATGCCAACATTGCCTGGTGCGTCTTCGGTGCCAAGACAAAGGAAACCGTAAATGCCAACACGGTAGTTAAAATTGACTAATATAAAATCTTTTGTCTTCATTAGGTTTGTCATTTCAAACATGCCACCAGATCCTATTATGAAAGCTCCTCCGTGAACGTACACTAGTACTGAAAGGTTTTTTTTATTCGTGTCGGGAACGTACACATTGGCAATTAGACAGTTTTCTTGCATTACATAATTTTTAGGCAGTATATCAACTGGAAACTTAGGCTGTAGACATACAACATGCTTGTCTATAGCGTCAAATGGTTCCAACCACACTGGCGGCGGGAGAGGTGCCTGAAAAAGAAAAAAATACAATTTGAAGTTCAAAATGTTATATTTGAAGGATGTGTCAGAATTTGGAAGAAACACTTTTTTTTTCAAAAATGCCTCATATTTGACGTTAAGAAGCTTATGACTCGTTTCCCCTTCTTGTCACATGATGTCCAGATTTTGTTGACCCCCTCCCTCCCCCTTAACGTGTGACATAATTTATGGATGGCCCATAAGGTGTGATAGTGCTTCCTAGAGGGCTATTACACTATCATATATATATGATCATAGATCTTTGAGTCATAGATATATGATAATGTAATATAGACATATGAATCATATCTCCATACAAAGATATGACTCTAGAGATCAAATAAGACATGTGATCCTATATATGATCCAATATATTTGATAGTGTAATAGCCCCGTATATGGAATAAATTAGCACCCCATATACTCTAGAAGAAAGTCGGTAGGTTCCGAGAAAGTTATATTTTATAGTTTTTTTATATATTATTTATCTTTAAAGTATCAAATTGAATGGCTTTAATTTGCATATAAACACGTAGCTGATACTTTAACAAACTTTTGCATGCTTATGCATGTTACATGTTACGAATGTTGACTATTACCTATCAGTTGAAAGTTAACGTTAAAAGTTGTATAAAATCATCCAGATATATACGGCTTAAAGATCCTTATCTCAAAAAAATACTAGACACTAAGCGTAAAAAATTCAACACAAACATCCTCATTTCATCAGCTATCCAACGAGCTCAGAATGGAAAAAAATATTTCGAACTATGTACATCATCTTGTAACATGTTTGAAAATACTGTCAAATGTTGAATACGTTTTTTTTAGGAACTGACTAATCATCCTGGAAAATGGAATTAAATGCATGTTTACCTAATAACACTTTTCTATTTGAGATTATGCCGTTAGAGGTTTGTCCACCAGTGCCATCAGGGAGAAGCCACACGGTGCGGTGCGGTGCGCCTCCGCACGGCGACCATTTTGCCGCATCAGCGTGCACACGTAGTACGTGGCGTCGCAAGAGCCACGCGGTGCGGTGCGGTGTCGCACCGCACTGTGTGGAATGGTTCTCCTTCAACACATCTGCGGTCTGCGACGCCGGAGCGGTGTCGCTCTGGCGCATACACCCTCCCCTCTCGTCTTGGACCGGCGAGCGCGCGGCGCGGCGCCGCACCGCACCGCACCGTGTGGTATACCATGGAAATTTGTATGTATTACGCCGCAACAGCACCGCTCAAACGCCGCGCCGGGGCTGCACCGCATTGTGTGGCTTCTCGGACACACAATCGCCGTCACGTCGCTCCGAACTCGGTCCGAAACAATCTCGTTTCTCGGTGACGGTGGCGGTGGACAAACGCTCTTACTTTACACGTTGCGTCCGGTACAAGTTTTAAATCTTAACGATAGCCCGCTTTTCGTGATTCTTTTATTTTCTGCCTCGATACTTCTACATGCATCAGTGTGGACTAGACTGTCTATATTGTGGCATAAAACATAAAGGTCTGGTGAAGACTGTCTGGTAATTTCGATGGCCATGGCCTAATGTGGCCCTCACTAACATAGCGTGGAGCCAGAAGCTCGCGAAGGAGGTGCTGAGCGGAACGAGTGCACGAGGCCGAAGCGCAGCGAGTGGGGGGAGGTGGCGAGCGAAGCGAGTCGGCGACATCCCGAGAGTAGCGCTGGTCGAGTGTGCGAGCGAAGCGAAGGGGCGATAAAGCGAATCTTCTGGCGGAGTAAACCCAGAAACACTTGCATGCTTGCTTGTGTGATGGGAAAATGAGCCATTTAACAAGTGTAAAGTGGCCAATAATACAGTTGACTAATGAAACAGTGACCAGCAGATTAGTCGGCGTAACAAAAAGTTACAAAACATAATTAGGGACTTTAATCATTCGGCGTTATAATTATTCTGCGAAATGAAAAGTGGCGAAAGGTTGTCGGCTAGATAAGAATTGGCTTATAATATTTCGATATTCTAACAGACAACCGTTTTACGGTTTTTGATGATGTCGTTTACGTTTTTTCGATACAGTCTCCTACAGGCTACAATTTACGAAACGACCGCTGTGTCAGGACTCATCTTTCGTTGAACAGAGTATAGTGCAGCGAACGACGTTTGACCAATAACCACTGGGTACAAGTTCGTAGCGTGCACGCGAACTGCTTGCGAACAGTTTGCTAAAGAAAGCGTCCACATTTGCTCCTAGGATGCACGTAGAATGTGCTGCTCGCGCGCGTGTGCATCATGATTTCAGTGCTATCTATGTATGGAGTAAACACTACACCTAGTGTATATTATAATTATGTAAAGATATGTATCACTTACATTAGGAAGGTGATCCCCAAGATACAAGTTAACCTAGTTTGGGGATCAAGGTGCTTCGGTATGCACGTTGATCCCCAAACATAGAAATATATACCAGAACTAGAACTTCCGCACTGGAATCACCTAATTATTATCATAAATCGTCACAAATATTAATATTTCGTACACAATTTAGTTGAGTACCTTGAATTTGTTAACGCCTGTGGGCGCTGTAGCATAGGGTATGTTGTAGAAGGCGTATAGTTCCCCGTTGGGGTGCTTGTGCCCCCGCACCGGACCCTGTGCAGTTTTAACTTCCCGCCATTCCTCGTCTGCCAAAACAGCCGTCACGCACAAAAGAACAACACACGTCCGCCACTTCATCGCTACAGTTGTAGGTAAACTGACGATTTGCACGATTAAATTACATTATAATTTATACTCCTGGGCATAAAGTTATCTAATCTACCGAGCGCTTATTATGTGAAAAGTCATGATGATTATCATTTGCATCAACAACAGATTGTATGCCATAATGACATACTTGTTTTTTGCAAAGATTGTAGATGTCGGACAGCGACAAGATATTAATAAAACAAATAATGTTGCGTACGTAGCAACGAGCACCTGTCCAACAATAAACTCAGGAAATAGTATCAACTATTATAAATATTATTATATTATTATAGAAACTTAGGTAATTCGTAGGTAGGTATTAGTTGCTTAGGTATTTAAAAATATTAGGTATTTAGATTTTAGGGATTTTGAACGTAGGTTATTTTACGTTAGTTCTTTTAATTTTAAATATTGCAATACGTACCCCTTTTCAATATTAGGCCAGTCGCCAGGTCGCAAAAAAGCGGTTTACCTTGCAAAAGTTCCGTCAGTCCTGAATTTTGGAAATGTGGTGTTTGGGTATTCTTATGAAGTCCCATTTAATAGGAGGTGAGCCTATTGCCATTAACCAGGCACAAATCCAGACTCTGGGCTTCTACTCAGAAATTCCTAGAAATCTCAGAATTTTACACGGAAAAACCCAATAACATTTTGTCCTACCTGGGGAGCGAACCCAGGACCTCACTATCAGCAGTCGCGTCTGCGACCACTAGACCAACGAGCAGTTTCATTGCATATTTGGGCTAATATAATAATAACATTTAATCCATTTCTACGCGATACTTTGATTTTGATTTTTCGACTGGTGCTGTCTTCTTGCCTTGTATCTATTGGTCTACATTTTAGGTGGACACTTGGTAACAGATAAAACTGGATAAACAGGACACAAATTACAGAATGCATTTATTGCAATAAAGTTCCGAACAAATTGAATAACGATAGGTTACAGAGGGTAGGGTGAAAAAATTCGCAAACAGATTATTCGTAGTGGCTGGGCAGCCGTGCGTCGCATATTTTACCCACCACAATAAGTCGTTTGAATCGACCAAGGAGTCTTCGAAATCAACGACTAACTTAAATGATTACCCTCATAAATATTTTAGATAACATTAAAAACTTATAAAATAAGGATAATAACCCGGTGCCCGTGTTTTTGCCGAAGTATTTTATATCGAATTTCATTACGCCGACAACGATTCGCCGACGTAATCTTTGCCGAAGCAATTTTTACCCTAATTTGATTCCGCCGAATGATTATTAGCCACCGTAATTATTTTGCCAAAAAATCATCCCGAAATTTTGTTTTAGTCGAATACTTATTTGGGTGTTGTTTAATTTGCCAAATAAGTATTCGCCACAACATTATTTTCACACAGTGGATTCTAATGTTAATCCGACTCAGCGCACCCCAACTACACATGGTCAGACTCTGTCCTACCCCTAGAATGATATTTAAAAGCATGGAGCCAGAAGCTCGCGAAGGAGGTCCTGAGTGGAACGAGTGCACGAGGCCAAAGCGCACCGAGTGGGGGGAGGTGGCGAGCGAAGCGAGTCGGCGACCTTTGGAGTGTAGCGCTGGTCGAGTGTGCGAGCGAAGCGAAGGGGCGGCAAAACGAGTCTTCTAGCGGAGCTAACACAGAAACACTTGCATGCTTGTTTGCTTTCTTGCTTGCTTGATGGGAAAATGAGCCATCTAACAAGTGTAAAGTGGCCAGTAATACAGTTGACTAATGAAAAGGTGGCCAGCAGACTAGTCGGCGTAACAAAAAATTACAAAACATAATTAGGGACTTTAACCATTCGGCGTTTTTATTATTCGGCGAAATGGAAAGTGGCGAAAGCTTGTCGGCCAGATAAGAATCGGCTAATAATATTTCGATATTCCAACAGAGAACCATAGCGCATAGTATCCATATGCCAATCTTTCATCTATGAGATGCATGCACTGAGCTAGTAAGTTACTTGCAATGCTAATGTTTTCTCTGTGTGTGTAGGCCAGTCACCGCTTAGATAATTTCGTTGAACTAGGACTGCATTTATGAACGCGATAGTACGATACGAAATCATCCTAGACTAGATCCATCTCAAGTTTGTAAGGTCGGTTTCTAGTTTTAATAGCTTTGATTGGTACTAATAAAAAAAAGGAGCTAAAAATCAGACAACTAGTCGATTGTATGATTTTGTACTTGGACCACGTTTATTTGTTGGATTTTGTAAGTCAGATTTGCGAAGGGTTCTTTGTACCCTAAAATTAGAACTATTGTTAGACATATCCGGAGACCTAAGTACTTTCCAAATCCATGACAATATGTAATAACCATCCAAGAAATCAACCGAAGGCTGCACTAACTCTCTCAGGATATTCTGTGAATATTCTATCTTAAATCTATCAACAAAAAGATATGCCACATTCAAAATGAAATTATACAAGACAAGATGGTTTTATTTTCCAGTACGAAGAAAAAGTATTCTTTTATAATTCAAGGCGTGGTTTCGGCGGCGGCGTTGGTGGAGGTACGGCATCCCGGTAGTATCTCTGGTAGATGTCATCCCAGAAGCGAGTGCGTTCTTCCAAGAGCACGCCTCGTAGTTCCACCTTTTCTCCCAGTGACATGTACGGTGACCTGTCCGCGCCTGCTGCCGGCCATGCAGGCAGTGACGACCCTTCAGACACAGGTTTCCTGAAATAAACATCATAAGCTATTAACTCTCGGAGGTGTGAGCAAAAAGCTTACTTACAATTTGAAAACAGTGTCAAGTTTAATGGGGCACCATTACATAGGACCCATACCATGTAACGATACGCCATTAAACTTTCCTGCGAATCAAACCCAGCACTACATGCATGAACTAGGGCAGTTTCAGTCAAAACTATTGAAAGGCTTATCTAATGGTTGTACTTTGGATAATGTGCCGAATGCTTACCCAGTTTTAATAAAGTTGTGCCAGATTTCACGCATAATTTTCTTCATATTCTTATACTCTGCAGATGCGCGACTTTCATCTTCCGTGTCCATAACTGACATTCTATCATACACAGCCGCTGATTGAGCGCAGTGCTCAGCACCTCGTATGTTGGTGTGTGGCACTACGGGAACATCCTCATCCACAAAGGAATACTCATACAAATATACTTGATCATGGCCAGCTTGTGCGTGCAATTGCGCAGCCCGAAGCATAGGATAAGTAAATATGACATCCGAAAAGAAATCGACGAATGCCAAAATATTATCATTACTAACTGGTTTATCGCCAAAATAAAATTTCTTAATCAAATTGGCTACATTTTCTTTTTCCTCTTCAGAATTAAACTTTAAGTCAGGTGGCAGAAAATCAGAAAACTTTTCATTCATCTTATGCGACCACAATTCAAACAAACTGACACGTAACAGTCCTTCCATGTTAGCAAAACCATACAACAAAGGTAATTTTTTGTAATTTCCTTTCTTAAGTATACTCAGAGGAGATTCTGTCAGGAATGTTCCGTCTCCTGTATCACGTTCTAAACATGGTGAAAAAGCGAAAGTAGAATCAGTTCTATCGAAAAACGTATCTGATAACAACAGTTCTGTTGATGCTGTCTTGTAGAACTCTTCTAGAGCATAAATATCGTCCACGTTTGTGAAGTTTAGTTTTTTGGCATGACTTTTGGCAACCTCTACAGGATCCCTCTGGATTGTAAATGCGGCGAGGTTTCCACCACTCTCGGGTATGACTCTGTGAAACAATCCTTCGGCTGATTTAGAGAGCATTAAGAGGTCCACAGATGCAGAACCTGCACTACTACCTACAAGGGTGATATCATCAGGATTACCGCCGAAGCTG
This sequence comes from Amphipyra tragopoginis, assembly GCA_905220435.1. Classification (NCBI taxonomy): domain Eukaryota; kingdom Metazoa; phylum Arthropoda; class Insecta; order Lepidoptera; family Noctuidae; genus Amphipyra; species Amphipyra tragopoginis. The sequence continues at coordinate 13,245,653 of HG991993.1, forward strand.
GCGATGTTCTTTTGCACCCAGCGCAGCAGCGCCACTTGATCCTTCATGCCAACATTGCCTGGTGCGTCTTCAGTGCCAAGACAAAGGAAACCGTAAATGCCAAGACGGTAGTTAAAATTGACAGTTATAAAATCTTTTGTCTTCATTAGGTTTGTCGCTTTAAACATGTCACCATATCCCATTATAAAAGCTCCTCCGTGAACGTACACTAGTACTGAAAGGTTTTTCTTATTCGTGTCAGGAACGTACACATTGGCAATTAGACAGTTTTCTTGCATTACATAATTTTTAGGCAGTACATCAACTGGAAACTTCGGCTGTAGACATATAACTTGCTTGTCTATAGCGTCATATGGTTCCAACCACACTGGCGGCGGGAGAGGTGCCTGAAAAACAAAAAAATACAATTTGAAGTTCAAAATATTATATTTGATGTAAATATTAAGTTTGGATGTGTCAGAATTAGGAGGCAACATCTTTTCTTGTCTAAAATACTTCGGTAATAATTGACCTTACGCGTCTTGGGAAACATGTGTCCCATAACTTCGTAAATATGTTTGTTTTTTAAGTCTGATGCCAGTATTTTTATTTTATTTCATAACTCTGTGGTCAAATCTTAAATAATTTCCTTGAAAACTTTTTGAGATGTGTGACTTCATATAATTTTTTTTCATCCCACGCGACTGATTGAAAAAAAAAAACTTAAGCCATTTTAGAATAAATTCCATCGTCTCCGCTTAAAACATTTTAGTCGCTGAACCAGTTTTTCAAAATTCGACACATTCATGAACAATGTTGACCACCAGAAAATGATAACAACGCAGTTCCGATGAATCATGATGTTGGTAATAATCTAAACAAAAAAATATAATTATACATGTTGAACTCGAATTCGAAGTATTATTTTATAATTCAAGGCGTGGTTTCAGCGGCGGCGTTGGTGGAGGTACGGCATCCCGGTAGTATCTCTGGTAGATGTCATCCCAGAAGCGAGTGCGTTCTTCCAAGAGCACGCCTCGTAGTTCCACCTTTTCTCCCAGTGACATGTACGGTGACCTGTCCGCGCCTGCTGCCGGCCATGCAGGCAGTGACGAGCCTTCGGGCACAGGTGAGATAGTGTTTCCTTGTAAGGTGTGATAGTGTTTCCTACATGCAATAAATTGGCACCCCATGTACTTTAGATGAAAGTCGGTAGATTTCGAGATTTTTTTTTTTGTATTTTGTTGAAAAATACCCAGAATTCGTTATCTATAGGTACATATAAAAGGAGAAGCTGACTGACTGATCTATCAACGCACAGCCTAAACCGCTTGGGTTAGAAAGTTGAAATTTTGACAGTAGGTTCCTTTTGTAACGTAGGCATCCATTAAGAAGGGATTTTTCAAAATTCAACCCCTAAGGGAGTTAAATAGGGGATGAAAGTTTGTATGGAAAATCGTCACTTAACGGGTTCAAAATTTCACGCAAGCGAAGCTGCGGGCGAAAGCTAGTTAAATATAATTTATCTTTAAAGTATCAAATTGAATAGTTTTGATTTGTATATTAACATGAAGCTGACACTTTAACAAAGTTTTCATGCATAATGATGTTGAATAAGCGTTAAAACGCACTAGCGGCCAGCCGCAATGCGGTGTGCCGCTTGCGGTTGGCCGCACATCGATTTTTACATGAAACCGCATGATCTCAACGCACTGATTTCCAGGCCAGCCGTCGTGCGCCAGTGCGTTTAGATCATGCGGTTTCATGTAAAAATCGATGTGCGGCCAACCGCAAGCGGCACGCCGCATTGAGGCTAGCCGCTAGTGCGTTTTAAGTCTAATACCAATCAGTCGAAAGTTAACGTTAAAAGTGAGACAAATGTTTCATACAATCATTCAGCATTAAGCTTAAGGAAGGATGATTATCTCAAAACAATACTATGACACCAAGCGTAAAAATACAAGAAAAACATCCTCATTTCATCAGCCTTCCAACTAGCTAAAAATATTAAAGAAATATTTAGAAATTCTCGTACCTAACGCGCCGTCTTACGTAGGCGGTTTAAAGCGACGAGAATTGCGAAGCGATGCGATGCGGTGTGAAGCGGCGGCTTTGTCCTAGAAGGCTTGTAGTACAAGCTCGCGGACCGCTCGCCGTGCGCCGCCGTCATTCAGTAGCACTGTATGGCACCGCATCCAGTTTGCGTGAAAATATCAAGCCAACTGACAGCGTTCGCTTCGCGCCGCGCCGCACTTCACGTGCGTTGGGTCACGTAGGCCACTTCAATAGGTTGTTTGTTGTTTTCGCGTCGCGCCACGCCGCTTCGCGGCGCTTGTAGATCGCTCACGTAGGATGACGCGTTAGCGATAGCTGGCTTTTCGTGATTCTTTTTTTATCTGCCTCGATACTTCTACATGCATCTACAAGGTGTAACATAAATAACGCACAACCTCTTAAGGGGTCACTGTACTCGTCATTATGAACAACTTTTACCATGGGACCAAACCTGAAATTGCAAAAAAAACAGCTCTTCCCTACATTTTGACGAGTTATGCGAACATAAATTAAAAAAACCTACATTTTTGTTCGCATAACTCGTCAAAATGTAGGGAACCACTGATTTTTTTTTCACGCGTTCTGGTTTGGTTCCATAGTAAAAGTTGTTCATAATGATGAGTACAACGATCCCTTAAGAGGTTGTTGGTGTTTTTCCAATAACCCTGTATAAGCCGCACTGAACAACACTACCTCCTCGGGCGACATATTGTTCACCACTGGTTAGTGTAAACACGACAATCGAGCGACATTGTCCCACAAAGTCGCAAACACCTACCACGTGAATGTTGGGCGACAATGTCTCCGTGACATGACTTCTAGTGAAAACGCGCCTTAAAAACTTTTGACCCAGTTACGTGCAAGGTCCTGTTTAGTTCCCATAGAAATATATACCAGAACTAGAACTTCCGTATTAGAGCCTCCTAATTATTATCATAAATCGTCACGAATATTAATATTTCGTACACAATTTAGTTGAGTACCTTGAATTTGTTATCGCCCACAGGCGCTGTAGCATAGGGTATGTTGTAGAAGACGAATAGTTCTCCGTTGGGGTGCTTGCGTCCGCGCACCGGACCCTGTGCAATTTTCACTTCTCGCCATTCCTCCTCTGCCAAAACAGCCGTCACGCACAAAAGAACAACACACGTCCGCCACTCCATCGCTGCGTTTGTAAACTGATATATTTGCACCATTAAATTACATTATATTTGATAGTCTTGGACGTACATTTATCTAATCTACCGAATATGTGCAATTCATGACGATTACTCGTATATCATTAGGATGCATCAAAACAGATTGTATGCTATATTACGGTGACATACTTGATTTTGCAAAGATTGTAGATATCGGGCGGCGGATTAACAAGATATCAATTAATGAAACAAGCAAAATTGCGTTCGTAGCCCCTGGTGGACCTCTCCTTCTGTGCCGTCTTCTCGGGCCAGGGGGACTACTCCCTAAGCACGAAGTCCGTGGTTTCGGCCTTAGTTACGAGCGCTTCCTACTCCCTATCACGTACGGACATACGATTATTTCGGGGCCCGAACTAAGAATGAATGACAACACGATTTGATTTTGAGTTGTCCATACTACCGATGTATTTTTGCCCGTCTGAAAAGTTGAACTTGACACTTGTTCTGTTCACTTCTACGTTTCGGGCTACTTTCGGTCGGGCGACTAACTTCGGTGACGGACTTAGGGAGTAGGCCTGTTACTGATCGGGGACGGGTCCCCTAAATCGCCGCCCGCAGGCCACATACTACGGTGGCCGAAGATCGTCGCGCACTCTCCGGCGCCCGGTGCGTCTGGCGCGGGAAGGGAGAGCGGCGGCCGCCTCTCTCTCTATCCCCTCTTTGGTCGCCATCACCTCCTCGCAAAATGAGGCAGCGGCTTCTCACGCACTCTCGCTCCAGACCATGGACAGAACCGCGGCCGGAAGCGAAGCAACTACCACCTTCGAAGCGAAGCTTCTAGCGAAGCAACACATTCGGGATAGTTGATACTGGACCGCTCAGGTACCTACATTACCAGGGCGTGGAATCCGAATGCCTTGCTATGTTCGACACACAGGGCATGTCTGTTGCCTACATGTAGTTAAACCTAATGGCGGGAACAGACTTATAACATGACGTCAATGTAGCGTGCTCATTGGCCACATTTGATCTCGAGAAGTCACGTTCCGTCATTTGGCTAATGAACACGCGTGGGGCGGCTTCGGGTGTTACATGTGTGCTGCGGCCTTAATGAAGACTAAACTCAGAAAGGGCAGCCCACTTTCGTCCACTGCTGGACATAGGCCTCTCCTAAAGTACGCCACTGAGTCCGATCTTCGCTTTAGGGATCAGGGAATTTATCAGGCATACAAAGAAGAATACTTCTCGCCCATTCTAGATTTTTTTCGAATGAGTTCTATTTTTTTAATTTATATTATGTTATGCTGTTTCACTGCTGGCCTTCCAATAGTTGGAACTATCAGTAAAATCTCCGCTTATAACACAAAATTCAGCAACAATAATTACGAAAGTCGACATGACAAACTATTTTACTTTTCTACTAGTACTTAATGATATTAATTATTATAACTTGCATAGAATCCGGTTTCATTGCATATTTGTGATAATATTATGAGCGTACCCCGAAGGATAGCTAATAAAATAACAGAATTTACTAATAGGATTAATAGCCTTTTAGCTTTCAGGGGCGTTATTGATTAAAAACAGGATGGTACATATGAACTGAATACTTTATTACGATCAGTTATCATTCCACTGAAGGAATATCAAAACACATAAAACAAAACAACAGTTAAAACAATTGTGAAAATAAAACAAAACAACAATTATAACAATTGTGAACGTCCGTCCGACCCAAAGGTCGCAGCAAAAGTGAGGGCCCGAGTACCGCACCGCATACTCTTTTATAGACAGTTTTGACAGGTCGTGAAGTAAATATGTACGGCTACCCACATGACATCTACTCCCTAAGCACGAAGTCCGTGGTTTCGGCCTTAGTTACGAGCGTTTACTACTCCCTATCACCTATGGACATACGATTATTTCGGGGCCCGAACTAAGAATGAATGACAACACGATTTCACAGTTGTCCCTACTATCGATGTGATTGCCCGTCCGAAAAGTTGAACTTGACACTTGTTTTGTTCACTTCTACGTTTTGGACTACTTTCGGACGGTCGACTAGCTTCGTTGACGGACTTAGGGAGTAGGCCCCCAGGATCTTACCTGTGGTCAATCTTTCATCTTCGAGATGCACGCACTGGGAACCAATTCGACTAACAACATTTTGCCAAAAGCAAACCAACCACAAACGCCAATCAGTTTTTATTTGCGTCGCGGCGTCGTGTCAAATCAAAGGTGGCAATCACACTTGTAGCAATTTTTGAGCTAACGAAATCGCAACTCTGGCATAACGGAAGATCTTGCCGTCTTTGCAACTAAATCGAGATTTTATATCGATTTAGCAAAGAATGATATATTTGACGGCGAGTGACATTACTAAGTCATGAAGTTCAGTTAGATTTGAGTGTTATAATTTATTTTGTTAACGATTAATTGTTTTGTGTTCGACTAAATGGTAATTAAGAGCGGGTAACACCGAATGGAGTTGCGTCTGTCACAGCGAGCGAACGTCATGTCATTTTTGATTATTCATTTTCTGGTTCTCTTGATTGACAGCTGTCGTACGCGGTGGTCATTCGCAAACCCATTGGCTCTAAATCGCTACATATTATTGTAATCCTGATTCGTGTACGCAATTTAAGTGTCTGTGTAATTAAAATAACAGTCTACGCCACCGTGTACTTATTTAACGTTTCCTGGGGCTGCAGTCTCGACATGAGATAGCGATCGGCAAGCTTACGAAAAACGGTATTCATAGTGCAGTATTCTTACAGGGAAATGATGCCTGTTGAAAAATCTCCCAACATTTTTAGGAAGATTGGTAAAGATGATTTTATCCTAATAAATATTTAAAAATATAAAAATATAAATAAATTACATAAAACTATAATTGCAACACCTATTTTACATGGAAATTATATTCCTTTAACGTTTGAAGTACAAAATACCTTATAAATGGACATAAAAGTTTCTTTCCTTGCAACACTAGCAAATGTCACAGTATTTGTCAATTGTCACTTTGTTGTTATTTGTTAAGTGTCATGTGCTCTTTTTTGTGAATTTTAATTATTGAAAATTGTTACAGTTTAGTAAGTTATTAGACAAAACAGACAATGGGTGATAGTCACTCCGACTCACGGCAGCACACGGGTGCGTTGTCGTAGAATGTAAGAAAGTAAGTAGGTACCTGCAATGCAACACCTATTGTAGAGTCTAAGGGCGCTTTAAATTTAAACTGTTGGTGTCGGACTGCAGTCGTGCGGTGCAGTGGTGCGGTCGGGCGGCTTGTGTTGTCTGTACCGTGCACGCACGGCGGCAGTACGGACTACGCACTGCTGTCTCGTCTCGTCAACTGTATAAAAAAACACAACCACCCGTCCGCAGCACGACATCCGCACCGCAGCGGCAAATGATGTTATATACAAAAAAAATATCATTGGCTGCGGCACGGTTGCAGTCCGACACCAACCGTCTTTTAATTAAAGCGCCCTATAATTTCTTTTGTTGTACACTTTGTACCTTAATAATGTTTATGTTTGTATTCATGTTTTAGACGTAGACGTACAACACGTCCTTCAAGTAACCATATAGAAGCGTTGCTGGCTAAGTAAGATGCTCGGCCGTTTTTAGCCAGAAGATGATTAACTGTTCATCAAGGAAAGGTGAATTTTGAGTTGGCGTGGAAGGAAGTTGCTGCAGAGCTGAACAATATTTGAAACGGCTCAATAAAATAAACAGAGGCACTGGCTTGTGATTTCGTGGAAAATCGTTGAAGAGATAGATGGTCGTAGTTCATTTTGGTTGCTAATAAACGTTATTTCTTTATTTTATTTTTTATTTACGAGCTTGTTAAACATCTACTTTGATACCCGATAAAGCCTGAGACTACTGCTATGCTACTACAACTACAACACCTTATAAGCAGATAAACGTTTATTTTCAAATAAAAAATCTCTTGCACATCTATCGATCGTAATGAATACTTTGCGGGCTTTCCAATTTGGTCGCAAAGTTATTCGCTAAGATGACGTTAAATCATAAACTTGACAGTTGAATTCGCTAGGTTTCCGACAAAAATCAATAAAAAAAATTGTCATTATGACATAAATAGTGATGTGCCGAGTTGGCCATTTGTGGTATTTGAATAAATTAGTACTCGTTAAAAAGAGAATCGATTCAAAACTCGAGTCACTGACTCGAATCTAGATGCGATTACTGCGTCAGGTACTCAAGTACTTCATAGGATTCGACTACTCTAATGTTTCTCACTTCCAAAAATACAAGCAAAAATACAAAATATGGGTCATAAAATACAAATCAGTTTTATTGATAAGTCAATAAAAAGAAAAGTAAACATTTTAAATAATTAGAAATCATATTCTTACTGTCTGATATACTGTATAATCATAAACAAATTCTCTTTTTGATTTCTAGGGGCCAAAATTAAATTAATTCAATTAACTATTAAAAAAAGCAAATTTACGATACTTATTACCACTGTCCAACACTTAACAGATCAATCGCTTCGAAACGAATGTCACTTTAATGTTAATACAAGGTTAGTTGGAAAGGGGGTACTAATCCGCAAGCCACTTAAAGTATCACTAATGACGGTTTTATAGCAAGTGTCAAAATTTCAATATTCGATCATTTTGCATGGAAATGCATTTTTATTTTAGTTTTTTCAAAAATTCAACATTCCTGCTTCAGTTACGAAATCAGAAAAAGGAGCTTCTATTTGGTGACCCCAAATATGACTTAAAATGTTTCAATGTTAAAACTGAGGATAGATAGATTTTAGCGTATTTTTGTGAAATTTTTGAACAGCTATTTCTCTTAAAGTATTTACTTTTAGGGAAATTGGTAGAACAAAAGTTATTCATTATTATGTGTACTTTAACACCCTTTCGGATTAGTAAGCACCAATAATTCTTAAAACGCAACTTGACAATCAAACTCTCGCGATCACAAGAAAAACAAACAGGTACACAACAACAACCTGCATTTTTCGGAAGAGAGGGGTCCCGGCAACAACATAAGGTCGCGATTTAAGTACTCGGTTCAGTATTCGCGTACCTATATGAATACTCGAAATCTTTCCTCGAGTTGCGAGCATTCGAATACTTCAATTCTATAACTCGAGGACACAATCACCTATCTATAGTTTAACTGACTCGATACATCACTATCACTTAACTACCGATTTCGGTCGATAAGTGATAGCGATACATGTCGAGACTGCTGCCCCTGGAGTCTAACGCCCACCATGGATTCCCGTACTGACGAGTTCACGTACCAGCAATCGGATGCAACAGCCCGGCCTCCCGACATCCCGTTATATTAAACAAGCAGTTTATTTTGTTTTTTTTTTATTTTCTGCATCTTTAACTCAAAAGTGCCAAAAAGTAAGATTTCCGCCTTTGATTCTATACGGCTCATTTACGAAAACTGTCAAACAGTTTTGTTTTTTGTGTGAATCAATTTGATTTTTGAATTTGGGTTTTAATTTAAATTGCATGAGTTTAGATAAAATAGTGTATGAGGGAGGATCTCCAAAATCAGCGTATTCGGTTGACTTCTCTGGTGCTTTTTATATACAGGGTGTTAACGAATTCGTGTAATTCCTTAAAACTACATGATCTATTACTGGTGTAAACAGGCCCCGCACGGGATTTAGCTTGAATAAAAATAAAAAATAAAATTCTTTTTTTTTTCATGCGGCTTTGTTACCGATCTTATCTAAACCACCTAATAAGGATTCAGTAAAAAAAAGATCTTTTTTGTTTTGCAAAAAAAAATTTTATTTGTCTGAACATTTCGATGCCACGCATAAATTAATGAAAGTACGGTGACGTGGCTGGCAGGAATGACTAACGCGATATCGCTCTTTGCAGTCAGATAACTCAAGGCTCTAAAAAGACTCAGAAACTGAAAAGCAAAAACATTTTTTGAATTTTTTTTTGTTTGATTTTCGAAAATTCCCATTTAGGGTTAATCTGTGTCACCATTAGATCACGTGGTTTGAAGGAATTACATGATTTCGTTAACACCCTGCATTGATATAATTGTGTTCCGTATTTTTATTTCGAAAAGGTGTCCAAATAAGCCTATTTTTATATTGGCCTCGATTTTAGCAAAACAGTTTTGGACTTATTTAGGTTTGAAATTCTCGAGGTCAGAGCGTTCAACATCAGAGAATCTGCTCTTATTTTAGCCATCCCACGATGCTTAGCCAACTTCTTTTTCTTCTCGCTTTTCTTCTAATGTCTATTTCTTTGAAGGCATTGTTGTGTTCTGACGCCAACCAACCGATTTGTTATTTTTGCATCAACTTCTATGTAATTAATTTGTTAGTCAATTTTTTGTTTAACCGAGAGACAGTCTCGCGGCACATGACTAGTGACTTAGAAAATGCATTGTTTTATTTTTAAATATTTTATTTCGTGTAAAATGTAAAAATAATGCAATTATTGGATCGATCTGGTTTCTTTGGCCAGAGTAATCAATGCCATAGCAATCAAAAAAAGTAACTTATACATCGATTCTGCAGAGATTTAAAATAATAGAAAGCTATAATTTCCACACATTAAGTATATCACTAAAACCTTTTTTAATTATTAAATCGAAGCATAAACAAAGTGAAAAACAAATGATAAAATTGTACCATAGTGATCAAACATTTAGAAATCCAAAGTCAGAGTAATCAATCGTTTACCTGTATAAATCGGCAGCTTCACATACTCGTAGCAGGGCATGCGTGTCCCTCTCAGTAGAAGGAGCATAGCTGATGACAGCGTGCACGGCGAAAACTGTTCGACTAAAGCGTGAGCTAGGGATTCAGAACACGAATTCGTGTCGTTCCAGAGCGATCAACGAAAAGCCGCGGACACAATTATTCTTTTGAATTGAAGCGAAACTATACATTAATTGTTATAATCTAATTTAGTTCCATTAAAAGAAACCTTTTACTATGTTAGATAAATAAAGAAGACGTCGTAATGTTTAAATACAAAAAGCCTACGAACTATTTTCTGAACCATACGGGAGTCAGGACAGCCCAGAGCGATCAACTTTTCGAGGTTTCAGATTGTTTTTAATACATTTATGATAACAAATAACAGGCCAAACTATAGAACAAAAATCATTCTCATTAAAAATTAATAGTAGGGGGACTTCTCCACAAAGACACAGAATTTTTTTATTTTGAAGACTAGCTTCTGCCCGCAGCTTCGCTTGCGTGAAATTTTGAACCTTGATTAAGCCCCTTTTTAGTGAAATCCAAAAAGTACATCTTTTATTATTTACTTTGAAGAGTGTTTGCACCAAATTTCAAGTCAATAACCCCATAGAATAAGGATTTTCATATAAACGTTAACAACCAATTTCACCCATTTAGAGTTGGAATTTCCAAAAACCCTTCCTCAATGGATGCGTGCGTTATTATAGGTATCTGCTGTCAAAATTCCAAGCTTCTAACCCCAGCGGTTTAGGCTGTGCGTTGATAGATCGGTCGCCCAGTCAGTCAATTTCTCTCCATACTTCTTACTTCAAAAGTACCAGATTTTTCATACAAACTTTCAACCCTTATTATTTCACACCGAAGGGGTTGAATTTACAAAAACTCTAACCCTATTATTTGATTTCATACTTTTAAATTCCAAAAATCTTTTCCCTATTTCACCCTATAGGGGTAGAATTTCCAAAAACCCTCAAAAACATATACATTTATTTCTTACTTAAAGCTTAAATTTTTAATTCTATGCTTCTTACTTCAAAACTACCAAATTTTTCATACAAACTTTCAACACTTATTTTATCCCCTTAGGGGTTGAATTTCCAAAAACGCTTAAACACGTGTACGTTTATTTCTGACCAGTAACCTATATACCTATTGAATTCCATGCTTCTTACTTCAAAAGTACCAGATTTTTCATACAAACTTACAACACTTATTTCACCCCCTTAGGGATTGAATTTCCAAAAATGCTTAAACACGTGTACATTTACTCCTAACCAGAAACCTTAATACTTAATTTCATGCTTCTTACTTCAAAAATGACGGACTTGCATACGAACGTTAATCACCATTTTCACCCCCTTAGGGGTTGAATTTCGAGAAATCCCTTCTTAGTGGATGTTTTCGTCATGTAAGGAACCTAATGTTCACATTTCATATTTCCAGCTTTAGTAGTTTAGGCTGTGCGTTGATGACTAAGTCAGTCAGTCAGGACTTTGAATTTTATATATATTATAGATTATAGATTTACCCATAAAACTGCACATTACTAGGTATCAAAACACGCATGTGGTACTATTAAAAACCTCGCCAACGACAAGGTTTTTAACCTACGGAAGGCTTTGTTGGATTTTAGAAGTCAGATTTGCGAAGGGTTCTACCGATATCCTAAAATTAGCTCTATGACGTGCTTAGTATATTCAAAATCCATGACGAAGTTTGTAAACATGTTTAATTACCATCTTAGTAATCAACCAAAGGCTTGCACTGACTCACTCAGAAAACTCCGTTAATATTCTTACTTAATTCTATCGACAACAAGTCTCACAAAAGGTAGGTAGATAAGGGTAAAGGTAGGTATTTATTCAAAACAAAATTATTCAAGATAGTTATTAGGACCATCTATTTCTTATTTCTACTACCAGAAAAAAGCATTGCCTCCATTTATAATTCAAGGCGTGGTTTCGGTGGCGGCGTTGCTGGAGGTACGGCATCCCGGTAGTATCTCTGGTAGATGTCATCCCAGAAGCGAGTGCGTTCTTCCAAGAGCACGCCTCGTAGTTCCACCTTCTCTCCCAGTGACATGTGTGGTGACCTGTCCGCGCTTGCTGCCGGCCATACAGGCAGCGACGACCCTTCAGACACAGGCTTCCTGAAATAAATAAAATTAAGCTATTAACTTCTGAAGGTATGAGCAGAAATTTCACCGACAATTTAATCACTTTGTTAAGTTTAATGGAGTACCATGACATAGGACGGCACCCCATTAAACTGTCATCAACCTGAGAATTGAACCCAGCACTACGTGCATGGCAGCCGCGCATTAATTGCCCTAACCAGTTTCAATCTAAACAATTATTTTGCTGATATAAATGCTTTTACTTTGGACGCTAAGCTCCGAATGCTTACCCAGTTTTAACAAAGTTGTGCCAGATTTCACGCATAATTTTCTTCATATTCTTATACTCTGCAGATGCGTGACTTTCGTCAGGGTCCATATGGTTCATAGCATCATACACAGCCCATGTTTGAGCGCAGTGGGTCGCACCTCGTGTATTGGTGTGTGGCACCACGGGAACGTCCTCATCCACAAAGGAATATTCATACAAATATACTTGATCGTGGCCAGCCTCCACGTGCAATTTCACAGCCCGAAGCATAGAATAAGTAAATATGACATCCGAGAAGTAATCGACGTATCTCAGAATGTTATGATTACCAACTGGCTTGTCGCCAAAATAAAATTGCTTAATCATATTAGCTACATTTTCTTTTTCCTCTTCCGAGTCAAACTTTAAGTCAGCTGGCAGAAAATCAGAAAACTTTTCATTCATCTTATGCGACCACAATTCAAAGAAACCTAACTCAACACGTAACAGACCTTCCATATTAGCAAAACCATACAACAAAGGTAATTTTTTGTAGTTGCCTTTCTTAAGTATACTCAGAGGAGATTCTGTCAGAAATGCTCCGTCTCCTGTATCACGTTCGACACACGGTGAAAAAACGAAAGTTGAATCAGTTCTATCAAAAAATAGATCTGAAGTCAATAGTTCTATTGATGCTGTCTTGTAGAACTCTTCTAAAGCATAAATATCGTCGACGTTTGTGAAGTTTAGTTTTTTGGCATGACTTTTGGCAATCTCTACAGGATCCCTCTGGATTGTAAATGCGGCGAGGTTTCCACCACTTTCAGGTATGACTCTATGAAACAATCCTTCTGCTGATTTAGAGAGCATTAAGAGATCCACAGATGCAGAACCTGCACTGCTACCTACAAGGGTGACATCATCAGGATTACCGCCGAAGCTGGCGATGTTCTTTTGCACCCAGCGCAGCAGCGCCACCTGATCCTTCATGCCAGCATTGCCTGGTGCGTCTTCGGTGCCAAGACAAAGGAAACCGTGAATACCAAGACGGTAGTTAAAATTGACAATGATTAAATCTTTTCTCTTCATTAATTGCATCGCTTTAAGCGAGTCACCATAGCCACATATAAAACCTCCTCCGTGAACGTACACTAGAACTGAAAGGTTTTTCTTGTTCGTGTCGGGAACGTACACATTAGCAATTAAACAATTTTCTTGTACCACCGTATGGTCAGACATTATGTCAATTGTAAACTTCGGCTGTGGACATACGATATGCTTGTCTATAGCGTCATATGGTTCTAACCACTTTGGCGGTGGGAGAGGTGCCTGAAAAACCAAAATTTACAATTTGAAGTTCAAAATATTATAGGTATCTGATGGATCAGATGGATGTGTCAGAATTAAGAAGCCACACCTTTTTTATACCCACGTGGTCAAAACTTGTTCTTATTGATTAAATAGTTTTGGGGAAAACTTTTTACTAATTTTATTACAATATGTTTGTGTATAGATGTATGACTTCGTATTATTTGTAAATGTTACAGTTAAAGATATGTGTGAATATAAACTTACGATTAACCGGTTAATGTTAAGTTTAGATTTGATCTTCGGCTAATGTTCGATACATGTTATTTTGCGATCAATGATTTCATCTTTAAATATTTAATCGAAAAACCAAGAATTTAAGGTAAGTACCTTGTTTTTATTGAATCGGGGCTGATGCACCTTCTTGACAGCTGCAGGTGATTAAATCGCCATCTTGTTTACATAATTTATTTATTTATTTAATTCAGGCATGAAGGCCCATAGAAAATACATATTGCAATACAATAATATAAAATACTATACATAAACAATATCATCATCATCATCATCTGCCTAGCCTTTTCCCAACTATGTTGGGGTCGGCTTCCAGTCGAACCGGATGCAGCTGAATATCAGTATTTTACATGGGGCGACTGCCTATCAGACCTCCACAACCCAGTAACTGGGTAATACGATACTCTTTGGTAAGACTGGTTGTCAGACTTTCTGGCTTCTGACCAACAGTAACGACTGTCAAAGATCTACAAATGACAGCCGGGACCAGTGGCGTGCCTTCCATACAAGCCGAAAAGCCCGGCTTTATATCAGGAATGCGAGATTAATAAAAAAAAAAAAGCTCATGTAAAGTAGTATTGAATTAATTGAATCATCATGTCTCATAACAACTAATACCTACTGTATTAAATAAAATGTTTAAACTCCGCGCGTAATAAAGCGAGCCTCCGTGTGGAGCTACGTTGCCAGGTTTACATAAACAATATTTTTCGCGTCGCGCCTCGGCCGGCGGCCTTCGTAACGTAACGTTGCCAAACCGCCTGCAAGATCTTGCATTACGGTCGCACGCGCTGGCTTCTTACGCGGCTTAAGACGTCTGTCTCTTTTCCTTCAATTTCATTGATAAATCGCGCGTAGATATTCACATACGTATAGCTACCTATAGCTATACGTATGCGTATTTGTATGAAGAGAAAAGCCGGGCTTCTGACTCTGTTAGTTTGACGAAATTGAACATTAAGTTAGTGTTCTTACGAGTGCAATTTGTGTGGCATGCGTGTTTAGGCACATAGATGCCGCGACGTTTTGTATTTTGACAGAAATGATACAATTTCAAATTAGTTCACTTATTGTTTTGAGCGATACTGGAGCATTTTTTGACGCGCTTTATATTTTTTCAGTTTCTGTGATTTAAAGTATTGTGTAACTTTTATTAGTTTGTTTTAACGTTCGTGATTAAGTTTCTTTGTGATTTGCCTTTCTTATATGATGAATTCGGAAATGATTGTTCCTTGTGTGTGATGGATTAAAGTGTGCAATCGTTACTCGGGAAGGTAAATACTTTGAATTTTGCAGACAAATGCCGTTTTATTACTTCACCTAAACCTACTCCTGATTTGAGTATTTCTAGTAAAGCAAAGTCACATAATAGGCATTTTCATAGATCGGCTAACAAAACTCTTTGGATTGTCGGTTGCGCTCATTTAAAGAAATTATTCTGCAACACCAGTTGCATATTTTTCTCTAATGATACGAACGCCTGGAATACATCAGGTCACGATGATTTGAATAACTTATCTGGTGCCAGGATTAATTGCTCTAAATAAATAGAACAAACGGCTTTTATCAAAGCTACCGAAGGTATGTGATTGCTGATAGATATGTCTGTAAATCTATCTAGTGATACCATGCCTTCAGTGTGCTTTGTTGTTTGTCATCAGCAGTAGTAAAGAAGCGAAGAATGAAGAGTTAACACGGCTGTTTACATCGAAAGTAATTATAAATTGTTTTTAAACTTTTGCGATTTGTACACATTATAAAAATATAGATCGGGTCTATTATAAATTAACAATATTCTTTTCAACATTATAAACATTGCGTAATTCTAACTATACTCATCAATTATTTCTGAGTCATCTATTGGCGGCGACGGGCGATTGTGTCATTTTTCCCGTCGAACTCGAAGAGCGCAAAAAAGCACCTGTAATGCTCATAGATGGCTCTTAAACCAAATTGTATGTGATTTTGCAAAATCACACAATTGTATTATTTGCACTCTATATATTATTAAGGTGAAAATAATAGTTGTGTAATTTCGCAAAATAACGAATTTTGTCAAATTTCACAGGGGTTTTTTTTTTTCTAAAAATCTATCGGGCTTGCCCTAATTTTGAACCCTAGGCACGCCACTGGCCGGGACCAACGGCTTTACGTGCTTTCCGAGGCACGGAGGAAACTCGCTATGGTAAATGGTCACCCATCCACAGACCAACCTCGGCAAGCGTGGCTTATCCCGGAAGATCGGTCTATGCGGCTGTAATTATTTAGCCACAAGCTCCTCATATCTATACATAAACAATATGTTTATCTTAAAAACTATTTCACACGTAAAGTCGGCGTCGTGTGTCGCGCGGTGTCGGTTATCCGGCCTCGGGATCGCCGGAACACTACACCTCTCAGCCCAAAATTATTCCTTTGTGAAGGTCGACAGCCACCTCTCAGCCCAAAATTATTCCTTTGTGAAGGTCGACATATGTTCAGTCGGCAGCCTCACCGCAAACGTATTGAAATTCACGCCGTGGCGAGACTCCAACCGTTCGACCCTTCGAGTGAGCTTGGTCTTGATGCTGAAAAATACTCTACAATCTCTGCGACCTTTGTAGAGTAATGCAACCGGGACACGTACAGTGGCGTCACTGGCACAGCAGGACGTAACAGGAAATTCGGCCCGCTCGGTACAGTACCGCACTGGTTGCGACAAGCTGGCTTCCTCTTCTACTTCTCCACCTTTTAAAGCCATCTGTGTCGCACGTATCTTTTTCGGTGTAACGCTGTGGCAGATCTTTGTGAGTAGATTCACAGCGCCTCTGCTTACCCCCTTTAACTGCATGCCGCTTGAATTGCGACACTGCCGGTTTGCTGGCGGCGACAATAGCAGCGTAGGCACGTTTAGGGGTCGACGCACCCACACGTGTCGTTACCTCTGCCGGTGTTGAGGCAGGGACGGCGGCGGGACACGATGCATCGCACACAATATTGGCAGCCGGTGACGTAACACGTCATCCTACGTGAGCGATCTACAAGCGATACGAAGCGGCGCGGCGCGACGCGAAAACAACAAACAGTCGATACCTATTGAAGTGGCCTACGTGACCAAACGCACGTGGAGTGCGGTGCGGCGCGGCGCGGCGCGAAGCGTACGCTGTCAGTTGGCTTGATATTTTCACGCGAACTGGATGCGGTGCCGTACAGTGCTACTGAATGACGGCGGCGCGCGGCGAGCGGTCCGCGAGCTCGTAGGACAAAGCCGCCGCTTCGCACCGCATCGCGTGTCACCGCATCGCATCGTTTCGCAATTCGCGTCGCTTTAAACCACCTCCGTAAGACGTCGCGTAAGTGAATTCGCCGACTTAAAACTGGCGATGGAAGCATTTTGCGCCCCGCGACGCGTGTTCACATTGGAAGCGTCAGGTGACCTACTTACAGAAACACCCTTGCGTTATGTACGATTTCCACCAGCCGGGCCACGCAGGAGCGCAGCGCAGCACGTCGCAGCGGATGCTCGACCACACGCCAGAAGCCGACCGCGTCCGCCCGACCGCTACAATCTGCTGGAACCCGAGCGCATGCGCGCGCGTTCTCGTGTATCCGCTATCGCAGTCAGTTTCTACCTGCGGTGTGGCCGAGCAGAGCCGACCGGACGCGACGACAGCCGAGCGCCACCGTCCACGTACTCTAGCAGCCGACCGGCTGCCGTGGCGTCCGAGCGCAGCCGATCGGCTACCGCAGCATACACGCGAGATTTCCAAGCAGTGTAAATTCCACGCAAACATGAAACTTAACTATAGTATAGAAGTCTGAATTTCCTTTAGCTCAGTGTGGGATGCGCTCCTACTTCGGCACGTAAATCCCCTATGGTGTTGTCTGACGCCCCCAAGTTGGACTACACCTCGGCCAGGCTTGTTTTCAGGAGTGTGATGTCCTTCAACAGCCTGGTGACGTCAACGTGGTCGAATGTGACAGGGGGCAGCCTATGCAGCTCCTTTGCCACGAAAGCGGGCTCGTCGTCCGGATCAGTGACCTTTAACAGGGTTATGATGTCCTGGATACTCTTCTCCGTTCCATCCCTCCTGCGGGATAGCATCTGCTCGATCTTTCCAAGCGTCTGGAATAGCAGCATCTTGCTACTGCTTACCTCATCTTCTTTGAAGTTCGACTAGCATATCTGCAAGATGCTCACTTCGTCCATGGTATCGATCGCATGTTGTATGAATGCCAACAACTCGTTGGCTATAAGCTGCTGTGAACCCATAGCTTCAATGACGGGCAGCGGGTGAACCTCGCAATACGTGTACTAAATATTTGTATTGTGGTAACACGTCCGTATCCGAGCGCGCATCGCACTGCACTCATAATACCTACACTTTAATACTTGTTATGTTTTAACTTCGTATTTGTTATGGCGTGTATTAGTGCGCTGCAGGAACGCGCGCGATCCGCGCCTTGAATTCACATCGAACGACATTCGACCAGTAACACATATACCCATGTTCGTGGCGTTCAAGCGAATTGCTCGCGAACAGTTCGATAGCAAAAGCGTCCATATTTGCTCCTAGAATGCACGTAGAGTCCGCTGTTGCGCGCGTGTGCTGCACGTTCGTAAGTGTGGACACAGCTTTATTATTTCAGTGCTAATTATGTGTGGAGTAAACACTTATCTTATAGTATATTTAAGTATACTTATGTCAAGATATGTATCACTTAGATAGGGAAGGTAGTCCCCAATTTGGGAATCAATGTTCATACAACCTACTTCCTTACCAGAACCGACCAATTATTACCAGAAATCGTCACGAATATTAATATTTCGTACACAGTTTAGTTGAGTACCTTGAATTTGTTAACGCCCACAGGCGCTGTAGCATAGGGTATGTTGTAGAAGACGTATAGTTCCCCGTTGGGGTGCTTGCGTCCGCGTACCGGACCTTGTGCAATTTTAACTTCTCGCCATTCCTCGTCTGCCAAAACAGCCGTCGCGCACAAAAGAACAACACACGTCCGCCACTTCATCGCTACAATTGTAATCTGATTTACGATTAGATGATTTACACTGTTAAATTACATTATAATCTCTTGTATAAACTTATCTAATCTACTGTGTGCTTATTATGTGCAAGTCATGATGATCATATCATTTGGAAGCATCAACAAATTAAGTATATGCTGCATCACGGTGAAATACTTTTTTGCAAAGATTGTAGATGTCGGATGGCGGATTAACATTATATCAATAATAAAACAAAGAAAATTGCGTACATAGCAACTAGCACCTGCCCAACAACACATTCAGGAAGTAGTTGATACTGGACCGCTCACGTACATTAACAGCGCGTGGAAACCGAATGCGTTGCTATATTGGACTCGCAGGGCATATAAAATATGTTACAATAATACCCCTAAAGCCGAAAGAGGATTAAAAGGTCCCTTGTAAAGAGTCTACTGGCAATACTTTAAAATAAAATAAAATTCGCATGCCTATTATAGCTGAGATGTCTGTATACCTTCATAAATGTAACATCTTTGTAAAACCATGTCTCTGGCGAATAAATGATTCTATTCTATTAAATACTAAAGGACGCAAAAAAAAATTGGACTAATCATAAAATAAAATCATCACTGAAACGCAACCCTGAAAACATAAAAGTAAAGAGTAGACAACCCAGAAAGTTATTTACATTCTTACCTGATTTCCTCTGAGAGGTGACATGACAACAACCATAAAATACTACTTGATTATCATTTTCTTTTATAAGGGGAATTATGTAACACGTTGTATAAGTGTAAAAGTAAGTGTAAAAGTGCGTTTATTCCCGCCATATTTTTTCATGTGTGTAAGGCAAACACGTGGAGCACAACACTTATGAACATCCTTGTGTGCGTCCGACATTTTAAGAGTATGTTCCCTACGTGTAGTTATCTCTAAGGCTACACTTAGGGACAGGCAGTAAGTAGGCTACAAGATGGGTTGCTTAAATTGAAGTAATTACTGCAGCACGAGAACATGCGGAAGTACATATTACATCGGACAGCCGGCGCCATACATTCTCGAGTGTCACGTGATCCTACGGGCACGTCTGTTCCCTACGTGTAGTTAACCCTAAAGGCGGGAACAGACTTATAACACAACGTCAATGTAGCGTGCTCGTTGGCCACATTTCGAACCCACGTTTCGTCATTTGACCAATGAACACGCGTGGGCTGGCGTCGGGTGTAACATGTTTGCTGCGGCCTTAACGCTACATATATAAAGTTACAGGCAGTAGGCTACAAGATGGGTTACTTAAGTTAAAGGAATTACTACACCATGAGAGCCTGCGGGCATATTGCATCGGACAGCTAGCGCCATACATTCCCGTATTCCACGTGATCCTATAAGACCCCGTGGCGCTTTATAGCCCAAGAGCTGATGACGAATTTGGGGAAGGTACTTTAGGCACTTTGAAACTAGATAACCCGTATTAATCAATGTTGGTGAACCTGAAATCGAGAGTTTGGCAGAGCGTTTGCGGTTATTATGCTTCTGCGCAGTATATCACTGTATCAAAAAAATCATTCCGAAAACATAATTTGGGCACTTCTAAGTACGTCATTCAGTTATTATCATTTTGGATGTAGCCATGGAAAGGCAGGCTTTTTCACGACGTGGTCACCTGTACCCCAAGTGTGAGTTTTTTTCGTTAACTACTGTAGTTGCGTCACGACAAAAATGTATGAAAATTTAGGCGGTGGCTCTGGGCGCCCCGTTCAATTTACGCGCGAATATTAGTATTGAACGGGGCGCCCAGAGCCACCGCCTAAATTTTCGTACATTTTTGTCGTGACGCAACTACAGTAGTTAACGAAAAAAACTCACACTTGGGGTACTGGTCTACGTGTTACATGACCGTACTATCTCAGTCTGGATTCTGAGGTGTTTTCATTTATCATACGGGTGACCCTAAAACTACCTCTTATAAATTCCTTGCGCACTTTGCCTTTCAGTCTTAATCCTCCCGTCCATCATAACATACACATTTTTGCTGTATAAAGCTTATGTTCAAAATAACTTGAATGATTACTCTCAATAATAATTTAGATAACATTAAAAATGTAAAGCCTCGTGCGCTCGGATTAGGATCGAACCTGCGGTCAATCTTAATCATCGCCTAACTCCCATTGACCTAGCAAGATACTTGCAAGACTCATCGAAATAGGGAAACATTATCAGTACAAACATTTGCGAAGTATATAAGTGTTGTAAGCCAAGCAAGTCACCGCTTACATTATTTCGTTGAACTAGGACTACATTTATGAACGCGATAGTACGACATTATTCGAGACAAGATTCTTCCCAAGAACTGTAAATTCGGTTTCCAGCTTTATCAGATGTTGCTCGGTACGCATTTTAGCAGATTTAAAAAAAAGAGGCTCTACTTTCAACATTTTTTTTTCTCTTGGATGATATCTATTGTTGGGTTTAGGAAGTCAGATTTGCGAAGGGTTCTACCGATATCCTAAAATTAGACCTACGCTCAGACAGGAGACGTGCTAAGAACATTCAAAATCCATGACGATGTTTGTAAAAATATTTAATTACCATCCAAGTAATCAGACGAAGGCTTGCACTGACTCTCTCAGGAAACTCCGTGAATATTCTTACTTAATTCTATAGACAACAAGTCTCACAAAAATTAGGTACATTCAAAACTAAATTATACAAGATAAGATAGGACCACCTATTTCTTATTTCTTCATCCAGAAAAATAAGCGTTGCCTCCATTTATAAGTCAAGTCGTGGTTTCGGTGGTGGCACTGGTGGGGGTACGGCATCCCGGTAGTATCTCTGGTAGATGTCATCCCAGAAGCGAGTGCGTTCTTCCAAGAGCACACCTCGTAGTTCCAGCTTCTCTCCCAGTGACATGTATGGTGACCTGTCCGCGCCTGCTGGCGGCCATGCAGGCAGTGACGACCCTTCAGGCACAGGTTTCCTGAAATAAATAAAATTAAGCTATTAATCTGGAAGTGTAAGCAGAAAGCTCACCGACAATCCAATCACTTGGTTAAGTTTAAAGGGATACCATCACATCACACTTGTATTGATTTGATTGAACGTGATAATGATTATTATAATGAGTGTGTTTTGTTATTATAGCTTAAACAGTTTGCATGCCTTAGTTAAGGTAGTTAGTATACGGATCATTTTAAATTTAACATCTGAAACTTGTACCTGCTTTCTGTGCAAATAAATAAGTATTCTATTCTATAGGACGGCGCCCCATCAAACTATCATCAACCTGAGAATCGAACCCAGCATTACGTGCATGGCAGCCGCGCATGAACTGTCCTAGCCGGTTTCAATCAATACAATTATTTTGCTTATCCATATGCTTTTACTTTTGGCGCTAAGCGCTAAATGCTTACCCAGTTTTAACAAAGTTGTGCCAGATTTCACGGACAGTTTTCTTCATATTCTTATACTCTGCAGACGCGCGACTTTCATCAAGGTCCATATAGTTCATACCATCATACACAGCCGATGATTGAGCGCAGTGGTTCGCACCTCGTATGTTGGTGTGTGGAACCACGGGAACGTCCTCATCCACAAAGGAATATTCATACAAATATACTTGATCGTGGCCAGCCTGCGCGTGCAATTTTACAGCCCGAAGCATAGCATTAGTAAATATGACGTCCGAAAAGTAATCAACGTATCCCAAAATGGTATCATCACCAACTGGCTTGTCGTCAAAATAAAATTTCTTAATCATATTGACTACATTTTCTTTTTCCTCTTCAGAGTCAAACTTTAAATCAGCTGGCAGAAAATCAGAAAACTTTTCATTCATCTTATGCGACCACATTTCAAAGAAACCGAAATCAACACGTATCAGTCCTTCCATGTTAGCAAAACCATATAACAATGGTAATTTTTTGTAGTTGCCTTTCTTAAGTATACTCAGAGGAGATTCTGTCAGGAATGCTCCGTCTCCTGTATCACGTTCGACACACGGTGAAAAAACGAAAGTAGAATCAGTTCTATCGAAAAATGGATCTGATGACAACAATTCTATTGGTGCTGTTTTGTAGAATTCTTCTAATGCATAAATATCGTCTACGTTTGTGAAGTTCAATTGTTTGGCATGAGTTTTAGCAATCTCTACAGAATCCCTCTGCATTGAAAATGCGGCGAGGTTTCCACCACTTTCAGGTATAACCCTGTGAAACAATCCTTCCGCTGATTTAGAGAGCATTAAGAGATCCACAGATGCAGAACCTGCACTGCCACCTGCAATCGTAACATCTTCCGGGTTACCGCCGAAGCTGGCGATGTTCTTTTGCACCCAGCGCAGCAACGCCACCTGATCCTTCATGCCAGCATTGCCTGGTGCATCTTCGGTGCCAAGACAAAGGAAACCGTGAATACCAAGACGATAGTTAAAATTAACGAAAATTAAATCTTTCCTCTTCAATAAGTTTGTCGCTTGATACATGTCACCATGGCCAAATATAAAAGCTCCTCCGTGAACGTACACTAGTACTGAAAGGTTTTTCTTATCCGTGTCGGGAACGTACACATTGGCAATTAGACAATTTTCTTGTATTACATAATCTTTAGGCATTAAATCATCTGCAAACTGCGGCTGCGGACATATGACATGCTCGTCTATAGCGTCATATGGTTCCAACCAAACTGGCGGAGGGAGAGGGGCCTGAAAAAAAGTTGTTTTAGTACTTCTTTATTTTAAAAAATAATTTTATGGGTTGCCAGGAGTAAAAAGCCAGTCCTGTTATTAAAAAATCCTTTGGTAATAATTTAGTAGTTTTGTAATAAATTTTAAAACCAATTTACTACTTGAAAGGAGAATGGGCTGTTTGGTCTACCCCTCCTCTAGCAATCAGTGAAATATCAATAGAAAGGTTATTTTAAGTAGAACATAACTTGTGTATTGCAGCTACTCTCAATTACTAGTATTTATGGAGTTAAAGCTCATTAAATGTAACCATTTAAGAACTAAAAACGACGAAAGGTTTAAGTGAGCGGGCATGACCGCTGACTGACATCCGTGGAGCACAAAGGTTCCAGACGAAAACCAGCGTCAAGTACTTATAGTGCTTGTCATTACGCTGATCTGGACACCTTCTTGGTCCAGCCGTGAGACGCATACCCAAGACTTGTTTAGTTATATTACACTTTTTATACGTATGTTTTTTTTTCGTATGTAAGTATTATGTCTATGTATTGTGTGTAGTATGTATTTGCAGCAGTACACCACGGACTACCCCCTCTATCTTATTCATTGTCTTCCTGTTCATCCAAAGGTTGTCTTGTAGATATCGCTATCAGCGATAAGACCGCCATTGTACCTTGAAGGGTACAACACAACTCATAAACAATATCATATATTGAAACATTTGATAATGTTTATGAGCTGTGTTACAATTTTGGTGTACAATAAAGTATATTCTATTCTATTTTTATCTGTTGTGTCTCTTTGTGTTGTGTCCAAATAAATGATTCTTTATCTTTATCTAACTATGTTAGCGCTCAAATATTGCTATTTATTATCTTTTTTACACGATTTGCCATAGGAGCTTTGTCATTATAATCATTTAAGTTAGTAACACACGTAACATCATGCCTGTATTCCCCGAAGGAGTAGACAGAGGTGTTTAATGCACCCCCGAACCATTGGTAGTTGTGCCCATTTTATATCATTATATGTATATCACTCCATAACTCAAGTAACAGATGTTGGAGAAAAAACAGCCAAGCTAAAGTGGGAGTGGGCCGGTCATGTCGCTCGAATGCACCCGGACAGGTGGGCAAAGACCGTTACTTACTGGACGCCTGAAGGAGGACATCGCCGCCGAGGTCGACCTCGGCGTAGGTGGCGTGACGATCTAGACGTGTTTGCGGGACTAGCATGGTCAGAAACGGCACAAAATAGAGATGTTTGGAAGACAAAAGGGGAGGCCTTTGCTCAGCAGTGGGACAGTCAATAGGCTAGTAAAAAAAAAAAAAAAATGTATATCACAATATGGTACCTTGTTTAAGGAAGAAACATAATTTTTAATGCTCCTGCCTTCTTTCTTAATAATATTAAGGTAGTGCCTCCGCTGCTGGCGCCAGCACCCAAAATGGACACCGGTGGCGGTAATAAGTTGTTTATTAGGTATGTCAGTTGAAAGGTGGGTTAGATTTTCGGCCAAGCACTGTAACTTGTCTTCCAACTGACTAATTTCAAGAGCGAGCGAAGCGAGCTCCTTTATTCAGGGCACCCCGACACGGATAGGTTAGGTTCGAAGGGGATGACGGGGGCTAGAGTGAGCGAGCGAAGTGAGCGAACGAAGCCCCCGTCATCCCCTTCGTGTTAGGACAGACTTATAATATCCCTCTTTTTTCGTCGGTGGTTCAAAAATGGGTACCTATATTCGCAAATTCAAATAAACAATTTAGCCAAAAAAGTTACTTAAATATTACTAAGTAAATATTTCGCCATCGTCTAATATTATATTGAATAAACAGTTTCTGAGACAACTTTTCAACATTTTTAGCACAAAGATTGTGTCCTACACTTCGTATTTTTTGTTTTAATTGTTTTCGTTCGATTCAGGTGAATCATTGAAAAAATATACATTTAAGCACGTTATCGTCGCCCAGGAGTGAAAACCTCGGAAATGAATTTGGTCATTGCACGGTTCCTGTGGGCTTTCACGCAGACGAAGTCGCAGGCAAAAGCTAGTCAATTATATTTATTACGAATGTTATATACCCAATAAAGACTAATTTCAGTGCCTACAAACTAATTTCACATAGAGCGGCTCTTATAAGATGCAGTAGGTACATACCTACACATATCAAAAAAAGTTTGCGATCACTAGCCTAAGCTGTTATAATTTTTTAAATTGAACTTTATCAAGAAAAAGTCTTAATTGTGTGTTTTCTTTCAATAGAAATACCCAGTTTTAAGAATCTAAAAGAAGAAGAAATCATAATATAATCTACCGTAACAAAAAAGATTCTGATTTTTCAAAGTGATCGCAAACTGTTTTTGATGTGTGTATACGTCGTGATAAAATAAAAATGACCAAAATGCATTCCCAAGGTTTTCACTCCCGGGCGACGTTATGGAGAAATTAATTCCAATTTCCCCGACTGACAGTGATTCTTTCTTTTCATACAGGCCCACTTTTTCAAAAACGTTACGTTTGTAAACAATGTTGGCCTTCAGAAATAAAAATATATACAAGGTGTAACCATAAATAAGTGTTACACAACCTCTTAAGGGGTCACTGTACTCATCATTATGAACAACTTTTACTATGGGACCGAAATTGAAATCGCGAAAACAAAATCAGCTGTTCCCTACATTTCGACACACAAGACGACACGTTTGGTGCAGTGGCTAAGCGATTGGCTTCTGCGCTACGAGTCGT
Organism: Amphipyra tragopoginis; assembly: GCA_905220435.1. NCBI lineage: Eukaryota > Metazoa > Arthropoda > Insecta > Lepidoptera > Noctuidae > Amphipyra > Amphipyra tragopoginis. The sequence goes on from HG991993.1 coordinate 13,271,953, forward strand.
GGGTTCGATTCCCACACGGAATAAAAATTTGTATGGCCTACAGATGGTTGTTTCGGGTCTGGGCGTTTGTTTGTGAGATTTGTGTCTGTAAACGCACCCACGATACAAGAGAAATCTTAGTGTGGGGCAACGTTTTTTTTTTAAAAAACAAAAAAAAATGTTTTCATATCTCGTCAAAATGTAGGGAACTGCTGTTTTTTTTTCCCAATTTCTTGTTTGTTTCCTTAGTAAAAGTTGTTCATAAAGATGAGTACAGTGACCCCTTAACAGGTTGTACACTTATTTATGTTACACCTTGTATAACAAGGGGTCGTTCGCAGCTTCGCCTGCGTGGGTGTCGTTTATCGCGTATTTCACGTTCTTCGGATTAAAAGTAGCCTATATTCTTCACCTGGATCCAGACTATCTCTGTGCCAAGTTTCAAAATCGGTTCAGTAGTTTAGTCGTGATGAGTTAACAGACAGACAGACAGAGTTACTTTTGCATTTATAATATTAGTAAGGATTATATCATTGAAAATATTCATATTAAATCAATAGCTTAATTCAATACTTTTTGTAATCTATCGTCGTATTTGTTACTATGTTAGTGCTATCTATGAGCGGAGTAATCACTTCCTCTATCATTGTTTCATAACAATCACAACACAATTAGAGTATAATAAAGTATTTTTATCTAGTTACGTGCTGTGGTTACGTGCAGTCTATTTAGTGCCCATTAAAAATATACGTGTACTGCTACTGAAACCCTGCAAATTATTACAAGAAATGGTCACAAAATATTAATAATTCCGTTCACAATTCAGTTACCTATACCTTGAATTTGTTAACGCCCACAGGCGCTGTAGCGTAGGGTATATTGTAGAAGACGTATAAATCCCCGCTGGGGTGCTTGCGCCCACGCACCGGACCCTGTGCAGTTTTCACTTCCCGCCATTCGTCGTCACTAAAAACAACCGTAACGCATTAAAGAATCACACACGTCCGCCACTCCATCGCTACGTTTAGGAACTGATTTACGGTGGGACGATTTGCACGACTAAATATATTTTAACTGATAAGTAGGGCCCTCCAGGTCTAAATTTATTTATCTACCAAAGGCCTACTTACGTAATGGTAAGATAAAAAAATAAATAATGATTGCGTCTTTGGAATGCGGTAACGACAGTTTTTATGCTACATCATAGTGACATACTTGATTTTTACAAAGATTATGTAGATATCTACTTATCTAGTCCAGTCAAAATAGACAAAAAAAACGTTAATAATAATAATAAATCGTTTATTTCAGGTTAATACCCATATAAATTAATATAAATTACATTTAAATTAAAACACATTACATTATTAAAATCAAAATTAAAAATTACAATCAAGATTAAAATCAAATTCAAAATTAAATCAAAAATCAAAATCCAAAATTAAAATCAATATTCAAATTACAATCAAAATCACAATCAAAATTAAAATCACAATTAAAATTACAATCAAAATTAGATCACAATTAAAATCAAAATTAAAATCATCACAACAACAATTAAAATTAAATTAAAATCGAAAATATCCTTATTATTTTTATTTAATAAATGGTGAAGAACTGGCATGCAAGTGCATCCACCTCTTCAACATCGCCGAGTCCCACCGCTCAGACAATACGCTCAGGATACTGTTAGTGCTGCCTCGGAAGCGACTTAGTAGCGAGGCGCTCCGCTTCCTAATAATAGCATGAAAGTCATCGGTTAGCGCCTGCGCGAACATCATAGAAGCATCATAGAAGTTAAATATCGGAATAATTCACACAGAGCTGAAAATTGTAAATGTAATAAATATTATAATAAGTCATGCAGGTCTTGATGTACTCCTTCGGCATACTCAAGTGGACTCAAACGGATCTTGACGCCCTGGATAGAAGGATCCGTGCACTGCTGACCACATCGGATGCATCACCCACGTTCTTCAGTGATGAGATTGTACATTCCGCGAAAGTGTGGGGGTCGAGGCTTTTTAAACGCTAAGACCCTACACAACCGCGAAGTGTGCAGTCTCAGGGAGTATTTCCTCCAAGCTGAAGGTGAGATGCATCGAGATGTGGTCGCAGTGGACAAGGGACTCACCCTGCTCGCCTTGGCTAAAGAGAACTGGCGCAAGCCTGCAGTACTTAGTACCAATGATCGTGAGGAAGTATGGCAAAGCAAGGAGCTACACCGACGTTTCTATCGGGCCCTTCATGGGCGCGACGTTGACTTTTTAGCGTCCGTATCCTGGCTACGTTTTGGTGACCTCTTCGGAGAAACCGAAGGTTTTGTATGTGCAATTATAGGAAATGTATTGTGAAGTATGGCACGGTTGACATTTGTCAGGCATGCCACCGTACGGGAGAATCTATCCGACACATTATCTCCGGTTGTTCTCGTCTTGCCAACGGAGAGTACTTGCACAGACACAACCTGGTGGCCAGGATTATTCATCAGCAACTTGCTCTGAAATATAACCTAGTGGAATCGGAAGTACCGTGCTACAGTTATGTGCCCGACCCAGTTCTCGAGAATGGTTAGGTCACATTGTACTGGGATTGATCTATTATCACTGACAGGACTATTGTTGCCAATAAGCCTGATATAGTGGTATAGATCGATCAGAGCGCCGCACAATGATTGTTGATATCACCGTCCCTCATGACGAGAATCTCGTGAAAGCTGAGGAAGATAAACAAATAAAATATCTTGATCTGCACACGAGGTTGTCGGCTTGTTGGATGTGGACTCAGCAGTCATTGTTCCGATAGTCGTTACGACGAAAGGCCTAATAGCCAAGAGCCTCGATCAACATCTCAAGAAGCTCTCGTTGGGCGGCTGGATTAAGGGCTTGATACAGAAAGCAGTACTCCTTGACACAGCACGCATGGTGAGGAGGTTCCTTTCTCTGGAGCTCTGACTGCCGGCAGCTTGGACCCTGTTCCCGATGCCAATGGGATAGGGTAGACTGGGTACGGTTGTAACAATTTTCCTTTGATCGTCTATAGCGCTGCCGTTGTGGCTATACACAAGGATTAAATCACTTGGGATAAAAGTTTTATCATTTGTGTATAAACAGATATCGAAATCAGAGGTCTAGGCAAAACAGGTTTCCAGAATTCTTATTCTTACGTAATTTGAGACAACTACAATATTTTGGTGTCAATCATAGTTACCCTTTATTTATTGTCGTAGTTAGATATCTTTACATATAAAAAAAAGGAGAAGCTGACTGACTGACTGACTGATCTATCAACGCACAGCCTAAACCGCTGGGGTTAGAAAGTTGAAATTTTGACAGTAGGTTCCTTTTGTAACGTAGGCATCCACTAAGAAGGGATTTTTCGAAATTCAACCCCTAAGGGAGTTAAATAGGGGATGAAAGTTTGTATGGAAAATCGTCACTTAACGGGTTCAAAATTTCACGCAAGCGAAGCTGCGGGCGAAAGCTAGTAATAAATAAAAAAAAACAGCAGTTTTTTATTAGGTAAGGATCATTATCATAATCAGCCTACTTTCATCCACAGCTGGGCATAGGCTGCTCCTGAAGTGCGCCACTGAGGCCCGATCTTCGGCTTAGGGAATTGCAAATATAAAGAAGAATAACATCTCGCCCTTTCTAAACTTTTCTCGAATGAGTTCTATTTTATTTATTTATATAAGCATATAGTATATCTCCTATACTATATGCTATTTCCAGCCTTTCAATAGCTCCAATTAGTAAAATCACCGCTTATAACATAAAATTCGGCAACAATTAATAGAAAAAACGACATGGCTAACTATATATTTTACTTTTCTACTAGTAGTTACTTAAGGCAGATTCTTATGATTTATCGAGCGTTATTATTAGGACTCTTGTTTCTTTACCAATAATGAAGCAAAGACCCCGTAGATTTGCATAGTGGTCCCTACCATTTGTTTTTGTTGTAGCTATTACAAAAAGTTCATAACCGTAACTCATAAGATCCAAACTTTTTTTTTTGTAGTCTGAATTTTTTGCAAATACTTTTAATATTTTATAATTACCCTCGTTATCATCAAATGATCAAAACATACACACTAAGTATCTGTATTATTTTAACCAAACTCATAAATCAGTGCTTTATTTAGCAGTCTAATGCAAATTATTACAAAGAAACAAAACTAATGAACATTAAACATCTTTATGTATACAATACTTGCATTTTAATTAGAAAAATTGTCGATAAAACCATTCATACTAGTTTGGCTCTTATAAAAAAAACTCAAATTTCCAAACGCAGTCTTCGTCGACCTAGCTTACTTGTTTTGCCAAAGATACGAACAAATTACGCAAAAAAGTTATTACCTATGAAGGAGCACAGCGGTATAATAAACTGCCCTCTAATATAAAAAATATAAATTTATTTAGAAGCTTTAAGTCTAAACTGTCTCAATATATACTTGAATATTTTTCACCCACCAGTAGAAGCTATGAAGCTATTAACTGAGTGTTCGGCGACCTAGATAAGTTCACTAAAATAGTGGGAATGATCCTATTATATTTTCATGTAAGTGGCATTTTTATCTTTATAAAAATAAACTTCTTTAAACTTAAATAACGGGAATTATATGGAAGTGTGTGAGTGTTTGTGAATGAGGAAGACTGACCTGCCGTGATACAGTTTTCAGTAGTACGGAGGTCAGTGTGAATTAAGTTCAAACAATGCGGTTGTAAGGTACACAGGAATTTATAACGACATAAGTAATTTAGTCTTGTACTAGTAGACACAAATCACAGGATTGTTGGGATTTGTCTGCAAGGTTTGTTCATTTATATTGTCAATAAACTTTCACTTTACTTTTATATCACGAGACGTGCTTAGTATATTTAAAATCCATGATAGTGTTGGTTAAACTGTTTAATTACCATCCAATTAATCAACCGAAGACTTACACTGACACTCTCAAGAAACTCCGTTAATATCTAACTTAATTATATCTACAAAACGTCTCACAAAAGGTAGGTACTTATTCAAAACGAAATTATACAATATAAGATAGTTCTTAGGACCACCCATTTCTTATTTCTTCTTCCAGAAAAAAAAGCATTGCCTTCATTTATAATTCAAGGCGTGGTTTCGGCGGCGGCGTTGGTGGAGGTACGGCATCCCGATAGTATCTCTGGTAGATGTCATCCCAGAAGCGAATGCGTTCTTCCAAGAGCGCGCCTCGTAGTTCCAGCTTCTCTCCCAGAGACATGTATGGTGACCTGTCCGCGCCTGCTGCCGGCCATGCAGGTAGCGACGACCCTTCGGGCACAGGCTTCCTAAAATAAATAACATTAAGCTATTAACTTCCGGAGGTGTAAGCAGAAAGCTTATTTTGCTGATCCATATGCTTTTACTTTGGACACTAAGCGCCGAATGCTTACCCAGTTTTAACAAAGTTGTGCCATATTTCACGCATAATTTTCTTCATATTCTTATATTCTGCAGACGCGCGACTTTCATCAGGGTCCAAATAGTTCATACCATCATACACAGCCGCTGTTTGAGCGCAGTGGTTCGCACCTCGTATGTTGGTGTGTGGCACCATGGGAACGTCCTCATCCACAAAAGAATATTCATACAAATATACTTGTTTGTGTCCAGCCTCCGCGTGCAATTTCACAGCCCAAAGCATAGCATTAGTAAATAAGATATCCGAGAAGTAGTCGACGTATCCCAAAATGTTATCAGTACTAATTGGCTTGTCGCCAAAATAAAATGTCTTAACCTTATTACCTACTTCTTCTCTTTCCTTTTCTGAGTCAAACTTTAAGTCAGCTGGCAGAAAATCAGAAAACTTTTCATTCATCATATCTTTCCACAACTCAAAGAAACCTAAATCAACACGTATCAGTCCTTCCATGTTGGCAAAACCATACAACAAAGGTAATTTTTTGTAGTTGCCTTTCTTAAGTATACTCAGAGGAGATTCTGTCAGGAATGCTCCGTCTCCTGTATCACGTTCGACACACGGTGAAAAAACGAAAGTAGCATCAGTTCTATCGAAAAATGGATCTGAATTCAACAGTTCCATTGGTGCTGTCTTGTAGAACTCTTCTAACGCATAAATATCGTCCACGTTTGTGAAGTTCAGTTTTTTGGCATGACTTTTGGCAATTTCTACAGGGTCCCTCTGGATTGTAAATGCGGCGAGGTTTCCACCACTTTCAGGTATGACTCTGTGAAATAATCCTTCGGCTGATTTAGAGAGCATTAAGAGATCCACAGATGCAGAACCTGCACTGCCACCTGCAATGGTGACATCATCGGGGTTACCGCCGAAGCTGGCGATGTTCTTTTGCACCCAGCGCAGCAACGCCACTTGATCCTTCATGCCAGCATTGCCTGGCGCGTCTTCGGTGCCAAGACAAAGAAAACCGTTAATACCCAGACGATAGTTAAAATTAACGAAGATTAAATCTTTCTTCTTCAATAAGTTTGCCCCTTTAAACATTTCACCATGGCCATATATAAAAGCTCCTCCGTGAACGTACACTAGTACTGAAAGGTTTTTCTTATCCGTGTCAGGAACGTACACATTGGCAATTAAACAATCTTCTTGTATTACATCAATGTTAGGCATTGTATCATCTGCAAACTGCGGCTGCGGACATATGACATGCTCGTCTATAGCGTCATATGGTTCCAACCACACTGGCGGAGGGAGAGGTGCCTGAAAAACAAAAGTTCAAAATGACTGCCTTATTCCTAAATGTAATTTAGAAATAATGTGTTTTCCAGGAGTAAGAAGCCACTCCTGTTATTTAAAGATGCTTTGGTAATAGTTTTGTAATAAATTATGCGTGGACCTAGTTTTGATGTTTTAAAAGTGCCTGAAATCTGACTTATTTAAAATAAGAAACGTTGACTTTAACTCCTAACCAACCTACTACTTTTTGAAATTTAGTCTAGTTTTAGTCAATCGAGTTAACAAATTAAATCTAACAAACCCACAATTTAAAAAAAATGTTAAAATATAATTATACCAGCGACCCGCCCCGGCTTTGCACGTGTACGTTTTATAGCTTAAAACCTTCCTCTTGAATCACTCTGTCTATTAAAAAAAACCGCATCAAAATCCGTTGCGTAGTTTTAAAGATCTAAGCATACATAGGGACAGACAGACAGCGGGAAGCGACTTTGTTTTATACTATGTAGTGATTTCGTGAAATTAAGAGTTAATTTAAAATCCTTTTACATTCAAATTAAGTAATAACTCTTAAAGGACAGCAGACAAATTAAAAGTGTGGCCCAATAAAAAAATATTTTAGCACATTATGGACGAGTTAATTAAAATATTCCCGGTTGACAGAAAGAAAAACAGAGGCCAAATTTAAAAAAAAATTGTTACATTCGTAAACAATGTTGGCCATCACAATTTTTTTTTTTTTAATATTTGTGTAATTGAAAATATTTACATACATACGCTGTTTTTTTGAAAATATTTACTTAAAATTCATAGCGTACTTCAATACTTTTTATATTTTATCGTCGTATCTGTTACTATGTCAGTGCTATCTATGAGCGGAGTAATCACTTACTCTATGATTGTTTCATAACACAATTAGCGTAATAAAGTATTTTGACCTAGTTACGTGCAAAGTCTGTTTAGTTCCCATTAAAAATATACATGTACTTCTTATACTAGAACCGATAAATTATTACAAAAAATGGTAACAAAATATTAATAATTCCCTACACAATTTAGTTACTATACCTTGAATTTGTTAACGCCCACAGGCGCTGTAGCGTAGGGTATATTGTAAAAGACGTATAAATCCTCGCTAGGATGCTTGCGCCCACGCACCGGACCCTGTGTAGTTTTCACTTCCCGCCATTCGTCGTCACTAAAAACAGCCGTAACGCATAAAAGAATCACACACGTCCGCCACTCCATCGCTACGTTTAGGAACTGATTAACAATTGGACGACTTGCCCGAATAAATACATTTTAACTGATAAGTCTCCAGGTCTAAACTTACCTTATCTACCGAATGCCTATACATTAAAGGGCCAGATAAAAACAAAGTATTTAATTAAATATGCGTCTTTTGGATGCGGCAAAAACAGATTTATGATACGTCATAGTGACATAGTTGATTTTTGCAAAGATTGTGTAAATATCGGGCAGCGGATTAACAAGAAATTAACCCATAAAACAAAAAAAATGCGTACGTAGCAACTAGCACCTGTCCAACAACACATTCAGGGTGCAATTGATACTGGACTGCTCACGTACATTACCAGGGCGTGGAATCCAAATGCAATGCTATATTGAACCCGCAGCTCGCAGGGCATGTATGTTCCCTACGTGTAGTTAACACTAAGGCTACATATATAAATTGACAAGCAGTAGGATACAAGAAGGCTCATTTAAATTAAAGGAATTACTGCAGCATGAGAACATGGAGAACATGCGGGGCTACATATTGCAACGGACAGCCGGCGCCATACGTTCCTTTGTGTCACGTGATCCTATGAGACTCAGAGGCTCGTTCACCATCTCTAAGTGAAGCGTTGATTAGTTACTTCCTAGTTAGCGTTAATGAGGGTTTTCTGAAATGACGCCCACTAGGCGGCAGCACTGAGACGTCAGGTCCAGAACTGTCAAAAGTGTCAGAACGCCTGTATTTTCGTTTCTGTTTTTTTTTTACAATAAATGTTCTCTCAAAAACGAAATGCCACAATGTTGTGCAGTTCTTATATGCTCAAAAAAAATGGGAGGTCATAAGTTTCCTAAGGATAAAATACGTTTAAAACAATGGCTTGTAGCCATTGGTAGAGATCGGTTTACGCCTACAAATAATAGTCTTTTAGGCAAAGATCACTTCAGTAAAGACGATTACGAGCTGCCAAAAGACTCTATGTTAGAGAAACGTAAGTATTTTATAGTGTTCTATGATCAAAAAGTGCAAGTACATAGCACTAAACTTTTTTAGTATTTGTTACATTTAATTTAGTATATTTAATTGTAAAGTATGTAAATGGAGACTAATGCCTTCATTTAATTTACTGATAACCATATGTATTCGATGTTTCAGCCAGACAGCGCGCATTAGGGATGGGAGACCTCTTGCCAATGTGGCGCCAACTAGTGGCGTAAATTTTCGTAAAAACCCTCATTGGCAAGAAAAAGTTACGAGTATCTTATGTCAATTTCACAAAACAAAACTAAAGCTTCGAGTAACAACTTACCGGTTAAGTGAATGACGTAACAAAAATACGTTACATTCGTTCAATAATAGTCAATGGTACTCGTCAAACGTCATTGCCAGATGCAAGCCAGTTGTCAATTGTCATTTGTGGTGTTTTTGTGTCTGGTTTGGAAAGCGTGTGATTTTAATTTGTGACTTTTTTTACGACAATTTTTTAAATTAACATGGAAAAAGTTTAAAGAGATAGAAGTGCAAACTTTTCTATATGAGAGGGACATTTTGGTATCCCTTGTGCAGAAATAGCCTAATAAATAAACTAGCAAAAAAACAGTTTCGTCTAGGTCCGTAAAATATAATCAACACGGAATTTAAATACACGAATCCTAGGTACTCGTTGCGTCGTAGACTGTTCTAATTCATCCAATTGATGGTCAATCAAGTCAAATAAGTCCACTTTTATTAATAAACTAGCAGTGCCCGCGACTCCGTCCGCGTGGAATCTTTATCTTTTGAACCATTTCTTCAAGTAGAGTTTCAGCTCATCTTGATTGACCGTTAAGATTCATAAAACCCATTATTTCCATACATTTGCTAAAATGGATTATAATTGTATAGTGATATTTATTGTAAGTTAATATGTTACACGTTGTTTACATATTTATAGCTACCGATTGACTGTTATAATTTAGTTTCGCTATACATAATTATAGTTATAGATAAAAATAAACCGTTATCATTTATTAAATAAACCACGTCTTTGATAGGCTTTTTTAGTGACAACAATGACCAAAATAAAAACATTGCAAAAAAATAAGTGCAAAAAGCTAATTTGAAAACTAAGTTTCGAACGCTGAACATGTAGGGCCACCGATCTCTTACTTACAGCATTCTGCTACGCTGATATCTGACAAATTCTTTGAAATTAGATGATATTCTTAGGAAACATCTGCTCAGTCCTCATTGTAAGTAGCGTGATAATACATATCTCACGTATTAAGCTTATCGTGGATAATACCTATCCGACGTATTAAGCTTATACGCAGCAGTATGTGGAATAATTACGTGGAAATAATGTTCCGCTGCTCAGCTCCTGTGAGCAATAGCGTGATGGTATATATAACAGCAAAAGCGCAGCTTTTCATGCAACACATCAGTGAAAGTCGCATGAAAATCCATCAATGGAATTTTACGTGATTATACATCGCAGTATGTGGATATAATGTTCCAACGCTCGTCTCCTATGAACAATAGCGTGATGGAATATGTACCAGCAAAATTGTCGCTCTTTACGCAAAACATCAGCAAAAGTCCCATCAAAACCTATCCACGGGATTTTAAATGATGCCCGGACAGAAAGACAGACAAACAGACAGACAGACCGACAGACAGACAATAATTCCAAAAATATTGTTTTGGTTTCTGTATCGATAGTGTAGTACCGCCCAATCGAAATTTTGGAAAAATAATTAATGTACTATACAGACAAAGTGCATTTTGAGTTTTATTAATAGTTATAGATTTTAAAATAATCGTTGGTGTTCTCTGATGAGTTCCTACACAAAATGACAACAGACTTTAACTGTAAAGTAAGCATGCTAATTGCCAGATGTGGTGGCAAGTAAGTTACGGGTCGGTCTTGTGATTAGAGCTCGAACGTCGTGGAATTCACACATGGAGTAACGGGTGACTTTAACTGGCGATTAGCCTCGACACTTTACTTGAGGATGGTGAAAGAGGTCAGTGACCCAGAAATTAAAATGTGTAACTCTTTGCAGTATGCCACCATCTAGTGCGACATCGACTGTAGCACAGATGAAGGACAATTAGCAAATACAAATGACCTGTACCCCAAGTTTGAGTTTTTTACGTTACTATTGTAGTTGCGTCATGCCAAAAACTTCAAAAAAATTTTTAGCCACGCTATTCGCCGCTAGAGGCTCTGCCTAAATTTTCATACATTTTTGGCGTGACGCAACTATAGTAGTAACGTAAAAAAAACTCACACTTAGGGCACAGCAGTGCAATTCTGTAAGAATCTCACCTCGATCGCGACTGACAATTAGACACTTGTCGTGACACAGCGTGGATAACAAAACTAGGCGTTATTGATTATACTGTCGATTATCTGTGTGTTATTTGCTTCTATTATCCATACTGTGACATTATGGATATCGAGCTAACCGTCGATATTGAGGTGGCTTTCTTACAGAATGACACTACAGTTCATTAATGCAGAGCAGAGCCGTATTTAAGCATAGGCTACAGCAAAGGGGAAGGACTACAATATTTTTTGTTTAAAATTAAAAAGGCTGGGTTTGACTAGATGCGGAAGGCGGACGACCAAATAATGTTGTGCAACTTAGGAGGCCTATGTCCAGTGGATTGCAATAGCCTTAGTTTAATTAGAATATTGCTTTGTAGTGGAGAGCGGGGCTGGAAGTTCCGATTTTCAAACAACATGAAATAATCGTATGAATATTAAGAGTTAGGTCTGTGATTTTTACATAATATATTGAAAGGATTTTTATTGTGTTTCTTAATAATATCATCCTTTCTTATGAATTGTGAATAGTATTCCTGAGGCAAGGGGAATGTATACGCACACTCCCGCCGTGGAACGTTGTGTCACAATAGGTACTGCACGCTTACATATGTGCGCAGAGACCATATTGGTGACTTGTAAAAGCTACCCCAGGTGACAGCACAAGGCCTTAGCCTTATATATTATATGTATACACAAATATGTATTAATAATATAAAATATCATGGTGACAATGCCATTTACACGGCCAACAACAACTTTTATGCTACATCATCCTGACTCGCTTGATTTTTCCAAAGACTATAATGTTGACGACATTGTTTTTGCGATAACCAACGATTTTTTTTGTGATTACAACTAGATATGTAATTAACTATATTGATTATCTAAAGAAATAATGATAAGTAAATATTTACATACTTGTCGTCCTTATCACGTTCCGGGACTTTACGTCGTAGGGCGGGTATAGTAATCCAATGCGATGGGGCACGACGCCTGTCGACGTTTGCGTTTGAGCCTCAATGAAAGCCACTACGTCGAGAACCGGACGCCGGCAATGATATCTTAATATCTCGCACTATGACACATTACGTCACGTTCATGAAACTTTCATTGCCGGCGTCCGGTTCTCGACGTAGTGGCTTTCATTGAGGCTCAAACGCAAACGTCGACAGGCGTCGTGCCCCATCGCATTGGATTACTATACCCGCCCTACGACGTAAAGTCCCGGAACGTGATAAGGACGACAAGTATGTAAATATTTACTTATCATTATTTCTTTAGATAATCAATATAGTTAATTACATATCTAGTTGTAATCACAAAAAAAATCGTTGGTTATCGCAAAAACAATGTCGTCAACATTATAGTCTTTGGAAAAATCAAGCGAGTCAGGATGATGTAGCATAAAAGTTGTTGTTGGCCGTGTAAATGGCATTGTCACCATGATATTTTATATTATTAATACATATTTGTGTATACATATAATATATAAGGCTAAGGCCTTGTGCTGTCACCTGGGGTAGCTTTTACAAGTCACCAATATGGTCTCTGCGCACATATGTAAGCGTGCAGTACCTATTGTGACACAACGTTCCACGGCGGGAGTGTGCGTATACATTCCCCTTGCCTCAGTCCCGCCGGTTACGTCGAGAAACGGTGTGTCGCATCACTCAAAATAAAATGTGCATGATTTTACACAACGTCTTCAGACGTTGAGTCAAAATGTATGGAAAATTCGTGTGTACATTTTGATGAAAAATTAGATCCCGCCTCTCGACGGAGTGTCCCGGAACGTGTTATCAAGTTTCTAGGGTTCCGTATCAAAAAGATACCTAAGAAACCTTTATTGGGTCACTTCCTTATCTGACTGTACAATACGACACAACTAAAAAGTAGCAACGGCAACCTCGTAAATCCAATCAGTTCGGAATTGAGTGCGACTTCAAGACTACGAATGTTTACTAGTACTGCAGTAAAAAATATCCATATGCTGACGCAATAAGTGTGAGTAGCGCGAAAATGTACAACTGCTATAAGTTTTTTGATTAGTTCTTCAATGCAGAGCAGGGCCGTATTTACACAAGCATATGCTACATAGGTTGCAGAAAAGGAGATGGACCACAAAAGAAAATGTTTTAAATTAGTAAGGCTGGGTTGGACTAGGGCCCGCACCACTTTGCCGGGAGGACACGGCGTGGCACACGCTGGCAGAGTGTGCCGCTTGGGAGGAGCCGCACCGTGCCCTCATCTCAGGAGTAGGCGGTGACCTGTCGCTGTCGGCCGTGGTCGAATCCATGGTCGACAGCGAGGAGTCCTGGCACGCGGTGGTGTCCTTCTGCGACACGGTAATGTCGCAGAAGGAGGATGCGGAAAGGGTGAGGGAGATCATCTCCACTCACCCGGCCCGCAGCAGACGCACCGGGCGTCGGCGGAGGGCGGACAACGCCCTCTTCCAGCCCCCATAAATGGGTCCAGGGGCGACGGACTTGGGGAAGTCTGTCGCCCCCACACATCAGGACCCGAGGCGGCGGCGCGAAGTGTTCCAAGCGCGCCCCTCTTAGACGGCGCGGGGGGAGTGTAACACCTCACTCCCCCCGCTAACCCGAGGAGGCCCGCTGCGGCGGGCCGGCACCAGCCGGGGGTTGCGGAAGTGTCGTAAGTTCCCGCGACCCTCGGCGCAGGTTTGAGATGGAACACCGGGCTGGTTTTAGTCAGTAAGAGTCTGACAGACCCCTCCGCCCGCCCCAGGGCGGTGGATATCCATGAGGATTTCCAACGCGGAAAAAAAAAAAAAAAGGGCCCGCACCACTGCCGGGAGGACACGGCGCAGCACACGCTAGCAGAGTGTGCCGCTTGGGAGGAGCCGCGCCGTTCCCTCGTCTCAGTAATAAGTGGTGACCAGTCGCTGCCGGCCGTGGTCGAGTCGATGGTCGGTAGCGCGGAGTCCTGCGACGTGGTGGTGATGTCACAAGAGGAGGATGCGGAAAAGGACAGGGAGATTACCTCCACGTACCCGGCCCGCAGCAGACGCACCGAGTGTCGGCGGAGGGCGGGCAACGCCCTCCTCCAGCCCCCCTAAATGAGTCTAAGGACTCATCGGAAGTCCGTCGCCCCCCAGGACCCGAGGCGGCGGCGCGAAGTGTTCCAAGCACGCCCCTCATAGGTGGCGCGGGGGGAGTGTAACACCTCACTCCCCCCGCTAACCCGAGGAGGCTCGCAGAGGCGGGCCTGCTGGGGGTTGCAAAAGTATCGTAAGCTCCCGTGACCCCAGGCGCAGGTGTGAGATGGAACACCGGGGTGGTTTTGGTCAGTAAGAGTCTGACAGACCCCTCCGCCCACCCCAGGGCGGAGGACATCCACGAGAAAACCAACCAAAAAAAAATTGTGCCTACAGATCCTATTGCGACCCTGATGCAGAGTGAACCTTTGTTGGTAGTTCACCAGGAAAACAGCAACACAGTACAGGTTGAAGTTTTAAAGAGACTCATATTGACTTAGACAAGTAATCGGATCTTTCACAATGAATATGAGAATAAAAACATGAGTATTTTTAGATATGTAGGAGTTTTAACTAATGAGCACACTAATTCCTCTCACAACGAAAATTGTAAGTACTCCAACCATCTTCTGATGCGAGGTTTTCCAATACACAAGCCACGTCTAACCTAAAGCTAGTATAAAAGCTTTATTAAGTAATCAACTCTTTAAAGGACCATGGTCAATTTTGTTTTCATTGATACGTGGTCAAACTAACCCACAGTATCGAAATGAGTATTATTGGGATCATTATCACGGAAACATTATAATTCACATATTCGGGTTTACTAAAAAAATATAGGTTTTGTAGGAAACGAATTTTTTATTGTTTTTTCATAAAAGTCTGAAATCACTTCGCTGTCAATCTAGATGATTTTCTCCAAATTAATTAAAACAAAAAACTTAAAATGTATCGTCACATGCGTTGATCGAAGATCGTCCCCTACATTTCAGATAAAACAAAGTGAGAAGAACAGAAACGTTCGACAATACTCTAGACTAGATTCTTCATTATGTTGGATTGCGGAAGTCGGACCTCAACAACAGCTAAAAATAACAAAGTTATTGCTAAGGTACTTGTTCCATATCGTGGCTCGTACAGACAGACTTACCACTTAATTTTTTTCGCCCATTGCTTGACTCCAAGCAATTGGCGAAAAAAATTAAGTTGGACTGTGACTTTCAAATCTGTTTTATAATTCAAGACGTGGTTTCGGTGGTGGCATTGGTGGAGGTACGGCATCCCGGTAGTATCTCTGGTAGATGTCATCCCAGAAGCGAGTGCGTTCTTCCAAGAGCACGCCTCGTAGTTCCACCTTCTCTCCCAGAGACATGTATGGTGACCTGTCCGCGCCTGCTGTCGGCCATGCAGGCAGCGACGACCCTTCAGGCACTGGCTTCCTGAAATGGACAACATAAAGCTATTCAGTAAAATGAAATTCAATATAATTTTACCAAGTCATGTAGTAGTAGTGGTAGTCGGAAGTCAACCGACTCGCTTCTTAAATACCAGATTGTGTGATCATAACCTGTCAGGTAACAATTTGACTTTTCGGTCATAAGTGAGACAAGTACAGGCCAGTATGAACATATATATTGTCAAGCCCATCATTACTCTCGAAGTTGTAGTCAGATAACTCATTAACAATTTGATGACGGTATGTATGGTCTTAAATGGTGCTACGTGATGATGCCCTAATAAACTGTCATGAACCTACGAATCGAACCAAGCATGTGGTAAACATGACAGCCGCAAATACAACAGCTGGAATTAAGGCGGTTCTAACCAAATATTATAATTAGCTAAGTTTAATTAATTATGTAAATTCTATGGTCGTCAAATGCTTACCCAGTTTTAACAAAGTTGTGCCATATTTCACGAACTATCTTCTTCATATGCTTATACTCTGGAGACGCGCTACTCTCATCGTTGTCTGTCAAGTTTTTGCCATCCATCACTGCCATGGTTTGAGCGACGTGGTTAGCACCTCGTATGTTGGTGTGCGGCACCACGGGAACGTCTTCATCCACAAAGGAATACTCATATAAATATACTTGATTGTTGCCAGCCTCCGCGTGCAACTTGACAGCCCAAAGCATGGGATGAGTAAATAGTACATCCGAAAAGAAATCGACATAACCCAAAATATTATCATCACCAACAGGTTTGTCGCCAAAATAAAATTTCTTAACCTTTTTAGCTATTTCTTCTTTTTCCTCTTCAGATTTAAACTTTAAGTCAGCTGGCAAAAAATCAGAAAACTTTTCATTCATCTTATGCTTCCAAAATTCATGGAAACCAACGCGCAACAGTCCTTCCATATTAGCAAAACCATACAACACAGGCAATTTTCTGTAGTTGCCTTTCTTAAGTATACTCAGAGGAGATTCTGTCAGGAATGCCCCGTCTCCTGTATCACGCTCGACACACGGTGAAAACATGAAAGTAGAATCCGTTCTTTCGGAAAATGAATCCGAAGTCAATAGTTCCATTGATGCTGTCTTGTAGAACTCTTCCAAAGCATAAATATCGTCCACGTTTGTGAAGTTCAGTTTTTTAGCATGACTTTTGGCAATCTCTACAGGATCTCTCTGAATTGAAAATGCGGCGAGGTTTCCTCCACCTTCAGGTATAACTCTGTGAAATAATCCTTCGGCTGATTTAGAGAGCATTAAGAGGTCCACTGATGCAGAACCTGCACTATAACCTGAAATGGTGACATCATCGGGGTTACCGCCAAAGCTGGCGATGTTCTTTTGCACCCAGCGTAGCAGCGCCACTTGATCCTTCATGCCAGCATTGCCTGGTGCATCTTCAGTGCCAAGACAAAGGAAACCGTGAATGCCAACACGGTAGTTAAAATTGACAACGATTAAATCTTTTCTTTTCATTAATTGCATCGCTTTAAGCAGATCACCATAGCCAAATAGAAAAGCTCCTCCGTGAACGTACACTAGTACTGAAAGGTTTTGCTCATTCGTGTCGGGAACGTACACATTAGCGATTAAACAGTTTTCTTGCGCCACAAAAGTTTTAGGTAACATAACAGGATTAATTGTAGTCTGAGGACATATGATATGCTCGTCTATGGCTTCATATGGTTCCAACCATACTGGTGGCGGGAGAGGTGACTGGAAAACAAAGGTTACGATTTGGATATATATTTGTAATTGGAGGAACTTTCAAATTCAGAGGCATAGTCATTCATTAATTTTAAAAATGTACCTACATAAAACAATGTTTGTCTTCAGAATATGATTACCACAACAACGTGGTCATATTTAATGAAGATGGAGTATGTAGGTATGAAGATGAAGAAAAAAAAAATGTGTTTAAATATACAATATGATTGTTTACGATTTACTCACGTGTATTTTTCGGAATGGGCCGACAAGTTTCAACTTCCGATCTTGTCGTATGTCCAGCGGATACGGTTTGGCGCCGAAACTAGCCGGGCAGTCCCGAAAAATGCAGGTGAGTGAACCGTAAATAATTATAAATATGAATGTGTCTCACGAAAGTTAAAATATACATAATAATAGAGCTAAAGATACACTATCAGCACTAATAAAAACAAATAAAAATAAAAGAAAAATCTACTAGGTAGGTACTAGCCAGAGCGCTCAGCTCTGTTTTCACAACTTTCAAATTATTCTGCAAATTAATAATCTAATATTCTAAACAATATTATTATTATTATTATTATTATTATTATTATGAGCCCATGTTGTCCCACTGCAGGGCAAAGGCCTCCCTTCCCTCCTTCCACCTTTCGCGATATAGTGCGGTTGTAGGCCAACCCTTTGAAAATGAGTCCAGCTCATCCCGCCATCTTCTTCTGGGCCTGCCTGAGTCTGCCAACGAGCTATGGAGCGAAGTATACTGGGTGTCAAACTTACGGACCGCATCAGAAACTCCATACTTCGCTCCAAAACACAAATAGCCGACGTTGGCCTTACAGCTGCTAGGCTAAAGTGGAACTGGGCTGGTCATGTCTGCCGCATGTCGGAGGAGCAATGGGCTAAACAATATTATTTTAAATAATTATATACATAATCATATTTAATCCGTAATTACATCAATGCAATCTACATGCGGAATAAAGAATTTCCATTTCTATATATTATTAAAGTACACATTACATCACTTTTTATTGTTAAATTATGTTTTTATACTCGTATTCATTAGTTATGTTCAAAGTCTGTATGATATTTATTGTTCATACCACATAAAAAATTGATGCTTTCTGGGCAAATGGCAAATAATTGACACATTATCTTATCGAAATAAAATGTATTCATAAAACCTACTTTTATACTATTTCCCAAATCATAACAAGTATTTGTTATTTTGAAGCAAACATTTTATGAGTTAGTACCTTGAATTTGTTAACGCCCACAGGCGCTGTAGCGTAGGGTATGTTGTAAAAGGCGTATACTTCCTCGTTCGGAACCTTACGTCCGCGTACCGGACCCTGTGAAGTTTTCACTTCCCGCCATTCCTCGTCAGCCAAGACAGCCGTCACGCACAAAAGAACTACACACGTCCGCCACTGCATCGCTACATTTATGAACTAATTCACGATTGGACGATTTTCGCGATTATCTTATGGACGACCCCGGTATTAAAGGCTGTCTAGACGATCAAAATACTTATCAAGCATTGACGTGCTTGACAAACGCGCGATGCAACATTAAAACTGCTTGACAAGCATTTCTGTTAATTCCCTAAATATCTGAACATAATTATATTAGTCACTCACACTAGCCTACATTTACGCACGTGTGTGTGTATGAATGTTCATACGTTAACACAATTTAGAATTAACATGCTTTAGGATTAGAAACCTTAATTCCATTAAATAGTGAGATGGGGCATGAAGGGCAGCTACCGTTATTGTGTGTCCTGAGTGACGGCGCACGGGCGTATTGCGGATTGCGGAGCGGCTTTACCGTGGCTTTACCGTCGATACCTGTCCTTAGTGCACGCCGGAAAGTTGACGCGTACGCGCGTGTTTAGTGTTTCGTTTATTTTAGTTTGGTTTTAATAATGTCGATATCAAAATTCAAACGTTTCGAACATTTATTTAATGCGCCGTTCATTCCGCCTGCGCAGTGCGCCGTCACTCAGGACGCACACTTACACTTATAGCTACAGGAAAACGCTCTTAGGAGACCACCTTTAAATTTTTAAAGAATTTCTAGCAGCATTCACAAATTTTGAAAAAAACTTAGTCCTCGAGAAAAAGGGTAGTTTTACAAAATATTTTTATGATGCCAATCGATCCTATGTCCCATTAGGATCAAAAAACTCTTCCAGACCAACTGAATTTGGAATACTAGTAACGTCAGAAAACGCGAAAAGCGTTCTGCAGCTGCCTTAATCGTTGTGGCTACAGGAAATATTTACGTTTGAAATTTTTTAATTTATACTATCGATAAACCTGATTTTCATAGTAGTATTTTGTAAATTTTTAAAAAGACTTCTTTTTTCCTGTGAATCGATTGAATGAAGTTAATAAATTAATTTTAAAAATACTTAATCTCTATTTCGGACAACTTTCGGACTGCTGTAGATGGTTCTTGGGGACCCCTTCTACGTAACCGGGCAGTTATTGGCGAGACCTGAAGGGTCTCCAGCCAATGGGGGGAAGAAAAATACTTAACCTAAGCTAACTACTTGTACTACACTAACATCATGACTACCTACCGACCCCTAGTGGGACTCGGATCTCGGCTTAGGGCGTTGCTGGCGGGGGTTTGGGGGGGGGGGAGACAGCTTCATGAGGGCTGAATTATCGGTGTGACTGCGGAGTCTGAAGAGATGACCGGCCCTATGACGGGAGAGCTCGGTGGATCGTGACCGGCAGCAGTGGGACGTCGCGATGGGCCTCGTTGGCGAGGACGGTAAGCCGGACGGCGGTGTACGCTGTGTATTGTGCTGGTCGATTTACTCGCCTCCTGGAGGAGGGTAATTTCGTCATCGGGATCTAAAAGTGTGTGCCTGAGACGGTGAACTTTACTTATGAGAGAGGGACTGTAGTCGGCCGCTGCGGCGACTAAGGGGTTCGGATGGTGGGGGGCAGTATCGAAGTAACGCTTGGAAATGCGTTTTAGGTATTGCCTGATGGTTGGCATTTTAAGATCGAGGTGGAGTTGAACGTTACGCATGAACCAAGGGGCAGCCGCGGCTCTGCACAACACTCGATTCTGGAGGCTTTGAAAGGATTTGAAGCAGGAAGGCTTAACGTGTGCGAACATGACGCTAGCGTAATTAAAGATGGGGCGGACGCACGTCACGTAGATTCTCAGCTTATTTGTAAGTGACAATTTACTGCGCGCTCTAAGGATGGGGTGGAGGCGACCGACAACGAAAGCGGCGCGAGCGCGCTCCTTGTAGGTCTAGTAACAACTTATAGTCTAGTGTTAGGTAGGTACTTTTTTTGTACTGTTTGACCATCTACAATATGGTATGGTATAAAACCACGCGAATTTTTTTGCCACACCTTATGGGTCAAAATCAAAATAATTGCTCATTTCAGAAAATTTACTTGTCCATCATCTTTCCTTAATTTCTACTAAAAAACTGTCAGGGAAATATTAATAAAAAACTGAATATTACAAAGAAGCCCTTCTTTATATTGTATTATAAATGTTATTGTTGGTAGTTGATACCTCGTTTTTAAATATTGCGACATTTTTAAAGGCGTGTCTTCTGGTCTTCCTACAAAAAACGTCTGTCCAACTTCCAGCACTGATATTTTAAACTTGAAAAAACATTAAAAGTATTATATTTATTATTAAACAAAATTGGCTATCCTCTCAAATAACACTGTAAAATGTGCGTAGAATCCTTGAAAATTCATTTGAAATATATATTATAGTTTTAAATAAAAAATAAAACTGGTCTCAAAATTACTTCATCGATGTTATTTCATTTATGTAACGCATTATTTAGTCGCGAAAAATGTATTTTTTAAAACTTTAATACTGAAAACATTAGCTGTCACTGTCTGAACCTCAGGCGACCAATCATAGGGCAGCAGCCATTTTGTTCTCGGCAAAAAGTTGATTGTATGGTGTGCGTCGAAAAAAAAACAAAAGATTGGTTTATCTTTGGTAAATTGAAAAAATACGTCAGGTAAGTAACTTTAAGCTATTTCGTATTGTCAGGAAACTATTATGTTAGTGCTATTCTGTCGCTAATTAGCTGCAACGATCGAGTTAATTATGTTCTGTGATTTGAGGTTAGTCTGTAGAAAAACATGCTTATTTCTTCCTATATGTCACACTTATGTAACTTTTTTTTTATGTTACGTTACATAAAATTGGGTTAAGGCGTGTCCACAGCATGCTCTTAAAATATTAAACAGTGTACCTGATAAAAAATAAACATGTTTTTTTGGTCGTAGTCAGTGTTTTGAGTGATACAAACTTAAAATCATCAATCATTGCCGTGTCGTTGGCAAAGACAATATTTCAGTTTTATATCAATATGAGATTAATATCAGTTTGGGATCAATATAAAACGTCTTTGTATGTCTGAATGTGGCGTATGATATTGGGATTCCAGTCTCCTTTGCAAATATTGGCCGAAAATATCGTATAATTGCATTTTAAATGTTGTGTTGCCTTTACTTTTGATTTCTTTCTTGCGGTGTGGAAGTGATGCCCGGGTGTCGCCACTGTGCGGAACGCCCGGAGGACACGGTGGAGCACACAGTCGAGGTATGCCCTGCTTGGGCGGAGCATCGCCGTGCCCTCGTGGGGGCGATCGGCAGCGGAGACCTCTCGCGCCGGGCCTTGGTTCAGGCCATGGTCCGCTCTGTTAGCTGTAGCTCGATGTCCAACCGTCCGGTAATTGTTGGGACCGAGCACAAGTCGTCGACGGCCCGCACTGTTGTCAGTGTTGAGTTGTCAGCAACAGCAGGGGCCCAGCTGGATCGAAACCTACTGGGGCCAGGGTTAGTTTCGAAAGAAGCTCGAGCCCCAGTATGAAGGCTGGTGGGTTTTTAGTCAGTAAGAGTCTGATACTACCTCCCGCTCCGTCCAAGAGCGGGGGTTGTCATTAGATGATTTTCCCACCATACAAAAAAGGCCACGATGCACGGTACGATGCATGGTCGGTTGAGGTAAATCTCGAAAATAGACCGCATTAGACGTGTTCTACTCTTACTGATATTAAAAAGACGAAAAGAAGAAATAGTGTGAAAAAGTGTGATTAGATTAACCATCTTCAAATTAAAAATAACCCTGACTGTTAAGGAGTTATAGTCATTATTTTGCATGTATCATGTTTATGTTCTCTATGTTCAGTACAGCTCGCGAGGCCTAAAATGAGCTTAGCATTCGTGTGAATAAAGAAATAAAGGTGCGCGGCGGAGTTAGTAAACGGTGTCTATGTGCACACTCACACAAATGCAAAGCTCAGCTTAAACCTCACGAACTTGTACGTGAGGTTTAACTACGTGTATTGTGTTTAATAAATTATTAATATAAAAGACTAAAAAACTGATTTTATTTACAACTGTGAATGCAGCCCTTGTTTTCCTTTATGTTATTTTTATGTTATTGTGACATAAAAGTAACATTTATGAAATGAGCAATTATTTTGATTTTGACCCTTATGTCAATTCGCCATATATAGACGTCACGCACCAAGGGATATTCGGGTTTACCAAAAAAATATAAGTTTTGTAGGAAACTATTTTTTTATTGTTTTTTCATAAAAGTACACCGAACGAATTGAAAAAACGGAACTCTTCTGAAATCACTTCGCTGTCCATCTAAGTGATTTTCTCAAAATTAATTAGAAAAAGTAAACTTAAAATCTATCTATCGCCACATTCGTTGATCGTCCAATACATTTCAGACCAAACAAAGTAAGGTCACATCACGTAACCTTAACCTGGAACAGAAACGTTCGTCAATTCTCTAGACTCTAAATCTTCCAGTATGTCGGATTTCGCAAGTCGGACCTCAACAACAGGCAAAAATACCAAAGTTATTCCTAAGGTACTTCTTCAATGTTGGGGCTTCCACATACAGACTGAAGTCAAGCATTTTACGAAAAAAAATGAAGCGGGTCTGTGACTTTCAAATCTGTTTTATAATTCAAGTCGTGGTTTCGGTGGTGGCATTGGTGGAGGTACGGCATCCCGGTAGTATCTCTGGTAGATGTCATCCCAGAAACGAGTGCGTTCTTCCAAGAGCACGCCTCGTAGTTCCACCTTCTGTCCCAGCGACATGTGTGGTGACCTGTCCGCGCCTGCTGCCGGCCATGCAGGCAGTGACGACCCTTCAGGCACTGGCTTCCTGAAATCGACAACAAAAAGCTATTCAGTAAAATGAAATTCAATGTAATTTTACCAAGTAATGTAGTAGTTAGTGGTATTCGGAAGTCAACCGACTCGCTTCTTAAATACCAGATTGTGGGATCACAACCTGCCAGGTACCAATTTGACTTTTCGGTCATAAGTGAGATAATTACAGGCCAGTATGAACATATTTATTGTCAAGCCTATCATTACTCTCGAAGGTGTAGTCAGATACCTCATCAACAAGTAGACGACGGTACAGTATTAAAAGGTCTTACGTGATGATGCCCTAGTAAACTGTCATGAAAGTACGAATCAAAACTAGCATGTGATAAGCATGACAACCACACATACAAATATTATTTATTAGGTACGTATAATTATGGGGAATGCCAAGATTTCTTTTACGACTCGGCCAGAACGAACAAAGATGAAACATATCGCATTAAAAAGGGCAAATATTGTAGAATGTATTACAATAACAACATTTCCACTAGAAGTACACCAAGAAAAGTTATAGGTCGATAAAGTTGACCTTAATAGTAGATTTTTAACCTAGGGAAGAAAAGTAATTCGAAAATCGAACTATAATTTTCTTTATACTCCGTCTACATTTTTTTTTTAATCCTTATCGTAATGATAGATCTTCAATATTTTTGTAAAAATCTTAATGTTATAGTTTAAATAAAGCATATAATCATGTAAATAACAAAATTAAACCATTTTTGGTCAGAATAATACCTAAATAACTAAACCGAAACCAAAGCAAAATAAATCTTGTATTATTTTGAATTTGTCGTATATTGACGTTGCCATGGCAACGATGATAAAATATGCATGATACAATCTTCTTATATACAGCGTGTCCCAGAAAGTAGTGTCAAGCGGAAGTCCAGAGGTAGAACATCCTTTGAGGTTCCCAAATCACCCCCATGTATGTTCCGCGATTTTTTGTAGTTTTCGAGTTATGAATGTTTTTCATGTTTTTTAATCAAACTCTGACTATAACGACATTTTTGATCATAGTTACGTGAATAGTTGAGATAAATAAGTCATTTTTTTTTCTAAATTAGCTGATTAGTGACCCTTTCGAATGCATAAACATTTGTAACCATAGATGTAACGAATGCGTTACAAAAAAATATTGAATTCTCATAAAGTTAAAAACCTGCATGTTTCCTAAATCTTTGTAGGTGATTTAAAAATAAATCTCCCTAAACTTTTTTCGTCAGATGTATTTTAAAAACTTATCCATTTTATCAGCTATTTACCCTGTAAATTTCATCGAGCTATCTCTACGACATCACAATAAAAATTTCATTCAAAGCATACAATATCGAAAATTCCAGTTGTAAAAGGGTGAATGAAAAATTGATTAAAACTAACTAATAACGTCTTTTTTAGTAACCTTCGACGTAAAAAGAAGGGTGTTATAAGTTTAAAGTGCGTGTCTGTGTGTCTGTCTGTAGCATCGTAGCTCCTAAACAGATTTTGATTTAGTTTTTTCTTTTGTTTGAGAGGTGACTTTATTGAGAGCGTTCTTAGCTATGATTCAAGAAATTTTTTTCAGCCATTTGAAGATCATCAGCTCTTTTCTGGTTGTTGAAGGGATATGAGCAACTTCTACTGGTCTGATCGATTCGAAATTTGCTATCCTGTGACTTCAATGAAATTACAATACCATGGTAACCTTGACCTGATACTCAAGCATCATCTGAAACAGCATGATACCCAACTTACAGTAGAGGTATTGTGTGCCTATTGATTCTTTAAGTTTATGATAAGTTGTAATGACCTCCTTCTTGTCACATGTCTTCAATATCATTGAAGTCACAGGATAGTAAATTTCGAAACGATCAGAACAGTAGAAGTCGCTCATATCCCTTCGGCAACTAGAAAAGAGCTGATGATCTTCAAACGGCTGAACAGATTTTCTTGAATCATAGCTAAGAACACTCGATAAAGTCACCTTTCAAACAAAAGAAAAAACTACATCAAAATCCGTTTAGGAGCTACGATGTCACAGACAGACACACAGACACACACGTTAAACTTATAACACCCTTCTTTTTGCGTCGACGGTTACTAAAAAAGAAGTTATTAGTTGATTTTATTCAATTTTTCATTCACCCTGTTACAACTGGAATTTTGGATATTGTATGCTTTGAATGAAATTTTTATTGTGATGTCGTAGAGATAGCTCGATGAAATTTACAGGGTAAATAGCTGATAAAATGGATACGTTTTTAAAATACATCTGATAAAAAAAGTTTAGGGAGATTTATTTTTAAATCACCCACAAAGATTTAGGAAACATGCAGGATTTTAACTTTATGACAATTCAATATTTTTTGTAACGCATTCGTTACATCTATGGTTACAAATGTTTATGCATTCGATAGGGTCACTAATCAGCTAATTTAGAAAAAAAAGGTACTCATGTATCTCAACTATTCACGTCACTATGATCAAAAATGTCGTTATAGTCAGAGTTTGATTAAAAAACATGAAAAACATTCATAACTCGAAAACTACAAAAAATCGCGGAACATACATGGGGGTGATTTGGGTACCTCAAAGGATGTTCTACCTCTGGACTTCCGCTTGACACTACTTTCTGGGACACGCTGTATAAAGAGACTGGTACTGACTGACATTTGATTCATCAACGCAGAGCCTAAACCACTAAAGCTGGAAATATGAAATTTGGACAGTAGGTTCCTTAGGTGACGAAAACATCCACTAAGAAGGGATTTCTCGAAATTCAACCCCTAAGGGGGTGAAAAGGGTGATTAACGTTTGTATGCAAGTCCGTCATTTTTGAAGTAAGAAGCATGAAATTAAGTATTAAGGTTTCTGGTTAGGAGTAAATGTACACATGTTTCAGCGTTTTTGAAAATTCAACCCCTAAGGGGGTGAAATAAGTTTTGTAAGTTTGTATGAGAAATCTGGTACTTTTGAAATAAGAAGCATGAAATTCAATATTTAGGTTACTGGTCAGAAATAAACGTACACGTGTTTCAGGGTTTTTGGAAATTCAACCCCTAAGGGGGTGAAATAAGTGTTGTAAGTTTGTATGAGAAATCTGGTACCTACTTTTGAAGTAAGAAACATGGAATTCAATATTTAGGTTACTGGTCAGAAATAAACATACATGTGTTTAAGGGTTTTTGGAAATTCTACCCCTAAGGGGGTGAAATAAGTGTTGTAAGTTTGCATGAGAAATCAGGTACTTTTGAAGTAAGAAACATGGAATTCAATATTTAGGTTACTGGTCAGAAATAAACGTACACGTGTTTAAGGGTTTTTGGAAATTCTACCCCTAAGGGGTGAAATAGAGGATAAAAGTTTCTACGAAGTTAAAAGCATGAAATCAAATAATAGGCTTTCTGGCTGGGCATAAATACATGTTTTTGAACGTTTTTATAAATTCTACCCCTAGGGGGTGAAATAAGAGGTGGAAGTTTTCTGTAAGATAAAAGCATGAAATCAAATAATAGAGTTGATGGTTAGAAAGAAATGTACAAGTATGAGCGTTTTTGTAAATTAAACCCCTAAGGGGGTAAAATAGCGGATGAAAGTTTGTATAAGAAGTCTGGTACTCTTGAAGTAAGAAGCATAAAACATACACGTGTTTCAGGGTTTTTGAAAAATCTGTCCCTAGAAGGTGAAATAGAGGATGAAAGTTTTTTTTATTGTTGACACTTGTGCGAGACTTTCTGGCATAGTGTGTACCTTCACCGTAATATAGGAGGTGGTGCGCGAGTCGTATCGGATGGTTTTAAATTAAAATTCATATCGTTCATCCGAATGAGTTGAAACTTGGTTCAGATGATGTTGGCACTAGCGCCAGAGTTTGTGAAATAGTGTACTATTAACGTACAAGAGGTTGCGCGCGAGTCGTATCGGATAATTGTAATTAAAAATAAAAACTTCTTCAAACTTTTTATAAAGATAGTTTATTTGTCCAAAACATGAGTATTGAGAGTTATGAGACGATTATTTGTGACACACTTTCGTTCTTATAATAAAAACAAATGAAAAACTTAGGGGGATGTTTGTAAGATTGTTTGGTTTTCCAAAGCGGAGTCGACGGAGCCCCGCTGGGCTCCTACTTCTGTCTGCAGGGTTTAAAGTAACCTAACATGCAAGAGAATGAAGGGGGCTTCATTCGCTCGCTTCGCTCGCTCACTCTAGCCCCCGTCATCCCCTTTGAACCTAACCTATCCGTGTCGGGGTGCCCCGAATTACCGAGCTCGCTTCGCTCGCTCTTGAAATTAGTCCGTTGGAAGACAAGTTACACTGTTTGGCCCAAAATATAATGTACCTTTCATCTAACATACCTACCAAACAACTTATTACCGCCGCTGGTATCCCTTTTTGGGTGCCGACAACCGATGTTTTTAATCTCGGCTGCCGGCAGTAATGTACCGCCAGTTCCCGATGGCGTTATTTTTGGGTGCCGGCGCCGGCAGCGTAGGTACTCCCAATCAAATAATAGGGTTTCTGGTTACAAATCAATGTACACGTATTTGAGCGTGTTTGTAAATGAAAAGCTGGTGAAATAATAAGGGTTGAAAGTTTGTATGAAAAATCTGGCACTTTATGGTGTGTTTAGGGGTTTTTGGAATGACTACCCATAAGGGGTGAAATAAGCATGAAAGGTTTTCTGAAGTAAAAAGCATGCAATCAAATAATAGAGTTTCTGCTGGGAAAAAAACATACACGTTTTTGATGTTTTTTGGAAATTCTACCTCTAAGAGGGTGAAATAATAAGGGTTGAAAGTTTGTTTGAGAAATGTGCTACTTTTAAAGTAAGAAGCATGGAATTAAATATTTAGGCTTCTGGTTAGAAGTAAACATACACGTTTGAGGGTTTTTGGATTTTTTATATACCCCTACCTATAGGATAAAATAAGGGGATAAAAGTTTTTTCATAGTTAAAAGCATGATACCTATCAAATAATTGGGTTTCTGGCTAGAAATAAATGTACCTACATATTATGTTTGAGCGTGTTATCGGTAGCGGGTAGCACTGGGCAATGTTGACAAGAGAGGGTAGTCGTCGATATGGATCGGCCCACCCGAGGTTATAAAGGCGGTGGTCATTCGACGAAGGAAGAGCATTCCGTGTTGAACAGCTGAAGAAGTCTGACCTTTTATATCTGATTAGCTTGTCCTTATTTTATGATCTTGTAATATTTGTGTAAAGTAATATACTGTGATCTAGTTAATGTTACTAATATTAACCCAAATACAAGTACTCTCAGTGGTGGAGAGTCTATGTTGGTTTTATTTACTGTGTTTACCTTGCTCGCAATCCTGACATACCGATATTAGCTAAAACTGTAATGATAGAATCACCCCTGAACGATTATATTGTTGTGTCCTTACATCAGAAGTGGAACAAGAAAAAACCAGTCCACATTATGATTGTATACCCACATGTAAATATTTTTGAAAAGTTAAATCCCCTATAGACGGACTGACAAAAACTTGATTATATTACAATGGTGAGAAGTGTGAGAATGAGAAAATGTGATAAATCCGGTGAGTCACAACCATTTTATTATGTGTGAAGGAATTTTGATGAAGGAAATATAATATGAGAGGTTATTTATTCGTGTAAAATAAATATTAAATGATATCTTTGCTTATTCATGTAAAATAAAAGAGATGTTATCTGTATTTATCCGTGTAAAATAAATGAGATGATATCTGTGTTTATTAGTATAAAATAAATATGATGGTATCTGTATTTATTCGTGGAAAATAAATACGGCATCTGTATTTATTCGTGTAGGAAAATACATTGCAAGTCGTATTAGAGTTTGTGGTGAGATGCAACCAGGGTTGATCTTTGGCACCGCCCGGTTTGGCCAGCCGGGGTTGGCCAAAGGCTTCGCCTGGGGAAAGCTGAAACTCTAACGTGGCGAAGCAATTGTTATAGGGCTGGAACCAAGGCGGGTGATGCCATGATATGGCTAAATCCAAGGCGGGTGATGCCATGTTGATAAAGCAGGATCCCAGGCGGGTGATGCCAAATGAGTTGGCTAAATCCAAGGCGGGTGATGCTATTAATTGATAAATGAAAATGCAGTGAAAATGACTGATTCTGTTTTGAATTAATGTTTTGAAAAAGTTTTGAAAATATTGATATTTGTTTTTATTGGTTTTGTTATAATTCTTGTTGTAGAATGGTGCAAAATAGTTGATTGAAATTAAAAAGTAGTTTGTTATTATTACTTATGGTTTAAAATGTATTTTTGTAGACGAAAACAGGAAATTGTATTTATTATTGACGATAATTATTATGACGGCTTCCGTTAAAGATTAATTTGTCAAATTCATTTTTAAATAAGAAATAATTTGACTTATTTTCGTTAAAGAAGTGTATAATATGTATTGCATTGTTGTAAAAAGGTTGTATTATTAGCGCATTGTAGAAATATTATGTTTACAACATCATGTCAGTTTTGTAAAATGAGTTTGTGAATAATTGAGATATTGTTTTGATCCTGAAAAGTTTTAAAGGTTGATACTTAAGTATTATGATTTTGGGAATAATTGAGATAAATTTTAAGTGTTTATAATTATGTACTATGATACTGTGAATAATGATTAAAGATTTAAAGATATTTAACCATGAACCATTTAGGATGTTTGTTTTCTGATTTTGTGAAGAATTGAGATATTTAAGAATGTAGGATGTTGTGAATAATAATGAGATATTGAATCGTGAATTATTTTAAGGGTTGATATGTACTATGAGTTTGTGAATAATGAGATATTTAATCTTGAAATATTTTAAGTGTTTAACGTACTATGAGTTTGAAGTGTTTATATGCTGGTAAAATGAATTGTGAATAATTGAGATTTATAATCATGGAATATTTTAAGTGTTAAATGTACTACGAGTTTGTAAATTATTGAGATATTATGTTGTGATTTTGTGAATAATTAGGTATGAGATTTTTACGAATGAAATATTTTAAGTGTTTATGTATTATGGCTTTGTGAATCGTTGAAATATTTAACCAAGAAATATTTTAAGTGTTTATGTATTATGAATTTGTGAAAAACTATAATGAGATATTTAGCCCTGAAAAATATTGTAAATGTATTTAAATGATTTTATGAATTTGTGTATAATGAGATTGTGTGTTTATGTACCTATTATGATTTATTGAATAACTAAAATTTGATGTTTAACCAAAGTAGAACTGTCTAATAGGCATCTGAGATAGTATTTTATTGTGAAAATGTTGAAATCTAATGTGTGGATGTTTGTAAGTAAGTAAGTTTGATACGAGAAGTTATGAACGAATATAGAACTAGGTTGATACTGAATGAATATCAACTAGTTTAAGTCATGGGTGATGAGCTTGTTGGCCGTCGATGGGATAACAAGCTCTAATCGATTCAAACATTCTTTGGATGCTTTTCATTTTACTTTGGTCAAAGACATGAGTAACATGACGAGGTCAAAGATGAGTGATCAGGTGTGGCCGAGATGTGTACTGTATTATTTGTTTCTGTTTAAGGTCCAGAGGTGTCACTGAAGTCAGGCCTTGATGTACAATCTTGACGATGGGGGTTGATGGTGCGTCAACCACCAACCACCAACACACGAGGACGTGTGTTTTGCAGGAGGGCCGTGTTATCGGTAGCGGGTAGCACTGGGCAATGTTGACAAGAGAGGGTAGTCGTCGATATGGATCGGCCCACCCGAGGTTATAAAGGCGGTGGTCATTCGACGAAGGAAGAGCATTCCGTGTTGAACAGCTGAAGAAGTCTGACCTTTTATATCTGATTAGCTTGTCCTTATTTTATGATCTTGTAATATTTGTGTAAAGTAATATACTGTGATCTAGTTAATGTTACTAATATTAACCCAAATACAAGTACTCTCAGTGGTGGAGAGTCTATGTTGGTTTTATTTACTGTGTTTACCTTGCTCGCAATCCTGACATACCGATATTAGCTAAAACTGTAATGATAGAATCACCCCTGAACGATTATATTGTTGTGTCCTTACAAGCGTTTTTACAAATTCAACCTTTATGGAGGTGAAATAAGGGTTCCAAGTTTTTATGAAAAATCTGGTACTTTTGAAGCAATAAAGGGAGAAACTGACTGAATGGTTGACGGATCTATCAACGCAAAGCCTAAACCTCTGGGGTTAGAAACATAAAATGTTCAAAGTGGGTACAATACCTCTAATAATGTTGGCATCCACTATGGAAAGGTTTTTGGAAATTCGACCCCAGTGGTAAAATGGGTTGTTAACGTTTGTATGAAAACCCTTATTCCATGGGGTTATTAACTTATGGCACAAACACTGTTCAAAATAAATAATAAAAGACGGATTTTTTTGATTTTATACCTACATTTAAAAAGGGCTCAAAAAGGAATACAAATTTTACGCAAGCGAAGCTGCGGGCAACAGCTAGTACCAAATAATATTAAAATCATACTTTTACGAAACAAAGTATTTTATTTAACAAAAATCTTGCCCAACCGGAATCCATAATATTGTATTCACGATAGGAATATTATCATAATAATATGGTTACTTACTTCGATGCAGATACTTTGTCGCAATAATCGTAAGAAACTAGAGGGAAGTCATTTTAATTGTGAGAAAGGTGTTGTCGCCATTAAAATAAAATCACAACAATATTCGATTTTAAACGTAATCGATCATCAAGTATGTATAAAATCGAATGGAATATAAAATAAAAAAGGAATATACTTATTTCGCAAAATAAATAGTTGATACTGATATAAAGTAATAATATCATGTTTGTAAATTATTTCACAATAACACAAAATATTAATTTAAAATTAGTATAAATCAAAGAGATTAATTAAATATGTTAACTAACACTATTGAATGTCTTTGGTATATACATACTCAGCTTAGTAAAATATTGTTATTTATTGTGTTTCGTAAAAGAAAAGTAGCCCTTTTATAAATCACACGAATAGTGACAAATCTGTTGTGTTATATGTAGTGGTTACTAGGAATAATCGAAACAGCTTATTAATAATAAAGCTTAGTACTATAATTTGTAGCTATTAATGGAAGACCACAATTCACATAACACATTTCTCAAACAAGAAAACGTGAATAAAAAATAAATACTTCTTTACCTAAATAACATGATATTATTATGTTATAATTATTTACAATTACAAATTGTTTCATGGTTGTAATCGATTTATAAATGTAATTTTAGTATCGATAAACTTAATTATATTTTTATACTGTACAACATTTCTATTTGCAGTTGTAGATAAAAAAAGCGTTGAAACTTACTAACCAAAACATTAAAATACTATTTATAATGACTATCCGACGGTGTACTTCCCCAGACTTTATTTATTGCATAAATCTTAGAAAAAATAAACGCGAATTATCAAAATTACGGCATGTCTATTCATACTACTTTGTACTAGCCGGATCTTGGCATTCCCCTTTCCATGGTCGTCAAATGCTTACCCAGTTTTTATGAAGTTGTGCCAAATTTCACGAACTATCTTCTTCATTTTCTGAAACTCTGGAGACGCGCTACTCTCATCGTTGTCTGTCATATTTTTGCCATCCATCACTGCCATGGTTTGAGCGCAGTGGGGAGCACCTCGTACCTATGTTGGTGTGTGGCACCACGGGAACGTCTTCATCCACAAAGGTATACTCGTATAAATATACTTGATTGTTGCCAGCCTCCGCTTGCAACTTCGCAGCCCAAAGCATGGGATAAGTAAATATGACATCCGAGAAGAAATCGACGAAACCCAAAACATTATCATCACCAACCGGCTTGTCGCCAAAATAAAATGTCTTAACCTTATTAGCTACTTCTTCTCTTTCCTCTTCAGATTTAAACTTTAAATCAGCTGGCAAAAAATCAGAAAAATTTTCGTTCATCTTATGCTTCCAAAATTCATGGAAACCAACGCGTATCAGTCCTTCCATGTTAGCAAAACCATACAGCACAGGCAATTTTTTGTAGTTGCCTTTCTTAAGTATACTCAAAGGAGATTCTGTCAGGAATGCTCCATCTCCTGTATCACGTTCGACACACGGTGAAAACAGGAAAGTAGAATCAGTTCTATCGAAAAATGCATCTGAAGTCAATAGTTCTATTGATGCTGTCTTGTAGAACTCTTCTAAAGCATAAAGATCGTCCACGTTTGTAAAGTTCAGTTTTTTGGCATGACTTTTGGCAATCTCTACAGGATCTCTCTGAATTGAAAATGCGGCGAGGTTTCCTCCACTTTCAGGAATAACTCTGTGAAACAATCCTTCGGCTGATTTAGAGAGCATTAAGAGGTCCACTGATGCAGAACCTGCACTATAACCTATAATGGTGACATCATCAGGGTTACCCCCGAAGCTGGCGATGTTCTTTTGCACCCAACGCAGCAGCGCCACCTAATCCTTCATGCCAGCATTGCCCGGTACGTCTTCGGTGCCAAGACAAAGGAAGCCGTGAATACCAAGACGGTAGTTAAAATTGACAATGATTAAATCTTTTTTCTTCATTAATTGTACCGCTTTAAACATTTCACCAAAGCCTACCACAAAAGCTCCTCCGTGAATATACACCAAAACTGAAAGGTTTTTCTCATTCGTGTCGGGAACGTATACATTGGCGATTAGACAGTTTTCTTGCGCCTCTAAGGTTTTAGGTAACATACCAAACGGAATGAATGCCTGAGGACATATGATATGCTCGTCTATAGCGTCGTATGGTTCCAACCATACTGGTGGCGGGAGAGGTGCCTGGAAAACAAAGGTTTATAATTAGGATTTATTAATAATTGAAGGAACACTCTAACTGACGAATTTATTCTACGTATACTGTGGTATAGAAATGCATTAGTTCAAAGATGAGATTTTCATCCATAAAATAATGTTTGTCTTCAGAAAATGATGACCACAACAACGTTGTCATAATTAATGAAGATGGGATTAGGTATGACAATGAAGAAAGAGGAAGTAAAAACATTTATTTAAACACAAATAAGGACGTTCATTACAATACGGCCGACGTATCCTGGCGAGTCTGAAGTTAGCTGATTAGCTGCGCAGTAGACAATTTCGTTTCTAAAAGATTCATTGCGCAGCCAAACAACTAACTTCAGACTCGCCAAGATACGTCCGCCGTATTGTACACACGGCTACACTTCAAGCTATGCAAAACCAGTATAAGCTGACCGTTACTTGTGCGAAAAGATTATACGAAGCGACGCCAAGATAAACTGGTTTTTTATAGCTTGATGTGTAGCCGTGTGTACAATACATATAATTAGGATTGTTTACGTTTTACGGATTATCCGACAAGTTTCGACTCACGACCTCGCCCGTATGTTCTGCGGGCACGGTTTGGGACCGAAATTAGCCGGGCAATCCCGAAAAATGCATGTGAGTGAACCGTAAACAATAACAAATATGAATCTGTCTCAAGAAAGTTAAAATACACATAATAATAGAGCTAAAGATACACTACCAACACTAATGAAAACAAATAAAAAAAAACAAAAAAACTAGCAGCATAGCACTAGTGATGGATGGTAGTTAGCCAGAGCTCTCGGTTCTGTTTTCATAATTTTTAAATTTATTATTAGCTTAATATAGGTCATATAATCTAAACAACATTATTTTAAATAATTACATAACCATATTTAATCAGCAGTCCACCAGTGTTATCTACATGCAGATTAAACAGTTTTGGTATGTTCAAGGTTTCTATGATATTCATTGTTTAAATCCACACAACAATTTGATGCTTTCTGCGCAAATAGGAAAGGGAAAATAATTGACATTTCATTCCATCGAAATAAAATGTATACATAAACCTACTTTCATACAAAGTATTTCCAAAAATCATGACAAGCATTATTATTTTGAAGCAAACATTTTAAGAGTAAGTACCTTGAATTTGTTAACGCCCACAGGCGCTGTAGCGTAGGGTATGTTGTAAAAGGCGTATACTTCCTCGTTCGGAACCTTACGTCCGCGTACCAGACCCTGTGAAGTTTTCACTTCCCGCCATTCCTCGTCAGCCATGACAGCCGTCACGCACAAAAGAACGACACACGTCCGCCACTCCATCGCTACGGTTAAGAACTAATTCACGGTTGGACGATTTTAGCGATACTACAGATTACCCCGGTGTTAAAGGGTCCCCTAGACGATCAAAATACTTATCAAGCATTGACGTGCTTGACCAACGCGCTTGATTCAACATTATAGCTGCTTGGCAAGCATTTCCGCTAATTCGCTAAATATTTGAACATATCTATTATTATATCGCACACACTAACCTACATTAATCCAATCATTCATACGTAAACATAATTTAGGATTAAAATGCTGTAGGTTTATAAACCTTATTTCCATTATATACAAGGTTAGTTGGAAAGGAGGTACTAATCCGCAGACCACTTAAAGTATCACTGATGACGGTTTTAAAGCAAGTGTTAAAATTTCAAAATTCGATAATTTTTATTTCCATGTTAAATAAGTTTTTAGTTTTTTCAAAAATTCTTCGTCCTTTCTTTAGTTACGAATTCAGAAAATAGAGCTTCTTAAAATGTAAACACAGCTGATCATAGCTAAGACTAGATAGATTTTAACGTATTTTTATGGTATTTTTGAACAGCCATTTCTCTTAAACTATTGATTTTTGGGGAAAGTGGTAGAACAAAAGTTAGTCATTATCACTACATAGTATAAAACAAAGTCGCTTCCCGCTGTCTGTCTGTCCCTATGTATGCTTAGATCTTTAAAACTACGCAACGGATTTTGATGCGGTTTTTGTACTTACATATGAAATGTTATTATTAAAAGTTGTATTCTTCATAATATGCACACGTTTTCACGCCACCCGGGAGGTAGTGTACTTGGAGCGTTTTTTTAACGTGGTTTCCCCGATAGGCGTATTCCACAATCTATTGTGATTCTGTTTAATTTAAAAATATGAAAAAACTGGTACTATTGGAAATGATGAAAGCCGTGTGAATTCTAAAAAATTAGGTAAAATTATCCGTCTCATTCATAATCATGTGATAATTTTGCTTCCTCTTCTTCTTGTTCGTCTTCTTGTACTTCTTCTTCTGCTTGTTCTTCTTCTTCCTGCTGGGTTTAAGTAACTTGTTCTAAAAGCGATGCATCAGATATCTCCTCACTGATATCGTACGAATCCTCTTCTGATGGCGATTCAACATTGGAGCACGACTGACCTTGACAACTGGCGGCGAGACGTGTGATTTGCTTGCAAGCATACCTCTAAACGGTCAAAAATGGTTTTCAAGCTTATCAAGCATAATTAGTCTTATTAATCAACGCCCAGCAACAATAGATTGCTTGTTAAATCGTCGAGCACAGCTCTAGACGAGGTCATGAGACAAACATTTTTGATTGTCGGGTGCCATTATCTAATCTACCGAATGCCTATTTACACCGCCCGCAACAAAAATGCTGTACGATCCGCGAAGGTCAAAAAATATTTACAATCGTGTAATATCGTCGGATAAGTGTTAAACTGATAATTCTCCATTTAAACGATTTCAGAGACAATGAATGAAACGAAATAAATTACGTTTGAAAAAATGTTAATTAATACTATCGATAAACGTGATTTTCATTTTAACAAATCGAACGTTACTTTAAAAAACTGGCCAAGTACGAGTCGGACTCGCGCACAAAGGGTTCCGTACCATTATCTATTCTGTTTTTTAATATTTGCTGTTATAGCGGCAACAAAAATACATCATCTGTGAAAATTTCAACTGTCTAACTAACACGGTTCATGAGATGCAGCCTGGTGACAGACAGACAGCGGAGTCTGCGCTGTAGCATAGGATCATGTTGTTGATTTGCGTATACTTCCCCCAGCGCCCGCGCACCAGCCAGCGGCCCCTGCTCAATTTTAACTTCCTGCCACTCTATGTTCTCGGGCTGATTCACAAAATGGATAATACACAAAATTATATCTTGGGTCATTAATACCGCGGGATATGAATTTGTTTTAACTTTTGCTTACTTTTTTTTACACTGTGTCCGGTTCTATGTATAGTGAAATCTTTATACTCAATTTTATCGATTACAACACCCCACTTGTAGAGTCTACTAGCGACCCGCCCCCGCTTCGCACGGGGACTATAATATGCATGTATTATACGTATAAACCTTCTTCTTGAATCACTCTATCTATTAACAAAACCGCATCAAAATCTGTTGCGTAGTTTTAAAGATCTAAACATACATAGGGACAGACAGCGGGAAGCAACTTTGTTTTGTACTATGTAGTGATTCCACTCCCCAAAAGCTAATAAAATAGTGCGAGAGCTACCGACGTTTTCATCATGTGATTTTAGCAAGGCTCATTCTTTTACATCTTCGTCCTCGTTATGCCGTGGTAGTCATGCGTGCAGTCTGGCTGGTGGGAGGCGTTGCGTTTACCTGTGGGAACGGCCTAAAGGTCGTTCTTTTTTTTCAAAATTGAATTGAATAGTCCTTGCGGTTTTGAGCGGCTGCACATCGTCTGTAGTTGCGCGCGCTAGGACGCATACGCTGGGTTTGGGCGCCATATTTGTATTTGTTCTAAGGCTAAGTTCATATGACAGCGCGGTACCACGCGGAACTACTAACCGCGCAGTGCAAGATCTTGCGCACGGGACGGAGCGCGCCGCTCTGTGCCGCGCGTTAAGAGGGCTATCGCATTTTGTCTCCTGCCTCGCTCGCACAGGACCATCTTTTTAAGAATGTTAAATTAAAAGATGCATTTTTTAATAATGTATTCAATGGGCTCCCTTTAAAATAATATTAATTTGATAGGTAATTATAAAAAACACATTACTATCGTGTTCCCTAATAAACTCAGCTCAATAATTATTATGATCCGTTTTTGAGATAAGTTTAATAAATGTCACAATAAAAATGTTTTTAATAATTATACCTATTAAATTAATATTATTTTAAAGGGAGCCCATTGAATAGATACATTATTAAAAAATGCATCTTTTAATTTAACATTCTTAAAAAATATGGTCCTGTGCGAGCGAGAGAGGTGAGAAAATGCGATAGCCCTCTTAATGTAGACGATAAACACTATTTAGCTTGATCTTGTACCGCGCGGTTAGTAGTTCCGCGCGGTACCGCGCTTTCATATGAACTTAGCCTAAGACACTCGTGTGATACTATTAAAAACCTCGCATACGGCTCGGTTTTTATACTCACACTCGTGTTTAATAACCCTTATTTTATATTATGCAACAGTTTCATAACCTACTATTATAGAACTGGAAACTGTGTCCGGTTATGTAGTAACAAAACTTTAAGAGCAGTAAATACATTTTATTGACAAAAAAACCCCACTAGTGGGGTTGATTTTCAACTCACGATTGGCTAGTTAAGTTGTGAGTGTTTGAATATTATGTAGAGGTCGAAACTCGAAATAGATAACGCAAAATACTACAATTTCTCCATCTTTGGGGCTAATTGTAATTTGGCAATCGACCAAGTGGGATGTTTTTGTCGATAAAATGAAGTCTATATACCCCTTAAAGTTTTAACAACTAATATAAAAAAATGAAAAATTATTGTTTGCTTATTTTTTTCTTAAATCCTTATTAGGTGCTTTAGATACGATCACTTACCCCTAAGGCAATTAAATAAAAGATTTTTAATCATTCTTAATAAGTGTAGTGTCAATCTATACCAGTCATAGCTCTTGTGCTCTTAAGGCGCTTCCCCCACCGAAAGTGGCGCCACTTCAGGAAAAAGCATTATTTCTGTCAACACACATTATATTGAAATTTCGTACGTACAACATTTTAGTCGCGTGTTGTAGAAATTTTCAAACACCAAAAAACAACACTTGACATCCTAGGTTAGAAGTTTTAGTAATTAATGCTAAAAATGGCCATTTTTGGTACTTAATCTAGAAGCTCTACTGTTGATATTTGGTGTTCGAAAATTTCTACAACACTTGACTAAAATGTTGTACGTACGAAATTTCAATATGTTGTGTGTTGACAGAAATAATGCTTTTTTTCTGAAGTGTTCACTTCGGTGGGGGAAGCGCCTTAAGGAATTACACGAATTCATTTACGAGTACATCCTGTATGTCAGGTGGGCGGGGTCACTATCGGATACGTACAGGTTGGAGCGTGGCGTGAGACAGGGTGGCCTGACTTCGCCTAAGCTCTTCAACCTGTACGTGGATCGTCTGGTCCGTGAGCTCAGCAGTGCCCAGATAGGCTGTTCAATTGATGGGGTTTTTGTTAACAATATAAGTTACGCCGATGACATGGTACTGCTGAGCCCATCGATCAGTGCCCTCAGGCGCCTGATAAAAATATGTGAGTGCTATGCGGGGGCCCATGGGCTTAGGTATAATACGACTAAGAGCGAGATGATGGTTTTTAAGGCTGGTACGAAGAACTACGATACCGTCCCACAAGTCACATTGAGCGGCGGTGCTCTCAAGAGAGTACCGCAGTTCAAGTACCTGGGCCACTGGGTCACCGAGGCCCTCACAGACGACGTGGATGTGGAAAGG
Source organism: Amphipyra tragopoginis (assembly GCA_905220435.1). Taxonomy (NCBI): domain Eukaryota; kingdom Metazoa; phylum Arthropoda; class Insecta; order Lepidoptera; family Noctuidae; genus Amphipyra; species Amphipyra tragopoginis. Next base: position 13,312,106 of record HG991993.1, read on the forward strand.
GAACGCAGGGCATTGTCAGTTAGAGCTAATATGCTGGCCCGTAGGTTTGCACGATGCACTGCACAGGTGAAAATAACTTTATTGAAGGCATTCTGTCAGTCATTTTATACATGCAGCCTATGGGTGAAGCATACGCAAAAGACTTATAACGCCCTGCGTGTCCAATACAATAACGCGTTCTGGATGTTGATGGGGTTGCCACGTTTTTGTAGCGCATTAGATATGTTTGCAGACGCACAAGTAGATGGCTTTACAGCAATACATCGCAAAAGAATAGCTTCCCTGATGCGCCGCTTGCGGGGCAGCCCCAACAGTTTCCTGCAACTCATATGTGAAAGAAAGGACACGGACTGCTCCTTCATGGAGCACTGGACAAAATTACATGTTCTGCATTCCTAATATTCCATTATTGTTATTTATTATTTTAAAATTAATTAATGTATGGATGATTTATAATTATTGTAATTTATCTGAAATAAAATGATGGAATTGAATTAAATTGAATAAACTTAAATAAAAGTCATCAATAAGTAGCTAAGACAATCTTATTGATGATTCTATGCTCTTAGATATTGACACAGGTATAAAAAAAACTTACGTAGTTATGTGCTTAGGTAATACACACAGTACAATTTGTTTTCGCGTGTTCATTAACATCAATTTCAACCGGTTTTATGATCAGTCTCAACTCTCTAAATTGTTTTGACCTCGGATTGTCAAAAACATCTGAAGGTCGTCTGATGAGGAGCAATGTCACGGCCGATGGTTATGTGAGCTTAACAAGTAATTTTGGGTACCCGGAAACTACACTTTAGTCTACATTCAGCGATGATTGTTATTCGAAATGATTGCTGTTATCTGTTTTACATGATTATGATAAATACATGTATGATTGCTATTACTATTAACAGCCGCATCAAAGTAGTTCACGTGTAATTTTCCGCAAGGGCCCGACCAAGTAATTGTTGGGTTTATGTACAAGGCTTTATAATTTACTCAGAAAGACAGAAAAAAATGTAGCCGTCAAACTATCGATACATTCTAATAACCCTTCGTATATGTACATCTAACAACAAGTTGTACTGATACAAGTTGTAAACAAAATGTGAAAATGTCTTTAAAAATAGTTACGTGTTGAAAACAAGTTTCTAAAAATTATTTAAAATAAGTGTGTTTAAGATTTACCTAAATACATGTTTGTCACTAAAGAATGTATTTGAAATTACTTTTTTTGAAAACCTAACAAAATAAATGTCTTAAACCTAAAACCAGTTGTGATACAAGTTGTAAATATATTAAGGTCTTTTTAAAAGAAGTTTTTTGTTCTTAAAACATTATGTATTCTTGTATACCTTGAACTAAAGGTACTTTTTAAAAACATAGACACTGAATCACAATCAGTTATTAAGTTATCACAACAAAGTTAATCATAAAAAGGGAAAATAGCAAAAATATCGGACGTTCCTCAATGGCGGTTATTTTACTTACTCCCCTAGAGCGCATGCGCGTGCCGCTCTTTTTAACCTGTGGTGCACATTTTTCCAATGTTGCCAACAGTATATAATATTAAATTTTATCTACACTCATGTCGTTAAGTTCGAATTATGAACTCAAAAATAAGTAGGTAGCTACCATAGTGACATGCTTTATGCACGTGCATCTCTAATAAATTTAAAAGTGTTAATAAAGTATAGTTCTCTTAGCAAAAGAATGCTTTAAAATAACTTTTTGTCTATTAAAATACACTTTGAACCGACCAAGGAGTTTTCAATTAAGTATTATTTTTTAGCGGCTGCACATTATCTGTCACTGCGTGAGCTAAGCATAGAAGTAATAAGTATAAAGTCCTTGGAGCTAAGACGCATGCGTGTGCCTGCACACGCATGCGCGGTGGGCTGCTGCCATGATATTGTTTTTGTTTTTTATTTAAATTGCATGAGTTTAGATAAAGTTTTGTATGAAACTGCACATATCTAGGTATTAAAACACTCGTGTTTTAATAACCCCTAATTTGTAATAGTTTCTTAAACTACTATAGAATAAGTATATAAAAGATCTACATAGGTACATGTTTGCTATTAAAAGTATGTAAGTAATAGTAATAACTTTTTTGAAAAAAATTGCTGGTTTTTTTAGAATTCATATTTTATACCTAGGTGTAAAAATCTTTTGAGGGGAAAAATGATCAGAAGTTTTAGTTCAATTTAATTTGACAGCACTGTGTTTTTATTTTCTTAACTCCCTTTTTTATCTCCTAAGATTCCTTACATATTCAGACGACACCACAGAATACACCGTTTAAAATCATGCCAAAAGTTCAAGACTGACATAAATTAATTTGCTGGCCCTAGAAGTATTCCTCCCGATCTTGATATACTGGAATCGCACCACAACATTCAGGATCTATGTTCAAACAACAAACGAAAACTATGATTAAATACGAATTCTTGGTAGTTTATTATTGCAACTGATAGCATATCTGTACCTACCTTAGAAACATAAAAGTGTGTACGGACTGCGCGTTCCTGTGTTACGCGTAGTCGGAATACGCTGTCCACGCATACATTGGATACGCGTACAGCTCCTGTACGGAAACAGACAACACAGTACTGTTTGTACTTGCCGAATGACGGCGCAGGCGCGGCGGCGGCTCGCGGCGCTCGCGCTGCGAGCTAGCTCGAGCGGCACGTGTTCCCTGTGTACGCGTAGCTGCAAGTATGGACATGGCGTTCCAGGACACGCGTAACTGACCACACGTACCAATGTACGCGCTGTCCGTACACACCTTTATAAAACATCTTCATTTACACAGAAACAACCCCTTGAAATTTGGGTAAATAAATAAAATCTACATAACCTATGCTTCTCAGGTAAACATATATTTTATCAAAGCAGTCACACAAGCCCTTCATGATTCGGAATTCATGATTTCGGCGGTGGTGGCGGTGGTACCGGCTGCCTGTAGTATGCCGCGTAGATTTTTTCCCAAAATCCACGACGACCGTGCAAAATGGTGTAGCGTATTTCCAATTTCTGTCCCAACGACATGTACCCGGTTTCATTCCAGGCTGGCCATGATGGCAGAGACGATCCTTCAAGAACCGGCTTTCTGTAATTTTTGAAATGTTATCTAATATAATAAACAAAATATAAAATCACATGCCGGTACATTGGGTCACAGCAATCCAACAAGGTGCATCAATTAGTAATATTGTGAGAAATATGATCGAATGACAATGAGTATTACTATAGTGTAATTTCGGTAGAGTTATGATAATAAAGTAGCTTTTACAATATCGTTGCGATATATTTCATTTTCTAAGGTCAAAATATTGCTCACCCAGTTGTAATAAAATTTCCCCACATTTCCCTCATGATTTTCTTCATATTTTTTAATTCAGGTGAAGCGTTCTGTTCATCTGGATTAGAACTTGACATTGTTCCATCTAGAACCGCCTTCGTCTGTGCGCAATGAGAAGCACCTCGTGTTTGGGTATGTGGCACAAATGGCGTATCTTTATCCACAAAAGAGTACTCATACAAATATAATTGTCGGTTGCCACCTATATAGTTCAAATCTAATGATATTAACCCGGGAAAAGCAAACATAATATCTGTAAAATAGTATACAAAAGTCAAAATATTAACAGGGCTTTTAACTATAGGATTTTCGCCAAAATAAAATTCTTTAATCGTTCTTGCAACTTCTTCTTTTTGATTGTCGCTATCGAAAATTAAATCAGCGGGCAGGAAATCTGAAAACCTTTCATTCATTTCAGTGCTCCAAGAATCAAAGTAAGGCATTCGTATCAAGCCTTCCATATTAGTAAATCCATATAACATTGGCAACTTTACATATTCACCCTTCTTTAATAAATTTCTTGGTGAATCGGCAAGAAATATCTCGTCTCCAGTATCACGCTCAACGCACGGCGTAAAAACAAAAGTCGAATCTTTTCGAGAAGAAACCCCAAACAATGTCAGTGTTTCGTATGAGGCAGTCTTATAAAACTTTTCTAAAGCGTAAATATCATCGACATTCGTAAAATTCAAGGTTTTGGCATGCATTTTAGCATTCCCTAGTGGATCCGACTGAACTGCATATACACCAAGACTAGAGCCACTTTCTATAATTACTTTATTGAAAAGTCCTTTCGTCAACTTGGATAGAATTAAAAGGTCTGCCGCAGCGGCGCCTGCACTGGAACCAGAGATTGTAACATCATGAGGGTTTCCACCAAAACTGGCGATATTCTTGTTAAGCCATCGTAGAAACGCCACCTGATCCTTCATGCCTGCGTTGCCGGGAACATCTTCTGTTCCCAAACAAAGGAATCCATAGATCCCCAGACGATAGTTAAAATTCACAACAATCATATTTTTACTCCGCATCAGATTTTTTGCTTTCTTCGCATCACCGAAACCTATTTGGAAAGCTCCTCCGTGAATAAGAACAAGAACGGGAAGGTCTTTCTCTTCAATATCTGGTACATATATATTTGCAATAAGGCAGTCTTCTTGCATGGTTTTATTGTTTAATCCCAGCGCGTCAAACTTCGCTTGTGGACATATCACACCTTGATCAGTTGCGTCAAACGGCTCCGTCCAGTTTGGTGGTGGAAGGGGAGCCTAAAATAAAAACATAATAAGCAGTTTGGTTTAAAAATCTTACGAGGACGCCTTTTCATTGGTTAACGAGTGCAAATGGTAGTAGATAAGGAAGACTTACAAGATAGGTACAGTAAGTACTACACAATTAAGAAGTCGCATCGGCAAACTTCGTAAAACTTATCACTTTCGAACTGAGTGTGACTTCAAGACCACGAATGCTAATTAGCGCTGCAGTAAAAACGAGCTTTACGCTGACGCAATAAGATTGAATGGCGCAAAAATGAGCAACTGCCATTGGTTGTTCGATCTGGTACATTAATGTAACTTTTTAGTTGTGTCGTACTATAAGTACAGTTATTGTTTTACCTTGAATTTATTTTCGCCAGTAGGTGCGGTGGCGTATGGTATGTTATAAAAGACGTACACCCCATCAGGCTCCTTGCGTCCGCGCACTGATCCTTGCGCAGTGCGCACGAGTTTCCATTCATCCTCATTTTGACTGCTTAACGTCACAACACATAACACGAATAGCGCATACCACCACATTTGTATTATACTGTGACACTGAAGGACTCCAAATTAGTGACAGGCATTGATTCAACGAACTAATTAATTTAGCGGATAGTACTCGTTTCTAAAATAATTTCCTTAATCTAAGTCAACCGGTTAAAATTTCAACTATTAAGATGAAACGATAACGCAACGCAAACGAACGCTTCTTAATGTTAACTGTCAGTATAGACTCAGAGTCCGTATAGATTCTCAATATTATTTTATAGAAATTCGTTAAGTTGGTAGCATCTGCACGTGTCGCCGGTTGGCAGCTCTGCCGGCTGATCGAGCACGGCCGAGGAAACCCAATTGATACCAAATGATGGTTTGATTACATTTTTTTAAAGTTTGTTAACTTAAATTAATAATTATAATCACTACACGGTATAAAACAAAGTCGCTTCCCGCTGTCTGTCCCTATGTATGCTTAGAACTTTAAAACTACGCAACGGATTTTGATGCGGTTTTTTTTAATAGATAGAGTGATTCAAGAGGAAGGTTTATGTGTATAATACATGCATATTATAGTGGAGAAAAAGGCGGAATACGCGATAAACGACATCCACGCGGGCGAAGCCGCTGGAGACCTCTAGTCTACTATAAAATAAGTGTGTTAAAAGATTTACATGTTTGTCACATAAAGAATGTAAGTATTTGAAATTATTTTTTTTGTAAAAAAATACGGTTTCATGTAGAATACATGTTATAAACTCAAAACCAGTTGTGATACAAGTTGTAAACAAATTGTGTAATGTTATTTTTAAAAGAAGTTTCTTGTTCTTAAAACGTAATGAATATAAATGTATAATATTAAATTTAAAACAAGCATTTTCAAGATCTATATAGGTACAGTCGCGGACTTGAAATGGTTACCACCCTAAGGTCTATAATCGCTTGCACATTACGTTTTCATAACGTCGTTCGGTCGCTCGCAGAGAATTGACAGGGCAAAACTTTTTCTTCTTATTAAAAGGTTGATTTAAAGAGGATGTATGTACTAGGTAGCACAGAAAAAGATGAATTCAATAAAATTCGCTCTATACCTACCACTTTTGATTAGACACATCCGATAAGGAGTTCATTACATCAAAGTGGTTTTGCCTTTTTGCTATAATCGACTCTTCACAATTTTAAAAAGTAATACTAAGTTTACTTATGTAAGTTGATATGACATCTTAAACCTTATTGCACACAGTGTGAGAAGGAATCGAATATGAAATCTGATAAACACTTCAAGTCCCCGGCTGTAAGTACATATTTGCTATTAAAAGTACGTAACAGATTTTTTTTTTTAAATTGCTCATTTATTTAGAATACGTGTTTTATACCTAGGTATAATCGAGGAGATAAATGTTCAGAAGTTTAAGTTCAATTTAATTTGACAGCACTGTTTTTATTTTTTTATAACACCCTTTTTTATCTGCTATGCTTCCTAACATATTAAGACGACACCTCAGAATATGCCTTTTAAAATCATGCCAATGTTCAAAACTGACATTAATTTATTTGCTGGCCCTAGAAATATTCCTCTCGATCCTGACATACTGGAATCGCACCGCACAATTCAGGATCTACCTATGTTCAAACAACGAATTCTTGGTAGTTACTTTATTATTGCTACTGATAGTTCATATTTGTAAGTTAGAAGCATAATAAAACATGTTCATTTACCCCCCGTAAAGTTTTGGCAGATTTTTTTCAGGATAAATAAAGTCTACATAACTTATGCTACTCAAGAAAACATATCAATTTTTAATGGGGTTAAATATAATGACCACCATGAAATGCTTTGATACCCTTAGTTCTTTTACCAAAAATATGTACTTGACACCAAAAAATTAAAGTCTAAAATTACAATAGTACTAGCTATTTTAGTCACAACTGCACTTCAAATTGTATTCGAACACCAAATGTAGTAAATGATCACCAAATCTTAGCGAGCAAATTAATGCGGTATTTCTGCCTAAGCACCCCCGTGGCACCCCTACACGGATAGGTTAGGTTCGAAGAGGATGACGGGGGCTAGAGTTCATTCCCTTCGTGTTACTTTAAACCCTGCAGACAGAAATAGGAGGGCGCTCAGCGGGGCTCCGTCGACTCTACTTTGGAAACCCAAACAAGTGACAATTTGGTGTTCATTAACTACAACATTTACTACTTTTGGATTAACAATGATTTATTTGGAGTCGTTTTGCTTTAATAGGATAGCGAGATGTTAAAACTTTGGTTGTAATTTTACATTAAAATGCGGGTTTAATTTTAGTGATCATTTACTTTTTTTGTCTGTTATATGTTACTACGAGTATATCTGGTGGTAAGTTAAACATAAGCCATTTTTAATCAAAGCTGTACTTTTCAGAAACCCTATTCATGGTTTCGATGGTGGTGGCGGTGGTATCGGCTCCCTGTAGAATGCCGCGTAGATATCGTACCAGAATCTACCACGATCGGTCAAAATGTCACTGCGTAGTTCCAATTTCTGTCCCAATGACATAACCCTAGGGTCGGCCGCGGTTGGCCATAATGGCAGAGACGATCCTTCTGGAACCGGCTTTCTGTAATTATTAAAATGTTATCTAAAATAATAAACAAAATAGAAAACCACATGACGGTACATTGGGCGACAGCAATCCATCAATAAGTCAATTAACAATATTGTGAGAAATATGATTGAATGACAATAGGTATTCTGTTATAGTGTAATTTCGCTAGAGTTATTGTAATAAAGTAGCTTTTACATATATATTATATTACATATTTTATTTTCTAAAGTCAAAACATTGCTCACCCAGTTGTAATAAAATTTCCCCACATCTCCCTCATGATTTTCTTCATATTTTTTAATTCAGGTGAAGCGTTCTGTTCATCTGGATTAGGATTTGTCATTATTCCATCTAGAACAGCCTGCGTCTGTGCGCAATGAGTAGCACCTCGTATTTGGGTATGTGGCACAAATGGCGTATCTTTATCCACAAAAGAGTACTCATATATATATAATTGTTGGTTGCCACCTTCAAAGTTCAGTTCTGTTGATTTTGCCGCAGGAAAAGCAAACATAACATCAGTAAAATAAAATATAAAAGCCACAACATGATCACGGCTTTTAACTATGGGATCTTTACCAAAATAAAATTCTTTTATCATTTTTGCGACTTCTTCTCTTTGATCATCGCTTTCGAAAATTAAATCAGCAGGCAAGAAATCTGAAAACCTTTCATTCATTTCGGTGCTCCAAGAATCAAAGTAAAACATTCGTATCAAGCCTTCCATATCAGTAAATCCATATAACATTGGCAACTTTTCATATTCACCCTTCTTTAATAAATTTCTTGGTGAATCTGCAAGAAATGTCTCGTCTCCAGTATCACGCTCAACGCACGGCGAAAAAACAAAAGTCGAATCTTTTCGAGAAGAAAACTCAACCAATGTCAGTGTTTCGTATGAAGCAGTCTTATAAAACTTTTCTAAAGCGTAAATATCATCGACATTCGTAAAATTCGTGGTTTTGGCATACATTTTAGCATTCGCTAGTGGATCCGACTGAACTGCATATGCAGCAAGACTAGAGCCACTTTCTATAATTACTTTGTTGAAAAGTCCTTTCGCCAACTCCGATAGAATTAAAAGGTCCGCCGCAGCGGCGCCTGCACTGGAACCTGAGATTGTAACATCATGAGGGTTTCCACCAAAACTGGCGATATTCTTGTTAAGCCATCGTAGAAACGCCACCTGATCCTTCATGCCTGCGTTGCCGGGAACGTCTTCTGTTCCCAAACAAAGGAATCCATAGATCCCCAGACGATAGTTAAAATTCACAACAATCATCTTTTTACTCCACATCAGATTTTTTGCTTTCTTCGCATTACCGAAACCTATTTGGAAAGCTCCTCCGTGAATAAGAACAAGAACCGGAAGGTCTTTCTCTTCGGTATCTGGTACATATATGTTTGCAATAAGACAGTCCTCTTGCATGATTTTATTGTTTAATCCCAGCACGTTGAACTTTGCTTGTGGACATATCACACCTTTATCAATTGCGTCAAACGGTTCCGTCCAGTTTGGTGGTGGAAGAGGAGCCTGGAATAAAAACATAGTAAGTTAAGTAGTTTGGTTTAAAAATCCTACGAGGAGGCCTTTTCATTGGTTAGCGAGTGCAAATGGTAGTAGATAAGGAAGACTTACAAGATAGGTACAGTACAACGCAATTAAGAAGTCGCATCGGCAAGCTTCGTAAAACCGATCACTTTCGAACTGAGTGTGACTTCAAGACCACGAATGCTAATTAGGTAGCGCTGCAGTAATAACGAGCTTTAAGGTGCGTACAGATTAAGTAACATGTTGTGTAACTTGTGTTATATAACACGTCCATAATATGTAACATTGTTTTTTAACATTGCAACATATAACAATACTGTACACATTAGAATGACAATGCAATATAACCATGTTATATAACATTGTCGTTTGTCGTTCTGCAGTGCTGTTCACAATGTCGACATGAGAGGACGTTTTGCTAGCTGCTGCAGCGACTATTGTACTTTTAAACAACAATAGAAAAAACGTAGATGCTGGGTTCGTCCTAGGTTATTGACATTGTTGTAAATATTAATAACATGTTAAATAACACGTTTGTAATTATAACATGTTTTATAACATTCAGTCTCCACATTACTGAAACATGTTATATAACAACGTTTTATAACATGTTATGTTATATAATATGTACGCACCTTTACGCTGACGCAATAAGATTGAATGGCGCGAAAATGAGCGACTGCCATTGATTGTTTGATCCGGTGCACTGATGTAGCTTTTTAGTTGTGCCGTACTGAGTATACATATACAGTTATCGTTTACCTTGAATTTATTTTCGCCAATAGGTGCGGTGGCGTATGGTATGTTATAAAAGACGTACACCCCATCAGGCTCCTTGCGTCCGCGCACTGATCCTTGCGCAGTGCGTACGAGCTTCCATTCATCCTCATTTTGACTGCTTAACGTCACAACACACAACACGACTAGCGCATACCACCACATTTGTATTATACTGTCACACTGAAGGATTCCAAATTAGTGATAGGCTTTGATTTAACGAACTAGTTAATATACCGGTTAGGTACTCGTTCCTAAAAGAATTTCCTTAATCTAAGTCAACTAGTTAAAAATTCAACTATTAAGATGAAACGATAACGCAACGCAAACGAACGCTTGTCAATGTTAACTGTCAATATCCTATAGAATCTAAATTATCAAAATTCGTTAAGTTGGCAGTATCTTCTGTACTTCGCCAATTAGCAGGTCTGCTGGCTGATGAAGCGTGGCCGAGGATAGACAATTTACATCAAATGATTGTTTGTTTACATTTTTTTAAGTTCTTTTTAAAGTTAATTTTCTTCCTCTGATCGCGACGACGACGTTGCGTTAAGAAGAGTGATAATTTAGTATTATATCGAAGTGAGAGTATATTTCTTTGTCGTGAACGTGGAATATGTTAGTATTAATAATAACTGAAATATTTACAATCCCAGCCATTCCTAAGCCTGGAAAAGTATGGAGTTCATTTGATTGTTACATTGGGATAGTGTTAATTTAATTTTATCGGCTCTGTCATTCTTTTTTTTAATTTGAGTTTAGAATACAAAAACGAAATGTGCCAGGAACAAACTTCCGTTTAAATCTTGTTTATACGGCCAATACTTTTAAAGTTATGAATGTTATGATTATGATCCTAATCCTGAAATATCCCTAGACTGTGTACTATGTATACTATGTGAGTACTATGAAGTTTGTCCGTTTGTTAAGAAGTGTACGACGATAACGATCTTTAACGTTTTGTTAACCGTTGCGTTACCTTAACCACTTGTTAAATCAACGCTTATTTATTGCAATACACGTTAACTAGTTGAATAATTAACATTAGTTAGTTATTCAACTAGTTGACGTTTCAAAATTAACCTTTACGTGTCGCTAACGTAAAAATTGTCAACCACTCACCGCTACTCCAAATACACAACTAAAGTAATCAGCAGTTTTGTATACGGAGCATTTTTAAATAAAATAAATGCCATCATTTTACTAAGCTATTACTTTAATTCTAAATTACTTGATCTATTTGTGACTTTTTTTACCGACGGAAGTCGTCGAGCAACGTATTAAAGCCTTCATGTTTTAAGGTTCCGTAGTCGAACTAGGAACTCTTATAGTTTGGCCATGTTCGCCTGTTTGTGTAGATGTAGAGGAACGAGGTACGGTGTTCCTCCAACGAAAAGGGAGGATCCTCCAGCCTGGCGGGTCTTATGCCTGGCGGGCTACTGCCCAACGGTTGATGTTGGGCAGTAGACCGTACAGGGTGTTAACGAAATCGTGTAATTCTTTTAAATCGCGTGATCTACTGGTGACACAGATTAACCAAGTACGGGTTTCTTCAGAATCAGCAAAAAAAAAACCTGGAATCTGTTTCTGAATCATTTTAGCGCCCCTAGTTAAACTGGCCGCACGGAGTGATATCGCCTTAGTCGTGGCCGCCAGATGTGTCGCCGAGCTTTCATTAATTTACGCGTGTTATTAAAAAGTACTATCACCTAATTATTATTTTTGCAATTATATTTTTGCTTCTTTTTTATTAAATCTTTGGTTTTGGTTAATATCACGAAGCAAGTATCTATACCAATAAATAGATCATGAGGTTTTAAGGAATTACAAGAATTCGTTTACACCATACTAAAGCTTCCGCGTGTTAAATCTTGATATCGCGATGTAGGATTTTGTTGTGACGTCATCTTTGCGAGTTGTCATTAACATCGCTGTAGTCGCCTACACCACTGCAGTGTTGCGTAGTTCACATGTGGCAAGTTAACTGCCCAAATAAGTGTGAGTGCCACGAAAATGAGCGACTACAATTAGTTGTTCGATCAGGTACTTCAATGTAACTTATTAATGTTTTTTTTCTCTGAATGTTTGATTTGTTTTAAAGGTGTTTTTGTACAACTTAGTTAACTTTTAATTATTTTTCTGCTAATCTTTAAGAACCGATTACCATTTTAAATCAAATCAAATCGAATAATTTATTTGTATTAAATATCTGTACTAATGTGTTTAATGTCTAATGCTAGACAAATATTTCTTATTTTTTCATTAAAATTTTTAAGAAGACTGATTATTCCATTTTTGAGTTATGCATCTCAATTACCTACCGAAGGTTTGATGAAAAATTGATTGTGTACCAAAACATGCATTTTATTAAAATTAATTTATCACTGATCAACACTTGTAGTTTTCCAAACAATCGTAATCGCCGATGGTTACGTGAGCTTAACGAGTAATTTGGGGCAATTATGATAAATACAAATATGATTGCTATTACTATTAACAGCCGCATCAAAGTAATTCACGTGTAATTTTCCGCATGGTACCGACCAAGTTTTTATAATTTAGTCATCATCGTTTTATGGTACATTGGCGCCTATTTTGTACGACACCGACTAAATTTCACAAATAATATTGAGACAAAACAAGAAAGACCGAAAAAAATTGTAGCCGTCAAACTATCGATACATTCTCGTATACATCTAAAAACAAGTTGTCATAGTCAAAGCCTTTTCAATTAGACCATTTAAAGGCACTTTTGAATGTCGAAAAAAATAAGTTACTGCCGCATTCCAAAGTATAATTATATTGTGGTGATACAAATAGTAAACAAGATGTAAAATTATCTTTTTAAAAGTAGTTACTTGTTTTAACACGTAATTTATGAACATGTATAAATTATTTAAAACTAGCTGACCCGGCGAACTTTGTACAGCATTTTTTTTCGTCACTGTTTTTTAAATTTTCTTTTATACAAACCTTTTCCTGACATTAAAGAACACACAAAAAAAGAATTATCCAATTTGGTGCAGTCGTTCCGAAGTAATGGGCATACGTACATTTCGGCGATTCATTTTTAATTGGGAGTGCCTCCGCTGCTGGCGCCGGTTGCCATTACGAGTGCCGGCGCCGGTTGCCAAACTGGCTGCCGGCGCCATATGCGATCGCCAACCCGCCTGTCAAGCGTGGCGATCATGGCAAACCCCCCCTATTGAGGGAGGCCTACATCCAGCAGTGGACGTCTTTAGATGTAATCGAGGAGTAAAATATTCAGAAGTTTTAGTTCAATTTGACAACGCTGTGTTTTTTTTTATTCCCTTTTCTATCTGCTAAGGTTACTAACATATTAAGACGACACCACAGAATATACTGTTTAAGATCATGCCAAAGTTCAAGACTGAGATTAATTGATTTGCTGGCCTCTGAATCGCACCGCACAATTCAAGATCTATTTATATTCAAACAACAAATGATAACTATGATAACATTTGAGTTTGTTTTATTATTGCTACTGATAGTTCATATCTTTATTTGAATAGTGACCTAAGAAGTATAATAAAACATCTTTATACACTTAAAAACTATGATTAAATATGAATTCCTCATAGTTTATTATTGCAACTGATAGTTCATATCTGTACCTTAGAAGATAAACAACCCTTTAAAGTTTGGGCAAATTTTTTTACATTGTTAATAATGTCTACATAACCTATGCTTCTCAGGAAAACCTATTAGTTTTTATCAAAGAAAGCATTCATGATTTCGGCGGTGGTAGCGGTGGTACCGGCTCCCTGTAGTATTCTGCGTAGATATCGTTCCAGAAACTACCACGATTATTCAAAATAGTGTAGCGTATTTCCAATTCCTGTCCCAACGACATGAGTCCGTTCCCGGTTGGCCAAAATGGCAGAGACGATCCTTCTGGAACCGGCTTTCTGTAATTTTTAAATTAGTATCTAAAATATTAAACTAAATAGAAAGTCACATGACAGTACGTTGGGTCATAGCAATCCATCAATAAGTCAATTAGTAACATTGTGAGAAATATGATCGAATGACATTAGGTATTCTGTTATTGTGTAATTTCGCTAGAGTTATTATAATAAAGTAGCTTTTACATATATATTATATTACATATTTTATTTTCTAAAGTCAAAACATTGCTCACCCAGTTGTAATAAAATTTCCCCACATTTCCCTCATGATTTTCTTCATATTTTTTAATTCAGGTGAAGCGTTCTGTTCATCTGCATTAGAATTTGACATTGTTCCATCTAGAACAGCCTGCGTCTGTGCGCAATGAGAAGCACCTCGTATTTGGGTAAGTGGCACAAATGGCGTATCTTCATCCACAAAAGAGTACTCATATATATATAATTGTTGGTTGCCACCTTCAAAGTTCAGTTCTATTGATTTTAACCCGGGAAAAGCAAACATAATATCTGTAAAATAAAATATAAAAGCCACAACATGATCACGGCTTTTAACTATAGGATTTTTACCAAAATAAAGTTCTTTGATCTTCTTAGCGACTTCTTCTTTTTCATTATTGCTTTTGAAAATTAAATCAGCAGGCAAGAAATCTGAAAACCTTTCATTCATTTCGGTGCTCCAAGAATCAAAGTAAGGCATTCGTATCAAGCCTTCCATATTAGTAAATCCATATAACATTGGCAACTTTTCAAAATCACCCTTCTTTAAGATGTTTCTTGGTGAATCTGCAAGAAATATCTCATCTCCAGTATCACGCTCAACGCACGGCGAAAAAATAAAAGTCGAATCTTTTCGAGAAGAAAACCCAACCAATGTCAGTGTTTCGTATGAAGCAGTCTTATAAAACTTTTCCAAAGCGTAAATATCATCGACATTCGTAAAATTCATGGTTTTGGCATACATTTTAGCATTCGCTAGTGGATCCGATTGTACTGCAAATGCAGCAAGGCTAGAGCCACTTTCTATAATTACTTTGTTGAAAAGTCCTTTCGCCAACTTCGATAGAATTAAAAGGTCTGCCGCAGCGGCGCCTGCACTGGAACCTGAGATTGTAACATCATGAGGGTTTCCACCAAAACTGGCGATATTCTTGTTAAGCCATCGTAGAAACGCCACCTGATCCTTCATACCTGCGTTGCCGGGAACGTCTTCTGTTCCCAAACAAAGGAATCCATAGATCCCCAGACGATAGTTGAAATTCACAACAATCATCTTTTTACTCCGCATCAGATTTTTTGCTTTCTTCCAATCACCGAAACCTATTTGGAAAGCTCCTCCGTGAATAAGAACAAGAACCGGAAGGTCTTTCTCTTCGGTCTCTGGTACATATATATTTGCAATAAGACAGTCCTCTTGCATGGTTTTATTGTTTAATCCCAGCGCGTCAAACTTCGCTTGTGGACATATCACATCTTGATCAGTTGCGTCAAACGGCTCCGTCCAGTTTGGTGGTGGAAGAGGAGCCTGGAATAAAAACATAGTAAGTAGTTTGTTTTAAAAATCCTACGAGGAGGCCTTTTCATTGGTTAACGAGTGCAAATGGTAGTAGATAAGGAAGACTTACAAGATAGGTACAGTAAGTACTACACAATTAAGAAGTCGCATCGGCAAACTTCGTAAAACTTATCACTTTCGAACTGAGTGTGACTTCAAGATCACGAATGCTAATTAGCGCTACAGTAAAAAACGACTTTTACGCTGACGCAATAAGTGTGAATGGCGCGAAAATGAGCGACTGCCGTTGGTTGTTCGATCCGGTGCACTGATTTAGCTTTTTAGTTGTGTCGTACTATACAGTTATTGTTTACCTTGAATTTATTTTCGCCAGTAGGTGCGGTGGCGTACGGTATGTTATAGAAGACGTACACCCCATCAGGCTCCTTGCGTCCGCGCACTGATCCTTGCGCAGTGCGCACGAGTTTCCATTCATCCTCATTTTGTCTGCTTAACGTCACAGCACACAACACGACTAGCGCATACCACCACATTTGTATTATACTGTCACACTGAAGGGCTCCAAAATTATTTAATCCCGTGTCAGCACGAGCTATACGAGAATAACCCATGCCGTGGTGAATAGATTAGCCAGTCAGCAAGGTTGATCGCGAGGCTGACTGCCCAGAGTGCGCCGGACGTACTGAAGTATCGTCACTCGTGGAGGCTCTTAACATGCACGCCAAATTAGTGATAGGCGTTGATTCAACGAACTAGTTAAATTAGCGATTAGATACTCGTTCCTCAAGGAAGTTAAAAATTCAACTATTAAGATGAAACGAAAATGCAACGCAAACGAACGCTTCTCAATGTTAACTGTCAATATGCTAAAGACTCGATTATCGAAATTCATTAAGTTGGCAGCATCTGCATATCGCCAATTGGCAGCTCTGCCGGCTGATCGAACGCGTCCGAGTGAACCCGATTTATATGAAATGAGTGTGAGTGAGTGATTTTACATTTTTTAAAGTTTATTCCAGTTAATTTTCTTCCTCTGATCGCGGCGACGACGGCGACGTTGCGTTGAGAAGAGTGATTATTTAAAGTCCCCGTCGCGAGAAGCTATAAATTTTGTAAACACACATTTAGGGGTTCGCAACCTTTGGAACAAATAAAAAAAACAGTTTTGTAATGATTTTTATATAATGGTTTTTATTTTATTTATATAATAATAAATAATAATCTACGAAAACAACACAAACAAACTGAAACGCATTCAAAACTCAAATGACAGCATTGACAGCGTCAGTGTGAACTTACTTCAAAATGGCGGGCCAAATGTTGACGTTCCATGAGTCAGACACGTTCCGGTACCACAAAAAATTAGACGATAGCGCTTTATATCGCTAAAATATAACCCGACTAAGTGAAATTGCTCGTTAGTTTCGTATTACACGTATGTAACTTTGAGTTGATTGAATTTGGGATTATTTGTTGTTGATTGAATTGTCGCTACGTAACTTTGTAGAAGTTCTTTATTTACAAAATGTATAGCTTCTCGTGACGGGGACTTTCGTATTATATCGGAGTAAGAGTATATTTCTTTGTTGTGAAAGTGGAATACGTTAGTTTTCATATTAACTGAAAGATTTACAATCCTAGCCAGTCCTAAGCCTGGAAAAGTATGGAGTTCATTTGATTGTTTACTTAACATTAATTTATATGTGACTTAACGAACAATATATGAATTATGCCTGTTTTTTAAGAAATGCAACAACGATAACGATCTTTTACGTTTTGTCAACCATTGCGTTAACTTAACCACTTGTTAATTCAACGCTTATTTATTTATTGCAATACACGTTAACTAGTTGAAAACTTAACATTAGTTAGTTATTCAACTAGCTAACGTTTCGAAATTAAACTTTACGTTTTGTTAACGTAAAAATAGACAACCCCTCACTATTACTCCAAATACACAACATAATAAAGTAATCAGCAGCTTTTTTTATACGGAGCATTTTTCTATGAAATAAATGCCACCGTTTTACCAAGCTATTACTTTAATTCTAAATTACTTGATCTATTTGTGACCTTTTTTACTGACGGAAGTCGTCAACCAACGTATTAAAGCCTTCATTTTTGAAGGTTCCGTATCAAGCAATGAACTCTTTAGTTCCGTCATGTTCTCCTGTCTGTGTAGAGGAACGAGGTACGGTGTTTCTCTAACGAAAAGGGAGGATCCTCCAGCCAGGCGGGTCTTATGCCTGGCGGGCTACTGCCTAACAGTTGATGTTTGGCGGTTGTATATTATGCTTTCCGCGTGTCACATCTTGATATCGCGATATACAGGGTGAAATTATGACCAGTTATGCGAACATAAATGTAACACGTCAAATGTAGGGAACAGCTGTTTTTTTTCGCGATTTCAGGGTTGGTTCCGTAGCAAAAGTTGTTCATAGTGATGAGTGCAATCTCCCATTTCGGTTTGTCGAGTGTTTACAATTTCACGCTGTAGAATTATGTTGTGACGTCATCTTTGCGAATCGTCGTTAATATCGCTGTAGTCTGCTACACCAGTGTAGTGTTGCGTAGTTCGCATGTGGCGAGAAAGATGTCGCCACATCTGTACGTCTGTTTGTCATCACAGCCGTTTTACTCGCAGGCTGTTAGTTCTATACAGCTGAAAGGCATACACATATTTACAACGCTTACAAAATTAATAAAACGTAACGTCATATCTTAATCATGTTAACTTAGTTTTTGCAAGTTCAGCATCGTATCAACAATTTTATTGCGATGTCATAATTGTGGTTTTATTTTAGAGATACAGGGCATTATCAAATGCGCTGTTATCGAAAAAAAGATATATATACTTATCTTTATGCGTATATATTTAGCACTGCGAATTCGTATACGTTTGGTAGTGTATGGAGTAATTTCTGGCTAGGTGCTATAAAAAATATTCAGTAGCTGTACTAATTTATCTTAACTAAGGATGTGGCGGTTGATGTTGACAGTGTTATGTGTAGTAGGTTTAACTAACTGTGATGACAGTGAGTGGCGACAAGTGCACACTGCGCAAGGAGACGTGCGCGGGCGCAAAGACCCTGACGGTGGACTGTACACCTTCCACAATATACCGTACGCTACCGCACCTTTAGGAGCAGACAGATTTAAGGTATTTTTATTTTGTGTACCAATGATGCAGTGTATTCTTTTTCATGAATCGTGACATTGTTCTTCGTGTCTGTCTTTGAATCTTGAAAAAAGGTTTCAAACTCATTAAGGACTTGTCACACAGGATGCGTTCTGCGTCCTACGGTCCGGTCAAATGGAACGCAGCCCGCATCCTATATGAACATAATTTGCGTTTTATATATATTTTATGTAATTACAATCTGACTATGCGAGCACAAGCAAAGAACCTAGGGAACGCACCGGTCAGGCGGTCGAGGTGGGAAGGTAGCGGACGGGCTGCCCGTTTGCGGGCAGGCGGGCAGCGGGCGGCGGGCGACACGCAATCAAATATAAAATGGCCGCTGTTTGCCCTGCCCGTCAGATCGCTGACCGTGCCCGGATCGCTCACCGGATGCCCTGACCGGATGCCGTGCCCGGATTGCTGACCGGTTGCCATGAAGTTCACATAGGATGCGGGTTGCGTTCGATTCGACCGGACCGGAGGACGCAGAACGCATCCAGTGTGACAAGTCCTTTAATTTATTAATAATCCAAGATAAATATTATACTCATGCTATTTTTCACCTTTCAGGCGCCTCTTCCACCACCGGTGTGGTTAGAACCACTAGAAGCAGTAGACAAAGGCATCGTATGTATCCAGACACCCACACCGATTATAGACGTTAATTCTAAAACGATGCAGGAAGACTGCCTCATTGCGAGTGTCTATGTCCCTGATACTGACGACAAAAACCTTCCTGTCATAGTATACGTTCATGGAGGAGCGTTTGAACTTGGATACGGACACCTGATGACCCCTAAAAATTTAGTAAAGAACAAGAAAGTTATTGTTGTCACGTTTAATTACCGTCTTGGAGTTCATGGATTTCTATGTCTTGGTACGAAGGACGCACCAGGCAACGCTGGTATGAAGGACCAGGTGGCACTTCTCCGCTGGGTAAATAAAAACATCGCAAATTTCGGAGGCAACCCTGATGATGTCACCATTGCTGGTTATAGCGCTGGCTCAATATCTGTAGATTTGTTGATGCTCTCTAAATCAGCGGAAGGACTATTCAATAAAGTTATACCGGAAAGTGGTGCTGCTGTAGGTTATATTTCAATTCAGCCAGATCCACTCGAAAACGCACGAACTTACGCTAAAAAGTTTAACTTCACTGATGTTAATGACTTGAACGCTTTAGAAGAATTTTATAAAAACACTCCACTGAAATCACTCGTTCGAAGTACATTTTTGGAAGACGGTTCCGCGCTCTTTGTGCCTTGTGTTGAACGCAAAACAAACAATCAGGCTTTTCTCGACGACTTCCCGATCAACATAATAAAGAAGGGCGACTACAAAAAAGTTCCTTATTTAATCGGCATTAGCAACATGGAAGGATCATTACAAAAAGATGGTCTTACAAAAGTAAAAGACGTTATGAACGCAAAGTTTTCTAAATTTTTACCACCTGATTTGCATTTTGAAAATGAAGAAGAGAAAGAAGAAATCAGTAAACAAGTTAAAGAATTTTATTTCGGTGATCAGCCAGTAGGGGAAGATACAATACTGGCGTATGTTGATTACTTCGGTGATACTTTTTTTGGGTATCCTACCTTGAGATCCGTTAAATTACACGTAGAAGCTGGACACGACCAAATATACTTGTATGAATACTCATTCGTGGATGACAGTACTCCTGTTATACCTTTCACGAACGAGCGTCGTGCTGAACATTGTGCTCAGACCGCCGCAGTACTTGACGGATTTGGTCCTAAGATTGAAAGCATCTCAGAGGAACGCAAACAGATGACAACTACAATGAGGCAAATGTGGTATAACTTCGCTGTACACGGGTAAGTTACATTCGTTCATCATTGAAACGTATAAATATAGGTACAATAATAGAAAGGTAAGTACCTACTAATTCGAAAGGGTATTAAGGTATTCATAATAATAAATGACTTGTTACTACAACTTTCCCCAAAAGACAGTAGTTTTAGACAAATAGCTGTGATGTTAAAAGATTTCATGAAAAATACGCTAAGGCAACCCCGTCATACTTCGGATCACGGAAATATGAGTAGCTCCATTTTCTGAAACCGAAACTCAATCAAGTTTTTCGATATTTTGGTTTTGTTTCTTGAAGAAAAAAACCGTATTTTTATAATTTAAACACTTTCTTTAATAGAGTTAGTGTCACTTTAAAACTTTCTGAGTCATTAGCAGGCAACATCATTTACGATTCATGAATTTAAAATAAATTAAATTCTGTTTTATTTTCTCATTTCTACCCTGCTGCAGAGTATGGTGTTTCTTTTTTCCAAAATGATACCAGAATGGATCAGACTATTAAGATATTTCAAAAATCTTGAGTAATTTCTTGTTTTAATGTTCCAGTAAGCCTGTGCCGGAGGGATCATCTCTGCCCGCCTGGCCTGTGGCAGGCGCGGATGGTGGTCCGTACATGTCCTTGGGACAATTGGTGAAACTGGATGAAGTATTCTTAGGGGAACGAGGGAAATTCTGGGATGATATCTACCAGAGATACTACCGGCAATCAGTGCCGTGGCCACAACCACCATCAGAAAATCACACTGAATTATAATTAAATTAATGTTGATGTCAAGCAATTGTTTATATAAACTAAAACTTGTTCAACTTAAACTGTAATAAAATTAAACAGTTAGCAATTTCTTTTCAACGTTCAAACTTATAAACGATGGAAATAAAAAGGTGTTAATGAAAGAAAGTATCAATTATTGAAAAACTATATTCCAAATCGACTGATTCGTAGCAAGGAATATGTCAACCTTTCTTTTCCCGTTAAAGGCGTCTTACTGAAGTCAAGCGCACCCTTCTCCCTTTGGATACAGATCATCGACATAACAGAATATTGCAGACTGAATTTGTTGTAATATTGACGTAGTAGTTGTAGACCAAGTACTCCGTGAAACGATGCTGTCAGAGAAGTATAGGTTATATAAATCATGCAGTTTTTTTTATCGTGGGAAAACCCTCATGGATACCCTTCGCCCGGGGAAGGCGAAGGGTTATGCTGGACTTTTACCGGCTAAAAACCCACGGTGTTCCTTCTCCTGACCCTTGGCCGGGGTCGCGGGATTCGCAGATGCATACACCGCGACCCCGGCCGGCCTCAGTCCGACAGCCCCTGACGGACCTCTCCTACTGTGGGGCCTAGACCCACGTCCTCTAGAGAGGCGCGCGCGGAACACTGCGCGCCGCCTTCTCGGGCCAGTTACTGGTCGGGCGACAGATCCCCTAACCCGCCGCCCGCAGGCCACAACTACGGTGGCCACAGATCGTATTAGCTGAGAGATCAAGATTTTTATCTGTTTAAGGTGAATGTGAAAATACGGCCCTCGAAATTCAATCTTTTAGTTTTTTTTTCTTTTACGTAATATGTGAATTACCTATATCCCTATATCTAATATTGCATTGTATTCATGTGTGTATTTATTAACCTTATAAAACGACACATTTTACTGATTTTTTGTCGAATAAAAGAAAAGTTGCTTTGCTTATCGTGTTTAGCAAAAATACAGGTAAATGTGTCTTTTGTAAGGAAAATTAATATATACATTAGTACTATGCAATATTAGGAATATGCTATTAATAAAATTACGCCTTAAAGATGGTAATATAGGTATTACGTAAAATATAAAAAAAAAGATTTTTGTGTTGTGGTCTAACTAAGGAGATGCCTTACATGTTCCATACTATAAATATTAGCCTGTAGCTGTCCCACTGCTGGGCAAAGGCCTCTTCTCATACAGAGAAGGAACGAGCACTGATCACCACGCTTGCTCACTGCGGGTTGGCGATTTCAGACCATTTAGTCCAGGTTTCCTCACGATGTTTTCCTTCACCGTATGTCAGTGGCGTCTTAGATTAACTAAGAAAGTACATATGACATTGAAAAAGTCACATTGGTACATGCCTGGGTTTGAACCTACAACCCGGTGCTTAAGAAGCGGGTCTGTAACCTCTGGGCCACCACGACATACCTCCATACTATTTGTCAAAATACTTAATTATTTTTTCTTTAGTTCTTTCTTTCTAGATTAAAACCCAGCACGAAGGCCTTGACCTCGATTTTTATTCTGGTATCTTCTTCTGGCAATCACCGTTGTGACTACAGGAATCTAAATTATTATGACAAGTTATAACTTTTCAAAAGTGAATATTTTATTAGACTTTACATCATGACAATTACAGTTCAATGCGTTTTTCTGGTGGAGGCTGTGGCGGCGGCACAGGTTCCCGGTAGTATCTCTCGTAGATGTCATTCCAGAATAACGCTTTTTCCTTCAGATAAACTCCTTCCAGTTGTAAGGGTTGTCGCAGAGACATGTACGGACCCCCGTATGCGCCTGCCGCCGGCCAAGCAGGCAGAGTCGACCCTTCCGGCACCGGCTTACTGAAAACATTAAATTTAAAATCTTTTATTACGATGATTTGAAAAAAAACTTTCTGTTCGATTAATTTACCTGCCATACATTTAGGTTATTTTTTCAGTACTTCAAATTCGCTAGTAACCGAGTAGTTTCTGGCGAAAAATAGGACATTCCCACCCATGGCTGTCGTAAAAGACAAATGGAGTATATCAAGAGAACGGGCTGCAGCTTTCTCCTATCCTATCTCATCATCATTCAGCTGAATGACGTCCACTGCTGGACATAGGCCTCCCCCAAGCATCGCCACATCGACCGGTCTTGTGCTTCTCGCATCCAGCGGATTCCCGCGACCTTCACTACCCACGCTGCGTCTTCCGGCACGCTTTCCTATCCTACCTGCTAATAACAAATTACTGCGATAAGTAATCTATCTGCTAAGCATAGTGTATATGTCGACATCCTCAATAATCGTTTATTATAACGATCCTTGAAAGGCTAAACGTTCATCTAATGAGACCTTCTTCTCCTGCCTGCCCTTATTTTAAGTTACTTGGGCTCGATGCAAAATGTTTTCTTCTTCCATTCTTCCCTATTATCCGTCCCGATATCATTTACTCCCTTTTCATTCAAATCATCTCTCACACAATCCATCCATCTTTTCTTTGGTCTCCCTCTTCACCTCCATTCATTAACATTTAAATTCATCACACTTTTAGTCACATGCTTTTCGTCCCTCCTCACCACATGCCCACAAGATAATCTGTTCCTCTTCAAATTTTCATCTAATGAGTAAAACCATTAACTTTGAATAACAAATTCAACTCACCCGTGTACAATGAAGTTGTGCCATATTTGCCTCATGGTAGATTTCATCTGTTTGTATTCCTCTGAAAAGTTACTTTCATCGTCGGTCACGAAAATAGTTCCGTCGAGTACTGCCATCGTCTGAGCACAATGTGTAGCACCGCGCACATTCGTGAATTGTACTACAGGAATACTGTCATCCACGAATGAGTATTCATACAAGTATATTTGATCGTGTCCAGCTTCTACGTGTAATTTAATAGATCTTAAGGTAGGATACGAAAATAGAACATCACTAAAGTAATCAATATAAGCCAGCACTGTTCCTTCCCCGACTGGCTGATCGCCAAAATAGATTTCTTTAACTTTTTTACTTATTTCTTCTTTCTCTTCCTCATTTTCAAATTTCAAATCAGCCGGTAGAAAGTTTGAAAATTTCTTATTCATAGCATCACTCCATTTTTCAAAATTATGCATATATAATAATCCTTCCATGTTTGCTACACCAATTAAAATAGGAACTTTTTTGTATGTACCCTTCTTTATTATGTTTACTGGGGAGTCATCGAGAATGACTTCTTTACCTGTTTTGCGTTCTACACACGGTGCAAATAACAAGGAAGCATCTGTTCTGTCCATAAATGTGTGTAGAAATAGTGATTTCAGTGGAGTATTTTTATAAAACTCTTGTAAGGCGTAAAAGTCTTCAACGTCAGTAAAGTTTAACATTTTGCCGTAGGTTTTAGCGTTTTCAAGTGGATCTTTCTGGACTGAAATAGACGCTACATCAGCTCCACTTTCGGGTATAACTTTATTAAATAGTCCTTCTGCGGACTTTGAGAGCATTAACAAATGCACAGATATTGAGCCAGCACTACCACCTGCGATGGTGACGTCATTGGGGTTGCCTCCAAAACTGGCGATATTTTTCTTGACCCAGCGGAGAAGTGCCACCTGGTCCTTTAATCCAGCATTACCCGGAACGTCCTCCGTGCCAAGGCAGAGGAACCCATGAACTCCAAGACGGTAATTAAAGTTGACTGCAATTACTTTCTTATCCTTTACTAAGTTTTTAGGTGCCACCATTTCTCCAAATCCGATTTCAAAAGCTCCTCCATGAACGTATACTATGACGGGAAGGTTTTTATCGTCAGTATCGGGGACAAAAACATTCGCAACGAGGCAGTCTTCATGCATAGTTTTAGAGTTGTTCTCTACGAATAGTGGAGAGGGCTGCATGCATATGATCCCTCTGTCCACAGCTTCCAGTGGTTCTAACCATACCGGTGCTGGAAGAGGAGCCTGAAATAGAAAGCATGCGTATTATTAAACAACAAGAACGTGGAATCATCGTATACGAAAGTGTTGAACCCAAAGAGATATTTTTATTTGTTTGCAATCGAATCGTTAATCGTTTTTCTTACAATCAAAGAAATGATAAAATATTATTTTATTGAAGTTCTAGTATCACCATTAAGAACTAAGACAGGAAGAAACCACAGATCTAAATTTTAAAATTTATTGAATGAACTTATTTTTCATATAAAAAACGTACCTTAAACTTGTCTGGTCCTATAGGGACCGTAGCGTACGGTATATTGTAGAAGGTGTACAGTCCACCCATAGGGTCCTTGCGCCCACGCACATCTCCTTGCGCAGTGCGCACTTGTCGCCACTCACTGTCATCACAGTTACTTAACGCTACCACACAGAACAGTGTCAGCGCCCACCACATTATATATTAAATTATTTACAATATTTTTCTCTATTAAATCGACTGTCGTCTGGCTCCTTCATAATACGTGTGTATGTTATATGATAACCCCCTCCCCCCTACATTTCTGTCTACGTCCCGCACTCGTCCTCTCGCAAGACAGCCATTGGTCTCTATTGTGTGAAGTTATCATTACGCCGATGATAATAAGCATGAGTTATAGATAATATACCTACAACGTGCAAAATGTTCAGTAGATTTAACCTGCTGTTGTCAAAACAAAGAGTTTAACTCAAATGTTCGGAATTTTATATATTACGTATTCTTGACATTTGCCTTGACAAGCAAGGCCGCCATGAAATGCCATCATATTATACTGGGCAAGTTAAAATGGAGTGTTTAAATATTGTTTATCATTTTGATAAACGATTAGATAATTCCATTTACTAAGTAGTTAATTGCACCACTACTCTAGTAAAATGAAAACATAATGATGTAACAATTCCGTCAATATTTGTTCTATTTTAATGTGTAATCTAATCTACATTAAGGGCTCTTACAAACGAGCAGCACTTTGCCGACGTCAGAGGTAACTGCAGCCATCGACGCGTCGGCATCGGAGTAAGAGCGGGGGCACACGATGCGTTGCGGCGGCGGTGCGACGCCGGAGCGGTGTCGCTGCGTCGTCTTACATAGAAATATCTGTGGCATGTCACACGATGCGCTCCGGCGCCGCACCGGACTTGCAACCACCGAGACGAGGCGGGGAGGGGGGAACGCGTTGCGACGTCGGAGCGGCATCGCTCAGTTGTTTATGCGTCACAAGGAAGGACACACGCTCGCTCGTTTCGATTTTTTTCTCTACGATTTTTTTGCTGCGGTCCCGCTGCGTCATAACAACGTTGCGGCGCCGCACCGCTCGTGTGCCCGCTGATACGGTGAAATCTTTGCGGTGCGGCGCCGCAACGCATCGTGTGCAGCACCGCTCTAAGGGAGAAGCCACACGGTGCGGTGCGGTGCGCCGCCGCACGGTGACCATTTTGCCGCATCAGCATGCACACGTAGTACGCGGCGTCGCAAGAGCCACGCGGTGAGGTGCGGCGTGTATTACGCCGCAGCGGCATCGCTCAGGCGCCGCGCCGAAGCCGCCCCGCACCGTGTGGGTTCTCCCTAAAACTCTGATAAAAATATGTAATTAGGTGATTAGTTTGGCTCTTTTATTATTACAAAGCATTGGTCTCCTTTTTATGCGTAATTTAATTAAACATATTTAGTTTTGGCGCACATGTTTCGAATTTTCGATTGTTCTACGAAAAAAAAAACTTTAGTTACGAAAATAACGATTGAATGTGTGTGAATTTCGGGGGTTTTCAAAAGCATATCAGCTGGTCTCTATGGTACATCGTCTCCGAGACGGATAGAGCTTTCGCCATATGTTTTATTATTCTTGTATTGGGCTTTTTAGTCTACGAACTTATTTATATAAGGGCCGATTTTTCAATAAATATGGCGGTTTGACATATTTTCTATACAAAAGCTATTTATGTCAAAATGAATGAATCAATGAATGATATATTTATTTACAAGAACATAGGTTACAATAAGGTTTAGATTACATTTTGGGTTTCACTACATTCGACGCATGTCGTGCAAATATTACGTTTTTTTTTTTTTTTTTAAATACTAGTCCTATTATAAATTCTTAACATTCAAAGAAAATAGTTTAGACACATTAAAAATATTATACAAATCAATCAATAAAATAATATAAATACATTTCTATCAATTAACATTACAAAATCAATTTATTAAATACATTTTACTAATTAGAATTATAAAAATCATTAATTAAGTTGAATAAACTAATTTTAAAGACAAGTCATCTATAATAAATAAAATAAAAAAAATTACAAAATTATTCCTCAGATGAAAGTTATCTAACGATTGAAAAATCGGATATGGGTAAGTAATCTTATGTATTTTTAAATCAAGTATCAACTTAATTTTACATGAAGATAGGAAAGAGAATAGGCAGCAGAGTCCTAGCTCTTATGTACTATGTTAATACTGCAGCCACCAAACCATCTTGCGAGCATAGTGATTAAGAACCCCCGCAGACCACAGACTTTATATCGGCTGATAGTTTGGTCGGTTTCTTAATCACTATGAAGATTATAGTCCAATATAAACCCAATCGTTATAGTGTGCGCACCTGTATGCAAGTGCGCACACTATAACCACAGTGTACCTACTTACTACAGGAACACCCAAATATTCCGAAATATTTATTCCGAATTTGGATATTCCGATGTTCAAAAATCCGAATTTGATAATTCCTTAAAAATAAAATACCGATTATTAAAAAACACGAAAGTTACTTTACCGAATGTCATAAATACGATTTATTTGTTTTCCGACTTTCAAAAGTACGAAGAATTAAACATCCGATGTGTTCTTGGCCCGAAAAACAGCATTCCGATTTACAATTTTCCGAAAACAATGAACATTATGTCAAGCAATAGAGTATTAAACATAACACAGAAAGGTGAGCAGTTGGTTAGGTTAGGTTAGAACTGCGACCCCCTACGCACGAGCCGAGCGAGCGAAGCGAGCGTGCCGCGGCAGCGGCCGGCGAGTGCTGGAACCGATTAGTTACGTACATATAGGTACTTAATAAAAAAGCGCGTAATAGTGAGCAGGGGGCCAATTCTAATAACACAAACTTTTATCAATTGCAATTGAATCGTTCATTCAGACAGTTTTCGTTTAGGTACGTTATCTGTCAAAAAGTTTGGTTTTGTTTTTGTTGTCAAACAATTTGATAGTTTTTGTAAACGAAAATTGTCTGAATGAACGATTCAGTTGCAATTGATAAAAGTTTATGTTAGTAGAATTGAGCTCCAGTTGGTTAGATGCGACTGCGTAATGGTGAGTTTAAAGAAAAAAATATTTAAATTAGAGAAAAATATTTTTCCCACAATTATGTTATTATAAGTAGGGAAAGTGATTCTGTTATTAGTTTCTTTTTCTACGTTTAGAGTTTTCTACGTTAAAGTTGAACCATTGTGTGTTAATCTGTTTTGCTATTTAGGTTTACTAGGCGTTTTAATTTCGGACTTTTAATTAATACCTAGGTATTTTAATAATCGGAATTCGTATTATTGATGTTTCGGATTATTGTTGAATCTGACTTTTTATTGTTAGGTGTATTGAAACTCGGCATTTTGATATTCGTAATTGTAAACGTTAGGCGTTTTGGAATTTAGGATTTATAAAAGTAGGTTTTATGATTAATCGGAATTGTCATATTAGGAATTTTGAACCATTCGGAATTATGAAAATCGGTATTATAAAAATCGGGATTAAGAACATCGGAATTTAGTTTTTCGTATTATTGTAGTGTACCCACTTACTACATACAGTGGGTCAACGCCCTTACATTTGACAGGTCCTATGAAATGTCAAAATTATGTAGGGGCGGAGGTTATGTCCCAAGTATGCAGTATGACTACTCGGGATATAACCTCCGCTCCTTCACCCCGCAACCCCCCGCACGATTACTCTGCGACAATGTTCTACGTTGACCGACTGTAAGGAGTAAGATATAGGTAGACTGTGCTATAACTATAATATTCGGTATCGGCCGATAAAAAAGTTTGATAGGCTACACGATTACCTTCAAACTGAACTGGTAATACAGGGTGGGTCAAGAAACGTGGATCAAACGAAACAGGGCGATAGTTGGGGTTATTTGCAGTAAAAATATCACTGTGGCAGAGCCCTAACTTGATCTCCTTTAAAGTTATGACAATTTGAGTGTTTTTAAGAAAATATCAAAATTTGTAATAAATAGGCAATTAGAGTAAAATGGGTACCTATTTTAAAACAATAAATGGTGTTTAGTTGCTTGAAAGTGCTTTTATGACAGTGGGTACCATGATTTATGAATATTGGCACTTTTTACAAAATATTTTAAGTCTCACGAAAAATTATTTGTTATTTTTGTATTATAACTTTCGTGAGACACATTCATATTTATGATTAATTACGGTTTACTCACGTACATTTTTCGGGATTTCCCGACTAGTTTTGGACCCAAACGGAGTAATCATGAGCTGATCACGCGGCGAGGTCGACTCGCGACCTCGAGGTCGGGCAATCCCGAAAAATGTACGTGAGTTATCCGTAATTAATCATAAATTATTTGTAACTTTAGAAACTTACTGTAAAAAAATGTACTACCAAAAAATGCTGCAAATAACCCCAACTATCGCCCTGTTTCGTTTGATATACGATTTTTACCCTCGCTGTATATGGTATTGGCACTCAACCAACTGTTTAGTTGGCCCAGTGTGCGCGCTAGCAGCCCAACCCGACCAAACTATCGGCCGATAGAAAGTTTGTGGTCTGTGGGGGCTCTTAGGCAATTTCCCCTATGACACGAAGTGAATATAAGTACCTAGTTCTTGCTTTTGGCCGTTCATCGTAACTATCATCGCTAAGCTCATGTTCAGTAGCGGACGTGTACGATTACGATTACGATAACGGATTGATATGAAACTAAAGTACACCCGAAAATATACAGTGATGACGACTCTTGAAGGATAAAAATCTGATTTAATCTTCAAAATTTTCAATAATCATCATCTTTGATCTATATTCAATTTATCTATTGAATATCTGTAAAAAAATGAATATAATCGCTTGCTATTACTATCAAATGAATAATCACTACTTAAGTAGATAAATATCGTTGATGGCCTTCAATACGGTATCGACAAGTATGGGTGATACCCACGGAGAAAAGAAAGAAGGTAATACCCGACCTCCTATGCAGCTATTGGAGTTTGATACAAAGTGCATACCGTATGAATCACTCAAAATAACTTTAATTCCTGCGTACTTCGACTCACCGTGATTCGATTTAACGTAGATTTATTATACAAAACTTATAAAACAATAACATAAAATACAATAAAACGATACCCTTTGGCTCGATGAGATTCTGACAATTGTTATTTTATCATTTAGCTGACTCCTCTCGTTAATAAATTTAATCGAATTATGTCGCTAAATGCAAGAATTTGCACACAACTTTAAGTATATTATGTTACCGGCAATGTGTATAATTCAGGTATTCTATACAATACCTAGGCAATGTATAGAATACCTGGGGCGTCCAGGCAATGCATGAAATATTATGAATATTATTGTTCGTTACATACTTTGCCTAGGTAATGTATATGTTACCGGCAATCTGTAAAATCCAGTATTCTATACAATACCTAGGCAATGTATAGAATGCCTGAAACGTTTAGGTAGCGTATGAAATATTATTTATTTTATACTTTGCCTAGGTATTCTATACAATACCGAATGCGCAGCCGGTAATGTGTGAAAAAGACGAGAGCGTGGAAGGGGAAGACGTGCGAGCAGGCAGTAAACTCCACGCGACACACAATTAAAACAAGTGAAAAACTAAAGGGGATCTGTGTAAGGTTTTTTGGGTTTCCAAACCAGAGTCGACGGCGCCCCGCTGGGCGGGGCTCCTATTTCTGTCTGCAGGGTTTAATGTAACAGGTGATAATATTTATAATATTTCATACATTGCCTGGACGCCCCAGGTATTCTATACATTGCCTAGGTATTGTATAGAATACCTGAATTATACACATTGCCGGTAACATATACATTTCATAGGGATTGTAATAGAGTACCTGTGGTGGACTAACCGGCAATGTGTGAGTAAATAGATTTAGTCAGTAATTTAGGGCACCCCGACACGGATAGGGTAGGTTCGAAGGGGATGACGGGGGCTAAAGTGAGCGAGCGAAACGAGCGAACGAAGCCCCCGTCATTCCCTTCGTGTTAGGTTACTTTAAACCCTGCAGACAGAAATAAAAAAAATATAAGATAAAGTGGACCTGTAAAACGGATCTTTGAGTGAACGAGCACTTAGTTCGCTTTTTATGCAGTCGGGCTTTTTGTTTTTTTTATTTGAAATTTGATTAAGGAATATCAGTCTACGGACGCATTCGATTCCACATTGAACTTTCGGTATGAGTATTTATTGATGAAGCCAAAGAGAATTTTAATGAATCTTCTCGTAATTTTATTTTTATAACTAGCTTCTGCCCGCGACTTCGTACGCGGATCCTGTTGCTTATGCCAGCGACAACTGGGTCGTCAAAATAGAAGATCTGAAACGTCTGATGTCAGATGCGTAAATACGCTGAGAACTCAAGTGCAATTCTTTATTCGTGAACGTCTCCGACTCGCGAGACAATGCGTGACGTTCACGATCAGCGGTCAGTCGCGCACCATGTTCCCCAGTTGTCTCTAGAGACCTAGAAGTCGATGAGTAGATACGCTTGGAACTCAAGCGCAATTCTCTATCCGTGAACATCTCCGACTCGCTAGACAATGTGTGACGTTCACGATCAGCGGTCAGTCATGCATCACGTTCCCCACTTGTCTCTAGAGACCTAGAAGTCGATGAGTTGATACGCTTGGAACTCAAGTGCAATTCTTTATCCGTGAACGTCTCCGACTCGCAAGACAATGCGTGACGTTCACGATCAGCGGTCAGTCGCGCACCATGTTCCCCACTTGTCTCTAGAGACCTAGAAGTCGATGAGTAGATACGCTTGGAACTCAAGCGCAATTCTCTATCCGTGAACGTCTCCGACTCGCTAGGCAATGTGTGACGTTCACGATCAGCGGTCAGTCATACATCACGTTCCCTACTTGTCTTTAGAGACCGCGAAGTCGATGCGTAGATACGCTTGGAACTCAAGCGCAATTCTCTATCCGTGAACGTCTTCGACTCGCGAGACAATGCGTGACGTTCACGATCAGCGGTCAGTCGCGCATCACGTTCCCCACTTGTCTCTAGAGAGCTAGAAATCGATGAGTAGATACGCTTGGAACTCAAGTGCAATTCTCTATCCGTGAACGTCTCCGACTCTCGAGACAATGCGTGACGTTCACGATCAGCGGTCAGTCGCGCATCACGTTCCCCACTTGTCTCTAGAGACTTAGAATTCGATGCGTAGATACGCTTGGAACTCA
Organism: Amphipyra tragopoginis; assembly: GCA_905220435.1. Taxonomy (NCBI): domain Eukaryota; kingdom Metazoa; phylum Arthropoda; class Insecta; order Lepidoptera; family Noctuidae; genus Amphipyra; species Amphipyra tragopoginis. The sequence continues at coordinate 13,344,750 of HG991993.1, forward strand.
AGCGTAATTCTCTATCCGTGAACGTCTCCGATTCGCGAGACAATGCATGACTTGCACGCTCAGCGGTCAGTCGCGCATCACGTTCCGCTCTTGTCTCTTGTGACCTTGAAGTCGATGTGTATATACGCTGAGAACTAAAGCGTAATTTTTTTTCCGTGAACGTCTCCGACTCGTGAGGCAATGCATGACGTTCACGATCAGCGGTCAGTCGCGCATCACGTTCCTCACTTGTCTCTAGAGACCTAGAAGTCGATGCGTAGATACGCTTGGAACTCAAGCGTAATTCTCTATCCGTGAACGTCTCCGATTCGCGAGACAATGCATGACTTGCACAATCAGCAGTCAGTCGCGCATCACGTTCCGCACTTGTCTCTAGAGACCGCGAAGTCGATGTGTATAGACGCTCAGAACTCAAGCGTAATTCTCTATCCGTGAACGTCTCCGACGCGCGAGACAATGCATGACGTTCACGATCAGCGGTCAGTCGCGCATCATATTCTTCACTGGTCTCTAGAGACCTGGATGTAGATGCGTAAATACGCTGAGAACGCAGGCCTGCTTCGCGATCCGAAGAGGTTTCCACGGAGCGAGTTGCAGCCTGATGTTCTCGAACAGCATCAAGTCTCTCCGGATGCTCTTCGGTACATTCTTGGGATCTTATAATCCTCAATCTTTTAGCTCCTTTGGAACATTGGGAAAGATTTGACCTCTTTCTCGGCATGGTTAAGTTTTATTGTGAAGATACCTGATCAATTAAAATCTAAGTGACTGCTCCCCTGCGTTACCGGGTAGGCTACCGTGTCACGAAGATGAATGGAAAAGGAAATTAAACACTCAAATAAAATAAGCCCGAAGACATATTTATTCGATGAAATAAAAAAAAAAATGGGAGTTTTGGCCAGTAGAGTCAAATTTTCAATGATATACCATCGTCATCGAAAATCAGTCCTAAACTGTTACCGCCTTCACCGCGTGGAGGTACTCTCAGCTTATATTATTTTATAATTATACAGTGAAATTAGTGATAGCTTTGATTTCCACATCAGATGTTTCTGATCTTCGATTTTTATAAGTCAACAGGAAATGCCCATCAGACCGAACAACTTTTGCTATTACGTCATTCCTATATTGTGTTATGGTGTAGCTGAGCTCTTGGAGTTCCACAACAGGTGTTCCAGATCTTCGATTTTTATAGGTCAACAGAGAGTGCTCATCAGATTGTACAACTTTTGCTAAAACGTTATTCCTATATATGTTATAGTGTAGCTGGGCGCTTGGAATTCCACAACAGGTGTTCCAGATCTTCAATTTTTATACATCAACAGAGAGTGCTCATCAGGTTGAACAACTCTTGCTAAAACGTTATTCCTATATATGTTATAGTGTAGCTGGGCGCTTGGAATTCCATAACAGGTGTTCCAGATCTTCAATTTTTATACATCAACAGAGAGTGCTCATCAGGTTGAACAACTCTTGCTAAAGACGTCATTCCTATATATGTTATAGTGTAGCTGGGCTCTTGGAAATCCACATCAGGTGTTCCAGATCTTCAAATTTATTCTCTCAACAGAAAATGCTCATCACGCGGAACAATTTTTGCTATGGTACCAGTTTTGTATCTCTTATAGTTTAGCTGGTCTGTCGTGGTTCTGCATCAGGTGTTCAAGTTTCCAAGATAAATTATAGCCTATATGTTGCTCAGACTAAATACCTATACAACAAATAAAAAATCATTCAAATCCGTCCAGTAGTTCCGAATATTAGCGTGTACAAACAAACAGACAGAATTATTTTTTTGGTTTCGTGCTCTATTACTGTTTCTAAACACCCCTCAATATTTTTTTTTTTAAATATATTCAATGTACAGACACAGTTTTTTTACTGTTTTATTATATGTATAGAATAGATGTTCTCTCGTAATTCTATATTTAAAAAAAGTTATATTTTGATTGCTTGCTTATAATTTTTAACCGACTTCAAAAAAAGGAGGAGGTGCTCAATTCGGTTGGTATTTTTTTTTACATAGATAATTACACGTAGTCACGTAGAATATTTTTTATAATTTAAAACTTCTTTTTCTGATGATACTTATACTATTTAATCGATTCGAAAAAAATCACAACAAAATGAACGGTTCACATAATAATCGCTTCCGCACGTTATTAACCATAAAAAATGGAGTAGTGTTATCAAAGATTTCGTGATATTTTTTTTACCTACGTGTACGTTTTACATTAAAACGTGGGAGTTTTCCAGTAATTTATATTTTACAATGAATTGTGGCATGTTTTTAACCACGCCTACTGTTTAATGTGTGTTAAAAGTGATAAATAAACAACAAAAAAAGCTCATGATGATTAGTCATTTACTTACCCATTTTGTGATTTATATTGGTAGTCCAGAATCCTTTTTTTTTGTTTTTGTCTTACACTGTTACTGTCATCAAATGGCAGTTTCGTATTTATATACTCGTATTCAGTTTTTTAAAGGTATTATATTTCGTTTATTCACATACTTATCATACAAAATTACATAGTTTATAATATTTTACAATGAATTGTGGCATGTTTTTAACCATGCCTACTGTTTAATGTGGGTTATAAGTGATAAATAAACAACAAAAAAAGCTCATGATGATTAGTCATTTACTTACCCATTTTGTGATTTATATTGGTAGTCCAGAATCCTTTTTTTTTGTTTTTGTCTTACACTGTTACTGTCATCAAATGGCAGTTTCGTATTTATACAGGGCGTCCCACGACTTTGCCACATGGAGGGGAAGTACCTTAAATACTGCAGATAGAAAAAAATACTGAATGAAGACTTCATTTTTATTTTAAAAACAATACGAACTGCATTCAAAGAATTTTAAATAATCACCTGTCTGAACCGGGAATCGAACCTGCTAAATGTGAAAACAAAAAAAACTGTAATTTTATTGTACTAATCGAAAGGCTCAATCAGATACATTTACTTCTTCTAAGTAACATAGCTTCTAAAACAAAAGGAACACCATGAAATTTAACATTTATTTGAAATAGTAAGACGCGTTTAACTGTGCAACTTACAAACAATTGAATTTATTAAATACTCAAAATGTGTCTCTTCCTATTGTATACAAATTGTAACTATCTCGCTTACCGTTGATTTATTTCTTTTTTCATGGGTAGTGAAATTATTTGAAACTAGCTGTGCCCGCGACTCCGTCCGCGTGGAACTCGGAAAACAACATTGTGTCGCAGCAACTAAATAGTGTAAATGTATTATTCCATTTATTATAATAATAGACAAAGGTGTCCCATCAAGGCACTTATATCTTTTAAACCATTTCTTTATGTAGAGTTTCAGCTCTTCTTGATTGACCGTAAAGGTTCATATAACCATAATACTAAAAACGCGTTGCTTATTTCCATACATTTCCTTGCTAAAATGGATTATAATTGAATATTGATATTTATTGTGATAATGTAACAAAACCTTATGGCGATACAAAAATGGCTACAACGCCATCTAGTCACAATCGGCGACCTAAATCAAAATATTTTACGCAGTGCAGTCTGTAAAATGATTTCATTCGAGGTGTGGAACAGGAAAGTACTTTAAATATATAAAATTTCACCTATAGAAGACTTCATTTTATTTTTATAAGTTAGAAATAGGTACACACGGCTACACGTCAAGCTATACATTTCCAGTTTACACTGACCTCTCATTGTAAGGAAATCCTATACAATGCGAGATCAGCTTATACTGGAAATGTATAGCTTGATCTGTAGCCGTGTGTACTGCTTTCAAAGATTTCAAAAAGTTTGATCTGGAAATCGAACCAACCCAAATGCGAAAAAATATCATCTGTATTTTTATTTCACCAATCGATAGGATCAATAATACGGATCAAATCGCTCCAATAAACATTGTGTCTGAAATTGATGGAAGACCATAAAACGAAAATTGACTAACTTAGGTACATTTAAATTCAAGCACTTATTAATTGTTGTTAAGTAGTTCTTATTTTTTCCACTTCGTTTAATTTAAGACAGTGTGTTTGTTGGAGAGATTTGATCCTGATTATTGACCATAAAGATATTATCAACAGGTGCCACCGGATGGTATAGCTTTGTCAGTTTGATTCCCGGTTCAGGCAAAAAAATCAGTATAGGCAATATTTCTTACTTTTAAAAATAAAATAAAGTCACCTTTGAGTGAAATTTGCAATTTTTAATATTTAAAGTACTTTCCCTTCATGGCTATGTGTTTTGGGACATTACCTAAGGCTTAAATAAACTTAATAAAACGGCGATGACAGGCTTTGAATAGTTCTGACAACAATGAACAAAATAAAATACATAAAAACATTCCAACAAAATTACAAAAAGTGTATTTTTTTAATGTGAGGTTTTAACGCAGGACACTGAGCCAGCGACCGTTCACTGCAGCACTTACTTCTGTCTACAGCTTATACTACGCAGTATATGGAAATAATGTTCCGCTGCTCGGCTCCTATGAATAATACCGTGATGATAACCAGCAAAATTGTCGCTCTTTACGCAATACATCAGCGAAAGTTCCATCAAAATCCATCCACGGGATTTTACGTGATGTCCGGACGGAAAGAAAAATAGAGACAATAATTCTAAAAAAAAATGTTATGGTTTCTGTATCGATAGTATAGTACCACCGAGTCGAAATTTTGGAAAAATATTTAATTACAGACAAAGTGCACTTTGAATTTTATTAATAGTAAATAGATTTATAAATACGTATTTAAATATTCATAATAAAATATATGAGTATTTCAAATTAATCTATCGTATTGCCTTGCACAATAAAAAATTTAGAATACCTACACTCGCTTATGAAATTGAATGTATTTCTCTTCCACTGCCATTCAGATAGATAGGTACCTAATAAATTTTAAATAACATTATCTTCGTTTTTTTTATAAAAGCTTAGTTAGTACCTTCTTGGAATAGCATTTCAATAGACCTTCCGTAGACTGAGAATAGTAATATATTCGTTGATTATATTTCCTCACAACGTGATTTGATACACGTAACGCCATCTATTGAAAAGAAATGGCATACACAAATAGATGCTAAGTTCTTCTGGAAAACTTAAAATTCGCATAACTTTTGATTGCGTGAACTGATTGCGATGAAACAAAAAACATATGTTACTTGGAGATAAGCACAATATTTATTAATAAAAGTCAACAACATTGGACCAGTTGTTTTTACGTGATGCTTGAACAAACAAACAGATAAACAGATAAACAGACAAACAGACAAACAGATAAACAGACAAACAGACAAAAATTCCAAAAATGTTAAAAATGGGTTCTATTGGTTATAGTTTAACATCCCAACCAGGTTTTTTCAAAATATTTGCTATGTACAGACACGCCATGTCTACAGATTTATTATATGTATAGATATGTATAGATAATACTTCGAAATAGTAATAAAGCAGTAGTACATAAAGTCAGTTGTTATAAGGACGACATAGTCAGAGAGAATGCTATTCATTATTCTGAACAAAATTTTAAGTTAAATGTTAAATTTCATGGTGTTCCTTTTATTTTAGATGCTATGTTACTTAGAAGAAATAAATGTATCTAATCGAGCCTTTCGATTAGTACAATAAAATTACAGTTTTTTTTATTTTCACATTTAGCGGGTTCGATTCCCGGTTCAGACAGGTGATTATTTAAAATTCTTTGAGTGCAGTTCGTATTGTTTTTAAAATAAAAATGAAGTCTTCATTCAGTAATTTTTTCTATCTACAGTATTTAAGGTACTTCCCCTCCATGTGGCAAAGTCGTGGGACGCCCTGTATATTCAGTTTTTTAAAGGTATTATATTTCGTTTATTCATATACTTATCATACAAAATTACATTTTTAAATATTTCTATACAAGAAAAACAAAAACATTTAAAATATTAAAGTATAGTAGCCCACCGGCATCGGAAACAGGGTTCAAGTTACCGGTGGTCAGGGCCTCAGAGAGAAGAACTTACTAACAATACGCACCGTGTCCAGAAGCACCGCTTCTGCACCAGGCCCTTGATCCAGCTGCCCAACGAGAGCCTCTTCAGATGTTGGTCGAGGCTCTTGGCTATTAAAGTATTCTATTTTATTATTACACTAACGTAATAATAATGTAAAGAAGGCTATAGAAGTTATCCAGTCCACCGAACACCCCTTCCCATAGACCAAATATTTTTCACCATATTTTACAATAGTCTTGCACACCTGGGACGGTCCATGACTGTACTCCAATAGTGCAGCCGTGGATAGTCCCCGGTTGGTGCCCCACCCCATTTTAGATTAAAGTTCTCAAAGGGGCCTCTGCGCGTTGGACCTGTGTCCCCGTGTATGCCTTCCAAAGGACCGGACATCTTCCGCACGGAAGATGAGCCGTGACTGAAGCGAGATACAAATGTAAAAAATAATGAATTTATATTTGCAACCATAACTGCTAGTAGGTTGCACATCCAGTCAGCAGTTATCAGTTATTGTCACGCAGTTGCATTGACTACATCTTAATTGCCTTCAAGCAACATTTGGCAGTTGCATAGTTTGCAGTTGTGATTAGATGTGCAATCTACTTGCAGTTATAATACGATTATGAAACGAAATATGATTCACCAAATGTGACGTTACTAGGCCCGCTGGGGCCTAATTCTCCTAAAATAAATCTTGATAAATCACAACCGAACCAAGGCCGAACCGTTCATTCAGACAGTTCTCAATTTCAAAAGCTGTCGAATTGTTTGACACAAAAAACAAAATCAATCAATTTGAAAGTTTTCGAAAACAAAAACTGACTGACGGTTGTGGTTCGATTGCGTTTGGCAACAATTTATTTTAGGAGAATTTGGCCCCTGGTCCTTTTCCAAGATATAGAAATCATGCACTCAAAGTGTAAAAGATTCTGTCGCCGATTCACTCATGAATAAATCGTTTTGTCAGCGAATCTTTCGTAGTTGAAAGGTTCTGTCGTTGAACAACTCATAAACGAAACATTCTGTTGGCGGCTCATTCGGCAGAGAAACGATTGTCGGAGGTAAGTTTCAAAATCGTTAAATGACATAATTAGGTAAGTACTTTCTTGGTTCGTACTAAATCCTTAAATTGTGCAGATAATCACATTAAAAATAGATAAACGATAATAATATGTCACACAACAAAATTTGTTTCTTAACGTAATTAATAGAGTCGTTTATAATCAATAACATTCCTAAGATAAGTAACTTACAAAACAAAACATTATAACATACATAATTTATTATTATAAATTGACAGACGCACCACATAAACAGTTGAAACTACTCCAAAAGTTATTAACAGCATGAAATACATTAATTTCGGTTGCTTGACTTCCTTTTGTAGTCCCTGCATTCATGGATCTCCAAAATCCATCATTGGACAATGCTTTCTTACCTCGTGATAAAAGAAAAAATTGCACCATTCCAGACGTTGCCCTACATTGTTACACTCGCATAGTTTTATACCATAACGTCTGGACTTTAAAAGAAACGATGGCCTCTGAATTTGTTTGAGCTTTTCTTCTCAGAGCTAGTCAGATAAGAAAAGCTGGCGAAAATAAGTTATAAAAATAATTAAAAAGAAACATTACATTGAATTGTAAGTGTCTATTTCAGATTCATTTGCAAAAATAAATATAATTTATCATAAAACGTTGTATTACACTGAAATTGAAGTTATGTTGTTTCGAAGCAGTTACTTCCATCCTTGTCGTTATTAAGCCCATCAGGATCAGCATGATGGTCTAGCATAGATGTACGCACAAAACTTGTAAAACGATAATATAGCATACATGCTCAGTTATTACAAAGTAAAATAAAACGTTATTAAAACAATTGCTAACATAACATTTGAGAACATCAGTGAAACGGCGCCATCACTTTCAGGATCATTTGCATCAATAGACAATACTGGACCCCGGTAGTGTTTCTCATAGATGCCGTCCCAGAGAGCTAGTCTATCCCCCAGAATATCCTCCTTCAGCTCTATGACTCCATCCAACGACATGTGAGGAGTCCTCTCCGCGTTTGCAGGTGGCCACTCCGGTAAAATTGAGTCACTCGACGATGGAGAACTAAAAGAAATGAAAGATAATAATAACATTCAATTCAGCAATTCAGGCCCTGTTTAATTGATTATTTAGATAATAATCAATTAAACAGGGCCTGAATTGCTTAGTGGGAACAGAAGATAAAAAAATAATCTATTTCCATTTCAAATAATGTCTAGAAACAATGCGTGCTCGAGGAGCTTGTGGCTAAATAATTACAGCCGCATAGACCGATCTTCCGGGTTAAGCCACGCTTGCCGAGGTTGGTCTGTGGATGGGTGACCATTTACCATAGCGAGTTTCCTCCGTGGCTCGGAAAGCACGTAAAGCCGTTGGTCCCGGCTGTCATTTGTAGATCTTTGACAGTCGTTACTATTGGTCAGAAGCCAGGAAGTCTGACAACCAGTCTTACCAAGAGTATCGTATTACCCAGTTACTGGGTTGTGGAGGTCTGATAGGCAGTCGCTCCATGTAAAATACTGATATTCAGCTGCATCCGGTTCGACTGGAAGCCGACCCCAACATAGTTGGGAAAAGGTTAGGCAGATGATGATGTCTAGAAACAATGCGTAGGTACCTAACTACTCTTGTAAAAAAAATACGCAAAGGTGCGAGTAGGACTCGCGCCCTGAGAGTTCCGTAAAAAGCCATAAAGTGAAATGATTACGTGACAAATGATAATTTTGTGGTTTTCTTCATGCAGCTACGCTACGCTGTATGAAATAAATCTCCAAATTAAGTTTGTCAAGTAAAAAATCCACTTAGAATTAGAAACTAATAACTTTCGGTTTTTTTCTTTACTTGTATGCACCACGAAACCTTAAATGTAGGGCCAGTGTTGCATTTAAGAATACGAACTGACATTAATTCCAATGTCGAAAAATCGGATTGTATTCAAAAGTAATACTACCAAACTAAAACCAAATCCTTCCCATTTCAGGATTTGGTACATTTTAGCAAAGGAACCCAATTAAAAACTACATGTATGTATAGTATACCTTACCCAGTCAGAATAAAATTGAGCCAATAGTCTCTCATAATTTGTTTCATTTGCTTATATTCTTCCGTTCTATCGGTAACATCTTCATCCATTACTGCTACAAGTTGCTGGCAGTGATCCGCTCCACGTATATTAGTCTCCGGAAAATTTGGCGTATTTCCATCCACAAACTTATATTCAAATAGATATATTGTGTCACCGACAGCCTCCACGCGAGTTGAGAGAGATCTCAACATAGGATATGCAAATAAAACATCAGTAAAATACAGTATAAACGACAGAATATTATCTTCACTAACAGGGCCGTCACCAAAATAATGCACTTTGACTTCCTGTGCTACCTCTTCTTTAACATCTTCGCTCTCAAAATACAATTCAGCTGGTAAAAAGTCTGAGAATTTTGCATTCATCTGGTCTTTCCAGGTCTCAAAAGCAGTGAGTCGCATTGCACCATCCATTTCAGTAAATCCATACAACAAAGGTATCTTTGTATAATTGCCTTGTTGCATAACATTTAACGGAGCATCCTTAATTACTCTTTCTTGTCCAATATCACGTTCTACACAAGGACCAAAGAGAATAATACTATTCTTATTATTCGTCACTACCTCGTGCTGTGAGAGTAACTGTTCAAATGAAGCGGTTCTGTAGAACTCGTCTAAACTGTTCAAATCATCAACATCATTAAAATTCAGTAGTTTTGCATAAGTCTTAGCATTTTCAATAGGATCGATTTGTAAACCAACACCGCCGGTACTAACACCGCTCTCCATAATAGCCTTCTTGAACAGACCGGTTGTAATACTCGAAAGAGTTAAGATATCTACCGAACCAGATCCGGCACTACAGGCAGCCAGTGTTACATCTTCAGGGTTGCCCCCGAAACTAGCAATGTTTTTGTTAATCCAGCGAAGTGCTGCAACTTGATCTTTTATTCCAGCATTACCAGGAGCACTCTCAGTACCAAGACATAGAAAACCATGCACTCCAAGTCTGTAGTTAAATGACACCACAATTATTTTCTTGGTTCGCACTAAATCCTTAAATTGTTCTACTAATCCGTTACCATACTGATAAGCTCCGCCATGAACGTATGCTAGAACGGGTAATAGATCGGTCTCTACAGTATCAGGGACAAACACGTTGGCTACCAGGCAGTCTTCCCACACGTTCCCAAAAGTCGAAGGTTCAAAGGGCTGAGGACATACGATACCCCTGTCCACAGCATCAAATGTTGACAGCCATACCGGTGGCGGAAGAGGTGCCTGAAGAGAACAAAAATGATCAAACAATAGTAAAACATAGTCTTGTTAATAAAGCATTATTGTTATTTAAAAAAGGGGTTTTATTTGTCATAATAAGATTACTTAGATAACACTTGTAAAAACCAAGATTGATTGTTATATGAATTAAATATTAAACACATTAAGATCTTAACGATTTCGTTTACTTGAGTCACGAACTTATCAGTTTATTTTAAAATTACATCCTACTTAATATTAAAAACAAATTATCGGAATAAAAGGTTAGTCGGAAAGGGGTAACTCAACCGCAATTTAAAAAAGTATCAGTGATGACTCCTTCAAGGGCCGGGCAAATATTTAAAAATAAATTGTTTATTTTAATTGATTTTTCTTTTTGATAACTAATTCATATTTGTATAGTTGTTTCTCTAAAAGTACCGTGGAATGGGGTTACTTTGATTCACGGGGTGACTTTGATAAAAACTTAATAATTTTTTAAAACCGAAATTTCTCCTTTTCTAAACGCAAGCGTACGATTTTAATTCTTGGGTGTGCATCACTGAATGTCACTGTTTGTCAATGCCCAAGCGCTGCACGTACAAACGGATCGATATTGGAGATTTTCATAAAAGACTGTGAGTATTGCATTTCAACTATTTCAAAGGCTTAAATAACTTTACGGGTACCGGATTGGATATGAAAGGTGCTAGATTTTTTTTTAGTTTATGTTGATAAGTGTTTACCTAGCTTGAGAAAGACGTCATGCTTTGTATTCTAACCTCAAAAATTTCGTTCACTGACGGTTTTTCTTTTTTGCGGGGTGTCATTGATCATAGGCATGGGGTTTCTTTGATCATTGTTCAATCTCACCCAAACCTAGCAATTTTGCTGTTTCTGCCATTTTTAACATAAACTATCAATATGTTTTCAATGATGACTGCTTTAAATACTTTTTTTTACTTTCAGCGCTCTGCCAAGTACCCATACAAAGCGTCCAGACGCTCGCGCCTATCGAAATTTTAATGATGCGATGTTGGAGCGAGCTGTAACAGCTGTTGCAGAAGATCTTATGGTTTTCAATAAGTACCATGGAGTATAATAAAGAATTGATAATAAAATTGTTTTTTTTTGAAAAGTTATTTTTATTGCCTTGATCAATGTCACCCCCAAACTCTTAAAAATGTAATAACTTTTTTTGCACTTGACCGATTTTTTTCGTTCTTTAGAAAAAGTGTCGCTTAAAAGGGTTACTTTTAGTTTCCGTGAAAAAAATAGGGGGTATCAAAGTAACCCCACTTACGGTTTAACATTGATCACTCACATTTATATTTTTCTTCGACATAATAGTCATTAAAAAATAAATCTAATTCATTGTATCGATTGTACAGTAAAAACCGATAGTCCAATTTTTTTTTCGTTTTTTTTTCGTTTATATTTTAGAAAATATGGCCATTTGAATTTCGAAATTGATCAATGAAACCCCATTCCACGGTATTGACTTTCCAATTTTTTTTTATAAAACTGTAATAAATGGCGCTTCCGCCAGAAATTCGTGATTGTAAAGGTAAAACATTTAAAAAAAAGTAATAGAACTTTATCTCTCCGGAACCCCATTGTTGCTCTTGTTTATATACCTGTATCTATTTGCATAAAGAGAATTTACATAATGTTTATTGTATTTTATGCATTTTATGTAAGTTTATTTATTGTATATTTTTATTCTTTTTGTATTTACGTGGTTCTTTGTGTCAGTATATTTATCTATTTCTTTTATTTTTACACAATATTGTCTACATTTCTTGTTCTAAATTCTTCTCTCACAGGTCTGATGGAAGAGATTTGTGTCTTTGTACGCTACGGTCCTGATTAACTTATATTTTATTAAGTGTTATGTGTACATAAATAATTATTAAATAAGTAAATAAATTATTTTATCACACCATGTAAATAAGGTACCTATGATAGCAGAGGATCTTTATGCTATATTAATATAGACCCGCCACCAGTACGAGCAAAGTGCACGAGACAGTGAAGAACGACAACAGTAGTTAAATCCTAAGAAAAAGCAGGTTTCTTTACCTTAAATCTATCAGCCCCTGTAGGTGCGCTGGCATACGGGATGTGATAGAAATTATAAAGACCCCCTGCGGGGTCTTTGCGCCCGCGTAGTGGTCCCTGTGCTATATTCACGAGTCGCCAATCCTCATCGCCCTGCACGAGTATCGCAAAACTACACAATATCAACACCACACACTTCCACATCTCGACTAAGTTCCTAAATAGCTTAATGCAGTGATTTAGATATTGTTTATATACTTTGCATTCTATACGCCTATCTATAAAAGATAACGTCCAAAAATATATCTTTTATTTTAGAGTTCCGTCATAAAAAAATACTTTGTGTTACGGTTCAGTCCAACTCAAATGCACTTGCTTTTAAACAAGATTTTCGGGGAAGGGCGCTTCTTACAGCTTCTTTAACTTCTTTTCAGGGCTTTGGCGATCAGTAGACCTTTCTTGTGGTAATACTTTTACGCAGCTAGAAAACATGTGTTCAATAAGAAAAAACATTTACTGCAAAGGCATTTTGGTCTGGCAAAAATTTTAGTCAAGTTTTACTACTACAAGTTTTGAAATGACATTGCCCATGCCCCTATTCGATTTGATCCATACTTCCAGGGACAGCCTGTATAATTATTATCTGAATTACATTGTCACGTGTGTCCTCCCAGCAGAGAATGGGATATCTCAGACCGATGTATGGTAACCAGCATAGCCGTATAGGTACACACGGCTACACATCAAGCTATACAAAACCAGTTTACCTTGGCGTCGCTTTGTATAATCTTTTCGCACAAGTAACGGTCAGCTTATACTGGTTTTGCATAGCTTGAAGTGTAGCCGTGTGTACAAGGTTAGTTCCAAAGGGGGTACTAATCCGCAGGCCACTTAAACTAACACTAATGACTGTTTTAAGGCAAGTGTTAAAATTTCAAAATTTGATTATTTTTATTTCCATGCAAAATTATATTTATTTTGGTTATTTTTTTTTTAATTCTTCGTCCCTTCTTTAGTTACGCGTTAAATCAGAAAATGGAGCGTCTATTCCGTGACCCTAACTAAATATGACCGTAAATGTATACACTCAAGGCTCATACATGAAGATAGATAGATTTTAGTGTATTTTTTAGGAATACCTCCGCTGCCGGCGCCGGTTGCCATTACGAGTGCCGCCGCCGGCTTCCAAACTAGCTGCCGGCGCCGCGCCGACTACATACACGGTTTTTTTTACAACTTCAAGTCCTCTTCAAACTCTTCATGCCACGATTATTCGTCACCCACTTTCATTTTCACAATAAAAACAGACGAAAAACTTAAGGGGATGTTTGTAAGGTTGATTGGGTTTCCAAAGCAGAGTCGACGGAGCCCAGCTACGCGGGGCTCTTATTACCGCCCGCCGGCGGCAGCCGATGTTTTTAATCTCGGCTGCCGGCAGTAATGTTTAGACACGATTTGCTATACCTCTCATATAAAATTAAACCACCTAAGCAACGACCTGCCATAGTATTTCTTCGGAGTTTCGCGAGGTTGGATAAAGAAAAACTCGACAGTGATGCACAATCTCTTGACTGGACCAATGTTCTTGAAGCTCCTACTGTAGATGAGAAAGTTTCACTTTTTAATAGTACCGTGCTGAAACTGATTGACTCTCATGCTCCGCTTAGGGCTGTCAGATTAAAACGTCCTCCAGCCCCCTGGATAACCCCTGGGGTCCGCATGGCAATGAGACGTCGGGACAAGGCTTTTAGAAGGTATAGAAGGGATCGCAGTGAAGATAACTGGTGTTTTTATAAGCAAGCAAGAAATCGTTGCAACCAGATGGTAAGAGTATCTAAACGCCGATACATTAGTGAAAATGTTCTTAATTCTTCACCGGCTGATATATGGAAGTTCCTTAAATCGCTTGGCATTTGTAAGTCTCCATCTAATATCGCACTTTCAAATCTACCTCTAAATACTCTTAATCAACATTTCTCGACTTCCATTACTCTTTTTTTTTTTTTTTTTTTTTTTTTTTTTTTCGTGGGAAAATCCTCATGGATACCCGTCGCCTGGGGAAGGCGAAGGGTTATGCCGGACTCTTACCGGCTAAAAACCCACGGTGTTCCTTCTCCTGACCCTTGGTCGGGGTCGCGGGATTCGCAGCTGCATGCGCCGCAACCCCGGCAGGCCTCGGTCCGCCAGCCCCTGGCGGACCTCTCCTTCTGTGGGGCCTTGCCCCACGTCCTCCTGAGAGGCGCGCACGGAACACATGCGCGCCGCCTTCTCGGGCCTGTTACTGGTCGGGCGACGGGTCCCCTAACCCGTCGCCCGCAGGCCACACACTAGGGTGGCCGGAGATCGTCGCGCGCCCTCCGGCGGCGCCCGGTGCGTCTGGCGCGGGAAGGGAGAGTTGCTGCCGCCTCTCTCTCCCTCTCCGCTCCCTCCTTGGTCGCCATCACCTCCTCGCAAAAGGAGGCGACGGCTTCCCACGCACTCTCGCTCCCGACCATGGACAGAACCACGGCCGGAAGCGAGAGGTCACCACCGACTGCCGCGACCAGTTCGCGGCGCTGCGTCGCCCACGCAGGGCATGCCTGCAGCGTGTGCAGCGCCGTGTCCTCAGGGCAGTCGACGCAGTGGTGACATCCGGGCGTCTGCTCCCGGCCTATGCGACACAGGTACTTCCCGAAACATCCATGTCCCGAGAGCACCTGCGTCAGCCGGAAGCTGAGGGCGCCATGCCGTCTCTCCAGCCACTCCTCCATAACGGGTCTTACCGCCGCTATTGCGGCGTGCCCTGACTTCCATTACTCTTGCAGACAATGTAAAAAGCAAAACCATGCTCGATATTTCTTCCGTGCCATTATTTCCTCCTGATTCTTTTTCATTTTCGCCCGTGACTGACCTCGATATCCTTAAAGTTCTTAAATCTATAAAATCAAAAGCAGTCGGATGTGACGGAGTAAGCAGAATGATGATATCTCTGATTACTGATAATATTATCACTATTTTCACCCACATCATTAATTTTTCTCTATATACTGGGGTTTACCCTACATTGTGGCGTAAGGCGTTTATTATCCCACTTCCCAAAATTTCTAACCCCAGTTTAGCTAATCACTTCAGGCCGATTTCCATTCTTCCATTCCAGTCCAAGGTCCTAGAAGCAGTAGTCCACAAACAAATTTCCTCCTACATTTTTAAAAATAGCCTCCTGTCCCAATTTCAATCGGGTTTTCGGCCTGGACACAGTACATCGACTGCACTGCTTAAAGTCACTGAAGACATAGGGTCCGGCATGGAGAATTCGAAGTTAACGGTGCTAGTTTTGATTGATTTTTCTAATGCTTTTAACACCGTTGACCACGACATTCTCCTAGCCATCTTATCACAAATAGGGGTCTCGTCGTCTTCACGGAATTGGTTTTCATCATATCTTCGTGGTCGCCAACAGGCTGTACGAGTTGACCAAAAACTTTCGGACTGGTGTAACTTGTTAACTGGCGTACCACAAGGCGGTATACTCTCTCCTCTCTTATTTTCTTTATTTATAAATTCTATTACTAAAATTCTCAAATGCTCTTACCATCTGTATGCTGATGACCTGCAACTATACGCTCAAGCTGACATTACCGATTTGGATGCTTGCATTTCAAACCTCAATGCTGACCTATTTGCGATAGCAGACTGGTCTTGCAAGTTCGGTGTTGCCGTTAATGTCAGCAAATGTCAGGCTATCCTTATAGGTAGTTCGTTTTACCTGAAGACCGTCAATACCTGCCACCTTATGCCGATTGTATTTAATAACGCAACTATCCCATTGGCGCCACACGTAAAGGATTTGGGCTTGCATATTGATAACAGCCTAAGTTGGAACAAACAGGTAAACCAGATAAGTCAGAGCGTTACATCCATGCTGCGATCTCTCTATAGATTTAAACATTTCCTTCCATCTAGCACTAAAACACTCCTGGTCCAGTCCCTTGTGCTTCCTGTGATTGATTATGCGGATGTTTGTTGCTCTGATCTTTCCCAAGACCTTCTAAACAAACTGGATCGGCTTCTCAACAACTGTATTCGTTTCATTTTCGGGCTGCGAAAATATGATCACATTTCTTTTTACCGTTCTAAGCTTAAATGGCTTCCTATCCGTCAGAGAAGATCCCTCAGGTCTCTCTGCTCACTCTTCGCTATTATGAACGATCCTTGTGCTCCAGATTATCTTAAAACTAATTTTCAACTTTTGGGTGGCTCTCACAGTCGTAGCCTTCGTGCCTCGGAAAATTTAATTCTTCTCATTCCTTCTCACCGCACAGGTTTTATGTCCAATTCGTTCGCTGTCTCAGCAATCAAACTCTGGAACGCGCTTCCCCTTGATATGAAAAAAGCTCCGAGTAAGTTTATTTTCAAACGTAATGTTCGGGAACATTATTTAAAATCGCTGCAACCCTAGTCTGTAGTAACTGTCCATCATAGTTATAAATATGTATGTGTATTTATGTATGTATAAGTATAATATGTATGTTTATTATAAGTATATATATGTATGTAATGTATATACTGTGTTAGTATTATATTAGTCAATAATTTTTATTTAACTTTCCAATGTTTGTTTTAAACTCTTTTTTTGTACCACTTTCGAAGTGCTTTATTTTTGACCTAAAGGTTGACTGGTAGAGAATGCCCTATGGCATTAAGTCCGCCTTGTGTACCACCAATGTACATAAAGTTTAAATAAATAAATAATAAATAAATAATGTACCGCCGGTTTCCAATGGCGTTATTTTTGGGTGCCGGCGCCCTTAACGGAGGCATTCCCTATTTTTATGAAAATTTTTGAATAGCTGTTTCTCTTTATCTTTGACTTTTGGGGCAAGTTGTAGAACAAAAGTTATTCATATTATTGGTACTCTAACATCCTTTTGGATTTACCCCTTTCCGACTAACCTTGTATATCTTCACTACATTTTTTTCCCGATATTTGTTACTCAATAATATTTGTTTTTTTTCATAATTACATATAAGTAATAATATATTACGTAATAGCGGTTCATAATAAGTTTCCTAATAGAAGTAACTTACAAAAACAATTTTATAATCAACAAGAAATATCACAGGATTTTTTAATTGACGAACACTGGCACATAGCACATAAATAATTGACAAAACATGACAGTTGAATTCTAATGGCACTGCATTAAATTGACTTCCAAAATCCATCATTGGACGTAATGTTTTCTTTCCATACGACAAAAGAAGAATTTGTCAAACATCGATGATCAGTATGATCACAATAAGTTGTTAGGATCGTTTTGTCTCAAAGCACACTGAATTGAAATGTCGGCGTTTAGAAGCTGTAACTTCCATCCTTGTCTGCATTAAGCCCCACACAGGAAATAAGATTGTGACAATGGTGATACCAATGATGTTATATAGGACTAGATCAGCAGTGTACAGCACCAACGCGTTACTACTTCGTATATGTCCACAGGCATATCTGACTTCAGTTGTCAGCAGTGGGTGGAAACTCTCATAGAAAAATATTTTGTATGAACCCGGTTCCAAAGTTTCACCAACCTAATACAACTAATCATTGCAAAAGCAAGTGTTGCAACTTTTCGTAACGTCCATATTTAATAGATTGAAAATAAACAAAGAAACTTGAAAATAAACAAAATGTGTTAAGTTTTACTTATCCAACTATTTTTTCAAGCGTAATAAATCACATCTGTGTTGTTTGACTATTTTAATTTATCTTAATTTGATAATTTAAAAACGAAAACCATGGATAGTAGAATTAAATAAATGTTATACGCAATACCACAAGTAAAATGTCTGCCGTTACTTGCATATATTATAGCTTGTAATTTTTGAATTTTTCGTTGTAAATCCATAATTCTGGAGTATATTCACGTTGAGTTGAGCATTGTGTTCCTTCATGTTATCTTCGGAACCAGGGTTTATGTGAGAAAGGACGCCTAGCATATATTTTAGTGCGAAGGGACTCTTGTGTTCATTACAAAGGATTTTATTAATATTAAAATGAACACCATGGCTGGGTGCCACCGAATATGTGCAATTTGTGGTATCCTAGAAAGACACTGTACTGAAAAGCGGTTATTTGCGAGATATCCGCTAGACAAACACCGGTAAGCTATCGTAACCTAGTTTTTTTTTCATTATAAGAAATAAATATGTACGACAAATATTACTACACATTTTACTGACAGTAAAGTCAGTAAACCACTATCTGTACTAGAATAATGCTATAATGCTTACGACGTTATGGTTCCTTCAAGTGACTCAGTAGTACCTCAATAGCGTTCCTAAGTGCCCTTTGATACTTTTATAAAGGTGTAGGGTGCAAGCATCACTGCTGTGTTTGTTTCAACTTGAAAGGCACTAGAGCTAGTAGAATAACTAGGTAAATCTAGACTTAAAAAACTGATGTCACGGGGTGAAGAGAATGGTTAAGTAACATAACCAAGTAACCAATGATATGGTTGTCTCATCACTTGACTGTAAAATAAAACTGCTCAAAATCTTTTGTTCTATTACTGTTCAACTGTACTCTGATGACTATCGATGTGTTCATCATGATCATGAATATGAACTTTTATTTGGTAAATATTAAAATACTGGATATTAAATTTTCAGCTGTGCCAACTGATGGAAGGTGGTTGGCAAAGAAGATCTTACATATCTTCCACTTGAAAAACTACATGATCTGCAATAAGTTTGTGAAACATATTTTTCAAAGTGGGACTTCACCAAAACAAAATCTTGTTTGAAGAAAAATGCAGTTCCCACACTGCAACTAACATCAGCACCACCATTGCCAGATAACATAATTGCCGAATTATTCGACTGAATTCACATGGTAAGTACTGCTAGCTTATGCAGCTGTATAGCTTGTATAATAAGTTCTTAGAAGTAGGGATAGTTTGAAGACCATACAACCATAAGATTTGCTTTATGGCTTTTATAAAGCAAAACTGTGGTTGTATTGAGCTGGTCGTTAAAATTTAAATGAATTGTAAATGTTTAAATTTCTAATGCTGTTAACCGTGAAGCGTTCTTGACCAGTCAATCTACAGGTTAATTAAAGCACAGCATATAGGCATTTACACAGAATCAGTTTGAATAGAATAATAATATAGTATAAAATAACTGAGAGTACAATAATATTCATGTAGTAATGGTAAATGGTATAGATATTATTAAATAACCCAAGTCAGATTTTCATGCATCATTATAATTATTTTTCAGTGGCTTACAATCTAATCAAGAGGATCGACATTTGACGGCTGATGCACCTGTACCTACCATCAACTAGACAGCAAAGTCCCTTTCAGTGATCATACAGGAATCCAGGAACAGTGATCCAAGAAAGTCAAAATTGATTGCTTGGGGTTAATAGTAATTAGGCGTAAGGGTCGAAGAG
This sequence comes from Amphipyra tragopoginis, assembly GCA_905220435.1. Classification (NCBI taxonomy): domain Eukaryota; kingdom Metazoa; phylum Arthropoda; class Insecta; order Lepidoptera; family Noctuidae; genus Amphipyra; species Amphipyra tragopoginis. Next base: position 13,364,579 of record HG991993.1, read on the forward strand.
TCAACCGTTACCACTCTTTAAAAGAAGAAGACTTAGCTGATGCTACTAAAACTTTTAAAAGGTTTAACATGTGTAGAATATTGAAAACAAATTTTATTAAACATACATGTTTGCTACTTGAAGTAAGTATTTACAATACTTTTTTTGAAACAATTCATGTTTTACTCCTAGGTATAAATGAGGGGTCTCAGGTAGAAAATCAGTACACTATTACTTATTCTACAATGTATTTTTGTCTCATTAATTTGTCTAATTGTGTTTGAATTCAATAAAATAAACAATTTTACCAATTTACCCTTGTTTTATTTTATCCATATTACTTCTCTATAACTATACCTACCTACCTATATCCAGGTTTTTTCCCTTCATCGATATCGATAAAATTCTTCACTACACTAATTAGTCGATAGATAATGAACGTCACTATTGATGACAGCTGTCATATTATTTTATTGTAATGTTGGTACCAGTCCTATTTATAATATTATTTGGTTGGTGGTAAAAGGGAACCGGGTTCATACAAATGTGATTTTGAGACAAATGTATGAAGTTCGGTCTCTTACTAGTTACATTCTCTTTGGTTGTCAGCTTGACGTCAAGTGAGTGATTGCTTAGCGATAAAAATATCAAAATGGTGAAATGTGAAGTTAAAATTTGCATGTCACGATCTGAAAAGATTAATAAAGCACTTGGTGCTAATTTTCCATAAGATTATCCAAAAAAAACATTACGAAACCAAATAAATTTAACAAACATTGTTTTTGCCGTCAGTGTTACCAGTAAAAACGATTTTGATTTTGCCAGATTGTTGGGAGTTTAGTGAATGACCAATGTATGTTCCTTTAAGTCTAAATTATTGAAATATAATTTGTTCGGTTCGCGACCTAAGTGGTATTGACTATTGGATTGATTACTAAAACGCTGTATTTAACTTGCTGAAAACCATTTAGTTTATAACGAACTAGCCTTTGCCCGCGACTTCGTCCGCGTGAATGTCGATTATTGATCCCTAATTTATTGATTATAAAATATAGCCTATGGCACTCAGGGATAACGTAGCTTCATATTGGTGACAGAATTATTGAAATCGGATGAGTAGTTTCGGAGATTACCTCCTACATACAAACAAACAAACAAATTTTACCTCTTTATAATATTAGTATAGATAAGCCAATTTTTGATACCTTGGGTTAAATTATTGCAATTTATTTGCGGATACCTAATTTTTTGATACTAAAACATAGCCTATAGTGCTCAGGGATAACGTAGCTTCTTATTGGTGAAAGAATTTTCGAAATCGGATGAGTAGTTTCGGAGATGACCTCCTACATACAAACAAACAAACAAATTCTACCTCTTTATAATATTAGTATAGATAAGCCAGTTTTTGATACCTTGGGTTAAATTATTGCAATTTATTTGCGGATACCTAATTTTTTGATACTAAAATATAGCCTATAGCACTCAGGGATAACGTAGCTTCTTATTGGTGAAAGAATTTTCGAAATCGGATGAGCAGTTTCGGAGATGACCTCCTACATACAAACAAACAAACAAATTCTACCTCTTTTATAATATTATATTATAGTATAGATATAGATAAGCCAGTTTTTGATACCTTGGGTTAAATTATTGCAATTTATTTGCGGATACCTAATTTTTTGATACCAAAATATAGCCTATAGCACTCAGGGATAACGTAGCTTCTTATTGATGAAAGAATTTTCGAAATCGGATGAGTAGTTTCGGAGATTACCTCCTACATACAAACAAACAAACAAATTCTACCTCTTTATAATATTAGTATAGATAAAAGGCTACGCTAAAATGATGGCTAATGAAAATGCTGGCGAATGCACCCGGTTGCTGTCCGAATATGCACTGACTTCGGCGCGCACTCAACGCGGCCTAAATCCTAATTGATTCGCTAGATCAGCAAAAGGGTGTTCGAATAACATTGAACATAATTAATAAAAAATAAATATTATATTTACGCTGACGCATTTTTTTTTCTTCCTTATTGTATAAATATTATATTTACGCTGACGCATTTTTTTTCTTCCTTATTGTACCTACATAATTCGACCTTTCATAGTAATTGATTTAATTAACATCTTCATTCATTCTGGGGAATTTATGTAGATCATTGGCAACTCTGGCCGTTTTTCCGATAGCAATGTCTTGTCTCATTCCAACATAATTAGTTTGACGGAAGAAGAAATGAGACAAATATAGTATTTTGACAGATTGACATAATTTATGTATCCGTTTCAAAGCTACCACTTTAAACTCGTAAGTGGTTACGTTTTTCTGAATTTGGTATAAGGACGCTGCTCCTCTAGTATTATATAAGCTCATTGGGTGATACCATCGACAAATGATTTCTGACTCAATGTACAGTAAACGCTCAAAAGTCCATAGGCATGCTAAGGACTACATTGCTATAAACTCGAGCACGATACAGCCAATGCGTATGCATGTGCGTGTACGGGTGATGTCTCAACATTCCACAGATAACACACACTAATGAACTGTCATCGCACTACGCGAAATAACATTATATTTCTGTTGCATTTAGAATATGCATCATAGTGGTGACCTATTCTATATATTAATCTATTATGTCCTGATAGCTGTTTGGACTAAGCCATGGGTCCACGATCAATGACGTCAGAGTTCTAATCTTACAATGCGTATCACATTTTTGTTTCTTTGAAAGTATAATTATATTTGTATTTTAAGCAAAAAATTATTCGTTAATGATGTTTATTTATAATGTTAGTTATTGTATTATTATTTCATTATTTATGTGATTATGTATTCAATTTATCTTTTTTTGGTGTAGGAAGGTGGAAATAAAAAAGTCGTGCTAAATGATAACAAATATGTTTATTCGTTTTATTTACCTACATTACTAGTAAACTTTTATGAGAATTGTGACGTCACATTCCTACCTAGATAAAAGAAGTTCTCTTGTAACCGTTCATAAGATTTTTTGTTGTATACCTACTTAGTCAATTCTTAATAACATAACAAGGAAGGGATATTCTAATGACACAAATATAATTGTTGACACCCACTTATTATATTACGAATTACGAGTATGTATCGGTATTCAGCAGAGTTTATTGAAAACTAATATATGATTTAGACTTTATGAACATGTTTTTTATGTAACGTCACAATGAATGTATTGAGGTTTTAGCTTAAGTGTTCATTTTCTTCACGAAAAGAAGATTGAAACTAAACCTCAATTTAAGATCATTAAATAATTACGGATATGTTAATATTCCTAAATATTTAGTTACACCGTCTAATTGTTAAAACCAAAACATCTACAGGGTGTTAATTATTTTGTGTATCCCCCATTATTTTTAATTTCAATGCAGTCAAGTAGACGTTTGGGCATGGACCCTACAATACTACCACATACTTCGGTTCCTCTTAAATTTTCCCACACCTGTCTGTATTAGGAATTACGTTTTTATCACACAAGCGAGTGTTATTCCTGCGTCATAAGTGAAGCCTACCCTTTTGGGTAGATTTAAACGTCTTTTCATCTGAAAATATGGTAGTATTCCATTCAAAATCTAAGTAATCCCGTGCGAAACGTAACTGTTCTTGTTTATGTCTTTCTGTCAAGAAAAGCTTTTTAGCGGATCTTCTGTGATGCTATCTTTCAGCGTGGAGGGCACGGCGAACAGTTTGCAGCGAGGTGTCAAATAATTCCGCAAAGTGTCTCATAGGTGTGAAACCATTTGTTTCATACTCGTCCACCATAATTATGTTGTCGCTGCACCTCGCCAATCAGCGATGGCCTTCCACTTCGCTATCAACTAGCAAGGCTTCCGTCTTCCTCATATCTTTTGATCCAAAGACTTACAGTATTCCTCTAAAACAAAAAAAAGTAATATTAGGCGGCTATGTCAAGATACTGAAGTGACTTAATTTTCATATAATGTAATAATATTTATTTAATATAACAATGTAATATTTTAAATCCAATAATAAACACGAATTATTTGTCTTTTAGGCCTCATGATGGCGGATTTAAAAAGAATTAATCCATGTCTCCAAATAATCTTAGGTGATTATAAATTTGAAGTAAAAGATTAAGTTATGAATTGTATAAATGTAATACTCACATTCAGTCCGGTTTCATCAGATATTTGTGTTCTAATAAGACCACTTTTATGCAGCCCAATAATAGTCGCCCTTGTCTCAATATTAATATTTGCCTGCATTTTGAGAATAAATACTATACCGCTATCTATTAAACCACGCGTCACTAACTAACATTTACAACCAATCGACAACATTCATTCCGATCAAGTTAAATATTCATAAAACTCATGTCTACCCCACAGAAATCTAAATTCTTTATTTAGTTTTCTATGATCTACCTCTCTAACGTTACTAAATGTGTGAACAAAGCGAACAAGATAATCGAATATTATATCTGTCTCATTAAGTCATTACTTACAAATACTTACTATCGAGTAAAAACTTACAAAAAGTTTACATTGCGTGAGATTTGAACGCACGTCTCCTTGATGCAGGCATGTTTGTGGACGCGCTTAACCACTAAGTTTTTTTTTTTTTTTTTTAATAACTACTACTACAACGATGATGCATGTGTCTCTTAAAAATAGAAGGTCGTAAGTCAAACTAAACGTCAAGCTATTGCTTTGTGAGATTGCCTATGGACTTTTGGTCGCTACTGTACATCCGACTTAGCGAAATTCGATCAGTTGGAGTTTGATACAACATGCATTTGACTCAACGTATTCTTCAAAGAACTTTATTCCAACGTATTTCTGTTCAACGTGATTCAATACAACGTAGGGTGTATTAAATAAAACGTATAAAACGATAACATAACATACAAATACTTATGTATTACAAAGTAAAATAAAACGATATTAAAACAGTTGCTAACAAAACATTTGCGAGCATCAGTGATACGGCGCCATCACTATCAGGATCATTATCAACAGTAGAGGCAGGCAATACTGGACCCCGGTAGTATTTCTCGTAGATGCCGTCCCAGAGAGCCACACTGTTTTCCAGAACATCCTCCAGGATACCCTCCTTCAGCTCTACGACTCGACCCAACGACATATGAGGTTTCCTCTCAGCGTTTGCAGGTGGCCATGAAGGTAAAACTGAGTCACTTGATGATGGAGAACTAAAACAAATGAAAAATAATAATATCAATTAAACATAGACTGAATTCCTGAGAAAAAGGGTCTTGACGGACAGACAGACAGACGTTCAAGGGTAAGGGATAAGATTTCCGTTTTTCTTTTCATTTCAAGGTGCAGAACCCTAAAAATAGATAATACTCAGGTTCAGTTTACTAATGATTTATTGAGAAGGTAAACGCTCGAAATTAGGTAAACCAATATAACGCTAGTGTTGCATTCAAGAGTAACAATGTCGATGGATCAGAAATATTTTCAAAACTAAGGCATAAAACGCACTAGCGGCCAGCCGTAATGCGGCGTGCCGCGCCGCAGCCCCAAAACAACCAGAAAGGTTAACGGCTGGCCGCAAATCAGTGCGTCGATATCATGCGGTTTCATGTAAAAATCAATGTGCGGCCTGTCGCAAGCGGCACGTCGCATCGCGGCCCTAACCCTACTGGAATTGGGAGGACTCGGTACAATTTTGCAAAGAAACCGAATTAAAAACTACATGTATGTATATCCTTACCCAGTCAGAATAAAATTGAGCCAATAGTCTCTCATAATTTGTTTCATTTGCTTGTATTCTTTCGTTCTATCAGTAACATCTTCATCCATCACTGCAAATAATTGACTGCAGTGATTCGCCCCACGTACATCGGTGTGCAGAAAACTTGGCGTATCCTCATCCACAAATATATATTCAAATAAATATACCGTGTCACCGAGAGCGTCAACGCGAGTTGAGAGGGATCTCAACATAGGATATGCAAGTGACAAATCAGTATAATACTTTATAAATGACAGAATATCATCTTCACTAACAGGGTCATCACCAAAATAAAGCGCTTTTGATTGTCTGTGCCACCTCCTCTTTAACATCTTCACTTTCAAAATACAATTCAGCTGGTAAAAAGTCTGAGAATTTTTCATTCATCTTGTCTTTCCAGGTCTCAAAGAAAGAGAAGAACACCGCGCCATCCATATTAGTAAATCCGTATAACAAAGGTATCTTTGTATAATTGCCTTGTTTCATAACATTCATCGGAGCATCCTTAATTACTCTTTCTTGTCCAATATCACGTTCTATACAAGGACCAAATAGAACAGTACTATTGCCAGCAGCAATCATCACGTCGCTACGTGAGATTAACTGTTCATATGAAGCGGTTTTGTAAAACTCTTCTAAACTGTTCAAATCATCGACGTCATTAAAATTTAATAATTTTGCATAATTCTTAGCATTTTCAACAGGATCAATGACTAAACCAGCAGCGCCGGTACTAACACCGCTCTCCATAATAGCCTTCTTGAACAGATCGGTTGTAATGCTAGAAAGAGTTAAGATATCTACCGAACCAGATCCGGCACTACAGGCAGCCAGTGTTACATCTTCAGGGTTGCCCCCGAAACTAGCAATGTTTTTGTTAATCCAGCGAAGTGCTGCAACTTGATCTTTTATTCCAGCATTACCAGGAGCACTCTCAGTGCCAAGACATAGAAAACCATGTACTCCAAGTCTGTAGTTAAATGACACCACAATTATTTTCTTGGTTCGCACTAAATCCTTAAATTGTTCTACTAATCCGTTACCATACTGATAAGCTCCGCCATGAACGTATGCTAGAACGGGTAATAGATTGGTCTCTACAGTATCAGGGACGAACACGTTGGCTACCAGGCAGTCTTCCCACACGTTCCCAAAAGTCGAAGGTTCAAAGGGCTGAGGACATACGATACCCCTGTCCACAGCATCAAATGTTGACAGCCATACCGGTGGCGGAAGAGGTGCCTGAAGAGAACAAAAATGATCAAACAATAGTAAAACATAGTCTTGTTAATAAAGCATTATTGTTATTTAAAAAAGGGTTTTATTTGTCATAATAAGATTACTTAGATAACACTTGTAAAAACCAAGATTGATTGACTATAGGTATGAATTAAATATTAAACTAAACACATTAGGATCTTAACGATTTCGTTTGCTTGAGTCACGAACTTATCATTTTATTTTAAAATTACATCCTACTTATATTAAAAACAAATTATTGGGATAAAAAGTTAGAAAGGGGTAACTCAGCCGCAATTTAAAAAAGTATCAGTGATGACTCCTTTATGGGCCTGGCAAATATTTAAGAAATCAAATTGTTTATTTTAATTTATTTTTCGCTTTATTCATTACAAACATATTTCGTTACATTTTTAAATATAAAAATAAAAACATTCAAAAATATAAAAAATAGTATCCCACTGACATCGGGAACAGGATCCAAGTTGCCGGCAGTCAGGGCTCCAGAGAAAGGAACCTCGTCACTATGCGTGCCGTGTCAAGGAGTACTGCTTTCTGTATCAAGCCCTTGATCCAGCCGTCCAATGAGAGCCTCTTAAGGTGTTGATCTATCATTCGCCGTAACGACTATCGGGAGAATGACTGCTGAGTCCACATCCCACAGGCCGACAACCTCGTGTGCTAGATCAGGATATTTAATTTGTTTATCTTTTTCAGTTTTCACCAGGTTCTCGTCATGAGAGACCGTGATATCAATAATCATTGTGCGATGCTCTGATCGATCTATTACCACTATATCAGGCTTATTGGCAACAATAGTCCTGTCAGTGATAATAGATCGATCCCAGTGCAATGTGGAATTACCATTCTCGAGAACTGGATCGGACACATACCTGTAGTACGGTACTTCTGACTACACAATTATTGTTATATTATTATTTTCTTTATTCATATACTAACATAGTATATATACATTTTTAAATATTAAAATATAAAATAAAAATATTTAAAATAGTAACCCACCGGCATCGGGAACAGGGTCCAAGCTACCGGTGGTCAGGACCTCAGAGAGAGGAACCTCCTAACAATACGAGCCGTGTCAAAAAGCACCGCTTTCTGTATCAGGCCCTTGATCAAGCCGCCTAACGAGAGCCTCTTTAGGTATTGGTCGAGGCTCTTGGCTATTAAGGCATTCGCCGTAACGACTATCGGCACAATGACTGCTGAATCAACATCCCACATGGCGACAACCTCGTGTGCCAAGTCTTGATATTTAATTTCTTTATCTTTCTCAGCTTTCACGAGGTTTTCGTCATGCGGAACAGTGATATCAATAATCATTGTGAGACGCTCTGACCGATCTATCACCATTATGTTAGGCTTATTGGCAACAATAGACCTGTCGATGATGATAGATCAATCCCAGTACAATGTGACATGACCATTCTCGAGAACTGGGTCAGGCACATACTTGTAGTATGGTACTTCTGCGTCCACAAGGTCGTATTTCAGAGCAAGTTGCTGGTGGATATTCCTAGCTACGGAGTTGTGCCTGTGCAAATACTCACCGTTAGCAAAACGAGAACAACCAGAGATAATATGTCGGATAGATTCACCGGGACAGTGGCATGCCCGACAGATGTCAACCGTGCCGTCCTTCACAATATATTTTCTACAATTGTTCGTCATCATAACTTCGTCCATAATTGCACAAACAAAATCTTCGGTTTCCCCGAAGAGGTCACCGAATCGTAGCCAGACCACGGACGCTAGAAAATCTACATCGGGCCCATGAAGGGCCCGGTAAAAACGTCCGTGAAGCTCCTTGCTTCGCCATACCTCCTTGCGGCCATAAGTATCAAGTACTACTACTACACATTTGCTGGCGCCAATTCTCTTTAGCCAAGGAAAGCGGGGTGAATCCTTTGTCCACTGCGACTACATCTCGATGTATCCCCTCGTCGGCTTGGGAGAAGTACTCCCTGAGACTGCACACCTCGCGGTTGTGGAGGGTCTTAGCATTTAAAAAGCCTCAACCCCCCACACTTCCGCGGGATGTACAGTCTCAATGACCTCTGCTTTCCTAACATAAAAATTAAGGTTCCAATCATACGAAATACTAAATGGCTCAGTAAATGATTAAAAATATGCTCCCTCCGTAAAAGAATGCTACTTAAAACATATCGATTATCAGGTAATAATAAAGATAGGAGTGATTTTAAGGAATATGCAAAAAAGTTTAAAAGGATCATAAAACTCACTCAAAGATCGCAAAACAACTATCATATCCAAACAGCCACAAATAAATCTAAAGCAGTGTGGCAAATAATCAATAAATACAAAAACAATAACCCCCCTGAAAAAATTAATAGAATAAAATATAAAAACCAAATAATAACAGCTCCTGATACTATAGCACAAACATTCAACAACTTTTTCATTGATGGCATTTCTAAAATAATACAATAAACTACGCTAATATTCTAACCTATAACAAACCGAACTCCTGTTTCTTAACACCAGTTACCCATTACGATGTTGTCAAAATAATCATGACATTAAAAAACACAAACAGTACAGGTCCAGAAGAGTATTTTGATCCCTAAGGGCAATAGGATCGATTGGCATCATAAAAAAAGTTTTGTGAGAACCGACCATTTTTTGCTGACTGTACCAAATTTTTTTTTCTCTTTTTTTTTGTACATTTCGAAATAATTTCAAAAATTATGGCCAGTCTCCTATCAACATTTTCTTGTAGCGACAACGATTAAGGTAGCTGCCCTTATAACTAACCCATCTTAAATAGTTTTTTTGTTATTTCTGACGTTTCTAGTACTCAAACCTCAGTTGGTCCGGAAGAGTCTTTTGATCCTTATGGGAAATGGGATCGATTGGCATCATAAAAAAGATTTGTGCAAACAGCCCTTTTTCTCGCTGACTGTACTTTTTTTTCAAAATCTGTGAATGCCGATTGAAATTATCCCAAAAGTTAGGGGTAGTCTTCTAAGAACGTTTTTCTATAGCTACAATGGTTAAGGTAGCTGCCCTTCATGCCCCATTTCAAATTACCACCCTGTATATAGTTACTTACATACTTAGTATACACGTCTGTCCTACCCTTCGGAGAATACAGGCACACACACAGATGGTATGGAATCTCATTTTTCAGATTTTGCCCTAAATCCGTTACGAAATAAATGTCGCGCAAGTATCCTATCGCGGAAGTGTATACGCGCAAATGTCTTTCGCGGAAAAGTCAGTCGCGCAAGTGGGTTCGCGCAAAAGTCTATTCGCGGAAACGTCCAGTCGCGCATATGTCTAGTCTCGCAAAGGAAGTCGCGCAAGTGTCTTTCGCGGAAATGTCTTTCGCGCAAATGTACCAGATCCTTCAAATCACTAATTTTTATAGTTTAGTTTAGTTCTTGAATAAGAGAATCAACACCATTGTCTACATTTCTTGTTCTTAATTCTCCTCTCACAGGACTGCTGGAAGAAATTTATTTTCGAAATAAGCAGTGCCTTTGTATGTTATGGTCCTGATTAACATATCTTTTTATCTTAACTTATCTTCGTGTTGTGTATACATATAATAATTATTAAATAAATAAATTATTTCATCACACCATGTAAGATAAGGTACCTTGATAGCAGAAGATTTTTATGCTATATTTATAGACCCGCCACCAGTACGAGCAAAGTGCACGAGACAGTGAAGAACGACAACAGTAGCTAAATCCTAAGAAAAAGCTGATTTCTTTACCTTAAATCTATCAGCCCCTGTAGGTGCGCTGGCATACGGAATGTGATAGAAATTATAAAGACCCCCTGCGGAGTCTTTGCGCCCGCGTAGTGGTCCCTGTGCTATATTCACGAGTCGCCAATCCTCATCGCCCTGCACGAGTATCGCAAAACTACACAATATCAACACCACACACTTCCACATCTCGACTAAGTTCCTAAACTAGCTTTCTACAACCCCATCATATAATAAAAATGCATCATGAGGTCTACTGAAAAGCTTACAAACCGCAAGGCAGCTTGTGGCGAGCTGTTGGTGAGTGGTGACACTGCGTACCTTATTACCTCAGAGAGTCGGTCAGGGCCTCGTCTTCGTTTGCCTTTATTGACTGGCTGGGGTGGAACCCCAAGAGTGCCAGCAGGCCTCTCAACTCTGGCTTGGCTTTCTCGGCCGGCCAGAGGGGGGCCGCCAGAGCCATATGCTCGGGGGTGGAAGTGTCTAATGGCGTAATAGCGGGGAAACCCACTCCGGGTCTTTTAGACCCGCGACGGCGAAACCGGGGCCACACCTCTCTGCACCCCTAGCCGCTCACACGTTTGTTGCCCCCTTCGCCTATGTACTGGCGGCTTTTCACGGGGCCCAGCTAGTGAGCGGGCGAGCCACCGTCTGCCAACACAATTAAATTTCAAACTTGAAAGGCAGACGCCATTTTCTTCCGGCAATAGAAGTTAAACAGTCCATTTAACACCCCATCCCATATACCAGGTTTATTTTTACCATATTTCACAATAGTCTTGCTCCCACCTGGGACGGGCCATGACTGTACTCCAATAGTGCAGCCGTGGATAGACCCCGGTTGGTGCCCCATCCCATTTTAGATTAAAGTTCTCAAAGGGGCCTCTGCGCGTTGGACCTGTGTCCCCCGTATGCCTTCCAAAGGACCGGACTTCTTCCGCACGGTAGATGAGCCGTGACTAAAGAGAGATTATAATAATACCATGCTAAAATGGAGAAAAATGACAATAAAAGTATGTGTACTTAATAGGATGCAACAAAAATAAATAACTTTCAAGCAGGATTACTTCGATCGGATAGTGAATCCCAACTAGCACCACGGTTATTTTTAATCTACACAAAAATACCTTTCCAACGGTGTATCATTCATTCCGATTGGTGCCAGTACCAGACTCCATACATTTGTGCCCATCCTCCTTTGAAACAAGAACTTCGTAGAAGCGCCCAACTTACAACTTCCCCATAAGTTAACAGGATGCACTCTGCTAATGAACAATAATGTCACCACCGACATAAATAATAATCAGCAAACTATTACGACTAAGACTTAAAACGCACTAGCGGCTAGCCGCAATGCGGCGTGCCGCTTGCGGTTAGCCGCACATCGATTTTTACATGAAACCGCATGATCTAAACGCACTGGCGCACGACGGCTGGCCGGAAATCAGTGCGTTGAGATCATGCGGTTTCATGTAAAAATCGATGTGCGGCCAACCGCAAGCGGCACGCCGCATTGCGGCTGGCCGCTAGTGCGTTTTAAGTCTTATAAACTAATACAGAGTGGCCCGGGCTGGTTCTCTTCTCCGTTCAGGGAAAACGAAACTACAAAGTTTGAGCTGACGGGTACAATCGCAAGTCGCATGTTTTCCAACCACGAAAGTTTTTCGGAATCGACAGTCGATTTGACATTTTGTGTTTCGTTCACCCTACTCCCAAATGTTAATTGACATCTAGTTGTTCGTTGTTTGGCAATACTTTGATCGTATATTTATTTATGTTCGATGTTTCTCGTTGTTTCGTTTCAATCCGAAACTTCGACGTTCGTTTTTCGGAAAGGCCTCCTGAACGGAGGAGCAGTCCGGGGCACTCTTTATTGATTTTTTTGTCATATATAAGTTATCATGTATATTATCAATTCAGACATAATGTACATTGTTATTGAATAAATAAATGAAATGAAGGTACCAGTAAAACTGTCTTCCTCATCACTCCAGTGATGACTGGCTGGGACATCCGATGGAACGTTTTTGGTTCAGTCATCCAAGGTTCCGTTAGCACCGTTCACAGCAGTAAGTGATCAATATTATACTATTTTGTAAGTGTTTTATGACTGAAAACTTGCATATTATTATTTTTATAACATTTTAGGTATGTTTTTGTATTATAACTTTCGTGAGACACATTCATATTTATAATTATTTACGGTGTACTCACGTGCATTTTTTTGGGATTGACCGACTAGTTTCAGACCCAAACGGAACCCTTTATCATGAGGTGAACACGCGGCGAGGTCGCGAGACAAACCTTTTTAATTTTATTTTTTAATTTTAGGTATGCGTAGAATTTTCTTGGATGTTAAAAATTATGTTGTTTTCTAATCCCAGACGTAATTAGTGATACGTTATTGGCGACTGGCGATTAGAAATAAGTGATTACTTATTGATAGCGGTGACTTAAGAGTATAACCTGGGCTAAATAGGCACTGGGTGAAAGTGATTGGTGACTGATAAAAGATTGTGCTAGCTGATAGATGGCTTATTGATATATGGCACGTCACACGGTAGGTGCTGAATTTGCAGTTGCGACTTACAGAACCGCACTGCTGATGTGAGCCTAGCCTTTTCCCAACTATGTTGGGGTCGGCTTCCAGTCGTACCGGATGCAGCTGAATATCAGTATTTTACATGGAGCGACTGCCTATCAGACCTCCACAACCCAGTAACTGGGTAATACGATAGGTACTCTTGGTAAGACTGGTTGTCAGACTTTCTGGCTTCTGACCAACAGTAACGACTGTCAAAGATCTACAAATGACAGCCGGGACCAACGGCTTTACGTGCTTTCCGAGGCACGGAGGAAACTCGCTATGGTAAATGGCCACCCATCCACAGACCAACCTCGGCAAGCGTGGCTTAACCCGGAAGATCGGTCTATGCGGCTGTAATTATTTAGCCACGAGCTCCTCCATTTGCTGCACCCTATTCTATTATATAATTATTATCTGAATTATATTGTCACGTGTGTCCTCCCAGCAGAGAATGGGATATCTCAGACCGGAGTATGGTGACCAGCATAGGCTTGTACCCCTAAAGCTGTAAAAAACAGCTGTTCCCTACATTTATGTTCGCTTAGCTCGTCAAAATGTAGGGACAGCTGTTTTTTTTTTCGCGATTTCGGATTTGGTCCCATAGTAAAAGTTGTTCATAATGATGAGTACAATGACCCCTTAAGAGGTTGTCGGTGTTTTTCAATTAACCCTGTATTTCTTGCCTTTGGCAATTCATTGTAACAGTCATTGGGATCTCATGTTCAAAAGCGGACTTTTACGATTACGATTACAGGTTGATGATGAATCTTGAATGATAAAAAACTGGTTTCATCATTCAATACTTATTATCTTTTTCAGTCAAGTAAGTTTATTTCGGAATGACAAATAATTATAAATAATAACAGTAAGTTGCAATGAAAACGGAACAACGTTTAACGGAAAACCTAATTCTCCTAAAATAAATCTTGATAAATCACAACCGAACCAAGGCCGAACCGTTCATTCAGACAGTTCTCAATTTCAAAAGCTATCAAATTGTTTGACACAAAAAACAAAATCAATCATTTCGAAAGTTTTCGAAAACAAAAACTGACTGACGGTTGTGGTTCGATTGCGTTTGGCAACAATTTATTTTAGGAGAATTGGGCCCCAGGTTTCTAATCAAAAAACAAATTAATTCGATTTTCAATGATATTAGTGAAAATTGCTCCGGCATCGATTCATCGCATAATATCTTCATTTACAAAATGTTTGCCCGATAATTTGTTACTCAATAATATTTGTTCCTTTCATAATTAGGTAAGTACATATACAAGGTTAGTCGGAAAAGGGGTACTAATCCGCAGGCCACTTAAAGTATCACTGATGACGGTTTTAAAGCAAGTGTTAAAATGTCAAAATTCGATCATTTTCATTTCCATGCTAAATTATATGAATTTTAGTTTTTTCAAAAATTCTTCCTCTCTGTGTTAATTACGAAATCAGAAAATGGGTCGTAGACGACCGCCCATAACCTCAAATATGACCTAAAATTTATACACAGCTGCTCATAGATGAAGATAGATAGATTTTAGCGTATTTATTAGGGAGTGAGTGCCTCCGTTGCCGGCGCCGACTACATACACTGTTTTTTTACAACTTCAAGTCCTCTTCAAACTCTTCATGATACGATTATTCGTCACCCACTTTCATTTTCACAATAAAAACAAATTAAAAACTTACGGGGATGTTTGTAAGGTTGGTTGGGTTTCCAAAGCAGAGTCGAGATTTCTGTCTGCGGGGTTTAAAGTAACCTAACACGAAGGGGATGACGGAACCACGGTAATGTACGGAACAGTACGGCACCTTCGAACCTAACCTATCCGTGTCAGGGTGCCCTGAATAAACGAGCTCGCTTCACTCGCTCTTGAAATCAGTCAATTGGAAGACAAGTTACAGTGCTTGGCCGAAAATCTAACCTACCTTTCAACTAACATACCTACCCAACAACTTATTACCGTTTTTAATGTTCCGCCGGTTCCCAATGGCGTTATTTTTGGGTGCCGGCGCCGGCAGCGGAGGCATTCCCTATTTTATGAAAAATTTTGAACAGCTGTTTCTCTTTATCTTTGACTTTTGAGGAAAGTTTTAGAACAAAAGTTATTCATTATTATTGGTACTCTAACATCCTTTCGGATTATTACCGTTTTTTTTTCTATTGGTCTGCTGTAGGTGGTCCTAGGGGGCCGTTTTTAGTTATTGGCGAGACCTGATGGGTCTCCAGCCTGGGGGATTACTACCCCCTTTCCGACTAACCTTGTATATCTTCACTAACTTTTTTGCCCCATAATTTGTTACTCTATAATATTTGTTTCTTTCATAATTACATATAATAATATATTACGTAATAGCGGTTCATAATAAATTTCCTAAGTAACTTACAAAAACAATTTTATAACCAACAATAAAAAACAAGAAATATCACAGGATTTTTTAATTGACGAACACTGGCACATAGCACATAAATAATTGACAATACGAGACAGTTGACTTCTAATGGCACTACATTAAATTGTCTTCCAAAATCCATCATTGGACGTAATGTTTTCTTTCCATACGACAAAAGAAGAATTTGTCAAACATCGATGATCAGTAGGAGCTCGTGGCTAAATAATTACAGCCGCATAGACCGATCTTCCGGGTTAAGCCACGCTTGCTGAGGTTGGTCTGTGGATGGGTGACCATTTACTATAGCGAGTTTCCTCCGTGCCTCGGAAAGCACGTAAAGCCGTTGGTCCCGGCTGTCATTTGTAGATCTTTGACAGTCGTTACTGTTGGTCAGAAGCCAGAAAGTCTGACAACCAGTCTTACCAAGAGTATCGTATTACCCAGTTACTGGGTTGTGGAGGTCTGATAGGCAGTCGCTCCATGTAAAATACTGATATTCAGCTGCATCCGGTTCGACTGGAAGCCGACCCCAACATAGTTGGGAAAAGGCTAGGTGATAGATGTAGATGATGATCGATGATCAGTAGGATCACAATAAGTTGTATAGAATCGTTTTGTCTCAAAGCACACTGAATTGAAATGTCGGCGTTTAGAAGCTGTAACTTCCATCCTTGTCTGTATTAAGCCCCACACAGGAAATAAGATTGTGGCATCTTGATGTAACAACAATGGTGATACCATCGACAAATGATTTCTGACCCAATGTACATCCAACTTAGCGTAATTCGATCAGTTGGAGTTCGATACAACGTGCATTTGACTCAAAGTATTCTTCAAAGAACTTTATTCCAACGTATTTCTGTTCAACGTGATTCAATACAGCGTAAAGTTGGGTGTATTTAACAAAACTTATAAAACGATAACATAACATACAAATACATAAGTATTACAAAGTAAAATAAAACGGTATTAAAACAGTTGCTAACATAACATTTGAGAGCATCAGTGATACGGCGCCATCACTTTCAGGATCATTATCAACAGTAGAGGCAGAAAATAATGGACCCCGGTAGTGTTTCTCGTAGATGCCGTCCCAGAGAGCCACACTGTTTTCCAGAACATCCTCCAGGGTACCCTCCTTCAGCTCTACCACTCGACCCAACGACATGTGAGGTTTCCTCTCAGCGTTTGCAGGTGGCCATGAAGGTAAAACTGAGTCACTTGATGATGGAGAACTAAAACAAAAAAAAAACAATTAAACATAGACTGAGTTCCTGAGAAAAAGGGTCTTGACGGACAGACAGACAGACGTTCGAGGGTAAGGGGATTTCCGTTTTTCGGTTCATTTCAAGGTACAAAACCCTA
Organism: Amphipyra tragopoginis; assembly: GCA_905220435.1. NCBI lineage: Eukaryota > Metazoa > Arthropoda > Insecta > Lepidoptera > Noctuidae > Amphipyra > Amphipyra tragopoginis. The sequence goes on from HG991993.1 coordinate 13,381,648, forward strand.
AAAATAGATAATACTCAGGTTCAGTTTACTAATGATTTATTGAGACGGTAAACGCTCGAAATTAGGTTAACCAATATAACGCTAGTGTTGTATTCAAGGGATATTTTCAAAACTAACCCTACTGGAATTGGAAGGACTCGGTACAATTTTGCAAAGAAACCGAATTAAAAACTACATGTATGTATAACCTTACCCAGTCAGAATAAAATTGTGCCAATAGTCTCTCATAATTTGTTTCATTTGCTTGTATTCTTCCGTTCTGTCAGTAACATCTTCATCCATCACTGCATATAATTGACTGCAGTGATTCGCCCCACGTACATCGGTGTGCGGAAAAGTTGGCGTATCCTCATCCACAAATGTATATTCAAATAGATATATCGTGTCACCGAGAGCGTCAACGCGAGTTGAGAGGGATCTCAACATAGGATATGCAAATGACACATCAGTATAATACTTAATATATGACAGAATATTATCTTCACTAACAGGGTCATCACCAAAATAAAACTTTTTGACCGTCTGTGCCACCTCCTCTTTAACATCTTCGCTCTCAAAATACAATTCAGCTGGTAATAAGTCTGAGAATTTTTCATTCATCTTGTCTTTCAAGGCCTCAAAAGCGAGGAACAACGCGCCATCCATATTAGTAAATCCGTATAGCAAAGGTATCTTTGTATAATTGCCTTGTTTCATAACATTCATCGGAGCATCCTTAATTACTCTTTCTTGTCCAATATCACGTTCTATACAAGGACCAAATAGAATTGTACTATTGCCAGCAGAAATCTTTACGTCGCTACGTGAGTGTAACTGTTCATATGAAGCGGTTTTGTAAAATTCTTCTAAACTGTTCAAATCATCAACGTCATTAAAATTTAATAGTTTTGCATAATTCTTAGCATTTTCAATAGGATCTATTACTAAACCAGTAGCGCCGGTACTAGCACCGCTCTCCATAATAGCCTTCTTGAACAGACCAGTTGTAATGCTAGAAAGAGTTAAGATATCTATCGAACCAGATCCGGCACTACAGCCAGATAGTGTTACGTCTTCAGGATTGCCCCCGAAACTAGCAATGTTTTTGCGAACCCAACGAAGTGCTGCAACCTGATCTTTTATTCCAGCATTACCAGGAGCACCCTCAGTACCAAGACATAGAAAACCATGCACTCCAAGTCTGTAGTTAAATGTCACCACAATAACTTTCTTGGTTCGTACTAAATCCTTAAATTGTTCAGATGCTCCATCACCAATATGATAAGCTCCGCCGTGAATGTTTACTAGAACAGGTACATTTGTCTCTACAGTATCAGGCACGAACACGTTGGCAACCAGGCAGTTTTCCGTCATGATCCTAAAAAGCGAAGATTCAGAGGGCTGAGGACATACGATTCCTCTGTCCACAGCATCAAACGTTGACAGCCATACCGGAGGAGGAAGAGGTGCCTGAATAGAACAAAAATGGTAAAGTTATTCAAGTATAACAATCTAAGGATTACCCATATAACCCATACCCATCAAAATCAGCTCAAGATACGTGCCGGTTATTGACCGGCACGTATCTTGAGCTGATTTTGATGCGAAGCAGCAATATCACATGAAAAATGACTACTTCGCAACAGGGTCAGCGCTACAGATCCGTGCTGGTAATTGTATTAAAAACATAGTCTTATGAATTAATTAGAATTATAATAATCTAGAAAGATTTGATTGAATCAAGCAATAAGATTACCTAGATAACACTTGTAAAAAACCATGATTAATTGAGTAATGAAAATGAAACCAATTAAGATCCTAACGATTTCTTTTACTCGAGTCGTGAACGCCGAAACGTATGATATAATTTTAAAATATAAATTGCACATGAATAAGAAAAACCGTTTACATACTTGGGTATGCAATGCATGAATATCACTCAAATGGAGCTACTAACCCAACTGGACCCAAAATGTAAATACAGTTGATGCTAGGGCTGCCTTAGCTTAAACTCGAACAGCTATTTCTTTAAAACTATTGACTTTCCGACTAAAATTTAAAACTAAAAAAAAAAAACATCACACCTGTAAGATAAGTATGATGACATAGGATCTTTATGCTATATTTAACGTAGACCTACCACAAAAACGAGTAAAGTGCCCGACACAGTAAAGAACGACAACAGAACAAAGCAAAATCCTAGGAAAAAGAAGATTTTCTTTACCTTAAATTTATCAGATCCTGTAGGTGCCGTGGCATACGGAATGTTATAGAAATTGTAGAGACCGCCTTCAGGGTCCATGCGTCCGCGCAGTGGTCCCTGTGATATATTCACGAGTCGCCAATCCTCATCGCTCTGTACGAGAATCACACACGTACACAATGTCAACACCACACACTTCCACATCTCGACTAAGTTCCTAAATATTTTAAAGCTGTGATTTATTGTTTATATACTTTGCATTATATGATACGGCTGTTATCGTTAATCTTTGAAAGATAAAGTCCAAGAGTATCGCTTTTATTTTAGAGTTCCGTCATAAAAAATACTATTCATCCCTCACGTTCGGAAAGTGCATCATTGTTTGCCTCAAAAGTAGGCTGAAAGTGCGTCTTTTCGACCCTAGGGTATGGAAGTAATTTGAAAATTGAACTAAGATTTTCTTTATAGGTACTCTGTCTATAAATATTTTTGTGTTTTTTTTTTTAATCCTCAATTTCAACTACTGTAAACAACCTTATTATTTTTGTAAAATTCCTTATATTACTTATTGTTTCTTTTTGTAATACTTTGCCCCTCACTAAGATTTGTCTTGTATCGTGAGTGCGTTTACAGACACAAACCTCACATATACAAACGCCCAGACCCGAAACAACCATCTGTAAGCCATACAAATTTTTGTTCCGTGTGGGAATCGAACCCACGACCCGTAGTGCAGAAGCCAATCGCTTAGCCACTGCACCAAACGTGTCGTCAAATTGGTGAATATACTTCTTGCCTTTGGCCATTCATTGTAACAGTCATTGCTAAGCTCATGCTCAAAAGCGGACTGCTTCGATTACTGCGTGCCGTCATCAGTTAGGACAGGTCAACTCAAACCTGCTATGGCTCTTTCCTCAAAAGGCCATTCCAGACGTTGCCCTACATTGTTACACTCACATAGTTTTATAGTACAATGTCTGGACTTTAAAAGAGACGTTGACCTCTGAGTTTGTTTCGGCTTTTCTTCTCAGAGTCTTAAAAAAAACATTACATTGACTTGTAAAAGTGTCTGTAACAGATTTATTTACAGAAATAAATATCATTTCATTTCGTTACCGGTTGATGTCTTAAACATTGCCCCACACTAGGATTTCTCCTGTATCGTGGGTGCGTTTACAGACATAAATCGCACATATACAAACGCCCAGACCCGAAACAACTATCTGTAGGCCATACAAATTTTTGTTCCGTGTGGGAATCGAACCCACGACCCGTTGTGCAGAAGCCAATCGCTTAGCCACTGCACCAAACGTGTCGTCGTGATATGAAACAAAATTACAGCCAAAAATATACAGTGATGAGTCTTGAATGATAAAATACAGGTTTTATCATTCAATAGTCATCATCTCTTTCAATCAAGTACAGTCCGCGAGGCCTAAACTGAGTTTTGCATTTGTGTGAGTGCACATAGAATCGATTGCCATAAAGCAGTGTAAACCGGTTTAAACCAAGCAAAGGACGCGTCTGCGTTCATTCTCACACAAATGCAAAGCTCATCTTAGGCCTCGCGGCTGTAAGTAAGTTGATTTCGGAGTGACAAATAGTTCCAATGAAAACGGAACCAAGTGAATGGAATTAAGGATTCCAATCCCAAAGAAAGTTAATCCAAAATTGAATGATATCACCCAAAATTGCTCCGATATGGATTCATCGCATACTGCGTCTATCTTCATTAGCAAAAATTTCTACCCGATAATTTATTACGCAATAATATTTGTTTCTTTCATAATTTTATATATATATGATGAAATAACGGTTTATAATTAATATCCTTGGTCGGTAACCGCTAATCACAAACTTATCTCATGGTCATAATGAGCTGAAACGGTTTGAACGCCATGCTGACCCAACGTGGTAATGTTACGACACGCTCTTCTGCTGTCCACATTACTCCATAAATCCTTCATGGTGTTTTATCAATTGTCGATGATCGGACACTGGCCGGAAAAAAAGGAACATCGCCTGTCATTCTTCTTTTGTTTCTACACAAAAAATCATCGCCGTGCGAAAAGCTGAACTAGTCTTGTGTACCGTGTACACCTTGGCTGGGTATTCCACCACGTGGAAAGAGCAGGGGCGCAAAGGTTGTGGCCGTTCCTGGGGAGCTGGCCAGTAAAACTGTAAGTAGTTTTATTGTACTTTGAGTTTTTCTGTGATTACGGTAACCATTTCGAGTAATCCTTAGATACAGTCCAGAAATATCGCCACATTTTTTGGCCTCCGAGCCACATTGATTCGAATTATTGACCTTGGAAATTTATTTCTCAATACTCACACAGACACGCACTGTATGCTGAGTATAGTATACTCTTTTAATATACTTTATGACAGCCGTGACTGACTGCATTGTGAAGTTCACTTAGAGGTCTGGTTGCAGTGCTTATCTGTGTGAGCGTGTCAATTCAGGCGAAAATAGGTAGTTGAGGTACTGCCTGAGCTTATAGGTATATCTACTGTAGTGCCGTCGATCACGCGTCAACAACCGCCCTCTCCCTCCCACTCGCAACAATCTCTCGTTTCTTCTCACTCCATGGGTGACGTTGAGCGAGACACAACAGACACATTGCATTCCAACAACGTCAATTCCGAATACGGTACGGTCGTATTAGGAATGGTGCATGTTTTAGCGATATAATAATGGTGAACCCAAAAGCGCCGTGAAATAATTGATTCTGGAGATCAGAGCTCATTTATTACTAATGAGTGCGCTCAACGTCTAGGTTTGCCTCGCAAGAAGTGTCCCTTTAGAATCTACGGTCTCGGTGGAGAAGCCGTAAAAAACATGGAATGATATCGTGTTGATTATGATCCTGTCACACTAACAGACTCAGCGAGAGTGTTTTAGGCTTCAAACAGAAGCCTACAAATTAAAAACTTTTGTTGTTAACCATGTTACTCAAGTTTGTGAGGTGCTACACACTGCTGGCGCCACGTGAATAGCGAGCACAATATCAGAGGCAGACATCTACTCGCGCGGAGCGTCTCCGTCAGAACTCATGAACTTTAGTGAGTACTGGCTGCGCGGTCCTTCTTGGTTATAACCAAGTTGAAGAGAACATGGTCAGTGGCCAGTCAGTACGTTTATCAACAGATGTGATGGTAAAACACACGAATCAAAATCAAATTATATGTTTAATTGTTACAAATTTATTTCAAATAAAAATAATTTATTTAGGGTTTTTCAATTGGCGCGGGTCGATTTTGACGGCCCGTGGCGGCTATTTTGTTTTGGTGACATCTATCAAATCTTTTTTTTATTATTCAGTTACTTATGCCAAATCACCATGGCAAGTTATACGACGATTGAACAGCACGTTCAAATGATAAAACTTTATTATCAAAATGAGTGTTCGTTAGTGCAAACGTTGCACGCATTGCGCCCATTTTACGGTAAACGTGGTGGCCCTTCACAGTCGACGCTTCAACGTTTGGTGGCCAAATTTGAGACGACCGGTTCGGTAAACAACCAGCCAACACCCGTACGTTCAAGGAACGCAAGATCGGCCGTGAAAGTGTACAGCAGAACCCGAGGCAGTCGATTCCTCGCCGTGCACAAGAACTCGGCCTTTCGCAGACTTCAACTCTGCGAATTTTGCGTCGGGACTTAGGCCTACACCCATACAAGATCTAACTGACCCAGGAGCTCAAAGTTCATGACCATAGACAACGCCGTTTGTTCGCTGATAGGGCATCGAATCGTTTGGAAGAGGATCCCAATTTTGGCCGAAAAATCATCTTTAGCGACGAGGCGTATTTTTGGATTTGGCTGTGTTAACAAGCAGAATTGCTTTATATGGGACGACACCAACCCACGCGAGGTTCACCAGGTGATAATGCATCCTCAAAAAGTTACAGTTTGGTGTGGATTTTGGGCCCGCGGCGTCATTTTGACCACTCGGAAGATGAAAATTGGACCACTTGGATCCGTGCCACTGTAAGAAGCCGAGGCGGGCATTAGAACGATGTCATATTCCAAACTTAATGGCACATGTGGGCCTTTCAAATAAAAAAAGAATTTTGTTAATACCTCACACACAGCTTGTTTTATTTCATTTCAACATCTACCCGCCCTTATTGAAAAACCCTATAATTGAAACTCAATTAGAATTTTGTGAACGATTTTTTGCCCAATTTTCTCCTTATTACAAAGTGCAAGGATCTTTGTTCGAATCTTAAGATGGCTTCGATTTCAAAATGCATACTTTGAAAATTTATTAAATAGTTTGTCCTTCGTTGAGAAAGTTGTCACCGTTCATCGATGACCGCGGCTTCCTCAGAGTAGGGGGTCGTATAAATTATTCTATTTTAACTTGTAGCGCGGAACATCCGCAATTACAAAATAAAGACAGACAGTCGAGTCGTTTACAAAATTACTTATAGAATATTTACACATAAAAAATATTACGGTCCAAGTATCTTAGGAACCATCAAAACTTTTGGATTTTAGCTTCCTGTTGAGTCAGTTGCTCAATTTAGTCGAAACTTTAATATACTGCACCAAACGTGACGACACGTTTGGTGCAGTGGCTAAGCGATTGGCTGCTGCGCTACGGGTCGTGGGTTCGATTCCCACACGGAACAAAAATTTGTATGGCCTACAGATGGTTGTTCCGGGTCTGGGCGTTTGTTTGTGAGATTTGTGTCTGTAAACGCACCCACGATACAAGAGAAATCTTAGTGTGGGGCAACGTTTTTTTTAAAAACAAGACAAAACAAACTTTAAAATTGTTTCAAACATAACCTAGCGCTTTTACAGCCTGAGATGGCTCCTTTCCTAGCCACTAGATTAACACCTAATAAAGTTTCTGAACATGTAGGTGCCGACCTCGGAGGTACATTCTTTACAAAAGAAAGTTTGCGTAGATATGCCGCCAGGATTGAGCGTTCATATTTAGCTTTGTTCATTTGTTATTCGACAAAGGCCGTACACCTAGAAGTTCTATCTTCATTATCTGCAAACTGTTTTCTCCCATGTTTAGATCAATTTGTAGCACGACGAGGTGTATTTCGTTTCGGCTAGTAAGCACTTGACAGACGTACAAAAGTTATGCGCAATCAGAAGCACAATATTTTAGAAGGTTGTTCACAATGGCAAATCAGAATAAGGTTTAATCCCCGCAGCCTCACATGGGTGGACTCTGGGAAGCTGAAATTAAATCAGCGAAGTACCATATAGCCCGACCCATTGCTTGGTGAGAAAAACCTCACGTTCGAGGAGCTCACCACGGTGTTTTGTAAGGTGGAAGTAATTCTCAATTCACGTCCGCTTTGCGCATTACCCACCAGTGACAACCTTACTTACTAGGCCTCATCCCGGACCTGACGGACTTGTTCGTGTCCTCTGCTTTATTTAAATTAATTTTTCATTTTTTTATTATATTGGAATGTCTCCCATTGGGCTACAAGACAAAACGGGTTACTCAAAAAAAACCTCTTTTGTGTGAAACCCTCCTCCAGAGGGTTTCGATGGAGAGTGTTCGGTAACCGCTAATCACAAACTTATCACATGGCAACAATGAGTGGCCACGCTTTGAACGCCATGCCGACCTAACGTGGCAACGTTACGACGCCCCCCTCTGCTGTCCAATTGACTCCATAAATCCTTCATGGAGTTTTATCAATTGTCGATGGTCGGACCCTGGCCGGAAAAAAAGAAACATCGCCCGTTGTTCTTATTTTGATTCACAAAAAATCATCGCCGTGCGAAAAGCTGAACTACTCTGGTGTACCGTGTACACCTAGGCTGGGTCTTCTATCACGTGGAAGGAGCAGGGGAGCAAACGTTGTGGCCGTTCCTGGGGAGCTGGCCAGTAAAACTTTAAGTAGTTTCATTGTGTTTTGGGTTTTTCTGTGATTGCGGAAACCGTTTCGGGGAATCCTCAGATACAGTCCACTAATATCGCCACAATTGTAACTTACAAAAACAATTTTATATTCAACAATAAATAAAACAAAAAATATCACACGATTTTGTCTAATTATAAATTAACGGACTCTCTCACACAGCACATAAACAATCGAAACTACTTGGAAGGTTATCAAAAACGTGACGATTGACTTCTTTTTATAGCCACTGCATAATGGACCTTCAAAATCTGTCTTTGGACCTTATGCTTTCTTTCCACGTGACAATAGAAGAATTTGTCAAACATCGATGAACACAACAAGTTGTAAGGAATCATGTTGATTCCATGCAAATTGACTCAAAGTTTTGCCGTTTAGAACCAGTAACTTCCATCCTTGTCTTTATTAAGCCCACACAGGATTGTAGCATTGCTTGAAGTACCAACAATGGTGATACCATTGACAAATGATTTCTGACTCAACGTGCTTCCGACTTAGCGTAATTCGATCAATTGGAGTTCGATAAAACGTGCATTCGACTCAACGTACACTCAAAATAACTTCATCCCAACGTATTTCTACTCAACGTAACAAAACTTATAAAATGATAACATAACATACAAATACATAAGTATTACAAAGTAAAATAAAACGATATTAAAACAGTTGCTAACATAACATTAGAGAGCACCAGTGATACGGCGCCATCACTATCAGGATCATTATCATCAGTAGAGGCAGGCAATACTGGACCCCGGTAGTGTTTCTCGTAGATATCGTCCCAGAGAGCCACACTATCCTCCAGAATATCCTCCTTCAGCTCTATGACTCCACCCAAAGACATGTGAGGAGCCCTCTCCGCGTTTGCAGGTGGCCATGAAGGTAAAACTGAGTCACTTGACGATGGAGAACTAAAACAAATGAAAGATAATTACATCAATTTAACATAGACTGAGTTCCTGAAAAAAGGGCTCCTTACAGATAAGAGTTCTGTTTTTCCTTTCATTTCAAAGTACAAAATCCTAAAAATAGATGATACTCTTTAATTCTAATTACGATTTAATTAGACGGTAAACGCTCAATGTTAGGTAAACCAATATTGTTATAACGCCAGTGTTGAATTGAAGGCTACCAATCTCGATGGGTTGGAAATATTTTAAACGTAATCCTACTGGAATTGGGAGGATTCAGTATAATTTTGTAAAGAAACCGAATTAAAAACTACATGTATGTATATCCTTACCCAGTCAGAATAAAATTGTGCCAATAGTCTCTCATAATATGTTTCATTTGCTTGTATTCTTCCGTTCTGTCAGTAACATCTTCATCCATCACTGCATATAATTGACTGCAGTGATCCGCCCCACGTACATCAGTGTGCGGAAAACTTGGCGTATCCTCATCCACAAATCTATATTCAAATAAATATATCGTGTCACCGAGAGCGTCAACGCGAGTTGAGAGGGATCTCAACATAGGATATGCAAATGACACATCAGTGTAATATTTTATAAATGACAGAATATTATCTTCACTAACAGGGTCATCACCAAAATAAAGCTTTTTGACTCTCTGTGTTACCTCCTCTTTGACATCTTCGCTCACAAAATACAATTCAGCTGGTAAAAAATCTGAGAATTTTTCATTCATCTGGTCTTTCCAAGTCTCAAAAAAAGAGAGTACCAACGCACCATCCATATTAGTAAATCCGTATAACAAAGGTATCTTTGTATAATTGCCTTGTTGCATAACGTTTATCGGAGCATCCTTAATTACTCTTTCTTGTCCAATATCACGTTCTATACAAGGACCAAATAGAATTGTACTATTCCCAGCAGAAATCATTACGTCGCTACGTGAGAGTAACTGTTCATAAGAAGCGGTTTTGTAGAACTCTTCTAAACTGTTCAAATCATCGACGTCATTAAAATTTAATAGTTTAGCATAAGTCTTAGCATTTTCAATGGGATCGATTACTAAACCAGCATAGCCGGTACTAACCCCGCTCTCCATAATAGCCTTCTTGAACAGACCAGTTGTAATACTAGAAAGAGTTAAGATATCTATCGAACCGGATCCGGCACTACAGCCAGATAGTGTTACGTCTTCAGGATTGCCCCCGAAACTAGCAATGTTTTTGTTAATCCAACGAAGTGCTGCTACCTGATCTTTTATTCCAGCATTACCAGGAGCACCCTCAGTACCAAGACATAGAAAACCATGCACTCCAAGTCTGTAGTTAAATGACACTACAATTACTTTCTTAGTTCGTACTAAATCCTTAAATTGTCCATATAATCCGTCACCAATCTGATAGCCTCCGCCGTGAACGTTTACTAGAACAGGTAACAGATTGGTCTCTACAGAATCAGGGACGAACACGTTGGCAACCAGGCAGTTTTCCGTCATGATCCGAAAAAGCAAAGGTTCAGAGGGCTGAGGACAAACGATTCCTCTGTCCACAGCATCAAACGGTGACAGCCATACCGGAGGAGGAAGAGGTGCCTGAATAGAACAGAAATGGTAAAGTTATTCAAGTATAACAATCTAAGAATTACCCATACAATAACCGACACGGATCTTGAGCGTTGATTTTGATGCGCAGTAGCAACATCACATACAAAATTAACTACTACGCAACAAGGTCAGCGCTGAAGATCCGTGCCGGTTATTATATTAAAACGTAGTTTTATTAATTATGTAGCATTATAATAATCTATAAAAGGTATTATTGAGTCAAGCAATAAGACTACCTAGATAAAACTTGTAAAAAAAATCATGATTAACTGAGTATAGACATTGAAACAGATTAAGATCTTAACGATTTCTGTTACTCGAGTCGTGAACGCCAAAATGTGTGATTTATTTTTATAACATAAATATTTGTAAGTACGTATTTATGGGGTAAGTCGGAATGAGGGTACTAAGCTGCGGTCAATTTAAAATATCGGCTTGTGACATCGCCGCGTGAGGAGCTCATGAATAAGGGCTCCAGTTGAGTCCTAATCGGGCCTTCCCTAAATTGCACATGAATTAGAAAAACCGTTTACATACTTGGGTATGCATGAATATCACTCAAATGGAGCTATTAACCCAACTGGACCCAAAATGTTGTAGCGTTTGTTTTATTAAATACTCGAACAGCTATTTCTTTAAAACTATTGTCTTTCCGACTGAAATTTGAAACTAAAATAAATTATTTCATAACACTTGTATGATAGGTTCTTAGGATCTTTATGCTATATTAACATAGACCTACCACAAAAACGAGCAAAGTGCCCGACACTGTGAAGAACGACAACAGTACATAGCACAATCCTAGGAAAAAGATTTTCTTTACCTTATATCTATCAGATCCTGTAGGTGCCGTCGCATACGGAATGTTATAGAAATTGTAGAGACCGCCTTCAGGGTCCATACGTCCTCGCAGTGGTCCCTGTGATATATTCACGAGTCGCCAATCCTCATCGCTCTGTACGAGAATCGCACACGTACACAATATCAACACCACACACTTCCACATCTCGACTAAGTTCCTAAATATTTTAAAGCAGTGATTTATTGTTTATATACTTTGCATTCTATGATACGGCTGTTATCGTTAATCTATAAAAGATAAAACCCTAGAGTATCGCTTTTATTTTAGAGTTCCTTCATAAAATAGTAGATTGTTGCATCGAGCGCAAACTGAGTTATTAATGCACGAGTGTTATGTTGGTGCCAGAGCGCATGCGAGGGCAATAAATTAACACGAGTGCATTAATTACTCACTTTAGCAAGGTGCGTAATCTACTTTTCTTTCAACTACCAATCTACCTACCGTGATAAAATATACCTACTCAAAATAAAAACTCAAGTCAATGAAAACAAAGTTTAATTCATCTTCTCCTCAAACATTTAAAACTTACAATTATTAAATGTGCAGTTATTAAAAGTGAAATTTGCACATTTATTCGAGTATATGTTTGGTTTATTTGTGAATAATTATTATTTCTTGCTAAATACCACCTAAGAAGTGTCAAAGTTTTACAATTGTACAAAATGCGCGCCATTTTTTTTTCCACTAAGTCGATTTTATTCATAGAAGTAATAAGTACTACGTACAACTGGAATGAGTACTTGTCGATTTCTGCGAATCACGTGAGATAGGTATAAGTGTACGCCTTGTCACTTTCTAACACAAGGGTAACCATATGGCAGACTTATGGTGTAATAAGTCCTGCCTAGTATTACTAAATATTGTATGTCCTTTAAAGCATTACAATATCTTTATACCGCAAGTTAACTAAACCAATCGGAAAAAGATATAAACATAATTAGCAATGTCTTCTAACATTTACACGATTATTGTACATACTAGGGATGTTACGGAGCTTCGACTCCGACTCCGATAAGTCGGAACTTCCGATTGATATTACATCTCCGGTTCCGACCTCGGCTCCGATACTTTTAAATCGTAGGTTTGAATAGGAGGTCGAAGCATTTTTTTTATCGCCTGCGCCTTTACTAAGTATGTAGGTTTATTATTTTTAATTGAAATTAAAGAGGCTGACTGAAATTATGTAAATACTATTTTATTTTATTAGGCCTGTCCTTAACACATCTCTCTTCTGCTAACACCTCCGAATCCGCCTCGGACTCCGATTCCGGTTCCGAATCCGACAAACCAAATTTAAAAACTCCGACTCCGACTTCGGTTCCGATAAAACCACCTCCGTAACATCCCTGGTACATACTACTCCTTTTTTGTTTAGGTACATTTTGTAATTATATTCAGATGTTAGGCTGGGACTATAGGTCGCCGCGCCGCCGCTCCTATTTGGGTCAGGGGGCTTACTATGACCTCTTAAAGCAGGGCAGAAGTTGCCTGGAAGTTGAACTGCCCTGCGTTTTTGTACTATGACATCGTTAAAGCAGGCCTGTAGCAGGCCTGCTAAGTTGACGTTTACGAAATCCGTTCACCTTTTCTTTTGTTTAGTTTTCATACCATGATGTGTTATTTGATAGCAGCAGAGTGTATATTGAGCGGCTGTAATGTCAAAATAAGCGATCTTGAAAAAGTTAATATTTACGAGCTTATTCAACATTGTTTTTGTTATTAGAGGTAAACTGTTGTGAGGACCCACTTAAAATTTGGTCGATAAGACTTTCTAAACTCGATACTTTGTATAAAAATTACAAGTGTTTATTAGATCACACTTTTTACTGTTTTTGTAAATGTGTGACGAGTACGAGATATTTGAATATTTAGAGAGTAAATATCGTATGGAGAAAAAGCGACAGCGTCGCATTAGGGAAATAAATAACCCATTCCAAATTGATGAAAGGAAATTTATAAACCAATATAGGTACCTATTGCAATATTATATGCAATTTATTTAAAGTTATTTAAAAATTCCCACAGGTGAAGCAGTTTGGTCATACTAACACGACGGCGACGTCTTGTTAGTGTTTCACTAAAAATAAAAGCATCACATTTTTTATACATTTTAATAAAAAAAAACTGAGACTATGTGCCTAGATTTAATTCGATATTTTGATAAAGGTAAGTAAACGAACGTACGACATTGTTGAAACAGGATTCACAATAAAGTATGAAATCACAACGAAATGCTAGTTTACAATTTCATTGACAACTTCGATCGACTGACTGTGATACAGATATCTGAATGATGACAGAATATCACGCTGCGGAAACAAATTTACCTAAAAAAACACTTAAAACTGCATTAACTAAAGTATTTAATAACTACATCGATGTAGTGGGGAACAAAACAACTCGAGATGTTTTTTAAATTTACGCGCTAAAAAAAGTTGACAAAACTAATCCACGTTGGTACGTTCATAACCACGTTGTTTCTTTTATTTAGAGTCACAAAGGTCTTTTGAACGTGAAACTTTTGCTTTTTAGAGCTATTAAATAATGTATCAATGCCTTGATTTAAATTTGAAAATGAGTATCATTGCGGTCTTAGAGTTACAATAATACAAATCTTTGAAAAATAATCCCATATTAGACATTTAGATTTTGTATGTACTGCTACTAGAAGTATCATGGTCACCCTAACGGTAAGAAAATTCAAGTAATGAAAAACCCTTTCTGTGAAAAGATATTCCACAGTCCGGGTAATATTCGCTTTTGCAAGCATTTACAACGCAAATTCCAAATTAATTGTGTAATAAATCCAATTATTATTATTTTTTAATTCAAATTATCGGTTTACGTCAATGCAAATGGGGTTATCAGCATTTGTATTTTTTTTACTACCATTGAGAAGAAGCTAAATAGAAAAGCCCAAACCGAGTTCTCTTATCTTCATTGCGAGTCAGATAGAGAGAATACCTAGATTTTTTTTGTTAAATTAGTAATAAAATATTTATTATAGGTACCAATCAAATCGTTTAATTTATAATATTTAGGGCTGATTTTTCAATCGTCAGATAACTTTTATATAAGGAATGAGTTTGACGTTTTGACAGCTTTTCTATGGACAATGTGTCGAAATGCCAATTTTTTTTTTTTTGATGCAAAAGAGTAACCATGTAGTTTACTGCCCGTTTTAATCCATAGGAATCTACACTTTGGAACGCGGCAGTAACTTCTTTTTTTTCCTATTATAAATACCTAATAAATCAAAAGTGTCTTTATATGGTCTAATTGAAATAAATGCGTTGACTTAATATCAAGCTGTCAAAAAACTATAGATAAAAGCACATTATATGAAAATCGCCTCCTGGCCTTACGTTGACGAAAAAAAGTCTTCTTAAAACGAATCGTTGACGAACAAAAGTTCCGATAGTTGTATCGCGTCTCTTGGGATAAATTAAGATGAAAAAAGTTGGTTTATGAATTTGTACATTTAGTTCAAAAATTCTACTAATTTAGGAATATGCATTTTCTATTTACGTGACAACACACAGTGTGTATTAGACAGGGACACAAGGTACAATTATTGCTATCTCAAGTGTACCGTAATGTTTGCCAAGCCATATTATGTCTTATGTCTTGCATATAAAGTCTATTTTATATAATATAAATTGCCAAGATCTCGGTCCAGTTCTATATAAAGTCCTTGATTTTATTCAGCCGATTTTTATTTTCAGCCAGTATCTTTTATATATAATGCGTACACATTTTAACTTAATGGGAGACATTAAACCTCTGTGGTAAAATATCTAAATAAAAAACAGTGCATTAATGAAAAACTGTGCAACCATGAGATTTCATATAACATTTCTGCACTGTTTTGGTTCTAAGCAAAAAATACGTCCTTAGTGATCGGTTTTGTAATGATTAATGATAACATTACTACGTAGTTGAAAGAAAAATACTTTTCATCTCTCGTGCTCTGAAAATGCATCATACTTTACCTCAAAAGTAGGCTGAAATGGGTCTTTTCTTCCGTAGGGCAGAAAAGTAATTTGAAAGCATTGAGTTATATGTACTACGTACTAGAGAAGCCATCTCAAACAAAAATCAGTGCGTCACTTGATGACAGCGGGGCAAGCGGGGGGGTGTTATGTGCTCATAGATAACAATCATCGCGCGCAGATGCGACATGTTTTTTATTATGCCTAGCCTACTTGAAACTGTGTGTACTTACACAGAGATTAAAGTTAATTTTTCTAGTCATGAATTAAAACAAAAATCCCAGCAATGGTGTAATTATAATTACGTCATCGCATGGTACTACAGATTTCTTTAAGTATATTCTTCTTGTCAGGCCGTGGCCCCATGTCTACGGTGCGGCGCCGTAGCACGGTGCCGCGTACGGCGACACGGCGCCGTGTAGGTTGCACCGTACGTCCGTGGCTGGCGTGAATATGACAAGTCTAGAATTGCAATATTTCAGGGCGGCCATTTTAAAGCTTTGACCTCTTCTGGTAAATCGGTAAATTACTTTAACGTTAAAATATACAGGTGTTAACGAATTCGTGTAATTCTTTAAAACCGTATGATTTGCTACTGGTGTAGATTGTTCCGGCATGGAAATTAGGCAGATTAAAAAAAACACTTTTTTTTTCATGCGGTACCTATGGCTAAGTAATCGAATCTAAACCACAGGATTCAGTAAAATACAAATGTAAATGACGTCAACGTCAAAATCCAAGATGGCGGCTGTGAAATTTTACAAGATATGCATCATTGGTGTCGTTTCCGTGGTTTTCGGGGGTGCTGATGACGAAAATGAGGTCGAAATCAAAATCCAAGATGGCGGCTGTGAAATTTTACAAGATATGCATCATTGGTGTCGTGTCCATGGTTTTCGGGGGCGATGATGACGAAAATGAGGTCGAAATCAAAATCCAAGATGGCGGCTGTGAAATTTTACAAGATATACATCATTGGTGTCGTTTCCGTGGTTTTCGGGGGTGCTGATGACGAAAATGAGGTCGAAATCAAAATCCAAGATGGCGGCTGTGAAATTTTACAAGATATGCATCATTGGTGTCGTGTCCATGGTTTTCGGGGGCGATGATGACGAAAATGAGGTCGAAATCAAAATCCAAGATGGCGGCTGTGAAAATTTACTAAATATGCCGCCATCTTGGATTTTTATTTCGACCTCATTTTCGTCATCATCGCCCCCGAAAACCATGGACACGACACCAATGATGCATATCTTGTAAAATTTCACAGCCGCCATCTTGGATTTTGATTTCGACCTCATTTTCGTCATCAGCACCCCCGAAAACCATGGACACGACACCAATGATGCATATCTTGTAAAATTTCACATCCGCCATCTTGGATTTTGATTTCGACCTCATTTTCGTCACCATCGCCCCCGAAAACCATGGACACGACACCCACGATGCATATCTTGTAAAATTTCACAGCCGCCATCTTGGATTTTGACGTTGACGTCATTTACATTTGTATTTTACTGAATCCTGTGGTTTAGATTCGATCACTTAGCCATAGGTAGGTACCGCATAAAAAAAAAAGTTTTTTTTTTAAATCTGCCTAATTTCCATGCCGGGACAATCTACACCAGTAGCAGATCATACGGTTTTAAGGAATTACACGAATTCGTTAACATCCTGTATATTTTAAAACAACTAAAACACATACAATTTACCGATTTACCAGAAGAGGTCAAAGCTTTAAAATGGCTGCCCTGAAATATTGCAATTTTAGACATGTCATATTCACGCCAGTCACGGACGTACGGTGCAACCTACACGGCGCCGTACACGGCGCCGCACCGTAGACATGGGGCCACGGCCTCATTGTGGTGTATTTGTCGTTTTCTTTGAAATGCACGGAACATATGCGTGAATAATCTGACAGTAACCACGTTTCTTCGCTGCGATTCTCCTTAATTCTCTTGTCTCATGACACGGCCGAGGAAACCTTTAATCCAAATAACAATAAAATATCTTAACTTTAATGCGTTTCGTATCGTGATTTTTATATTAATATGTTACTGTCGGCATACGTCGATAGTGTCAACTCTGCGCATATAAATGTTATTACTCTTTGACATTCACCTTAACATGGCCGTCGCCGTCGCCATGGTGACGTGTAACAATTCATAAAATATGTATAATTAAATTATGCAAGTTTTAAAGATATTATTTTGAACTTACTGGTGAAAGGTCACTCCTTGACTTTTACTTATGTTTCTCGAGTTGTTAAAACAGTATCTCAATGCACACGAAGGCATATTTTTTAAGAAAGAACTTCGCACTCTTTCGTGTCACGTTGCAGCAAGCGCTTGGCACAGACTAAGAGAGTTGGAGTGCATGCGCTCTAACACGTGTTACAAACAGTCAAGTTGAGGTGTCTCCTCTAGTACATATAACTCAATGTTTGAAAGTAGAACTATGATTTTAATAATACTCTGTCCACATACAAATGTTTATGTTTTTTTATTCTGCAGTTTTCGTACCGCATGGCAATGGTATGGTAAACAACCTTATTATTTTTGTAAAATTCACAATAGGTATTACTAAATGATTTAAGTAGGTATTTAATGAGGTGAATAACAAAATAAAACCATTATTTCGGTCGTAATAATATATAACCATAGAAGGAAACCGCAAATATGGAAATAATAAAGACTCGGAACTGAATTTCGTTCAGTCGAAGTGTACAAGACTGTATGTTTTTAGGACCTTTGCCTGCCTACATACCTATAGCACAGTGTACCTACTTACTACATACAGTGGGTCAACCAACGCCCATACATTTGACAGGTCCTATGAAATGTCAAAATTGGTAACACGTCTTGTCAAAGGATTGTCACATAAAACAAATTACACTATATTATAATAATAATAAATAAAAATAAATATATAACTTTGTCAAACAAACGTCCAAATGAATTCACGTTTTATACAAATCGCAGTGACACGCAAAAAGAAAACCACGCATGCGTAATTTTGACGATTGACAAAATAATGCAAAGGTCGTAATGTAAGCCAAGCAGCAATTTCGCCATCTTATCCTGGAATTTTATATTAATATTTAAAACTACAAATATTGTCGAGGTTACAGTCACAGTGGCTAACGCTTGGCGGGGGGGGGGCTGTAGCTATAGTATAGTATTCCTCCATCATATACGGCGGTCAAAAAAATTTACCAGTTACATTTAATTTGCCATGTAAAACGTGGTTCCTATCTTGGTGTTTGAAAATGGATCTTGTTTTTGTAATCAGCGTCCCCGAAAATCATGGATTTGATACCCATCACGGCTAATTTGAAAATTTTCATGGCCGCCATTTTGAATATAGATTTTGACCTCACTTTCGTCATCAGCATCCCCGAAAACCACGGAAATGACAAACATGATGGTTAAATTGAAATTTTAAAAGGCGCCGTCTTGGAAATGGATTTTGACCTTATTTTCGGGATCAGTACCCCCGAAAACCATGGAAATGACACCCATGACGACTAATTGTATTGAATTAAATATATTGAGTGTATACAATTATGTGTACCTTATGTTGAATTATCTATGTTGTTTAGATAACTTTAGGTAATTTTGTTACAATTCAACCAGAATTGTATTACTTATACTTTTTCTATAATCCGCATTTTGCATATTTCACTATTGTAATTAATATTACCTTTTGCTTTGTATAGACTCAATTAATTTATTCACTTGACAGACAGATATGTGTTGCTGGGGAGTTTGTTGCGCCGTTTCTTCTTCACAGCAAAAACACTAGGAAGCGGTGAAGGGAGGGCGCTTTTTGGGGCTGTCTTTGATGTATATAATTTTGACGTTCAAAAAGAACTAAGTAATTCTAGTCTATTTTGAATAAATGAGATTTGAAGTTTTGAATTCGACATTTTTATTGCCGCCGTCTTGGATTTCAATTTTGACCTCATTTTCGGCATCCGCACCCCAGAAAACCATGGATTTGACACCCATGACGACTAATTTACTAATTTTCATGGCCACCATCTTGGATTTGGATTTTGACGTTATTTTCGGCATCAGTGACCCCGAAAACCGTGGAAATGACTTCCCACGAACAATCATTTGAAAACGTATGTATGCCGCCATCTTGGATTAGTAAACGGACCTTATAATAAAATTCTCGTAATAGGTACCTACATACAACTACAACATACATACTATTTATAAATTAATATAATTTCTATGAACGATATCAATCAAATTCGAAATCAAAAAGTGCGAGCCCTGGAATTTATGTCCCGAGTATGCAGTATGGCTACTCGGGACATAATCTCCGCCCCCTTCACCCCGCAACCCCCCGCACGGTTGCTCTGCGACAATGTTCTACGTTGACCGACTGTAAGGAGTAAGATATAGGTAGACTGTGCCTATAGTGGCTTTTAATATTGCAACAATCAGTCCGTTTTTTTTTTGCTATACGTAGTTGCGTATTATTCGTAGTATTATTAGTATCCTCACATTCGTAGAAAAATCAGTATGAAACAAAATGATGAGATCATCATTTTGTTTCAAAAGTATTTATCCCTACTAATACATATTATAAATGCGAAAGTAACTCTGTCTGTGACGCTTTCACGCTTAAACCGCTAAACCGATTTTGATTAAACTTGGTACAGATATAGTCTGGAACCTGGAGAAGGACATAGGCTACTTTTATCTCGAAACACGCGGAATACGCGGTGTAGACCGGGCGAAGCTGCAGGCGACCTCTAGTTTTGCATAACTAAACTTGCATAATATTATTTTTGTAGCATTTTAGGTATGAATTTTCTTGTATGTCATGTTAGGTATGTTGTTTTTCGAATTCCACCCGTAATTAGTGATAAGTTATTGGCGACTTATAACCGTGATGGTGATTGATGAAAGATTGTGCTAGCTGATAGATGGTTTATTGTGGTGATTTGTCATAACTAGTTTTCTTTTCCGCACGTCACACAATACGTCACCCTCCCCGCTAACTGTCGTAACTAGCAATTAATAATTTTTCAGTAGTTGCGTTAGCTGTGGCTTTATTTTAATGAATTAATGACTTTTTTATATTGCTCTTGGCTTCCTCTTTTAAGTTAGTAGTTGCCCTAAAGCCATAAGGTATCTATTTATTTGTTTCTATTCATTTAAAGCATATCTCTGAGAATTTTAATTTGAATTTTATCTCTGAGAATTTCTCTGAAAAATTATCAATTGCTAGTTACGACAGCGTATTTCCCTTTCCGTGTCCAACTGTGGCGACACCGGTCTCGCGAAATCCGCACGCTTTTGTATTACTATGGAATTCTACTAGCCCGTGTTCAATTCGCATCAACTGGGCACGCATTTGTGATCAAGTGGCGCTGGGGGAGGTTTTACAAAATAGTGTGCAGTTGAACTGAACACTTTTTTGACTTGATTCTTGACTGTATGAGTCTTCAAAAGCGTGTTGAACCAGCGACGGTATTAGTTGAGCTACTGCTTTCATTGCTGATACTTGTTTTCAAACTGACTAATTAGAAGAGCGAGCGAAGCGAGCTCGGGAATTTGGAGCACTATGTCCACCCACGGGCGCCCCCGCAGCGGCAGCTCCCGCCTGCTTGGGCCCGCACGATTTATTCCGAAAATTTACGAACGCGCTAAATCAGCACGGTTTTTTTTGAACAGACCAATTAAAAAACTGTGTTCAATTCAATTGAACACTGTTTTGTAAAACCTCTTTTGACGTTGCTTGATCGCAAAAACGTGCTCAGTTGACGCGAGCTGAGCACGGGTTGGTTGAATTGTGTAGTAATACAAAGGCGAAGGATTTCGCGAGACCGGTGTCGCCAGTTGGGCACTGAAAGGGAAATACGCGCCTTATTCTATAATTATTATCTGAATTATATTGCCGTGTGTGTCCTCCCAGCGCAGAATAGAATATCTCAGACCGGTGTATGGTAACCAGCACGTGAGGATTAGTTCAAGAGGATCGGCAGCAGCGTCTTAGCTCCTATGTAACATACTGCAGTCTACAGAACGTCTAGTTAATATACTTCTTGCCTTTGGCCGTTCATTGTAACTGTCATTGCTAAGCTCATGTTCAGAAGCGGACGTTTATGATTACGTTAGCATGTTGATATGAAACAAAAGTACCTACACCTGAACATTTACAGTGATGAGTCTTGAATGCTAAAATACTGGTTTTGTCATTCAATAGTCATTATCTTTTTCAATCAAGTAAGTTGATTTCGGAATGACAAATAGTCTTATGTAATAACAGTTAGTTGCAATGAAAACGGAACAATGTTTAATTCTAAATAAATTGGTTCACTAATGTTTCACCAAAACACCGTTGGCATTTTTTTTTGTTTACAACCATCGTTTTTATACACTATTTATTCCACAAACAACTTATTCCGCAAACAGATCATTTATTAAATTTCATTTGACAATGTTTGACTTTGCAAATGTGCTGAATGAAAAAGTATATTTTATTTAAATTTTATTTCTCCAAGCATTGTTTCTGAGCATGCTCCACCAGAAGACTCGCTTTGTCGCCCATTCGCTTAGCTCGCACACTCAACCGGCGCTACGCTCGCGAGGTCGCCGACTCGCTTCACTCGCCAGCTCCGCCCGCTCGCTACGTTTCGGCCTCGTGCACTCGTAGCACTCAGGCAGGACCTCCTTCGCGAGATTCTGGCTCGACGCTTTTAAATAACACTCTAGGGGTAGGACAAAGTCTGACATAAACTTTTGGAATAAACCTTAGACATCAAAAAACCCATAGCAAAAAATCCAACACCGTTAAGTCACGTGACAAAAAGGGAAATTGCACGACCAGGAAATTACTCATACAGTAATTCAATTGTTCCTCGAGCAGTACACGGCACAACCATATCTTGCAATTCATGTACAAAAAACTGGATTATGATTTCGCGATAGCGCATTTGCGATGAAGAACGGTCCGATACCTCCATCCCAAAATTGAGATTCCACTGTGAAGTCCCAAAACTAAACAGTGACACGTTGGGATACATTTGTTTCTCAACAATCACTTGTGGATTTTCTGAACGTTAAATGCGTCAATTTTGCCGATCGACGAAACGAATAGATGAAAATGAGCCTCGAAAATTGCGAACCGTAGCTGCTTATTTTATAAATCTTGCTCAACAAAGAAAACCCGTTGTTCTTTCGTGCAGCGCTCCATTTTTAATAACCCTGAACTCTCAGCTGTCAATCCGTCTTTTTTTTTCGTTAGCAACATTCTACTGCACAAATGTGAATTTGGGACACCCGTTAAATAAAAAAACAATCTTAGGTATATTAAAGAATAAAAACCAGAAATATCACAGGATTATTTATATTATAAAGTGGGCTACTCACACACCTGCCGCAGGGGCCATCTAGGGCATAAAAGTGGGGGTGACCCATAATTGCCACCTTAATTGTGATGTGTATAGGCAAGCAGGGGCAATTTCAATGTGTGTAAAGACGATTCCGATATTGCCGCGACCGCCGTGCGGCCTAGATAGCCCCTGCGGCAGGTGTGTGCATAGCCCGCTTTAATTGACGGACACTGGTACACAGAACATGAACAATTGAAACTATTTGGAAAGTCATCAAAAACATGACAATTTACTTCTAATGCCACTACATTAATGGACCTTCAAAATCCATCATTGGACCGTATGCTTTCGTTCCATGCGACAAAAGAAGAATTTATTTGTCAAAGATCGATGATCACAATAAATGGTATGGACTATGGAATCGTTTTGAGTCAAAGCACACTGGATTGAAATGTTGCCTTTAGAATCAGTAACTTCTATCCTTGTCTTTATTATGCCCCACACAGCAAATAGGATTGTGGCATCGCTTGAAATAACAACAATGGTAATAGTTACCATCGAAAAATGTTTTTTGACTCAACGTGCTTTCGAACTAGCGTGCGTCCGAACTAGCGTAATTCGATCAGTTGGAGTTTGATACTGTGGCGGTTATTCACTTAGTTTTATCCAGAAAGTATAATAACTTTAAAGTCAAATTTATTTCATTGTAAAACACTCCACATTAACAAGCATCATGTTTATTTTCCCACACTTGACATAACAGCATAAACACAATAAACTCACAGAACTCATTATCTATTATCCATAACTAATCTTACAACATTTACTTATTTAATATATTACAACACACATAAAATATCTACATACCTACACATTTAATAATATTACCATATATTGAACTACACTTTACAGACTTCATTAATGTTATTAGTAAATGAAGCAGAATGGAACATGCAGCGCGTGCGACGGGCCGCAACTTCGGATCCGCTCAGTAAACATCGGAGGCGCCCCGGAACAGATGATCTGCATTAAATTCATAATGTTCGAGCTGAGCGCCAACAACTTCAGTGATTTGACCTGTCCCGAGGCGAATGCACGCTCAATTTTGCTCTGCAATCTAGACTTTCTCAGATACCCTAGATCCTTAAATTTTAATCAATAGTGTTTCCAATCTTAATTTAATTTAATTCATTTAATAATTTGTAATACAACTAGCTTTTGCCCGCAGCTCCGCTTGCGTGAAATTTTGAACCCGTTAAGTGACGATTTTCCATACAAACTTTCATCCCCTATTTAACACCCTTAGGGGTTGAATTTCGAAAAATCCTTCCTTATTCCTTGTCTACATCATAAAGGGAACCTCTGTGCAAAATTTCAGCTTTCTAGGTCCAAGGGTTTGGGCTGGGCGTTGATGAGTCAGTCAATCAGTCAGTCAGTCAGGACCTTTCTTTTTATTTATATAGATAGATAGATAAGAAGATTACGTAGTAATTGTAAATACAGTTTTAGTCAACTTGGAGCGCGTTTTCATTATCTTACCACGTAACCACTTCAATACAAAGTGCTTTTGAATCAACGCACACTCAAAAACTATTTGTCCCAGCGTACTTCGACACAACATGATTCGAAACAACATAGAATGTATTATACAAAACTTATAAAACGATAATATGTATTACAAAGTAAAATAAAACGATATTAAAATAGTAGCGAACATAACATTTGAGAGCATAAGTGATACGGCGCCATCGCTGTCAGGATCATCAGTAGTGGCAGGCAATACTGGACCCCGGTAGTGTACCTCATAGATGCCGTCCCAGAGAGCCACACTATCCTCCAGAATATCCTCCTTCAGCTCTATGACTCGACCCAACGACATGTGAGGAGCCCTCTCCGCATTTGCAGGTGGCCATGACGGCAAACCTGAGTCATTTGACGATGGAGAACTAAAAGAAATAAAAGATAATAACATCAATTAAACATAGCTTGAGTTCCTGAGAAAAGTGGTCTTGACAAACAAATAGGCAGACAGACAACAAAGTTATCCTATAACGGTTCCGCTTTTGAAACAAACTCAAGTTGGTTGATGAAATTAAAATACTGTAGGCGGGCAGACCTATAGCGTGTTTTGTTTTCACGCGGCTGTAGGTTCTTAATTCTAAAATAGGGCCGAGTCACAATACTGTTAGTATAACATTGCCGTGTCCGTTTTTCATTTCGAGGCACGGGACCCTAAAAATAGTTAATACCCAAATTCAGTTATATTTATGATTTATTCAGACGGTAAACGGTAATATTAAACCAATGTCGATGGAACGGAATAATTTTCAAAAATAACCATTGGAATGGGGAGGATTCAGTACAATTTTGTAAAAGGAACCTAATTAAAAACTACGAGTAGTATAATAACTTACCCAGTCAAAATAAAGTTGTGCCAATAGTCTCTCATAATTTGTTTCATTTGCTTGTATTCTTCCGTTCTATTGGTAACATCTTCATCCATCACTGCAACTAATTGACTGCAGTGATTCGCCCCACGTACATCGGTGTGCGGAAAACCTGGAGTATCTTCATCCACAAACGAATATTCAAACAGATATACCGTATCACCGAGAGCCTCCACGCGAGTTGAGAGGGATCTCAACATAGGATATGCGAATAAAACATCGGTATAATATTTTATAAATAATAGAATATTATCTTCACTAATAGGGTCATCACCAAAATAAAACTTTTTTACTTTCTGTGCTACCACCTCTTTAACATCTTCGCTCTCAAAATACAATTCAGCTGGTAAAAAATCTGAGAACTTTTCATTCATCTGGTCTTTCCAAGTCTCAAAAAAAGAGAGTACCAACGCACCATCCATATTAGTAAATCCGTATAATAAAGGTATGTTTGTATAATTGCCTTGTTTCATAACATTCATCGGAGCATCCTTAATTACTCTCTCTTGTCCAATATCACGTTCGATACAAGGACCAAACAGAATAGTACTTTTCCCATCCGAAAACATTGCGTCGTGACGTGACATTAACTGTTCATATGAAGCGGTTCTGTAGAACTCTTCTAAACTGCTTAAATCATCGACGTCGGTAAAATTTAATAGTTTTGCGTAAGTCTTAGCATTTTCAATGGGATCGATTTGGAAACCAGCAGCGCCGGTACTAACACCGCTCCCCATGATAGCCTTTTTGAACAGACCGGTTGTAATACTAGAAAGAGTTAGATATCTAACGAACCAGATCCGGCACTACAGCCAGCTAGAGTTACATCTTCAGGGTTGCCCCCGAAACTAGCAATGTTTTTGTTAATCCAACGAAGTGCTGCAACCTGATCTTTTATTCCAGCATTACCAGGAGCACCCTCAGTACCAAGACATAGAAAACCATGTACTCCAAGTCTGTAGTTAAGTGACACCACAATGACTTTCTTGGTTCGTACTAAATCCTTAAATTGTTCAAATAATCCGTTACCATACTGATAAGCTCCGCCATGAACGTATGCTAGAACGGGTAATAGATTGGTCTCTTCAGTATCAGGGACGAACACGTTGGCAACCAGGCAGTCTTCCCGCAAATTCAAAAAATAAAATGGCTGAGGACATGTTATACCTCTGTCCACAGCATCAAATGTTGACAACCATACAGGAGGAGGAAGTGGTGCCTGAATAGAAAAAAAATGTTAAAGTTATTCAAGTAAGTAACTGTAATAAAAACATAGCCTTGGTCATTATAGCATAGTCGCCAGGTCGCAAAAAAGGGGTTTACCTTGCAAAAGGTCGGGTAGTTCTGAATTCTGGAAATGTGCTAAGTTTAAGTGTTCTTATGAAAATTTCTTTTCGACCTCGAGTAACCGTCGCGCGCTCCGCTATCTCGGATTAAATACCCCAAAAATGTGTTAATTAAATACTTATCTTTATTTATTATTTATTTATTATATAATTACTATTTTACGCAAAAAAATAACTCATCAATTTTGCAGAGAAATTTTCGTACAGTTCTTGTGCTAATCATTTTTTTTAACGCTTAGTACAAAACATATTGCGCTTTAAAATAGACAAAATTTACAATAGGCATGTTGACAGCATCAATAAATTGCAAATCTAATTTGTCCGCCAGTTTTGAAAAATAATGGACACGTATTTTTTCTTTTGTTAAATCTATGAATATTTGGAAAGATAAAACGCAACAAAACTCTAGAGTGGGGGCTTGTGACGTCAGAAGCAAGTAAAAATTGTACTTGCTTGTGACGCTTTGCCAATTTCACAAGTGTCGTATCTTCGTCAATTTTGGTTTACGTAACAAAAGAAAAAATACGGGTCACATATTTTTTGATAATCTAACTGACAGACTAATTTTTTTTTTTTCAGTCAAATACCCTATTATTAAAAAAATATTTTTTTAACCCCAACTCAATAAGAAGGGTGTTTTATAAGTTTGAAGTCTTTGTCTGTATGTCTGTTTGAAACCTATGTCTGTCTGTCACTTTATCTATCCATGACCATAGTAACTCCGAAACGTTTGAACCGATTTCAAGGGGTTATTTTTTTGTTTGTAAGCTAGTTTGATCGGAATGATGTTTGATGGAAATCGGTTCTGATCGGACTGAGCATAGTGCACGAAACAGCGAGGATCGACAACAGTAGCAAAATATTAGGAAAAAAGTTGTTATTCTTTACCTTAAATCTATCAGCCCCTGTGGGTGCAGAAGCATACGGAATGTTATAAAAAATGTAGAGACCGCCTTTAGGATCCATGCGCCCACGCAGGGGTCCCTGATTTATATTCACAAGCCGCCAATCCTCATCGCCCTGTACGAGAATCGTAAAGGTACATAATATTAACACTACACACTCCCACATCTTGACTGAGTTCCTTAATAATACTTTAATGAAGTGATTTATTGTTTATATACTTTGCATTCTATCTATACGCCTATTGTTTATCTAAAAGATAAAGTCTAAAAATATCGCTATTATTTAGGGTTCTATGATAGAAAATAGTTTGCGTGTCGGTTCAGTCGGATATAGAATTTCTGGGAAAAGAAACATTCAACTTCCCAAAAAGTAAACCTGTTAGACTAACGGTGCACACTGCTATGAAACAACAGGGCTCTCGAGACCGACATGGAATGAAAATCAGCCAACTATACCACGGATCGGCGACCAGACTGGACTTGCTCTGAATCACTCTTTATTGGTGTCAATAAACCTATCGCCTGGACCACATGTCTCCATAAGCGTAAGCTGGAACGCACGGGAAAACAGCTGCTTGATTGCAAAGTCCGCAAAATATCTTTATAAATGAATTGTAATTTTTTTATGGTTGTAAAATGGTCAAGGTAAACAAAACCTAGCCTATAACCATTGCATGGCTCAGACGAATCGATAGACATCTCATGCATTAAAATCCATCCAGCCGTTGGGATGTTTCAAGGGTATAAATAATCCCACATACATAGATACAAAGATACATAGCCACATATGATACTTAGATACGCGTGTAATAAACTAATAAGTCTTATCCATTTACATTATTTATCCCTGTATCTACCGAAAAACAGCTTAATTATAGCAGATTTGTAAATACGTCCTTAAGTACCTTGAAATAAAATGAGTTTCGTGAACTTTTTCGTTTAGTTTTTTTTTTTGAAGGTCTGGGTCATACTTTTCTATGTATTTAAGTTTAATATTAGCATAAATGCCACTATAATTCATTGTATTAAATGTAACCGGTGATTAAAAATTGCAGGGCTCTCTAGCGAATTAATTTTAGGCCCTCGAAAATATTCGAGTTTAATTGTTTTTGAAATTTTATTGAATACAAAGTTAGTACTTTGGATTTAATAAAATTTGTATTGTCTTACGGGTACACCTTTTCCTTCAAAGTTCTAGAATTAATATTTCTGTGGATTTACACACGTCAAAAACATATTTAGTAGAAAAATATGACGCCGGATACTAAATGTTACAAAGACAAAAAGTCAATGGGCAACATAGTCCTAGCACAGTGTACCTACTTACTACATACAGTGGGTCAACGCCCATACATTTGACAGGTCCTATGAAATGTCAAAATTGGTAACACTTGTCAAAGGGTTGTCACATAAAATAAATTACACAAACTTTATCAAACAAACCTCCAAATTAATTAACGTTTTATAGAATCAGTGATAAAGAAAACCACGCATGCGTAATTTTGACGATTGACAAAATAATGCAAAGGTATGTAGCAGCAGTTTCGCCATCTTATCCTGGAATATTCTAAAATATTTAAAACAAAAATTTTTGTCGAGGTTACAGTCGCAGTGGCTAACGCTTGCGGGGGTAGGTAAGAGTCATAAATTATTCGCAAGTCTACGATGGAGTCATAGAAAATTATTTATTATTCATGGTTATTACTTCTATGGTTTTCGTGGGCGCTGATGCTGGAAAAAAAATTTACCAGTTAAATGAAATTTGCCAGGTAAAACGTGGTCCCTATCTTGGTGTTTGAGAATTGATCTTGTTTTTGTAATCAGCGTCCCTGAAAATCATGGATTTGACACCCATGACGGCTAATTAGAATTTTTTTATGGCCGCCATCTTGTGTACAGATTTTGACCTCATTTTCGGCATCAGCATCCCCGAAAACCATGGAAATGACACCCATGATGGTTAAATTGAAATTTTAATAGCCGCCATCTTGGAAATGGATTTTGACCTCATTTTCGGCATCAGCATCCCCGAAAACCATGGAAATGACACCCATGATGGTTAAATTGAAATTTGAATAGCCGCCATCTTGGAAATGGATTTTGACCTCAATTTCGGCATCAGTACCCCCGAAAACCATAGAAATGACACCCGTGACGACGAATTTGATATTTTTGTAGCCGCCATCTTGGATTTCGATTTTGACCTCATTTTCGGCATCCGCACCCCAGAAAACCTTGGATTTGACATCCATGACGACTAATTTACTAATTTTCATGGCCGCCATCTTGGATTTGGATTTTGACGTTATTTTCGGCATCAGTGACCCCGAAAACCATGAAATTAACACCCATGATGATTAGATGAAAATGTTGATGGCCGCCATCTTGGATTTGGATTTTGACGTTAGTTTCGGCATCAGTGATCCCGAAAACCATGAAATTGACACCCAGGATGATTACATGAAAATTTTCATGGCCGCCATCTTGGATTTGGATTTTGACGTCATTTTCGGCATCAGTGACCCCGAAAACCGAGGAAATGACTTCCCACGAACAATCATTTGAAAAAGTATGTATGCCGCCATCTTGGATTAGTAAACAGACTTTATAATAAAATTCTCGTATTAAGTACACATACATATCAATAATAAATTAATATAATTTCTATGAACGATATCAATCAAATTTGAAATCAAAAAGTGCGAGCCCTGGAATTTATGTCCCGAGTAGCAGTATGGCTACTCGGGACATAACCTCCGCCCCTTCACCCCGCAACCCCCCGCACGATTGCTCTGTGACAATGTTCTACGTTGACCGACTGTAAGGAGTAAGATATAGGTAGACTGTGGTCCTAGTGTCAAAATGTACAAATTGCCTAGTGCCAAAATGTCATTTTGCCCAAATGCCGCTATGATAGAATACATTAAAGCTGTAATGTTCAATTGTACAAATTGCCCAGTGCCAAAATGTCATTTTGCCCAAATGCCGCTTTGATAGAACAAATGAAATGACATTTCAATCATCTTTTTCAAGGATACCGGACTTTCAAGAAGTATTTATACTCAAAGAGATTAGATAGAGAAGAGATTTTAATTAGATATCCAGTGCAGAGAATTATGTTGATATCAAGTAGCAGATAGGTGTATGTAGGCTCAGTCGTTAGTGATCGTACCTTCGAAGTCCAGGTTTGCGGGTTCGAATCTTGACTGTGTGACAATTGGACCACGATGCATTTTGGCACAATTGTGTTTTATCTTTTGTACATTTTGACAATCTAACAATTAGACCCTTACGCATTATATCACAATTATTTTTTGTCATTTGCACATTCATATACATTAAGACATTTGTACATTTTGACACTAGGACTATGTTGCCCATTGACTTTTTGCCTTTGTAACATTTAGTATCCGGCGTCAAAAATATAACCCACCCATCTCTTAACTGTTAATTATTTATGGAAATCTAATTTACTTTTTAAAACTAAGCTTCAGACACATGTTTCACATTAAATTTTCCTTGTTAGTATACGAAAGACAACCTGAAATGTAGCCAATAATTTGATTAGCCCCTACAGACAAAGACGTTTCGTTTTCTCATTCAAAAGCTCGCAATATTTATGAGCTATAAAATCTGTTTCAAATTCCTTCTCTAAGACTTCGTCTAAGTGAAACACTTCAATAGCCACTTCTCTTTTTGATGAGGAAGTACTAAGTACTGCTTTATCCCCTTGGTGAATAATCTTCTATTATATGTTTATGTAAAAGCCCGAATATTGGTAAATCTTAGGTTTTACTTTTTGTAAATCTTAGGATTTACCTACATGAGTTGGTAAATGTAAGGTTTAATATAAAATAAGACGATTTTTCGAGCTATAAGTACCATTACAGTTTGGCACATGCTAGGTTTAATCAATGACGATTAATAGATGTTAATTTTGTCAATAAAACAATATTATATAATTGTAAAGTATGTGGTAAACATTATAATTATGAATAAAAAGCTGCAGGTATGTTACATAATACATAATTTTTAAAACATTTTCAAACTGCTTTTCGTATAGTAAAACAAACAAAAATAGAATTGTCTTCTCACAAATACATAACCTGCGTTGGTTAAGCTAATTATTAATTAATTGTTCATAACATTTCGTATTATTTGTATCTCTTTATTAATAATAATAAAATACCTACATAATTAATATTAAAATATTTTCAAAACACTAGATAAGCAAAAAAATTATTTTCTTTTAACAAACATAATACGTACGTTGGCTAATTACTCATTACTATTAATTAGTAATACTAATTGATAATTACTCATACTATGCGGCTTCATCATTATCATTATCAATTATCTGTAGTAGCAGGCAATACTGGACCCCGGTAGTGTTTCTCGTAGATATCGTCCCAGAGCGCTGTTCTATCCTTCAAAAGATCCTCCTTCAGCTCTATGTCTCGACCCAACGACATGTGAGGAGCTCTTTCCGCTCTTGCAGGTAGCCATGACGGTAAAACTGAGTCACATGAGGACGGAGAACTAAAACAAATGATTAATAAAAATAAAATCAATACACAAAAGCCGAATTATTACGAGATTATCCGAATTGATTAGATGGATTAAAATCCATCTAATCAATTCGGATAATCTCTAAGAAAAATAATCTTTTAAGATTAATATTTTTATATGAAGATCTTCAGTAATATAAAAGTATTTAATAATCTTGATATGATATTTTATGAAATGAACACAATTCTGAACTATGTTTTTTTTTTATTTTAAACCAACAGCCCATGATTGAAAGTGGTTACCGCCGCCTATACAGATAGGCCATGTCCTGGATGTCGTAGAGAATACTTTTTATCCAGATACGTGAATAGTTCTTCTAGGATGCGAGAGAAACCACGGGCAACAGCTAGTAAGTAAATAAAGAAGTACGGGCGTCTTCTCACAAAGAGAAGTATTAAGATGCGGGTTGGTGGACTTCAAACACTATATAACACTAAACATTAGAAAGACCTAAAATTATGCAAAACGAAACCTTACCCAGTCAGAATAAAATTGTGCCAATAGTCTCTCATAATTTGTTTCATTTGCTTGTATTCTTCCGTTCTATTGGTAACGTCTTCATCCATGACTGCTAAAACTTGACTACAGTGACCCGACCCACGTACATCAGTGTGCGGAATACTTGGCGTATCTTCATCCACAAAGTTATATTCAAATAGATATACCTTGTCACCGAGAGCCTCTACGCGAGTTGTGAGGGATCTCAACATAGGATATGCAAATAAAACATCGGTGTAATACATTATGAACGACAAAATATTATCTTCACTAACAGGGTCATCACCAAAATAAAACTCTTTGACTTTCTGTGCTACCTCCTCTTTGACATCTTCGCTTTCAAAACACAATTCAGCTGGTAAAAATTCTGAGAACTTTTCATTCATCTGGTCTTTCCATGTCTCAAACATATAGAGAAACAACGCGCCATCCATATTAGTAAATCCGTAT
The DNA here is from genome assembly GCA_905220435.1 of Amphipyra tragopoginis. Taxonomy (NCBI): domain Eukaryota; kingdom Metazoa; phylum Arthropoda; class Insecta; order Lepidoptera; family Noctuidae; genus Amphipyra; species Amphipyra tragopoginis. Next base: position 13,414,677 of record HG991993.1, read on the forward strand.
AACAAAGGTATCTTTGTATAATTGCCTTGTTTCATAACACTCATCGGAGCATCCTTAATTACTCTCTCTTGTCCAATATCACGTTCGATACAAGGACAAAACAGAATAGTACTTTTCCCATCCGAAAACATTGCGTCGTAACGTGAGTTTAACTGTTCAAATGAAGCGGTTTTGTAGAATTCTTCTAAACTGCTTAAATCATCGACGTCATTAAAATTTAATAGTTTTGCATAAGTCTTAGCATTTTCAATAGGATCAATTCCTAAACCAACAAAGCCAGTACTAACCCCACTCTCCATAATAGCCTTCTTGAACAAACCAGTTGTAATACTCGAAAGAGTTAAGATATCTATTGAACCGGATCCGGCACTGCAGCCAGCTAGAGTTACATCTTCAGGGTTGCCCCCGAAACAAGCAATGTTTTTGTTAATCCAACGAAGTGCTGCAACCTGATCTTTCATTCCAGCATTACCAGGAGCACCCTCAGTACCAAGACATAGAAAACCATGTGCTCCAAGTCTGTAGTTAAATGACACTACAATTACTTTCTTGGTTCGTACTAAATCCTTAAATTGATGAATTAATCCGTTACCATAGAGATAAGCTCCGCCGTGAACGTATGCTACAACAGGTAGATTGGTCTCTTCAGTATCAGGGACGAACACGCTGGCTACCAGACAGTCTTCCCATTCGTTCGATGCAAAGGGCTGAGGACATACGATACCTCTGTACACAGCATCAAACGTTGACGACCATACCGGTGGAGGAAGTGGAGCCTGAAAAAATTGTTATAAATAATTAATTCGTCCATCACCGGAAACATACACATAATAGATAAACAATGGACACCTGTGTGATCATTAGAGTCAGTAATTTAACTGTAATAATTACACTACACAACTACTAACTTATTTATTTATAAAGTAAGCACGTTACAGAAATGATACTAGTCTGTAAGAAGAGAACGAAGTGCACGCCATATTGCGAAGGGAAACATTGCGAAAAGGAGGATTCCATCTTCAGGCTATTTACTGATATTAAAAACTAAATAAATACCTTGAATTTATTAATCCCTGTGGGTGCAGTGGCATACGGAATGTCATAGAAATTGAAGACACCGCGTACAGGGTCCAAGTGCCCGCGCACAGATCCCTGAGTTATATTAATGAGTCGGCAATCCTCATGGCCCTGCACGAGTATCGCAAAAGTACACAATATCAACACCACACTCTTCCACATATCGACTGAGTTTCTAAATGTGTTAATGCAGTGGTTTATTGTTTATATACTTTGCATTCTATGGTACGCTTATTATAGTTAATCTATGAAAGATAAAGTACAGAAGTATAGCTTTTATTTTAGAGTTCCGTCATAAAAAATACGTTGTGTGACGGTTCAGTCAAACTGAAAATCAAGAAGAAGGCCAACTTACAATTTCCCCAAAAGTAAACCTGTTAGTGAACACAGTGCATCCTACTAATGAGCAACAAGACTGGCACGACAGACATGAAGAAAAAATCAGCCAACTGTTACAACCAGGGGGGTTACCATGATCTCTTAGAGCAGGAATGTTTTAATAATATTACAAGAGTAAGTAAGAGATGGCGCTAGAGAGCTGTCTAGCGCTGTCACTTTCACACTCTCGGAATAATATTAAAACATTCCGGCTCTAACAGATCATGGTAACCCCCAAGGACGCAGGACTAGATTTACTTTATTACCTTTACTGATACCAGTGTGGAGAAACTAGGTGTGGTGTTCCTCCAACCAAAGGGAGGATCCTCCAACCAGGCGGAGTCTTGTGCCTGGCGGGTTACTGCCCAACAGTTGATGTTGGGAAGTTGTATATACAGGGCGTCCCACGACTTTGCCACATGGAGGGGAAGTACCTTAAATACTGTAGATAGGAAAATTTACTGAATAAAGACTTCTTTTTTATTTTAAAAACCATACGAACTGCATTCAAAGAATTTTAAAAAATCACCTGTCTGAACCGGGAATCGAACCCGCTAAATGTGAAAACAAAAAAAACTGTAATTTTATTGTACTGATCGAAAGGCTCAATCAGATACATTTATTTCTTCTAAATAACATAGCACCTAAAATAAAAGGAACACCATGAAATTTAACAGTTAATTTAAAATTTTGTTCAGAATAATGATAGCATTTTCTTTGACTATGTCGTGCTTGTAACAACTGACTTTGTGTAGGTACTACTTTCTGCTTTATTATTATTTCGAAGTATTATTTTAAATATTCACCATGAAAAAATAAATAAAACAACGGTAAGCGAGATTATTAAAAGAGTTACAATTTGTATACAATAGGATGAAACACATTTTGAGCATTTAATAAATTAAATTGTTTGTAAGTTGCACAGTTAAACGTGTCTTATTATGTTAAATTTCAGGGTGTTCCTTTTATTTTAGATGCTATGTTATTTAGAAGAAATAAATGTATCTGATCGAGCCTTTCGATTAGTACAATAAAATTACAGTTTTTTTTGTTTTCACATTTAGCGGGTTCGATTCCCGGTTCAGACAGGTGATTATTTAAAATTCTTTGAATGCAGTTCGTATTGTTTTTAAAATAAAAATGAAGTCTTCATTCAGTAAATTTTTCTATCTACAGTATTTAAGGTACTTCCCCTCCATGTGGCAAAGTCGTGGGACGCCCTGTATACTATCTGCGTGTTAAATCTTGATTGCGCGATGTAGGATAGTTCGCATGTGGCGAGATACATGCCGCCACATCACTCCCCCCTGAGACCGGAGGTCGATCGTCTTGATGAGTCAGCAGTCGCTGAGTCTTGAGAACTTACCAGGGCCAGTGAGGGGTTATTTTGAGTCGAAACTGGATGCCGCGTAGTTCGCAGTGAGTCGGAACTGTGAGCGGTGAGTGGTGGCTGTGGACTGCGTCGACCAGGAGAGAAGTGCCTGTGCTAGTTAACCGGCCGAAGTGCAGTATGATGCGCCATGATGCTGGAGTTGGCTGAGGGTTGTGACCAGGCTTGCGCGTTCGCTGCAGGCTAGTGGTCACATCACCCGTTGAAGCCGAGGATGCTGGCTGGCTGTGGGACTCGCTGCTTGCTGCTCGATTGAATGCTGATCTGCTGATGGAGTGATGATGTGGCTGCCGAGGCTGCGAAGGTTGTGTGTGACGTCACCAGTGTGGAAACACTGTCTGTGACCATCACGTCGGGGTCACCAATGTGGAGAAACTAGGTGTGGTGTTCCTCCAACCAAAGGGAGGATCCTCCAACCAGGCGGAGTGTTGTGCCTAGCGGGCTACTGCCCAACGGTTGATGTTGGGAAGTTGTATATATGTCGTGGCCAGATCATAGAATTGATCACTTCATGATGTGGCCAGCCATTTCATGAAATGGTTGCATTTCATGAAATGGCCAATATCCGCTGCCCACATCATGAAATGGCCTGGCCAGATCAATGAATAATCAGCGTTTAACGATATGATCAGCTAAACGCACGGCTACTTCATGATATGGTCAAACATTAGTGATCATATCGTAAAATAGTTTACATTATTCACCGTTAGAGGCGCTGATATCGTTTTGTTTTTGTGATGCATCATGGCGGCGGACAATTATTCTGACAAAAAAGCTAATAATAATAAGTAAAGTAGGGTGACCACGCAACGAAAATTAATGGACTATTATTGGATTTCAAAATATGACTTCATGGTAACTGCGGGTGAACTTTTCATAGAATTTTATTTGTTCGATTATTTATCTGGTTAACCTGTGAAACTACAGCACAAAATATCGATGCACGTTACTGCAAACATTTACTATTTAGTATATTGAATCATTTGGGTTAGGTTAGGTTAGAACAGTGACCAATAACGCGCGAAGGCGAGCGAGCGAAGCGAGCGTGCCGCGGCAGCGGCCGCCGAGCGCCAGATCCCCTTAATTGTTGGTGAATCAAGCTATTAAACTTTCGCGGTAACGTGCATCGATATTTTGTGGGTCGAAATTCCGTAGCCTACTCCTTTGCTTGCATGGTACGTGCTTCCTTTATTTGGATTTTTTATTAAACCTTTGATATCATGGAAACCCTACATTAACGATATGGCCAAACGTGGATGGCCTTATCATTAAACGTTGACGTTTAAACGATATGGCCAATTTTAGTTGGCCATTTCATGAAATACAACCATTTCATGAAATGGCCGGCCACATCATGAAGTGATCAATTCTACGATATGGCCACGACATATATACTATCTGCGTGTTAAATCTTGATTGCGCGATGTAGGATAGTTCGCATGTGGCGAGATAGATGCCGCCACACCAGTATAACTATAGCCCGACCGCTTATCTGAGACCGTTCCTGAGCTGCGCGGTGCGGGAGGGGTGTGGTGACGCGACGCGAGAGCTCACTGACTGCTCACTAGCTTCCGCCGATCTTTTTTGTGTTCGATCATCCTAGGTTCCGCCAGCACATGATAGTCCCATTTAAATTTGGTGTAGATCTCATAAAGGCTTTCAGAGATACACTGAAACCCCTCAATGACGAACAGTACACATAATGTGACAGGGTTACGAACAGCGTCTTTATAAGGTCTAATCATGTTTTCATTAAGGCCACTAAACAGAGAACAATAAAAAACATGTTAACAAAAAATAAAACCGACTTCAAAATAAAAAACCGGCCAAGGTCGAGTCGGACTTGCGCACGAAGTGTTCCGTACCATCTATCTATAATATAAAAATGAATCGCAAAATGTGTTGGTAAGCGCATAACTCAACAACGCCTGGACCAATTTCCCTATTTATTTTTTTTGTTTTGTTCGTAATTGTCAGGAGAAGGTTCTTATGAAAAAATTTTTTGATAAAAAAAAAAAACTAATTATCGGTAGGTAGTAGGTAGGTAGTAGGTAGGTAGTAGGTAGGTAGTAGGTAGGTAGTAGGTAGGTAGTAGGTAGGTAGTAGGTAGGTAGTAGGTAGGTAGTAGGTAGGTAGTAGGTAGGTAGTAGGTAGGTAGTAGGTAGGTAGTAGGTAGGTAGTAGGTAGGTAGTAGGTAGGTAGTAGGTAGGTAGTAGGTAGGTAGTAGGTAGGTAGTAGGTAGGTAGTAGGTAGGTAGTAGGTAGGTAGTAGGTAGGTAGTAGGTAGGTAGTAGGTAGGTAGTAGGTAGGTAGTAGGTAGGTAGTAGGTAGGTAGTAGGTAGGTAGTAGGTAGGTAGTAGGTAGGTAGTAGGTAGGTAGTAGGTAGGTAGTAGGTAGGTAGTAGGTAGGTAGTAGGTAGGTAGTAGGTAGGTAGTAGGTAGGTAGTAGGTAGGTAGTAGGTAGGTAGTAGGTAGGTAGTAGGTAGGTAGTAGGTAGGTAGTAGGTAGGTAGTAGGTAGGTAGTAGGTAGGTAGTAGGTAGGTAGTAGGTAGGTAGTAGGTAGGTAGTAGGTAGGTAGTAGGTAGGTAGTAGGTAGTAGGTAGGTAGTAGGTAGGTAGTAGGTAGGTAGTAGGTAGGTAGTAGGTAAGTAGTAAGTAGGAAAAAGTGCATTGCAACGCATGCGGGTACAGCTAGTTATCTATAAAAACGGCAAAAAAAACACGTTTATTGTATGGGAGCCCCCTTAAATATTTATGTTATTCTGTTTTTTAGTATTTCCTGTTATAGCGGCAACAGAAATACATAATCTGTGACAATTTCAACTGTCTAACTATCACGGTTCATGAAATACAGCCTGGTGACAGACGGACGGACAGCGGAGTCTTAGGCGTGAATTACATAGAAGCGGCGTCAGGTGCAGAGGTGCAGACGCGGCGCAGGCGCGTCGCTTTCATACATTTTTTGCGAAAAAGATTTCAAGCGGCACGATAAAACGTATGAAAACGACGCGCGTGCGCCGCCGCCGCGCCTTCACCGTATGCTTTTTCTGTGTAATTCACGCTTTAGTAATAGGGTCCCGTTTTACCCTTTGGGTACGGAACCCTAAAAACGAACTGTTTATTTTATATTATGGCAATTATTTTATTCGTTTTGTTGAAGTCGGTTTTATTTGTTGTTAATGTTATACCTAATTTAGTTAAGGTGATTTAAACAGCTGCAAGAGGCATTCTTTGTGAGCTCTGTTGTGATGTTGTTCTTAAAACATGGGAGTCGCAAACATTTTATTATACCTACTAATGTGCGTAGGGGATTTGATTTAAACAGCTGCAACAGGCATTCTTTGTCAACACTGTTGTAATGTTAATTGTTATTGTGAATAGTGACAGACGACTAGATTGATAATTATGACGTAAACATCAACAAGTTCAAGCCACAGGTGATGAGCATAATAGTTTTTCTTGTTGAAATATATATATATATATATATGGCGAATCGAATCTCCTCGATCGCCTAAATGTTAATTAAGTTTTAGTCATCCGTTGCAAAGTTATCATGATACTTACACCTATGTAGAAAGTAGGCTGCAGTTAGGTATTTATTGTTTGTATTTATGCATTTTTGATGTACCTTTATTATGTTTTGCTAATTTTTTAGACATCGATAACTTGAACGATTTGTAATATGTGTATAACAGGTACAAAGATGGCAGCTGGAAGATGACGAAGACGACGACATTTTGAGCGAAAGTGATGAAGAAAGTGGATTCGCGGAACAAAGTGGCCCGCTTAGATCTCCTCACCATTCTCATGAAGAACAAGATGCCGAGTTCTCGAGGACGAAAATGAAGACGTTCCTCTGTCCACTTTCGCTTCTTACCAGTCTCATAATGGTACAAAATGGAGTAAGTTTCCACCGCCCACTTCAAGAACCAGATCTCACAACATTTTACTCCGTCTAGTAGGCCCAATAGATGTAGCAAAAGACGCAAAAAGAAGTGGGATTCGATCTTGCGAGACCTTCTATTGAGCGTCGTGTATCTCATCAAAATATATCCAGAGGTATACAACTGAAGGCAGACTACTGCTAGGACTGGCAGAACAACCCCCAGAAAATAATTTGCCTATTCGGGGGAGAGTTGGTTGGTGTTCCTATTGCAGCAGGGCTCGTGACCGCAGTAAACGATGGCGAATTTGTACTGAACATCAGGCAGTCGTGTATCCAGAATGTATAACAACAGAGTGATTTAATACTAATTATTTTGATAATTGGTTCAATTAGACAATTAGAAACCAATTTTATAATAAATAAATATTACGTTTCTAAATGAAAATAATCCTAAGAGATCGAAAACCTTCCAAATATAGTCAATTTTTAAGTTTATGTTTAAATTATAATTGAAAACCTTTTTGCTGATTGTATGAGCCGTTCAATTCAATTCAATTCAATTCAATATATTTATTTGTGAACATAGGTATATAATAGATGTTGTGGTGCCGTTGTGGTAAAAATAAAGGTGGTTAGTAATTATATACTGTGTATTATTCATTTTCTGTCTTATTTGGAGAATTAATTGACCTGTAAGTGGTCTACGCCTGCAGCCCGCGCGTGCGCTCAAGGAATATTAATACGGGTGCGTGCAATCTAATGTTAAAATGCAAATGTTGCAATACTGAAAGAAATTATTGTGTTACTTAAACAGATGCCTCCAATATGCTGAACGGGTAAAAAAATAATAATAAGTGTAAACTTTTGTGCAAGATAAAAAACTACGACAATTCTTAAACTTTTCTATTCTATATCCATGTTGGTTTTATTTTCTACTAGCTGTACCCGGCATGCGTTGCAATGCACTTTTCCTACCTACTACCTACCTACTACCTACCTACTACCTACCTACTACCTACCTACTACCTACCTACTACCTACCTACTACCTACCTACTACCTACCTACTACCTACCTACTACCTACCTACTACCTACCTACTACCTACCTACTACCTACCTACTACCTACCTACTACCTACCTACTACCTACCTACTACCTACCTACTACCTACCTACTACCTACTTACTACCTACCTACCTACTACCTACCTACATTAGTTTTTTTTTTTAAATATCAAAATTTTCTTTCATAAGAACCTTCTCCTGACAATTACGAACAAAACAAAAAAAAAATAGCGAAATTGGTCCAGCCGTTCACGCGTGATGCGATGACCAAGGGAAATAGCGATTCATTTTTATATATATAGATATTGACCATGCCCGCAATATACCTAACATAGAGATATTATATTGCTATAACTGTAATGATTTGTCCACTCCTAAACGATACTGTTAGCTCTCGATGACAGGCGAATGGTTGCAGCAGCAAATCTACCTGTGTAATTTGCTACTGCGCAACTATTCGCCTTCTTCAAAGCGGTCAAAAAGTTTGACGCGTAGGTATAGGGTAGGTGTACGGTGAATTACATGAGTTTGCAAAAAAATATGATGTTCTTATATAATTAACGTTGATTGCCTTTAATGACTTGGATTTTAAGCCACAAAATGATGCAACACTTGTGAAATACCTATCGATACAAACAATAACATGTGTAGTTAATAGTTAGACTTGTATATTATTAAGGTTGAGCCGAGATTCCACTTCATCCATTCCCACAAATACAGTAACAACAGACAAAGTACAGGAAAAAAAACTACAAAAGCAAGTAGATGATTTTATAATGCACGAAAAATCGTGTGACAAAAATTCTTTCATAAAAAAAGACATTGCGTTGTAAGTTGTCTGTATCTACCTACAGCCTGTTAAACATGATTAAACAAGAAAATATTTTTTTATCTTATTTCGTCAGGCTTCCAACAATGTCAAGGGATATATTTTGATTTCAGAATGAATCATAACTAGAGATCGGATATTTGGATGCATATTTACCTAAACTTGAGATGTTGGCTAATATGGAAAGCGCTTTTGTATCGAAAAATCTCGCGGTTCCGGGACAATTATTTCAATTTATGTTTTTTTTGGTTTATCTAACACACACCATCCTTTTACTTACACTCTACATACACACATATTTGCATCGGGGACATTGCATTACAATATTAATTTTAAATAATTATGCAATCCAAGAATCCCGGAGTTTTTATTAACAAATCATTTTAAGATGTCCCTTCTATGTTATGCATTCCCGGTGTTCCTGGCATCCCGGGTTTTCTTACAAAAAATACCTATATTTTAAGAAGCCGCTTCCATACTTTCGTAGCAAAAATTAACTTTAGGTAAATATGCTTCCGAATATCCGATCCCTAATCATGACCCTGTGGCGGTACCTATAACACCTCGTTCCTCCACATTGGTGACACCGACGTGATCAAGACGACGAGGCTGTTGCGGTTTCATGACGATCGACCTCCAGTCTCAGGGGGGGAGTGATGTGGCGGTACCTATAACATATCGATCCTCCACAACCCCATGATTTAAAAAATATATGACTTTGATAAAAATAAACAAAGGAAATAAACTACTTTTGATCCAATTTAAAAAAAGACAAAAAAAGTACTAATAAACAAATGATATCGCGAGAACTCGCATTTGATTTTTGCAACCCTAATTTTGAGCTAACATTCATCCACGTGTACCTCATTGATTCAATGCTAGCAGTTGTTTTTTAATTTTATCTGATCGTATGATCTTTTTAAAGTCATGCAACGTCGACATTTAAGTACAGACGAACTGATAAGAGCGGTGGGCATGTTAGAAGCCGGCGTTTTCCTACGCGTAGTTGCTGATACCCAGTAATCAAACCGGGATTTCCAGGTTATGGCTTCATGGTTCCAGGGTATTATCTTGTTACTGGGGATTTAGCTGGGCGTCATACTGGGAGAAATCGTGTTACCACCCCTAGCCAGGATCGTTTTCTGCAAAATGCCGCCAGGAAGCAACCTAATCTTGCGGTGATGCAACTAGTGCAAAGGCTCAAGTCGGATCACCAGCTGTTAGTAAGTGACCTAGTCAAAAGAAGGTTACATGAAGTTGATCAACAGGTTCTTCTTGAGATTTCAAATCAGATCTCGGATTGAAGAATAATATTAAGTAACAGCTGTTGCACGCGGTTCCACTCGCAGTTCTTCAGTTATTCCCGAATTTGCCAACTTTTCCAATTTTCCGTTCCATAAAAACCTATTTAGGACAAAACCGAACATTAAAAAAATATTGCCAAATCGTTCCAGCCGTTCTCAAATGATGCGCTTACCAACGAACAGCATTTAATTTTATTTATACAAGGTGTAACATAAATAACGCACAACCTCTTAAGAGGTCACTGTACTCATAATTATGAACAACTTTTATAGGGGACCAAAAATGAAATCACGAAAAAAATCTGCTGTTCCCTACATTTATGTTCGCATAACTCGTCAAAATGTAGGGAACAGCTGATTTTTTTCGCTATTCACCCAGCATTGGACATGGCTAACCATGTCCAATACTGGGTGAAGACCTCTCCGAAGTTGCGCCATAATACGTGATTCTCCGTCTTTCGCGTCCAGTGTCCCTAGTACGAGTTTGCAAATTACGAAAACTATTTCATGAACTCGCTAAGCGCTCCTGTACACGACGCCGCCGCCGCGCCGACACCGCGCCGCCACCGCGCCTCTATGCTGTGTATACGCTCGCTACCGCACCGCCCCCGCGCCGCCGCCGCACCGCCACCGCGTCCGCGCCGCTTGATTTTACCATACCACTATACAGTTGTTAGTAATACATTGCTGGCTGCGAAGAGCATACGCGTAGTACTCGCACGGATATGTCCAACTTAACGAATAAAAAGAAGTTAGTGTTGGCTTACTACTTAAGTCACACTGAAAGTTTCTGGATTCTAATAAAGTAAAACACTTGTAATGTTTATATTGTGTTCACTGTTTTTCAAAGTATTTTCCCAGACAATTTATACACTTTTTTAATCTTTGAAACCATTGGAAAATTTTTATCACATCACGCTATTCGCTGTCGTTTTTGGAGTTTCGTTAAAATATGCGATATCCATCTCGAAGAACGCTTCTGAACGTTCAGATGTACTTGCAAAATATTTTGCACTTTTCTCATAACAATGTTCAATAATGTACGAATTTGCTGACATGTAATATTTTTACCTAATTGAATTAGTTGTCGTGCAGTATTAATGTTAGTTTCTGTTACCGCTGTCGCCGGTCGACCTTCACGAAAATCATCTTGGAGATGAATACGTCCACGTTTGAAATCATTATACCAAAATAACACAGAGCTACGAGATGGGGCTTCATCACCAAATGCTAATTTAAGTCTTTGACAACTTTTTATGTTGACTTAAACCACAGCAAAAGTCATAGAAAATTATACATCGAAAATTTTCTCGACTTAAATCCATTTTTAGGTCAACACGCAATTTTCAAATTGGCGCCACAAAGAAAAAACAAATGACAGATGTAAAAAATGAAATGTATTCTACAGCCAAAGAGTTATATTTTTTTAAATAGCAATTACTTTTTTAATATCTGTAACGCAAGTGGCCCATTCCAGAAACTTTCAGTGTGGCCCACGTACATGTACAGAAAATGAATTCTAAACTTTTGTCCCATAACACTTCTCTTTCCTCCACTAAAGTAATCAAAATTATCCATGATAGGTTACTAAAAATTAAGTGCATACATGCGCATACGTTGGCGGCCGGTAATGGAATAAGCAAAGTCAAACAGTGGCGAATGGCGGCGCGGTGGAGGTGCGGCGGCGGCGCGGAGGCGGTGCGGTAGCGAGCGTATACACAGCATAGAGGCGCGGTGACGGCGCGGTGTCGGCGCGGCGGCGGCATCGTGTACAGGAGCCCTAAAGTCTATCTCTGTTATTTATAAAAGAAAAACCCGCAGGTTTTTAAATAGCATCGTTTCTTTTTGATAAGTGGCCTTAGAAAGTGATGGGTATATTTAAATCTGGGTTTACCTTCTTTTTTAACCGACTTCAAAAAGGAGGAGGTTCTCAATTCGGTTGTATTTATTTTTTATTTTTTATGTTTGTTACCTCATATCTCCGTCATTTATGAACCGATTTGAAAAATTCTTTTTTTGTTCGAAAGGGTATACTTCCCGATTGGTCCCATTTAAATATTGTTATGATTAGACCATGAACTTCAGAGATATGGAACGGAACTCCTCATCGGATCAAAGCAAAATTCTCAAATTACTAATATTGCTTTGTTTATATTTGTTGTTGGGAACTGACTACTGGAAAAGAGGAGGGGGTGCGTGTCCCCCCTCCCCCCCCCCTTGGAATGTTTTAATTATATCGTGTAAGGTATCATTTGAAAGGACTTTTTATGCCCGACTACGTCAAAGCCAAAAAGAAGGGTTATGAAGGAGGGGGTTAAAATTATGGCACTAAAACGTATTTAATAAAAAATAAACTTTAAAAAAAGTAAAAACCGACTTCAAAGAAATACTAAAAGAAGTAAAATAATTACCATAATAAGTATAAAATTAACAGTTTCAGAAGTCGGTGCAACTCTACACTGAAGCAAATAGAAGCCACCGACTTCTGAAACTGTTAATTTTATACTTATTATGGTAATTATTTTACTTCTTTTAGTATTTCTTTGAAGTCGGTTTTTATGATTTAAAGGATCTCTTATAGTAATGGGGAATCTAGGAACAATCGCAAGAAAGAGATAAATTTTTACTGTTATCGGTAGCGGGTAGCGCTGGGCAATATTGACAAAAGAGGGCGGTCTTTGATATGGATCAACCTACCCGATGTTATAAAGGCGGTGGTCATTAGACGAAGCAGTAGCATTCTGTGTTCATCAGCTGAAGAAGTCTGACCTTTTGTATCCGACTAGCTTGTCCTTATTTTACGATCTTGTAATAATTGTGTAAAGTATTATATTGTGATCTAGTTCACGTTACTAACACTAACGCAAAAATAAGCACTCTCAGTGATCGAGAGTCTATGTTGGTTTTATTTACTGTGTTTACCTTGCTCGCAATTCTGACATACCGATATTAGCTATAATTGTAATGATAAAATCACCCCTAAAGGATTATGTTGTTGTGTCTTTTACATTACCTATAAGTTTAGCGAACTCGTGATTGCCATTTTCGTAATTTGCAAACTCGTACAACAGTCTACACCAGCCCGAACTGAGATAGGATAACAACAAAGTTTATGAGTTGAATTTCTCGGTCTCTATTTAGATTACTAGTCAGTACATAGCCTCTAATGTACCATTACAATACTGTCTCTACCAAATGTAGAAACTTTGCTGTATACTAAATAATTTATAAATGCGCCAATAGTTGTATGGTGTCTCCACTATAATAAAAAGCATTCATAAATTCTTTAGGAACCTACATCCCAGCATCTTCTACCTACATTCTTACTAGGTGTAGTAAAGTCCCAGAACTGCAGTTTTTAGCAGAAAATTCAGATTTATGGCGAGAAATGGCATGGAAAGCGCCCGCTAAAGCACTCTTGATGGCACTCTGCCCGGTGGAAAATTTTGCAATAAACTTAAGCGTAAAAATTCTACCAAAGCTTATTCAGTGATAAAATCTTGAAGGGCATATAACTACATGAATTGTGCAATGATCTGAAAAATTACTTTCAAATACTTCGAGATCTCAAATTCGACTTCCAAAAGCCCGTTGTCTCGCTTTCGGAGTGGATGGAATATACCTTACACTTACTTTTATGTGACTTGCAGAGACAACACGGTAAAACTGTAATCCACCCACAGATATACATGAGGTAGGTTAAGGTGTAATACGTAGTAGGTACATATTACTTCTATGGTAAAATGCGATTGAGACATCATATAAGCCCGCAAAAATGACAGCCAATCAATTACGGAAGGAGCCACAGAAAAAAGAAATTGCTCTTTTCTATAAGACGTTTTTTTACGTAATTCAATAACGTAACCGAACGTTTACGGAAAAATAACATGCAGATCTTACCACAAGACAATTTCGCAGTGTAATCTCGCTGGATATAATCGTATTTTGTCAATGCTCATGAGTGAAATTCTTCCCAAAAGTTAAAAGCAATTTCAAATTCCTCCGTCCTAAAATTCCAAACGCAAACGTATTTGTTAAATATCCGCTCCCTGTCAATTTTAGGCTAAAATTTAATTGTCTATAGAACTACCCGGGCGTTAGGATGGTACATTTTATTGCTGCGAATAAACGGCTTAACTGCTACCATTTATTTACGATTGCATCACAAACATTATGAATTTGTTTGACTATAATCTTGTTTGCGTGCAATTTTGATGTTTTCATAATCATTATTTTAATTTGGGAGCTGGCGAGAAGATTTTAAACATAACAACGGGTCACAACAATGGACAGCACACTCCGTACCATTATCATTCAAACAATATTCACACATGATAAAAATAAACTTACATAAATAAAGATAAACTTACATAAATAAAAATAAACTTACATAAATAAAGAATCGCCTACCACAAAACAAAAAGAATGACACAAGAAAAATGCTGAACGAAGCTCAAAGAGTTATGACGTAGTACTCTGCACGGTCCCACAAGTTTCAAACTAAATGGTGGAGCCTCCTATTGAAACGGGGCGAGTTCGTCGTAGTAACCCTCTTCGATAGTACTGGAAGTTAGTGTTCGGATCCGAAAAGCGTCCCGGGGATTACTCGAACAGAGAAACTTAGATCAGATCCAGTGATATACGGGCCAACTAGCTTCATCGGAATCCGCTCAAATAAATATCTAGTTATTGTTTCCTTATTCTCGATCGACTAACATATTTAACTCCTGACGCAAGAAGAGGGGTGTTATAAGTTTGTCTGTCAGTCTGTGGCATCGTAGCTCCGAAAGGGATGAACAGATTTCAATGCGTTTTTTTTTGTTTGATAGCTAATTTAATCGCGATGGTTATAGGTTTTTTTTATCTTTTACTATGCCTGCGTTTGACCGTCATCTCGCCTGATGTTAAGCGATGATGCGGTCTACGATGGAGCACGCTTGCCCAGAAGAAACCGATTCACTCGTGACTCGAAGACACCCAGATTGTAGCTGTCGGGGAACACCCACTCGGGCAGCGCATTCACTGTTTGGCGGTTTTCAGAATTCACAAGGTTAGGATAATCAGCACTTTTCACAGTCAGTTTAAAGGTGTCTGCCAATTAATGTATTATTTATTTCATCTTCGCAAGTGACAATACAATATTAGGGTAACATTGAGCTGATCTGATTAAATAGCTAACAATCAGGCAGATGGTATAACTTGGAAGGTGGCTTAGAGTGGCGATCGGCATTCCGCAATGACTAATTGCAGACCCATCGTGTTTGAGCTCGTATGTTTCTTTATGGAAAGCACTTTCTCACCGCATTAATAACAATTGTTAACAAGAATCGACAGCCAAACTTCAACGTCGTACGTCGGGGGTGATTTAAAATATGCGCTGGCTCCCAAAAGGCGCTGCCATAGAGTATAATCGATACATTATTTTTTTTTCAATACTATCTCTCACGTCTTATCGAAACCACAGGAGCTCTAAAATGATTATCGTTTATTAATGCAGGCCTTAGATTATAAGTTTACGGGTACACGGTAGGTATGCGATATGCGGGTTTGTCGCGTCAATAAAGATTTGTATTTATTTAGCTTTAATACTACAGTGAAACCTGGTTAACTGGGATCTCAAGGGACCTAGATTTTTTATCACTTAAAGAGGCTTTTCATTTACCCAGTTTTACAAATAGGTAGGTTAACATGACAGTTGTCTTATTTATAGAGGGTTCCACTATGAGAGGTCGAAATGTACCATTTATCATATAAAGAGGTGGAAATGTTTATAAAAAAATGCATATTTTATGCTGCACAATTGAATGGAAATGGAAGAAGTGTCATAACTTGTCTAAACCTGATAAAATGTCTCACTTAAACGGGTTATTGAGCTACGAGGCTTCAATTATAGAGATAAACATCGAAAAAATCTATGGAATCTAATTTCAGTTAACAAGGTTTGAAAATTCCCAGTAACAGAGGTATTTCAACGCAAAAGTGTCGGGAACTCATTGTAATTATAAATAACAGAGGTTTCTCACATATCCAGGGCCCACTTAACCAGGTTTCACTGTACTTTATTAAATTATTTCTGTTTTCTTACAAACATACATACTCACTGACGCCATAGACACAAGCCTGAAATCCCCGAAAAAAAACCTTTATTTGCCAATACAATTCAAAATTAACCTAAAACTAACCCTTACAGTTAAGATACTTTAATACTTCGCTATAAAAAATACCTGTACATCATTTTAGTAAACAATGAAGTCTAGTTTGTACTTACGTAATTAAAATTTGCTCGTTGATTTTAGGTAAACATTTGTGTGTTAGGTTGTTTAAGGTTGCATCGCACTATCCTCCGTACTAGTAAACACTGTATCGCGGCAGGATAGTCCTCCTCATCCTTGTTAACCACTATTTCATTTAACGAAAGGGTGTATAAGTGTTCTCCTGTTAAAGGAATCTGAACAACCACGTTTCGCTTCTTGTATTAAATAGATGGCGAAACTATTGCCATTTTTCAAGAACTATTATAGCGCCAGGTTCCTCGCCACATACGACTCGCTTGCCCGGCGATGGAGGGAATTCTATTCCTAATCCGTACTCCCACGGAGGTTTCTGTTTTATTTCTATCAATAAAACGAATTTCCACGCGGAAAATCATGAATATTGGGATTCAAAACGCGTAGGCGAGTCCATTACATGAGCACGGGCCACCGCGGAGGGCTGCAAGTGACCGTCGCTTTTTCCAATTTTCCGCATGTCCGGTGCATTCGTCACGGGTTTCATTGCTGTACCAATAAAGGATTGGCGTTATAAACGAGCTTGGAAACAATGGTCGTTGTTTTCAACACATAAAAGTGCTTAGCACCGCGCCGTTGCTATTCGATTGGTTTTGGCGAGATGTGAAGATTTTTATTTGTAGAGATTCAAGTGTTTTCGTTGGTTTTAGCTTAGGTCATTTTTATAATGGCGCGGCGTTTGTGTACGTTTGAGAATCAGTGCAAAATATGCAGGACTTCAAGCGTCTTGTAACTGGTTAGATTCTCGATTCCAGCAGTTGCAAATTCCTCCAGATTACCATTAATTTGTCTATGGGCAGCGTAATAAAAATAAATATATTCCCATGCCAATAAAATTGATCTATCTCTATGTATCTTTCGTGAGACACATTAATATTTATGATAGTTTAGGTACGGTTTACTCACGTGAGTAAGGGCTCCGTTTGGGTCTGAAATTAAGGGGCTAATAAAGCTGCGTTTGGTGAAACATATTTCGTTTTATATTCGTAATCCTAACTAAGTACAAGTAGACTGCACATCCGCAACAGTCGCAACTGTAAACTATGCAACTGCCAAATGCAGCTTGAAGCAATTAGGGTGTAGTTAGTGCAACTGCGTGACAACTGCTGACTGGATGTGCAGCCCACTTGCAGTTATTATTACGAATAATACGAAACAGGTGTGATTCACCAAAGGCGACGTTGTTAGCCCCTCTAGGCGGGCAATCCCTAAACAATGCACGTGGCTAAACCGTTAACAATCTTATACAAAGTCTCAAGTCCACGTCACAGAACGATGCAATCCAAAATCAATAGACCGTAGTTCAGAACTCAGGTGGCCTAATTGTCAGATAATGCACAAAGTGTGTATTCAAGTGGCAAAGGTTGCTGGCGCGCGGCGGTTCGTCCTCACTGCACAGACTGGCGCACAACTGGGACAAATCGACTTAAGCTATAAATAATATAATAAATAGATGTCTGAATACCCTATAGAGATGTACGGTTGCATTATTTCACAAATAATACAATTAACCAGGGGCGGATTTCCCTATACTTAGGTTTTTTTTTTAAGCCAGACAAAAGACAATTTGTGAATAAGGATTAATTGTTACTTACAAAAATAGAAATAGTAAGGATCAGTATTTGAAACACTGATTGAGATAATTTAGCATTTACTGACTTTCGTTGTTTTTTATTTTAATTTAATTCCTATACCTATTTCAATAAATTTTTCGTGATTTACAGCGAGTAGGGGGCGAAATATTTCATAGGCCTAGGGCAGCCAACGTATCAAATCCTACAATTAACTATGTAATAAGTACGGGGCGAGCCTATTACCATTTATCGGGCACATATCAAATTCCGAGCTAATAAACAAATTAAGAATCCGCTACAAAAAAAAATACCTACTACTACTTGACCTGGAAATCGAACCCTCGAGACGTCCACCCCGAAAATTTCGGATATAATGAGAGTCTAACTTCATTGGCTGTAACTGTTCTATATTTGAATTTTAGGGAAAATTCACACGTACCACAACCACACCTCATCGTAGCGATAAAAAGTGGTCAAGCGTGGTTAAGTGTAAATAGTGTCGCTAAAGCTTTGGCAACAAAATGTGGTCCGTTTGAATTAAACTATTCATTTCATACGAATTAGTACCCGCCCACGTGTTGTGGTTGTGGTATAGTTGTGGTTGTGGTGTAGTTGTGGTACGTGTGTAACAAGCCTTATGGACGAGTGTTTTGCGGCAAAAAAACCTCATCTTTGACCGGTGTACGCTCAAAGACAACTAAGGGGATTAGGTTAAGACTCTTAACCTAATCCCTTGGCTGTCTTTTACTCTTAACTTAGGAGTTTTGTCAACAACGTCTTCTTAGGGTGCGTTCAGACGACACGCGCCCGCTAAGCGCACGCCACGCGCGTCTGTACCCGCGTCCAACTCGCTTTGAAATTTTTGTATATAATTTGAGTCTTATGACTAGAGATCGGATATTCGGATGCGTATTCACCTAAACTTGAGATGTTGGCTAATATGGAACGCACTTTTGTATCGAAAAATCCCGCGGTTCCGGGACAGTTATCATAATTTTTGTTTTTTTTTTGGTTTATCTTACACACTCCATTCTTCTTCATACACTCTACATACACACATATTTGCATCAGAGGTTAAACATTAATTTTAAACAATTATGCAATCCAAGAATCCCGGAGTTTTTTTTTAATAAATCATTTTAAGATATCACTTCCATATTAAACACCCGAAGTTATGCATTCCCGGTGTTCCTGACATCCCGGGTTTTTTCTTACAAAAAATATATTTTAAGAAGCCGCTTCCATACTTTCGTAGCTAAAAATTAACTTTAGGTAAATATGCATCCGAATATCCGATCCCTGCTTATAGCCCGTGAGCCAGAGGGTATATTTTGTCAGTCATTTCCTCTCAAGCGATAACTCGTGGAATGCTTCAGAGAGTTGTATTATGCAGCATGGTGAACGTCAGCTGCCGCTCCGTGGGTGGGTTGGGCAAAGGCAGCCCATCAAACATGTAAAAAAAAAAGTTTTCAGTCATTTCCTCCCGACTGAAAATTTGTTAAATGATAGTTAACGCAATTATTCGAAGATAAAAAAAAGTCAGCTGGCCGTACCGTGGTGGATTATACGTCAGCTGGTCACATGAACATGCAAAAAAAATTTTTTCGTTTAGTGATTTTGTAATAATTACAGAGCCATAAAACTGATGTCACACACGTTCAAAATCTGGGAAAGGATAATTAACAATAGACTTGTTGAACTTATAAACCTAACACCAAATCAGTGTGGTTTTGTTGCCGAGAAAAGTACTTCAGACGCCATTCAAACTATCCGAATACTGCTTGAAAAGTCAAGAATCAATAACACCAATCTACATATGATCTTTATTGATCTTGAAAAGGCTTTCGACCACGTGCCTCGAGATCTCATTTGGGACGCACTCAGAGATCAACATGTCCCTGAAGAGTACATAGGACTCATACAAGATATGTACAATGGTGTTACAACACAAGTAGTATGTCCAGCAGGAACATGCGGAAAATTTGATGTTACGGTGGGAGTCCATCAAGGTTCGGCACTGAGCCCTCTGTTGTTTAATGTAACCATGGACTACCTTACGAAACGCTGCCAGAAGCCCGTGCCGTGGAATATACTGTACGCAGATGACGTTGCTTTGATAGCTGACTCGGTAGTAGACCTACAAAACGATTTTAACCGTTGGATGAAATCGCTCGAAGACAATGGTCTGAAGATCAGTCGTAAAAAGACAGAGCATATGTCGTGTATATTCGATGGCCATACGGACGTAAGTGAGATTAAAATTTTCATCGACGCCACACCCATACCGTCCGTCGACCATTTTAAATATTTAGGGTCAATCATCAGCCGTGATGGCAAAATTGAGCGAGACGTAACCCATAGAACAACCACGGGATGGATGAAGTGGAGACAACTTACAGGCGTAATGTGTGACAAGAAGATGCCAATTAAGCTTAAAGGCAAACTGTACAAAACAGCAATTAGACCCGCCATCCTTTATGGTACAGAGTGCTGGGCAACCACTAAACAACACCTGTCAAAACTACACACAACGGAAATGCGCATGTTACGATGGTCAGCGGGCGTCACACTTCTGGATAAAGTACGCAACGTACACATCCGAGGTAGCTACAAGATTGCCCCCATTGCTGAGAAAGTTAAAGAGCAACGCCTTCGATGGTATGGACATGTATTACGCCGTCCAGAAGACCACATGGTGCGAGTAGCCCTTAACCTGCCGACAGTGTCGCGAAATCGCGGAAGACCCCCCGCCACCTGGCTGACAACAGTCCAGAAAGATCTGAAGGAGAGCGAAATAGATACCGCAACGGCTCTGGATCGACATAAATGGAAAAGGCAGACAAGGAGAGCCGACCCCAGATAATGGGACAAGGCAAAGGAAGAAGAAGTGATTTCCTCTCACTTGAAAATTTGTCAGATGATAGTTTACATGCTATTTTGAATAAATAAAAACGTCAGCTGGCTCTATGTTGGTGGAAAGGTCGTCAGCTGATGCAGTGAAAGGTGGAGCATGGGAGCCAGACGTGAGCGCCGATCGCTTATTTAAATACGTCAGCTGACGGGATTGAGAACGAAATGGACGAAGAGAGTTAAAAAATGTGTTTTTACTTATCATGTAATAAACTTCAGTAGAGTATAATAATGTGTTTTTACTATTTTCCAAGACCCAATACTAACATCACATTGAAAGACGATCGTAAAACAGTAAAGCCAATCTCTAATATCCACCTTTTAAAAACATAACTAAGATTTCTTTACGCAGGACAGTAATTGAAGTACTTATATTGACGTCGTTTTTATAATCTTCAAATGCAAATATCTCATCTTCGATATTACTTAGGACAAAAGTAATTGAACATTTATGTGTACTTAACACAGCACAACAAAGTAACATGAACATTATAGGTGGCCGCTGAAAAAAAAAATGACGCCACTAGTCCATACAAAGTTACTCAAACCCCTTTGCATGCCATGTCGGC
This sequence comes from Amphipyra tragopoginis, assembly GCA_905220435.1. NCBI lineage: Eukaryota > Metazoa > Arthropoda > Insecta > Lepidoptera > Noctuidae > Amphipyra > Amphipyra tragopoginis. Next base: position 13,435,944 of record HG991993.1, read on the forward strand.
GAAACATGATGTAGGTACCTACTATCACGAAATGTACTAACTTGTGACCATGTTTTCTTGCAAATAAATATATTTCTATTTCTATTGTACTGTCATCAGAACTACATGTGAATTATAACACTGTTTACTCTATCTACTTGTTTTTTACTTTCTAACAATATACAAAAAAAAACTAACATCGCGATAACATTTTTCACACAGCTATACCTATCTAATGACATTTGTGGTTGTTATTAGTTCCTAGACCAGCTTCCATATTTTTTTTCCGATTCTCCTTTACCTGCAAGATTTGTAGCGGACAGAAATACAACCGAGCAAGTTGAAAAATATGTTTCTTGACGAATGTCACGTCTTTCAGGCAAAGGAGTAGAAAGTCTACAATGCAGTACCTATACAATATTTATTAAAATGTTACTAATTAGTTCCCGTCAAGAAAGTATTGTTTCAGCGCCACCTTGTATAACATACAGTTATTAAACGGCAACAAAAAAAAAATAGCGCTTTTATAAAAAATTGAGCGATAACGGCTTCCATTTTAGTTTTCCAAGCTTGTGTCAGCTGTACGCTTCTCTACGCTAGAACAAAGGCTTAGCATATTCAGTGTAAAATAGCTCCGGCGCCGGCCGACGTAAAAAGCGCACCAATTCCCTGATAGTTACCACCATCTGTCCGATATTGCAATTTCGGCGTCCGCTAGACTGTTTTTATATCGCTTTAACTGCTGTATAAATACTAACGACTGTACACCCATCCACATTCAGATCACGTAGATTCTAAAACTAGATAGATCAATAATCTGTTGGGTACATTTGGTGATATAATTAACTGTGTCAATCCAACTTCAAGCACTCGGCGAAAGCCAACTCGAAGTGAAATTGATTGGTCTGTTACTCAATCAGGGTGGGCGGATTTCAAATTTCGAAGCATCAGCAATTATTAGCCTTGCTGGCGTGTTAAATTAAATAGATTTCGCAATTTGCGAGACAAAATGAATTGCCATGTACAAGGTTAGTCATATAGGAGGTACTTCCGCAGGCCGCAGGATGACCGTTTTAAAACAAGTGTTAAATTTTCAAAATTCGATAATATTTATTCCTAATCAAAATTATTTTATTTTATTTTTTCAAAAACTATAAATCCCTGCTACGAATTCAGAAAATGGAGCTTCTAATACTTGACCATATTGAGGATAGATAGATCTTAGTGTATTTTTATGAAATTTTTAAACAGCTATTTCTCCAAAACAATTCGCACCTTTACAATTAAAGAGACCTATTCGAAATTTTAAGATTTCAACTTTTACTCATAGACTGACCCATCTTCATCGACTCTTAATAAAACAGAGGCCTATTGTGGTGTAGAAATGTAATGCAACCGAATAATCTCCCGTTTCTACAAAATTTATAAATATACGAAACTTTATTCAACGTTTTCCAAAGCCTTAGTTTTTTAGATAGGTCTCTTTAATTCTAAAGGAGCGAATTGTTCTACAACTTTTGGTATTCTCTAAAACTATTTGACTTTTGGGGAAAGTTGTAGAACAAAAGTGATTCATTATTATAGATTCTTTAACACCCTTTCGGATTATTACCACATTTCCAACTACCCTTTTATAGGATAAATTCTGGAAAACAGTCACAAATATGTCCTGCTTCTGAAAAATTTCGTAACGGAAAAATCCTAAACAACGTGAATTTTTGACCACTTTTATTTTTTGTCATGATAAATAGCCATACCTACAGGCCAGTCTCAAAAATTCCCTCTATAGGTATAACTTTCCTCAACTGAAACAGATCCAACGATGTGTGATGTGCACAAAATATTTGTGTAGTTATGCCGTGGGCGTAAAAAGGAATTTGTCCAGGGTGGCGCAAATCAGCTCAGCCAAAAAGTGTTTATCTTTTCACTAAATCTGGAAGTGCACAATGGGGTTGTTGCCCATGTCTACCTTTTTGAGGCCCTAATAAGTTTAGGCAAGCATTGGTGTGCCAATTTTAGTAGACATAGGTGTGAAGATGATTGAATTTAGACCACTTACCTATTCTTTCCTGTGCCAGGGTGGAGCAAGCGCCCTATCATTCATATCATTTTGAGTAGGTACCAGTAGTCAGTAGGGGCGACTATGTATGTTTTAGTATGGAACTAGTAACTATGCGAGATACCGCGAGAGATTCTTCAAAACACATCATAAGCATTTTCTTAAAAAAAGCAATTTTTAATATTAGGTACCTATATTTTCCGTCCATGATCATTAGATTTAGGACACCAGGTATATTCTGATGCGTTATACCTATGCCTACCTACTCTGCGCCTATGAGCTTAGGTACATACCTACTTACTACTACTACTTACTTTTTTCACTAAACATTTTAGCTTCAAGCTTACGTACCCAAAAAATCATATCGCTCTATACATAACGGTCATTCACCTTATTTTACATGTAACGTTTAATATTCAGTAACAAAGGTGACCCTTCGGTCCCTCTGCTAGTGAAATTCTCCAGCATTATCGCGATATCCCATGTCATTGTTTACTTTAAATCGACTTCGTAACAATAGCTGAACAATGTTGATCGTGGAAGTGGGTTTTCTGCATGAAATATGAACAGTATTGTTGGATAAAGGTCGTTGGTATAAATATGTTCGTAATAAAGGCACTTTTTGTGAGTTAAAAAATTCTTTGTCTTGGTTCTGACTCGTAATATAGCATATAATGTTTAATAGCGCATATCTTCCACCTCCCATAAAAGTCAATGAGTGTGTGTAGATAGGTAATGTGTATACGAATTTGCATTACTTCAGCGCGGAGAATGCGACTTTAATGATGCTTCCTTGTTGCGTACTGGTACTTAAATATTCTTATTTCGTAAAATATTTATTTAATTAATTCCTGTATTACTACAATTCAGGGTTCGTTGGGTTGGGAAGGCCGCGACAGCGCCGCCGACAGGGCGCCGAAGGGCGCGCGGCGATCTCCAGCCACCGTAGTGTGTGGCTTGCGGGCGGCGGGTTGGGGGACTCGTCGCCCAACTAGTAACAGGGGGTCTACTCCCTATCACCTACGGACATACGATTATTTCGGGGTCCGAACTAAGAAATAATGACAATACTATTTGACAGTTGTCCCTACTACCGATGTGTTTTTGCCCATCCGAAAAGTTTAACTTGACACTTGTTTTTTTCACTCCTACGTTTCGGTTTACTTTCGGACGGGCGACTAACTTCGTTGACAGACTTAGGGAGTAGGCCCCCAGGTCCGAGAAGGCGGCGCCGCGCAGTGTTCCGCGCGCGCCTCTCAGGAGGAAGTGGGGCTAGGCCCCACAGTAGGAGAGGTCTGCCAGGGGCAGGCGGACCGAGGCCTGCCGGGGTTGCGGTGCATGCGACTGTGAATCCCGTGACCCCTGCCAAGGCTTGGGAGAAGCAACACCGTGGGTTTTTAGCCGGTAAGAGTCCGGCATAACCCCTCGCCTTCCCCGGGCGAAGGGTATCCATGAGGATTTTTAAATTACAAAAAAAAGGGGTCTTTGGGTTCGTTGATGTAATAATAATGCATATTAGTGGATGTTGGTATATCACGATATATATTTATCAAATCTTCTCTCGTGTCGGCACGAGCTTTATGAGAATAGCTCATATACCTATACCATATTGATGTAGATATATTATCAATTTATATTCATCGTGAAAACACAACATTTTAGCAGAACCCCCATTACCAGAACCTACCATTATGTACTAGACAGAAAAAAAACATATTTTACTTTTCCGATAGTGCAATCTTATTCCTTTTTTATGTTTTATCTACCAATTTTAATTAATTTTGACACATTTAAACAATTTACGAAATGAAATAGACATTATTTTGTATAAACATCACATATCCAATTTATATCAATTATTAGCTAAAATAAAGACCCATTGTTAATATCCTGAGAAGTTTATATGACGTACTATATACCTATAGAAATTAAATGTTAACACGAATGATCCTTTACACCCTGTTTCGGCTCCCAGAACAATCAAATTCTGAGCACAGGTTTTAACAGGGAGGTGTCGGTGGTGGCGGCCGACGACGCGCTCGTGCCCGTCGACGCGCATCACCCGCCGCTCGCGGTCAGTGTGCACTGTGCGCGCGCGCTCCCCGCGCCCGCCGCGTCCGCCCCGCCCGCACCCTCTGCCGGCGGCTGTCCCGCAGCGCGTAGTGTTAGGCCGCAGTGGAACTTCTATCGAGCCGACTACGAGTTGTTATACTCTATGCTGACTTCCACTGATTGGAGTATGATTTATGACATGCATGATTTGGAGGATATGTTGAATATTTTTTATGATAAACTGAGTGATATTTTAGATAGATGTGTACCCTGGAAAAAGCCTAAACGTGAAAATTCTCGATACGTTTATCCCGAATGGTACACCGCAGATATTATAAGAGATTTAAAGAATAAAGCTAGATTTCACAAAACTTTCAAAAAAACTAAGCTGGATAGCGATTATTCTGAATTTTCAAAGTACAGAGCCCGTATTAAAAAATCAATTGAAATTGCACACAAAGAACACAAGTTTAAAATACAAAATCAATTTTCAAAAGATCCAAAATCATTCTGGCAGTATATTAGGTCCAAACGAAGTAGGTTAAACAGGCAAATTATCATAAAGGATGGTCAACATCTTTCGGATGAGGAGAGTGCTCGACAATTTGCGGCATTTTTTGAGTCGGTGTATAATAAAGAGCGGCCGCGGCTGGAGGCGCGGGCGGCGGGGGCGGAGGCGGAAGCGAACAGTGCGCGAGTCCACATCGAGACCCTCAGTCTTCAAGATGTAAAGGAAGCGCTCATAAAGCTCAAGCCAAAGCGCTCATCTGGCCCCGATGGAATTCCAGCTTTTCTGTTCCGAGACTGTGGCAGGGTGCTGGCTGAGCCCCTGCATCATATCTTTAATACTTGTTTAAAACAAGCAACGTTTCCGCCTAGGTGGAAAATCACGCGAGTGATTCCGGTTCCCAAGGGTAAGTCAGGTCCGGAGGTCAGTGGCTACAGACCGGTGGCAGTGTTGTCGACACCTGCAAAAGTGTTCGAGTCTGCTATCCAACGCTGCGTGCAGGCTCAAGTGAGCGCACAGCTATCGGACGCGCAGCACGGGTTCCGGCCGGCGCGCAGCACTGCCACTAACCTGCTTAACTTCATGGCGAGGGTGGTGCCGGCCGTCGATGCTGGAGTACAGGTAGACACGGCATATTTTGATTTTAAAAAGGCGTTCGATACCGTCGACAATGATGTACTGCTAATGAAGCTGGCAAAAATTGGCTGCACTACGCACCTACTACAGTTCTTCGCCAGCTACTTGAAAGATCGACAGCAGTACGTTGACTACAACGGGTTCGAATCCGAGCCATACTACACCAGGTCAGGCGTGAGCCAGGGTAGCAATTTGGGTCCTCTCGAATTTATTTTAATGATAAATGACTTACCTGAAGTAGTCAAACATAGTTTATGTTTATTGTTTGCAGATGACCTCAAATTGCTGCTCGAGGTCAAGGGTGAGTCGGACTGTGAGAGATTGCAGGAAGACATAGATAGAGTGGTAGAGTGGAGCCATAAAAATAAACTGTTTTTCAACACAGCGAAATGCTCAGTGATGACATTTACGCGCGCGAAGACTGCCTTAGCCTATGAATACAAAGTAGAGGAAGCGCCGATGCAGCGAGTGGCTCAGGTACGAGATCTAGGAGTAGTGTTTATGCCAGATCTAACTTTCCGGGATCATATAGTTAAGATTTGCAAGAAGGCGTACAGGAACCTGGGTTTCGTGCTGAGACAGTCGCAGGGATTCACAAGCGTAACCACGCTCAGGGTGCTATATGACGCTTTGGTAAGGAGTCACTTGGAACACAGTGCGGTGATTTGGGCTCCTCATGAAGCGAAATACAATGTCATGCTTGAGCGAGTTCAGAATAAATTTACAAGACACTTGTATTTTAAACTTTATGGGGTTTACCCTTTTTACCCGCTGATGTATCCTACACTGTTTGTACTGGGTATGGTGGGGTACAACGAACTCAGAGTGCGCCGGGAATTTACACTTGCGGCGTATGCGCTAAAGCTCCTACGTGGAGTAGCTCATAACCCGAATGTGCTGCGTCACCTGAAGCTGTGCGTGCCAGACCGGTACGTGTGGAGGCGGCGGAGACCGCCACTGCTGGCCGTGCCTGCTGCCAGAACCAACCTGCTGTCAAAGACACCCCTCACCCGCACAATACGTGTACTAAATGAAGTGCATGAGAGAATTGACATATTTTCGTGCAATATGAGTGAATTCGCAAGAGTCTTATTGAATTTTGTCAGTTATGTTTAAATATTAATATTCTGTGGTAGGTCTGATTTTGTATTTTAGGTTAAGATTTTATAGATAATAATTTTATGGTTTAAAGAGTACGACTTCAAATTGAGTTTATTATAATTGTTGCTGTGTATTTTTAAGATATAAGTAGATTTTTGTGTATTAAGTAACCGTAAGTTGATTTTTCAATTTATTTGGTGTGTGTTTGCAAACCACTATTGTATTGGGGTCATCCTGTAAAAATAGTGTGTGTAAGTTTAATAAATAAATAAAAATAAATAAATAAATCAAACAATTTTTTTTTTACTTAATTCCTTTTCCATAAAACTCACTTAGTTTTTTTAACGAGATAGTAATTGCATCTGCTTAAATGGTTACTCGTCTTAACGGTAAACGCAGGCTCTATCCGATAGCAGAACCTAATAGGTAAATACGATGCGGGGACACGCACAGGTCCGTGGATGGGTAACTCTTCGTTACACATCGAGAAGGGCTGTTCCTCGGAGAACACGTTAAAACGTCGGTGCCGGTTGTCATACGAATATTTGTGACAGTCGTTACGGGTAGTCAGAAGCCCGAAAATCTTACAACTGATGTAACCTCAGAATGACGATTTTGCCCAGTACCTAAGGGTTTGCGCAGGAGGGACAATGGCGAACAAAATGTCCGCGGTGCGCCCTTATTAGTACTAATATAAGGTTGCACTTTGTCCGCGCAATACCCCATGTCGTCTGGCGGTATACGCGGACAAAGTGCAACCTAATGAAAGTAATAATAAGAACGCACCACAGACATTTTGTCCGCCATTGTCCCTCGTCTGCGCAAGCCCTAACTGGATTGCGGGGGGGTATCACGGCAGTCTTTCAGCCGATGCATATTCAACCTCATCGGGTTATGGATGTCGTGGCCAGATCATAGAATTGATCACTTCATGATGTGGCCAGCCATTTCATGAAATGGTTGCATTTCATGAAATGGCCAATAACCGCTGCCCACATCATGAAATGGCCTGGCCAGATCAATGAATAATCAGCGTTTAACGATATGATCAGCTAAACGCACGGCCACTTCATGATATGGTCAAACATTAGTGATCATATCGTAAAATAGTTACATTATTCACCGTTAGAGGCGCTGATATCGTTTTGTTTTTGTGATGCATCATGGCGGCGGACAATTATTCTGACAAAAAAGCTAATAATAATAAGTAAAGTAGGGTGACCACGCAACGAAAATTAATGGACTATTATTGGATTTCAAAATATGACTTCATGGTAACTGCGGGTGAACTTTTCATAGAATTTTATTTGTTCGATTATTTATCTGGTTAACCTGTGAAACTACAGCACAAAATATCGATGCACGTTACTGCAAACATTTACTATTTAGTATATTGAATCATTTGGGTTAGGTTAGGTTAGAACAGTGACCAATAACGCGCGAAGGCGAGCGAGCGAAGCGAGCGTGCCGCGGTAGCGGCCGCCGAGCGCCAGATCCCCTTAATTGTTGGTGAATCAAGATATTAAACTTTCGCTGTAACGTGCATCGATATTTTGTGCGTCAAAATTCCGTAGTCTACTCCTTTGCTTGCATGGTACGTGCTTCCTTTATTTGGATTTTTTATTAAACCTTTGATATCATGGAAACCCTACATTAATGATATGGCCAAACGTGGATGGCCATATCATTAAACGTTGACGTTTCAACGATATGGCCAATTTTAGTTGGCCATTTCATGAAATACAACCATTTCATGAAATGGCCGGCCACATCATGAAGTGATCAATTCTACGATATGGCCACGACATGGACGCCGACCCATAGTTGATAAAAATCGAGGAGCAGGTGAAAGGAAGGAGTGGACAGTGACAAACTAGTCCACTGTCCCTCAGTGAACTTGCTTGAATTTTATTTCAAGTATAAGAAAGATCTGCAGGTTTTTCAGAATAGAACCGAAATCACTATCATAGATTGCAGTGCTCAGCATGCTGAAGTTGTCAAACCATATCTTACGAAGGACCGATGGCCGTTGGAGCAGACGAGTATTTAATGCAGCGTAGCCAACGGACGGGGGTCGATACCGCTAAAAACCAAGCGAGCGCCGCTACCAAGAGTAGGTACGTACCATCGAAAAACGATCTGGCAATTGACACCTAAAATTAAATTTTGGGTGTTGTCTTTCCTCCAAAACTACAGTGAACCTCAAGTGCTGTGTGTAGACAACACATCCCGTCAATCCCCCCTGAACTGGCGGAACTAATGGACAACGTTAATGTGATAAGCCCGATGCATAGTCGTAAGAGCTGACGAAGTAAATGATCAGGTAAATTTATCGCAATGAAACCCTGGGGCCCTTATGCCTGGCAGCCACACCAGCCCCCTGGGGCCAAACTTTCCTAAAAGAAATCTTGATAAATCGCAACCGAAGCAAGGCCGGACCATTCATTCAAACAGGTTTCGCTTTCAAAAGCTGTCAAATTGTTTGATACAAAAAATAAAACCCATCATTTTGACTGTTTTCGTAAACAAAAACTGACTAACGGTTGTGGTTCGTTTGCGTTTGGCAACAATTTTGTTAATCGAATTGCCCCCCTGATTTAGAACGACTCGATTAGTCAGCTATCGAACGATTCGGTGAGCTATCTCTTTTTATTTCGTTAGGGTCAGTTCACACCAAGACGCGACGCGATGCGACAATACTGGAAGAGGCCAGTGATTTCACGCTGCGCCGCGCGCCGCCGCGAGACACATCGTAACGTCGCGAGGCGCATCGTAAAATCGTTGACAGCACGAGCGACGCCTCGCTGCGCAGCGGCCTCGTCGTGCGGCGCAGCGTCGCTCTTGCACGCCGTGCGTACCGGCGATACAGCGCTGCGTCGCGATGCATCGCTCTACGCTCTACGCCGCGAGGCATCTCGAGGCGCAGCGCTGCATGGTGCAACGTATTCTGAATTCTCACAATGAAATGTGTATCTTTTCGTGTAGTAAATAAAGTTATATTTTGAGTCGCTCTATTAAAATGTGCGCGAAGCGTCGCGTCGCGTCTCGGTGTGAACTGACCCTTACGAGAATCGAAGACAGAACGAGATTACAAACCGAATCGATCGAGTACTACCAATCGAAGAGGTTCTGAATCGGGGGGCTGGTGGATTCAGGTGCCACGGGGTGGATAATTGAAACGCAACTGTTTTGGTCGTCGGCTCTCCAGCTAATACGCGTGATCGCCGTCTCTTCGGAACGTGGTGCGGTACAAAAGAAGCATGGTTCGCTTTTTTTAACACCGTAAATAAAACATTAGGTTTTGGCATTCATATTTATTCTTGCTTCTTGTTATTATAATAAATAATCGTACAGACACCTTGTTCTTATAATTTGTATATTATACATACATCATAATTAATACAATTATTACAGATTAGAAAATATTATAGTATTTATTTAAGGATTAAAGGTCACACTGGAGTGGTTTAATGAACCATTACCTAACGATAACTTAAGGATGTCGATATCTAGGCTAGGCAGCTAATGGCACTACTAACAAACTCAAATAATTATGAAAATTAGCAACAATGATGCCGATTCTGTTGTGTACAAACTAAACTTGATTTAGGCTATTGCCATCTTTTTCACTCTTATAAAATTAAAAAGAGACGAACGTAAATAAAAACTCAAATTTAGTAAAACCCAAACTTATATGACGACAGGTCAGAACGCGTCGACTAAAAACACGATGAAGTTCAAGGCGTAAATTAGTTTGACATCTATAGCTTAGTTCTCATCTGTCACCATCCTTTTCTCAAACTGTCTGTAAATGAAAAACAGCAATTTTCTAATTTTAGATTAGTTGGTGAACAAAAGAATCGGCACCAATAGGTATGATGTTCAATTCAGTATATTTAACCTGTGTAGTACTGTAATTATAGACAAAATAGATAAACAATGGCACTGACGATCCGGGTCGTCGCGCGGGACGATACCGGTTAAATCTTATTAAAATGATTTAGTTCCCTATTTCGCCACCAGCCAAGATATCATTCATCGGTCATCGGGCACCCTCAAGTAAATTTTTAGTTAATGGTCCATTCAACCAGTGCAGCGGTAAATAATCCATATTCAAAGTTGGGCCCATACCCCCTAATACTTGGTTCTTGTTTTCAAATTTAAGCGCGTCACACAAAAGAAACACTAAATGGAAGAATAGCGACCGGTAAAACTAAATGTGACAACATACTTGTGAAATGTATTCCGAATCAGTCGCTTTGCAATATACAATACGGCCGACGTATCTTGGCGAGTCTGAAGTTTGTTGTTTGGCTGCGCAATGAATCTTTTAGAAACCAAATTGTCTACTGCGCAGCTAATCAGCTAACTTCAGACTCGATATGTCGGCCGTATTGTACATTAGAAATCAAATGTGTACACTTAAATAGTTAAGTTATAACATGTCGAAACAGTAGCGCAAATCTGTAACTTACATTTTCAGCTGTCAACTCGACTACTATTACTAGTGCGAAAACGCGTTATTAGTTGCGCTGTCGTATGACTATTTCATGTCATTGCCGATCAAGTTGCAGTAACGCTGCAAATAAGTGCACGCGAGCGTATCTGATAGCAATCGCCTGATAACAGAATACGAAAAGCGTTGTTTTGATCGAAACTTAACTGCAACTACACTGCAACTGAACTTTTTTAGTTAGGTGAATCAGGACCCGCGCTTTTACGGGCGATGCACATTGATGCAGAGTTAAACCGCATCGAAGCGACACTCTAAGGGCCAAAACTGCGTTAAGCGGGCCCCCGTCGCGTATCCACGCGCGTGGCCACGCGGGCGGGCTCCGTGGGCACGCGGCGGTCCCCGTCGCGGGTACCCGTCGCGAAGACCTATTTTATCACACAGCGTAAAACATAGCGTTATTGACTAAACAAGCCCGTGCGTGGTACCGTGCATGCCGGCGCGGGCGTCCGTCCCACGGAGGCGGGACCCGTTCCGCGAGTTCGCACTCGCGGAACGGGTCCCGCCTCCACGCGACGTGTGCCCGCGTGTCCCCGCGACTGGTCACTTTTGTATGGGACCGCGCGGGCGTCCGCTTAACGCAGTTTTGGCCCTAAAATGTTACATGCCATATTGACCTCTATCTCTATGTATAAAGTAATGTACATAACTTTGTGGAAATAAGTTCTTCTTTGTAACATTCTTCGATGACCAGTTGAACCTAGAGGTAGAGGTTGTTTTCTTACAGAACTGCACTACTGGTACAACATTGATAGACTATTTAAATTAATTTTCATATGATTCCGGCAAGCAGATAAAACATATTTCTTTTGAAACTGGTGAACTGTAATGATTCTTATGGTTATAGAATTTATACACCGAAAACTGTCTTTTAATTTAACAAATATCTCTATTAACCCAGACATCATGATATGAATAAATAGGTCGCATTTAAATTCATACATTCATTCAATTTTTAATAAAAAAAAAAGAATGAATACCTAACTTCAGTTCAGTTTCAAATGTTGCCCATCAACGTACGCTTTTAGCAAAACGTGTGTATTTCATTTATAAGTAAAATTAGCCCCGAGTCTGTTAAGCACCGAATAAACTTAACTAAAAATATTGCTATCCTTTACTTGCAGATAAAAAAAGAAAGAGATGGAAGAATATTAGACGTGTTAACTAAGTTGAACTAAAATTTCCAAACATATTTAGGGCAAGATTCACAGACTGCACTTAGGCTTTACTTTGCTAAGTAAACCTTTATATGAACCTTATTCACATAATAATAGTGTTCATATTCGTATTAGCGAATGTAAGCGTTCCATACGAATATGAACATTATTGTTATGCGTATAAGGTTTATAATCGTACGAAACGCTTACTTAAAAGTCTAAGTGCGGTCTGTGAATATCGCCTTAGACAACACCTCAGTATATGCTGCCTCGGTGATATAAATTTTCTATCTCTTTCTTATTTTACCTATTAATAAAAGATAGCTATAATATTATTAGGTATATTCAGTTGGTGTGTAACAGAATGTGCACCATTGTCATTTCTTGAGCGATAAATAGTTTTAACTAAGGACTGCCTTTTTTACCTGGACGGCAGTATTATTGTCTCATTGGAAAAAGGTTACTTAAAAGCTTACACGGACAAAAATAACGTATTTAGCATGTCACAACTGCGAAGCAACTCTAAACCTGCGTTTTATGACAGCGAGGCGATCGCGTTGTACAGAACATGCACTTTCCAGATCGCGTGTCGTTAAAGGGATTAGCTAATTAAATGGACATGCCACCAATCGTCTTTAAGCCACATACCGCATCTCATAGCCTGTAGTATGTTCATTCATGTTGTAATACGTTGTATAACTCTCTTACCCATTATTTATCATTAAGTTTTAGTAATTAGTAATATTATTTTTTCCTTTTGCCTAATTTTTGTTTTGTTTTTATTTATTTATTTTTTCTTGTACCTGTTCCATGAAACCGGAGAAAGTTCGACCCCTGTCATACAGGATGTCCTAGTTCAGGGGTCGAGACAACACTGTTGTAATGTCTCAAAAATTTAGAAATAAACTCATTATTATTATTATAACTCCATCTTGGGCCCATTTGAGAAAATTCTCTGCAAGTCTGCACTCCATATTTTGGAACTATTCAGCTAAAATGTACCAAACTATGAAGTGCAGACTTGCAGAGTAGTTCCATCAAATGGGCTCTTGGTTATTCTCTTCCCGCGATGAGATCATCTACGTTACAACCTGAGATGTTTTCCCACCAATGACAACAAAGTTTGACAACAGAAGCCGAAGCTTATTGGTTCATCAGTAGCTATAACGTAAATAAGGTCCGTCAAGTGACTTAGTTGTTAAGGGAAGAGACTACCTTATACAAGCTTAGTTTTAGTATATACTAAACCTGAAATTAGTTTGTTCAGAATCACTAGAAGAATCGATTGACATATTTTTTACAACACATTTTTTTTTCATTATTTTCAATTTGTTTCAGTAGGTTTCTACCCATAACAGTTGACGGGAATAGACACCTTGAGGCTTGAGATGGTCTGCTCGGTCAGTTTCGTTGTATTAGACAACCCCTGCATAGCACATCTCAGGCATTTCACACTTTATTATGGAACTTAACGCGACATAAACTACGGTGTAACTTGGAGATTTATTTAAAAAAAAACACATATTCAGGCAGTTCTGATGACAATCTTGTTGGGATGCTTCGGTTTATGTATATACCGTGCACGCTCTGTACAAAACTAAATTCCCCGCTGCGCGCAACGCTGTGGCTCAAACATGGCCTTAGGCTTCACAACATCGAAAATACATTAACCATCGAATATAGCTTCAGTAATATTCATTTGAAAGTTCAACGAGACAATAAGTAACATCCGATATCGCCAGTATCCATTAAATATTAGTACCATAAGAAATACACATTAATTAGGATACTTTTTACTCACTGCTCATTATATCTTTGGAGCTCATAGCGCCGCTGCTTGCAAAGGCGTAATAAATACTTCAAATTCAGTAAATTTAAATTTCGATTCCTATTTCACCACCTGACAAGATCAGCACAGATCGTATTTTGTCTCAGATATGGTAGGTTTATATAATATTTGAATTTGGAATGTTTCAATCTAGTGTTTAATAGCAACACTTTTAACATTTATAAGTGTTGTTATTGAAAAAACGTCTTTAAGACATTATTTTTTAGATACATCTTACTAAGATATAATTATAATAAAAAGTAATCACGAAATCAGAAGGTACACGACTAGTGTTGTATTTTAAGTCTCAAAGATGTACATACACCTTTACATATGTAACATAAACTTTAAAAGAACGAAATAATAATAAAAGCGAAGAAAAATTAATTTCATATATTTTATCAATGGTCGATTATATTGGTTACGAAATCCTAAAAATAATCTCATGATGGCTTTGATTATAATTTAACTGTGTGTTAAGAATTTTGTACTGCATTTTAACTACGTATCTAACATAAATGGATTGCGTAGAAGCCGACTGATCCAAGTGTAATTTTTGTTAAATTGGATTATAGACTTAAAACACTTAGACATAGAGTTGAAACTCAATGTCACCAAAAATGTTACTTAGATCAGTTGGCTTCTACGCTATCCATATTATTATTTCGAATAATCTGAAGATTCTGCATGATATTTATAGTTTTTGCGGATGGAAATACACACATACACCGATAAGCTTACATAGACCACGAAAGCAGACCTACTTATGGCTAAATATAATATATGGAGTTTCCTTCGATCACATCACAATATAATACTATTCAAGTGACATAAGATAATCATGATATACTCGTAGATATTCGTAAATGACCCGTTTAGACTCGCTAAGATGCCAGAAAAATTGAATAAAGGGAATTATATAGCCTTTTCCCCAATTATATTGGGTTCTAAGCTGATGCGTAATGGTGCGACTGCTATCTGAACTTCGAGGATTGCGTACATGTAAGGGCGAAATAAAAGCCGAACGGTGAGATATCACTGTCTGTTTGATAGTAGTGTTATTCTAAAGGCGGTGACTGACCTGTATGATTTTTGAGTAATGTAACATTATACAAAGCGATACAATGTTACGATAGTCAGTTACAGCGATTACGCACTGCATCCGATCCGGATCCGTGAAAATAAGAATATAAAAAACTCGGACCGAAATCGGATATTGCTTTGCGCACTGCATCCGAACCGAATACGTGAAAATACGAATCTAGAGTCTAAAAAACTCAGACCGAAGTCGGATATCGCTTACGCACTTATCCGATAACTGATCCAAATTCAAAAAATTCAGGGACCCTCTTTGGCATATCCATTTGGCGTCCGATTTGAATCCGAGGTAATGCGAAAGTGTTCATAAAAACAGTACTACGGCTACTTCTGTCCGTCAATATTTCTTCCGAATTGGAAACTCACGGATGACGGAGAGAAATCGGATGACGGAAGTCAGATCTAGTGAGGAAACCACCATACAAATAGTTCTATGACTACTTCGGAACGTATTTTCTCGGATTCGGATCGGATGCAGTGCGTAACCGCTCTTAGCCGAGCTAAGTGCTCCACGTGCTCCCCCTTCGTTTTTTTTAAGGATCCCTCGATTCCTTAAACGTTCACGCTCGACCAAATGCCCTTTCCATACAATTTGATTGTGGAAAAACGATTTCGTCTCAAGGCCCAGGTCGGTACATGTCGACAGGTCATTGCGAGCACAAGGACAAATGTACTGGATACGTCGCTTTCTAATTGGAGCACGGCCAAGCACAGAGTTCGAAACGAGCATGTTACGAGGTTTTTAGCAGGTGCCGCGTAACTTAACAATCTCGCCCTGAAGGTTAAAGGTAGCCACTGGCATGTATCATATACGTGTAATGTAACATGTTACAATGCGAGTACAGTACAGCGAGCACAGCGTTCGGAACGAGCATGTTACGTGGTTTTAGCAGGCGCCGCGTAATGAACTATCTCGCTCTGAATGTTACATACTGGAATAAAACTAATCCTCAAATAGATTCTAACCTTAAACAGTGATCAAGTGATTGTAGATCAAACTGAACTTGAGGAATGTTCTGAAATACAGACACAAGTCATGTATTTGACTGAAAAAAAAACTAATTAGTCCGTCAGTTACATTATCAAAAAATATTTGACGTAAACCAAAATTAACGAAGATACGACACTTTTAAAATTGGCAAAACGTCATAAGCAAGTACAATTTTTACTTGCTTCTGACGTCATAAGCCCCCACTCTCGAGTTTTGATGCGTTTTATCTTTCCAAATATTCATAAATTTAACAAAAGAAAAAATACGTGTCCATTATTTTTCAAAACTCTAACTGGCGAACTAATTAGATTTGCAATTTATTGATGCTGTCAACATGCCTATAATAAAAATTGAACAGTTTCACCGAAGCAATAGCTAAATTGAGCCTGCGAGTCTTAACGGACATCAAGATAAAAGATTCAGTATTTAAAAATATAGTTCATCCACACTAGACAGTCTCAGATATAAGTCTTAAGCAGTATTCACATTAGCACTCTGCACATACAACAGTGTCCATATACACAGCCGGTTTGTTCCAAGTCTCGTGTTAGAGTAAAGACTGTTCCACCATGATCTTTTCAAATCCTGGCGGCGGAGGGTACAGGAAATTTTCGAAGATTACATCCAAGATGGCGCCATCGTCCACTGCAAATAAAATGTGTCGAATTAGGTCGTAATTCTAACTTTAATAGGCATAATATGCATTATGGGGGATATTACTTACACTATCATATATCTAGGATCATATACATACCTAATAAAGGATCTTATCTCTTATTTGACCCTTAGAGTCATATCTGTGTATGACGAAATGATTCTTAAGTCAATATAACATTGTCTTATATCTACAGGGTGTTAACGAATTCGTGTAATTCCTTCAAATCACGTGATCACATGGTGACATAGATTAACTCTAAATGGGTATTTCGGAAAATAAACTGAAAATTAAAAACAAAAAAATCTTGGTTTTCTATTTGTGTCATTTTAGAGCCTCGAGTTATCTGACTGCAAAGAGCGATATCGCGTTAGTCGTACCCGCCAGCCTTGTCGCCGTGCTTTCATTAATTTATGCGTGGCATAGAAATGTTCCATCAAATAAAAATAATTTCTTGCAAAAAAAAAATATATTTTTTTGCTGATTCCTTATTAGCTGGTTTAGATATGATCAATTACCGCCACCGCATAAAAAAAAGTTTTTTTTTTTTATGCAAGCTAAATCCCATACGGGGCCAATCTACACCAGTAGTAGATCATGTGGTTTTAAGGAATTACACGAATTCGTTAACACCCTGTATGACTCATAAAACTGTGATCCTAGATATAATTATGTTATTGCAATATCCCAGGAAAGTCGTAAGTTACAATTAAGTATTTCTGTTTAATTGATACCTTGTGCATTTAATATGGGCTGAGATAACATACGGTTTTTGATTATTTAAAACTGCAAAAGTGTTTTGTTATAACAACCGTAATCAGGGTCGGATTAACCCTATCAGGGCTCCTAGGCAATGCTATTCTCGGGGCCCCTTTCCTTACCCTTTTCTTACTTTTTAAAATACATTTTTTCTATTACAATAGTCGAGTCCAGCAGATCGACTCTTTTGGTATCCTGTTACTTCAATCTCTAAAAGTCAAAACTATTTATTCTGTGGTAAAAGTTTAACTCATCAGACGACCGCGCGCCGGCTGCGTTCCGAATTAACGCTTACCGTCTACTATATCGTCAAATACAGCTATTTTTAGTTCTAATATTTAAGAAGTATTTCATCAACTGACAACATGCGTCGAAAAAAAGGAATAATATTGAGGAAGTATACAAATTTTCAAAAAAAAAACTTTCATTGAAACGTTTTTTTTTTCTTGGTGCGTGCACGTGGCCCCTAGTCGACGCGGGGCCCCTAGGCAGTTGCCTAATCCGACTTATGGATAATCCGGCCCTGACTGTAATCTAATTCGGTAGAGAATATCCAAGCCATTAAAAATATTGTTTTAAGCCAGTAGAACTAGAAACGTAGAAAAGTAGTAGTAGAAGAAGAAACGAAATATGGACAGCATAGGCCACTTATACCTTGCCTTGTACTATTTATTCTGTGCTACAGCGACGATGCAATTCTAAAGCCTATTATTATTGACCAACAATGGGGTGCATTAACACATTCGAGTCCACCACACTTTTTATAGAGCTCATATGCCATGCCGCCATACATAAGGTTAGTGGACTTCCAGGAGGGTCCTCGGCATTACGTTTGCGCTAAGAGTGAACCGAGAAGAGAGTAAGAGTAAGAGTGAGGGTTCTTGGCATGTGGCGGCATCTATCTCGCCACATGCGAACTATCCTACATCGCGCAATCAAAATTTAACACGCAGATAGTATATATACAACCTCCCAACATCAACCGTTGGGCAATAGCCCGCCAGGCACAAGACTCCGCCTGGTTGGAGGATCCTCCCTTTGGTTGGAGGAACACCACACCAAGTTTCTCCACAAGCATTAGGTTGAAAAACATAAAACATGCTACTGCTTGGTAAAATAGTGTTTTGAAGGGGTCTTGTTGCTTATTTTATAACGGTGTATTTTCGAAGAAAAACCTACATTTAAAATGAGCCCTCCACGAGGGCACCCGGTATCGCGAATGCGACTAGAGGGTGCTTTCGTGGAGGGCACCCAGCACTGAACGTGTTAAGAGCCTCCACAAGTGACAATTCTTAAGTGTGTTCTACTCACCCTGAGCATTCAGCCCCGCTACCAACCTTGCTGACTGGCTAATCTTTTCACCATAGCATGAGCTATTCTCAAAGAGCTTGGTCGACACGAGAGAAGAAGATTGATCAAAAAAATTCAATAACTAATATAAAAACTCACCATAAAGCGCAGGATACACGGCTCCCCTAATATTACTAACAGGAATCTCCATATTTTTGCCATTTAAGAAAAAGTTCAGGTCTACATGGTCGTAAGCCACCCCGATTGTGTCGCCCTCTACTGGCATTGTTGCTGCCGTATTTGCTTCTTTCTCGCTCTCTGGCTTTTCATTTTCGGTGTGGGTTGGAGAATCTGTTGATACAAGTAAATCGGCTGTGGGGGATTCTCTGGGCGCGGGCGCAAGATGGTATAATTCGATATTGGAATGGCGAACTGTTCCGTCGCTGTTAAGACACCATGATTCTTTGTCCATGCCCCCTGTAATTAAATTAGGAATAGTATGAATGATGTTTTATAATTGTTTGAACAAAAGTTCAGCAGCAAAAAATACATTATTCAGAATATAATCCCCAGGGGCGATCGCCCGGAGCGCCGGGCCCAAAGGGGAGCCGCGCGCCAATGCGGCGCCTTAACCCACGAATTAATTGGTTGACAATGAATATCTCGCCCGGCGCGCCTGGACAACTAAAGCCAGCGTTGATAATCGCACAGGTAAACAATTGAGGAAACAAAGTGATGAGATGAAAATGAAACGTTTGAGCTGCATAGTTACTTTACTAGGCCTTAGAAAACCTAGGGTCTAGAGAATCTCACCAGACAGGAGAAACGAAAAACTAACCAAAATATTTGCCAATTAAAAAGCACCTTCATTTCAGTGCTTTATGTAACTAGTTACAACAATGACCTAAATATCAATTTTGGCAACAGAAATACAAAGTCTGCATAGTAATATATTGAAGGACACATTACACCTTATTGTAATATTGTACAACAGTTGACCAAACTTAGACTCAAAAACAGCGCACTGAATACCAAGTCACTATGAATAAGAATGGTATAGGATATATTAACTCGTAAAAGAATGCTTCAGTGTAATTGTGAAATTGAAAATTTTACAACCAAAAAATCTTCAAAATATATTGTAGATTACTTAACAAAATATGGAATTTAGTGTTACTTTCTGTGTAACCTACATTTTATTGTTCAATGTAAAGTTACCAGGATGTATTGTTTGTATAACTGCTTCTCACTTTCTTTATTATTCTAAAGGTGTGATAAGATAAGATAAGATAAGATAATATTTATTTGCTTAAACATGTGTCATACATACAAGAAAAGACATGCATGCAAGATGGTAACAACATTATAAAGTACAGACAAGTTTGCCACTTGATGTGACGTGCAAATATCAAATTATTAATTAAAACATTCTCTAAAAATATCAATAAATTAAGTAATTAAAGAATTATAATAACATTGTAATAAATTTAAAATAACAAAATGAAACAGAACATCAACAGCAAAAATAAGTTATTAAGACTAAGTAATCAAAATACTTCTTTATGTCTTTCCTCTAGGAACTCGTTAATGTTATAATATGCTTTATTTACCAAATATGTCTTAAGTTTTCTTTTCAAGTGTACATTGTTAAGCTCCTTCCAACTTTTAGGCAACTTATTGTAGACAGTTGGAGCCATATGAAAAACACTTTTGCGCATAAGTGCAGTCTTACAAGGAAGTCCACATAGTTGGGTTTGGTCACGCCTGTTCCTGGGAAATTGATCTGCTCTGCGCGGAAATAATTTAGGATTGTTCCTGACAAACATAATGATTTCAAGAATATATATGGATGGCAATGTTAAAATTTTATGCATTATAAAATAGGGTTTGCAGCTGTCCGTGGTTTTCAAATGAAACATTGCTCTAAGGCATCTCTTTTGTGTTTTAAATGCTACTTCTCTATTAGTCGAGTTACCCCAAAAGATAACACCATATCTGAGAACGGATTCAGCCAGACCGTAGTAAGCAGTTAATAACGCCTCCCTATTGACATTTCGTGACAGCAAGTACAATGCATAGGCACTACTACTAATTTTTTTACTCAGAGAATCTATGTGATCCTTCCAATTTAAATTTCGGTCAATAATTAGTCCCAGAAACTTAGTCGTATTAACCGTGTCAATTGTTATATTATTATATATTATGTCAAGATTGGAAAATGTACGCTGGCTAAAATGCATAATTACTGTCTTATTTAAATTAATTTTTAAATTATTATTTTCTAACCATTGTATAGTATTGATCAATGTATTATTTTTTCATATTTATATAGGTCTTTATTATTACAGGGTATAGTTATAGTACTGTCGTCCGCGAAAAGTGTCATAGGATGGTCAATTGACTTTGGAAAGTCATTTATGTAAAGAGTAAAAAGTGAAGGTCCTAAAACACTTCCTTGCGGAACTCCGTATGTAACGGTTCGTTCCTTCGATAGAACGTTTTCTTCATTTTTGGTTTTAATGTTTAGTCTACTTATTTCGGTTATCTGTTTTCTGTCCTGCAAATATGATTTTATAAGTTCAAGAACATTTCCTCTAACTCCGTACGCATCAAGTTTGTTTAGTAAAATATCATGTTGGACATAATCAAATGCCTGAGTCATGTCACAAAATATAGCACAGACTGGAGTATTTTTATCCATATTTGTCATAATCGAGTGCAAAAAGTCATAAACTGCCATGTTTATTGTTTTATTTTTTCTAAATCCTTTTTGTTCGTTACAGAGAATATTGTTCACTTCTAAATAAAAACTAAGTTGATTATAAATATAATATTCAATTACTTTTGAGAACATTGGTATTAATGCAATCGGCCTGTAGCATTCCATTAGTTCCCTGTCTTGTTTTTTAAACAATGGCTTTATTACCGATTTTTTTAATGCATCTGGAAAAATACCTTCACTTAAACACAAATTTATAATATGACTGAGAGGGTGACTTATTTCATCAGCTACTGTTTTTAGTATTTTTGTACTGATTCCGTCATAACCCACACTATTTGTATTGTTTAACGCTAGAATGATTTTCAACACGTCATTCGGCAAACTTGGAGAGATAAACATAGAATCCTTTCTGTTCAAAATATTTTTTGTTACTTTTTGCCCTGCATTTATGGAGGGTTGAATTTTATCAATAAAATAATCGTTAAATGAATTAGAAATATGGTTTGGATCCGAGATAATTTTATTATTAATTCTAATTTTAGGGATATTATTCTTTGGTATATTTAATTTTGATTCGTTTATAATTTGCCAGGTAGTTTTGGATTTATTTATTGATGTCTTTATTTTGTAATTATTTTGTGCTTTCTGTGTTAAATTTATAATTCTTTTAAATAGTTTTGAGTAGTTTTTAAATCGCGACTTGTTCTGTTGAGTAGGTTTTATTCGATACTGCCACAATAATTGTCGTTTCTTCTCACTGCATTTTTTAATACCACGTGATACCCATTTTTGTTTATTATGGACATTAACTGAAATAAGATTTTCGGGGAAACACTGATTGTGTAACAAAATGAAAATATCTACGAACTCCTTATATGCTACATTTGGGTCCGTGGCTGCATAGACGTCTGAAAAAGTTAGGTTTTGCAGATAGCCTTTAAACTTATTGATGTTGTCCTTATTGTAGTCACGTCTTCTCTTAGTCCACCGTTTAAAAGTACATACATTACTAATTGGACATTTCAATAACTGCGCAGTATGGTCAGACAACGCTAACTCCAGTACTGTAGCTTTACAGGACTTTTTAAAATTATGCGCAAAATTGTCTATGCATGTTTGGCTCATAAGACGTGTCGGTTGATGAAGAGCTAGTTTTAAGTTAAAGCTTAATAACACATTTTCAAATTCTGTTGATTGTTTACTTCTCTTAAGAACATCTATATTAAAATCACCTACTAAAACGATATTTTTATAATTATTCTTCACTAAAGTCTGTAACATTATTTCTAATTTATTTATACATTCGTTAAAATTTTTAGCATTAGGTACTCTATAAATACAAACACAAACAATCCTATGAGTAACAAGTTCAATGGCACAGCATTCAAAGATACCCATTGATGACATTTAAGCTATTTTTGGCAACTCTCTCCATTGATGGCCTGACTTCACCAGTATGCATGCACCACCTCTCTTGCTTTCTTTTCTACTGAATGAAGCCGCTAAGCAGTAATTCTTTAAGTTAAGGTGTTTTTCATAGCCTTCCATCATGAAATGCTCCGTAATGCATAGAACGTCCACGTTTATGTTTCTATCTAACAATTCATTCAAGCTGACTGCAAGGGTGTCGCATTTCGCCAGTAGGCCTGCAATGTTTTGGTGTAGGATATGTAGATGTTTAGTCACGAAAAAAATTGTTCTCCATTGTAGTTCCTTCGTTTTTTTCGATACTATTTTGTTGCATTTCAGCGTAATTATGAGTAATTTCAGCAAATAATTCCCGTAAATCTTTAAATATCGTACGTAGTCCAAGATTATTGATAGACCCTGAGTATATATTAAACATGCTGTCATCATATTTCAGATTGTGGTTGCTGTCTAAAAGGTATGCGTGTCCATGCGTCATTATGTCCAAGTATAAAAGATTATTGAATGTTTCTACTCGACAGTTGAATAAAGTAGCGTCAAAAGGATACTTATAAGTAGGCAAACAAATAATTATGTTAGTATTTCTTATCTCTTGAACTATACTTCTTAAATGGAAGATAATATCATAATAGTCATTAGTTTTCTTGAAGTCTTCTTGCCCAAGGAGTATGATGCAGCAATCTTCCAGAGTATAATTTTGTAATTTGGTTCCCAGTCCATCTAGGAGCTGTTTTGTATTTCCATTTGATTTTAAATAATGAAACAGATTGCAGTTATTATGAAATGCATTCTCAGCAGTTAACAATACATTGTGTTTATTATTGCTACTTATTATACATATTTTCGGCCTAGTCTTAGCCGTGTGGTTGTTCGGTTCTGTTTTAGACGGATAGTGATCTTTTTTTGTTGCGTCAGTTATTGTCTGAGTAAGTTTGGACTTACTATTATTTGTCTGTGACTTATTTACTGTGGTTTTGGCTGAATTTTTGGCATCATTTTTCTTTATAATTTCTTGTTCTTCTTTCTTACTTTTTTTTAAATTACTATTTTCAATTTTTAATAATTTTATTTCCTCTTGTGAACATTTTAATTGAGATCTAAGACTAGCTATCTCGTCTTTTAGTTTTTGTATTTGAGTGTTGTCTTCTTCGTCTTCTGATATGTCAGGCATACTACTTTTTGTGCAATTCAATGTTTGTGAAATACTCGTATCGTTGCTATCCTCGTCGTTCTGTTGTTTTGAACGTGTACGAGTGTGCCGGAACGTGATATTCTCTAAGAAATTCATAATGAGAAAGTTACAAAAATTATCACGCTTGGTGGGAATCGAACTTGATCAACAGTGTTTCTCGATCGGATCGTCACGCCGCTTGGTTAAACGGTATCGGAAATAATTGCTCAAATTATCGTCTGCAATGGACTGTATGATGTATTATTATTGAACGGTCAATAGATGTCACTGATGATCCTAATCTTATAATTTTAATATGACAACATTGTTTATAGGATGGTAATAATCGATGTTGGTATTATTGACTTGCCGAAAGGTGGCGTTGTATTCGAACAGTTTCAAATAAAAAACGAAACTTTTTTGTAACGTTGTAGATATTTTAGAAATCACTATGCCAAAGGGTTTTTCCGACAATCGTTATAGGCGATATTTCCAATACTGAGTCAGAATGTCATAATTCAGTTCACTAAGCACTCACAACGTCTTGATTCCCAATATTCAAGTCAATGACTGGGTCAATTAAAATCACTGTTAATATAGTTTTAGATGCACAATAATCGTGGATAACACTTTCACAGATAGATCATGTGTTAGTTTCACTTTGTTGGAAAATTCACAGTTCACAGTTGAGTTTAAGTATTTTTAAACTATAATTTGTTGTGAAATTAGTAACTGCCAACATTATGCAACAAAATACAGTTTGTTTTCTTGGAAGTATTTCTTTAAGTAGTAAAGGCTGTGGGGTTTTTTCCATAAATTCTCACAAGTAAGACTTCATTTAAGAAGATTCATGATTCATACTGTGTCTGCAATAGGCATGTTGACAGCATCAATAAATTGCAAATCTAATAATGGACCTTTTTACTGTCATGCGGGTTCGTGCCCGCGTGCGTGCGTCACCCGCATGCGTGGCGCTCGCAGTTCATCTTTTCGTGCGTGTTTCACGCATCACAATAAATACATGTATGAAAAGGTGAAATTCAGGCGCCACGGGTGCTGGTGACGCACGCATGCGGGCACGAACCCGCATGACAGTAAAAAGGCCCGTGGTCCGCCAGTTAAGAATTTTGAAAAATAATGGACACTTTTTTTTTTGTTAAATCTGTTCATATTTGGAAAGATAAAACGCATCAAAACTCGAGTATGGGGGCTTGTGACGTCAGAAGCAAATAAAAGTTGTACTTGCTTGTGACGTTTTGCCAATTTTAAAAGTGTTGTATCTTCGTCAATTTTGGTTTACGTAACAAAAGTAAAAATACGGGTCAAATATTTTTTGATAATCTAATTGATGGACTAATCAGATTTTTTCAGTCAAATACCAATTGTATAGTCTGTATCGCCCATAGGCATATATTTTACAACTTTAGGGAAATTTATTCCAGGAACAATACACATTCACACTCCAGTCTTAAAAACATCAAAATGTTATTTACCATGAACTCTATTAAGATCTGTCTCTCTGGTGGCCACTCCGACTGCCCATACGCCTCCTTGCTGCAGCTTCACCTCAAAATATGACTTATTCTGCATTAGTGGAAAATTTCCAAGTGCACAGCCAGAACCGCATACACGCTGGCCACCTTTTATTATAACCATTTCATGACCTGCAGTATGAAAATGCAAATAGTGTTTAAAGTTTAACCGGTTGTGTCCTGCGTGTCGTCTCAGGACGACACCGCCATTGTTTATCTATTGTGTCTATAATTTACAGTGATTGAATAATTAAAGAAGCTGTTTGTCAATGTTTTAAGTAATGTTGGGCGTTATAACATATAACAGCTAATATAATTCATTATACATTTCTAATATTCTAACCATTATTTATTTGCAACAAAGACTGTTATAATATATATTATTGTCTATAGGTAGTAGTCGCCCGCCACTCGCGTCGAGTCGTTAAGTCGGCCGAAAGCGTCATACAATTATGAACTTTAACCCACAAATAACAAGAGCAAATTTTTACCACCGTTAAAATAACATAAATATTTATATAATATTAGTATGAACTTGTTTCATATTACCGGCAAAATAATATTAAAGCGTCACACAATTATGAACTTTAACTCACAAATAACAAGAGCAAATTTTTATTACCGTTAAAATAATATTATATTAGTGTAAACTTAGTTTCATATTACTGCAAGTCTTCTGCTCTATTGATAATTAGTGTTCCTTCAATACAATACAATATAATATATATTACAACAGTTAAAAACAACAGTTTGAAAATTATAATATAATGTATAATGCATTAGAAAAATATATCAGTTACGCCCAACATTAGTTTTAAGGCATTATACTGTTTAGTTTAGTTAAATGGGTAGGTTTCCACAACTCCATGTCAAAGCCCATAATTTGCATGGGCATGATACTGTTATTACCACTTTAACAGCAGAGTTTAGCAATGGAACTAGGCAAATGCAAAACAAAGCAGATGGCAGCACCACCATAGTTATCACAACCAATCAGAATGAGTATAATTGATATTATTAACAATGTCAAACACATTGTAACCAATGGAATTGCTTTGGTACCAGCAATGGTGGTGGCATTATTTACCCAGTTTCTAAGTCCTTTATGGCTATGCCTTCCCTAATTTGTTACTTGGAATCTATGGGATAGACCATGTTTATGCTGCTCATCTATTGAAAACTAATCCAGTGTCCTTAATTTGACATTCAAGTACCTGGATTACATGTGTATGATAAAAACATCATATCAACAATTTTATTGTCCTTTTTATCTTATTTTTATGGTATCTACCTAATACATAAATATAGTCTGTTAAATTTAAGGAAGCACTCTTTAAACAAGTATTTTTTTTAAAGACTGGGCATGTTTTGTCATTTGATAGTGCTTTTTGATATCATAAGGCACCTGAGCAGGTATAGAATTCTACAGCGAACAGGCGCTTCAACGTTCATCAGAGGCCGACAATCAGCCCACGCAAAATCGATGCGCGCACACGACCATCATTGTACTCTACTGCGAAGTTTCTAGGAAGTTCAAACACAAGTACACTAATCTTTTTAACCATCTATATTTAGTAAACATTATTTGTGTTCCTGTGTTGTACAGGATGTAATTAAAATCAAGTATACAAACCCATGTGTAACGTATCCAATTGGACTGGATTTTCCTTAATTCGTATCGGTACACTGGGCGTAAGCGTGAAGCCATTCATACAGCTTTTCAGACAGCAAAACATGTTGAACTTATTCACTAAAACCTTTCTACATTAATCAATACAAGTTTTTAATAAATTTAATTATTTTTGTTGTACTAAAATTTACGTCATTTTCTTTTGACAGGTAACTGACAGTAGTGTTCTGACAGTCAGTGCACAGTTGCCATGGCAATATAAATAAATTAATAATGACTCCATTCCACGCATAAAATTCGCATAGATTTCGGTTTTTTCAGAATACGGTATTTTCACATCTCTACTTTCTGACGACCTAAGCAGAAGTAGCATTTATAAATTAGATTAGCAAATAAAACTTAAAAACTTTAGAATTCAGAACAATAACCACTATCACCACATCCAACTATCACTGTCTGAAGATTACTGCGTTAATGTTTTATTTTTTATCACAAACTACAATACTTAATCTACTAAATCACTTGTTCTCCTTATGTGTTGGTAACACCTAATAAATATTTTCTTAAGCGGACTTTTTGGCGGGAAGTCAAACGAGGCGGTAATTTTGATTTCGCAAAAAGTTAAACATATAAATAATTGTACGGAAATACTACATAAATAACATCTGTAGGACCTTGAACAATCATGAGTGTCTCCAGTGGCGGTGAGGAGCCGCCAGACTCGGGGAGAAAGAAGAAGAGAAAGTACAATAGTACTCGAAACGACGACTCAAAAAAGTATAAAATTTTTACCAAACATAATTATAAAAGACTGTTCATAGAAAATACCAATTCTGAGTACGTAGTATACGTCGAGTCAACAGAACAAGAGAAGATAGGGAATAAAAATCCAATCACGCTCACCAAATTAATTTCTGACAATGTTAAAGAAGTCTTAGGAGTACATAGATTAAATGCACACAAAATAGGAATAACATTCAGAAAGGCGGCTGCGGCTAACAATTTTCTGAAGATGGAAGACTTCCTTCAGAAAAATAAGTTTAAAGCCTTTATACCATCATATTTGACAGAAAGGATTGGTGTATTGAGGTTTGTGCCCAAAGAACTCTCTAATGAGGAGATATATAAAAATATAGTGTGCGACTCTGAAGTAATTTCAATTAAAAGATTCATGCGTAAAGTAGAGGGAAAATTAGTGCCTCTCAATACAGTTGCTGTCACCTTTGCATCAACATCTTTACCGCAATACGCTTATATACAACTATTTAGATACGAGGTGAAAACATACATACCACCATTATTGCAATGTTATAAGCGTCTTAAATTTAACCATTCTGCTAAGACCTGCAGAGGCGAGCAACAATGCTCTTCTTGTGCTGGTCGTCACTCCTACAAAGAATGCGATGTCGAAGAAATCATATGCATCAACTGCACAGGTAATCATCTTGCCATTTCAAGAGACTGTCCAATTAAAAAACAAAAAATTGAAGAGAAAAAGGCCAAGTTTCTTGCGCAGCAATCGTATGCCACTGCTGTGAAACCACCCCCCACATTTAATGAGAAATCTTTCCCTAGTTTACCTATTAAGGTTACTGATAATAAGGCTAAAACCAATGACATTATAGATATTAAACAAGTAGCAAATAATGATATTATAATTAATGCAATTGTTAAATCGTTGGTTACATTAGGAAACAAGAGTGACTCTGATGGGCCACTGACATTTAAGAAAATAAAAGAAATATTTTTATCAAATTTAATATAAATATGGATAATTATCTAAATATTTTACAGTATAATATACAGAGTTTACAGAGCAAAAAGAGTTTATTACAAAATTTATTAATTGAAAAAAATATAGATGTCTGTCTTCTTAATGAGACTTGGTTCAAATCTAATTCTATAATTCCACACTTTCCTACATATAATTTAATTCACAAAAATTCCACAAATTCTCATAATGGAGTAGCCATTTTGGTGAACCATTGTTTAAAGTACAAATTAATTAATACACATTTCTCAGAATCTATTCAAAACTTATGTATCACTATAGAAACACAATTTGGAGCAATGGCAGTACTTTGTGTGTACTGCCCTCCAAGTCAAAGATTTGACTCTGCAAAGTTAAAGGACTTAATCAATAACATACCCAAACCTTGTATAGTTATGGGTGATTTTAATGCTCATAACATAGCCTTTGGTTGCCATAGTGATAATAATAGAGGTAGATATTTATATAATATAATTGATGAATTTGACTTATGTATTTTGAATGATGGATCACCAACAACTGTTCCTTATCCTAATAGACAAGCTTCAGCGATAGATCTTGCCCTTGTTAGCTCTTCAATAGCTCATTTATGTAATTGGTATGTTCATGACGATCCCATGGGTAGCTATCATCTTCCAACCTTACTTGAGATCAACATTCAACCATCTATGTATGACACATCACCACCTGTGGATCAAGAGAAATACATTTATAGTAAAGCAGATTGGGATGAATATTATAACCTATCTGAAACTTGTTTTTCCCACTTGAACTTAATAAATGATTCCCCTACCAATACATATAACCTTTTTATAGAAACATTAAATGATTTACGAAATAAAACAATTCCAAAACGAAAGTTAGGTGCAAACACAGCTATTAAAAAACCAGTACCATGGTGGAATACAAAATGTAGTGATGCTGTCGCAAAATCAAAAGATGCATTAAAGTATTATTTTTCTCAACCCAACATTGAAAATTGGATAAAGTATAAAAAATTAGACGCAAAAAAGAAAAGAATACTGAAAGAAGAACGTTCTTCTTCTTGGCAAAATTTGTGTAGTAGCTTCAATAGGTTAACTCCAGTATCTAGGATATGGGGATACATTAAAAAATTTAAAAAAATTGGAACAAATCGAAACAAGAATATCAATGATGAGTGGGTTCAAAGTTTTTTAGATAACTTAGCAGATTCTACTGAAATAGATGACAATAGGCTTAAGTATTTGTTCGAAAATGCTACAGAAAATGATGTAAATATATTTCTCAAGAATAATTTCACAATAGAAGAGTTGAAAACATCTTTAATGAGTAGGAAAGATACTACACCGGGATTGGATGACATACCTTACATGTTAATTAAAAAATTACATTTAAATGCACAAACAACATTACTTCATATTTATAATAAATTATGGGATGAATTAGTAATACCTGAGTCTTGGAAAACACAGTGTGTCATCCCAATTTTAAAACCGAATAAACCTGTAAATAGTGCTTCTTCCTATAGACCTATTTCCTTATCATCTTGTTTGGGTAAACTCTTCGAAAATATGTTGAAGTTAAGATTAGATTATTTTGTTGAATCGCAAACCTTAATTCCTTCTATACAGTTTGGTTTCAGAAAAGGTAAAAGTTGCTCTGAAAGCCTTGTATCGTTATTAACAGATGTAAGACAGGTTAAATTAAGTCACTCTAATGCAATTTGCGTGTTTTTAGATGTAAAGGGTGCTTTTGACAATGTAAATATAGAAGAACTCATTCAAGTATCTCATGATATTGGTATACCTGGTCATATTCTAAAATGGCTCTATTCTTTTTTAATCAATAGAACTGTATTTGTTAAATATAATAATAAATTGCATGGACCTAGGACTGTCAACAAAGGCACAATGCAAGGTGCAACTTTGTCTCCTTTACTTTATAACTTGTATACTTCTGAAATATTAAAATATGTAGATGTCCCAGGGGTAAATATCCTGCAATTTGCAGATGACTTGCTTTTTTACAGCATAAATCAGAACATAGATATAGCAATGGCTAATATCAATAAGGCTTTGTCTCAATTATACAGCTATTATTATGGTAAACTTAAATTAGAAATAAGTCCAGAAAAGAGTTCAGTTCTAATTATCAGTAAAAATGTAAATACTCATGGCAATGTTAAAATTTCATACAATAATATAGAAATTCCCGCTGTTAAGCAACATAAATTCCTAGGCGTCATTATTGATGATAAATTAAAGTTTGATGAACATATTAAATATATAAGTAACAAAGCGCTGAATGGTATTAATCTATTGAGACATTTAGCAGGAAGTTTTTGGGGATCTGACCCCAAAGTTATGAGTATGCTCTACAAAAGTATAGTGAGAAGTCATTTTGATTACAGCAGTTTAGCTTACATGAATGCCAGTAGCACCTTGTTACGAAAATTAGATGTAATTCAAAATATGGGACTGAGACTTATTTGTGGTGCTATGCGCTCCTCACCTATTAATTCGTTAGAAGTTGAGACATATATACCTCCCTTGACATTACGAAGGTTGTTGTTGGCTGAGAGATTTGTATTAAAAGTCATGGCATTAAATGATAATCCTTTACTTAAGAAACTAACAATACATCCTGAAATCTCACAGTCAATTGCTTCCAATGCCATCTCTGCTTCTTCTTTGGTTGGTGGAACTCTACCTGAAATGCCAACAATATTTGAACATGTTAATAATAATTCAAAAGATATTGTTAAAAATGATATTTGGCCTATATACAAAATTCCCTTTAAGAGTATTATTAACAGCTTTGAAATTCATTTAGATGCGGTGCATAATAAATTTGATTTCTTACAGTTTAAAGACAATAGACCAGAACATTATGTTATCTATACAGATGGATCTAAAACAGATCATAATGTAAATGCAGCTTTCTATGATCCACAGCTGAACTTCACTAAATGCATTAAATTAAATAAAGTGTGTAGCATTTTCACTGCAGAATGCTATGCAATTCATTGTGCATTGCAGCATGTAAATACTATTGTAAATAATGTACATAATATTTTGATAGTTACAGATTCCAAAAGTGTTTTGTCTGCTCTACATAATGTAAATATTTCATTTAAGTTAAATTATATTCTTTTTAACATTAGACTTATAGTCCAAAACCTACTTGATAAGTATGTTAAAGTGGAATTAGTATGGGTACCTTCACACAGTGGCATTCGTGGAAATGAATTAGCTGACACTGCGGCTCGTTCAGGCTATGACGAGGATCGATCCGAGTTGCTCAAAGTTCCATTCACTGATTATTACAGCCTTTTTAAAGATCTTCATAGACAGTTATGGAAGGAGTATTGGAACATAACCCTGGAAACGAAAGGCAGATGGTATGCTGGAATACAAAATGAATTACCAATTAAACCTTGGTACCATAACTTTAAATACACCACAAGAAGATTTATAACTATTGTAACACGGATGAGATTGGGACATTGCTTAACACCAGCTCACCTGAACAGGATTCGCATAATTAATAATAGCCGATGTCTTCATTGTGGAGCAGAGGATGCTGATTTGGATCATGTTATCTTACAGTGTTCAAGTTTTAACATTCAACGTTTGATTTTGGTCGGTGAATTGAGTGATGTAAATGACAATAATGACATTGACATTGAACGTCAAAGTGTTCCCCGCCGCGTTCAGGATTTATTAAAAAATAGGAAATATTTTAGTGTATTATATAAATATATTTGTAACACAGTGGAAAAAATTTAATTCATTGTAAATAATTTAGGTTAAATAATTTAGTGTAAAAACATTGTAACACATCTGTGTACACCTTAGAGCATATATGCTCTAAGATGTACACAGAACAATAATATAATACCTCTATGTATGCGACTGAAGGACATGTATCCATGGTTATGAATAAAGATTATTAAAAAAAAAAAAATTTTCTTAAGCTTCGAAAGCTTGAATAAACGTAGTATTCAACTCACAGGACATTATATTTAAGAGGATTCAACTACATATAGTTAAGAATAACTTCAAAGTCGCATTGTCAGGTCTGGTCAAGTCAACAGCACATACTGAAAGCGATAAGCAACCGATATTTCAAAATATTGATTATGAAACCAATTGCAACGAACCCGTATGCAGCAAAGTTAACATTATTGGGATATGTAACGCAGTTTGCATAATTTTTACATTAAATCTCAAACTATTCTAGTTTTACGGCATCAATGAAATCTAATGCGCCATATAAAGAACATAAAACGATTAGGTACCTATCACCAAATTGAATTATACAACCATATTAACGTTGCTTACTTCCATGTGGGAATATAGTGACCTACATTAGACCTTCGAAGTTAAGGAAAACGTAGTAGCTTAAATACCTCGTAACTCTGCAACTAGTTCTGCAACTAACACCAGAGCAGCACACAACGTCATTAATTAACTGGGCCCAGAAGCAACACCGACAGATGGTGATGTGGGGAACTTCCGTTTGATTCTTTAAGCACTGTAGGATACTGTTCCGTACTTTCTGGCTCTGCCAATACCGATATCGTTACGTATTAAGAGTAAAGTATACTCAGTGCCGTAGGCCGTAGCCAGGGCCACGAGTGCCCACTCATGTCATGACCCTGGCTACGACGCTAAATATACTTTGCTAAGGGCAAGGATCGAATTCAGCGGCCCCCAAAAGCACGTAAAATAAAAAAAGACAATTTAATTATGAATTTTGTTAAAAATTAAATCAGTTACGATTTTATCTGATTTTTGTAGCTCTCAATCTCCAGACATATTTCATTTGCAATCAACATCATGTTTTAACGCGAGATCTGCTACGGATTTTGCAGTAATATAATGATGTATAGAGCGGCCTAAGACCCGGCCCCCTAGGTCCTGCACCCCTGGTAGCCACCCCTATAACCAGTGCCTAGATACAACAATGGGTATACATGCTCGTTCAAAGGTTAGCGCCCCTGCCCTTGTTACTCTTGTCAAAAACGTCTCACCTATGCAGTGAGGCCCACTTTGTTAAAAGAATAACACTCCTGACTTGCGTCATGCTTAGATCCCGACTGACGCTATAGAGTTACTTACGCTTTTTGTGGCATGTAATGCTCGTAAGATTCATCCCTCACTCCTTCAGCCATTACCAAATCCCACAGCACCCATAGATTTTAGTTACAGCACCACGTGTTTTTGCGTTAGCTATCAATGATGTCCTCAACCCGACAGACCACCTCCACTACGTTCTCCTTGGTTAATTGTCTCCCGTAGTGAAGACATTTTTTTTATTAGATTTTTTCCTCATACCTACATAGTAGATGAACCAAGATAAAAACAGGTGTAATAAAATAAATAAATGTAGGTCGCATTCAACATCGCCAAAGGGCGCGCGACGATCTCCGGCCACCGAAGTGTGTGGCATGCGGGCGGCGGGTTAGGGGACCCGTCGCCCGATCAGTAACAGGCCCGAGAAGGCAGCGCGCAGTGTTCCGTGCGCGCCTCTCTGGAGGACGTGGGGCTAGGCCCCACAGTAGGAGAGGTCCGCCAGGGGCTGGCGGACCGAGGTTTGCCGGGGTTGCGGTGCATGCAGCTGCGAATCCCGCGACCCCGGCCAATGGTCAGGAGAAGGGTGTGTGGGTTTTTAACCGGTCAGAGCCCTTCGTCTTCCCATGGCAAAGGGCATCCACGAGGATTTTTCCAAGAAAAAAAAACCCATTCGACATAATTTAATGACGAGTATTAGAGCTCCTTGTGAAAGAGTTCGATCGGGGAAGTACTACCTCCATACCTATTCCTACCACTAAGCAGCACTGCTGTGTTCCGGTTTGAAGGGTATGGATACCGGTGACATTACAGGCACATAAGATCCTAACTTAGTCTCTATGGTCGCATAAGCAATTTAATCCTCTTGGTGTTGTAAGTGTATAAACAAGATTAGTCGGAAAGGGGGTACTAATCCGCGGACGACTCACAGTATCACTGACGACTGTTTTAAAGCAAGTCTTCAAAATTTCAAAATTCGTTAATTTTTATTTCCATGTAAAATATTTTTTATTTCAAAAATTCTTCGTCCCTGTTTTTAGTTACAAATTCAGAAAATGGAGCTTCTAATCCGTGACCCCAAATATGACCTGAACTGAACTGAACACAGCTGATCATAACTGAGGATAAATAGATTTTAGCATATTTTTATGAAATCTTTGAACAGCCATTTCTCTTAAACTATTGACTTTTGGGGAAAGTTGTGGGACAAGTTATTTATTATAATGGGTACTTTAACACCCTTTCAGATTAGTACCCCTTTTCCGACTAACCTTGTCTATGCGGCAGTAATCACTTATCAACAGTGAGCTGTTGGCTTGTTTGCCAAAATATTACACAAAAAAAAAACTCATCATCATCAGCCATGCGATTTATCTAGGCCGAAATATGATTGATGCGCATTTTTCCTCCCAATTTGATGCAAATATTGATTTGCGCTAATAGATCAAACAAGCGGTATTTGTATTGTAATTTAACGCTAATATTGATCGATATAATTATACTATTATGCAAGATCAATTTACCTTGAAATTGAGATCGGATTTTAAATAAATAAATGTTCGTAACTGCCTCGTTGGTCTAGTGGTCGCAAGCGCGACTGCTGAGCGTGAGGTCTTGGGTTCGATCCCTAGGTCGGGCGAAGTGTTATTGGGTTTTTCCGTATGGAATTTCTCAGTAGCAGCTCGGAGTCTGGATTAGTGGCCGGTTGATGGCAATAGGCTCGCCCCCTATTACATGGGACTTAAACATAACGGCGAAACGTGGGTGTACTATACACCTCTGCCAACTCTTCGGGGAATAAGGCGTGAAGTTATGTTATGTTAAATATTCGTAACGTACCTACCTACTAATTAGAACGAATTATTAGTTTCGTCAAATGCTTAATCGTTACCTATATACAGGCTCGATCAACGCAGTGGATTGAATGATTGGTTATTTAGGCTGTAGATCGCGGGTTTGATACCTGCATGTTTTGATAATTGAAGGGTTAAGTGGACAACGGTGCTAACTAGCAAATAGTTCAAAGGTAGTAAGGGGCATTTTAAAATAGTAAATATTTACATCAATTTATCAACTAAAGCTCAAAGTTTCAATGTGCATTCTTCATTCATTTCATTTTCACTCAAAACTTTGAGCTGTAGTTGATAAAATTTAAATATTTACTATTTTTAAATACCCATTCATCATCATCATTCAGCCAAAAGACGTCCACTGCTGGACACAGGCCTCCGCCATGCATCGCCACATCCACAGGTCCTGTGCTCCATGTTGGGGGGGATTTGCCATAATCGCCACGCTTGGCAAGCGGGTTGGCGATCGCAGTATGATTGTTAAAATACTCAGAGAACGCTCCGGCATCACACGTCTTTACCCATACTGCATTTGAACTATTAGCTAGTTACCTAACACCTTTGTCCACTTAACCCTTCAATTGTTATATCTCACAACCACAAAAGTTTGCACCTACATGAGGTGCAAACTTTTGTGGTCGTGAGATAAGAGGTTTGTGTATTTTGTTGTGACAACATGTTTCTATTTCAAATACCATAGAACCCTACGCCAAAGGAGAGCAATATAGAACGAAGATTTGATTTTAGCTATCGTAAAAACTAACTGTTTTTAAATATTACCTAATGATCCATAAAAATAGAGGCAATTTAGAACACCAATGGTCCCCGTTTAAAAAAAATCTCTCTCGATATGGGAATCAGAATTTATAAGTGAAAGTTTGTCCTCGGGGCATATTAGTGGCGTGCTTTAGCAACCTGAGAGAGCCTTAAGAAAGCTGGGAATTACGGGGATGATGTCATACCATGACGGAGCTAACATAAGGTGCCCTGCCCTGTTCGCCATAATGACACTAAAGTTTGAAGCAGACATTTATGTACCTACAAGGAAGCGACACTACTATACTCTGTTCAACGAAAGATGAATCCTGACATAGCGATCATTTCGTAAATTGTAGCTGTAAGGAAACTGCCGTGCGAGCACGGTTCTTTTATCGAGTAGATTCGAGAAATTTTCGATTCTAAACTTCAAATTTGACATAATATAGTTAAAACGACAGCAGTTGTCGTTTTATCTATATCCTCTGTCAAATTTGACGTTTAGAATTGATAAATTTCTCGAATCGACTCGATAAAAAGATCCGTGCTCGCACGGCTGCTATTGAAAAAACATAAACAACACCATCAAAAACGGTGAAATAGCTTTATTATACATGTTTTGTTTTTTTTTTTTTATATTTGAATTTCTTTGTATGGTAGGTAACGTTTTGTAGGAAAACCCCAGGACTCACGTTGACAAGGGTAGGTAATAGAGAAACTTCTTAGACCGTGTACCTTCGATAGAAAGCTTGGTAACATTGGGTCGCATTTTTGTGACTATCTTAAAGCAACGCGGTAGACGTCTATGTCGGGAGTGGCCATAGCGTTCTCTTTCAATACAAAAAAGTCTGTTTTGGGGGGCGAGGGTCTCACACATATGCATTCTACTCTGTGTAACGACATTCACACATTAAAAATAAAACAAAATTAGGCCCCATTTGACACGAACTGTCAAATGGGGCCTAAGCGAGTTGACAGAGGGGAAATGTTGCGCATGGCCACTCCCGACTATGTCGACCGCGTTGCTTGGACTTCATCATCACTACATAGTATAAAACAAAGTCGCTTCCCGCTGTCTGTCCCTATGTATGCTTAGATCTTTAAAACTACGCAACGGATTTTGATGCGGTTTTTTTAATAGATAGAGTGATTCAAAAGAAAGGTTTATAATGTATAATACATGCATATTAACCGTGCGAAGCCGGGGCGGGTCGCTAGTTATAGATAAACAGAGTCAGGACGTACCGCTTAAGAAAAACCGTATATCATTAACATGTCGTCTAGGAATCAGACCTAGGACCTCGCGCTCCACAAGACTCCACCACCACTGATGGGCACTATACTTTCCTGTATGAAGACAAAAGTTTTTTTTTTTTATTCAGCTCTGTGTGAAGTTACTTACTGACATAATATTATTTACTTCGCCCTTTGCCTCTCGAAAGTTAACTATTAATCGCTCATAATTTCTAATAGGATCTATTTTTCCATAACCGGTCTTTGTAGTGTCGATAGACGACAAGCAAATAATGTTATAATGAGAACTTGTTATTTGTTATGGCTTGTAGTATGTACCCTGAATGGCGCGTTATGAAATTCCCGCATATTACTTTTACCATGGGACAAAAACAGAATCTGTGAAAACACAACAAAATGTATGGAACAGCAGCCTTTTTTCACGAATTCAGATTTTATCCTGTAGTAAAAGTTGTACAGAGTGATGCGCGGTGTTCATCGTTTTCGGATATAAAATGACGAACCAGTCCGGCTGTATCAATACTTTTAAATCTTTGCAGCACCAGACGGAAATGTGTTGCTGGGGAGTTGCGTCGCTTCTTCTTGCCAGCTCAAACACTAGGAGGTGTAGGTCTAGGTACCTAGGGTGGGTGCATTTTGGTGGTGTTTATAGTAATCTTCACATTAAAAAAACATACCTCTGACTTATCGTCCATTTCGAATACTTTTTTTTTTATTGTTTGTCTACGAAAGATTCTGGAGTGGAGTGACCGCGTACCGGAAGGTGTTGTGGGTAGGCCTCCCACAAGCTGGACCGATGATCTCGTGAAGGTCGCGGGAATACGCTGGATGCGAGAAGCACAGGACAGGTCGATATGGCGATGCTTGGGGGAGGCCTATGTCCAGCAGTGGACATCTTTCGGCTGAATGATGATGATGATGATGATTGATTGTCTTTGACATCGACTTTAGTTTTATGTAGATACGTAGTTGTTCGATAAAGGCGTCTCTATAAGAATTTTATTTTAATAATATTCTTCAAAACAGAAATACAGTAAGGTTTGATGACCGCTGTGAGATTTATCTTAAAATAGATTTAGAAATATTTAGCAACATTTTATAGCCGAACTGCCTAAGTAGGTAGGTATATAGATTTTCTTGCGTATTAATTCTAAATCTATTTCTTTTATTATATTTCAAATAAGCACATAGGCGAACGGTTGATTTAAAAACAAAAATAACTCATAGACTTTTAAGCACTCATATCCCACCCTTTCTTCGAAAAACCACATCATCTGAATATACACAATTTAATTTTCAGGCACCCGGATGTTTCTAAAGGCACCAATCAAGTTGTCTCCTTCCACGTATACTGGTTTATCTACAGATTAATAATAAATATTCATAAAGTCGCTTGCATATGACTTGTGCATTAACTATAAAAGATTTAATATTATTCTATAGAATTTCGTTCAAAAATCTACATCAATCCAGAGATTTTGGATTGAGATTGGTTATTTATAAACATGACATCACGCCTGTATTCCCCGAAGGGTTGGCCAGAGGTGTATAGTACACCCACATTTCGCCGTTATGTTTAAGTCCCATGTAATAGGGGGCGAGCCTGTTGCCATCAACCGGGCACAAATCCAGACTCCGGGCTGCTACTGAGAAATTCCACACGGAAAAACCGAATAATACTTTGTCCGACCTGGGGATCGAACCCAGGACCTCACGCTCGCAGTCGCGCTTGCGACCGCTAGACCAACGAAGTAGTCATTGGTTATTAATATCGGCCGTAAAAGAGCCTCCACGAGTGACGATACTCAAGTACGTCTGGCGCACTCTGGGCAGTCAGCTTCGCTACCAACCTTGCTGACTGGCTAATCTTTTCACCACGGCATGAGCTATTCTCGTACAGCTCGTACTGACACGAGAAAAGAAGGAGAAGCACATGTGTGTTCACGGGCTGCTGCACGAGATATGATGATATAAGGTAGGTAATCAACACCTAGATAGAAAAACTATAACGGCAAAATGACTCAAATGAAATTATCAACAACAAAAAAACTCTCGTAGGAATTTCCTTATCTTGTAGTTAGTAAAGAAAGGGAAACATGGTAGCATTCCCAGTAACCCTATCTTTTATCTTAATAATTATCGTTTGGAATTTAGAAGTCTTGGCTAAACAAATTGTCCTAACGAACTTTGCATACTTAAGCATGGAAAAGTGGACAAATATATTACGAAACGTTCAAATACTCAAAACATGTCGTGTCGTTAGTCGAAAGCGTAGTACTACGTTTTAATTATTTCAACTATTATATGACATGACCGTCACACTTGTCGAAACAAAAAGGATAATGTAAAAGCATAATCTCGTACTACTTTAGTACAGTTTGGCAATTCACGTGTTTCTAATTGCAAACTATCCCTTAGGCGATCCAAATACAATGATACTTCTCTAGGAATCATTCTTATATCTCTATAGAAATCATCTTCATCCTGTTACCATCCAAGATTGGGTGCAGGCCTTCTCAGATCGCGCAAGGAATTATTATCTTTGATGACAGCCATCACAACTAAGACATGACAGAGGCGCTCCAGAATTCTTAATTAGAAATATTAAAATCGCAATCGAACTGCAACTACATACATCGAACTACATCGAACAAAACTTACTATTCATCAAATTTAGAAACTAAGAGTTAAGGCTACTCAAAATATAATTACATAATTAGTGATCTATTGTCAACCTGTTAGTTAATTATTTATTTTATAGGTCAGTCTATTTATGCTCTTCTCGCCTGAAACACAGGATTACGTAAGTCTTAGGAACATAATTTACTTTTAAGCAAAACTGTACTAATTTTTATGCCTTGTAATTTTTGAATAAAATATTATTATTATTATAACTGAACCATGGCCGTTCGAACGTTCAATCGTCATCTCTATAAGAAAAATGTTAAACCACGGAAATCAAATGAGGTTAGAAATTCTAACAAAGAATGAGATTTAAAAAAAAAAAAGTGGATTTGGCCTCCAGTCATACAATCTCCAGCACGTGACCAGCCCCCCTTAGACAAAATCTGTTTTCCTTAAAATGTTAACGCCTGCGGAAAGAACAAATTGTATGGAAATTACATTTGCTTACGGTCGAGGTAATGTCATTTCCATACGATTTGATGGGGGTCCAGTCCAGGCCCCCAGGTTCAAAACTATGCTTCGGATGTCTGTTTGTCTAAAAAACTAAACCCACTCACGTAGTTCTCTGATGAATGACTCTGTTCTGGGATCGAAATCCCCAGAGTTACGTAATGCATGAAGTCATTTGTATCACCTTCCTGGCTCACAGCCAAGGTTCGCTTAGCTAAGGAACTGACCGTGCGCTCAATACCAAACACATAGCAAGTTGAACCGTCGAAGGCTGCGATTAGGCGACAGCGGCGCGTGGCGATGACCATAAAAGAGCAGCCACGAGTGGTTTCCCAAAACTTTGTTTTTTTTTTATTGTCCTCCTTGTTGCCTTTCGCCCTTGGAAGGCGAAGGGTTATGCCGTACTCTTACTGGCTAAAAACCCACGGTGTTCCTTCCCCTGACCCTTGGCCGGGGTCGCGGGATTCGCAGCTGCATGCACCGCGACCGCGGCAGGCCTCGGTCCTCCAGCCCCTTGCGGACCTCTCCTTCTGTGGGGCCTTGCCTCACGTACTCCTGAGAGGCGCGCACGGATCACTGTGCGCCGCCTTCTCGGGCTTTATACTGGTCGGGCGATGGGTCGTTTCGCGCACCCTGGGCAGTTAGCCCTGCTACCTACCTTACTGTCTGGCTAATCTTTTAAACGCGACATAAGCTATTCTCGTATAGCTCGCGTCGAATCAAGAGAAGAATACAACGTGTGAGAAGATGCTCCTCATTCTATAAAAATGTTAAATGATGATAAGCGGACTTTTTGGCCGATTTTGGCGACAATTATATCAACGATCGTATGAGTTATAGTCGCTACCCATTGCGGAAGCATGTTTACGTAGTATTTGTAGGGATATGTCTCGACCATCCTATCCTTTTCAACTTTGTTGGTGTCAGCTTCCTCGGCTTCCATTTTTATATTTTTTAAAGCAGAGCGAATGCCTTTTGCCTTATCTGAACAGAGAATAAACTCGACAGGTTGTGGTCAAAGTTTTCATAGGATTGTATTTTTGATCAATCAATCGAATCCTTCCTCCTATCCTAGACTATCGCAGTTCAATGGTAGACAAAGGCCTTCTCTAAAACAAGAACGAACGGTAATTCACCTTCCGCATCCATCCACCCTAGTCAACTTCTTCAGGTAATCAGTCACTGTGGGGAACGACTGACGTCCTAGAGTGAAAAGACCGTTCAAGAGCGAGTCAAACTCGTGTAGGGTTCCGTACAATATAATATTTAAAACAGATTTTTAATTTTCTTCAGAAACTGTAAATGTCTGAAAATTCTTTTCATTCATCAAACCTTCTATGATCACGAATTATTTCAGGTCGTTTGGCTGGACAACTTCGGAGAGAGGCGCAATTTTTTTAACTTTTGATAATAAGTTAAAAACGGACAAACAGATACCGAAATCTCACCATAAGGGTTCCGTTTCGACCTTTGACGTACGGAATCCCAAAAATAGGCTATGTTTACCGGTTACGTCTGTCATCTCCCTGACATACCTGTTGTATGGGGAGGCATGTTCTTATCCAAGACCCGGTAACAGGAAATCACGTAAAACAATGTATTTTTCCAGGTCGCAGGTTACAATTAACAGCATTGTATTGTCATACATCATTTATGTGTGCAGTACACAGTGTTTATGTTTCCCATACCGGCGCGGGACTTAAGTTATATTTATAGGTGGTACTTAGTACGAATTCACATCATCTGAAAACGTGAGTTCCGGACACAGTTCCGTCTTTACCTTAAGGGAATATGGGACACGAGCACAGGGCCCCCGGCCTGATAAGGCCCCCGAAATATCGAAACCCCTTTAATCTTAGTCAAAAACCCCTTTCCCAGTAACCTAAAAAGTACTTATCCGCGGCCCTCGTGTTACTTTAAGTATCACTGATGAGATTACTGCTTTATAGCAAGTTTTAAAATTATTCGATTGTTTTTATTTCCAAGGTTTTTTCATAATTTCTTCATTACTGCTTTAGTTGCAGATTCAGAAAATGGATCTTCTAATAAGGGTTGCCATCCGTCCGGGTTTCCCCGGATTTGTCCTAGTTTAGAGGGCGTCCGGGGAGCGTCCGGGCGGGGTTTCATTTGTAGTCCGGGTTCAAAAATTTAAACTTTTGGGCCGCCCGCGACACATGCACTGTGCCAGCACGCCGCGATCAACCGACGAACCGACCCGCTAAACAACTGTTTTTTAATACACATGTTTAAAAAAATTGTTGACATGTCCGGGTTCTGGGCTCTAAAATCCGGGGTTTTCACGCGTCTTGTCCTGGTTGCCAAATTTTAGAGATGGCAACCCTACTTCTAATGCGTAATCTCAAATCACTACAATATACTCGTACTATGAAACAAAGTTGCTTCCCGCTGGCTGTCCATATGTATGCTTAGATCTTTATAACTACGCAACGGATTTCGATGCGGTTTTTTTTAATAGATAGAGTGATTCAAGAGGAAGGTTTATATGTATAATACATTGCACCCGTGCGAAGCCGGGGCGGGTCGCCAGTATAAACTAAAATGTAAACACAGCTACGCGTCGCTGATGGTAGATAGATATTAGCGTATTTTTTTTTAATCTTTGAACAGCTATTTCTCTTAAACTATTGACATTTGGGGAAAGTGGTGTGGTAGAACAAAATGTAACTACCTGTTCATTATTATAGGTACTTTAACACTCTTTTGGATTACCACCCCCTATCTACGATTATGGTGTATTCAAATTTAATCAGATGCAGATTGAATCAGTTGAATAGAAATAACTAACAATAGATTCTTTTGAAGCAGGAGGTACAGCGAAAAAACAGCACAGTAATGTGACCACACATAGCGTACTACTTAATATACAGGTTCTATAGTATACATATGTGTAACATGACATTTGCGTGGTGG
Organism: Amphipyra tragopoginis; assembly: GCA_905220435.1. NCBI lineage: Eukaryota > Metazoa > Arthropoda > Insecta > Lepidoptera > Noctuidae > Amphipyra > Amphipyra tragopoginis. The sequence goes on from HG991993.1 coordinate 13,479,807, forward strand.
TCGGCACGCGTGTCAAAAAGAAAGTAATGTTCCTACTGTAGGCTTGAAACAACTTGGTGATTGGAGACTGATTAATTAACTGATAGTAACTGTCAATATAAATGAAATACGGACCATTTAAAACTGATTTTGGAATTAAATAACAACCTGTGACCATGTTTTGATGAACCTTTTTAAACGAATCGCTCGATGTTCGTGTAAATGAAGTTTATCAAGATAAGATAAAAAAACTCGGGTAAGTGCGAATTGGATTCGCGTACCTTGGAAAAATATTTTTTTTTGTAATTTTACATCTAACTGTGTTGATAATGGATTTTTGCTGATTCCTAAAAAAACTGTGCTAGTTACAGGCATCGTTTTATTTTGCCTATAATAAATATTTACATAAATCTCTATCAACTTGATTTAATCCAGATTTTTCGCTTTACAAACTTCGGAGATAAGGGATGGGGGGAATGATATTTTTACAGATAATTTTAATCATAAATCAAAAACTATGCTGCATAAACGAAAAGAAAAAGAAAAATTATAATGTGTAAATAACCCCATTTTAAAATTTCAACCATAAAAAACAAGTCCCAAAAACATTATGTGCAATGTGTTACATGAAATAAGTATGTGCTATATAAGTAACTACCTGTACCCGGCATGCTTTGCAATGCACTTTTTCCTACTTACTACCTACTAGGGTTTTCGCGTTCCCGGCCTATTTGAGTTCCCGGGAATCGGGAATTTTTCCTCTTAATTCCCGGGAATTCCCGGGTACCCGGGAATTTTCATGTTTTTTGTTTAAATATAGTTTTTCTCGTATATTTCAACATTAAACTTATGTAAGTCCTTTAAACATGTTATATTGATAAATTGTCTAACATACCAATCGACTTTTCTTATTAAAATAAAAAAAACTTACACTTAAGTATTTAAAAATTGAAGTAGAAACAGTTCGTCATTTATTGTGCGACGTCGCGAGTTTCTTTAATGAAAAAAAGTCTTCTCTTCATATAATATGGCAAAATATTACGGAATAACAATAGGGTGAATGACTATAAAGGGTGTTACCAAATTCGTGTAATACCTTAAAACCACTTGATCTACCACTGGTGTAGAATGACCGAGCACGGGATTTAGCTTGATTAAAAATAACAATAAAGTTTTTTTTCTTGCGGTAGCGATATGTGATCAAAACCAGCTAATAAGGTACAAATAAAAAAATTAAAATTGCAAAATAAAAAAAAAATGTTGGAAAACATTTCGACGCCACTCATCAATGAATGAAAGCACGGTGACACAGCTGGCTAGCACGACTAGCACGAAATCGTTCTTTGCAGTCGGTTAACTCGGGGCGTAAAAAGGGCTAGAACACAGAACTTTTTGTTTTAAATTATCTATTTTGTATTTAAAATTAAAACCATTTAGGATTAATCTGTGACCAGTAGATCACGCTGCTTGAAGGAATTACACGAATTCGATTACACCGATTCGATTTTCATTATAAATCTCGAAATTACACAAAAGATAAGCATTGTGAATAGTTTCTACAAATGAAACATTTACAAACAAAATTCAAGAGTTTAGAATTTGTTTACTAAGTAGACAGAGACAACAGTTTTGTGTGCTGACATCACGATACATTTACCCCATTCTAAGTTCACACCACGAAGTACAATGTCCGTTTCATGCGAGAGGGACAGAAAATGTTCTAAAATCTTCAGAAGCGTGCAGACCCTTCATTTTTCATCATCATTTCTTATTTCAAATAATTCCCGGGTACCCGGGATTCCCGCCAAATAATTCCCGGGTCTTAAAATCCCCAAATTCCCGGGAATTCCCGGTTCCGGGTACCCGGGGCGAAAACCCTACTACCTACTTGCTACTTACCTACCTTCAGAAATAAAATCAAAATAGTAACAAAAAGTAGGTAAACAAATGAAGAATATGGATATACTGAGATAATTTCTTTTTTTTTATAAATATCAAAATTTTCTTTCATAAGAACCTTCTCCGAACAATTACGAAGAAAACAAAAAAAAATTTGCGAAATAGGTCTAGCCGCTCACGCGTGATGCCGTGACCAAGGGAAATAGGGATTCATTTTTATATATATAGACTAGCGACCTGCCCCGGCTTCGCATGGGTGCAATGTATTATTCATAAACCTTCCTCTTGAATCACTCTGTCTATTGATGAAAACCGTATCAAAATCCGTTGCGTAATTTAAAAGATCTAAGCGTACAGACGGGAAGTGACTTTATTTATTTTATACTATGTAGAGATGAAGTCTCGTGTAGTGCCGGACTTAAAGAATAGCACTACCCCACTCTTACCGTGGGTGTCGTAAAAGGCGACTAAGGAATTCTCTAGAGCAGAGGTTCTCAAAGTGGTCTAGGTGGACCTCCACGCAGGGGTCCACGGAAGACTCGACGGGAGTCTACGTTGGCGTGACAAAAAGATGTAATCTTCACATTTTATATGGTAGAAATGTAGCTGCAGAGGGTCCACAGGAACCAGCTAAATTTTGAAAGTAGTCTATGAGAAAAAAGTCTGAGAATCGCTGCTCTAGAGGATGGGCAGCAGCGTTCTCTGAGTACTTTGACAACCATACTGCCAAGCGTGGCAATTACGGCCAACACCCCCCCCCCCCCCCCTTTTGGGGGAGGCCTATGTCCAGCAGTAGACGTCTTTCGGCTGAATGATGTTGGACTCAAACTCAAACTTTTTATTACTTATTGCTGATGATGATGATGTAGAGATAAAAAAAAACAAGCCAATTATAAAAAATATCACAAAGTATCTTTGCAGTTCTGCTTACTGGTCACATGTGCAGAACACAGAAGTCTTTAATTCAATTCTCTGGTCGCAAACTGTGAATGGGATTTGGGCAAAAGCTTGTCACGTTGATCTTAATACCTTCATTTGCAGGACGTTATTATACGGCAGTGCCTCTACCACGCCCCCTGATTCGGAACTTTTCAATACGTGACTTGTTAAATGATTCGGTTTTTTATCTCTTTTTCTCTCGTTGCCAGAATCATAGACAAAAAGAGATAACAGACCGAATCCGTTGACAGCTGACTTATCGAAACGTTCGAAATCGGGACAGCCGGGAACATGCCCCAGGGCCTCAAGCCCAGGGCCCAAACAACTAGACAAAGGGCTCGGTCGCACGCTGCCTCACGCGCCCTGGAGTCTTTATAGCTAGCTAGCTCGCTCTATAGCCCATGTCACTTGCCATGCCATGGCATACGGTCGTATGGCCATAGCATGGTCATGCTTCCTACCCCTTCGTGGAAATTCAGACGTAATGTTACAGCATAAAATATAAATTATTTTATCTTACAATACGAATTTCCTACTATTGTAAGTATCGCAGTTATTCGTAAACAAGCAACAAATATTCTTTGTTCACGAGTTACTGCGGTAACACAATAAGAGAAAATATTATAACTATTACATACCTTCTTCTTTCGTATCAGCACGACCTATACGAAAATAGCTCATGCTGTGGTGAAAAGATTAGCCAGTCAGCAAGGTCGGTAGCGGGGCTGACTGTCCAGGGTGCGCCGGACATACTTAAGTATCGTCACTCGTGGAGGCTCTTTTCATGCACCCCATTACATACCGTAGGTAGAGCGACAGAGTTCACTGGGGGATGTAAGAAATGAAAACCTGGGAGCTTGTCAGACTCGCACAAAATTGGGTTCTGGGATGACCTCCAAAATCAGCGTATTTCGTTGACCTCTCTGGTGCATTTTATACAAGTTTATTTTTAGTATACACTAAACCTGAAACTAGTTTGTTCAGAATCACCAGGAGAATCGATTGACATAGTTTTTACACGACATTATATTTTTCCTATTTTTTTTTCATAATTTTCAATTCTCTTTCAATAGGTGTCTACGCATAAAAGTGGACGGGAATAGACACCTTGAGGCTTGAGACGGTCCGCTCGGTCAGTTTCCTTGTATTATACAACCCTGCATAGCACATCTCAGGCATTTCAAACTTTACTAGGGAACTTAACGCGACTTAAACTAAGGTGTAACTTGGAGATTTATTAAAAAAAACACACATTCTGGCAGTTCTGATGAAAAAATGGGGTGTCTCGGTTTTTGTATTTAATAAAAATAAAGTTGTTTGATATTAATAAATTGTGTTCCGAATTTTTATTTCGAAAAGAAGGTGTCTAAGTAAGCCTATTTTTATATTGGTCTCGATTTTAAAAAAGTAGTTTTGGAAATATTTATGTTTGAAATTATAGAGACGAGAGCGATCAAATCATACTTTGGAGATTGATCCTTCTACGGTCATTATTGTTTAAATACCACAACAATTATGACAGAAAAATCAATTTACATATGTAGTTGGTTTTTTCAATTTTAATCGAAAAATTTAGCTGGATTATTTTACTTTTAATTTTAATAGCCGGCTACTATGAAATTACATTACTACATTTTGTAACTGATCGGCAGACGGCCGGACATGAAGAATCAATAAGGTTCCTTTTTTTTAATAGGGATCCTCAAAAAAGCACTGGCTGTCAACAAACCGAATAGGACTCAATTTAAGTTTCATAAAGTCACGTTTACGTACGTCACACAAAGGGTGCCAACAAGACCCTATTACTAAGCCTGCGCCGTCTGTCCGTCACAAGGTTATATCTTCTTAACCGTAATAGGTAGCCAGTCGAAATTTTCACAGAATATGTGTTACTATGGCCTCTAACATGACAAATATAAAAAAATATGAAAAGTAAACACAAAGGGGGTCCTCCCCATAGTGGACAACTCGAAATAAATGCAAACGTTCTACGTTTTATGTTTTATGATCCTGCTTTTCGGTTTCTGCTCTATATTAAAAACGGTAATACATAGGTACAAGCGTACAACTGGGTATGATTGTAATGCATAATCACACACACATGTGCGGTGGTACGGAATTGTATTGTTTGATCTGCTAAACGGAATTTGAACGATTAGCAGTAGTCTGATCAAAAATGTCATCCTTCCTTTCATCCGTGATTTCAAAAACAATATTTTTATAGAAGTAGTTACTTTCGCTGAAATTAAAGAACTTAGCTCATAAGTACCAGAAGCCATGATATTAAATTAAAATAGAGACCATTATCAGTATTTTTGATATATAAGTAATAGAAAACGTTTTTTGAACAACTTACTTACGAACTGTTAAAGATTTCTTTAGCAGTGCTAAAACTAGCTGTTAAATAACCATAAGCCTCGTTAAGTCAATGGTAATTTTAAGACCAACAGAGGAGTTCGTCTATGTGACCCAGGTCACAGGTGACACCACCCCGGTGCACGGCAAGGGTGCGCGTGCGATGGATCATCCGCGCGTCGGTTTCCTCGATATAAAACGATCGCGCGGCGCAAACGCATCAGTTTGTGACGGCTCCCTCAGACATACACTACACACGGTGAGTGCCTTCTTTTTTTGTTTTCCAATTTTCCCCTTAATTAGTCAGAGTGATACCTATTGAGAATGCGGTTTAAAAATTAATTTAGAAATAGGTACAAGTGAAAATAAAAAGTGTTTAAATGTCAAACTTCCTTAAATTAAATTAAAAATATTGTGTGAATATCCGTGACTAAAAATTAAAATTACATTTAAAATATTTTATTAATAAATTATGAACATTATCTATAAAGATTTAGTTAACTACCGTATTATCATAATTCGTGTCGCAAGCCTCATAATAAATCTAAGCAATAAATGTTCTCGTATAATCGAATTGGAATCGATTTAATTTATTGGAATTTTGTAATGACCCCATCATCTAAACGGCCTCGGAAGTGTCGAGTGGAATGAACTTCATTTTTACCCAGGCAAGGTCGCTTTCTAACACAGGACCGGTCCGTAATCCCGGGAGAGAATCTTGCGCAATCATTCTGGACTGTTTGTAAACAACTCCTTTTCCAAAGTACTTAGAAGGCTGTATACGATTAATGTCTTTGCCTAAATAGCTTGTGGGTTCGGTAACATTATGAAATAGCCGCATAAAATTAGGCAAACAGTTTTTACAATTAGTTTTATTGCATGTGCTTAAAGTACCACTTTGGTTGATGTAAAAGTAAAAAAGAAAATCTCCAACGACAGGAACGTGACCAAAGTACAAAATGGTCACTAAATACAAGCAATAAGTGCTACCTATTATATGTATAAGTGAAACAACTATTTCTGAAATAGTTGAAGCATAAATTTAAATGTAGAGCTTTTCGTTAGGTACTACTTCACGCGAATTTATCTTAGGGGGTATTCAGAAATCCAAACTTTTTCGTTATTGTGTATTTAATAACACACAGAGATAGTAAACTTTCCTGTGTTGACACAATACAACATTTCTTAAAGAGTGAAATTTCAAAATTACTGCATAGATCTCGCTGGAACTTTATAAATATTATGGATTTTGTAGAGATCGACAAACATTAACTTTAGGATAAAGAAAGCGAGAAGTTTAAAGCTTTAAAGTGTGTCAACATTGACAAGGTCTAGGCCAAGAGCTACGTATTTGATAAAATATTGCTGAATTCCTCGACCAATAACCACAAGAATACATTTCGCTCACAAGGCTCCTACAAACATCTAAGGTTGTTTATTTTATACCTCCCGTGTATTCCCGCTAAGGACACCGTAGATATTTACGAAAAGGTTGTAAAATGCAACCAAGGAATGTTACCAGGACAATACTCGTTAAACAATCGTTTGCCTAAAGTTCTGGTACATTGAATTAATATTCACGGACATTTGATATCTCCAGACAGTATAACAAACATTAATCTGCCTGCCAAAATCCTATCTGCCTAGCGTACTAACGCGTTTCTTGAAAAGATGTTATGTGCAACAGATTTTTATATCGTTTTACACCACGGGTTTACCCAAGCATGATTGATAAAAATTAAATTTTCAATTTCATTTTTATCAATCAATTGATCATCAATATCGATTGATTGATTTTTATAGTAAAACAAACTATTTTAAAATATTAAAAAACCGGCCAAGTGCGAGTCGGACTCGCGGACGAAGGGTTCCGTACCCATTATCTATAAAAACGGCAAAAAAATCATGTCTGTTGTTTGGGAGCCCCCCTTAAACATTTGTTTTATTTTAATTTCGTTATTTATTTTTAAAGTGAATATACCTATAACTATATGCTTTGAAAATTTGAAGCGTCTACCTGTTGCCGTTATCAATAACGAGCAAAAACGAGCAAAAAAATCACGGTTGTTGTATGGGAGCCCCATAAATACTTATTTTATTCTGTTTTTTAGTATTTTTTGTTATAGCGGCAACAGAAATACATCATCTGTGAAAATTTCAACTGTCTATCACGGTTCATGAAATACAGCCTGGTGACAGAGGGACAGCGGAGTCTTAGTAATAGGATCCCGTTTTACCCTTTGGGTGCGGAACCCTAAAAACATGATTTTTTCAACCCTGGTTTATACGAACTGAACTTTTTGGAAGAAGGTTTTCAATTCGACAAGACGACACGTTTGGTGCAGTGGCTAAGCGATTGGCTTCTGCGCTACGGGTCGTGGGTTCGATTCCCACACGGAACAAAAATTTGTATGGCCTACAGATGGTTGTTTCGGGTCTGGGCGTTTGTTTGTGAGATTTGTGTCTGTAAACGCACCCACGATACAAGAGAAATCTTAGTGTGGGGCAACGTTTTTTTTTTTTTAAAAAAAAAAAAAAAAAAAAAAAAAACAGTTCAAGTAAATCGGAAATGACACATTTAAGTACCTGTAACAGGATTTACCTTTACTTACGAAACCTTGACAGCCATAGAAAAAAAGTTACGGATTTTCCCGAAGTATTTTAAAATAATCACATTCCATTGTTAGATACATAATTTGGAAGGTCCCTGACCTTTTCTGACTATTCATAACACATCCTAATATGCTCGGAATTGAGTATTTATTTTAATATTACAATATTAAAGTTAGACAAAACTAGTTTGACAACAAAAACTGGCTTACACCTAAACAGTTAGAACATCATTTGTACAATACCCGTCCATTACCTACATAATAAAATTATGCGAAGTTTTTGAATAATATGGCAGAATTATGCGACGTTACGCGTTCACACTTTCATTCTGTTGTTAATGGACATAGTAATGTACTTAACGACTACGTACTAAGACTGCAATTCGAGATTGGTGTCAACATTTTCATAAATAACTCAGGGGGACTAATAACCTGCCAGAGTTGCGGAATTCGTTCGAAAGAGTTACCGCGACCCTGGAACGCAAAGGGCATTACGAGGAACACGGATGGGTTTTAGTCAGTAAGGGTCTGACACTCCCTTCCGCTCCGCCCAGAGCGGAAGGAGTCATATGATGATTTCAAATCAATAAAAAAATGGGGTCTTATAACGTCACATTTGGTGAAACATAGAAAAGAAAGAAATAATTTGCGTCTTGACGTTTCGTTTCGTTTAATATTCGTTATCATAACTGCAACTGGACTGCATATCCAGGCGACAGTTGTCACGCAGTTTCACCGACTGCATCCTAATTGCCTTCAAGCTGCATTTGGCAGTTGCAGTCAAGTGCAGTCAACAATAAGAAAGAAAGAAAAAATATTTATTTCTACGCCCAAGTAGACGCACACGCATACTTAAAATTAAAAACATAATCCTCCGGTTTCTGAATTGAGAATTCTAGGATAAACAGTACATAAGTATAAATTTTAGTACGGAGTTGTCAAAAAAATGTCGGATTTCAAAGCATTTTTTTGACAACTCCGTACTCAAATACTACCTAGTTAAGTGTAGCTTATCCCGAATTCTCATTTCTTAAAATTAATTAATCCTATATGAACAAAATATGTTACTTTTTAAACATATAGGTAATTGCCTGGTAACCCAAACACGTCAGTTGCAGTCACGAATATTTTCAACAATCAAGTCGCAGTTTGCAGTTGCGACTGGATATCAGTCCACTTGCAGTTATGAAACGAAACATAATCACTAAATGTAACTTTATTAGCCCCGCTGATGTAGGTACGCGAAAGCTTTGTTTAAAACCGATGATACACTTTATGCCGACATTAATATCTTTAAAAGAAATCGAGAGATTAATTCTTTCGTGAAGTAAGTACCGTCCGCGAGGCCTAAGTCGAGCTTTGCATTTGTGTGAGAATTAATGCAGACGCGACCTTTGCTTGGTTTAAACCGGTTAATAGGTACTGCTTTTTGGCAATCGATTCTATGTGCACTTCACAAATGCAAAGCTCAGCTGCCGCCTCTCCAGTTGTACCTCCGCACTCAATCTTACGTGGACCCAATACGATTTAAGCATAGCAGATTCGCACGCACTACCGCGACCCGAAATACATCATGTATTCTGTCGAATCTCGTATTACCTCTCATAAACTTAATTCAAGAGTCAACAAAATCCGTAGCCTAACAAATTATATGTCACAGATTCCCACGTAGCGCGTGCTGGCTAGGCAAGGGTGAGCCACCTCTGATGGTCTGCCCCTCAGATCACAGAAACAAGGGTGCCCTTAGAAATCACCGACACAGAATAAATAAAGATTCACCCTATACCATATCCCTCACCAACTGATGAGTTGACGGTTGTTATTATAATTTTACGTACAACATTATGTGGTTAGAACTTACCTAATGTCTCTATCAATAATAAAACCAACACAGCCTATCGCATCACAACTTACTTTTTAAAATACGTACGTAGTGAAATAATTTTAATAATCACGCCTAAACTTAAAAAAATAAATAATAAAATATATTTTGTTCCAGAAAATGAAACAGTTGGTGTTATTAGCCCTTTTCGCGGCGTGTGCGCACGCGCAGTTCCAGAACGGTCGGATCCTAGAGCCCCCGATACCCTCGCTATGTGTGCAGAGGAGCATCCACGAGAGATATGCAGACAGTAAGTAAAACATATTACGCATGCCGTAAGTGTGAACTATGGAGTGACGTCATATTATAAGTGTACCGTGGGGCAGCGGTATTTTTAGCCGGTCGTGTGCGATGCAGTTCTAAACGGACAAAAAGTACGCCAAGGACGTCGCGCGCCTGCGCTGCGCTTTATGTTTAGGCCCTGAGCAGACGACGGACTTTTTGTCAGGCAAACTGCCACGGACAAAAATTACCGTGGTTGGTAATTATTGCCAGTGAAGACACGAGACGAGAAGAAGAAGAGACGGCACGTTTGGTGCAGTGGCTAAGCGATTGGCTTCTGCGCTGCGGGTCGTGGGTTCGATTCCCACACGGAACAAAAATTTGTATGGTCTACAGATGGTTGTTTCGGGTCTGGGCGTTTGTGTATGTGAGATTTGTGTCTGTAAACGAACCCACGATATAAGAGAAATCCTAGTGTGGGGAAAAGAGATAAAAAAAAAACACTAGATACAACTATGGACAAAATGATCGTCGTGTGCGTTGAATCCAATCCGAATTTCGCGATGGGCAACAACAACTAACAAGCACGTTCATTCTTTCCCGCGGCCGGCAGTCCGCTGTACAAAAATTCCGTCGTCTGCTCAGGGCCTTAGCAAGAGGACATCATGCTGATTATCCATCATAAATAATCAAGTTTCCAAAAGCCTTCGCTCGTTTGCCTAGAAGCGTAAATGATGTCTGTAATTAACTAGCAAGTGGACTCCGGAAGACATCGTCTTATTATTACTTTAATGATTAAGGATATTTTTTTCGTGGCTGTACATTGACATTCCTTTGTACTTTACGCATCTTGATTTACCCATAAAATGTTTAACATCCAAAAGTTGGTATAATGAACCCGTTATCATAATGATGATCCTTTGTCACTGAGGGTCATTTTTTTTTAAAGTGCCTTTTCCGCCATATCTCACAAACAAACGCCCAGACCCGAAATTGCCTATGATCTGCTTAATACTTTAGCAATGCCTGTCGATTGAACTTTACCTTTTTGGAAAACCAGAATTGCTTTACCAATTTTGTCGATATAAACTTTGCTGTATTCTGTCTCTCAATTTGATAAACATATCAAACTGTTGAGTCAAAAAAATCTTTGGCAAATTGAAGTATCACTTCGACCTAGACAGAAAGTAAATTCCAAATCAGAAGCCGATAGGAATAGACTTAGAAAATATTTTAACAAAAACTTTGCTCTATCTACTTACCTGTAATGATCTACGGTGTCATTAGAAATCTATTACAGTAGGATAGGAAGTCAGAAACACGGCTCAAAAAGCTACAAGCATCTCTTATCTGAGCTGGGTAGATAAGGGAAAACCGGTCCCCCATGCGCCCGCGCCAGGAGAAATACGTAAAATAGTTATGATATCAGTGAACAGTGCGACTTCCGGGTGCAAATGAGTAGATGCAATATGTCAGAAGTTTACAACAAGTTTTTTTTTTCTATTTTTAACAAATGCAGTTCTGTAGTTGTGGTTTTAGCAGTTTTAAAAATCATTTTGCATAATTCTGATTATTATACCGACATTAGATGAAACTTAGATTATTTTTTTTTTTTTCTGTTGGACTGCTGTAGGTCGTCCTAGGGGACGGTTTCTACGTAACCGGGCAGTTATTGGCGAGACCTGAAGGGTCTCCAGCCAATGGTAGAAGGCCCCTACTTAAATACTCTGTTTCTCGTAACAAGACTCCTGGGAAAGTTGTCATTTCGTTAATCGTAATGGCAGAGCGATAATGGTGTTTACGCTATTCCCATTACGCCTTGTATTCACTAGTAAACATTTGTTTATTTAATAAACACTGTCAAGAATTTACTACGTCTACGGCAAAGGCTCCGAAACATCGTATCTGGAAATATTTACGAGTACGCGATGTTTTAGAAACTGCTGGCAACTTATATCCAAAACTGCAAATGGTTTTATTTATGCAATTGAATAATCGCGTCGTAAACACCATTAGGTACCGATAAGCGTGAAATAGCTAACTTTGTTAGGGGATATTGCCATTAGCATCATGGTTGATGACCGCAGTATGTTAATATGGTCATTAGCAGACAGGATGACGCTGCATTTTCAGATATTATCCTGTTGCCTTTTACAACACCCAAAGGCATGGGCGTAGCTAGAGTAGGGGAGTTGGGGCGCTTGCCCCACCCTAGCACAGGGAAGAATAGGTCTAAATTCAGTCAACTCTGCACCTATTTCTATACCAATAGGCAGACTAGACTAATACCCAGCTATTCGAGCCTCAAAAAGGTTCACATAGGCAAAATATAACCCCATTCTTCCAGATTTAGTGAAAAGTTAAATATTTACTACATGACTAAGCTGCTTTGTCCCACTCTGGACAAAATCCTGGCTACCCCCCTGCCCAAAGGTAGAGACGAACTAAACGGAGTTCACGATTTCTCTAGTATCGAGGTAGTGGAACCTTTCATCTTTCGAGATTAACCTAGAACGCCATATCTTTTAATCTATAGAAACCATATCTACCTGTATTTTTACCGATCGCAGCATTGAAAGCGAAGATTTTCTATTCGCCATAAGTTCCCACGCGATTGTCTAGCAAAATCACGACTATAGTTGCGGAAGAAATCAAAACATCCAATCGTAGGCGACACAAGGGTTATGCGTTTTATATCTTCCGGATTTATACATAAAGTACTTAGGTCAAATGACGTCAGAGCCCTGTGAAAGTGAAAATGATTGATTGGGGGTTTATTTTCTGTCAGGTGCTATCGTAATACGACAGCTCATTTTTAACTTTTCTTATTTTAAACTTAACTACGGTGTAGATACAGCAAAGCTTTTATTTAGATGTTCAATCATTGTCTCGTGGAGTGTTTCCAAACCTCATGGTCTATACCTTTAATTAGGGACTCTGTCCTCCGTTTTAGTACCTTTTCGATAAGTAGTTGTCGACCAAATCGGTTTTTTATCTCGTTACGTACGTTAATCGTAGACGGAACGTAGAAAAAGAGATACCTTACCGAATCATTCGATAACCGACTTATCGAATCGTTCTGAATGAGGAGGCTGATTTTGAGAAACAGGAAGGGAGTAGTTAACGTAACTTATCTAAACGCGTACGTTCGTATAAATAGTTTAATACGTTCTTTAAGCTAGGTACTAACTGATTTTAATAAGATTTCGATTAATCAATCAGCTCAAACTATCGCGGTCCACTGCTGGGGGCCTACTCCCTAAGTCCGTCAACGAAGTTAGTCGCCCGTCCGAAAGTAGCCTGAAACGTAGGAGTCAACAAAACAAGTGTCAAGTTCAACTTTTCGGACGGGCAAAAACACATCGGTAGTAGGGACAACTGTCAAATCGTGTTGTCGTTCATTCTTAGTTCGGGTCCCGAAATAATCATATGTCCGTAGGTGATAGGGAGTAGGAAACGCTCGTAACTAAGGCCGAAACCACGGACTTCGGTTTTAGGGAGTAGACCCCCAACCCAAACACAGGCTTCTCCCAGATTGCCCACACCCGGTTTTCCGCCTCCGGCATCCAGTTACCATTTAGTTTTACCAGTTAGTTTACCAGCAGTTCTTGACACTATCTGTTGAAACTTTGTTTTAATTGCTACTAAGTATGGTACCAACAGTGCACATACTATTAACTATTGTTCTAACTTCCTTTTCTATTATGTGACTCGTTCCTTTTCCAATTAATTAAGCCACGTAAGCACTTTACGAAATCTTACGCATCCTTGTTCTAGAGGCTATATAACACGATCTTCGCCATTAATTAAGACTTCATAAAAAGTAATTCATTTTTAAAAATAACGGCTTCATATAAATATCTGACCGCAGATACCATTTTAAAATCAAAATATTTTATTATTAAAAACAATTCATCATTTAGTCTTTTTTTAATTAAAGTAACCGTTTTAGTAATTGAGGAAACGGATCGGAGTTGATTTTTTTATTTGTATCATAATCACTTCTGTGAATGTCTAAGATATTATGAAAAAAAACACATTTAAATTCTAACAAACTCTTACATTTTGAATGCTTCATTACTTGAGTGATTCATGCAACGGTTACCGGAATGTATTATGTAAAGAGCTGCAACCTTTCTTAAAAGACTTACCTCCGGTTTCTGAATTGAGAATTCTAGGATGTCTCGAATTCTCAATTCAGAAACCGGAGGTTAGAATAATCTTTATAATTTTTATACCATACAATAAATACATATTTTAGGAAGTAGTCTGGTAGTCGTGAGTCTTTGTTCCCATAAGGCTGCTTTTCCACGAGAGCTATGCTATGCAACGTTGCTATGGATGCGTTTGATATCCACCAATCATATTCATTGGTCCACATAGCATAGCACTGGTGGACACTGATTCAACTAAGCTACGTTTTTATATGGAAGGATGCGGGCTGTGGATGCGTGCTATGGATGGTCGCGAGTGGTGTAGCTACCTATGTGCAGAGCACCTACAGTAGGCGCGCTTTTGTCAGCTACCTTGCGGCTGCACATTTTCATAATACATCTTACTCGCTCCGCTACATAGCTTAACATCAGTGGAAACAGTCACGTAGTTTCGTAGCTTAGCCTTTACATTCTCGCAGCATAGCTGCATAGCACATCTCTGGTGGAAAGGCACTCTTACTAAGTACAAGTTATAAGACAGTTTCTCTTCATCAAGGGAGAAAAAATGCATAAAAATGACCCTTAGCGGATCTAGCCTTCACATTGGGAAGTGGGCACAAGGCTAGCCACGTATTAGACTATTTTGCGCATTTATATTTAAATGAGGCACCGATCAAGGTCGTAGGCGCCATCTCAAGGAGGACATTTCTCACGTGACCCCCGGATCCGCCACTGACCCATACAGGTCTAACTTATATGTATTTATTTCTAAACAATTAGTTGTCGAACCAATATGTGAAAGCATACGGAAAAGTTAGGAAAAGTTTGCATTCGCACATGGAGACCTAATTGTGGAATCCATTCCTACAGTGACATACAGGGTAGGTATTCCTCAAATGGGTAGGTATTTATATTAAACGTAGACTTACGTAGTGCAGAACTAAATCAATAAATTCACTTCTGCAACTGAATTTCCCAGTGCATGCACACTTACAGCAAGTCGATTGCTGGAAGCTTTACAGACTTGCCTAACTTGCCGCAAGCTGCCCAAAGGTTTTAACATAAGCTGTCAGTGTAAACAAGTAAGCAAACACTTGCTTCAATAAATTGCTATTGGATTTAGCGCTTAAGTTAGACTTAGGTCAAGTCTAAATAAAGAAAGGGTCGTTATATAATGTAGGTAACCAAATACTGCTGTATAAGGAATCTTGTTGCTTGGAAAGTAAGTTCAGGGGTTAGATTGTATAACACGTAATATATACGACTAACGCTTTTAATACCAGGTAATCAGCCCATAAACGTCGTAACCGCTATAATAAACGGCCAAAGGGGAGTATTTGAACCCCTAATAAACAAATGTGATTTTGATTATAGCACAAATTTTATTAGTTCTACGTAAGTAGGTACAGAACATCAATTAAGCAGAATAATGTGCTCTGCGCATGATTGGGTTTTTGTGTTGGGCGAGAGTCCCCATTCTGCTGTGCTTTCGGTTCGGTCACCCAAGTTAACATTCAGTTTGGTTATTTTTTGTGTTTCACTCCTGAGTTGCAGCGGCGCATAAGCACGAAAAAGCACCATCGGTTCATGGTTGATATAGGTACCAAAAACCCGAATGAAGCACTTTGAATCCACTTTCATTGTAAAAACCGCCAAACAGTGAAACGCCAAACGCTGCCCGAGTGGGTGTTCCCCGACAGCTACAATCTGGGTGTCTTCAAGTCACGAGTGAATCGGTTTCTTCTGGGCAAGCGTGCTCCATCGTAGACTGCATTCTCGCTTAACATCAGGCCAGATGGCGGCCAAACGCAGGCAAAGTAATAAAAAAAAATAAAAAAAAACTATATCGTGTCATGTCAGGCCTGCCGAGCAAACATGCGCAGCGCGGGATAATTTTGTCGACGCATTAATTAGGTATCTCGTGCCGAGACGAGATAAGCCTTAAATTATCTTACTATTCATGGCCCAGAATTATTATGCCCGCCCAATCAATGGCAAATGGCTTTCCATTTCGTTCCACCACAGCGATGAACTGTTATTGTATGATGAAAAAAAAACCCTCAAAAGTTTTTTCTAAGCAAACAATCTTTTTTCTGTACAGACAAAGGCTACTTCTTCTCATGGAGAGACCCTGCCCTCCGCGGCGTGGAGGAGGACTGGTTGAGTGCCAGGAACTACTGCCGCCAACGCTGCATGGACCTCGTGTCTCTGGAGACCAGCGACGAAAACGAGTGGGTTAAGGCTCGCATCGTGCAGGACAAGGTAAGAAGTGAACTGGAAACAGTATAAGTAGAAGACCTAGCAAAGCCTAATTAAAATCAGGCTCGAAGTTATTGAAATTCAAAAGTTATTTCTTAAAAAAAAGTCTTGTTATTATACCTTTTTGATTTTGAACTTACGAGTTTTAGCTGCTTGAGCTGCATCTTGTTAGAATAGCTGGCCGTTTGACCCTCCTATTCTTAGGATAGTGAGCTTCTACTAACTCTCTACGAAATCAATAAAAATGTTACACAACAATATTTACGTTTATCTGTGATTATACGGAGGCGTAAACAGTGATGCAAGACGACCTTAAAACTGATAAAGTACCTATTTCCTTTATTCGAAGTTCATTAACGACTCTGTCGCAATCATAATGGTTCAAGTTTTGAAGAACAAGCATTACAGATGCAAAGGAATATGTAGATAGAAGATGTTTCTAGAGAGGTGTCCAACACCATCTTGGTCCCTCACAAAGTCATAACTCCAGTGGTTGCCAAAGAATAGGTAAAGCGAAACGTTCACGCGTGTTTCGAGTTCAAAACACAAGGAAAACGATCGTGACCGTGACGTGAAAACATATTACTTTTTCAAAGCTAAATAGAAAGTGTCGCATTCGTATTCAACACAGAATCTTAAAAAGAATTCATATTGTTAACTCTTTTCGTAATACTTCGAGTCTTCGAACCCAAATCTCTACCAAACGAGTTAAGGCGAGCTGAACCCTGGCGCGGTAGGTTTTGCTTGTTTTAGAACTCATTTTTGATAGGCAAATTAAAACATTTAGAACCCAAAATAAATTTATATTTTAGGATACATTCCTTCTCTATACCATGTACCCGTTCAATACACGATGCAATATAGTTTTCTCGATAGAAAAAAATACTGAAGTTACTTCGATTTGCAGTTTTTTACAAGCAAAATTTCATTTTAAACAAGTACTTACTACAATACATTTTTATAATTAATATTAATTTATAGGTAATTAATTTTGGAATCGATTCTACCCGATCGTTTTTTTTTATTATATTTATATATATTTTTTATCGATTTTTTAAAGTGATTTTCGGCCCGCGCGTCGTCGCTTACCCGATTGCCGTCGCTTACCCGATTACCGCGCCAGGGTTCAGCTCGCCTTAACTGATGGACCAAATTTTTCCTAAACGTCAGCTTTACCGATTGGAAGTAAAAGAATAGTTTCAGGAACGCAACAATGGAGGCGTTGAATTTTCCTAAACGAGTTTCACTATTGCTACGGAATGTGTTTCGCATTACGTGGGAAATACAATGTTTTGTTGTATTGTGTGTTCTTCCCGAGAATATCGACACTCGGGAATAATTAGTACTACTTACTTTTTTCGACGTAGAAATCTGCTAGTAAAACTCTCAGACGGAAGATGTTGAGATCTTCTTGGGCTTGAACTTTGACCAGTGAAACTTGAAATGGTATGTTGAGTTGATACTTACTACTTACATACAACCAGGCTTGCAACTTTCTTGCCATTGTAAGCTAAGTCGCTGCAGAATGACAATTTGTTTAACACAGATAATAATGCCAAGAAATGATTCGATTGTCCCGTTGCCAAATTGGCCATTGCTCTTTTGACGCTGCATTGTTATGGTAATGAAGTAGCGCATTCATTAGGTTCATACAATCAACGCCCCGTGCACAACGATCCTCGATAATGATGACAAATTGACGTATTCATTGTCGTATCTCCACGGTATTGTGAAGAATCATCAGGTTGTTACGCCTTATTCGCTTATCTAATGGTCTCCTCTTTTTTAATGGCCATTGTTGTTTTTTTCTTTGTACGTACCTATCAGATAGAATCAAGTAGCTAGGCAGACGAACCGGTAATTATTCGGCTTACGTGTACTTACAAATGTTGACGATTTGGTGTCAAGGAATATCCATAATGTATCTAACTCTGACGACAGAATCACCAAACAATTATAGAGATTATAATTCTTATAATTGGTTATTCTATAGCAAAAATACATCTGGACATCGGGTCGCCTCTGCGACTTCAAAGGATGCAACCGTCCTGACTTGCTCCCCAACGAGATCAACGGCTGGTTCTGGACCGCTGAACTGCAGAAGTTGGCTCCCACCACGAACCGTCAGCAGAACGACTGGTCTGAGGGCGGCGGCATCGGCAAACCTCAGCCCGACAACAGGGTAAGTTATGCACTCACTTCCTCCTCTAGAAAATTGTTACCAAAACAAGGAATCGTTCCGCGGCATACAATGGGTGCGTAAGAAAGCATGACATTACGAAATCGGTCACACGCATGACGCAACATAAGGAGCCAATTCCGCGATGAGTTAAGTAATGTTTGTCATACACACCCGCCGAACCCGTTTATGCATCCGTACAACGGATATAACGCAATGAAAACGAAAGCGACACGTGAATATTAATGGGCCTGCGAAATATTCGCCGAAGGGCGTACCCGCATGTCGCAGGCCACTTTCTACAAACAGCGACCGCAAGCTGTACAACAAAAGCTCATCGTTATTCGGTGCGCATCGTCGCGTTGTTTGCGCGTCACTTTCCCCGCGAGTCGCGCGTACCCGCGGCTTGCGCCTGCGCCTACGCTGCGGAACAAACAATACGTAACCCTCTGCGGTCGCACGCGCATCCTCTGCATCCGTTGTTGCTTTGGCGTTCAAGGCCTCGTTCATTATGCGGTTATTCTACGCAACCAACCGACGATGTAATGACTTAATAATCACAAACATAATATAACTTTATTCACAATTACTTCATGATTACATTCTTCGGAGACAAAGGCGGGACCTTCGGGAGTTTACCATCTTATTGGTTGAGTGTTGCAAGCGCGACTTCAGTGTGAGGTATGGTTTCGATTCCCAGATAGTGCTGTGTTACTGGGAGTTCTGCTTGTTCTCAATAGCAGCCCTTTTACGGTTCACCTTTCGGACACCTAAGACCGCCCTCAACCAATTACCTACAGCAGTACGTAGGTATAGTACAGGTGTACAGCAGTACACCTTTGGTCTATCCTTTCGGAGAATCCAAAGAGTACAGTACCTATAGGTAATAGGAGAACACTAACCACTAACTAACACTACCTTCTAAGGGAATCCCTTCCACTTAGGGCGTAAGACGGTTAAATTAACCTAATTAACTATTTATCAATTCACAGGAGCTGCAGCAGGGCGGCGCTGCGGAGCACTGCGTGGCCATCCTGAACAACTTCTACAACGACGGCGTTCACTGGCACGACGTGGCCTGCCACCACCGCAAACCCTTCGTCTGCGAGGAAAACGACGCTCTACTCAAATACGTTCGCTACACCAACCCCAACCTCAGAGTTTGATTCGACACTGCCTTGTGTTATCACATGAATAAATTTAGTTTGAAGAGTATTATGTAAGCACTAAGCATGGACTACTGTAAAACACTCGAATAATTTATATTTTCACTGAACAATCTCCAAATCGAATCAATCTGTTAAATGGTCGTGCTTACATTTAAAATCATGAGGTAGTTAACATAATTACAACCAAATATTATCGTAAAAGCTACAAAAACTGCTAATAACTATTAATAACTTCCGATATCTAAAACGAACGATCCGGTCCTAGCTTTAAATACCTCATTACATAAATATTTATTGCAGTATTGTACATTACTTTAGTCATGTAACTGATGCAGTCGACGTTTAAACTTATAAATATTTAAGATCTGTCAATAAAGACTGTTTTAATTTTTAATGTTTTGTCCATTATTATTTCCTGAACCTAATCTTCTTCTATCGTGTCGGCACGAGGTATACGAGAATAGGTCATGCCGTGGTGAAATGATTAACCAGTCAGCAAGGTTGGTAGCTGACTGCCCAGGGTGCGCTGGACGTACTTAAGTATCGGTCACTCGTAGCTCTTTTCAGGCACACCAATAGAACATAACGTAATTAACATCGCGCCTGTATTCCGCAAAGAGTTGGGCAGAGGTGTATAGCACACCCTTATTTCGCCGTTATTAAGACTCATGTATTAGAGGGCGAGCCTATTGCCACCAACCAGACACAAATTCAGACTTCGGGCTGCTAGTGAGAAATTCCACACGGAAAAACCTAATAACACTTTGCCCGACCTGGGACGTTCACCAGGTTGGACATCCCCCAGGTTGGACATCCCCCAGGACCTGACACTCAGCAGTCCCGCTAGCGACCACTACACCAATAAGGTAGTCTCAATAGAAGAGACTTTATATTCCAAAACAAAGCGAGTGTTAACATCGTTCTAAACGCCGTATCCCAGTAGTTCCATTCTCTAGTTCCATTATGGGACTACTGGGATTTTTTTCTCCCAGTAGTTCCATGGAACTAGAATACTTTTTAATCTAATCCCTTTAGTTCCATTAAGTACAGTTGAATGGTAATTAAATATGGTAAGAACAATAATCCTACCTATTTACCTACGTGCAATATGTGAACTGGCCTATATTACTATTACATGCATTTGGCAGATTTCAGATTTATAAGGAAAATAGACATTTATTGTCAATAATATATTTGACGTGCATGCTCTAAATTGCGATTACACTTGACTTAATTCAGTAACGACTGAATTAAGACGACTTAATTCAGCCAAATGTAATAAGCACTATACCTATTATTTTCCGTTGTTGCTTTTGCTCGCTGGTCTTAAATTATGGTTTAGGCACTTGTGAAATTTTGTAAGGGTGTAAAAACACTAGAGGTAAAAACAGATGTGAAATTTTGTAAGGGTGTAAAACACTAGGGGTGAACACTTGTGAACTTTTTTCAAAAATTTATTTTTTATTTATAATTTATTTATATATATTTTTACGCCGAACGGTCAGAGATAATTTTGGTATAATTACAAGGCTTAGCAGATAAATTGGTGATCGCAGTAGGTATGTTGTTTCTACCAGATAGGACGCTGCTGCCCATCCTCTTCATAAAATCCCTTGATCGCCTTTTTCGACACCCCCGGGTCTTTTTTACATGGATAGCCCGCGCATTGCATTCTGAGCCTGTTTCACCTAACTAAAGAAGTTCAATTGCAATGTAGTTGCAGTTAAGTTTATCGCTTTTCGTATTCTCCTAATAGGCGATCGCTGTCAGACACGCTTGCGTGAACTTAACTGCAGCGTCACTGCAACATGATCGGCGCGTAATGATTACGTGAATAAACAGCTTGCATTCAATTTCAATATATTGGGAATGCAAGCAAGTAGAACGCAATAAGAACGTTCCTCCTCCTGTCTTTTCCAAAAATCTACTTTTTAAGTGTTTTGGTTCCACAATGACAACGGTTCATCATTTATTTATTGGTTTAGTCCCATCTCTTCCCCTGTGCGTTTACAACTACAAAAAATGCCTAACTCTAAGAAACGTAATAGGGGAAGAGATGGGAAGGGAAACAGATGGGATTAAACCCATTTATTGTGTGTGTGCTAACAGACAGAAAGCTCATAAACACAGACCCGGAACAATATTGTAGACCAGTGTTCCGCAAACTTTTTATGTTCAAGGTACACCTACAATGTTATGACGACACGTTTGGTACAGTAGCTGAGCGATTGGCTTCTGCGCTACGGGTCGTGGGATTCGATTCCCGTACGGAACAAATGTTTGTATGGCCTACAGATAGTTGTGTGTAGTGTTTAGTGTGGGGAAAAGATTTCTAAACAAAAAAAAAACTACTATTTAGAGGTACACCTTAGGACCGCTCTGAAGTAGGTAGGTAGGTAATAAATCTTCATAACATTCTGACAAAACTTGCTGTTTCCGCGGCACACCAACTAATGACCACGGTACACCAGTATGCCGCGTCACGCACAGTTTGCGAAACACTGTTGTAGTTGTATACGGAAATCGAACCCGCGACCCGTAGAAGACAATCGCTCAGCCACTGCGCCAATCGAGGCGTTATTCAAGCTTACTATTAATATTACTTAGCTTGGTTCATAAAACCAGGTGGACACTAGTCACGGTAAAAGTTCGTAAAGTTACTAAGAAGGAGATAAAACAAAAACATTATTCAGGAACAACATAAATGCATTTATTTCACCATTGTACTTAACAATAAAATTTTACAATATGAAATTATATTGCATTATTTTTAAACCCATGATTTTTGTTCATATAAAATAATGGTTTCAGGTTACTCAGTTTGGTTATCCATTCCTAATTTTAACAAATCAATCAAGAATTCAAGATCATTTTGCGATTGATTATATTTTTATTATAAAAGTACATTACATTGACATTAAGACGGTATAGTGACTTTGAACCTGTATCTTAGAGATCTGGGTGAGAGCTTCTTGGTCATTATGAACCAGAGGCAAACATTGCAGAAATAGACAAGGGTCAGCAGCATTGTGACATGCATTAAACGGCACAGACGGAGGAAGCTGAGCTTTAAACCAAAACTGGAAATAATTCAGAAAAATTACTTTTGTGATACAAGATAGTTAACATTTTTATCAATCAATAGTCACATTCGATTACCACAGGATGTCACCTTAGAGTGAAAAGCTCGGGAATACAATTTTGGTCATTTTTATTTTATCACAACGTATAGGTACTATACAAGAGAGCCACTCTACGCGAAATTAGTTTATAGGCACTGAAATTAAGCCTTAATTGGGCATTCGTAATAAATATTATGATTGACTAGCTTTTGCTCATGACTTCGTCCATGTGAAAGCCCACAGAAACTGTGCAATGACCAAATGCATTCCCGAGCTTTTCATTCCAAGGCGACGATATATCCAATAGGAAATGTGCGTTTACAAACAGAATACTACTGCCTTATTTTTTTAAATATTCCCTTTGTGTGTAATGTTTAAATTTTTAATCTGTTGCCTTTACCATTATCAAAATGTATATTGATAATTGGATAAAATATATAAACTTGAATTATTTTTTGTGTTTCACTTACTCTTTATTAGCAAAGTCCTCCATGTTGCTGTTTAAAGACTCATTGGACCTCTGAGGATCAGGCAGTATAGAGAAATCCTTGTCAAATTGCTCCTGCAGGCAGCAAATTCTTTCCATAATGAATAGCAGAAGAATCGCCCAGAAGTATTCAAATTCAAACACCATGTCTGTCATTTTTTACCTTCTATCATAATGATATGATAACCAAACTTCGTTTTGATAGGGGGGTCAGTATATACAGGACTAGCGACTGTAGATATCGGCAAGGCGAATGCCGCATCCTGAAACGGGCCCACCATTGATCCGCGAGTCATCCAGCCGAGATCCCCGCCTTGCCGTGCCTTGTCCTCACTATATGCGGCCGCTACATCCGGAAATTTCTGACCAGCTTTCAGTTTTTCCAATGCCTCCAGACATTTTGACTGTTTCTCACATAGTATGTGACGTACTTTGACAGCTGTCCCGCCTTTTTTCTCTTTTACTGCAGATTCTAAATTTGAAACAAGAGTTGGTATGTAGGTTAGTCAATAATTTATAAAAATCTTCAAGCAAGTGTTTATAAACAATTTTTCTAACCTTTCGCGTCGCCTCCTGACTTGCCTCCGGATTTAGCACTTCCACCGGCTTTGCCTTTTTCAGGTTGCTTTTTAGGTGGCATGTTAATGAAGATTTAATATTTTGTTGTTCTTTTTATTTCAGAGAACTACATACACCCTTTGCCACAAAAAAGTGAAGAGTTTAAATTTAAGCAATACACTTTATAATAAGACGTTTACCGGTTCTTTCTTTTCCTATTTCAGTCTTTAATTTTCTTATTATATAAGCATGCCGCTACTTATTTCTTCGTAACTTATTTATATTAATTTAATACAAAAAGTATTATCAGCTGTTTTAGTAAAGTGAGGTTATAATTCAAATTCAATGATACCAGAGGAAATAAAGAAACAATGAATGATAGTGAAGTAGAGGAGACAATAATGTTTACGGTAATTTTTCAATTATTTTACAACTAAGTATTCGTTAATTTTGAGGAAAACATTACAGTTTTTTAAAGTGATCATGGTTTAGCGGAACCTATACCATTCCTAACTCAGATAATTTATGTAAACAAAGGGGATAACAGATCAAAAAAATATTTTATTAATGGTAAATCACTGAAAATGCCGGAAAAAGTGTTAGATTCTCTTTTATATACTGATTTTAGAAATAATAATTTAAAAAATATCATACCGTAATTACTTTTATAAATTTTCAGTTTTCAACAAAGTTATTAAAAAAAGGAGATTTTCTGGTATAAAGTGTTTTATGATACTGGTAACACTGTAGGAGTACAAAACATTTTCAAATTTCGTTTGACGAAATGTCAAAGTTGTTTATTGTTCAATACATTCGTTTTCTTTTCCCGTTTTCGCTGCGTGTTTGTTAATTTTGTTATTGTGCATCATTGTGTTAAGTTTTTCATCTTGTTGTTGTTTGTTATATTTCCTTGTTTTTGTTGAGTTGTTTGTTAAGTTTTATTTGTTATTTGACAAATGGAGCCTCAGCCGGGGCCCTTGAAGGCAGCCGCCCCCGACTTTTTGTCGCCTGTTAAAAAGCGGCCTCGAACATCTATGAGTGCCACAGAAAAACTTATGGTGATGAATGCGTATAAGGACTGATTAAAGTGATTATAAGGCGCGTCTCCGACACACTACACAAGACATTGTTTGGCTACGGTATTTTGTTTGCATTGTTCTTAAAATTAACTTGATTTTAAATGATTACTTAGTAAACATTTAATGATAAAATGTTTTGTACCACTAACCTGTCACTTTGACAATGACATTTCTTTGTTTACATAAATTATCTGAATTATGGAATTAGGGTATAGCTCAAAGCAAGCCAGTCATTTTAAAGAAAGAGAGAGCAATCACTTCAATTTGCATGTCAACAAAAAATATGAGAAACGTGGGGCAAAAACCGTAACTTCGCGAAGCGTTGTAATAATCGACTGTGCAATAAAAAATATTTATTAAGTAACGACAAAATTAATGTTTTTCTAGGGTTTCCAATCTTTGACCAAAAGATCAATCATATGAATTGATTCAGATCGTGAACTTTGAGATCGATCCGATCGATGTGTCGAAAATAGTTTTTTTTCCTAACATTTTTGTGACGAGTTATAAGACTTCTGAGAAAAACTAATCGATTAAGTCGCTCTCCCTTTAGTCTATTCCTTCTAAGCAAAGGAATCAGAGTCGATACAGCTCAATAAAGATTATTGTATCTTTGCGAACAAAACTTCGTATCCTTTTGTAATGATTACAATAAATAATTTAAATGGATCGGTAAAGATCGTTTTTTATCTATTCATTTCGTGGCAATCTTATGATTAATCTGGCCGCCAAAAAGACGATTATAAAAATTAAAGATCGGGTTTAAAAGAATCGATGTTCGATAAAATCCAATCGAGTTCGGAAACCCTAGTTTTTCTTATCATTCATTCATTTCATTCACCTTGAATTTGGATCCCATAGATTATACACATATACTGGTATAGATGCGCCACTTCGAGTTCAAAAGTAGTATGTTTAAAGTATCCTCCGCCAATAGATGGCGCGGGTTTACAATTTTGTTTTTGTAGGCATCCGCCAGAGGGCGCCCCTATGTATTAACTCCTGAATATAGTTTTTTCAGTGTTAATAAATCAGTAAATTATTGAAAAGTACTTACTAGTGATCTAGTAAGTATTTTTTAATAATTTACTGATATATTAACACAATTCACGATACGACAGTATAAAAATAAAACACCAATTTCATGTACGTACTTGTAATTTTTGTTTTATCAAATCAAAGTCATTCACTAGCATAAAATGTGGTAGGCTACAGACACATGATGACACATCCAATAAAGCATTTTAATTGTGTTGTTTTCGGCATTTTCAAAACCAAGTCCGCAAAAATATAAACGAAGTCCGTGTGATAGGCGCCAAGTTATCAGTTAACCTCTCAATAATCAATCGCAATCAGTCCGGGGCGGGGTCCAAGTTGTTACTTGGAGTTGTTACTTGGAGCCAGGTGATGTCGTAACAGGTAGAATATCAGAAAATCCGTAATCAAGCCAAGTCGTAATAAATAACACAATAAACACACAAAGATCTCAAAGCAACAAAGTACCACAAACCACAAAACGACTCCAATCAAATATGAACGAACTAGATTCCCCCAAGGACTTTATATAGAACTGGACCGAGATCTTGGCAATTTATATTATCTAAAATAGACTTTATGTGCAAGACATAAGACATAATATGGCTTGGCAAACATTACGGTACACTTGAGATAGCAATAATTGTACCTTGTGTCCCTGTCTAATACACACTGTGTGTTGTCACGTAAATAGAAAATGCATATTCCTAAATTAGTAGAATTTTTGAACTAAATGTACAAATTCATAAACCAACTTTTTTCATCTTAATTTATCCCAAGAGACGCGATACAACTATCGGAACTTTTGTTCGTCAACGATTCGTTGTAAGAGGACTTTTTTTCGTCAACGTAAGGCCAGGAGGCGATTTTCATATAATGTGCTTTTATCTATAGTTTTTTGACAGCTTGATATTAAGTCAACGCATTTATTTCAATTAGACCATATAAAGACACTTTTGATTTATTAGGTATTTATAATAGGAAAAAAAAGAAGTTACTGCCGCGTTCCAAAGTGTAGATTCCTATGGATTAAAACGGGCAGTAAACTACATGGTTACTCTTTTGCATCAAAAAAAAAAATTGGCATTTCGACACATTGTCCATAGAAAAGCTGTCAAAACGTCAAACTCATTCCTTACATAAAAGTTATCTGACGATTGAAAAATCAGCCCTAAATATTATAAATTAAACGATTTGATTGGTACCTATAATAAATATTTTATTACTAATTTAACAAAAAAAATCTAGGTATTCTCTCTATCTGACTCGTAATGAAGATAAGAGAACTCGGTTTGGGCTTTTCTATTTAGCTTCTTCTCAATGGTAGTGAAAAAAATACAAATGCTGATAACCCCATTTGCATTGACGTAAACCGATAATTTGAATTAAAAAAAAAATATAATTGGATTTATTACACAATTAATTTGGAATTTGCGTTGTAAATGCTTGCAAAAGCGAATATTACCCGGACTGTGGAATATCTTTTCACAGAAAGGGTTTTTCATTACTTGAATTTTCTTACCGTTAGGGTGACCATGATACTTCTAGTAGCAGTACATACAAAATCTAAATGTCTAATATGGGATTATTTTTCAAAGATTTTTATTATTGTAACTCTAAGACCGCAATGATACTCATTTTCAAATTTAAATCAAGGCATTGATACATTATTTAATAGCTCTAAAAAGCAAAAGTTTCACGTTGAAAAGACCTTTGTGACTCTAAATAAAAGAAACAACGTGGTTATGAACGTACCAACGTGGATTAGTTTTGTCAACTTTTTTTAGCGCGTAAATTTAAAAAACATCTCGAGTTGTTTTGTTCCCCACTACATCGATGTAGTTATTAAATACTTTAGTTAATGCAGTTTTAAGTGTTTTTTTAGGTAAATTTGTTTCCGCAGCGTGATATTCTGTCATCATTCAGATATCTGTATCACAGTCAGTCGATCGAAGTTGTCAATGAAATTGTAAACTAGCATTTCGTTGTGATTTCATACTTTATTGTGAATCCTGTTTCAACAATGTCGTACGTTCGTTTACTTACCTTTATCAAAATATCGAATTAAATCTAGGCACATAGTCTCAGTTTTTTAAATTAAAATGTATATAAAATGTGATGCTTTTATTTTTAGTGAAACACAAACAAGACGTCGCCGTCGTGTTAGTATGACCAAACTGCTTCACCTGTGGGAATTTTTAAATAACTTTAAATAAATTGCATATAATATTGCAATAGGTACCTATATTGGTTTATAAATTTCCTTTCATCAATTTCGAATGGGTTATTTATTTCCCTAATGCGACGCCGTCGCTTTTTCTCCATACGATATTTACTCTCTAAATATTCAAATATCTCGTACTCGTCACACATTTACAAAAACAGTAAAAAGTGTGATCTAATAAACACTTGTAATTTTTATACAAAGTATCGAGTTTAGAAAGTCTTATCGACCAAATTTTAAGTGGGTCCTCACAACAGTTTACCTCTAATAACAAAAACAATGTTGAATAAGCTTGTAAATATTAACTTTTTCAAGATCGCTTATTTTGACATTACAGCCGCTCAATATACACTCTGCTGCTATCAAATAACACATCATGGTATGAAAACTATACAAAAGAAAAGGTGAACGGATTTCGTAAACGTCAACTTAGCAGGCCTGCTACAGGCCTGCTTTAACGATGTCATAGTACAAAAACGCAGGGCAGTTCAACTTCCAGGCAACTTCTGCCCTGCTTTAAGAGGTCATAGTAAGTCCCCTGACCCAAATAGGAGCGGCGGCGCGGCGACCTATAGTCCCAGCCTAACATCTGAATATAATTACAAAATGTACCTAAACAAAAAAAGAGTAGTATGTACCAGGGATGTTACGGAGGTGGTTTTATCGGAACCGAAGTCGGAGTCGGAGTTTTTAAATTTGGTTTGTCGGATTCGGAACCGGAATCGGAGTCCGAGGCGGATTCGGAGGTGTTAGCAGAAGAGAGATGTGTTAAGGACAGGCCTAATAAAATAAAATAGTATTTACATAATTTCAGTCAGCCTCTTTAATTTCAATTAAAAATAATAAACCTACATACTTAGTAAAGGCGCAGGCGATAAAAAAAATGCTTCGACCTCCTATTCAAACCTACGATTTAAAAGTATCGGAGCCGAAGTCGGAACCGGAGATGTAATATCAATCGGAAGTTCCGACTTATCGGAGTCGGAGTCGAAGCTCCGTAACATCCCTAGTATGTACAATAATCGTGTAAATGTTAGAAGACATTGCTAATTATGGTTATATCTTTTTCCGATTGGTTTAGTTAACTTGCGGTATAAAGATATTGTAATGCTTTAAAGGACATACAATATTTAGTAATACTAGGCAGGACTTATTACACCATAAGTCTGCCATATGGTTACCCTTGTGTTAGAAAGTGACAAGGCGTACACTTATACCTATCTCACGTGATTCGCAGAAATCGACAAGTACTCATTCCAGTTGTACGTAGTACTTATTACTTCTATGGATTCCCCTAAACATATCACTGGGTTGCCGTGGTGAAAAAAAAACACTGATAATGATATTATTTATAATTTGATCTAACCAATCAAACTTATTTTTATGACGATGATAAAACTTATTTTTATTTTCTGTTCTTAAATAAGTATTTTAAAATTTATTTTAATTAACATTATTTTTAAACAAAAGTTTCCCTTGTGTAGCTACTGCCCTCTATTATATATTTTTTGTCAACTCAATGATTAACTCTGAACCTCCGCCACTTGATGGCGTTAGTTTGTATGATATTTTTTGAGCTTCGGCAATGTAGGGAAGTTTCACCCGCCTGTTTGGATCCCAATCCCAATTTCTCATTCATGAAATGGTTTTTGTTTAGCTCAATGTACATTTTATTAATTTGTTTTCATATTAAATATGAATTTATAGATACGTTACATTTACCTGTTCTGTTCCTAGTGAGACTATAATCATGTGTATGCTGTGTAGTTTTTAGATAAAAGGCCAATATTGTCTGTATGATACGAAAAATATGAGATTGTCGTCGTGTAAATTACTATTGTATATTTATTAGTGGTGTTGCGAAACAGCTTACCTAAAACCCTTAAACTATGGGGATTATGTACGAAAAGCGGCCCCTGAAGAGGCCACGGCTTGGTCCTCCGGATGTATACCCTCAGGAGCCCCGCCAAAAAGAAGATGAGCTGACATCTACTAATGTAAAACATGGTTTTTCCACAACACCACAATCAAGCGATGAGTTTGGTACTGCAAGGAACTTCAATTATTCAGCATCCAAGGTAAGTAAATAGAAATCAATAACAACTTCGTCTTCTAAAAGTGTGCATTATGTTACAGCAAATAGGTCAACTTGCCTTGTAATTAAATGCATACAACAACCTGAAATTGCCTTATTTTTCGTTTGTATCAACAATAGAGTTACAGTTTACTTACAAAACACCTCTATTCTAGTACCATAGTATACATACTGTCTCAAAAAACCCTTATTCCCTCATCTAGGAGCATTTACTAATCAACACTAGTGTTGGTTGACAACATTGTATTATTACCTTTTTGCAGATAGGACAGTTCTTCTCTAGTATATTGTCTAAAAAAGAAGAGTTGAATACTCTGCCTGATTGTGGAAGGAAAAGGCAGCAGGTGAATCCCAAGGATAATTTCTGGCAAGCTACTGCCCGCACTAAGGCACAGATTGAAGCTTGGTTCAAGGATTTGGCAGGTAAGCATTAGTTATAGGAGGAAAATATAGTAAGAAAGAGTATACATCAATTTTATAAGACACTGTGTTAACAGGTCCTGTAAATGGACTCAAGGACATCTATAAATACCAGTTTTCATTCAATATATCCAGGCGTTATACTCTCAAATGAGAAAATATAATACTGAGTATTTGTAAATTGTAATTATTATGAATTGAGACCTACCAACAATATTATATGCATTACAATGTTTGCTTAGGTATATAATGTGTTTCATTATTTAACTAAATGTTGACTGTTAAATAAACAAGCTAGCAAAATGTATTCCTAATTTAACCCTAAATATAAATTACAGGTAGCAAGCCACTATCCCAATTAGCAAAGAAGGCACCAAACTTTAATAAAAAAGAAGAGATATTCATAACACTGACAGAGTACCAGGTGTCCATGCCAAGAGCTGCTTGGTTCATTAAACTGAGCTCTGCCTACACTGTGGCTGTGTCAGAAGCTAAGATCAAGAAGAGACAGCTGCCTGATCCTACCACAGGTATGTACACAACAGTAAGGTCATCAGCACTCAAGCCAATTACCACAGCAACAAGTAGTTGGCCACATGTTTGCAGCAAGTCTGCAAATTGTATGGAAAAGTTATTCCGCAGCTTGTGGCGGGCCACTGCACACTTGTCACTAGTGCAGGCACCAAACTCTGCTCGGCGCGACTGTCCGTACCGAGGCGAACAATGTCGATTACACCCTAATTCGCCTAATTCCCGGCCTAATTCTGATTGCAGCCTATTCCGCGTCGATAAGTGTGGAGAGACTAAAGCTTTTACATGGGTCAACATTAAGACCGTAAAACACTTAAAGCACCACATCCACTAGCACCGACCAGACCTCTTAAGGTCCTGCACAAGTGCATAGTGACCCACCACAAGCTGCAGATTAACTTTTCCATACTTATACTTAAATGCTAAAAAGAGAAGACATTTAGCTACCTGTGAGTCATCATCTGCCTAGCCTTTTCCCAACTATGTTGGGGTCGGCTTCCAGTCGAACCTGATGCAGCTGAATATCAGTATTTTACATGGAGCGACTGCTTATCAGTCCACAACCCAGTAACTGGGTTATACAATACTCTTGGTAAGACTGGTTGTCAGACTTTCTGGCTTCTGACCAACAGTAACGACTGTCAAAGATCTACAAATGACAGCCGGGACCAACGGCTTTACGTGCTTTCCGAGGCACAGAGGAAACTCGCTATGGTAAATGGTCACCCATCCACAGACCAACCTCGGCAAGCGTGGCTTACCCCGGAAGATTGGTCTATGCGGCTGTAATTATTTAGCCACGAGCTCCTCACATTTAGCTACCTGTGAGTGCTATCCCTAAATGTACCTGAATATTATCATGTATGTCAGCCCATAGTCATTGTAAGGAAAAAGGTGGACCTATTGTGAGCCAGAAACCACAAAAGATCAATGCAATGTTATGATTTACAGTTTGATGATGATTGAGAAATTGAGTAAACTTGTTATCTTTCTTGTAGAATGGACAACAACATTGATCAAGTTTCTAAAGGATCAAATACCCAAACTAGCAGAACACTATCAAAGTGCAGTTCCTGGCAATGTGTCTGATAAGACGCCACCTTCACAATCAGGTAACAAAATAAATTATTTATCAACACTTAAAAACAGGGTATTTGATATCATAATAAAAATCAATGATGTTTTGACTTAGTTTTTAGGGTTCCATACCCAAAGGGTAAAACGGAATCCTATTACTAAGACGCCGCTGTCCGTCCGTCCGTCTGTCACCAGGCTGTATCTCATGAAGCGTGATAGTTAGACAGTTGAAATTTTCACAGATGATGTATTTCTGTTGCCGCTATAACAACAAATACTAAAAAACAGAATAAAATAAATATTTAAAGGGGCTCCCATAAAACAAATATGATTTTTTTGCCGTTTTTATAGATAATGGTACTGAACCATTCGTGCGCGAATCCGACTCGCACTTGGCCGGTTTTTTACTTTAACTATGGTGATCTACTTTTGGCCCAAGAATCCTCTCATACACCCGTGGCACCCGTGGCGATGGCTGTAGCTGTCATCTTGAATGTGCTTTGGTTTATACATTATAGGTTGAAGGTTCACAGCATGTAACTTTTTTTTTGTTCTTATATTATCTGCAATCAGTCTTTTTCGACTATAATCAGATGAGTTCCATGAATGTTGTTTTGCAGAGTGCTTCCTCCAGTGAGAATAGCTACTCATCTGTACTACACAGCTACAGCCATCTGGCATGTAGCTTCATTATATCGTGTCGTTTAAGGCGATTGAGGTAGCTTTGGTGAATCATAATATTTTTATGGCATACATTTTATTTATGCTGGGTCTGTATTTGAAATTTGTTTGTGTTTGAAAACACACCCACAATACAGGACCAATTCCAGTGCCCATTAACAAAAATGGAAACAAAATAACTAAGAATTTTTATTTCCAGGCCAGGGTACTCCTAGCCACAGCTCTTCTGGCAACCCACCAGGGGGCTCCACACCTAACTCCACAGTGCCAAACTCTATGCACTCTCCAGGAAATTCCAGTAGTAAGTATCCAATTTGCACTTGGACCCATTCAAAAATCTAAATGGGTGTTGGAATTCTTAAATTAGAAAAAAAAGAAAAGGCTGGTTGCCTGACCTTGACCCAAGGCTAGCTGGAAAAGGCTAGGAGGAAGAAGAGGTAGCAATCAATGCTACTTATTTTCTTTCAATCTAAGTGAACTATACAGTGTGTCTGGTTATAGACTGTACATACGAAAACCATGAACTCTGCTCATCATTCTGTACAACTTTTTCTACGGGACAAACAATGAATTCTTAAAAAAAAATCTGCTCTTTCGTACATTTTGGTAATCAACATTGATTATTTTGTATGCAATAGCTGATATTTTTTTCACGAATTTGGAGTTTGTCCCATAATAAAAGTTGTACAGAATGATGAACAGAGTTCGGGCCTGTCCACATCTCCACGTCACGACGTCGTCAACGTGGAACGGTGCGGTAATGCAGCACGGTGCGTTGACATAACGTGCTTTACGTTACCGTATCGTAACACGTTCCGCCTCTAGCCGCAAGCGCACACGTATATGCGCTCCGCCCGCGCTCTCCACGACCGCGAAATAATCGCCGTCTATGTTCTCCGATGCTTTAAAACCATACCTTACGGTGTCTCTTATTAAAATTCAGGATCTACATGGTCAACGATAAATCTAACAATGATCCTGACGTGCATTTTTACGATACGGTAACGTAAATTTGCACGTTATGTCAACGCACCGTGCCGCGTTACCGCACCGTTCCACGTTGACGACGTGGAGATGTGGACAGGCCCTTCATGGCTTTCGTATGTAGTCTATAACCAGACACACTGTATAAACATAAAATTCGAGTTCTCTCAAACTTCATGTCATTCAGAATAATTAATTTATCTTTTTCAAAACATCAGCTCTAGGCTCATCAACACCTAGTTCAAGTGACAGTACAGACTGGCGGCAAGCGTTAAAGCTATGGAACTACTGCTGCCGGCTCGCTAAGTATCTGCTGGACGAAGGTCTGCTCGACAGACATGACTTTCTGACGTGGATCATTGAACTCCTGGATAAGAGGGCACCTGATGATGGACTTTTAAGGTAATAGTTATATAGTAGTTTATCAAGAACTCACGAGGTTCATCATCACTTGAATTT
Source organism: Amphipyra tragopoginis (assembly GCA_905220435.1). Lineage (NCBI taxonomy): Eukaryota > Metazoa > Arthropoda > Insecta > Lepidoptera > Noctuidae > Amphipyra > Amphipyra tragopoginis. The sequence continues at coordinate 13,514,208 of HG991993.1, forward strand.
GAGCACAGTGAAGGACGAAATTGGATCCTATGTTAAAACCAACAAAAAGGGTCTCCAACATCATACGAATCCACTAGCAGTCCAGCTCACTCTTCCCGACTCACTGAACCGCTTAAAGAGACGCAAAATTCTTAACCTGGATAGCCTGCAATGAGCTCCCGATTATTAACACTTTAACAACTGCACATACATTTTATTATCAGCCAGCACTTCGCGTACGTGCGTATTTATACAAAAAGTATGCAAACACGGTGTGTGCGCCCGCCGTGCGCATATCAAGTCAATCCCAGGGGGGAACTGACTCTCAATCTGGCAACACATCTGCTCATATTCATTGGACTGATTGGATGATGAAAAAAACCCTAATAGTTTTGTTGATCATCATGAGACCCTATCAGCCCATATACAAACAAAGTTAAAGGCCTCCCAATAACTGCTACAATGAAGAGTCAAAGGGGAAATTGCAATAAAACTGCTGCAATACAGACAAATTAAGATACAAGTCTGAGACGGGCTGCAAACTGCAGACTCCAACTGCAAACCGCAAGTCATATTGGTTTGTATGAACCAGTAGTGTCAGTGTTGCAGTTTGCAATCGCCGTTGGAATACTACTTTTAAAGTGTGCACCGTAAGAGCGATTACGCACTGCATCCGATCCGAATCCGTCAAAATACGGATATAAAAAACTCGGACCGAATTCGGATATTGCTGTACGCACTGCATCCGATTCGAATCCGTGAAAATACCGATCTAGAGTAAAAATCTCGGACAGAATTCGGATGTTGCTTACTCACTATTCCGATCTCTGATCCAAATTCAAACAATTCAGGGGCCATTTTGGCATATCCATTTGGCGTCCGATTTGAATCCGAGGTAGTGCGAAAGCGTTCATACAAATATTACTACGGCTACTTCGGTCCGTCAATATTTCTTCCGAATTGGAGACTCACAGATGACGGATAGAAATCGGATGACGGATGCCGGATGTAGTGCGTAAACTACCATACAAATAGTTCTATGGCTACTTCGGAACGTATTTTCACGGATTCGGATCGGATGCAGTGCGTAACCGCTGTAAAGGTGTTATTCGGACGGCGAGTTGCGGTCTGCGGTTGCAGTCTGCAGATTGCAGCCCGTCTCGGACTTTTACCTTTAGTGATCGCAGTTTTTCTTAGAATTTCCTTTGTTACTTTTACGAGAGCTATGGGCGAGGAGAAGCCAATTATTTGGACCTTTTAATACCTGTTTCTTTCGTTCCCCAGGTTATTCCTCCCGCTGGCTCTTCAGCATATGTGTGAGTTTGTCTGCTGTGAAAGTCTCTCCCGGCGGCTAGCCACGTCTTGTGCTAAGAAGGCAGCTGCCATCTGCTCGGTGCTTTCAGATACCACGCTAAGAACTCTCAACCAACCCGCTGTGTTCACTAAGACTATTGATAGGAATGCAGGTGACTATTAAATTGATTTGGTTTTTTCAATTAACTTCGTATGAATTTGAACTGTTACAATAACATTGATTGTTCGAATTTATCATCTATACTAATATTATAAAGAGGTAGAATTTGTTTGTTTGTTTGTTTGTTTGTTTGTATGTAGGAGGTAATCTCCGGAACTACACATCCGATTTCAAAAATTCTTTCACCAATAGGAAGCAACGTTATCCCTGAGTGCTATAGGCTATATTTTGGGATCAAAAAAATTTAAATTAACGCGAGCGAAGCCGCGAGCAAAAGCTAGTCATTAATATATTGAATTGCCAAAGCCCATAGCACGAGTTTTTGCGAAATCTTGTGGTTAATACATTCGTTTCGTTACCAATAAATTTTGTATGGGATTTATATTAGCGCCACGTGTGCGTATTTGGAACTAGACAATTTCCATACAAAATTAGTTGATAAAGAAACGAATAAGCTACCTACACGATTTAACAAAAACTCGTGACGTACATCTCGCGAAATGCTTGGTGCCTATAGATTAGCCTGATTTTAACTAGCTATAATGTCGTCAACCACAAAGTATATGTATAAACAGACTTGATTTTACTGTTAGATTTCGCAAGTCTGTAGGTATCTTTGGGAAACTGAGCTGCCTAGGATTAACAAATATAAATGCCTATAACTTGCTAAAAAACCCATGTTTTATGTATAAATGAAATCTTGTTTTCAAAAGTGAAAATGTAATTACTCGCCATTTTCATCCAGAACCAAACGGCGCCCCATTGTCGCCAGCGCCTGAAACCAACGCCGACGTCAAGCCAAACATATCTCAAATCAAGCGGGAACCGACTCCTGTGGAAAGCCAGGGGACGCCCAACCCCAACCACTCGTTAGGGACTCCAAACCCCACCCACTCCCTTGGAACGCCGAACCCCAATCATTCGCTTGGGACCCCGAATCCCCCACAGCCCATGGATGTACAAGTGAAAGAAGAAAGGGCGTCTCCTGCAAGAGATACGAAGGCCACGTTAACGACTGTTGTAGCCGCCGCTATGAACCCAGTACAAGTTGGATTCGGCGAGATACTTAACTGTTCCTACCATAGAGATGTTATTATACAGTTGGCTACGGTCCTGCAGGTGAGAAATTGTTTTTGTTTATTAGATTAAAAGATCTCCATGGGACGACTTCTAGTTCAACCAGATGCTGTCTGTGTTTAACATGCAGTACAACTGCCATGTGCACTCTGAATGTCAGTTATCATATATCTTGTCAGTTATCAAATATCACTAATACATGCCATACATGAGTGACGATAATTAAGTACGTCCACCGCACCCTGTGCAGTCAGCCCCGCTACCAATCTTGCCGACTGCCTAATCTTTTCACCACGGCACGAGCTATTTTCGTAAAGCTCGTGCCGACACAAGAGGAAAAAAATATGAATACATGGTGACTACAAAGATCTGTCGTCGGACACCATTTCATGTATGTTAGGTTATTTACCAATGTAATATTTTGTGATAATTCCCATTCCGCACGAGAGAGAAAATCCCATTTATTTTCCACCCATAATATACAGTTCAATCCACGAAGACGCGCCCCACTCTATCTAAATCGCTACAGTGCAATAGTGTGCATTATAAATTGCTATTATACTAGTTCTATCGCCACACAATAGTTAGACGTGTGTTTACGCACACTAATAAGAGATGCGTGTATACGCACCACGCGGCTACCTCTCAAATAGAGGAGTGGGGCGCGTCTTCGTGAATTGAATACACAGTACAACAGTACCCCAAGTGTGAGTTTTTTTCGTTAACTACTGTTGTTGCGTCACGACAAAAATGTATGGAAATTTAGGCAGCGCCTATAGGCGCGGCTTTCAATTCTAGCGCGAATTTTAGTCACACGTAAAATTGGACGCCACGCCTAGAGGCGCTGCTTATATTTTCATACATTTTTGGCGTGACGCAACTACAGTAGTTAACCAGAAAAACTCACACTTGGAGTACTATACATGGGACTGAATACCAGTACCCACCTGTTATATAGGCCTAAATATTCTCTGGCGAAATGTAGGCGGCAACAGCACATCTTTTCCTACCCTTATTAAGGCGTATGTTCCTTCTACAGATCATTTGCATCGAGTGTCCAACGGCGATGGTGTGGTCGGGTTGCGGCTCATCTCTTCAAGGATCCCCACTAGACTTGCTACCATTACCGCCATCCGCTTTGCCCATGCCCCACATGGACACCGCCATCACTGAGGAGCATAGGAAATTGGTACGTACTAAAATATCAGCTGCTTTATATTTAGAACTGACGTGCTTTGGGACTAGAAACCTTAATCTCATTACACATAGTTGAGTTTCCACTGTAAATTAAATTGTTCAATGACGTTTTCAATGAAAATAAATCATTCTAAAATCAACTTAGATTGCATGCTTTTAAAGGTGAAATTGCAGTAATATGTGCATAATGGGGTTAGTTTCGTTTATGAAAGTAATTATGACATGACATCGTAAGTCTACCTGCAGTTTTTTCGTTAGATCTGATTTGATATTTGTTATACAGTTATGTTTTATAGAAAAATCTTAAGACACATTTGATATGAAACAGAATAGCAGGCTAAAAATATAGACAAGCAGTTACAGCGCCCTGTTTGTTGAGAATTGAACTTATATTTTTTTCAAAGGTGTATGAGGCTGAACAAGAAATCTCTGCTAGAAGTAAAAAGGCTGAAAGTAAATGGTGCACGGATAAATGGCAGACTAGCTCTCAAGGTATACTATATTTATTAACAAAATATCTATACTAATATTATAAAGAGGTAGAATTTGTTTGTTTGTTTGTTTGTTTGTTTGTATGTAGGAGGTAATCTCCGAAATTACTCATCCGATTTCAAAAATTCTTTCACCAATAGGAAGCTACGTTATCCCTGAGTGCTATAGGCTATATTTTGGGATCAAAAAATTAGGGATCCGTAAATTAACGGGAGCGAAGCCGCGAGCAAAAGCTAGTCCTATAATAAATGTTCACTTGACCACGTGGCAAAGAACCCCATTGGCTGGAGACCCTTCAGGTTCCGCCAATAACTGCCGGTTACGTAGAAACGGTCCCCTAGGACCATCTACAGCAAACAATAGAAAAAAAAATGGCCAAAGAATCCACCCTCTCTCCGCCCATGAGTATCACAAAAGGCAGCTACGGGATTATTGCCCATGACTTCGTCCACATTCAACTTTAAACCACTGAAAAATTTCGAATAATCCTTTCTTATTTAGCACCTAGAAGCCAAAAGAAACATACGTGCCAAATATCAAAGTAGGCTTTAGGATTTCGTGATGAATATTTTGGATCTCCAACAGAGGGTACACAATACATGGCATATTTAAATTATAAGTATTTTAAAGGAGATCATGCACTTTTAACACACTACATATATCTACACTATGCGTTTTATTTACCAGCGCGAGTCCTGGCGGTGCTGGAGGCTTTAGACAGGCACTGTTTCGACCGAGTTGATCCTAACAATAATCTGGACACACTGTACAAAGAAGTGTTTGCGAACTGCCCGCCGCCTTCAAAAGACAACAGTGATACCAAAGATCCGGTAAGTAATTATACATAAGCAACTTTCAATTTGTTTTGGAATTTAAAACTTTAATTCCATTGCACATGGTTCAGTTTCTATTGTAAGTAAAATTGTTTTATGTCCTTTCGATAGTTTTTGTAACTCTAAAATCAAGTTGGGTTAACATATCTTTGTAGTTTGTATTTATTTAAATGCAATAAAATATTATTTCACTGGAGAAGAAACAAGATCATTCCCCATAACTGAATCTAAATTTACAACAAAAGCACATTTCTTATCTCTGGGAATAAAACCCACTAACGCTTCGCGACCTTTTCGATTTCGGCAAGCTCAGTGAAACTGGCGAGTGAAAGGTCCTGAACTTACGCTCGGCAGTGGCGCTTCTGACTACAGGTAAACCGCCTCAAGATTGGCCCTTCCGATGGTCTGCGGGACGCGGTAGGGGAACGAATACCCAATCGCCTGTTGGCCGCCAGCAGCGATAGATAACTGGCTATTTGGTCGAATCATTCTCCTCCCACATCTCCCAGACCATTGGGAGGGCCAAGCTTACGCCGGTTTACTTATGGAAGTGACAGAGAACGCATCACTATTTTGTTTTTTGTATAAATTCTGGTTCTAATGTAAAGTTTTCCGTGTTTAGGAATGGGCATGTCCTTACTCAGTGGTGCGCGTAATCTGCGAGTGGGCAGTGTGTGGCGCGCGTTGGGGCGAGCACCGCGCGCAAGCCGCCGCCGCGCTGCTGGACCGGCGCCAGCACCACACGCTGCATCACCACCACGATCACCATGCCACAGGTCTGATGGCAGTTCCACCGTATATAATACCGATATTATTTAAAACCTTTTTGGGAAAAGGCTAGGCAGATGAATCGCGAAGGGATGCTCGATAACTGATGGTTTACGTTGTTCACAGGTTCAGATGACAAAGAATCCGTGAGCTCCGGCACTGGTTTATACAACGGACCACCTATCTTCCAGAATCTTCTACTACGCTTTCTAGACACTGACGCCCCAGTTTTAGGTAAGTAATTACTTGTAGTGATCTTCAAATTTCCCTTTTTTTTTTTGTCTAATGTGGTCTAAACTAAGCTTAGTAAAGTTCCAATGCAACATAATATTCAGTCAGTCGACATCGTCAACAAACTGCTATTAAACAACCCACTTTCTGCAAGGCTCCTCATAGAATTCAACAAAGAATTCGAGAGAATTTTGGCATAGTTTGCAAACTTTCAAACTAAATAGATCATTATTAGAAGTAGGGGAAAATCAATTTACTAACATTTAATTTTTTAACATAAAAGTTACAAGTCAAGCAAAAACAATTAAAAGCATAGTGTGTCTTCCAGACGAGAGTCCCAACTCTCCACCGGGCAACAGACAGCAGTTCGCCAATCTGGTGCACTTATTTGGCGAGCTGATACGACGAGACGTGTTCTCACACGACGCTTACATGTGCACGCTCATTTCTAGAGGTACGTCTACGATAAAGTTGCATTCTATTTTTTCCAACTCGCAGTGTTCATTCCTGATTAAATGCAAGTTTTCTAATTCTCGATTGTCGGCTCATTAGCTTTTGAAGAGCTTGCTTATCGTCATAAATAATGGTGTCGATTCTGTAGGACAATGACTTTCGTTTACGTCACAAAAGGGCGAGATGGAAGAAAGGATGAGACGGATTTTTTTTTTTACTGCCTAATAAGTTGACATCAGCAGGGCATAAATTGTATATCCTAGATGTTGTCAAAACCTGTTTCGAAATTCTAGATCAATCTAATTTTACAGCTCTAATTTTTTCCATGTCTTTCTTGTTTCATCTGGCACTAAAAGATAGCAATATTTTTATTTTAGTCAGTGTTAAATGGAATCGGCGTCATTACCATGACGTCCAAGTCCGATATCTATACACAAATGATAATAAACTCTCCGAAGTTAAGATGCATTATACACGTTTATTAAAATGTAGGTGACTTGATATCTCCCACGGAGCCGACTTCAACGGGCGGTAGCAGCGTCCATACGGTGGCGCCTCCTGCCAACAGCACCGGTACTAACCATAACATGGACGATGACATCTTTGCAGGCATCGATCTGAAACCTAAGATGGAGGTTAGATTTATGAACTGCCTAGTCAAACTTAACTCACAGATGCTAACTTTATACTTGTAGCTTTCAGATAAAATAAATTTAAAAGCCTTGCCACAAAATTAACGATAGCATGACGAACTGATGGCGTGCCAACACGCTTTTAAAATGTTGTATGCAGTATTCATCACAAAAATCTGAAAAGCGAAAGCGAGGCGTGGTTATTCCACAGATTCGCTTCCGATAAGCCACGCCTTCAGTTTGCTATCTATGTGGCAAGGACTATAATTATTGTCACTTCAAGTTGCCAACTAAAATATTGCAGCCTACCTTATCTTTTAAATGTTAGTCTGTTTCATATTCATAGGAGAACGTTCGAATGGACTTGGACGACTCAAAAATTGACGATGACCTTGACAAGTTGCTCCAACACATCAAAGAGGATCAACAAAATTCTATGGATGCACCTGATAGCCCAAAAGACCCCGGAGAACCATCGCACAGGTGAGTAAATACATAATTCAAAGATTGTCCCTAAACTAATCGACGCGGAATTGACTTACCGTCTAAAGCCTGGCGTCGACTACAGCCGAAACGCGTCGAATCGAGTCGAATCGCATTTGTTCCGTGCGAGGCGAAACGGTCAGTAATCGTAAGTCGTTAAAACAAATTCGCGTGACAAGCGATGCGCGCGAGTTATCCGACTCGGCGCGTCTCGGCTCGTCGCTGATCGACGCAGTTTTATATTAAATGTAGGCGGCGAATTATTGCGGTTCTACTCGACTCGGCGAGCCTAGTGGACGCCAGCTTTAAAAACTACCCCAAAATCACGTTCAAAGTGCAAATTGCCAAAGTCAGCACGATTGGCAAATTACGTGGTGATCGCCGATCATTGTTATAAGCAGATAGGTGAACGCTGCTGCCCATCCTCTAATTCCTTAGTCGTCTTTTGTGACTCCTTTGGGTGAGAAGGGGAGGCTTATTGTTTCCCGGAAACTGAACGGATTGCGTTGAAGTACGGTAAGTTATATCATTTTATTTTCACCAATTAGGCCCGGACTCCACCAAAGCGGAGATGTGATGAATGATGATGAATAGAATTTCGTTATTCACACATCTCGTCTCCACTCAGCCTGAGTGGATACCACTGAGCGGAGATGTATCATATTTGTATGGCGCGATGGAAGCGGAGATGTGAGCTGTTCCTCGCTGAGATTGAGCTGGGCCGCGGTACAAGGTGGAGATGTGAGCTTTGACTCACAAGCTGACGACGGCGCGCAGCGGAGATGAGATGTGTGCAACGTGCAGTGAGCGGTGCGACACTTCTCATGTCAACTTGTCAACAAGTTGACATGAGAAATGTGTGTGACAACCTTTCGTGTCAGATCGCACTAAACTGTGCGTTCACATCCAACGCTCGCCGCACGCAGCTCCGTTCCGCTCTAGTCAGCGCACATCTCCACCCTAGCCAGCACACATATCCGCTACAGTCTAGCCAGTACGTATCTCCGCACAGTTTCAGTGGATGCACCCTAGCTGAAAAACATCTCGTCTCCGCTTCGGTCATCTCCGCTTTGGTGGAGTCCGGGCCTTATGGTCTGTTAAGCTGGGATTTTATATTAAATCTTATATATTATTACAGTGTAAATTCGCCCATGATGGGTCCGAGCGGCATGAGTATACCAGGCATGCCGTCAATGAGCATGGGACCCATGTCTGTACCAGGTATATATGGTTTTAACTCTTTTCATCTACTAAAATCAAATATACAAGGTGTAAACAAATTCGTATAATTCCTTCAAGCAACATGATCTATTAATGTTATGGCATATATTAACCCCACACAGGATTTAGTTTAATTAAAAATAAAAATAAAACTTTTTTCATTTTTTTTCTATCTTATGGAAAATTAGATAGCATGCATAAACGAATGAAGGTACGGCGACACAGCTGACGGGCACGACTAGCGCGATATCGCTCATAAAATTACTCAGATACAGAATATGACGGTTTTTTTTTTTTTCTCAAAGAACCTGTGCAGCGTCAATCAGTGTCTCTAGTAGATCACGCAGTTTGCAGGAATTAAACGAATTCGTTTACACCCTGTATATTTATAAATAACTCTAGAATTCCCAATATTTCCGATACCGTTGCATGCATCAAACCTAACCTGATAATGGAACATACATGTTTTTATAAGATCCTACATTTTTGTTATAATCACCAGTCCACCGGTAAATAGATATTATACTGCATTACATAGATTAGCAATGCGAATAACAAGGAAGGTTATCGTGTGTTAGAGCGAGACAGGTTGATAGTACTAATGTGTGTGAGAGCGAGATAGGTTGACATAATCTGAAATACAATATCAGCCTATATAGCGCGGGTTTGTGACGTGAACGTATCTATTCGCAATCGTTGGCACACAATTTCATTTTTTTAATTTATTATAACTTCAATAGATAGACTGGATACGTGTGCTGTGTTTGGATGTAGGTCATCCAACCAGAAAAGTTCGCAAAATACAAACTAATGTCAAATCGTTTTCCCCGTTGGACAGGCTAGAATATAAAACTTCCTCACCGCACGCTGGGAATAGAAGCGTAGTGTAAGATTCAACAAAACCCAGTACACTTGGGGGTAGGATCTATACGGTCCGTCTGGCAAGCTATCACTTGAACATTAAAGTCCGGCGCCAAGCAGTTTACTGTATACCGTCGTGTGCTTGTGAAAGCCAGAGGGGTATAGGAGAAATCCTCCATACACACATCAAAAAAAGTTTGCGATCACTTTGAAAAATCGAAATCTTTTTTGTTACTGTAGATTATATTATGATTTCTTCTTCTTTTTCGATTCTTTATTTAAAAATATAGATTTGGAATATAAAACAATAAAACAGTTCAATTGTTTTTCTTAATTAATTTAAAAAATTATATCAGCTTATGCTATCAAACTTATGATCGCAAACTTTTTTTGATGTGTATGTATATCTGTTACTTGGATTCGTGTGCTCCATCTTAGACCCTGTCTCCGCTTACCATCAGGTCGCACCTAGGGTCAAACGTGACCAAGTAAAATAATGTCATGCCTTTTTGTTGTTTCTGATCCATACGTAGTAATAATATGTCTATGATGTGGCATATACCATGCCGGAAACCACGCGATAAAATACTATATTTAACCGGTAACGCCCCGCCGTCGTCCCAGGACGACATCCGCTTCAAGCTACTTTGAACTCTAACTATAACCCAAATTAGAGTTTAGCGGGGAGCGGGGCGTTACCGGTTAATTAGAAATCTTTATCGTTTGTTCCACAAGTCTCTTTTATCTATAGCTGTTTGTCCAGGTATTCGCACCACAAGCTCGGGGCCATCTAGTGGATGCGGCGGGGTGACTTCCGGGACTGTGTCGAGACATTATCACTATACGCTTCACTTCCCTCTCCCGCCCGCGGAGCCTGAACATACGCCTCATGATGCTAACCAAAGACATATACTGCTGTACGGAGTTGGACGGGCGAGGGATGAAGCTAAACACGTTGTTAAGAAGATGACCAAAGGTATGGTATCATTTATATTCATTACTGCTGTGTCTGATGTCCCAAAAGCTTGAGTTCTCTCAGATTAAAAATTTGCTGTGAAAATAGTTTAAGAACTTTATTTCTCATAAAGAATATACATTCACATCCATGACAAACAATAATTTTAAAGTTTATTGAACGTTTGTTATACAGAACATACCTAAAAATTAATCCGTTTTTGGTAATTCAAAAATTTTTTGACGTTATGAGATCTGTTCTAAGTTTTATAAAAAATTCGCTTTTTCCACAGAAATATGTAAATTATTCTCCAAGAAATTCTCAATCGACGTGGCCGAGGGAGGAAAGATTAAGAAGCATTCTCGTAGTGAATTCAACTTTGAATCAGTTACGCAAAAATTCCAGGTATTTTCATCTTTACAATATTCCGGTATTACGAAAAATGGTTACGCGTTTTGTAGAACGTGATTTATTTTGTCGCTTTTGCAAAGCCTCAATAAGTTCACTTTCTGTTTAAATCTGTTTAGATTACTAGGTATTTTATGAACTTACCTTGAAGAAGTAGTACATTTTTTTAAAAATTTGTAACACTTATTGCAATTGCAGGTTCGTAAGTGATTAAACAAGCTTTCAATTTTTATTTTCAATAAATGACTTTTTTTGCTTGTGCAAGCTACACTCTTGACCCAAAAATTCATATATAAAAGTCACTTAAAAAATGAGAATTTGTGTATATCTTGAGATTTGCTGAGCATTCATTTTGACGGCATAATCGGCGAGAACATCCTTAACACGTACATCTTCCAGGCGATGTCGATGTACGAACAAGGCGCGGTGTCGTGGGCAGTGGGCAGCGCCGTGTGCGAAGCCCTAGCGGCGTACGCGGCCGGCGCCACCACGTACCTGCCGCAGCCCGAGCACGTGGCCTTCGCGCTAGACCTCATGGAGATCGCGCTCAACGTGCATGGACTCATTGAGACCTGCATACAGGTATAGACAGCACCAAACTTCTTGCTCGCTCTGAACATAAGGCCAAAGAATTTGAGCAGATCTATCACACAGTTAAAAGGTGCCAAACTTTTTACCGTTCCGAAGTTACCACCAAGTGTAAGTTCGCAGGTCGATTGCACAGTAAGAACGTACCAAACTTCTTGTTCGCTCGGAATATAGCGCCAATTGTGAGCTTGCGCACGTTGAATACACAGTAAAAAGATTAAAGCAACGACACTTGTATCGGACGAACACAATATTAAGGACCCCTGTAATAGGGGGCATGCAAACCTGTCACCATTTATAGGCCCTTACAAACTGGGCGTCTCCTAATAATTTCCTAGCCGATAAACCCAATAATACTTTGCTAAGGTACAAAACTAAACTGCAATCGAATCAACGTTAACTCCACTATAGACCGTGAAACAGATAAAATATCTGAGTAGCAGTGTTTTCTCTCTAAATATTTGACATTCGTAGTTTGGTTACAATCTTTAGAAAAAAACGTCTCATCTTACGTGAAACAGTTGTATTTAAACTTATAATAACTTGACAGATACTAAAAGAGTTGTCGGAGGTGGAAAGCGCGCTGATTTCCCGCGGCGCGCCCAGTAGCGGGCTGGCTGCGCCGCGAGCTTATACATCCGCGCTGGCACTGTACACAGTCGGCGCTCTGAGGAAATACCACTCTTCTTTATTATGTAAGTTATTTAATCATCACTAGCACCAATAATGTACTTATAGCAGAATTATCATCATTCACTGCTTGTAGCAGCTAGAATAAATAATAGTAGAAATACTGAAGATTTACTCCCTATGAAAAAGTAATATAACTCCAGAATTATAATTCAAGAAATAATTCAGCACAAGTCAATTTGTACGTTACGTGCATCGGAGAAAAATAATATTACTCTGAACCGCTCAGTTCAATGTTAGCATTAAGCACTGCGCTCGCTGTTTTTGCTAAGGTTGACACGTCTCGACTTGTGAAGAGTAAATGTAGGTAGGAAGTTTTTCGTGTAATAATTCTCTACGAGACGCGTGTATCTTTGTGAGTGGGTGGCAGTCGACTGAGTTACTTACATCATTAAATTGAACACACCTAAACACTGAATGCCGTCTCCTTAAACGTTGGTTGTTGTCCTCAGTATGCGTGGAACAAACTTCAGCAGTATTTGAGCAGCTGTGCCGCCTTGTTAAATGCGTTGTGAACCCCGGGGACTGCGGGTCGGCGGAACGATGCGTGTTGGCGCAGCTACACGACCTGTACAAGGCAGCCGCGCATCTGTGTCATGCCCCTCATGCTGATACCTTCGCTAACGCGTACCCTAAGATCAAGTTAGTATCACCATCAGCTCGTCAAGTTTGACCGTAAGCGGCGTGCGTTTGTGTGCGTGCGCCGAATTGGCAGGTCGTTTGCCGTGTCTCTACTGTCATATCTACACTTGGGAGCAAAGAAATCGAGCCACTCCTTTTTTCAAGTGTCCTGGTTATTAGTTTTGGTTTCATGGATTATATAATTCAAAATACAAAAAACTACCCTCATTGTAAAGGTTATCCAATAAACTTTTAGGCGATATGTATGTTTAGAATTGATCTGTTCCATAATACCAAAAATAATAATAATTATACGTACGTGAAAAATAGAAGTGGCTCGATTTATTTGCTCCCAAGTATATTTATCGTTGTCATACTTATTACAAGAAATCTAAACATTCGTTATTCCTATATTTCACGCCATGCTAAAAGTTCTGTATCTTTTCAGGCAAGCTCTGTATTCACCACTGCAGCCAACACCATCAAACTACCCATACAATCCACAGTTTTTAAGCGAATTCTTCACTAATCCACGAAAAGGTAAACAAAGAACACAATAGATTGTAGTATTATCATTCCTTATATCTCAAAATATGATGAATGTGTGATTTATGTCTCTGACATAAGGTTCAAATTGTAATGAAAGACCGTACTTCGTAAAGCGTTTAATCCATTAGCAAGTTAATTTGCACAAGTTGACTTTTGCAACCGACTTTCACTGTGATCACACCCGCAGCAGGTCGACTTCTAGACCGACTTGCGGCAAGCTGCCTATGAAGGTTTTAACAAAATAAATAAGCAAGAACTTGCTCAATTTAATTCGCTAGTGGACTTCGTTTAAGATGGAATATCTCTATCATTGTTAATTACAACTTATTTTTTAGGTAAAATAGAAATAGCGTGGGCGCGTCAAGTGGCGGAGTCACCGGCCAATAGATACAGCTTCGTCTGCTCGGCAATGCTCGCCGTATGTCGAGAAGTCGATAATGATCGGTAAGAAAACGTTGTGTACCAATTTCGATTTATTTTCGATTGAGCTGTTTCCTTTCTCCAAACTTAATACTGAACAAATCTCAATTATGTAACACAAATGTGTGTTACATAATTGAGATTTGTTTATAATATATACACGAATAAAAACCATTTAACAACAGTGAATGGGTATAGTAATTTTTGATTGCAACAAACAGTTATTGATTTTGAAAGATTCTGAACACCCCTCACCCCTAAATATACAGGCTGTCCCTGGAAGTATGGATCAAATCGAATAGGGGCGTGTGCAATGTCATTTCCAAACTTTTTAACCCTAAGAATATCGGTGCAATTTTTTACGGTTCAAAAGTTTACCTATTATTGTTTTTTTTTTCAATCACTTCGCATAGAAAAAAATCATGAAAAAACTATCAGAGCTATCATTTTTTTTTCAGGACTTTGGCGAACTGTAGGCCTTGCTTGTGGTAATACTTTTACGCAGCTAGAAAACATGTGTTCAATAAGAAAAAACATTTACTACAAAGGCTTTTTTGGTCTGGTAAAAATTTTACTCAAGGTTTTACTACTACAAGTTTTGAAATGACCTTGCCCACGCCGCTGTTCGATTTGATCGTACTTCCAGGGACACCTTGTATAAAAAGAAGCAATTTAAATAAAATATACGATCATCATTACCTCCACTCAGTGTGAACGAGCTAGGCGTGGTGTGCGCGGAGATGACGGCGTGGTGCAGCGGGCTGGCCGCCGAGTGGTTGGGCGCGCTGGTGGCGCTGTGCGGCGCGCAGCACTACCCCGCCTCCGCCCCGCACGCCGCGCCGCCGCCGCTCTACCCCGACCTGCTCATACACCGGGACCTGCACGACGCCGCCGCACACGATGCCTTGGCTGTCTTTACTTGTATACTTGTTGGTGAGTCACCTTTATCTTCTTGAAGCTTATCAACGGAAATTAGAAAATGCCATTTTCCCGTTATAATGTATTTTAACCGTAAATCTCAACCACCACAGCACCACCTCACCTCAAAATAGAACATTGAACAATGAACTTAAAATTGTACTACAAACATAGGGTATTTTACTTTTTTTTTTATTACAAATCTCGACGGTATTACAAAAATATTAAGCAACATTGAAAAGACCAATGAAATCTATACATATAAAAGCAGAAGCTGACTGACTGACTGATCTATCAACGCATAGCCTAAACCGCTGGGGTTAGAAAGTTGAAATTTTGACAGTAGGTTCGTTTTGTAACGTAGGCATCCACTAGGAAGCGATTTTTAGAAATTCAACCCCTAAAGGAGTTAAATAGGGGATGAAAGTTTGTATGGAAAATCGTCACTTAACGGGTTCAAAATTTCACGCAAGCGAAGCTGCGGGCGAAAGCTAGTATTTAATAAAATGCATGAACGATTTAAAATGGTTCACGAGACAGAGACAACACTACTTAAAAATGACGTATAGACATACCTTAAATACTTCATAGTGACTTGACATCACTCCATACAATATCCGTTTCGTGTGCAAAGGATAAAAAATGCCCCCTCCACAAATTTCGAAAGCGTGTATCTCCTCTATTTTTGCTATTACTTTATTCTGTTCTTTCTACAAGGTTAGTCAGAAAGGGGGTACTAATCCGAAAGCCACTTATAGG
This sequence comes from Amphipyra tragopoginis, assembly GCA_905220435.1. Lineage (NCBI taxonomy): Eukaryota > Metazoa > Arthropoda > Insecta > Lepidoptera > Noctuidae > Amphipyra > Amphipyra tragopoginis. Next base: position 13,529,817 of record HG991993.1, read on the forward strand.
ATCACTGAAGACTGTTTTATAGCATGTGTTAAAAAAATTAAATTCGTATATTTTTATTTCCATACAAAAGTAAATAAATATTATTTATTTCAAAAACTCCGCAACCCTAATTTTGTTATAAGCCTATCGGTTCGGCGCGGCGCGGCGGTAAAATACAAAGCGCCAGCTGTACCTACGTACCTACGACTGCCGCCGAAATCGTAGGTTACTATGATACTGTGTATGTGTGCGTGTAGCGGAAGTTTTTGAACATAATTATGATTATTAGCTAGAAACTTACCATTTCTGATGTCGACGCTGTTCTCTGCCAACGAGAATGTCACACGTGCTGTCTTAATTTTAAATTGAAACACAAGAAACACTTTTGGTTATTAATGTTTTATGTAAGTACGTAGGCACCTAACCTACCTACGCATGGATGTATCCCCCGTATCACCACGGACACTACAAGAAGGGTTCAATTCCGAATGGAACAAGCACTTTCGGTTATTAGTTTTATGAACTTACGTTAATACCTACAAATGAATCTATCACCACGGACACTACGAAAAGGGTTCATTTCGAATTGGAACACAAGAAGCACTTTTGGTTATCACAAACAAAATAGGATCAATCTGCCGCCCTTATCACGTGATGCACAAAGACGCGTGGCGATGTAGGTACCTACGGACGGATGCGATCGCATTACGTAACATCTATCTGCGGATTGTCTTTCATGCTCTCAAACGCAGATGTTACTCTTTACCCCATTTCGTTTTCATTGCTGTAGTCCGCAGCGTAACCCATACACTTCACGTGACCCCACAATAAGTCCAGCGGAATCAGGTCTGGTGAGCGAGGAGGCCAGGCTACAGGAACGCCACGTCCGATCTACATGGGGAACTGCTGATCCCAGTACGCTCTACGGCTGCGAGCGAAAAGAAACGAAGCGCCGGCGCCGCGCCGCTGTACGAGTACTAGCTGGATCACAATCACAACACAATCCTCGAATACTAGACCGAAAACTTTTGCCGGACAATTCATGGCCTGTTGAGAGCACGGCATCACAACTATCATTACACATCACCATGTTATAACACTCCTCATTTGGTACTCCGTCAACCTTCGTGTTAAAATCAACAAAAATTAAAGCACGACTCGCGGAAACAATCAAAATTATCGACTGTATTCCGGGAAGTGTTGCAAGCGACTGAAGCGACTAAGAAACCTACAATAATAATTACGGATAAAATGTTTAGGCTATAAAAGTTTTAGAGTTATGCAACGTTATCCCAAAAACATAATCCCGCGATATTCCGGAGAATTTGACAATTGATTCAAATTCAATAACTTCTTTTAAATTCCTTAAATTTTGTGTCTTTCTGTCACGGGGATCTATCACTACATCAAATAATATGGGATTCGAACACACATTTAAAGCCTAAGATCTTAGGTTCGCAATAGCATGCTGAAAAAACTGATTTATTTTAAGTTTGAGAGGATGAAACTTTAAATGCTCGCAAAGTTTTTATCAAAAAGGAAAATACTCGTAACTTATGAAATACGGTCAACTACGGAAATCGATAAATCTATCTCGTCGAGTTCATGCGCTTTCAAAAGATAGTGCATAGGTACATTTCTTAGTACCTACACACACGTTTATTACGTACGATAATAATCATTAATTTGTTAGTCTTACTAAATGACTGACAGGTCTACGTTTTACAATAAATTTTAACATGTACGCATTCCCAAAAAAAAATTATAAAATTGAGTTTTGCACAACACTAAAGCGGCAAGCGGCCGGAACAAAGAGTCTAGTCGAGTTTGCCGCTGGCGCCGCGGCATCCTTTTGACGGCCTGTATACCAAGTAACTGCAGAAGCGACATCGTGCGGTAAGATTATTGGTCAATTTTGAAGATTTGTTTTGTTCGGATTGTTTGTGATATTAACTTACTTATTGTACTGGCTGCTGATGCATCGGAATAGTTGTTAATGTAGAATAGAGCATAATAATAATTACGTGCTTTTGTGATCCAAGCCTTTGATAGACAAGTTGACGGTTCTTCATCTGTTATTACAGATATTCTAAGTAAGTAGGTACAGGGAACCTTAATTTCAGGTTAGTCAGTTGTTAATAATAATAAGCCGATAAAATATTGGTCTAACAGCGCTAACACAAAACACGCTGAGATGCAGAGCATTATTAGGTACAATACTATTGCGAACTGTCGTGTCTGCGCAATTTTTTTGTTCGTTTAAATTGCAACTTTGTAAGGTAATCTTACAAAGTTGCAATTGCGAGGGGAAAAGTCGGCCATTTTTATTTGTACCTATACTGTTTCGTGACCCGAAATATGACCTAAGATGTAAACACAGCTGATGATAGGGTTGTTGTAGTGTATTTTTAGTGAAATCTTTGAACAGCTATTTCTCTAAATTAATTGATTTTTGGGGAAAGTTGTAGAACAAAAGTTGTCCATTATTATGGGTACTTTAACACCCTTTCGGACTAGTACCCCCTTTCTGACTAACCTTGTATACTTTCCTTAAAATAATATAAAATTTTTATACATTTTCAATAGTAGTCAAATACTCTATGTACAGATTCAAATTAAACTAGTAGATAGCGCGTCGTCCACTCACATCATCATCGGATCGGCTTCATAAAATACTGTATGGAGCACAACTTAAAGTCCATGTTTCAATGGTCTTGAAGCAAGGCGTTCAAATTCCTTAACGTATTGTTCCAGCCCGCCACTGCTTCTCTCTAGAAGACTTTGTACGTCACGCAGCCTTACCATCTCTTCTAAAGGCTTGCGGCGGCGGCGGCAGTTCCGGTAATGCACCCAACGCGCCCTCACCCGATACAGGAGCTAGACTTACATGCCACTTATTACTACGACTCTTCAAAACTGTGGATACGCCTCAACCGGGTAAGTTTAATGTATTTTACTATATTCAAACTCTTTTATCTCCATTTTGATGACAGAATGGTGCCATTTTACACAGTTTTACAAAGTTATTATCTTTTTTTTTTTATTATTTGTACATTTTACAAAGTTATTATCTATTTTTAACCGACTTCAAAAAGGAGGAGGTTCTCAATTCGTCTGAATTTTTTTTTATCAATCTAAAATCAACTTAATAGTAGTGTTCATAAAGTTGACATTTGAGTGGTTGCATCATTACAGTACGCGTAAAATAACTGCCGCTCTGAAACCAAGCTTTCAGCGTTCTGTTCCTCACTTCAGAGAGGCAAAGTTATTTTACGCGTACTGTACGTATGTATTGTTTTTTCTAGAAAGGCCGTAATATTCTAGCGTTGTGTTTCAACTGTCAGAGAGGAAGAGAGGTCCGATAAAATCGATTTACAACCCTTACTTTGCATATGTAATGTCTGAACTATAGTTAAATTACTGACGTCAGTAATCCCCCCTCCTTCGCAGGTCTATACTCAGTATCAACCTCGCCGGGCCCGGGGGCCGCAGCGGCGGGCGTACGGCTGTCGTGCGACCGTCACTTGTTAGCCGCCGCGCACAAGAACATCGGCGTCGGACCCGTACTCGCCACGCTGAAGGCTATACTCAGTATGTGTCTACATTTTTATGAAATATCTTTCAATTACAAAATCCGTGATTAGTTTTATATTTAACTAGCGACCCGCCCCGGACTCGCTCGGGTAGGTTTTATAGCTTAAAACTTTCCTGCGTTTAAAAGATCTAAGTGTACAGACGGCGGGAAGCGAATTTGTTTTATACTATGGTAAGATATCACTTGGACGAATAGCTTAAGGTTTCGTAGGTACCTTGACTGAATTTCTGTTTTTAAAGTGTTTGAATATGACCCTGATGTAAATACTCCAGCGTTGTGATATGAAGACGTCGCCGTCGGCCAGGTTCCTGCTATAAAATATAATTTTATTTTATTTTTAATAAAAAATAATTTTATTGCACAGTACCATCATTCGGAACAATTATTTTAAGGACTTCAAATAGATTTTAAAAATGCAATGACATATATTCTATTTGAAAATTACAGCTAACAAAGACAAATATTAAGTAACAGGCTTTTTTAAACTAAATACAAAATTAAGACTACGTCACATTGCTCTCATGAAAGTAAAGCATTGGGAACACTTGGCAACACACTTTACAGGCACAGTGATCAGAATATTTGATGCAAACTTACTATACGAAAAAAAATTAACTGACACAAGAATACGTTCAATCAATGAAGACTCGCCCCACTCCTTTTTGTGGGAGGTAACAGCGTGGTGCGTATGCACACATCAACTATTGTGTAGTGATAGAACTAACACAATAGCAATTTATAAAAGCTGGCGTCCACTAGGCTCGCCGAGTCGAGTCGAATCGAAGAAATTCGGACCCATCACATAGCCGAAATCTACGCACTCTGTACATCAAACTAAACTACATTGACCAAAAATAATTGCTGGGAAACGACTTCTATTTTTTGGCACAAAAAAAAACGCTTTTTTTGTAGAGCGCAATGTATGGTTGTGGCGATGCCGCGCGTTTGCATGCGTGCAGCGGCCACACAGCTGAGCCAAGGCGGTCGTGTGCGTTTGATATTCGTTGCGTTTTTGTAACTTCAAATGCGTAATTTGTGAGGAAAAATTTAAAATTTTGATAAGGTTGTTTGGAAGAAAGTTTAGTATTATCACTTAAAATACGTTTTTGGAAAAAACTAAAAAAAGAAATGTATACTTTGACCTTCAATATCTCCAAAACCAATGGTTTCCCAGGTATGGTCTGGTAGAAAAAAAATGTCCCAATAATGGGTAGAATATGTGGTTTTCGTTATCGTTAAGGGACTTTTTACACCCGTTATACATATTTAGTATGAAACTGCGTCCATTAGCGACGAGCCGAGACGCGCCGAGTCACCATAACTCGCCCGCATCGCTTGTCACGCGAATTTCTGTTTTAACGACTTGCGATTACTGATCGTTTCGCCTCACACGGAACAAATGCGACTTGACTCGATTCGACGCGTTTCGGCTGTAGTCGACGTCAGGCTTTTGCACACTTTTTCACTGTAGCGATTTGGACAAAGAGTGGGGCGTGTCTTCGTGGATTGAGCTATCTGTAAAATGATTCGTAATCTCAGGAGAATCTAACACATTTATTCCTAGTGGTGGGCGATTCAACGGCCCGAGACGGCGGCAAGCCAGGAGGCAAGAAGTCGTGTGAACTGTCACACATACTGGGCACCAGTGACACGGTGCCTACAGACGCACAGCTGGACCTCATGTCGTAAGTAAACGTCTAATTAACGGACATATAACATTCGTTACAAGTTAAACCATGCCTCGATATGTGTTCTGTCTAGTAAACAAACATGGTGATGCGACGTAGATCGTAAAGGTACAAGTCCGAGACGTGCTGCAAACTGCAGACTGCAACCGCAGACCGCAAGTCGCCATCGGAATAGCGCCTTTAAGGTGTGCACTTTAAAGGTGCTACTTCGACAGCAACTGCAGCCGCAGATCGCACCGCAAACGATACTACTTTTGCAGTTTGCGGTCTGCAGCCCGTCTCGAACTATACAGGGTGTTAACGAATTCGTGTAATTCCTTCAAACCACGTGATCTACTGGTGACACAGATTAACCATAAATGGGAATTTTTGAAAACCAACAAAAAAAAATTCAAAAAAAAAAAAATTTGGTGTTCTATTTCTGAGTCAATTTAGAATTTATCTGACTGCAAAGAACGATATCGCGTTAGTCGTGCCTGCCAGCCGTGTCGCCGTGCTTTCATTAACTTGTGCGTGGCATCGAAATGTTCACACAAATAAAACATTTTTTTTGCAAAAAAATAAATTGTTATTTTTTTACTGAATCCTTATTAGATAGTTTAGATACGATCGGTAACAAAGCCGCATGAAAAAATAATAATTTTATTTTTTTATTTTTAATCAAGCTAAATCCCGTGCGGGGCCTGTCTACATCAGTAGTAGATCATGTGGTTTTAAGGAATTACACGAATTCGTTAACACCCTGTATACCTTAATTATTGCTTGAGTAGTTAAAGTGCGCGCATCGCTCGCTGACCTCCTCTGTACGAGTGAGACAACAATATATTTGTACGTGAGCGACAAAGATTAACATATACGTGTAAATTCCTACTTTTCATTGCGCTCACTATAGCTACTTTTGTAAAATCTATTGAATCGATTAAACAACTGAGTAATACGGATTCACCGCACGACCGAATTTCGTCATTGTGATTTTGTTTACTATTTAGGATTATTATCTGGCATAGTTCGTAGTTACCATTGACATCTTGACGTGATCCTTGAAATTTATTTGATATTACTTCTTTTTTGAAATGATCCATCCGTGTATCATTTTGCATTAGCTTAGAATTTATTTGCAAAAGTTCTCGAGATAAAACACATAACAAAATACAATATAACAAAAAAATACTTTAGTAATTTTATTGGTGATTTTTTTAACAAACATACCTATAAATCGGGCAATCAAGGATCACGCCAATTGAAAATCATAATATTATTTTTTGTTAACGGACACATATTGACTCGCGATGTTTTTTTTTATCCTTAGGATGGTAGATTCAGAGATGAGTGGGGGCCATAGAACTCCTAGGTTTGTTTTTTTGATATTGAGTTACACGGTTGCACATCCTACGACCACGGACTTGGCTTCACTTTGTACTGTTACATGTACATACTCGTATCATTCTGACATGATGTTTATCATTGGCGTAGCTAAGCAAACAGTAACTTATCTTATGAAAAGGAAAATGTAGAAGGTATAGTCAGCGTCAAATATATCGGGATGAACAGACTGTTCAGAATGATCTGAACAACTAAGAAAATTAAACTATATCTCAATGATATAAGGTGTGTTTCAGAATGAACACAGTATACGACAACTGTCATTCTGACGAGAATTTTATCCCATTGAGATAAAGTTTAATTTCTTTAGTTGGTTAGGTAATTATGGACAGTCTGTTCGTCCCGATATATTTGATGCTGACTATATATTAATTTCAAACCAAGATACAAAAAGTAACATACGGAAACATTGTTGTCAAAAAAAAAAATACAAATAATGTTTGCCTGTACGTTAAGCGCCAAATCCACTACGTAAGTTTTACTGCGCAAGTTGACTTGCGCAACCGACTTTCAAACTGTGGACATACTCGCAGCAAGTCGTCTTCTGCAAGTTTTACCATCCAAGCAAGCAATGGAGTGCAATAACTTGCACAGTAAATCTTGCTAGTAAATTTGGCGCTTTAAAACAAATTTTTAAAACTTCTAGATGGATTTCACGAGCCGTCTATGTGTTTTCAAGATGCGATGAGAGAATTTTTGTATTTACGAGTATAACTTTCGTGATACAAATTCATATTTATGATTAGTTACGGTTTACTCACGTACATATTTCGGGATTAAGGTCCGCGCATATAGGTCGGGCAGCAGCGGGTCGGGTCGCAGCGCAAATATCCGCTCAAATCGCTCGTATGTATTTTATATGAACTATCGCACACTATGCCGGGGCGCAGCGAGCCGCATATTACGCCACGGATTTTGGTTGCGTGCGATGCGGCCCACTGCGCCCCGACACAGTGTGCTATAGCAAGCGGATTGGAGTGCACGCGCGCACGTGTTCATTTTACGATATTTGCGTGCTCTTGTGGTGTTCACAAGAATGGATAAAGACCTTTGGATTAATTTAGTTCGTGGATACAAAGAGCTATATGATTTGCAAGTCTGGCAGGGCAGTACACTGTACTCAAAATCCGTTAATACGTTGCAACCCAGCCCGTCAGTAATGTGCTAAGTAAGCATTTTGCGCTGCGCTGCGGCCCGCTCCGCCCCGCTGCGGCCCGATTTAATGTGCGCGAACCTTTACTCGACTATTGCTAGTTCAGCTCATGATTAAGGGATCCGTTTGGGTCCGAAACTAGTCGATCACTCCCGAAAAATGCACGTGTGTAAACCGTAACTAATCATAAATAGAGATGAGAGATTTTTTTATTTATTCATTTATGGCAACAAGACCTTGTTTCGAGAATGGTTTCTTTTAAGTTCTGTTATAATAAAGCTACGTAGCTACGCCAATGCTCACTCGCTTCGCTTCTCTTCATATTGTTTGCTCCTGCCCATCATGCTCTCTGTGCAAGGGACCGTCTCGATGTGTAGTTGCTTCATCCCTTTGTCTGTGAATAGAGGACACCCTATGGTTGTAACTTTGCCCTTACTAATTCAACTCTTTACTTAGAAACATTTAAACAAATATCTAACACTTTCTATAAAAAAAGTCTTCAATAAAGACTTCGGGGGAATGTATTTATTTCACAGTTCCTATTTTTTGCTAAAATCAATATAGTTTTCGCTGATATAAATGACTGTTGTAGCATTTTTTGCTATTAAAGGCGATGGGTTCGCCTTTTACAATAATACTCATTATAGATAAACTAAAATAACATTAATCAAATTTTCAATTTATGGATTCATTGTATGGATAGAGAACTCATATGGATTCATATTATAGCATCACCAATTGCTGTTTGGTAATACTTACAGCTAAAAAAAGTGTATGTACTAATATCAGAATACGTAGAACGTTTTGACGACACGTTTGGTGCAGTGGCTAATCGATTGGCTTCTGCGCTACGGGTCGTGGGTTTGTTTGTGAGATTTATGTCTGTAAACGCACCCACGATACAAGAGAAATCTTAGTGCGGGGCAACGTATAAAAAAAAAAATACTAATAAGTACGGGAGAAGACGAAACGCATCACCCGTTTACACGCTACGTTTTATCTCTGCATACAGCAAGAGATATTTTGTTTGATAGAAATCCTGCTCGCATAATATATGAAGTAAAAAGAGGTTAAATTAATGTAAATAGACTTGTATAACAAGTAACAATGTTTCTAAGTAAAGGGTTAATGTCCCATCACCGGTTGTGTCGTCTACAGGTTCACGTTATGTGTTTAACAATCGACTCTGTGTTTCACTCCTTAATGTCTACAGGTCTACACAACGACTCCTTAACTAATTTCACAACTGTTATCTATAATGTTATTTTAGTATTTAGTATGTAGTATACGATCTAGCTAATAGCCTCCCTGTACAATTAAGGCGTGCTCAGGCCAAGCCTCATGTTAGCCGGCCGACTGCAAGCGGCATTATGTTTAAGCCCGGCCGTACATTATCAGTTTCTATCAGAAAATTTCTAACGCGCGACTCTGCTCGTACATTTTGTACTAGACCCCGCACAGTGTCAGAATTTGCTGGATCTGGCAGCCTGCTGGCTCTACAGTTCGAACAACGTAATAGGTCCGATTTGATGGTTGCATAAAATTACAAAATAAATGTGTACAGACGTTGTACGCCTTCGATCTTTAAGAAAGTAGCCTTTTTATTTATCTTACCGTAGCGGACTCATTATAAAATGAAACTAAAGTCCGTTTTTTTTTATCTCGGAGACTAAATTACCAGGCACAAATGGCAAATTTTTCAATTTTAGGAACATTATTTTCAAATTTGACGTTTCGTGCCTTTCAATTCAGTCTCCGGAATTAAAAAACGAAGTTTAAACGCCACGCATTGGAGTAATTATTACTAGTGTTGACATGACTCGTAGTATTTTGACAGGTGTCAAATCGGACCTATTAGATTGACAACAAGTATAGTACAAAATGTAGAGGGTCTACGCGCATACGTCCGAAATTTTCTGATGGTTTCTTATAATTTGCAGTCGGACTAAATATCGTTTTCCATACATTTTCAATCTCCCGATCACATTGAACCAACAAAAAATTGTTTTAATGTATGACAACGATGTGTCATAGTTGGCTGACATACCGTTTGGTCACTACACGCTCTTAAACATAAAAAACGTCCTTAAATAAATTGCCTTTAAATTGGGTGTGAAGCTTCTTCATGTCAATAAACTAAAACTCACAACATATAAATAACTAACGGGATAACTTTGGCATTAAATGTTGGTGTACCATACATGGCTGTTAATGTACGGTATACAACATCTTCGTCAATGGTAAGTCGGCAATGGTTGCAGGGGTAGCGGTGGCGTGGGTTCTACTCTACTGGATTCTTCGCAGTCACTCTCGTCGTTGGCTAGAAGAGTTCTCGCTGATATATGCTCTGAAGAGTGGGTGCTGCAGAAGTGTCTGCAGAACCCTGATGAGTTGTATCAACCGGATATGCTGTTGGATCCCATGCTCACACCGAGACAGGCACAAAGGTAAGTTAAATCGAGGAAACTGCAGTATCTATGATAACAATCAAGTTCTAGAAGCACTGAAATTTACGCGCGAATTAATATTTTTTGTTAGTACCCATTTTTTGGATAACACACCTGCCCCATGTCTGATTTTGGCGAGAAATCCGATTGCTGATAAATAATGGAAAAAAGTACCCATTTTTAGATTGCTAAGCATTATCAAGTCATATTATTAATCAGGTTACTCCATATGATCTGCTATCCTGAATCTGCGAGCCATACTCACCCGGATCTCGATCAGAAGACTATGATCACACGACTTTTAGAGGTAACTTATACTTTCATATGCGTAACATTTCTATAGGAGTTAAACAATAAGTATACACCGTACTTTGGTTTACAGAATCTGGAACAATGGTCGCTGCGTATGTCCTGGTTAGACCTCCAGTTGATGTTCAAGCAGTTCCCAAGCGGTTCATCTGAGCTGAGCGCGTGGCTAGACACGGTTGCGCGCGCCGTTATTAACGTATTCCAGCAACCTGCGCCGCCGCCGCCTGACAAAGACAGGTAAACTACTTTGTGATGTCACTCAAATTTCAATTTCAATATCTTTATTGTGGATCATAGGTCCATAATACAGGTCTTAAATAGTTAAATGGTAATCAGCTACGTTCCGCCCTTAAGGCATGCAATATTTACATATAAATTAATTATACATTTAAATTATTGTTACAAATTACATTAGAGAAATCATGTGGGGCAACGTTTTTTTAAAAAACAAACAAACAAAAACAATTAGGTTTCACATAAAATATAAAAAATAAAACTGAACGAATGGTAGGCACACAACAGTGGGCCACCGAACACATCATGACTGAGGGGGACTATATTGTAGCAGTGATTTGTCTGATAGGAAGTCTTTTATAGAGTAGTAATAATAATAATAATAATAATAAAGATTTATTTGTCTAAACATGTGTATGCATACAGAAATATTATAAAATGTATGCAAGATGGTACAATGGTTTTATGTTCAAACATGTTTGCCACATTTTATGGCGTACAAATATTTAATGAATTTATGTCAAATTATATCAATGGCATGTAATACTATAAAATTGTGGAAATTGAGACATCACTAAAGTTTACAAGGAATTAATAATATAAATTCATACAATTAGGCAAATATAAAATACTGTAAGTTTATGAAACAGTGTACGTTGATTAAAAAAATTTATAGAAAATAACAAGTTATATAATAATATCCATTAAGAACTCGTTGACATTATAGTAAGCCTTTAGTACAAGATATGATTTTAGCTTTTTTTTAAAGTCTAAATCATTCAGTCCTTTCCATTGCTTAGGTAATTTATTAAAAATGACAGGTGCCATGCAGAAAACACTCTTGCGCATAAGTGCAGTTGTAGCTGTATGCAGACATAGTTTGGTGTGGTCACGTCTGTTTCTGATGACTTTGTCATTCAAGCTGGGGAATAGTTTAGGATTCGTTTTTACGAATACTGCTATTTCTAATATATATAAAGATGGCAATGTCAATATTTTATACTTAGTAAAATAGGGCTTGCAACTGTCTGTTATTTTAAGATTGAACATAGATCGGAGACATCTTTTTTGTACTTTAAATATGGTTTCTTTATCCGTAGAGTTGCCCCAGAAGATAACGCCATATCTAAGGACGGATTCCACCATTCCGTGATAGGCCGTTAATAATGTTTTTATATTAATTACTCGCGACAGTGAAAACAGGGCATAGGAGCTACTACTTATTCTTTTACACAAGGTGTCAATATGGGCTTTCCAGTTTAAATTTCGATCAATCGTAAGTCCCAGAAACTTCGTAACATTAATTGTATCAATCGTAGTATGATATTTAATGTCAAGATTATTATTTAATATCAACGCCCGTTGGCTAAAGTGCATTATGAAAGTCTTTTTAATATTAATTTTCAAATTGTTATTATCTAACCAGGTAATAATATTATTTAGAGTCCTATTAATGTCATTTTGGTATAGTTCTTTAGATTTACATGGTATGGTTACTGTACTATCATCCGCAAAGAGCGTCATAGGATATTCAGTGCATTTAGGAAGGTCATTAATATAAAGCGTAAAGAGAAGAGGTCCCAGTACGCTCCCCTGGGGTACACCGTGAGTAACTTTACGTTCTTCTGATAGGTATATCTCTTCACGTTTAGTCTGTACGTTAATTTTAGTCACTTCTGTTTTTTTAATTCTATTTTGTAGATAAGATTGCATGAGATCCAAGACCGTTCCTCTAACTCCATAGGCATCGAGTTTTTTTAATAGTGTTTTATGTTCTACATAATCAAATGCCTGGGTCATGTCGCAAAATATCGCACAAATAGGTTTAGTTTTATCGACATTTATCATAACCGTATGCAAAAAGTCATAAATAGTAGCACTTGTTTACTAACAGATCATCTCAGCTTGTCACAACATAACGTCATACCACACAGGTGCTCATTGGAGCTGAACGCGTGGCTCACATAGTATTTTACATGATGACCCTGTATTTGAGGATACCCTATAGTTGACATAGTTCTGATACCCACATAGCTTTGATACTTGTGTGATTTCAGTGCCCAACAACATCAGCTCCATGATATCCTATTTTAAGTGTTAAAATCCTTTATTTTGCGATAAAAGTATGTTAATTTCCACCAGGACGGGGACGGACCGCGGTGTGGTGAGTACGAGCAAGTGGTCGGAGTCTGTGTGGCTAGTTGCGCCGCTGGTCGCGAAACTACCCGCTGCCGTGCAAGGACGAGTACTCAAGCAGGCTGGACAGGTGAGTTCATTGTTTCTGGATCACACACTCTACACATACTACCTATAAAAATAATTACAGTAATAGATTGTCAATGAAGTTGCCTATTATTGACGAAATCTTTATAATCTTTAATATCATAATCACATCGTACAGATATTAGAAAGCGGATGGGGTGCGGGATGCAGCGGAAACTGTTCCAGCGGAAGCGGCGGCGGCGGCAGCTCACACCGAGACTGCAAGAGCCATCAGAGCCCTAGTTACAAAGGGTGAGTAATGGCGGACGTAGCGTAAGAAACGGACCAAAAATAAATCAGGTTTTATTGAAAACCATCAACATAGAGAACCAGAAATAGACAATACAACTTGACCTACAATGTGTACCAGATGTTGGAGCTATCCTCCCAATATTTTACGCTGCTAGCTTTTCACTGTTTCCGTAACCGCCAGCGCAAAAGGTTTCAGGATGCATGCGCACGACCTCCCACTGTGATGTCACGCGTGGGGGGGGGGTTGCTATTCGTTAGAGTGGCCCAAAAATAATAAGTTGTTCGGAAAGTCTTTTCGTTTTTTCCCAACAGATGACTTAATTGTATTTTTTCACAGCCAACTTCACACTTAAGCCGCATATATATTTTGATAGCTGATATAGCAAGGCTTGCTTGGGAAAAAGTTCGATTAATTCCACGCAGTAGTTTTTGGTTGATGCCCTTTCAAATATGGAGAGTGAAAAGTAGCATTTTCGGCATATTTTACTTTTTTACCATCGAAAAGGTAAAAATGCTGCTCAAGCAAGAAAAAAAATATCCGATCTGTATGGAGAAGATCTATTGACAGAACACCAGTGCCAAAACTGGTTTGCGAAATTTCGATCTGGCAATTTTGATGTTGAAGATGCACCACGTTCTTTAGACCAGTTGAAGCTGATGAAGACACAATAAAGGCATTAGTTGATGCAAACTGGCGATATACTCGTGAGATCGCTGAGAGCTTAAATTTATCGAATTCGAACGTTCATGATCATTTGAAACGCCTAAGTTTAGGCAAGGGTCGACTTAAAGTTCATTTAAAACGAAATATACTTTCCGAACAACCTAATAAATTCGAATGATCGTATGAACTTGTGTTTTCTAACTTATGCTACTTTTGATAAAAGTTATTAAAAGATAAACAATTTAAAATTTGAATAAAAGTTCCAATAAAAAAAAAAAAAAACGAGCCCCAGATTTTCGAAAGTAAGCAGCGGCTCCGGAAAACTGCGTTTGAGGAGGCTACACTATGTACTTTTATTATTTAAGCGTAAAATGTATGTACTGTTGGTGTACCTGTTTTTAAATAAATAAATACACTGCTCCGAAGCTATACCTCGGTTTCTAGAAGCCTAGTCAAATATTCGGTCAATCGGTAAATTATTGTACGATTTTGTGATTTTGGTCAAACAATCACAATATTACTTTAAGAGCAATTTGAATAAAGTTCCTGGAACCAGAACAAAACTTTTATGTCCATCCCGATTAGTTCATCTGGCGGCGGCAGTGGCGGCAAGCGAGGCGTCAGCAGTGGGAGCTGTGGCGGGGGCTGCGCGTGCGGCGGGGGCAACGCCGTGCGGCTCGCTAACGAACCACTACTGTCGCTCGTACTCACCTGCCTCAGGCATCAGGATGACCAGAAGGTTTGTACATAAATCTTTGAATAGATCACATACTTTTTTTTATCACAATGGACGTCGAACAATACAAGGTTAATCGGAAAGGGAGTACTAATCGGTTTTAAAGCAAGTAAGTGTTAAAATTTCAAAATTCGATAATTTTTATTTCCATGTAAAATAATTTTATTTGTTTTTTTTTTTATTCTTCGTCCCTGCTTTACTTACGAATTCAGAAAATGGAGCTTCTAATTCGTGACCCCAAATATAACCTAAAATGTATTGAAACACAGCTGAGGATATATAGATTTTCGCATTTTTTTATGGAATTTTTGAACAGCAATTTCTCTTAAACTATTGACTTTTGGGGAAATTGGTAGAACAAAAGTTAATCGTTATTGTTTACTGGGTACTTTAACACCCTTTTGGATTAGTAACCCCCTTTCTGACTAACCATGTATGTAATGGAATAAGGGTTTCTAATTACAAAGCACTTAATTCTGAATTTAACCGGTATCGTCCCGCGCGACGATCCGGATCGTCAATGACATTGTTTATCTATTGTGTCTATAATTACAGTACTACACAGGTTAATGCGGCAGATTTCTTTGTATAACATCAACAGGAGAGCTTACTGAGCTCCATCCACACGCAACTGCAACATTACCTGACGCACGCGCGTGAACACGACCGCGCCGCGTGCGCCGACAACTGGCAAGACGACGCGGCGCCCGACGCGTTACTACTACGTTTCTCGCTCGCCGGCGGAATGTTCGACGCCATCCGACGGTCGTACCAACTGACGGCAGACTGGGCTGTGCTGCTGACTCAACTCGTGGCACATCAGCTCATCGACGCCTACAATAACAGGTAGCTGGCTAGTGACGTCATTCTCGTGTCATCGTATCATAAACGGTCTTCGCAATGACAGTTATAAATTCATCCGAGCCTGACATCAGTATTAATTAATTTTAATTTCATATATTTCATACATTTTGACAATATAACATATACATATTTTTACTAATGAATCGACACCTGTTTATTAGCATATAATTTGGAAGAAAATCTCAAATGAGAGCGATTTATTGATACGGATCTTACTTCCGTGTTAACAATACGCGCCCACGTAAGAGATAGAACTTTGTTTTTTTTTTTTGAACCTTTTTCTTCCTGTGTCATGCTAAAAAAACTAGCACTAATTGTGTGCGGGAAATTTCGCCGCGTAATTGCTGTTAGATTTATTCCTCGCTCTAATCACATGAAGCAGATTCAACATCACACAGCTAACCAACACTTCCATAGCACTTCATTTAACAGGATCGTCGGCAACATTAATGGCTTGACAGACAGTGTTTTACAATAAATTAATATAGTTTGTGTCGCAGCAACCTCTTCTCTACTCTGATCGACATGCTTGCCACTCTGATCCACTCAACACTCGCGGATGGGGGTGACGACAACAACCGCAAACATTACCAGAATCTCATGAAGAAACTGAAGAAAGAGATCGGGGATAGACATGGACCGTCCGTCCAGTGTGTCAGACAGTTACTACCGCTGTCCAAGAACACTATCATAGAAGTGAGTGCTTGTTGAACGTTAACTGTGTTTTCCATATTCCAGCAAAACTCCATGTGGAACTTATATAAACAAATTATAATACAGTACTACCGATATATGTTGATCGCTCTGAGCTTGGTGCAGGTGGTTGAACAATTATTGTTTAGAAACGTCCTTTTTAGGGTTCCCTACCCAAACGGTAAAACGGGATCCTATTACTAAGACTCCGCTCTCCGTCCGTCTGTCCGTGTGTCACCAGGCTGTATCGCATGAACCGTGGTAGTTAGACAGTTGAAATTTTCACAGATGATCTATACTTGGGAGCAAATAAATCGAGCCACTTCTATTTTTCACGTAGGTATAATTGGTATTATTTTTGGTATTATGGAATAGATCAATTCTAAAAATATATCGCCTAAAAGTTTATTTAATAACCTTTACAATGAGGGTAGTTTTTTGTATTTTGAATTACATAATTCATGAAACCAAAACTAATAACCAGGACACGTGAAGAAAGGAGTGGCTCGATTTCTTTGCTCCCAAGTGTATTTCTGTTGCTGCTATAACAACAAATACTAAAAAACAGAATAAATTAAATATTTAAAGGGGCTCCCATACAACAAACGTGTTTTTTTTTGCCGTTTTTATAGATAATGGTACGGAACCATTAGTGCGTGAGTCCGACTCGCACTTGGCCGGTTTTTTTGTGTTTGCAGGGGCAAACGACTAGGAAGACTCCCCTGGTTGTAAGCGCAAACACGGTCTAAGATGAGCAGACGAACCCAAGTAACAGCTATAAAGGCATTCCCCTATACCCCTCTGGCTCTCGTATACACACGACAGAACACAGTAAACTGCTTGACCCGGCCTTTAATGTGACGGTGAGCTAGCCAGACGGACCGTATAGATCCTACCACCAAGTGTGCTGGGTTTTGATTGAATCTTACACCACGCGTCTATTCCCAGCGTGCTGTGAAGAAGTTTTATAACCTAGCGCGGGGAAATATAGCGTTGATTTAATTTTTTTTTGAGGATTTCTGTTCTCTTACATTTAATTTACACCATCTTAGGATCAACCATTAGTTAAACAAAGTTTATCTAATATTTTTACAGTAATTGTTTCTTTCTTAAGTATACAGGTGCGAAAGTTCTGAGAGCCTACGTTCAGGGCGGCAACGAAAAATCGGCCGTACATTTTGGATTATTGTACCCGTGTGTTTAATTGTTTCGAATAGACCAATATCAATTCAAATAGATGAAAGTGGCAACAAACCGATACAACTGGCGAAGCGTAAGCTGAGCTTTGCATTTGTGTGAGTGCACATAGAATCGATTGCCAAAAAGCAGCATAAACCGGTTTAAAGCAAGCAAAGGACGCGTCTGCTGCATTCATTCTCACCCAAATGCAAAGCTCAGCTTAGGCCTCGCGGACGGAACCCAATTCAAATTCTATTCCTAAAACTAATTTACCAGGCAAGAAGTCGAAATGTATGGGTTTGTTTACATAAATTCCACATCGAATTTGTTGGAGAATTCGTATTCGTTCGTAGTAACTTTATAGTATTTTTTCGATTGTGAATTCATTCGCTGTAAATATATAATGCCGAGAAACGTCGTCAACCATATCCATTTCAAATATTTCTGCAGGTCATCGCTTGTGAATCCATCGGGTGTCTCGTGGATCAAAAAGGAAACAAGATCACTGGATTTGACAGTGATAAGAAACAGGTAATTCTTTATTAATAAATAATTGTAACAAGAAACATTTTATTGACTGGATCTACTCCCTCACTTGTCTTCCGACCGCACCACGATTTAGAGTTTGTATAGAAAGATCTAAAATTAAAATTGAGTTTTCGAAAGACAGATCAAACGTATATTTGGTAATAAATAACAGCCCCTTGGTTCGAGAGCTTTTTACCTGTTTAAGATATACTTATGATTTAATACGTGCGTGTAGTTCACATCAAAAGTAGTGATGACTGTTCAAAGTTTCTAAATTGTTTTAGGAATAAAAAAATACCAATTAATGTCCTTGCTAACAAATAATGATGGAGAAGTAATTTCTTTGCAGAATAGTTTTATGATACATTTAAAAAAAAATTAACTGCTGATATCATTAATTTTGAAATTCCAAAATATTCATCGACTTTTGCTGTTAATGTACAATACATGCTTTAAATATCTGTCTGCTGTATCAAATGATACAAAAGAAGGACTTTTGACGTTGAGAGTACAAATCCATGATTATGTTGTCACCAGGGTCTTCGTCTGACGGACAAGCAGCGCGTGTCGAGCTGGGAGCTGGTGGAGGGGGGACGCAATCCCGCGCCGCTGTCCTGGGCGTGGTTCGCAGCCACCAAGATCGAGAGGAAACCACTCACTTATGAGAACGCTCACAGGTAAGGCAAACAAGTTTGGCGGAAATTTAGTTTTTTAGTGTAAATGGGGCGAGATTCACAAACGTAAAGGCTCATTTACACGGAGATAGTTTCTCGAAGCGAGACTCATTCTGTCTTCGTCTTTCTCTACGATGAAAACAGAGATAGCATGAGACTCGCTTCAAGAAACTATCTCCGTGTAAATGAGCCTTGAGCGTTTCATACGTAAGTACATGGACCTAATCCTTATACAGATAATGTTCATATTTGTATAAGCGAATATGAATAAGCGTTTCAGACGATATGAACATTAACTTTATACGAATAATGTTTATATTCATATGAAACGCTTACTCAACAAAGTAAAGTCTAAGTGCGGTTTGTGAATCTCGCCCTTAGAATATTGGGCGCCCTTCTTGCGATGATCAAAGATAAACAAAGATAGTGCACGTATTTGCAGTGTTGCGTTTCATTATAATAAATATTCTTAAAATTTGAGGAACATACTACATTTATTTGTACTTTGTATAGAGGTTCAACGAAATGCAGCTCCTAATAAGGACATGTAGTCAGTACGACTCACAATACATTTTATAATGTTTGTTTTGTTATAGACTACTGAAATACCACACGCACAGTCTGGTGAAGCCGTTGAGTTACTATCTAGAGCCTTTACCGCTGCCACCTGAGGATCTTGAAACAAACGACAGTAAACAGGTAAGCTGAAAAAGCTGTATAATTCATATGTACGACTACACACACGCTGCTATTTTAGAGAGCTTGTACAAACGACGGGTGTGACATGTTATCATGTGTTCAATCATATGGTATTGCTTGAACGACAGAAGAGTACAGTTATTTATGTATTTCTATTCAGGATAATGGAAGTCTGGATTCAAGCCCGACCGGCGCAGGGAAACCCAGATCACGGAACGCTCCGTGTAAGAACATCAAGAAATCTAAGCCGACAACACCGGTAACTATACAAAATCATGTCATGCAAACTTGCTGCACTCGGTGTTATATGTTCCGGGTCGCCTGTTGTATCTACATACAACAGGCGACCCCTTGGTACTGTTTCCAGTCTAACCAGATGCCGCTGAATACCGCTAAATAGGGGCCATCCATAAATCACGCCACACGTTAAGGGGAGAGGGGGTCGACGAAGTGTGACAAGGGGTGGGGGGGGTCCTAAATTGCGTGACGTCACATTTGAAAATATAATATATCTAAAAACTAAATGGAAATAAAACTAATTTCGGATTTGCTGTTTTAATTTAATAACTTTTAGATGTAAAATTGCAAAATATGTGGCGTCACACTAGGGAGGGGGAGTCTAACAAATGTGACCAGCTGTGACGAGGAGGGGGTCAAAAAATCATTAAATTCGTGTGACGTAATTAATGGATGACCCCATACCAGTATTTCACACGGAGCGACTGCTACCGAACCTGTGCAACCCAGTTACTGGGCCATGCCGATATTCTTGTACTAGTTGGCCCGTAACGACTGTCAATGATATTCGTATGCCACACGCGATCGATTGTTTAACGTAATTTCCGAAATACAGTGGGCTCCCGATGTGAAATGGTCACTCCCCACGGACTGACTGCGAAAACCACAGCTTAACCTCCTAGATCGTGCTATCTGCGACGTTGTTGACTAGCGACGAGCCCTACGTTCAGTGTAATATCATCAGTGTACCTAATTACTACATACAGTGGGTCAACGCCCATACATTTGACAGGTCCTATGAAATGTCAAAATTATGTAGGGGCGGAGGTTATGTCCCAAGTATGCAGTATGGCTACTCGGGACATAACCTCCGATCCTTCATCCCGCAACCCCCCGCACGATTGCTCTGCGTCAATGTTTTACGTTGACCGACTGTAAGGAGTAAGATATAGGTAGACTGTGATTCATCATGATATTAATTATCAGCCCATAAACGAACACAGGCCTCCGATTGATTGCTACAATGAACGGTCATAGAGAAAATTGACGCAATGCCCACACTTGGTAGACGGATTCTCTTCATCGGCTCGCAGTTTTTTTTAACTGACTCAATAACGCTCCTGTGATTCATCTTGAGATAATCCCTTGATCACATTATACGATTCCCACGAGTAAAAAGAGCGAAGCTTGTTCTTTGCCAATAAGCACATAGTCTGTGAAGGGTCCAAGCAGATAGCAGCACCGCTGTGAAATACTAATCACAACCAATTAGAACGACTTAAAACTGAGTTTGTCAATAATTTTAAAAACATTTCAACCAATGAAATTGCTTTGGTCAACGATAGTTTTACCATAAGTTTCCCAATTGTCTACCCCATTCGGTGTAACGGGTCTTTTACCATTACGGATTGTGACAGACGAACGGCGTGGCAACTCCGGGTAGCGTGGGCTCAGGCGGCATGCCGCCTCAGCCGGCGCAGCAACCGCAGTTCATGCAGCAGCAGCAACAGTGGTTCCCGCCGCCCGGACAGAACTACTACAACCCACCTGGTAAGTCTACACCAGTAATGGCTTTTACGAGAAGAATTTTCGGAATATCAAAATATTTATCGACTTTTGTTTCTATGCCACATTTCTTATAACATTAGACAAGTGCACCAAGGCTCGATTATCATATGAAGCATTTTTCAAGTAGAGTTTCAGCTCATCTTGATTGACCGTTCCCCCTTATTACAAACGATGGTCTAAGAAAAACCCTGATTTTAAGTCTCAAGTACTGTAATTATAGACACAATAGATAAACAATAGCACTGACGAACCGGTTCGTCGGTCGGGCCGCTAGCGGTTAAAATAGCCCTGTCTCTTTTTGTTATATTATGTTAGAAAGTGATAGGTATATTTTAAATCTGGGTTTATCTTAATCTCGGTTTAAACCACCTTTTGTAATAAGGGGGTAACGTTAAAGGTTTATAAAAGCAATATACTTTGTTGCATCCCAGCTGAAATCAAACATGTTGCTTATTTCTATACATTTTCTTGAGGATGAGTCGTATTTGTGTAATGTAATATGAAATAGAGTATAGTGTTAGGTACCACATTTACAGAACATACACTTTCAAAAACAGTCATTATTTATCGCTGAATATGATGTTATCCTAAACCGGTTTAGTACTATTTCAGAGTTATTATACAAGGCGCAACAAAGACGTGAAAATATTATTTTAGGGGGTGAAAACACCCCCATGAATATGATCAACTGTTAGTATAGGAGCAACAATGGATTCGTAAAAAAAAAACAATTCCATACATTTTGAATGAATAGACAATATTCTATACAACAGCAATTCATAATTTTGACTTGTACCGTGAGCTGATAAAAACAACGTTGTTTGTTTTCGTGATCGTTAACAGCCGGCGTAAGTCCACGCAGCGTAACCGCCGCGCCGCCGTCCAACAACCAGTCGAAGCAAGCTCTCAGTAACATGCTGCGACAGCGAGTGCCTTTCAACCAGATGACGCAGATGCAGGTCAATGTACGTACTACACCATCTCAACGCCAAAAAAATCAATGGACGTAAGGGATAAGGACCCTTACGACAGTTGAAATTTCCGGCGAAAATGCCATAATCACTAGCTTTGCAGACGGATCACAAGCAGATAGGAGGACACTGCTACCCATCCTCTTGACGTTATCCCTTAGTCGCGTTTACCGACACCCATGGGGAAGGAGTGGCCTATTGTTTGCCGGGAAACACAGAACTACAGATCTAGCGCATAATTGAGTCAGTGCCTGAGGTAGCTGCGCGGTGCGGGAGAGAGATTCCTCAACTTGTGGCAAATGTGACACCTCCCGCACCGCGCAGCTACCTCAGGCACTGACTCAGTTATGGACTAGACCTATAGTACATTATTTATGAATAATAATATTCAGTTACATTTTTATTTGGATCTCTCTTCTCTCATGTCAGCACGAGCTACACAAAAATAGCTCATGCTGTGGTGAATAGATTAGCTAGTCAGCAAGGTTGGTAGCGGGGCTGACTGCCCAGGGTGCGCCGGACGTACTTAAGTATCGTCACTCGTGGAGGCTCTTTTCATGCACATTTATTTGGATGAGGCTTGCGTGTTGATCATTTCCTAGCACATAAAAGACCGCTATCTAACATCTCAGTGATCACGTCAGATTTACTACCCCCTGGCTGCTGATGCTGGTGCTTACGACCCTGTCCCGTGCCCCATTTATAAAACGATGCTAAAGTTATAAGAAGCAGATTTCCTTAGCTAAAGTTGTTTACAATATTTAGCAGAGCGGCGGTTACCCGGGAGCGCCGCACACGCGTGCACCATTCCCGCGACAAACAATGAGACAGATGCAGCCGAACCAAATGGGCGCGATGCAGTCGGCGTAAGTAGCCTTTATTTATTATTCCTTAGGCCTCATTGACGGAGACGCGGGGCGTCGCGCGTCGCGTGCAGCGGCCCTCATCATCACAGGCGCAAACACAAACATATGGCAATGTACGATGTTGTTTATGAAGATGCGGCGCGTGCGACGCCGCGGGCCCCGCCGCGGTTGACGCTACGTTTTACAGTGGACAGAGAATTGCAGGAATAGCTGGTCGCAACGCTGCGTGCGCCGCCGCGATAAACGTCGCGTGCAACGCGGCGATGCCATCCGCGGGCTCCGCCTGCATTTCAAGCAAACACGTGTAAAATCGCTTCTCCGTAAACGCTCTCATACAACGCCATATGTTTGAATTCAGTGCGGGCCGCGCCGCACAATACGACGCGCGACGCCCCGCGTCTCCGTAAATGAGGCCTAACTGTAACGTACGTATGTAATGACGGAATGTACTACCGGCACTAGCCATCAAAGTTTTCAGGATTTTACACACTGTTATACAACATAATACTACCTACAACTGAGGCCCGTATTATTAATCTGTTCGTAACACAGAGCAGAGCAGTATCCAAAAAAGAGTTGTCAAAATGTAACGTCTGCTGAGTTTCATACACTTTGCAACATAAAATCGTTTTTTTATCAGTGTCTTATGTATGAGATATTGAAACGATACGTAAGACGAAGCTCTCAAAGAGTGATCACAACTTGTACCTAACCAACTTTGTTGACTGCAAGATATTACAGTCAACAACGCTCCATTTGTTACTTTATTTAATTTGACAAATTGTCACACATCCTTTTTATCGCTCAGACAAATGAATCCAATGGGCGCGATGGGCGGTATGGGTCCTATGGGCCAAATGGGCGGAGTACAGATGCCCGGGCAGATGGGTGGTGGTCAGATGGCAGCGAGTCAAATGGGTGCGGGACAAATGGGTGCGGGACAGATGGCGGGCGGGCAGATGGGCGGCATGGGCGGGCAGATGTTTGGAGGGCAGTATGCGGGCATGCAGCAAGGTTACGGCGGGTATGGGCAACAGATGATGCAGAGCGGGCAGCAACAAATGATGAACCAGGTATGCTGTCTTTCTATTTTTGCTTAGAGACCCGATTCCTCTCGTGTCCGTCTTGAAATCACACACATATTGCATATCCCGTGTATGTGGTTTCAAGAAAGAACAGACGATTTCTCTGAACACTGACCAAGCAATATACTAACATCTCCAACTTTCAGGGTATGGGCCAGGCCGTTAACCAAATGGGTCAACAGGTCAACCCAATGAGCCAAGGCGTCAACTCCATCGGCCAAAACGTAGCTCAAATGAACCAGGGCGTCGGTCAACCATCTCAGATGCCACAATCTATGGGGCAGATGAGCCAAGGCATGGGGCAGATGGGACAGCCTATGGGGCAAATGGGTCAGATGGGACAAGGTGGCGGTATGTCCTCTATGAACAGCCAAGGTGCATCTATGGGACCGCAGGGTGGTAATGCCATGGGTGGATTCCCTGGACAACAGACATTCCAACAGGTATTAATATATCCAGAAACTACTATACTTTTTCTTTCTTCTTGTTGTTTGTTTGCATGGCATACAAATATTTGACCAAACAACATAAAAAGCTTCATTCAAATTAAAATTTATTTATTTATTATCTTTGTGAATTTGTGATCGAGGTTTGAATGTGATTTGTTTGTTTTAGAACATGATGGGTAGTCGCGCCAGCCAAGAAGCATACTTGGCTCAGCAGAGACAAAACGCGCGTCCACCATACATGCAGGTAAGATACGCAAAACGTTTGCCTATTCAATCATATTTAAAAAAAAAAAACTGAATATACATATTTTTAAGTGGATCACACATTTACTAAAAGTATCCTCAAAAAAACCTGTTATCTTACTACAGCAAGCACCAAACGTAACGATGGGTGGCATGGGCGGTCCAGCGCCGCCTTACCCTCGTGGCATGCAAACCCAACAGAGCTCGCAGTACCAACAACAGATGAACCAACAACGCATGCGACAACAGATGCTGGCCATGCAGCAGCAACAACAACAGGGCCCGCTCGTACAACACCTGCAAAGGCAACAGTACCAACCGCCATATTAGACGTAAATAACAGTATCTACCGCCTTACTGTTCCTTGCAGTAATATAGTTGGGCAAATATGTGAACAATATAGCTCAATCGCCAGGTAGTTTTACTTTGCAAAAGGCCGGTGAGTCCTAAATTTTAGATAGGTACGAGAAATGTATAGAAGTTACTATTAAAAAAAAAAAAATTGGTCTGGGTCACGTCGGCGCGCAAAATCAGCATCATTCAACCGAATCGCGTCCACTGCTGGACATAGGCGCGCATCACCATTTTGGATTAAAGACCCCAAAAATGAGTTTATATTAAATAACTGATATTGGTTATCTATGGGTTTTACGCCAATAATAGCTAAGTTTTGAGGTCTATAATCCAAGATGGCGGAGCGCGCCCAGGTCACACAAGGCCGAAAATTTGAAATTTCCGTAAGAACACCTAAACATTTATCCAAAATTCAGAACTAACCGACTTTTTGCAAAATAAACCCTTTTTTGTGACCTGGCGACTGGCCTAATATTGAAGACATTGTTCACAAGTTTGCCCG
Source organism: Amphipyra tragopoginis (assembly GCA_905220435.1). NCBI lineage: Eukaryota > Metazoa > Arthropoda > Insecta > Lepidoptera > Noctuidae > Amphipyra > Amphipyra tragopoginis. Next base: position 13,555,432 of record HG991993.1, read on the forward strand.
ATTACGTTAGAAATAAAATAGGATATCATTGGCGTGATTCAGGGGGAATTAAATGGCTGGGCCACACCGAATGCATTGCATTGCGTGTACAGCACGGGTTTATAGCGTATGAAATTGTATACGAGATGCCACTATGAAACCAGTGCATTTGGAACACGTCAATGCACTCTCTTGCAGTGTGCTGTACATGTACCTACCCACTTCAGAACCTATACTTGCTACAACCTACATTTGGTGTGGCCAAGCTTTAAGGAATAGCCTCAAAATATAAGACGCCTAAATGATGGACCAAAAATAAAAGAGGTACGCGGTAAGGTTCATTTAAGCTAGACCGTGGCGGGTCCAAGCATGTCTGTTGACCCAGGCTCTGCTTGGGTCCGGAAAACGGTATAACTTAAATCATCCTTTTCATTGTTTTAACATTGACTGAAGTAATTGATTTACAACCCGGTTACATAAAGAATGGTATTGACTATGGTGGCGCTTCTATTGTGCTCGTTATTTGCATCTCGCTTTCGCTCATTGTCTGTGAGCGAAAGGCAGATAGTAAATCCGCTATTTTGGATTCCATTCTTTAAATAATCTGGTTGCGTTAAATATTTGATGAATAAATGAATGAATAATAATAATGAATTTATTTGAGTATGATAATATCATACTCAAATAAATACGAAGATTTTCGCAATTAAATATTATTTAATTGCGAAAATCTTCGTCGAATATTCTCTATTCTTTCTTATTCTTCCTTTTGAGATTTTTTTTCTTTTGTGCTTATCAAAACAAGCCAAGAGATCTCTTTCCAAATATTTTGCATTATTTCTCGTTTTTAAAAACTATGAGAATCTATCCTTAACTAAGATTAATCATAATCATGCATTTACACTTCCAGCATTTTACGAAATTACTTTAGACAATGTTAACACTTCTGTTACCAGGGTGGGATTTAGAGGAGGGCAACAATAGAGAGGGGCCTCTACAATGCATTTTGATTTTTTAGATGAGAAATCAAATGACACTTATTCTGACAAAAAGAAAAGAGGTCACATTCACGAGGCACTTTTTTAAAACCATTTCAACAAGCCTTCTTCGTTGCCCCAGGGCCTCCAAACCTTCAAATCCGGCCCTGTCTTTAACAACCGTTTAACATCACTTCAAATGTGATATGCCGTCCATACACAACAACACATGAAAACGGCTACTTTAGTAAGAATTTTTAATCGAATACTAGAACTACGTTATAGGGTTTTGGGAGAATGCGAGGATTCCATCAAAGCGAATGTTTCTCAAGTAAACATTAAATTACAGATATATTTTTACAACTTTGGTGAGGAAATACCTCATAGTGTTTACCAGAACTCAATAATGTAGTCCTAGCAATATAAATGTACCTATTTTCATAGACGAACACATCGGTGTGATGACAAGTTCTTGATATTTTATCAAAGCAATTACTTTGGATTCTACTGCATTACCTTTTAGTGCGTAGTTAAATCCCGGCATTATAACTTTGTAGGAAAATTACTATTGTATTTATTTTTTATTTAAATAATGATCTTATTTTGTGGGTTCTTTTTTTGTTTTGTCTCTTGTCGTCGATATTTTTTTAAGCAATGTTACGGGGTGTCCTGCGCAAGCGATAAACGCGATGAACGCGATCAAAACGACGGTATTCGCCGCAGACGGCCTATGTAGCACTCTGCGGCGAGACGTGACGTATTGTAACGTTTACTTTTCATTGCGTCATGTTGCGTTTGTCGCTTAAGCCCCTCGCCCACGGCGACTTTTTGTAGCAATGATGTCGCGCATTTTGTAAACGCGCTTCTGCATCGCTACTATCGCGTACAGAATCTGGGCGAAGGTACACAGCCAGCGACAGCATCGCGGCTGTATCGATACACATGCGCGACAGCATCGCTACAAAAAGTCGCCTGGGGCGAGGCCTCTTACGCAGGACACCCTGTTAGAGTTCTAAACTTATTTGTCTAAAAACATCACGGATCGGCTTTTGTGATCAAGAAATGTTATTCCGTGACCATGAATGATTTACTTGCTTTGCAGTTGAATGTATCTATTTTATTATATTCTAGTACAATTTGATGAACTCACAACCATTTAGTTCTAAGTTGATTTGTAAATAGTTTGTCGTTTATGTTTATTATAAGGACAATTTAGAAGATTATCGTTGTTTTTTTTATTAACGGAATACAATTTAATCGAAATGGATAACCAACCGGTTGATGAAATAAACTTGGAGAGGCCTGTGATGTATAGGAAGGCATACAGCGCTTGAGAAGTTGAGAGTTACCGGTAATTTTAATAGACCACGGTGGCCTTAGCCTATCCGGTGGCGACGCTAGGAGGAAACCCTCTCAGGGTTGCAGACTTTGTTCGAAAGAGTTACCGCGGCCCTGGAAAGCAAAGTGCATTATGTGGAACACGGATGGGTTTTAGTCTGACACTCCCTTCCGCTCCGCCCAGAGCGGAAGAAGTCATTTGATGTTATGCGACCACTTCTTTGGCGTTCAAGCAGATATGGTGTGATAAGTTTTTTTTTGAAATTCTCAATTTAATACTAGGAAAACCTTTAGAAAAAATCATCAAAATAATGACCAACTAACGTTACTTCACAGAAAGATACATAAAACTGCCTCAATGTGAAACTGTATCCGAAAACAGCTATCAACCATTTATTACTTCTGTGCTATTCTATGCAACAAGCTTATCCTCTATTATATTGGAATGGGAGTCGCTTAACACTTTTTGCACAAATTCTAATTTGCAGAAGTAAGCATGTAAATACGGCAAAAAGTTTACACAAACCAACACAAACTGTTCAAAGACCTTGTGCATTTTCTTTTACGTTTTTTTTTTTTATTATTTATTTATTCAAGAAAAGTTGCACAAAAGAAATTACCCATATCTTCTGCCAAACTGCTGTACAGTTTGTCGGCAGTGTTCTCGTGGGTCAATCGTGGATACAGTTTTGTGATATCTTACTTAATACTATACTATAGATACACATGGACGCATAGTCGAAACAAAAATAGAGATAGAAAGGGTACACACTAAATATCTAATGATGGGTTCAGGCCAGCTTGCCCACCTGGCTAGCATGCGCTGCGCACGAACACAAGTACAACCCAATCGCTCCGACCGGTGCGGAGGGAGATAAGCAACCCAGCGCGAGCGAGACGCCGCGCCGCAACGGCCGGTTGGTTGAGCACACCGGCGCGCGCGCATGCCAGACAAGCCGGCCCGCGCCTGCCCCATTCATTAGTCACATCCATTGATGTATTAAAAAACCAAAGTTAAAAAAATAAAAAAATAAAAAAAGTTTATTACTACATCAATGGTCATATCATACGTAAAACGTAACGTAACGCAATACTGTTTTCGGTTTTGTTTATCTGTCAGCTGTCAGAGTATTTTTAGGTTATGTTATGATTGTTGCGCAGTCTAATAAATTTTGATAAAATGTTTAATTATATAAAAATATCTAGACATAGTGCTATAAAATCACTAATAAAAGGACACAGTTGTGAGTGTATTAATAGAAAAATACACAATGTAGGACTAAATGATATACCGAAGATAACAACAACCGATATTCGTAAATTATTACGACAGAAAGGCTTGGCAGTACAAGACGGATTCACAGCTCTCACCACGAAGTGTTCCATATGCTCTGGAGATCAGAAATGTGCAGAAAGTAAAGTATATGTGAACAAAACGACCGGTTAGTATAACCTAGAAATATGTTTCGTTTGTATAAAACTTATGCCTTATTCACGCTATTATTCCTTGGGTATCCTAAGATGATTATCGGATCTGAAAGTAGTTTGTCAGCATCAAAACACTATATAGGTATGTACCTATTTGTATAGGTATTTCGATGGTCGCAAGCGAATACGGCCATAATTGCCATGCTTGGCGGACAGATTTCTGATCGCTGTATGTTAATGGTGCAAAGGGCTGGAGATGCTGCTACACATCCTGGATATAAAAATAATGATATTTTTAACAAATATTAAGCTGTTCCATGATCTGTCTGTGTGTACTACAATAAATACCTAATAGAGAAGCCTAAAAATCTCTTTCTCACATAGAATTTGTTGAAGAAACATTTATGATGCAACCAGTTGTTACATTGTTGTAGTTATCCAACTATCTATTCCAAATAACTATCAAATTCCATGTTATTATACTATAAATACTTATTGTTTCAGGATACTTTCTTTGCCCCAAATGCAATGTCCATGGGGATTGGAATATATTAGAAAGACTAGTGAAAAAAGCTAAAGTTGAAGCAACTATGAAAGACTTCATAGAGAAATGCCAGCAAAAGTCAGAAGATTTCCAGAAAGATTGGCAAACAATAGTTAATGATACAACAGCTTTAACAAAACTGAATGAGACACAATTGTTAGATCTATTTAGGTTATTTGAATTTCCTGTAAGTACTTTAATATTTGTTTTTTCCAGCTAATACAAATTATATTCCAGTGTAGCCTACTTCTAAAGCAAAAGTATTATACATACTGCATTATCTACTAACCAACAGCACCAAGCGTGTTTTGTCGCGAGCTCAGAGGTTTTTTTTTTTTTTTTTTCTATTTGGCTGCTGTAGGTCGTCCTAGGGGACGGTTTCTACGTAACCGGGCAGTTATTGGCGTGACCTGAAGGGTCTCCAGCCAATGGGGGAAGAGCTCAGAGGTTGTGGCGTAAACACGCCACGCGTTCTGAGTCACATCACAGTTGTGTACAGTCACAGAACAATACAATGGTGGTAGAGCGTTACAACATAATGCCCTGACGCGCGTAAAATACGCGTTCTGTTTGGCGTGGCTCTAATCTTTAAGATTTTTAATTAACAATACATGAACCTAAACAATGAATATTCCTATTGTTGGGAAGTAAAAGTAGGATATGCCATTCATAATAATGTCTTGTGTTAATGTTTATTAATTCAAAATCTATTTTTCATTCACAGTTCCATCCTGAGGCCAACAAAATATTATCAGATGTAAGGGTGTCACCTGATCACACAGTATTATATTTCCCTTTAAAAAACTCAGTAGATAAAGTCGTAGGTTACCGAAAATTACAAGCAGGGAGAGAGGATGAGACTGAAAACCATGGACTCCATACAGCAGGACTGTTCTCTTGTAGAGTGCCGAAGGTTAGCCGTAGTGATCAAGCAGTTCTCGTACCAACCATACAAGATGTATTACATTTAGCAGCACAAAAAATTCCTGGTAACTATTTGGAAACATTTCCTTACAAAATTTCAGGATCACCTCATGATTAGAGATCAGATATTCGGATGCATATTCACCTAAACTTTAAGAAGTTGGCTAATATGGAATGCGCTTTTGTACCGAAAAAATCCCGCAATTCCGGGACTATTATTATAATTTTTTTTTTTTTTTTTTTGGTTTATCTGTCACACACCGCTCCTCTTCTTACACTCTCATACATACATATTTGCATCGGGAGTTAAACATTAATATTAAATAATTATGCAATCCAAGAATCCTGGGGCATTTTTTTAATAATAAATCATTTTAAGAAGTTGCTTCCATATTATAATTACACCCAATTAGTTATGCATTTTTTACAAAAAAAAAAATTTTGTGAAGCCGCTTCCATACTTTCTAGCTAAAAATTAACTTTAGGTAAATATGCATCCGAATATCCAATTCCTGCTCAATTCTTTAACATTTTTTTACCTGTGATTCCTAATTGAGATGATTTATTAAATACATACTAAAAGTCAAATCAGTAACACTGACAAACACAAAACATGAAACTTGTCTTATATTTTTTGTATGTGTTAAAAAGATGGTGGTCATAAATATTGTGTGATACATTTAACAATGAAATGATTTAGGAACACTTATTTGGCTGAGCAACTGCAGCCTACCGCCGATCGTGTTGCCAACTCTGGAAGCATATCAGAAGCTATGTTTATGGGGCGACTGGGACAACATGCGCGCTGTTGCGGAGAAACTCGGCGAAGATAGATGTCGTTTTGTCAGGTATATTTTCTTAGGAGATTGCAAACAAGAATGAAGGCTGTTGCTACTCCTGATTTTGTGTATTGGTGGTGTCGCACCATTATGTATGTAGGTATGCGAGAGACAATACAGAACTCGAAAAAAAGAATAAATTAACATCTCTTCTGCCTTGGTCCCTCAATTCTGAGGATCACAACCGCAAATGTGTCATTCAGTTTTGTCTGACACAGAGTGCACGCCCACGGCTAGTTATTGTATGTTGCTGCCAACTGTACTACAACAGTATGAGATTACTCTCAGAACTATGTTTCGGAGATCGCATGATGTGCCCGAAAAACTTTTAGTGGCAAATCACAGACCCCCTTATTACAAAAGATGGTTTAAACCAAGACTAAGGTAAACCCAGATTTAAAATATACCCATCACTTTCTTATGTCATATAACAAAAAGAGACAGGGCTATTTTAAAACCTAGGTTTTTCTTAGACCATCTTTTGTAATAACACATGTCAATTAACATAAAAAACATTTACGAAAACTGTTACTAAAGCTAGCCTGATTAAATTCGCTATCATTTGAATGGCCCTCAAAACTGTAATATAATATAGAATTATCCACTCTACACAGACCTACAGACGGCTTGGTGAGCGCATCAGAGGCGGCGGCGGCGAATCTGTCACTGAAGTCATTGGTGTCTGAGGCCAAGCCCGCCGCGCATCGCTCCATCACCACGTTCGCCGCGCTACGAGACGACGTCTACTTCGAAGTCACCAATGTCGATAGGGTACGTGAAATTCAGTACGGTACATAACCAAAATCTAGTTTTGGTACTCTGGATACCCCAGCCTAGGTCTGGAAAGAAGTTAACAATACGGAAATAGATGACGTGTCTGAATAAATATTCATAACCCATCGCACGGTTTAGAGTTCGTGTCCACCACATGGCACTGCTAATGCATTTCATGTATTCCCATTTTGTCTGTATTGTATCATAGACACCTTACCACCATAGAACAGAATCTGTCTAAATGCTCATTTACACGGAGATAGTTTCTCGAAGCGAGACTCATTCTGTCTTCGTCTTTCTTGCCTCATCTAACCACCACCATGTCCCAAATTATAGGCCAGAAAATAAAGGCTTTTTTTAAAAAAAAAAACGTTTCCTGTAACTTCTTTTGTATCGTGGGTGCGTTTACAGACAATATCTTCACATACACAAACGCCCAGACCCGGAACAACTATTTGATAAGATGCTGTTTAATATTAATAATTTTGCAGTTGCCAGTGCGTACAACAGATCTTCAGTAGGTGGTGGTACTTTGATTCTATGTAATGATTCTTTCAGACATAAGGAAAGAAAAGACATCACTGCTTGTTCTGTTGACCGCTTATGTGAGGTAGCATGTGCAGAGATAGAAGGCCATACTATCCTATGTGTTTATAGACCACCGGCATCAAATTTATCATCATTTTTAGTTACTTTAGAAGACATATTGAGCAAACTTTTTAGGAATAATAATTTAATTTTTGTTTGTGGCGACCTGAATATTGACCTTTTAATTGATTCAGTAGATAAATGTAAACTTGTTTCATTATTCAAATCTTTTAATTTAAAATATATATTTAATGAAGCGACTAGAATAACTGCAACATCAGCTTCATGCATAGACAATATTTTTACAAACTGTAAAATTAAAAATTCTTCTTTAATTAGTGGCGTTAGGTCTGATCATACAGGCCAACTAGTATACTTTGAGTTAAATAATAAGATACAATTAGATACAATCATTGAAATACGATCGCTTACTAAAAGTAACTTGCACAAATTTAATAATAATGTTTTAAGTCACCTTTCAGCATCCCACTTCAGTTCAAGGGACCCCAACATAAATTATTGTACATTGTTTTCTACAGTCTGCCGAGAATTTAAAAACACGTGTCCAGTTAAGAAATGTAAAATTAGTAGTAAATCAAAATTTAGTGAATGGGCCACCTTAGGCATAAGAAACAGTAGAGAAACTTTATATCATCTATATCACGAAAAATCATTGACCTCTGATCAAGCTTTTCATAGTTATGTTAGAAATTATTCAAAGATATTTAAGAGTGTTTGTATTCAAGCTAAATCTAGATTAATTAGTAAAAAAATAGATGCCTCTAAAAACAAGATAAAGGCTGTGTGGCAGGTAATAAACAAAGAAACCGGAAACACAAAACAACGGGATAACGAACTAGCTTTAAAATATAATAACAAGTCTATTACAGATAAATTTGAAGTCGCTCAGACACTCGAAAACTTTTTCACGAACATCCCGGTAGAGGTTACGAAATCCCTTGCTTCGTCCTCTATACTAGCTGAATCACTGCTTAAACAAAATTTCTGTAAAGATATACCTGTCTTTGAATTTGAGCATATTTCTACTGCTTCGATTAAAAAAGCATTTAAAAGTCTTAACATAAAAAATACTGAAGACTTATGGGGCATTTCTGTAAGGGTTCTTGGAGTTATAATTGACACCATTGGCCCTATACTTGCAGGCATATTCAACCAATGTTTAGATAGCGGTACATTTCCCGATTTGATGAAACATAGTAAGATAATACCAATCTTCAAATCGGGCTGCAAGAATAACCCCTCTAATTATAGACCCATTTCTGTGCTTCCAGCACTAAGTAAAATTTTTGAAAAGATTATGCTTGATCAGATGATGTTTCATTTCAACCTAAACGGGATATTGCACAGTCGCCAGTATGGTTTCACGAAAGGTAGGTCGACCACAGACGCAGGAGTGAAACTAGTCACTCAAATTTTGGAATCCTGGGAGAGCTCTCAGGATGCTGTTGGCATCTTCTGTGATCTCTCCAAGGCTTTCGACTGCGTTGACCACAACACACTTATTTGTAAATTACACCATTACGGAATTCGTGGACGAGCTGCTGACCTCGTTTTTTCTTATCTATCAAATAGACAGCAAAAGGTGGGTGTCAATGGTGCTATATCATCGGGGTCTCTGGTTAAGATGGGCGTGCCTCAGGGCTCAATTCTTGGGCCTTTTCTATTTCTAGTTTATATAAATGATCTCCCTTTTATGATGTCCAATTTATCTGATATAATTTTATTTGCTGATGATACTTCCCTAATTTTTAAAATAGATAGGAAAGATAGGGACGTTTTACATGTCAATGAGAGCCTAACTGTTCTTTCCAAATGGTTTACAGCTAATAATCTATTACTTAATGCAAATAAAACAAAATGCCTTAGATTTTCTCTACCAAATGTACCCCAAGTAGGTTTAAATTTAATGCTTGATGGCAACAAACTTGATACAATTAATGAAACCGTATTCCTAGGTATAACCATTGACTCAAAATTGCAGTGGGGTGCTCACATTACTGCCCTGTCGGCGAGGTTAAGTTCTGCTGCATATGCAGTTAGGAAAATTAGGCAGCTGACTGATGTGGCTACAGCTAGGCTAGTATACTTCGCTTATTTCCACAGCATTATGTCCTACGGCATTCTGTTGTGGGGCTCAGCAGCTGACGTCGATTCGGTTTTTATTTTACAAAAGAGAGCAATCCGTGCCATTTACAACCTGGGTTCCCGCGAGTCCCTTAGAAACGTGTTTAATGATATTAAAATACTCACTTTGCCGTCACTCTATATCTTAGAAAATATTTTATATGTACGCAAAAATTTGCATTTGTTTAATGTTAGGAGTGATTTTCATGATAAAAATACACGGGATAAACATAAAATTGTGATACCTAAATTTAGACTAAGCAAAACTAGTAAGTCATTTTTGGGCAATGGCGTACGTTTTTATAACAAACTGCCGAAATCTGTAACAGATCTTACCGAGGGAAAATTCAAAACCCATATTAAACGTGTCCTCACTCAAAAAGCATACTACAAGATTAAGGACTACGTCGAGGACAGGGATGTTTGGCTCTAGTTCCTGCACATGTGGCTTCCCTGGTACCTCATTAACGACGTATGTGTATGTCTATTAACTATCCTCAATTATGATTATTTATTTTTATTTTTATTGCTATCATTACTCTCAAGATATCTTTTATCTTACTCTATAATGATTTTTTGTCTAAGTTATGATGACATTTAAGTATGTCAATTGTTTTATATAATTTAGCTTCATTTTATTTTTTGTAAATGTGAGAACTTTGTGGACTTGCCTATACATATAATTGTGTAAATTACTATTATTCATATTGTATTTTTTTTTCTTCTTCTACATTTTTTTTCCCTTTTTGGTTAAATTTTGTACTCAAGACTTGGTACTATACTCCAAGGTCTGTGGTCAAGACTACATTGTTCTCTCTCATAGTACCTACTGTATTCACTGAAATTGTAAAAGATATCCCCTTTTTTTAAAAGAGTAACCATGGAGTTTCTTGCCGGCTCTTCTCCATAGGAAACGACTAATTGGAACCGTGCACCTAAATTCGACTTTTCATAAGCGCCTGTATTGGTTTATGTGAAATAAAAATTTTTGATTTTGATTTTTGATTTTTGATTTTGGCTATTTGTTCCGCGCGGGAATCGAATCCACGACCCGTAGCGTAGAACCCACACGTTTGATGCAATGGCTGAGCCACTAAACCAAACGTGTCGTCAAATTAATAATCGTTAATAATGGATTCGAATTATCATAAAGAGTCAGCCATAGCGTGATGCTGGTGACTAATACCCTGGAATACTCTATTATGATAAATTATGTAAGTAGAGATTCTCCATACTAAAATGGAGCGCCCTTCCATCGCATTTGTACGAAGCATTTGTACGTATTATGTATAGTACCTATAGATGAACCCTTAAAGAAAGAAAGAAAATACGTCTATTGCGGTAAGCATGACGCAAAAAAGAGAATAAAACACAAAAACAAAAAATAAAAAGGTTGAGGGAAACATGCGTCACATCCACGCAAAACGGCTATCGCTCAGCATTATGCTGCGACCTTAAGCAAGACAGAGCCCCAGCGCTGGTTTTCAGTGACAGTGACGTCGTTCCCTTCCCTTCTTATTAAATATCAAGTATCAAACTTCTACTTTATTATTTGCCTCGTAGACATATATCACTGATCTGTGTATTCCCCTATGATAGGTGCGTGGTATAAAATGGCGTCGTTTTCCCGCGCTGACGCGTCTGCTCGGCGGACACCGGCGCGGCGAGCTGACTGTTCTCACTGGACCCACCGGGTGCGGGAAGACTACGCTATGCGCTGAAGTATCCTTAGACCTGGCGCAGCAAGGGGTTCGTATCACTTTATTTTAACTTTCAAGACCCATTCATATTTTTGATTTATCTCCATATCTCCGGCTCATCCCATTGTATATCAGGAATAGACATGAACTTCCTCCTATACCTAAGCGTAAGTCGCCCCTCACGTAAAAACCAACATTGATATTAATTTATTTTATTCTTAAATAATACAGGTCAACACCCTATGGGGCAGTTTTGAGATCCGCAACTCCCGATTGGCGCGGACGATGCTGCAGCAGTTCGCTGGAGTCCCTTTAGAACAGAACCTTCAGGACTTTAACAAATATGCAGATGACTTCCAGAAGCTACCCATCTACTACTTGGCCTTTCATGGACAACAACCCATCAAAGTTGTTATGGAGGTAAGACATGATGAAATGAGCTTAACAGATAGAAAAAGCACACAAATTAGTGCCTATCAATTCGTATTGATAGGCACTAATTTGTGTGCTTTATTTTTTGTTATCTCGTGATAACGCCATTTGCGCGTCTTCTCTCGAGTCGGCAAGAGCTATACGAGAATAGCTAATGCTGTGTTAAAAGATTAGCTTTGTTTGCTCCTCACAACGCACAACGCCATCTAGACGGTCGGTGTTGAAACAAAATCGAGCGACGCGCGCGGCCCGGTCGCGAAGTGAGTGAATCAGTGAAGGTTTTTCGTTGTAATTCTGTCGGGACTGAGTTGTAATTGTAATCTTTCTTCCTGTTCCTTATAAGTAAATGTGATAATAACACATCTCTGAGTTATTAATCAAAAACTTTACTCCCTTCAAGTAAAAAGCCCAATCAATATACAATACATATTAATTAATCTATGAAGAAGCCTAAACATTGGTCCTTCCGAGCCAAATTAGTAATAAAAAGGAGAAGAAAGTTCACCCGCCGCCATTGCATACCTACACGTCGTGCTAACGAATATCAAGAGTTCGAGTGGATTCGAGGAGTGGCAGGTCAGAGTATCCCGTCAATTTCCCCATCCCATCTTTCGGTCTGTGTTAATATTCGTGCTGTATTCCTGGTTGTTGAGCGGCGGTGCCCAGCCGTTATAGTGATATACCGCCGGCGTGAGTAGGTACCTATCTCGCGGGTCTCCGCGGGCGGCACGAGACGCTTCACGCTTCCACATATCACATAGGAGGATAACAGTGAGTACTCTTGTGTTCCTATTTTCACCCAAAATGAGTGAGGCTAAGATGGCGGAACTTTTTAAGAAAAGAGCAGTAGTTAAAGGTCGTTTAACAGTTTTTGAAAATTATATTAAGAGATGTGTATGCCCGTTAGGGGAACAGCAATTATTAGAGCTGCAGTTACGCGTGGAGAATAGTTCAAATTTATTACGTAATTATACGGAGCTACAAAATCTGATTGAGGAAAATGCAGACGAGCTCGATCTTCCAAAACAATTGGAGGACCGAGACCGTTTTGAAGATCAGTATTATAAGACGGTAGCTTCCGCCAAACTCATGCTGCAGAAAGAGGTACCTGAAAATAATAAGAATGTCGTTAATAAAAGCAAAATATGTGTAAAGTTACCGGACATTAAAATACCTACCTTTGACGGCTCGTACGATCGCTGGTTAGAGTTTAAGAATTCTTATTGTAGTATGATCCATGAGCGTGAGGATTTAGATTGTATCCAAAAATTCCATTATTTACGATCGTCATTAACGAATAGTGCGTCGCAAGTCATTAGTGCGTTGGAATTTACGGCCAGCAACTACTCTCACGCATGGGAGCTGCTAGAAAATCGTTACAACAACTTACGGCTATTGCAACACAACCACGTCAAGTCCCTTTATACGATTCCTTCTTTACATAAAGAATCGGCTTCACAATTAAGGAAACTTATAGACACGGTGCTAAGAAACCTACGTGCGCTCTCATCGCTGGGAGAACAAACGCATGCTTGGGACACGTTAGTTATTTATTTGGTTGTTTCGAAGTTAGACCCCACTACAGAACGTGAATGGGAACAGTTTCAGGGTACACTTTATAGTGCTAACACTAAGCCGCCATTCGTGAAGTTAGATGATTTACTTAAGTTTCTCAAGGACAGGGCGGATATGTTAGATATTATAAAGGTTAATTACAGTAAACATTCACACGACAACAAAAGTAGTGAACAAACACAAAACAAAAAACAATCTACTCATAGTTACGTCGCTACAAGTGCTGGTGATAATAATAATAAGTCGAAAACAAGTAAGCGTAGTCCGCGCGTGTGTGTAATGTGCAAAGGTAATCATTCCCTTTATACGTGTTCTAAGTTTATTAATTTACCTATTCAAGAAAGGATTGACTTTGTTAACACGACAAATATTTGTAAGAATTGTTTACGTTCTGGCCATGAGGTACAAGATTGCAAATTCGGCCCGTGTAGACTGTGTCATAATGAAAAGCATAATAGTTTGATTCATGTTGATAGCGGAGACAACGTGAACGTGGTAGGTGCGAATAATACACAATCGCAGCCGGTAACCACTAACGTTTCTAATGTCTCAACTTCGTTGCATTCGTCAGCTGATAGTACCGAGTCGCTTTGTAAACAAACATCTTGTTCCGTATTACCTACGGTCCTGCTGTCCACAGCGCTAGTGGATATTGCAGATAATAATAATAAATATCACACTGTACGCGTGCTTCTCGATAATGGTAGCCAACAGTGTTTTATTAGGAAATCTTTATGCGATAAGCTAAATGCACCGTTATTACAGTCCACTTGTCAAGTTACCGGTGTGGGTCATTCGATCACGAAGTCTACCCACAGTTGTAAAATATTATTACGTTCGAAGGTTAAGCATTATCATACTAATATTGAATGTTTAGTGTTGCCGAGTATTACGAATAGGTTACCGGCATTTAATATAAATATAAATGGACCCTGTTAAGCAGAAAAGATCCAACCAACACTTTTTCTAAAATCGAGTTATCTACATATTCATAAAGTACTCATCAAGTTTCATATATGCACAAAAGATCCAGGCATTTTGACCACATTAATCTAACAAAAGTTATACTGTGTCAAAGGTACCATCTCCTAATCACCAACTTTGAAAAATGTAGAAAAGTATCACGTTGCGTGGACACAGACATTAATTAGATTCATAGTTTTCAAAAGATTCATGTTGCATGGATCTTTTTAAAATTTTTAAAAGTCTCAATAATTGTTGTATAATTTTCATACCATGCGGTTTGGATCTTTTTGCATAATAGATACCTCATTTTATTTCAAAAACTTAAGAAGCCAAGTGCTTTGGATCTATTTTGCATAATATCAAATGTGACCTTTGCCTTTGTTTCACACATTCATGATGTTTGGATTTATTCGGCTTAAAATATTTTTTATTGTTATTTAAAATAATAGATTCAAAGTGAACTTTGAGGATACTTAAATATTTTGAATCTCAATATGCTATTGTTTTTTGGCCTGCTTTAACGATGTCATAGTACAAAAACGCAGGGCAGTTCAACTTCCAGGCAACTTCTGCCCTGCTTTAAGAGGTCATAGTAAGCTCCCTGACCCAAAAAGGAGCGGCGGCGCGGCGACCTACAGTCCCAGCCTAACATCTGAATATAATTACAAAATGTACCTAAACAAAAAAGGAGTAGTATGTACAATAATCATGTAAATGTTAGAAGACATTGCTAATTATGGTTATATCTTTTTCCGATTGGTTTAGTTAACTTGCGGTATAAAGATATTGTAATGCTATAAAGGACATACAATATTTAGTAATACTAGGCAGGACTTATTACACCATAAGTCTGCCATATGGTTACCCTTGTGTTAGAAAGTGACAAGGCGTCCACTTATACCTATCTCACGTGATTCGCAGAAATCGACAAGTACCGTAATCCGAGAATACTTTGATTCGTTTTTGAGCTTCATGTATTATATCTTATTTATTTTTGATTTTAGATGCTAATACAAAAACATTTTATATAAACTGAATTAACAGATTTATGTAAAACCAAATAGGCTAAATAAAAAAAATAACAGAGCATTGTTTTCGAGAAAAAAAGGAGAAATGTTCATTATCAAACTTGGACCGTGGAGCTTCTACTTTGATGATCTCTGTTCTATTATTGAGTTTCAAAGTAGCCCCAATCGAGAAATCTAAAAATCGTTTTTTTTTACATAATCAGGGGTGTAATTTAATATTTTTTATCTTCGCCATGTAACATCGCAGACACCTCTATACCGAATGGTAAAATAGGAAAACTGTTAATGTTCCCTACAATATTACATTAAAATGCATAAGTTCCATTTTCACAGAGGTATTTGACGAAATGCAATATTTTTTAGTAACTATCAATGTCGCCCCTGTATTTTAAAGTAACCTCGGTTTACCGGTACTCATTCCAGTTGTACGTAGTACTTATTTATTACTTCTATGAACAAAACATACTTCCTTATGGACTGAAAATTCTATGGACGTATTTATAATATTTTACGTATTAAATAACATATTTTTTAATATCTAAATAATTCAGTATTTCTGGAAGTAAAAACAGAGTAAGAAAAAAAGAGTTTTTTTAATTTCTCATGTTGGGAGCCTTGTTTGTTAATGTTGCTATTTAAAATAATAAAAACTTTTTAGTAGATTGAGATCTAGAAATGGTGGAAAAAAAAGTAATTTAAATACGGGCAACGCGGTCATAGAAAATGAAAATAATGGCTTCTTTTTCTTTACCCGTGGGTGCGAAAGAGTGCTAAAGAATTACGTTACTGGCCAGTATTATCCTCCTATACTACGATTGCCACTGAAGTTTTCACAACCATTTGGAAAAAATACATCGTAAATCCCGAAATCGGTAGAAGAACCCCGTGACCCAATAGGCGTAGAAACTTAGGCTTGATTTTTTGATTAGAGATTAGAGTTGGACATGGTTCCAAATGAACTGGGTCGGCGGCTCTGCTTGTGTAGGAAGATGTCAAAAACCTATCAAATTCCAGAGATATGATGAATATGCTTTGGCCAAATGGTAAACCTATAGCAGCTGCGAAATTGAGCGATATCAAAAGCCTTATGCATTTGATTCCACGTGATGCTCACACATTCTACAAAAATCTGAGAGGTGAAAATAATGTAGAAGACGATATTGATGGATTTGGTGCTGAACCTGATTTTGAGATAGAGTATGAAGCTGAGGAAAGCGATACTACTTAAATAAGTTGGAAAACCAACCAGCGATTGCCGATTCATTGTTTTATTATATTTTTTTACCTCAAAGGTCAATTTGTATTATTTTTTGTCATTAAACTGTTCTTATACATATTAGTACATATATTAATTTCCTTCTCCTTCTAAAATGAACCACACATTAAACCGATACTTATATCGTAATATTGTATTTTGCATAAAAGATCCACGCATAGTTTTTCAGGAATAATAAATACTCTTCATATAAAAATACACTATACAGCGTGTCCCAGAAAGTAGTGTCAAGCGGAAGTCCAGAGGTAGAACATCCTTTGAGGTACCCAAATCACCCCCATGTATGTTCCGCGATTTTTTGTAGTTTTCGAGTTATGAATGTTTTTCATGTTTTTTAATCAAACTCGGACTGTGTCGACATTTTTGATCATAGTGACGTGAATAGTTGAGATACATGAGTAATTTTTTTTTCTAAATTAGCTGATTAGTGACCCTTTCGAATGCATAAACATTTGTAACCATAGATGTAACGAATGCTTTACAAAAAAATATTGAATTGTCATAAAGTCAAAATATTGCATGTTTCCTAAATCTTTGTGGGTGATTTAAAAATAAATCTCCCTAAACTTTTTTTGTCAGCTGTATTTTAAAAACTTATCCATTTTATCAGCTATTTACCCTGTAAATTTCATCGAGCTATCTCTACGACATCACAATAAAAATTTCATTCAAAGCATACAATATCGAGAATTCCAGTTGTAAAAGGGTGAATAAAAAATTGATTAAAACTAACTAATAACGTCTTTTTAGTAACCCTCGACGCAAAAAGAGGGATGTTTTTAAGTTTAACGTGTGTGTTTGTGTGTCTGTTGGTGGCACCGTAGCTCCTAAACGGATTTTGATTTAGTTTTTTCTTTTGTTTGTAAGGTGACTTTATCGAGAGTGTTCTTAGCTATGATTCAAGAAAATCTGTTCAGCCGTTTGAAGATCATCAGCTTTTTTCTGGTTGTTGAAGGGATATGAGCAACTTCTACTGATCTGATCGATTTGAAATTTACTATCCTGTGACTTCAATGATATTACAATAATATGGTAACCTTGACTTGATACTCAAGCATCATCTGAAACAGCATGATACCCAACTTACAGTAGAGGTATTGTGTGCCTATTGATTCTTTAAGTTTATGATAAGTTGTAATGACCTTCTTCTTGTCACATGTCATCAATATCATTGAAGTCACAGGATAGTCAATTTCGAAACGATCAGACCAGTAGAAGTTGCTCATATCCCTTCGACAACCAGAAAAAAGCTGATGATCTTCAAACGGCTGAACAGATTTTCTTGAATCATAGCTAAGAACAGTCTCGATAAAGTCACTTTTCAAACAAAAGAAAAAACTAAATCAAAATCCGTTTAGGAGCTACGGTGCCACCAACAGACACACAAACACACACGTTAAACTTAAAAACATCCCTCTTTTTGCGTCGAGGGTTACTAAAAAGACGTTATTAGTTAGTTTTAATCAATTTTTTATTCACCCTTTTACAACTGGAATTCTCGATATTGTATGCTTTGAATGAAATTTTTATTGTGATGTCGTAGAGATAGCTCGATGAAATTTACAGGGTAAATAGCTGATAAAATGGATAAGTTTTTAAAATACACCTGACAAAAAAAGTTTAGGGAGATTTATTTTTAAATCACCCACAAAGATTTAGGAAACATGCAATATTTTGACTTTATGACAATTCAATATTTTTTTGTAAAGCATTCGTTACATCTATGGTTACAAATATTTATGGATTCAAAGGGGTCACTAATCAGCTAATTTAGAAAAAAAAATTACTCATGTATCTCAACTATTCACGTCACTATGATCAAAAATGTCGTTATAGTCCGAGTTTGATTGAAAAACGTGAAAAACATTCGTAACTCGAAAACTACAAAAAATCGCGGAACATACATGGGGGTGATTTGGGTACCTCAAAGAATGTTCTACCTCTGGACTTCCGCTTGACACTACTTTCTGGGACACGCTGTATATTACTTTCAAAATAATGTATATGTTATGGCCTATTACACTACTAAATTTTAAATAGGTACTGTATCATACGATTTTTTTATTATCTGCCTAACTTTAAACTGCATTTTCTCAAAAGTAATAAAATGTTGGCTGGATCTTTTTTGCTTAACAGGGTCCAAATAATATTAGTATCCCAGACAATATTCAACTGGCTGACCCGACCTTTCATTCGCCGTCGGATATTGATATCCTGATAGGTGCGGATAAGTTTTGGGATTTGTTGATTGATGGTAAATTTAGGTTAAAAAATGGACCGTATTTACAAAATACCAAGTTAGGGTGGATAATGTCTGGGCCTTTGTATAATTATAATAATGGCCTGCGCATTAATCAGGTTCAGTGCAATTATTCACAAACTTTAGATGCACAATTAAAACAATTTTGGGAACTCGAAGAGATTCCCAACGTTGGGAATATCCTTAGTGCCGACGAACAAAAATGTGAGAATATTTTCGTTGAAACGACAACACGTACTCAGCAAGGTCAATTCTCAGTGCGCATTCCGTTGAAGGAATCGCCTACGGTTCTCGGAGAAAGTTACAATGCAGCTGAAAAGCGTTTGTTTTCGCTTGAACGAAAGTTTTCTCGGTTGCCGGCATTTAAGGAAAAATATGTTAATTTTATGGATGAATACGAAAGTCTCGGTCACATGAGTCGCATAAATACATACGGGTCACCTCACTATTTCTTACCACATCACGGTGTTATGAATGAAAATAGTAGTACAACGAAACTGCGCACAGTGTTCGATGCTAACGCAGCGACATCTACAGGCAAGTCGTTGAACACTATCCAGTTTATTGGGCCGCCACTTCAGAACGACATTTTTTCCATGTTATTACGCTTTAGGCAATATAAATACGTAGCATGTGCCGACGTGGAAAAAATGTACCGTCAAATATTAATACAGCCAGATCAACGTGAATTACAATTAATTTTATGGCGTAAAAATCCATCGGACCCAATAGGTATATATCGCCTTAACACCGTGACGTACGGCACGGCGTCAGCGCCTTATCTGAGTATGAGGTGTCTGAACCAACTCGCGCGGGAATGTGAGGATGAACAGGTTGCTACTGTGATTAGGGAGGACTTTTACGTAGATGATGTGTTGATAGGTAATGATGATTTAAATAGTTTATTAGATATGTGCGATAAGGTCACTAATACCTTACAATCGGCGTGTCTTCCATTACGTAAATGGATATTTAATCTGGATATTACTGCTCATGACATATCAAAAAGATTGGCATTAGGAGATCAGTATCAAAATAGAACTTTAGGTATGGGTTGGTTCAATAAAAAGGATGACTTACATTTTACGTCACGGGTAATAACTAATAATACGAACCCATTAACTAAACGTACAATGTTATCAGTAATAGCGCAGGTGTATGACCCCTTGGGTATGTTAGCACCAGCAATAATAATAGCGAAAATTGTTATGCAAAAGTTATGGTTGTGTAAAATAAGTTGGGACGATCCGGTTCCTAATGATGTTGTGTTATCTTGGGAGAAATTTATTAGTTCATTACAATGTTTACACACATTACGGATACCGCGTTATGTAATGAGTTCTCACACACAATACATAGAATTACATATTTTTAGTGACGCGTCGCAGCTTGCATATGGCGCATGCGCATACGTGCGTACATACTCCGATAACTCGCCTGTTACTATTAAGTTACTTTGTGCCAAAAGTAAGGTCGCGCCATTAAAACCGACTAGTATACCACGATTAGAATTGTGCGGGGCGTTGATCGGCGCACGTTTATATAAAAAAGTAATTAATTCATTACGATTGACATTTTATAAGGTTTTCTTTTGGACAGATTCAACCATTGTCCTTGGTTGGCTTCGAATGTCCCCTCATTCGTTAAAAACCTTCGTTCAAAATAGAGTAGTAGAAATAAATGAACTTACCAGTAACGCTATATGGTCGCATGTAGGTACTAAGAATAATCCAGCGGACTTAGTCTCGCGCGGTCTCAGCTTGGACACGCTCAATGACTGTAGCCAGTGGTGGTACGGACCACCATTCCTGCAAAGTCATGAGCTGATGCGGTCGCAGCAGGGCACAATATCGCATTCCGACTACGCTGGTGACTTACCAGAGCTAAGAACACATACTACTGCATTAGTTTGTGACGTCACAAAAAATAAAAACATTGTTATTAATTTTGAACGGTTCTCTTCGTACAACCGTGTGAGACGTACAGGTGCATACGTGGTACGTTTCATTCATAATTTACGCACACCGCGACACGATCGCACAGTTGGGCCGTTATCGGTGAGTGAGTTGTGTGCGTCCACACAAATGTTAACGCGACTTGCACAACAAGAATCGTTCCCTAATGAATATATTAAGTTAAAAAATAAGCTGCCGTTACAAACAACAAGTTCAATTTCTAGCCTTAATATATTCCTAGATAGCCATAATATAATCAGAGTAGGCGGACGCCTAACTAATGCGCCTAGTTTCGAGTACGATAAAAAGCACCCGAGCTTATTATGCTGTAAACATCGGTTAACATTATTATTGTTTCAGCATTCACATATTAAACTTCTCCATGCTGGACCCCAACTTCTATTGGCTACTATGCGTGAGAGTTGGTGGCCTTTAGGGGGCAGAAATTTGGCCAGAAAGGTGGTTCACCAGTGCGTCCGCTGCACGCGACTTAAGGGAAAGACCGTTTCCCCAATCATGGGCAACCTGCCTGCGGAGCGGTTGGAACCAGGTTTTCCCTTCATTCGCTGTGGGGTGGACTATGCTGGACCCGTATCGGTACTAAACCGCAAAGGTAGGGGTGCTAAACTTGAAAAAGGGTATATATGCCTATTTGTTTGTTTTATTACACGAGCCATCCACCTCGAATTAGTTAGTACCCTTTCTGCACATGATTACTTATTAGCACTCAAAAGATTTATATCCCGTCGTGGTAAACCGGCTCAAATTTTCTCGGATAACGGGACAAATTTTATCGGAGCCATGAAAGAGCTTAAGTTAATGTTCAACGGGCATTCACATCAAATTATTGATCACCTATCTAACGACGACATAGATTTCAAATTTATCCCACCTTATGCTCCTCATTTTGGGGGATTGTGGGAGGCAGGAGTTAAATCCTGTAAACACCACCTGAGGCGTGTCATGGGTACCGCTAATCTTACGTACGAGGAGTTCAGCGCAGTGTTGTCACAGATTGAGGCCGTCCTGAATTCCCGTCCAATGTGTCCTATGTCCTCAGACCCACATGATCTTCTTCCACTTAGTCCGGCACACTTCCTAATCGGCCGGCCGCTCCTCGCGCCAGCCTGCAAGGACCTGACGGAAGAGCCGATTAGTCGCCTGACGCGGTTCCAGAGGGTAGAACAAATGAGACAGCAGTTTTGGAAGCGTTGGTCGACCGACTACATTTCGGAACTTCAAATAAGGACCAAGTGGAAGACACACAACCAGGACTTAGCTCTGAACACTCTTGCCGTGATTAAGGAGGACCACTTGCCCCCTCTTAAATGGCGCATGGGCAGAATTGTAAGGGTGTTCACAGGACGCGATGGTGTGAGCCGTGTAGCTGAACTTAAAACCGCGACGGGCTCAGTACAACGAGCGTTCTCCAAAATTTGCCCACTTCCGGTGACATCGGCTACGAGTGGTGGCACGAAGGATGACAGCAGAGTCGGCACCGCCGGCGACGCAGCTCTTCAGTGTTGAAACCTGAGGATTCCAAGGCGGCCGGCATGTTTGCTCCTCACAACGCACAACGCCATCTAGACGGTCGGTGTTGAAACAAAATCGAGCGACGCGCGCGGCCCGGTCGCGAAGTGAGTGAATCAGTGAAGGTTTTTCGTTGTAATTCTGTCGGGACTGAGTTGTAATTGTAATCTTTCTTCCTGTTCCTTATAAGTAAATGTGATAATAACACATCTCTGAGTTATTAATCAAAAACTTTACTCCCTTCAAGTAAAAAGCCCAATCAATATACAATACATATTAATTAATCTATGAAGAAGCCTAAACATTGGTCCTTCCGAGCCAAATTAGTAATAAAAAGGAGAAGAAAGTTCACCCGCCGCCATTGCATACCTACACGTCGTGCTAACGAATATCAAGAGTTCGAGTGGATTCGAGGAGTGGCAGGTCAGAGTATCCCGTCAATTTCCCCATCCCATCTTTCGGTCTGTGTTAATATTCGTGCTGTATTCCTGGTTGTTGAGCGGCGGTGCCCAGCCGTTATAGTGATATACCGCCGGCGTGAGTAGGTACCTATCTCGCGGGTCTCCGCGGGCGGCACGAGACGCTTCACGCTTCCACATATCACATAGGAGGATAACAGTGAGTACTCTTGTGTTCCTATTTTCACCCAAAATGAGTGAGGCTAAGATGGCGGAACTTTTTAAGAAAAGAGCAGTAGTTAAAGGTCGTTTAACAGTTTTTGAAAATTATATTAAGAGATGTGTATGCCCGTTAGGGGAACAGCAATTATTAGAGCTGCAGTTACGCGTGGAGAATAGTTCAAATTTATTACGTAATTATACGGAGCTACAAAATCTGATTGAGGAAAATGCAGACGAGCTCGATCTTCCAAAACAATTGGAGGACCGAGACCGTTTTGAAGATCAGTATTATAAGACGGTAGCTTCCGCCAAACTCATGCTGCAGAAAGAGGTACCTGAAAATAATAAGAATGTCGTTAATAAAAGCAAAATATGTGTAAAGTTACCGGACATTAAAATACCTACCTTTGACGGCTCGTACGATCGCTGGTTAGAGTTTAAGAATTCTTATTGTAGTATGATCCATGAGCGTGAGGATTTAGATTGTATCCAAAAATTCCATTATTTACGATCGTCATTAACGAATAGTGCGTCGCAAGTCATTAGTGCGTTGGAATTTACGGCCAGCAACTACTCTCACGCATGGGAGCTGCTAGAAAATCGTTACAACAACTTACGGCTATTGCAACACAACCACGTCAAGTCCCTTTATACGATTCCTTCTTTACATAAAGAATCGGCTTCACAATTAAGGAAACTTATAGACACGGTGCTAAGAAACCTACGTGCGCTCTCATCGCTGGGAGAACAAACGCATGCTTGGGACACGTTAGTTATTTATTTGGTTGTTTCGAAGTTAGACCCCACTACAGAACGTGAATGGGAACAGTTTCAGGGTACACTTTATAGTGCTAACACTAAGCCGCCATTCGTGAAGTTAGATGATTTACTTAAGTTTCTCAAGGACAGGGCGGATATGTTAGATATTATAAAGGTTAATTACAGTAAACATTCACACGACAACAAAAGTAGTGAACAAACACAAAACAAAAAACAATCTACTCATAGTTACGTCGCTACAAGTGCTGGTGATAATAATAATAAGTCGAAAACAAGTAAGCGTAGTCCGCGCGTGTGTGTAATGTGCAAAGGTAATCATTCCCTTTATACGTGTTCTAAGTTTATTAATTTACCTATTCAAGAAAGGATTGACTTTGTTAACACGACAAATATTTGTAAGAATTGTTTACGTTCTGGCCATGAGGTACAAGATTGCAAATTCGGCCCGTGTAGACTGTGTCATAATGAAAAGCATAATAGTTTGATTCATGTTGATAGCGGAGACAACGTGAACGTGGTAGGTGCGAATAATACACAATCGCAGCCGGTAACCACTAACGTTTCTAATGTCTCAACTTCGTTGCATTCGTCAGCTGATAGTACCGAGTCGCTTTGTAAACAAACATCTTGTTCCGTATTACCTACGGTCCTGCTGTCCACAGCGCTAGTGGATATTGCAGATAATAATAATAAATATCACACTGTACGCGTGCTTCTCGATAATGGTAGCCAACAGTGTTTTATTAGGAAATCTTTATGCGATAAGCTAAATGCACCGTTATTACAGTCCACTTGTCAAGTTACCGGTGTGGGTCATTCGATCACGAAGTCTACCCACAGTTGTAAAATATTATTACGTTCGAAGGTTAAGCATTATCATACTAATATTGAATGTTTAGTGTTGCCGAGTATTACGAATAGGTTACCGGCATTTAATATAAATATAAATAATATTAGTATCCCAGACAATATTCAACTGGCTGACCCGACCTTTCATTCGCCGTCGGATATTGATATCCTGATAGGTGCGGATAAGTTTTGGGATTTGTTGATTGATGGTAAATTTAGGTTAAAAAATGGACCGTATTTACAAAATACCAAGTTAGGGTGGATAATGTCTGGGCTTTTGTATAATTATAATAATGGCCTGCGCATTAATCAGGTTCAGTGCAATTATTCACAAACTTTAGATGCACAATTAAAACAATTTTGGGAACTCGAAGAGATTCCCAACGTTGGGAATATCCTTAGTGCCGACGAACAAAAATGTGAGAATATTTTCGTTGAAACGACAACACGTACTCAGCAAGGTCAATTCTCAGTGCGCATTCCGTTGAAGGAATCGCCTACGGTTCTCGGAGAAAGTTACAATGCAGCTGAAAAGCGTTTGTTTTCGCTTGAACGAAAGTTTTCTCGGTTGCCGGCATTTAAGGAAAAATATGTTAATTTTATGGATGAATACGAAAGTCTCGGTCACATGAGTCGCATAAATACATACGGGTCACCTCACTATTTCTTACCACATCACGGTGTTATGAATGAAAATAGTAGTACAACGAAACTGCGCACAGTGTTCGATGCTAACGCAGCGACATCTACAGGCAAGTCGTTGAACACTATCCAGTTTATTGGGCCGCCACTTCAGAACGACATTTTTTCCATGTTATTACGCTTTAGGCAATATAAATACGTAGCATGTGCCGACGTGGAAAAAATGTACCGTCAAATATTAATACAGCCAGATCAACGTGAATTACAATTAATTTTATGGCGTAAAAATCCATCGGACCCAATAGGTATATATCGCCTTAACACCGTG
Source organism: Amphipyra tragopoginis (assembly GCA_905220435.1). Classification (NCBI taxonomy): domain Eukaryota; kingdom Metazoa; phylum Arthropoda; class Insecta; order Lepidoptera; family Noctuidae; genus Amphipyra; species Amphipyra tragopoginis. The sequence goes on from HG991993.1 coordinate 13,580,909, forward strand.
ACGTACGGCACGGCGTCAGCGCCTTATCTGAGTATGAGGTGTCTGAACCAACTCGCGCGGGAATGTGAGGATGAACAGGTTGCTACTGTGATTAGGGAGGACTTTTACGTAGATGATGTGTTGATAGGTAATGATGATTTAAATAGTTTATTAGATATGTGCGATAAGGTCACTAATACCTTACAATCGGCGTGTCTTCCATTACGTAAATGGATATTTAATCTGGATATTACTGCTCATGACATATCAAAAAGATTGGCATTAGGAGATCAGTATCAAAATAGAACTTTAGGTATGGGTTGGTTCAATAAAAAGGATGACTTACATTTTACGTCACGGGTAATAACTAATAATACGAACCCATTAACTAAACGTACAATGTTATCAGTAATAGCGCAGGTGTATGACCCCTTGGGTATGTTAGCACCAGCAATAATAATAGCGAAAATTGTTATGCAAAAGTTATGGTTGTGTAAAATAAGTTGGGACGATCCGGTTCCTAATGATGTTGTGTTATCTTGGGAGAAATTTATTAGTTCATTACAATGTTTACACACATTACGGATACCGCGTTATGTAATGAGTTCTCACACACAATACATAGAATTACATATTTTTAGTGACGCGTCGCAGCTTGCATATGGCGCATGCGCATACGTGCGTACATACTCCGATAACTCGCCTGTTACTATTAAGTTACTTTGTGCCAAAAGTAAGGTCGCGCCATTAAAACCGACTAGTATACCACGATTAGAATTGTGCGGGGCGTTGATCGGCGCACGTTTATATAAAAAAGTAATTAATTCATTACGATTGACATTTTATAAGGTTTTCTTTTGGACAGATTCAACCATTGTCCTTGGTTGGCTTCGAATGTCCCCTCATTCGTTAAAAACCTTCGTTCAAAATAGAGTAGTAGAAATAAATGAACTTACCAGTAACGCTATATGGTCGCATGTAGGTACTAAGAATAATCCAGCGGACTTAGTCTCGCGCGGTCTCAGCTTGGACACGCTCAATGACTGTAGCCAGTGGTGGTACGGACCACCATTCCTGCAAAGTCATGAGCTGATGCGGTCGCAGCAGGGCACAATATCGCATTCCGACTACGCTGGTGACTTACCAGAGCTAAGAACACATACTACTGCATTAGTTTGTGACGTCACAAAAAATAAAAACATTGTTATTAATTTTGAACGGTTCTCTTCGTACAACCGTGTGAGACGTACAGGTGCATACGTGGTACGTTTCATTCATAATTTACGCACACCGCGACACGATCGCACAGTTGGGCCGTTATCGGTGAGTGAGTTGTGTGCGTCCACACAAATGTTAACGCGACTTGCACAACAAGAATCGTTCCCTAATGAATATATTAAGTTAAAAAATAAGCTGCCGTTACAAACAACAAGTTCAATTTCTAGCCTTAATATATTCCTAGATAGCCATAATATAATCAGAGTAGGCGGACGCCTAACTAATGCGCCTAGTTTCGAGTACGATAAAAAGCACCCGAGCTTATTATGCTGTAAACATCGGTTAACATTATTATTGTTTCAGCATTCACATATTAAACTTCTCCATGCTGGACCCCAACTTCTATTGGCTACTATGCGTGAGAGTTGGTGGCCTTTAGGGGGCAGAAATTTGGCCAGAAAGGTGGTTCACCAGTGCGTCCGCTGCACGCGACTTAAGGGAAAGACCGTTTCCCCAATCATGGGCAACCTGCCTGCGGAGCGGTTGGAACCAGGTTTTCCCTTCATTCGCTGTGGGGTGGACTATGCTGGACCCGTATCGGTACTAAACCGCAAAGGTAGGGGTGCTAAACTTGAAAAAGGGTATATATGCCTATTTGTTTGTTTTATTACACGAGCCATCCACCTCGAATTAGTTAGTACCCTTTCTGCACATGATTACTTATTAGCACTCAAAAGATTTATATCCCGTCGTGGTAAACCGGCTCAAATTTTCTCGGATAACGGGACAAATTTTATCGGAGCCATGAAAGAGCTTAAGTTAATGTTCAACGGGCATTCACATCAAATTATTGATCACCTATCTAACGACGACATAGATTTCAAATTTATCCCACCTTATGCTCCTCATTTTGGGGGATTGTGGGAGGCAGGAGTTAAATCCTGTAAACACCACCTGAGGCGTGTCATGGGTACCGCTAATCTTACGTACGAGGAGTTCAGCGCAGTGTTGTCACAGATTGAGGCCGTCCTGAATTCCCGTCCAATGTGTCCTATGTCCTCAGACCCACATGATCTTCTTCCACTTAGTCCGGCACACTTCCTAATCGGCCGGCCGCTCCTCGCGCCAGCCTGCAAGGACCTGACGGAAGAGCCGATTAGTCGCCTGACGCGGTTCCAGAGGGTAGAACAAATGAGACAGCAGTTTTGGAAGCGTTGGTCGACCGACTACATTTCGGAACTTCAAATAAGGACCAAGTGGAAGACACACAACCAGGACTTAGCTCTGAACACTCTTGCCGTGATTAAGGAGGACCACTTGCCCCCTCTTAAATGGCGCATGGGCAGAATTGTAAGGGTGTTCACAGGACGCGATGGTGTGAGCCGTGTAGCTGAACTTAAAACCGCGACGGGCTCAGTACAACGAGCGTTCTCCAAAATTTGCCCACTTCCGGTGACATCGGCTACGAGTGGTGGCACGAAGGATGACAGCAGAGTCGGCACCGCCGGCGACGCAGCTCTTCAGTGTTGAAACCTGAGGATTCCAAGGCGGCCGGCATGTTTGCTCCTCACAACGCACAACGCCATCTAGACGGTCGGTGTTGAAACAAAATCGAGCGACGCGCGCGGCCCGGTCGCGAAGTGAGTGAATCAGTGAAGGTTTTTCGTTGTAATTCTGTCGGGACTGAGTTGTAATTGTAATCTTTCTTCCTGTTCCTTATAAGTAAATGTGATAATAACACATCTCTGAGTTATTAATCAAAAACTTTACTCCCTTCAAGTAAAAAGCCCAATCAATATACAATACATATTAATTAATCTATGAAGAAGCCTAAACATTGGTCCTTCCGAGCCAAATTAGTAATAAAAAGGAGAAGAAAGTTCACCCGCCGCCATTGCATACCTACACGTCGTGCTAACGAATATCAAGAGTTCGAGTGGATTCGAGGAGTGGCAGGTCAGAGTATCCCGTCAATTTCCCCATCCCATCTTTCGGTCTGTGTTAATATTCGTGCTGTATTCCTGGTTGTTGAGCGGCGGTGCCCAGCCGTTATAGTGATATACCGCCGGCGTGAGTAGGTACCTATCTCGCGGGTCTCCGCGGGCGGCACGAGACGCTTCACGCTTCCACATATCACATAGGAGGATAACAGTGAGTACTCTTGTGTTCCTATTTTCACCCAAAATGAGTGAGGCTAAGATGGCGGAACTTTTTAAGAAAAGAGCAGTAGTTAAAGGTCGTTTAACAGTTTTTGAAAATTATATTAAGAGATGTGTATGCCCGTTAGGGGAACAGCAATTATTAGAGCTGCAGTTACGCGTGGAGAATAGTTCAAATTTATTACGTAATTATACGGAGCTACAAAATCTGATTGAGGAAAATGCAGACGAGCTCGATCTTCCAAAACAATTGGAGGACCGAGACCGTTTTGAAGATCAGTATTATAAGACGGTAGCTTCCGCCAAACTCATGCTGCAGAAAGAGGTACCTGAAAATAATAAGAATGTCGTTAATAAAAGCAAAATATGTGTAAAGTTACCGGACATTAAAATACCTACCTTTGACGGCTCGTACGATCGCTGGTTAGAGTTTAAGAATTCTTATTGTAGTATGATCCATGAGCGTGAGGATTTAGATTGTATCCAAAAATTCCATTATTTACGATCGTCATTAACGAATAGTGCGTCGCAAGTCATTAGTGCGTTGGAATTTACGGCCAGCAACTACTCTCACGCATGGGAGCTGCTAGAAAATCGTTACAACAACTTACGGCTATTGCAACACAACCACGTCAAGTCCCTTTATACGATTCCTTCTTTACATAAAGAATCGGCTTCACAATTAAGGAAACTTATAGACACGGTGCTAAGAAACCTACGTGCGCTCTCATCGCTGGGAGAACAAACGCATGCTTGGGACACGTTAGTTATTTATTTGGTTGTTTCGAAGTTAGACCCCACTACAGAACGTGAATGGGAACAGTTTCAGGGTACACTTTATAGTGCTAACACTAAGCCGCCATTCGTGAAGTTAGATGATTTACTTAAGTTTCTCAAGGACAGGGCGGATATGTTAGATATTATAAAGGTTAATTACAGTAAACATTCACACGACAACAAAAGTAGTGAACAAACACAAAACAAAAAACAATCTACTCATAGTTACGTCGCTACAAGTGCTGGTGATAATAATAATAAGTCGAAAACAAGTAAGCGTAGTCCGCGCGTGTGTGTAATGTGCAAAGGTAATCATTCCCTTTATACGTGTTCTAAGTTTATTAATTTACCTATTCAAGAAAGGATTGACTTTGTTAACACGACAAATATTTGTAAGAATTGTTTACGTTCTGGCCATGAGGTACAAGATTGCAAATTCGGCCCGTGTAGACTGTGTCATAATGAAAAGCATAATAGTTTGATTCATGTTGATAGCGGAGACAACGTGAACGTGGTAGGTGCGAATAATACACAATCGCAGCCGGTAACCACTAACGTTTCTAATGTCTCAACTTCGTTGCATTCGTCAGCTGATAGTACCGAGTCGCTTTGTAAACAAACATCTTGTTCCGTATTACCTACGGTCCTGCTGTCCACAGCGCTAGTGGATATTGCAGATAATAATAATAAATATCACACTGTACGCGTGCTTCTCGATAATGGTAGCCAACAGTGTTTTATTAGGAAATCTTTATGCGATAAGCTAAATGCACCGTTATTACAGTCCACTTGTCAAGTTACCGGTGTGGGTCATTCGATCACGAAGTCTACCCACAGTTGTAAAATATTATTACGTTCGAAGGTTAAGCATTATCATACTAATATTGAATGTTTAGTGTTGCCGAGTATTACGAATAGGTTACCGGCATTTAATATAAATATAAATAATATTAGTATCCCAGACAATATTCAACTGGCTGACCCGACCTTTCATTCGCCGTCGGATATTGATATCCTGATAGGTGCGGATAAGTTTTGGGATTTGTTGATTGATGGTAAATTTAGGTTAAAAAATGGACCGTATTTACAAAATACCAAGTTAGGGTGGATAATGTCTGGGCTTTTGTATAATTATAATAATGGCCTGCGCATTAATCAGGTTCAGTGCAATTATTCACAAACTTTAGATGCACAATTAAAACAATTTTGGGAACTCGAAGAGATTCCCAACGTTGGGAATATCCTTAGTGCCGACGAACAAAAATGTGAGAATATTTTCGTTGAAACGACAACACGTACTCAGCAAGGTCAATTCTCAGTGCGCATTCCGTTGAAGGAATCGCCTACGGTTCTCGGAGAAAGTTACAATGCAGCTGAAAAGCGTTTGTTTTCGCTTGAACGAAAGTTTTCTCGGTTGCCGGCATTTAAGGAAAAATATGTTAATTTTATGGATGAATACGAAAGTCTCGGTCACATGAGTCGCATAAATACATACGGGTCACCTCACTATTTCTTACCACATCACGGTGTTATGAATGAAAATAGTAGTACAACGAAACTGCGCACAGTGTTCGATGCTAACGCAGCGACATCTACAGGCAAGTCGTTGAACACTATCCAGTTTATTGGGCCGCCACTTCAGAACGACATTTTTTCCATGTTATTACGCTTTAGGCAATATAAATACGTAGCATGTGCCGACGTGGAAAAAATGTACCGTCAAATATTAATACAGCCAGATCAACGTGAATTACAATTAATTTTATGGCGTAAAAATCCATCGGACCCAATAGGTATATATCGCCTTAACACCGTGACGTACGGCACGGCGTCAGCGCCTTATCTGAGTATGAGGTGTCTGAACCAACTCGCGCGGGAATGTGAGGATGAACAGGTTGCTACTGTGATTAGGGAGGACTTTTACGTAGATGATGTGTTGATAGGTAATGATGATTTAAATAGTTTATTAGATATGTGCGATAAGGTCACTAATACCTTACAATCGGCGTGTCTTCCATTACGTAAATGGATATTTAATCTGGATATTACTGCTCATGACATATCAAAAAGATTGGCATTAGGAGATCAGTATCAAAATAGAACTTTAGGTATGGGTTGGTTCAATAAAAAGGATGACTTACATTTTACGTCACGGGTAATAACTAATAATACGAACCCATTAACTAAACGTACAATGTTATCAGTAATAGCGCAGGTGTATGACCCCTTGGGTATGTTAGCACCAGCAATAATAATAGCGAAAATTGTTATGCAAAAGTTATGGTTGTGTAAAATAAGTTGGGACGATCCGGTTCCTAATGATGTTGTGTTATCTTGGGAGAAATTTATTAGTTCATTACAATGTTTACACACATTACGGATACCGCGTTATGTAATGAGTTCTCACACACAATACATAGAATTACATATTTTTAGTGACGCGTCGCAGCTTGCATATGGCGCATGCGCATACGTGCGTACATACTCCGATAACTCGCCTGTTACTATTAAGTTACTTTGTGCCAAAAGTAAGGTCGCGCCATTAAAACCGACTAGTATACCACGATTAGAATTGTGCGGGGCGTTGATCGGCGCACGTTTATATAAAAAAGTAATTAATTCATTACGATTGACATTTTATAAGGTTTTCTTTTGGACAGATTCAACCATTGTCCTTGGTTGGCTTCGAATGTCCCCTCATTCGTTAAAAACCTTCGTTCAAAATAGAGTAGTAGAAATAAATGAACTTACCAGTAACGCTATATGGTCGCATGTAGGTACTAAGAATAATCCAGCGGACTTAGTCTCGCGCGGTCTCAGCTTGGACACGCTCAATGACTGTAGCCAGTGGTGGTACGGACCACCATTCCTGCAAAGTCATGAGCTGATGCGGTCGCAGCAGGGCACAATATCGCATTCCGACTACGCTGGTGACTTACCAGAGCTAAGAACACATACTACTGCATTAGTTTGTGACGTCACAAAAAATAAAAACATTGTTATTAATTTTGAACGGTTCTCTTCGTACAACCGTGTGAGACGTACAGGTGCATACGTGGTACGTTTCATTCATAATTTACGCACACCGCGACACGATCGCACAGTTGGGCCGTTATCGGTGAGTGAGTTGTGTGCGTCCACACAAATGTTAACGCGACTTGCACAACAAGAATCGTTCCCTAATGAATATATTAAGTTAAAAAATAAGCTGCCGTTACAAACAACAAGTTCAATTTCTAGCCTTAATATATTCCTAGATAGCCATAATATAATCAGAGTAGGCGGACGCCTAACTAATGCGCCTAGTTTCGAGTACGATAAAAAGCACCCGAGCTTATTATGCTGTAAACATCGGTTAACATTATTATTGTTTCAGCATTCACATATTAAACTTCTCCATGCTGGACCCCAACTTCTATTGGCTACTATGCGTGAGAGTTGGTGGCCTTTAGGGGGCAGAAATTTGGCCAGAAAGGTGGTTCACCAGTGCGTCCGCTGCACGCGACTTAAGGGAAAGACCGTTTCCCCAATCATGGGCAACCTGCCTGCGGAGCGGTTGGAACCAGGTTTTCCCTTCATTCGCTGTGGGGTGGACTATGCTGGACCCGTATCGGTACTAAACCGCAAAGGTAGGGGTGCTAAACTTGAAAAAGGGTATATATGCCTATTTGTTTGTTTTATTACACGAGCCATCCACCTCGAATTAGTTAGTACCCTTTCTGCACATGATTACTTATTAGCACTCAAAAGATTTATATCCCGTCGTGGTAAACCGGCTCAAATTTTCTCGGATAACGGGACAAATTTTATCGGAGCCATGAAAGAGCTTAAGTTAATGTTCAACGGGCATTCACATCAAATTATTGATCACCTATCTAACGACGACATAGATTTCAAATTTATCCCACCTTATGCTCCTCATTTTGGGGGATTGTGGGAGGCAGGAGTTAAATCCTGTAAACACCACCTGAGGCGTGTCATGGGTACCGCTAATCTTACGTACGAGGAGTTCAGCGCAGTGTTGTCACAGATTGAGGCCGTCCTGAATTCCCGTCCAATGTGTCCTATGTCCTCAGACCCACATGATCTTCTTCCACTTAGTCCGGCACACTTCCTAATCGGCCGGCCGCTCCTCGCGCCAGCCTGCAAGGACCTGACGGAAGAGCCGATTAGTCGCCTGACGCGGTTCCAGAGGGTAGAACAAATGAGACAGCAGTTTTGGAAGCGTTGGTCGACCGACTACATTTCGGAACTTCAAATAAGGACCAAGTGGAAGACACACAACCAGGACTTAGCTCTGAACACTCTTGCCGTGATTAAGGAGGACCACTTGCCCCCTCTTAAATGGCGCATGGGCAGAATTGTAAGGGTGTTCACAGGACGCGATGGTGTGAGCCGTGTAGCTGAACTTAAAACCGCGACGGGCTCAGTACAACGAGCGTTCTCCAAAATTTGCCCACTTCCGGTGACATCGGCTACGAGTGGTGGCACGAAGGATGACAGCAGAGTCGGCACCGCCGGCGACGCAGCTCTTCAGTGTTGAAACCTGAGGATTCCAAGGCGGCCGGCATGTTTGCTCCTCACAACGCACAACGCCATCTAGACGGTCGGTGTTGAAACAAAATCGAGCGACGCGCGCGGCCCGGTCGCGAAGTGAGTGAATCAGTGAAGGTTTTTCGTTGTAATTCTGTCGGGACTGAGTTGTAATTGTAATCTTTCTTCCTGTTCCTTATAAGTAAATGTGATAATAACACATCTCTGAGTTATTAATCAAAAACTTTACTCCCTTCAAGTAAAAAGCCCAATCAATATACAATACATATTAATTAATCTATGAAGAAGCCTAAACATTGGTCCTTCCGAGCCAAATTAGTAATAAAAAGGAGAAGAAAGTTCACCCGCCGCCATTGCATACCTACACGTCGTGCTAACGAATATCAAGAGTTCGAGTGGATTCGAGGAGTGGCAGGTCAGAGTATCCCGTCAATTTCCCCATCCCATCTTTCGGTCTGTGTTAATATTCGTGCTGTATTCCTGGTTGTTGAGCGGCGGTGCCCAGCCGTTATAGTGATATACCGCCGGCGTGAGTAGGTACCTATCTCGCGGGTCTCCGCGGGCGGCACGAGACGCTTCACGCTTCCACATATCACATAGGAGGATAACAGTGAGTACTCTTGTGTTCCTATTTTCACCCAAAATGAGTGAGGCTAAGATGGCGGAACTTTTTAAGAAAAGAGCAGTAGTTAAAGGTCGTTTAACAGTTTTTGAAAATTATATTAAGAGATGTGTATGCCCGTTAGGGGAACAGCAATTATTAGAGCTGCAGTTACGCGTGGAGAATAGTTCAAATTTATTACGTAATTATACGGAGCTACAAAATCTGATTGAGGAAAATGCAGACGAGCTCGATCTTCCAAAACAATTGGAGGACCGAGACCGTTTTGAAGATCAGTATTATAAGACGGTAGCTTCCGCCAAACTCATGCTGCAGAAAGAGGTACCTGAAAATAATAAGAATGTCGTTAATAAAAGCAAAATATGTGTAAAGTTACCGGACATTAAAATACCTACCTTTGACGGCTCGTACGATCGCTGGTTAGAGTTTAAGAATTCTTATTGTAGTATGATCCATGAGCGTGAGGATTTAGATTGTATCCAAAAATTCCATTATTTACGATCGTCATTAACGAATAGTGCGTCGCAAGTCATTAGTGCGTTGGAATTTACGGCCAGCAACTACTCTCACGCATGGGAGCTGCTAGAAAATCGTTACAACAACTTACGGCTATTGCAACACAACCACGTCAAGTCCCTTTATACGATTCCTTCTTTACATAAAGAATCGGCTTCACAATTAAGGAAACTTATAGACACGGTGCTAAGAAACCTACGTGCGCTCTCATCGCTGGGAGAACAAACGCATGCTTGGGACACGTTAGTTATTTATTTGGTTGTTTCGAAGTTAGACCCCACTACAGAACGTGAATGGGAACAGTTTCAGGGTACACTTTATAGTGCTAACACTAAGCCGCCATTCGTGAAGTTAGATGATTTACTTAAGTTTCTCAAGGACAGGGCGGATATGTTAGATATTATAAAGGTTAATTACAGTAAACATTCACACGACAACAAAAGTAGTGAACAAACACAAAACAAAAAACAATCTACTCATAGTTACGTCGCTACAAGTGCTGGTGATAATAATAATAAGTCGAAAACAAGTAAGCGTAGTCCGCGCGTGTGTGTAATGTGCAAAGGTAATCATTCCCTTTATACGTGTTCTAAGTTTATTAATTTACCTATTCAAGAAAGGATTGACTTTGTTAACACGACAAATATTTGTAAGAATTGTTTACGTTCTGGCCATGAGGTACAAGATTGCAAATTCGGCCCGTGTAGACTGTGTCATAATGAAAAGCATAATAGTTTGATTCATGTTGATAGCGGAGACAACGTGAACGTGGTAGGTGCGAATAATACACAATCGCAGCCGGTAACCACTAACGTTTCTAATGTCTCAACTTCGTTGCATTCGTCAGCTGATAGTACCGAGTCGCTTTGTAAACAAACATCTTGTTCCGTATTACCTACGGTCCTGCTGTCCACAGCGCTAGTGGATATTGCAGATAATAATAATAAATATCACACTGTACGCGTGCTTCTCGATAATGGTAGCCAACAGTGTTTTATTAGGAAATCTTTATGCGATAAGCTAAATGCACCGTTATTACAGTCCACTTGTCAAGTTACCGGTGTGGGTCATTCGATCACGAAGTCTACCCACAGTTGTAAAATATTATTACGTTCGAAGGTTAAGCATTATCATACTAATATTGAATGTTTAGTGTTGCCGAGTATTACGAATAGGTTACCGGCATTTAATATAAATATAAATAATATTAGTATCCCAGACAATATTCAACTGGCTGACCCGACCTTTCATTCGCCGTCGGATATTGATATCCTGATAGGTGCGGATAAGTTTTGGGATTTGTTGATTGATGGTAAATTTAGGTTAAAAAATGGACCGTATTTACAAAATACCAAGTTAGGGTGGATAATGTCTGGGCTTTTGTATAATTATAATAATGGCCTGCGCATTAATCAGGTTCAGTGCAATTATTCACAAACTTTAGATGCACAATTAAAACAATTTTGGGAACTCGAAGAGATTCCCAACGTTGGGAATATCCTTAGTGCCGACGAACAAAAATGTGAGAATATTTTCGTTGAAACGACAACACGTACTCAGCAAGGTCAATTCTCAGTGCGCATTCCGTTGAAGGAATCGCCTACGGTTCTCGGAGAAAGTTACAATGCAGCTGAAAAGCGTTTGTTTTCGCTTGAACGAAAGTTTTCTCGGTTGCCGGCATTTAAGGAAAAATATGTTAATTTTATGGATGAATACGAAAGTCTCGGTCACATGAGTCGCATAAATACATACGGGTCACCTCACTATTTCTTACCACATCACGGTGTTATGAATGAAAATAGTAGTACAACGAAACTGCGCACAGTGTTCGATGCTAACGCAGCGACATCTACAGGCAAGTCGTTGAACACTATCCAGTTTATTGGGCCGCCACTTCAGAACGACATTTTTTCCATGTTATTACGCTTTAGGCAATATAAATACGTAGCATGTGCCGACGTGGAAAAAATGTACCGTCAAATATTAATACAGCCAGATCAACGTGAATTACAATTAATTTTATGGCGTAAAAATCCATCGGACCCAATAGGTATATATCGCCTTAACACCGTGACGTACGGCACGGCGTCAGCGCCTTATCTGAGTATGAGGTGTCTGAACCAACTCGCGCGGGAATGTGAGGATGAACAGGTTGCTACTGTGATTAGGGAGGACTTTTACGTAGATGATGTGTTGATAGGTAATGATGATTTAAATAGTTTATTAGATATGTGCGATAAGGTCACTAATACCTTACAATCGGCGTGTCTTCCATTACGTAAATGGATATTTAATCTGGATATTACTGCTCATGACATATCAAAAAGATTGGCATTAGGAGATCAGTATCAAAATAGAACTTTAGGTATGGGTTGGTTCAATAAAAAGGATGACTTACATTTTACGTCACGGGTAATAACTAATAATACGAACCCATTAACTAAACGTACAATGTTATCAGTAATAGCGCAGGTGTATGACCCCTTGGGTATGTTAGCACCAGCAATAATAATAGCGAAAATTGTTATGCAAAAGTTATGGTTGTGTAAAATAAGTTGGGACGATCCGGTTCCTAATGATGTTGTGTTATCTTGGGAGAAATTTATTAGTTCATTACAATGTTTACACACATTACGGATACCGCGTTATGTAATGAGTTCTCACACACAATACATAGAATTACATATTTTTAGTGACGCGTCGCAGCTTGCATATGGCGCATGCGCATACGTGCGTACATACTCCGATAACTCGCCTGTTACTATTAAGTTACTTTGTGCCAAAAGTAAGGTCGCGCCATTAAAACCGACTAGTATACCACGATTAGAATTGTGCGGGGCGTTGATCGGCGCACGTTTATATAAAAAAGTAATTAATTCATTACGATTGACATTTTATAAGGTTTTCTTTTGGACAGATTCAACCATTGTCCTTGGTTGGCTTCGAATGTCCCCTCATTCGTTAAAAACCTTCGTTCAAAATAGAGTAGTAGAAATAAATGAACTTACCAGTAACGCTATATGGTCGCATGTAGGTACTAAGAATAATCCAGCGGACTTAGTCTCGCGCGGTCTCAGCTTGGACACGCTCAATGACTGTAGCCAGTGGTGGTACGGACCACCATTCCTGCAAAGTCATGAGCTGATGCGGTCGCAGCAGGGCACAATATCGCATTCCGACTACGCTGGTGACTTACCAGAGCTAAGAACACATACTACTGCATTAGTTTGTGACGTCACAAAAAATAAAAACATTGTTATTAATTTTGAACGGTTCTCTTCGTACAACCGTGTGAGACGTACAGGTGCATACGTGGTACGTTTCATTCATAATTTACGCACACCGCGACACGATCGCACAGTTGGGCCGTTATCGGTGAGTGAGTTGTGTGCGTCCACACAAATGTTAACGCGACTTGCACAACAAGAATCGTTCCCTAATGAATATATTAAGTTAAAAAATAAGCTGCCGTTACAAACAACAAGTTCAATTTCTAGCCTTAATATATTCCTAGATAGCCATAATATAATCAGAGTAGGCGGACGCCTAACTAATGCGCCTAGTTTCGAGTACGATAAAAAGCACCCGAGCTTATTATGCTGTAAACATCGGTTAACATTATTATTGTTTCAGCATTCACATATTAAACTTCTCCATGCTGGACCCCAACTTCTATTGGCTACTATGCGTGAGAGTTGGTGGCCTTTAGGGGGCAGAAATTTGGCCAGAAAGGTGGTTCACCAGTGCGTCCGCTGCACGCGACTTAAGGGAAAGACCGTTTCCCCAATCATGGGCAACCTGCCTGCGGAGCGGTTGGAACCAGGTTTTCCCTTCATTCGCTGTGGGGTGGACTATGCTGGACCCGTATCGGTACTAAACCGCAAAGGTAGGGGTGCTAAACTTGAAAAAGGGTATATATGCCTATTTGTTTGTTTTATTACACGAGCCATCCACCTCGAATTAGTTAGTACCCTTTCTGCACATGATTACTTATTAGCACTCAAAAGATTTATATCCCGTCGTGGTAAACCGGCTCAAATTTTCTCGGATAACGGGACAAATTTTATCGGAGCCATGAAAGAGCTTAAGTTAATGTTCAACGGGCATTCACATCAAATTATTGATCACCTATCTAACGACGACATAGATTTCAAATTTATCCCACCTTATGCTCCTCATTTTGGGGGATTGTGGGAGGCAGGAGTTAAATCCTGTAAACACCACCTGAGGCGTGTCATGGGTACCGCTAATCTTACGTACGAGGAGTTCAGCGCAGTGTTGTCACAGATTGAGGCCGTCCTGAATTCCCGTCCAATGTGTCCTATGTCCTCAGACCCACATGATCTTCTTCCACTTAGTCCGGCACACTTCCTAATCGGCCGGCCGCTCCTCGCGCCAGCCTGCAAGGACCTGACGGAAGAGCCGATTAGTCGCCTGACGCGGTTCCAGAGGGTAGAACAAATGAGACAGCAGTTTTGGAAGCGTTGGTCGACCGACTACATTTCGGAACTTCAAATAAGGACCAAGTGGAAGACACACAACCAGGACTTAGCTCTGAACACTCTTGCCGTGATTAAGGAGGACCACTTGCCCCCTCTTAAATGGCGCATGGGCAGAATTGTAAGGGTGTTCACAGGACGCGATGGTGTGAGCCGTGTAGCTGAACTTAAAACCGCGACGGGCTCAGTACAACGAGCGTTCTCCAAAATTTGCCCACTTCCGGTGACATCGGCTACGAGTGGTGGCACGAAGGATGACAGCAGAGTCGGCACCGCCGGCGACGCAGCTCTTCAGTGTTGAAACCTGAGGATTCCAAGGCGGCCGGCATGTTTGCTCCTCACAACGCACAACGCCATCTAGACGGTCGGTGTTGAAACAAAATCGAGCGACGCGCGCGGCCCGGTCGCGAAGTGAGTGAATCAGTGAAGGTTTTTCGTTGTAATTCTGTCGGGACTGAGTTGTAATTGTAATCTTTCTTCCTGTTCCTTATAAGTAAATGTGATAATATCACATCTCTGAGTTATTAATCAAAAACTTTACTCCTTTCAAGTAAAAAGCCCAATCAATATACAATACATATTAATTAATCTATGAAGAAGCCTAAACAAGCTTCTCAGCAAGATTAGTAACGAGATTGTCTGCCTAGGGTACGTAGAAGATACTTAAGTATCGTCACTCGCTGTAACTGGACGAAGTAAGTGCAGTGTGTCCATTATAAAATATCTGAGACAAGTAGCTGTGCCGAGAAAAAAAATAACAATATGTCAAATTCAGTGCATCTCATGCATGGGGTCCATGAAAAGAGCCTCCACGAGTGACGATACTTAAGTACGTCCGGCGCACCCTGGGTAGTCAGCCCCGCTACTAACCTTGCTGACTGGCTAATCTTTTCACCACAGCATGAACTGTTTTCGTATAGATTTTGCTGACACAAGAGAAGTGCATCTCGCCGCCAGCCTACTGAACTTTAGCCATTTCTACCTTCAGGCAGTTGAGCACGCGCGCTACATGCACGATATCGCGCACGTCGTGGTGGACAACGTGCAGTTTATGTTGGGGATGGGCGAGGAGCGCGACGGCGATCGCTACCATAAACAAGACGCCGTCATCGCCGCCTTCCGTACCTTCGCGACCGCTCGTCACTGCCACGTTACGCTCGTCATGCATCCCAGGAAGGTACAGTACTTACTCATCTAATATATGTATACGAAAGCCTTTATGAAAGTAGAAATTGAATACTTATTATTGGAACTTACACAAAAATCAACTTTAAGCACAAGAGAACTAAGTTGATTTTGGAATGACAAAAAGTAGACGGCGAGCTGGTTTAATAAGAATACCAATATTTATTGTAAAGAGGTAAATTTCGCCACATAGACTATATAGTCTATCCTCTGAGCTCATTACCTACTGAATTCAGTATTTTTACTTAGTCATGAACGGCCAGCGGCAGACCTGGTTAAGAGACGCTGTCAAAAAAATAAGCACGGTACATTTTTTTAAAAGAACTTATTACCCTCATCTGGCCCTTGCCGTGATAGTTATTTACAGACCCATGAATCATTATCGTATTATTTACAGGAACGTGAATCAGAAGACTTATCAACGAGCTCTATATTTGGCAGCGCGAAAGCCTCGCAAGAAGCGGATAATGTTCTTATAATTCAGGTAAAATCCGATTTAAGTTATCCTTAAATATATTATTTCCAATTGTTTCATATGTAACCGGAGGACTTTCAGGTTAACTCTATAAACATAAACCAGTATATTTTATCAAGATTTTTCATCAATAATGTATTTTGCTGACCTTGTTTAGACCCCTCCGGCTGTTTTCGTAACTGGGATTCGCAACCAGTTGCGAATCAAGAATTTTTCTTCTTTGTTCGCAACCAGTTGCGAATCAAGAAAACTTTTTCCTTAACCGCAACTTGGTTGCGAACAAAGAATACCGTCGCCGGTTGCGAATCCCAGTTGCGAAAACGGTCGCAGGGGTTTAGACGGTGAAATAATTGTACAATTATTAAAATTTAATCATAGAAATATAAAAGTAGGCACGTAGCACCACGCTTCCCAATCATACCGTTTGGCGGTTTGAGTATTTTTTTTGTGACCTGCGCAAATGTCCGGCTGATTGGTGTCGTCGTGCGTCGGGTCGTTAAGCTCCCTAAAATAAAGTTGAGCTACATGATGGCTGATGCATGCGTGCCGTCAGTTGGGACAGGTCAACTCAAACCTGCTATGGCTCTTTCCTCAAAAGGCCATTCCAAACGTTGCCTTTCATTGTTACACTCGCATAGTTTTATACCACAATGTCTGGACTTTAAAAGAGACGTTGACCTCTGAGTTTGTTTCGGCTTTTCTTCTCAGCGCGAGTCAGATAGGAAATGCCGGCGGCATCTAGTCTTAAAAAAAACTTACATTGACTTGTAAAAGTGTCTGTAACAGATTTATTTACAGAAATAAATATCATTTATCATTTACCCTTCTGCATTTCGAGGCACTATGCACCTAGTGTTAATAAGACTCATAATTCTTTAACAAAAAACATATTTTAAGTAGAACTCAAACCCCGCAACAGTTGAACGGATTTTTTAGAGTTTGGTATAAAAAAACAATCAATTCAGTAAATAGTGAGTATGTAATTTATATTACAGGACAAACGACTGACGGCAGTGCGCGGCAAGAAGTACTTACAAGTTGCCAAAAATCGTTACAGCGGAGAACTAGGCATCGTTCCTCTTGACTTTGATAAAGACGCGCTGAGCTACCAAGCCAAGAAGAAAACCAAAAGCAAACAAGACGAGCCTGATAAACTGCTGAACCAATGCTTCAAGGAGTATACTGTAGACGACCCTAATTATATTGATGACTTCGAAAACAAAAAACCACGCGGTGATTTCTCAAGAAAACCACAAAATTCTAGTCATAAGAACACGTCTAGTAGTTATTTAAGTGATGTTTTGAATTTAAACAGATAGTAATTAAGTGTAACATTCATTCCGGTATGAAATGTAAATAAAAATAATTTATTTGAGTTATTATCCTGTTTTATTGAACTTTAATACAAAGCTATCCCATTGTTCTTAGAAAGTTATGCTTTTGCTATAGCGGAGCGGTTTATCGATAAGCTGGGTTTTCAAGGAAGGACTCATCCTTCTTCCAGGATTTTGACGGTTCCTAATTTCCTAGCCGATTATATACCGCCGCCCTATATACACGAGTTGGAAAATCTCATGTGCCTGTAATTTCACCGGCACCCATATTCTTTATAGCGGAATCTAGCAATCTTAGTTAAGGGCAGAAATACTTTTCGTGTACTAACTTCTCCGGACGAGCTCTTGCAAAGATACTACTAAGTACTATAACTACTCCAAACTCGCAATCGTAAGTTTGAAAATACCAAAATTGCATTAGTTTTTCTGAGCTTGCTCAACTCTTATCTCTCTTACACACCCGCAAGAAAAAGAGGACAAATCGCCGTGGTAATTCAAAAACCGGGTCATTCCCAGTTGCCCCCACCGACAACGCCACCACTGGCGGCAAATGGGATTTTTTATATTTAAAATGTATACAAAAATCCCATTTGCCACCAGTGGTGGCGTTGTCGGTGGGGGCAACTGGGAATGACCCCAAAAACCAACCAACTGCTCAAATCAAGACTTCGAGTTTTGAAAGTTTGTGCCTTAAAATTTCTAATACCTTAGATAAGATTGTATACGAAATTTTAGGACACAAACTTAGATAAGATAGTATATGAAATTTTAGGACACAAACTTTCAAAACGCAATAATTCGAAATCATGAGTTGGGCAGTTAGTTGGTTTTTGAATTAACCCGGCAAAATATTTTATTCAGTTTAGCGAGCTCACGAAAACTGTTGTCTTTTTCGTAATTTGCAACCTCGTAGCAAGGGTACAGACAGAGAGTAGTATGTTCCTAGGTGGTCTGGACAAAGGAATATTTCCTACTACTCCCTGTCCTATGGTAGTATTCTAGTTCTTTCGTGAATTGATCGTCGCCGGCAATGTGACCGCACAACTAGACTACCGCTGTCCTTTGGAGATAAAATACTCCATGATTACTGTGGAGGGGATAAATGCGATTTTTGAAATAATACTGATAGTTATGTTTTTGTATTTATTTTAATGACATCAGCTGTGCGCTACTGTCTATTATCACCAGTAATGATATGATAACAATTATTATGAGAGTTAATGTGCGGCGCTAATGTGCCAAAATATACAGTTTTCAGAAGTCAGCATACTGACTGAATAGTACTGTATAGATGGATGTACAAATTTATGGTGTATAGTACCAAGAGAAAACCCTTTAATTCACGTTATTATTCTATGTTAGCAGCATAATATATTAAATTTAATTAAATTCATAACACCCGATAGAATATATCCGTCAGCTACCGAAGTAAGAAGGTGTAAAATTAATTGCTTCTTGCAAGTAAAAGACTATCATCAAAAATAATTCTATTCAATTGTGATGGCGCATATTATACATGTACTTATCTAATTTTAGTTTTATTTCACTAACAGCCGTATTCTGAAACGATGTTCAGTCATGAATCTCTACTTAAAACAAGGGGGCCTACTACCTAAGTCCGTCAACGAATTAAGTCGCCCGGCCGAAAGTAGCCCGAAACGTAGGAATGAACAAAACAAGTGTCAAGTTCAACTTTTCGGACGGGCGAAAACACATCAGTAGTAGGGACAACTGTCAAATTATGTTGTCATTCATTCTTAGTTCGGGCCCCGAAATAATCATATGTCCGTAAGTGATAGGGAGTAGGAAACGCTCGTAACTAAGGCCGAAACCACGGACTGCGTATTTAGGGAGCAGACCCCAAGATTTGAGTAACGATTACAAAAAAATCTCTTGAAAGGTTTTCATGAGCAATTCATGACTGAGCATCATTTTAGAATACGGGCCTTAGACTGACCTCTTATTTCTTTAGCTACACATCATTTGTCTAAGTAACAGTTCTGTAGTTAAAAGGAAACTAGCCCAGAGAATATATCGAATTTTACAAGCTGAGTCAATTGTAAATGCGTAGGGAACCTTGTCGGCCTAAACAATAATAATGTCATTTATAATACATTTATATCTAATCGACCACTATCGACGCGACTACCAATCACAGTTCAGTTGAAATTAACTAGGACACAACGACATCAATTTATAGACATGCTGTTAATTTGTGTCAGACCGTCCGTTTTTTAAATATACAGGATGTAAAAGAATTCGTGTAATTCCTTCAAACCGAGTGATCTGCTAGTGACACTCATTGACCGTTTTTGAGGTTTTTTACAGAATCAACAAAAAAAGTTTTCAAAAAATGAAACATGGTATTCTGTATCTGAGTAGTTTTAGCGTCCCGAGTTAACTGACTGCGTGGAGCGATATCGCGCTAGTCGTGCCCGTCAGCTGTGTCGCCGTGTCTTTATTCATTTATGCATGGCATCGAAATTTTCTATCACATAAAAAAATATATGGGAAAAGAGTTTTTTTCTTTTTAATCAATATAATTCATGTGGCGGGGTTAATCTATACCATTAGTATATCATGTGGTTTGAAGGAATTACACGAATTCGTTTACACCCTGTATTTTTGCCTTGGGATATTACTCCTAGTACGCTAAGATATAGATTCCTATGGTGTGAGACCTCTTACGTATTAACAATTGGCTTAGCTAAGTACCGATTTTCTAAAAGGTTGTAAATTACTCACGTCACCTATAAAATTAGCTATCTTCGATAAGTGTGTTGTCGACCGATTCGGTTTGTTATCTCGCTTTGTCTACGATTCTCGTGACGAGAGGAAACGAAATAACAAACTTACCCTGAGTTGCAAGAAAGATACCATTATGTGATCTTTAACTAATCCGTCATTAAGAATAATGTTTCCATTAAATTAATGGCTATTGCATGAACACTAATTAGGTCGTAGTTCGTTCTTCATTTACTAATTATCATATATTGAAATCATGGGGAGTTTGACACATCAAAAATTAATTTTAATGGATAGTTAATCATTCCATTAAATCTAGCTTCTTGCAATGGACAGAAGAGGTTAATGGAGCATTAACATTCTAATGAGAGCATTAAAATTTAATGGACCTTTCTTGCAACTGAGTGTTAATCGTTAAACGACTGACTAATTGAAAAGTCTGTATCGGGGGCGTGTGACGTCCAATTTTTCCAACCTGTTTAATGAGCCATGAGTTTATTTTTATACTACTGTCGCTGTTACTCTTATAAACTCTAAACAGCTCATACTTACAATAAAATAAGATTTTATTAATAATTTACAAAAATAGAATCTACAATGATGCAACTCATAAGTACAAAATAGGTTCATCTATTTATGTATAAATATCATATCACATTTTTAAACATTTGTTTAAGATAGAAGCCAATAGTATTGAATTACACATTAATTTAGAGATTTCATAATTTCCTTTATAAATATAACAATATTTTATTCATAAAACACACCTAATTATATTATATAGTTACATATGATCTTAAAATTATATTTGGTTATAATATAGGCATGTACTTGTGTAGTACTTAAAATAATCATTTGTAATAAGAAGTTGCTATTTACAACAATTCATTTGTACATTTATAAATCAAACAGTAATTAATTATTTTATAATGATAATTTCTGCATAAATTCTGTTGGTTGAAGTTAGTAGTTTCAAATAATCAAATAATAAAATGCAACTTGTATCAAAACTCAACAGAAAGTTCCTTCAGACCTTCATTATTTGATGAAGTGAGAATGTACAGCTTGGATCAAAGATGCCTCATTTGTGCGACTTTGCCTTCTTTTACATTTGGGACAAGGTACATTAGAATTGAGACATTTAGCATGAAACACACTTGAACATTCGTCGCATCGATAGGTTGTGCTTGTCTCGAAAGGATACAATATTTTAGGATCACGACAAACTTCGCAAATAAAGCCCTTTTGACTACAAAGCCAACACTCTAGAACATGAGACTTAGCAAAGTTTACCACTTTCTCTAGCTGCAGTGCTAGGGAGCCATTAGGTATCTGGGCCAAGTCTGATATTGTGTACAAGTGAAGATGTTCATACAGATATTCTCTTGGCCACACTCGCTTCTGTAACTCCTCAATGACTGGTTCTCTACATGTAAATATGTAAGCCCTTAAGAAATTTAGTTGTATCCTAAGTTCCTGTAACTGAGCCATATCTGAAACACCACTATAAATCTTTGGATTTAATTTTTTCATGTCTATCCAAGGATGATGTTGAAATTCCAACAAAAATAGAGCAGATTTTTTAGAGACTGGATATCTTTTAAAATCCCAGTTGTGTATGACCCGAGCTGGAATGATGAATACATTGGGGTCCATGCAGTTAGAACAATAGTATTCTCCAGTATAAGCACATACCTTTGCTTTAGAGATGGTGCTGCCCAGTAAGTCCTGGCACCCCTTACATTGATAGTTCTGATGATCAAGGCCCTGTTCTCTTGACAATGTACCCAACTGTGATATCATCTTTTGTAACTCTTGGACTGTAAAAGATGTTGTCATAGAATTGGGAACTACTTCAAAATCCAAACCTTGTAACATAGGGTCTTCCGGTGTTATTGCCTCCACTTTCAAATCACAAATATCAGTATCTTCTGAGCTGAGCTTCAGTTCCTTGTGGATATCCTTCATTATATCCCTTAAATTAGGAGTGGTAGTGTATGTTTCACCAAAGTTATTTGAATTGTCAACTAAAGAAGATAAACTCTTTAACTCTGGTGTTTTTATCATGCTGCTACCATGAGATGAATTAGAATTTATAGAAGCATTCATATCATCATTGTTGTCAGTTGACCATCCTTTTCCACATAATGAGTTACCAGTGACAATAATATCTGTGGGAGCAACAAAGTCCTCGGAATTAACAGAGGAAGGTGACAATGAAGCTACATCTTTTAGTTCCTGACTGGTTGATGGCTTGTCTATTTCTAATGGTGCTAATTTCTTCTCTTGGTCAATAGTTTTGTTCTTAGTTTCTGTCTTGCGAATTGGTAAACTCTGTTCTTCCTTCACCTCAGGTTCTATGCTTTGATTGGTGATATCTTTTGAATCTTTTGAAAGAATGAAATCTAAAGCCTCATCTTCATTTAAGGCTAGCATCCGACCCAGGCCTGTGATATTGGAGGTATGTGTGGGTGTAGTTGCTAGTTTTGGCTTTACTTCTTCATCTGTAATAGTGCTAGCCACATCCAAAGCAGCACTGATTGGAGCTTGTCTTATCTTAGGCACCCATATACCAGCTAGCATAAGGACCTGCTCTGGCCAGTAATTCAATAAACTTGAATTTATGGGTAAATTAAATTGAATGCATGTTTCCAGTCCCTCAACAAGTTTTTGAGCAACCTCTAATATTTCAGAATCACAAACAAATGCTGTCCTGTTATAGAAAGGTTTCACAGCAGATATGTTCTTCAGTAGTGTAGACATGTATGAGGACAACAGGCACTCATTCAAAGCGATTCGGAGCCATGCCCGACATTGACCTATTTCTGTATTGATCTGTGGCAATGATGATATTTGATCAATGTTTTGTCTGTGTGATAGCACAAGAATAAGTGGCCAAAAGTTTGGCTGTGGCTGCTGGTCAGAATCACCAGTGAGTGCATTTTTAGCTTTTCTTAAAAATGTGTCTTTCAAACCATGAAGGAACACTGCCTCTAGTGCCATACATAACGTGTTCGTGGAATCAGTCGAACCTAAGACGCTGTGGAAGTTTTCTTCAAATTGATTGCTGTATTGGATGTCTTTTACACTTTCTGACAAATTGTTTATTAGTGCTTCTTTGAGCATTGAATCGCGACTTCGGACAGTAAATCCTGATGCGACGTTCTTGAAGAAAGACATGATGAATATGACGTACACACAATGTAAAATGGTCTTGTTGTTCAAACAAAACTACATTATCTTGTTTCCGTTCACAATGATTGCAAGTTTTGTATTTGTATGGAACAGTAAAATTCCTCAAAATAGTCCATAATGTCAGTTGTTGTCACAAACTCACACAGCATCACACAGTAAACAAAGTGAATATTTTAACACTATGTTAAAAATAATCTACATTGATAATTATTTTACTATGGTATATCCTGAGAAGTAAACAGTAAAATTTATTTTTTCTTTTGCTTTGCTAATAAATTATCTTCGCTTGCTTTCGTATCGGTCAAGAATTAAAAGAAACGAAACGAAACGAAACGGAAACGAACGAAACGAAACCATGTTATGAGTATCACAAACAATTAGATTGTGTTTTTTACACGAGATGACGAGACAGGGTTGCCAGATGTGATTTTTCATTTCACCAAATTGTTTTTTTAATTGAAACAAATGAAAATGGCATTGAAAAGTTCATGAGACACTTTTGTTTTTTTAATTAACTTAGGGCCGATTTTTCAATCATCAGATAAATTTTATCCAAGGAATAAATAAGATGGTTTGACATATTTTCTATACAAAAGCTGTCAAAACGTCAAACTTATTCCCCAGATAAAAGTTATCTGACGATTGAAAAATCATCCCTTTGAAATAAAACAAACTAAATAAAGATGGACAGTACGCGTCTAGAAGTTTGAAGTAAGCGAACTCGATGAGAACACGGTGCGGCGCGAATTTTGAATTATTCAACGCGAAGCAA
Source organism: Amphipyra tragopoginis (assembly GCA_905220435.1). NCBI lineage: Eukaryota > Metazoa > Arthropoda > Insecta > Lepidoptera > Noctuidae > Amphipyra > Amphipyra tragopoginis. The sequence continues at coordinate 13,604,939 of HG991993.1, forward strand.
TGCGATGCTATTTTATGAATTAGGTAATTAAAAAATCCTCGACCAACCGTCCTCGACAATTCATCTGCAGGCCATGACCACCGTATACAAGGGTTTTGTCCATAGATTATTCTTTAGTTTGTTATGCCTGCTGATGAGACTTCTCGATTAACTGCCGATGAGACTTCTCAACCAATATCAGAACTCTTGTTAGGCAGCTGGGTCAAGAATTTGATTAAGAAAGCGGTGCTTCTAGGCACGACTCGTATTGGTAGGAAGTTCCTCTCTTTGGAACCCTGACCGACGGCCGAACTTGGGGCCATTTCCCGACGCCGCAATGCCGGTGGAATGCATTTTTTTATCCTATAAATCAATTTAAGCACATGCATTATAGCAGTGTTAGTTCCTCCTGGGGTTTAATTCTTTTAAGATGTTGGGAATTAAAGAAGACGGGTCACGGACCATACAATATTTAGCCAGGCCCGGCGGAAAAAAAATTATCTCTCATTTTGTATATTTTTAGTATATTAATAATTGGTAGTCACCATTACCCAAAATCGTGGCTATCATTATAATATTGCTATATACATTTTATCAGGAAAAATATTAAAAATGATTTTATTTCATTAGAAAATGTATTGAATTTCCACACATGTGCATATTATTTGTGAAACTGAGTAATACAGCCTCTATTCTATCTTCTGCTACCGTATATCATGATCAAAATATATGTGCACCTCGCTGAAATGCAATACCCCTCGCGCTTCCCATTTCAACTCGCCGCGCTCGCCCCGTCACCATACAAAACAGAAAGGGTGCTAATTAAACGAACTTCTTTTTAATAGCATTATTCGCCTCTAAAAATCTACATTGGCTTCTAAATTACTAAGTCAGCCACAATTAACGAGCGTCTGAATGATACTATCTTAGCCACTAGTTATCTTCTTTATAAGCCACTGTTCGTCACCCACTTTCATTTTCACAATAAAAACAAATGAAAAACAAAAAGAGTCGACGGAGCCCCGCTGCGCGCGGCTCCTATTTCTGTCTGCAGGGTTTAAAGTAACCTAACACGAAGGGGATGACGGGGACTTCGTTCGCTCGCTTTGCTCGCTCACTCTACCCCCCGTCATCCCCTCCGAACCTAACCTATATAGGTCGGGGTGCCCAAAAATTTTTTTGGCGTTGTAAAAAAGTCGAATTAGTTTATTAGAGGTTATCTCATTTTCCCGTTGCTTAGTTTTAAAATGAGAAGTTTGGTCACGTGGCCAATAAATAAATTTGTGGCTTGATTTATTAATTCTCAAACAGAAATAGAAATATTTACATGATAGACAACGAAAAAAAACCGCAGTTATTTTTTACTCATGATAATGCTTATACTGAGATACATTTCTTTAGCGCCGGACCTTATGAAAATTTTGGGTCAATTTTGACCAGTCTTCTTTTCGTACCATATTTTTCGAATTTTTTTCTCCAAACATTTCATTTCTGTAAAATATCTCCAGGAGCAAATTTTGACCCAGGATTGAGAAAGAAAAACCCCCAGTCTGGCAACGCTGGCAAGAGACACGAATGTTTTCGATATTTTCTAGAAAAAAATAATTTTAGTCGATTTTACAGATTGAAATTCATGCTCGTAGCTCGTGTATTGAAGTGCTCGTACTGTAAAACATTCGTTTGGTGCAAATGTATGCAATCGCCGCATGAGTCCGATAATTCAAAAAACATCTCGATATAATATTGGATTGTTGTGTTGACTCGACTGAAAATAAACACGACTGCGATTCTTTCAGTATGGTTGAAATATCTCCGAATCGTTCATCGCTAGTTTTGGTATCGATTCTATCGTTTTTCAGTGGCGCTGTGAGGCGGATTTTCAACCTCAATTTGAGCATTTTTTTTGCCATAGATAAACCAAAGCGGTGGCCAGTTGTCAGCAGTTGTCAGTTGTCAGAATCGACGTCATTCGACGTCAATTGCCTTGTTTGTCATTCCATTGAAATAAATAAATGAATTTAATTCTTATAAATTGATTTTAAGTATAAATTGAATTAGTTTATTTTATTTTTCTTTAATTATTGAATAGTTTCTCCTTATTTTCTATTTAGTTTTGAGTAGTGCTAAAATACTTGAAAGCATTTACCTAATAAACAACAGATCCTATGAAATTGATTTTAAACCTATAATAGTCATAAGCACTAAAAAAGGCATGTTTTATCTCTTACATTTTATACTACTTTCATATTTTACACGTAATATTTGTATTTTCGCTGAACAATACCCAAGATCTGACAAAAATGGGCAAGGTAAAGTTTCATGTGGACCTATTATTTTATCTTGTTTACATAACAACATTAACAACTGGACACTTGTTATTGATTGATTTGTTAATTTCTAGAACTACTTCTTTGTCGTAAATGTGGCGCTGACGTGGCAGACTCCTATTACTTGTTCAGTAAACCAAGTCCAGGAGCTCGTAAAATTGAAAAACAGAATTTATTCGGACTACAGAATGTAACTGTACAAACTTTAGTGAACCCATTTGGCATCAAGTTTGATGTGGTAACTGCGGAGAAAGCAAGATGTGATAACATAGGACCTGTAAGTTAATAGATTAAAGTGTTTGTACAATATGTATGAATAAAGTTAACATTTAAATTAATTTAGAACCAGGGTGCAGACTCATGGTTTCCTGGGTATAGCTGGCGGATCTGTGCTTGCAAACACTGTGGTCAGCATCTGGGTTGGACATTTGAGAAGACAGACAGTACTGCAGAAAAGCATTCAAGTGAGAATATTAAAACTTTTCATGGACTGATTTTAAGGAACATACTCGGTGAAAATTGTAAGTAATGAGTTGAGAGAATCGTTTATAAGAATTAGAATTCTAAGAAAGTTATATTTGATTATATGATTATTTTCTTTTTCAGTTACAGACTCTCTAATAATGATGCCGAAAATGTATAAAATGTAATTTATTATTAAATGGGTCACAGTTTTATGGAAGAGAGAATGTGAGCTATCCTGTAAGTATTGTAAATGTGCGTTATCTTTATTCATATGGTGTTTCTCAATGTATTAGAAGTTGAAAAGCATTGTAAGGCTAAATACAAAAGATTATTTATGAATTACTTATTTTATTTTAATATCTCTTACATTTCTATGTAACAAAAATACCATCGTACACATAGGATCAGTTTTAGTAACTATAAAATTAACAATTTAGTCAAACAAAATATAAATGAACAACTGAACTTAGTTGACTTACATGTCATGTGGGAATCTGAAAGTGTACTTAATGACATTGAAAGAATCTTATAACTAATAATTATAATGACAAAGTTCTTATAACACTTCCAACTGATATCATATTTAATGACTTGCTATTTAGAGGTTTTTTTTTTCAACCTGTACTGTTGCTCCCTTGGGCAAAGGCCTCCCTCTATTTTTTTCTACTTCTCACAGTCCTGAGAGCATAAATAACTAAATTTAAAGGTTCCTGTCCAACAGTAAATGATAAAATACAAGTATTCTACTAAAGTAACAATGACAGACTCAGACTTCAGAAACCATTGAATTGAATGGAAACAGACCTGATAACTGTATGTGAATTTGTCATAAATGGAATATAATAATATCAGTATGAAAAGGGTTCTATTAAATCTTGCAGGTGGATTTATTGATATCAGGGTTAATTTTGTAACTAGATTTATTTGACCCTGTCAGTTTAATGCATTATAATGCATTTAATTTTTTCTATATATTTAGACAGAGCTCTGCAAGCAAAACCATTTGTTAAGCCCAATTAAAATGTGCCTAGTCTAAATCAATGCAAGTCTAAAACAATTTAGTAACTTGAAGCACGTCAAATACAACCACATTAGTAATTCTTAATAGGTTTACACAGTTTTGGGCACAAAATTGTCATTATTACACAGTAGTCTGTATAGATGGGCAATAACTGGACTGAGTTTTTTTTTGCAAACATGTGTCTGATTTCAAACAATGATCCACCGTAATAGCTGAATAGATAAAGCAAGTACCTACTAACACCCTAATTACATGTCAATGGCAATCGAATTTTGTGTTTTTTCGAAGTAACATGATGGATGACTGAAATCTGTTCTAAACATAAACTTTTGAAATAACATAATTACTCAGCTGCAGATCACTCAATAGTTATCACTCATATGTTCCACCATACTGTCACCATCTTCAAAAGTTTTTATTAGCATACACAGTTTTTAAGTCAATCTGTACTTATGATAAAAAATCACAATTTATTTTTAAATCCTTAATTTAGGAAGTAGCAAATCTCTGATGTAATGACTGTGCAGTAGCAGCAGGCGTCGGCGAGAAATTGATACCAGTTGGAGCCTCGCTGTTAGCATTGTTACCATATGTTTTACCTTGAATTACAGCTATCTCTTTTTGCAGTTTAGCATTTAAAACTTGTTTATTAACAAATTTTCGCCCAACCCCGCGATTACCACCACGGCCTCGGCCCCTCGACCGATTAGAACCTCTACTTGCATTAGACCGGTTGGATCGGTTAGATCTGTTTGATCTGTTGGAACCCATGGATTTTACACTGCCAGGGCCTCTCCTTGTGTTGTAGGCACCAAACTGATTATTTAACTGTGCTAGACTCTGTTTGTTCAAATAGCCTGCACTGCCGACACTATTACGACGCCTCTTTGCAAAATCATTGGCAACACTGACAGTCAGTTGAGATGGTGAACTGAAAGAATTGTTCCTAGAGCGTGTGAAAGTTTGCGACTTTATAATATTGTTCCGAAGCATCATATTTTGTCGCTGTTCTTTTAAAATTTGATCAGATCTCAATCCTACTGCACTATATCTATTGGCAGTACTCAAACCTCGTCCCCGTTTTGAAATTCCCCTCTTAGCTACGGCCAGAGGTCGGCGAAGGTTGTTCATTCCTCTCCTTGTTGTAACACCCAGTCTACTATGAACACCGCCTTGTAGATTCGAATTGGAATTAGCGCGCATGAGTCTACCACGCATACCTCCTGAAAAAGAAAATAATTTACCTTGAATATTGACTTAATTAAGAATTAATAATGCATTTGAGAACAATGTATCATAATAGATTCTATGGCTAGGAGAAGAACTTATAATTCCAAGTTTCCCCCTGAAATAAATTTATATTATGGACTTAGGCATAGTCAAATCAAATACCATAAAAGGTTAGGCATTTCTGGTGAAAATTATGTTAAATAAATCTTCACAACCAGCTTAATCGAGTAACACTCAATCGCAAAAGGTTTCATTTTGGCAGTTCAACAATGTATTACGCAATCAGTGTGCCGTTCTTGTTTTAAGCATGCAACCTCTTAGTACCTTTTCTAACATAGGCACTTAAGTACTTTCGTGTGGTTTTGTTTGCTCCGCACCAATGCATTAAATTTAATCTTGATGACATGTAGCTGCTTTGCCTGAATAACACCACACAATCCAAAATGTTCCAACTAGATACGGAGAAAGCTGAATACAAAATAGCCCTATTTTTTGGCGAATAAAACTCACATTCATATCCAAGAATTACGAAGTGGGATCACAAAATGTCATTTGCCATTGCTTTTGCATTTTGGCCCCATTTTTTTCAACAATGTAATCCTAGCTCTCCTCTAAAATAAGTTTTTTTTAAATTATGTCATTTATTGCCCAACTCACACTTACAGAAGGTCATGGCATAGCATTTGGAGGAATAGAATTTTATTCTGTTATTTACAGTCTACTTATAAATCTTATAAATGTTCTGCTGGAGGAGTTCAGGGTATAATTTCAAGTCATCAGCATAAAGCAAACATTTGGTAGGAAGATCATTACCAAAAAAAAGGGGATCAAGTATCAACGCTGTGGGTCCTGAACCTATGGTGTCTCTCTCTTTGGCTACTACACACTGGTAAGACAATGCAAGAGACATACTCGCTGGACATAGTGGAATCTCTGGTAACGAGACATTAGAAAAAAAATCTGCAACAGTTCCAGCTACTTTAGTTTCCAAGCTAGTTATGTATACCCATTAGGCTAGAAAACACCATTAGACATTAGATAGAGATGTGTGACCAGACAAGATAGAGATTACAGTTGTTATTGCAGTCATGGTTTCACAGATATATTTTATATCTCAAAATTTACATAAGCATTATTTTAAGCATTATTTGTGTTGGTATCCAACCTAAATAAATAACTTACCTCTATTGTTGCGGCCACCCCTCAATAGACGTGGCATAACCAAATGATCCTCCAATCCTGCTCTTCCTTTGGGAGTCAAGCCTCTCAGTTGCGAGCGAGATCTTGAAGCCGACCTAGCACGGGAATTCGAACGACGCTGCCGAGAGCGAGAGCGGTTCCGGGATTGGGAGCGAGATCGTGACTGAGATCTGCCCCCAGGTCCCCGAGAACGTGATCGGCCACGTCCGGCGGTGGGAGTGTTCGGCCTCGATTGTGAGCGACTGCGAGCAATGCCTCCACGCCCACGGCCCCTGCCACCTCGGCCTCTGCCACCGCCACGACCGCTGTTACCGCCACGACCGCTGCCACCACCACGACCGCGAATATTTCCGCCACCTCTTCCACGAGATCTACTTGATCTGTTTTGTTTTATAATTTCATCTGTAATCAAGTCAAACAAATTTATCAAAATAAAAATATTTTGTGTTGACAAATGGAGTTGGCGGGTGCACACTTAACATGAAAATAATAAGACTTTTATTGAAAAAAAAAGCATATTTATATGACAATTACGTTGAGTAGAAAAATGGCATGGTATTAATACAGAATCACATCAGAATCAATAGAAATCTTACTAATATCCAAAAATAGACCCATAGTTCACAATCATTTAATAATTTGCGTACCCAACGACATATTCACGGAATCGGCCATCGCTAACAGTTATAAATCCACTTTCGTTGTTTGCTGAATGAAATTCAATGTAATTACAACGTTAAAACTTTAAAAGTAGGAATTCTGCAAATAGGTTAGCAAGAAAAATTTACATGAAAGCTTTTTTTTAGTTTAAAAAAATTCAACGCACAGATAAGAAAGAGATTTGGACCATAAACAAATTCCAAATGAAATTGAAGAAGTAATGGCGCTACTATCGCTGGAATCAAGAGAGAGTCGGCAACACAGACCAGGGGCAGCAGTCTCGACATGTATCGCTATCACTTATCGACCGAAATCGGTAGTTAAGTGATAGTGATGTATCGAGTCAGTTTAACTATAGATAGGTGATTGTGTCATCGAGTTATAGAATTGAAGTATTCGAATGATCGCAACTCGAGTAAAGATTTCGATTATTCATAGTTGGTACGCGAATACTGAACCGAGTACTTAAATCGCGACCTTATGTTGTTGCCGGGACCCCTCTCTTCCGAAAAATGCAGGTTGTTGTTGTGTACCTGTTTGTTTTTCTTGTGATCACGAGATTTTGTTGATTGTCAAGTTGCGTTTTAAGAATTATTGGTGCTTACTAATCCGAAAGGGTGTTAAAGTACACATAATAATGAATAACTTTTGTTCTACCAATTTCCCTAAAAGTAAATACTTTAAGAGAAATAGCTGTTCAAAAATTTCGCAAAAATACGCTAAAATCTATCTATCCTCAGTTATAACATTCAAACATTGTCAGTCATATTTGGGGTCACCAAATAGAAGCTCCTTTTTTTGATTTCGTAACTGAAGCAGGAATGTTGAATTTTTGAAAAAACTAAAATAAAAATTCATTTCCATGCAAAATGATCGAATTTAGAAATTTTGACACTTGCTTTAAAACCGTCATTAGTGATACTTTATGTGGCTTGCGGATTAGTACCCCCTTTCCAACTAACCTTGTATATTAACATTAAAGTGACATACGTTTCGAAGCGATTGATCTGTTAAGTGTTGGACAGTGGTAATGAGTATCGTAAATTTGCTTTTTAAATAGTTAATTGAATTGATTTAATTTTGGCCCCTAGAAATCAAAAAGAGAATTTGTTTATGATTATACAGTATATCAGACAGTAAGAATATGATTTATAATTATTTAAAATGTTTACTTTTCTCTTTATTGACTTATCAATAAAACTGATTTGTATTTTATGACCCATATTTTGTATTTTTGCTTGTATTTTTAGTCGAATCCTATGAAGTACTTGAGTACCTGACGCAGTAATCGCATCTAGATTCGAGTCAGTGACTCGAGTTTTGAATCGATTCTCTTTTTAACGAGTACTAATTTATTCAAATACCATAAATGGCCAACTCGGCACATCACTATTTAAGTCATAATGACAATTTTTTTATTGATTTTTGTCGGAAACGTAGCGAATTCAACTGTCAAGTTTACGATTTAACGTCATTTTAGCGAATAACTTTGCGAGCAAATTGGAAAGCCCGCAAAGTATTCATTACGATCGACAAGTTGTGCAAGAGATTTTTTATTTGAAAATAAACGTTTATCTGCATAAAAGGTGTTGTAGTTGTAGCAGTAGTCTCAGGCTTTATCGGGTATCAAAAGAGATGCTTAACAAGCTCATCAATAAAAAAATAATTTAAAAAATAACGTTTATTAGCAACCAAAATGAACTACGACCATCTCTTCAACGATTTTCCACGAAATCACAAGCCAGTGCCTCTGTTTATTTTATTTTGTTGAGCCGTTTCAAATATTGTTCAGCTCTGCAGCAACTTTCTTCCACTCCAACTCAAAATTCACCTTTCCTTGATGAACAGTAAATCATCTTCTGGCTAAAAACGGTCGAGCATCTTATTTAGCCAGCAACACTTCTATATGGTTACTTGAAGGACGTGTTGTACGTCTACGTCTAAAACATGAATTCAAACGTAAACATTATTAAGGTAAAAAGTGTACAACAAACGACATTATAGGGCGCTTTAAATTTAGACGGTTGGTGTCGGTCCTCCGCCCCCAAGACGACCCTCTGACCCCGTGCCGCAGCAGTGCTGATGTCGTGCTGTGGACGGGTGGTTGTGTTTTTGTATACAGTTGATGCGACGAGAGAGCAGTGCGTAGTCCGTACTGCCGCCGTGCGTGCACGGTACAGACAACACAAGCCGCCTATCCGCACCGCTGCACCGCACGACTGCAGTCCGATACCAACAGTTTAAATTTAAAGCGCCCATAGACTCTTACAATAGGTGTTGAAGGTACCTACTTACTTTCTTACATTCTACGACAACGCACCCGCGTGCTGCCGTGAAATGAAATGAAATTTTATATATATGAGTCGGTGTGACTATCACCCATTATCTGTTTTGTCTAATATGTAAACTATAACAATTTTCAATAATTAAAATTCACAAAAAAGAGCACATGATACTTATCAAATAACAACAAACAAAGTGACAATTGACAAATACTGTGACATTTGCTAGTGTTGCAAGGAATAAAACTTTTATGTCTATTTATAAGGTACTTTGTACTTCAAACGATAAAGGAATATAATTTCAATGTAAAATAGGTGTTGCAATTATAGTTTTATGTAATTTATTTATATTTTTATATTTTTAAATATTTATTAGGATAAAATCATCTTTACCAATCTTCCTTAAAATTTTGGGAGATTTTACAACAGGCATCATTTCCCTGTAAGAATACTGCACTATGAATACCGTTTTTCGTAAGCTTACCGATCGCTATCTCATGTCGAGACTGCAGCCCGGGCTAATAAATATTTAAAAATATGAAAATATAAATAAATTACATAAAACTATAATTGCAACACCTATTTTACATTGAAATTATATTCCTTTATCGTTTGAAGTACAAAATACCTTATAAATGGACATAAAAGTTTCATTCCTTGCAACACTTGTAAATGTCACAGTATTTGTCAACTGTCACTTTGTTGTTATTTGTTAAGTGTCATGTGCTCTTTTTTGTGAATTTTAATTATTGAAAATTGTTATAGTTTAGACCGTTATTAGACAAAATAGACAATGGGTGATAGTCACTCCGACTCACGGCAGCACACGGGTGCGTTGTCGTAGAATGTAAGAAAGTAAGTAGGTACCTGCAATGCAACACCTATTGTAGAGTCTAAGGGCGCTTTAAATTTAAACTGTTGGTGTCGGACTGCAGTCGGGCGGCTTGTGTTGTCTGTACCGTGCACGCACGGCGGCAGTACGGACTACGCACTGCTCTCTCGTCTCGTCAACTGTATAAAAAAACACAACCACCCGTCCGCAGCACGACATCCACACCGCAGCGGCAAATGATATTATAAACAAAAAAAATATCATTGGCTGCGGCACGGTTGCAGTCCGGCACCAACCGTCTTTTAATTAAAGCGCCCTATAATTTCGTTTGTTGTACACTTTGTACCTTAATAATGTTTACGTTTGTATTCATGTTTTAGACGTAGACGTACAACATGTCCTTCAAGTAACCATATAGAAGCGTTGCTGGCTAAATAAGATGCTCGGCCGTTTTTAGCCAGAAGATGATTTACTGTTCATCAAGGAAAGATGAATTTTGAGTTGGCGTGGAAGGAAGTTGCTGCAGAGCTGAACAATATTTGAAACGGCTCAATAAAATAAACAGAGGCACTGGCTTGTGATTTCGTGGAAAATCGTTGAAGAGATGGTCGTAGTTCATTTTGGTTGCTAATAAACGTTATTTCTTTACTTTATTTTTTATTTACGAGCTTGTTAAACATCTCCTTTGATACCCGATAAAGCCTGAGACTACTACTACAACTACAACACCTTATAAGCAGATAAACGTTTATTTTTAAATCAAAAATCTCTTTCACAACTTATCGATCGTAATGAATACTTTGCGGGCTTTCCAATTTGCTCGCAAAGTTATTCGCTACAATGACGTTAAATCGTAAACTTGACAGTTGAATTCGCTAGGTTTCCGACAAAAATCAATAAAAAAATTGTCATTATGACATAAATAGTGATGTGCCGAGTTGGCCGTTTATGGTATTTGAATAAATTAGTACTCGTTAAAAAGAGAATCGATTCAAAACTCGAGTCACTGACTCGAATCTAGTAGCGATTACTGCGTTAGGTACTCAAGTACTTCATAGGATTCGACTACTCTAATGTTTCTCACTTCCAAAAATACAAGCAAAAATACAAAATATGGGTCATAAAATACAAATCAGTTTTATTGATAAGTCAATAAAAAGAAAACTAAACATTTTAAATAATTAGAAATCATATTCTTACTGTCTGATATACTGTATAATCATAAACAAATTCTCTTTTTGATTTCTAGGGGCCAAAATTAAATCAATTCAATTAACTATTTAAAAAGCAAATTTACGATACTCATTACCACTGTCCAACACTTAACAGATCAATCGCTTCGAAACGTATGTCACTTTAATGTTAATATACAAGGTTAGTTGGAAAGGGGGTACTAATCCGCAAGCCACATAAAGTATCACTAATGACGGTTTTAAAGCAAGTGTCAAAATTTCTAAATTCGATCATTTTGCATGGAAATGAATTTTTATTTTAGTTTTTTCAAAAATTCAACATTCCTGCTTCAGTTACGAAATCAGAAAAAGAAGCTTCTATTTGGTGACCCCAAATATGACTTACAATGTTTGAATGTTATAACTGAGGATAGATAGATTTTATCGTATTTTTGCGAAATTTTTGAACAGCTATTTCTCTTAAAGTAGGTATTTATTTATTTAAACTTTATGCAACAAAAAAGTACAAAGGCGGACTTAATGCCTTAGGCATTCTCTACCAGTCAACCAAAGGTGGTGAAGAGATATCAAGGCAGGTGCAAATTATTGTACGACAGTAAAACGAGATAAATTCAGATTAAAAAAAAAATACTTTTAGGGAAATTGGTAGAACAAAAGTTATTCATTATTATGTGTACTTTAACACCCTTTCGGATTAGTAAGCACCAATAATTCTTAAAACGCAACTTGACAATCAACAAAATCTCGTGATCACAAGAAAAACAAACAGGTACACAACAACAACCTGCATTTTTCGGAAGAGAGGGGTCCCGGCAACAACATAAGGTCGCGATTTAAGTACTCGGTTCAGTATTCGCGTACCAACTATGAATAATCGAAATCTTTACTCGAGTTGCGATCATTCGAATACTTCAATTCTATAACTCGATGACACAATCACCTATCTATAGTTAAACTGACTCGATACATCACTATCACTTAACTACCGATTTCGGTCGATAAGTGATAGCGATACATGTCGAGACTGCTGCCCCAGGGGGCTTACCATGACGTCTTAAGAAAACGTTCAAATGCCAGCCAGAGGTTATGCCCTGGGGGCTTACCATGACCTCTTAAAGCAGGGCAGAAGTTGCCTGGAAGTTGAACTGCCCTGCTTTTGTGTACTATTACATCGTTAGAGCAGGCCTGCGGCAGGCCTGCTACGTTGACGTTTGCGAAATCCGTTCACCTGTTTTTTTTGTATAGACTTTTCGTACCATAAACAAACTTATCCGTTCAACTTGGTTGAATAGTCGTTCACCTTTTGTACTGTCATGGTACGATTTTTAGCGATTCAGAAGCAGGCCTGCTTTTGAACGGATATTGACTGGCTGCCATTTGAACGTTTTCTTAAGACGTCATGGTAAGCCCCCTGGGGGCTTACCATGACCTCTTAAAGCAGGGCAGAAGTTGCCTGGAAGTTGAACTGCCCTGCTTTTTTGTACTATGACATCGTTAGAGCAGGCTTGCGGTAGGCCTGCTACGTTGACGTTTACGAAATCCGTTCACCTGTTTTTTTTGTATAGACTTTTCGAACCATGAACAACACTGACCTATAGCGGTCAGTGATGAACAAGCTTATCCGTTCAACTTGGTTGAATAGTCGTTCACCTTTTGTACTGTCATGATACTGAACGCGGCAAGCTCAGCATAACCTTGCAAATCGTATGATCTGTGCTGTTGATAATTAGCCACGAGCCCCCTAATTTATTGAATATTATTGATACCTATTGGTAGAAATCAATTATTTTTAGTATGGAACGTTAAAAAATCTAACACATTTCGGATCACATGCATGTTGCTTATTTTGCCAAAGAATTTTGCGGCAAAATTCATAAAAAAATCGCCAGACTTACGACAGGACAGACCTAAACAAAACAACGGCTAACTTGGCAACACTGAAGATCGGGTGGCCAAATCGAACAGTGCGCACGTAAAGGTGGCTTCCCACGGTACGTGGTTTCATCCGTAAAATTACGCACCGTGGGAAACCACCTTACGAGGTTGCGTGATTCGAAGCTATTTTGTCATTTAAAAATTCCAACTGAAAGAGAATTCACCCACTCGCGGCGGGTACGGCGCACCACTACGCACGCTTCTGCGTTCACTTCGTCCCTTCGCATGGTGTGCCGCGCCGCGCCGCCGGTGCGAGGTGCGAGCTTGTGCGTCGCAATATCACACACAATGGGAAGCCACCTTAAGGCCGCGTTTCCACTGACGCGGAGCTGGGCGGAGAGGAGCTTAGCGGTGCACAAATTGAGCAATGACTATGCTTGAAATCTCCGCTCCGCTTCAATGGAAACAGTACGAGCGGGGTGAAGCAGAGCTGAGCGGATATTCATACATCGAGGCGGTGCAGTGCGGAGGACAGCGAGCATTGGGGTGCAGAGCGGAGGACAGCGGGGCGGTACGGAGCGGTGCGGAGCGGGGCGGTGCGTGACTCGCGTGCAGTTTCTTACGTCACTAGGTGCATACGTATCAAAATGGATGAGAAGTTCATTGATCTCTCTGATGTTCTCTCCGCCCAGCTCCGCTCCTCTCCGCCCAGCTCCGCTCCTCTCCGCCCAGCTCCGCTTCAGTGGAAACACTGACCACTTTTCACCGCTCTTCTCCGCTCCTCTCCGCCCAGCTCCGCGTCAGTGGAAACGCAGCCTCATAGGTGATCTTTCTAAGGATCTTTTACACAGTAGACATATAAGCTAAAGCAGTACTTCAACTACCTACAATCGTCCGATTTGAGACACTCACACAGAAACGGACTGCAACAAGACAAATACGGTATTTTCAGGATACAGTTCCATACAAAAGCAAAAAACTACTCATTATACAGAGCGTGTCTGTGTGAGTGTTTCAATTCATGAGATTATAGTAAGTTGAGGTACTGCTTTAGCTTATATGTCTACTGTGTCTTTTATTTGGTATTTAGCTAAGGTATTTAGGTATGCTTTTATTTGAGTGTGTTCTAAGATACATAACTAATAACTCCGTGTAGTTTGTATTTGATTATTTAAAGAATAACACTTCAGAATATTTGAACTTATGTGGTTTATTAACAAAATGAAAATAGGTGGAAATAAATAACATAATATATTTTCACGTCGTATTAATTTGTACATTATGTATTTCTTCTTATAAGTAAATTATTTTTCTAAAAAAGGCAATAACGCACGTAAAATACCAATTCAGTTATAAACGAGTAGCAATGCCGTTATACTGCCAAGAAATACTGTTTCTCCAGATATATTCTATTATTAAAATATACTTATCATTTTAATACAAGTAAATTAGTTTTATTTAAATTACAACAAGTATTTAGCACCAACAGGAGAGCATAGTTTAATTTAAAGTAACTTTACATAAATGAGTTACTAATACGTAAACTACAAAAATACAGTAAGTTGAGAACTAAAGTATCAATGAATAAATTAAACAATGTAAAAGTTTATGATGTAATCATTCAAACGGAATAGTTGCTTCAAGGACTGGAAGTGTCCCTAGAACACATTATTACAATTAAATATATTTATGTAATTAAAAAAAAATAGTACTGCAGGTAAATATATACAGCCAATCGCACATATCGTATCAATGCTACTTGATATGAAACTTAAACTTTCTAGGGTTGATTCACAATGACGCTGAGTTGAAGCGCATCGAAGCGACCCTAAAACTTTACATAGCATATTGACCTCTATCTCCTCAAGGTAATGTAGAAATTTGTATGAAGAAAAGCGTCGACCGCGCGCAGACGTGCGTTTTTTCTTCATACAAAGTATATGTACCTTGTGGAAATACATATAAGTCAATATGCTATGTAAAATTTTAGAGTGTCTTTTCGACTCTGCGTCAATGTGAATCAATCCGCATGCTGTGGCCTTCAGGGACTGTAGCCCACACGACGTTCAGCCCACGCAATATTTGCCCTCGAGAATTATCACAATAGTAACTCGTTTGGCAGTACAACGGCAAATTTTTTTTGACAAAATTTATTCCGTACATATAATCATAAAACTAATTGTAACTTCCTGTGCGAATATTCGATACAGTTTTTGATTTATTTTTTATAATTGACTAATTATATAATATGTACAGACTAAAATATTATTACGATATTTTAACATATGAGCTGAGTTTGTAAAGTGAATCACAGTTTAAGTAAATGGTGTTTAACCTGAAGGCCGTAACTGTAGGCGTAATAACATTAAGGCCATAATTTGACATAATATTTAGAATCGTTAATACAATAACAGGTTTTATGAATAATTATGACATGTTTTTGATATCGGTAATATCAAACTTAAGTACATGTTGACGGTGCTACAATTGGATAGGTAACAATTTGTCGAAAGAAGTGCAGATCGTTGGAGAGACTATACTACAAAGTTAATTTGTAACAGTAGGTATATAGAAAAGATGTTTGCAGAACCTGAAATTGTTATTATATGTTCCGTTTATCATCTGGAGTCCATTATGAGAGAGAGTACATTTTTCGTTTCCGCCTTCGATAGCTAATACTCCTAGATTTTACCACGTGCTGAGACGGCGGCATCAGTCTTCAGAAGTGACTAATATCATGTTTCAGAAATTCTGAAATTTCGACATGCGGTTGTATGAATATCTCTACCGTTGCAAGTCATCCCTCACCAGCCCCCGGATTCAGAACCTTTTTGTTAAGGAGTTGTCGACTGATTATTGTCTCGTTTTTTACGATTCTCGTAAGGGGCCATCCATTAATTACGTCACACGAATTCCATGATTTTTTGAGCTCCCTCCCCCCGTCCTGGTCACAGCTGGTCACATTTGTGAGACTCCCCCCTCCCTAGTGTGACGTCACATATTTTACAATTTTACATCTAGAAATTATTAAATTAAAACAGCAGTTCCGAAATTAGGTTTATTTCCATTTAATACTTAGATATTAGATTTTGAAATATGACGTCACGAAATTTAGGACCCCTCCCACCCCTTGTCACACAATGTCACACTTCGTCGACCCCCCCCTCCCACCTTAACGTGACGGAATATGGATGGCCCCCTAATGAGAGAAAGAGATGACAAACCGAACCGTTCAACAACTGGCTTATCGAATCATTTTGAATGAGAGAGTTTGTCGTTCTTCAACTGTGTTGGGGTAGGCTTCTAGTCTAACTAGAAGCGGATATTTTTACACGGAACGAGTGTTATCTGACTTCGAACACAGATTCTGAGATTAGATCATTTGTCACTTCAGCGGCAAGCGCAGCCTAACCTTGTAGATGTACGAGTTAGCAAGGAGACCCTGCGAGTGTCTAAAGACCCTAGGACCATATCTGACCCTAGGGCGACAACATTATATATTTTTCACGTGAGAGATGAAACGATTTTTTTTATTGGACTGCTTGCTTGTTGATCTTCCTTGGGGATTTCTACGTAACCGGGCAGTTATTGGCGAGACCTATACCCCCTTATTACAAAAGATGGTCTAAGAAAAACCTAGGTTTTAATATAGCCCTGTCTCTTTTTGTTATATGACATAAGAAAGTGATGGGTATATTTTAAACCTGGGTTTACCTTAGTCTTGGTTTAAACCATCTTTTGTAATAAGGCCCGAAGGGTCTCCAGTCAAAAGATTAAACGGTACAGTGGAATAAAGTTAAATAGAAGACATCGGACCAGCCGGGCTTCATGTCGTTTTGCGCTATACATTCCTGGCTTAGACGGGTTAAGTGACTTCGCGATGTTTTTGTGTTAATACTTAAAAGGAATACCTGAAGCAGGTACTCGCCAAAACACAAGACATAAGACTACGTTCACAAATTAAAGCGCCACAAAAGATCGTTTGCAAACTGCAGGAAAAACAGTTTTTCGCAGCCGATAAGCTTGCGTCCCCAGAATCTCCTACTTCGGAATCGATCAAGTAAACCGAAACAAAACAAGTATTTGTAACAGTCGATACGTTATCTTCAACAAAGAAGGAGAGAAAGTTCTCAATCTGGGATGTACTTATATGCTAATTAAATAGTCTCTACGATTCGGTTCATCGACAGATACATGTAAAGAAACAGAGCAGAGCATGAGTTTTTGCTAAATCGTGTAGTTAACTTATCGTTTCGCTAACGATAAATTTTATGTAGGAATTGTTTAGTTCTAAATACAAAAACGAGGAGCTTATAAAATTCCAATACAAAACTTTAACGAACACGTTAATCACACTATGTCGCAAAATCTCGTGCTAATGGTCTCAGCATATAATCAACAGCTAATCTATCTAGTGGGAAATGAACTATGTATTCTCTCTCTCTCTCTCTCCCTAACTTTAAACAGAACACTTTTTTTTATTATAAAGTTAAAATATTTATTTGCGCGAAAATACATGCACTTTTTAACTAGTACCATACTAAACGATTAAAAAAATATATAAAAATACGCTAGGACGACGTATCGCTAGGTTCAAGTTTAGATAAGACACCGATCATACAAAACAATAAAAAATTTAATGTCAATGTTTAGAGTTTTACAATATTATCGTGCTACAGGAATGAGAGTACGTTCGACGTCGACATAAGAGTCGCACAACACTTGGCACCTTTTGAGTATTTACGCATTAACGCTACCATATCATAATATACTTAAACGTACCGGCTTTCTTCCAGAAATAGACTACTATCTAGAGGAGGCACACGCTTCAGGTCGACGAAAAGGATCTCGAAAAATATAGAAATAAATACAACCTTACTCTAAAAATATACAGTCCCGCTGCGCGTCTCCGTCGCACTCGTCATCAACTCGAAACATTAGCGTCGAGCAGAACGAGAGTGTAGTTGTCACCGGAGCAGCTCAGCGGTCGCTACAGTCTAATATCGTTGGTGGCAGTCGCCAGCAGCGACGTGCGGCGCCACGCAGCGTCGCGCGCCTCCGTCGGCGCCGCGCCCGCCGCGCCCTCCTCGTCCGCGCTGCGAGCGAACGCGCGGCACTGCACGTCCTCCTGCGCGCCGTACCGGTGCAGGCTCAGGAACTTAAGGTTAGCGACGATCGAAGAGTTTATCGGTCGAGTCGGGATGTTCACCGTCGTCGCCGACCGTTCGATGCGTTTCGTCCGGCCTTCCGGCGGCGCCAATTCGAGCGACTGTCCCCGCCCATACAGTCTGGACTGGCCGAAGCGGGGCGTCAGCCGTCCGATGAGATTTTCCTCCTTGCGCGTGGATCGCGGCGCCGTCTGCGCCTCTTCTGTCGGTTTCGACTTTCTCTTCAGAAAGAAGGGCGTCAGGCGTTCGGCGAGCGGACGCGACGACGTCGAACCCGCGTCGTGGACGTTCGACGTCGAGCTGGAGGTCTTCAGCGGTCTGGTCGAGGTCGTCTGGCTCTTGATCGGATTCGACTTCCGCTGGGCGCACACCCGGGAGAAGGGCCCGCAGTCCCGCCGCTCGTCAGGCGGCGCGGGCGCGGGCGATGTGAGAGGCGCGTCCGTCGCGGGCGGCTCGTCCTCGCACACCTTGAGCACGCAGTAGGCGTCGCGCTGCAGCTCGTCGAGCAGGCTGTCGTCGGTGGAGATGGCGTCCCCCCTGCAGCAGTCGTCGGCGGGCGGCAGGCTGTGGTCGGAGGCGCTGCGCGCGGGGGGCGCGTCGTGCTCGGCGGGGCGGGGCGGGGGGCGCGCGCGTGCCGCGTGTCCGCGGGGCGGCACGGCGGGCGGGCTCTCGTCGCGCGCGTGGCTCATGAAGTCGGCCATGAGCTCGTACTCCTTGCAGCGGTACACGAGGTCGTGGTCGGTCTGCTGCGCGGGCTCGAGGCGGGTGCGTCGCTCGGGCGGGCGCGGCTCCACGTGCACGTACTCGCAGAGGGGCGCGGGCTGCGCGGGGTGCGCGGGGAGGCCGGGGGGCGCGCGGGCGGGCGACAGGCGCGCGGGTTTGGGAGGCCGCGCCGGTCGCTCGGCGGACGCGTCGCTGTCCTCGGAGGGCTCGTGCTTTATACACGACATGGTGAGGTAACCGCTGCCGGTGGACTTGGTAGACTTCCCGGAGGAGCGCTCGTCCGCGTGGCGCGCTAGCTTGAGCGACTCGGTGCTGGAGCAGATGTCGAGGGAGTTCTGTAGCGGCAGCGTCTTGCCGTCCAGGTCGACGGTGGGCGAGGTATCGCTGCGCCAGGGTCGCCACAGGAAGGGTCCGCCGTCCACGCCGGCCGCGGCGCCTGCTAGATGCAGGTAGTTGTCGTCACCGATGGGTGCCTGCTTGCTACCGTACTTGGTCTCGCGCGCTAATGATCGTCGGTATATGCGGTGTCGGTGCTCGAGGTCGAACATGGTCTCTTGTAGTTCGCGCAACGTTGCAGCTTCCGCCTCACGCTCTTCCACGCTCGTACCCTCTGCGGACATAACGAAATTTAAGAATATAATTATCATGCCCGTATACAGAGGAGACTGTAAATATACCAAGCCTATTTTTTTCCCTGGGCCGTCACTAACAAATCGTGACTAAATAACCCAAACTATTCGGTAACCTCTTGTGAAATGAAACTAGACCGTAGTGTGTGTTCACCTTGCGGGCGGTGCAGTCGGTCGTCCAGCCGGCTGGCGTGCGCCACTAGCAGCGCGTGCAGTCGCTGCAGGTCTCGCGCGGGGTCCAATCGCAGCGCTAGCGCGGCCCCCCCGCGCCTCACCTCCCGCGCCCCCGCCTGCGTCAGCTCGTAGGCGCCGTCCGGACCGCCGCACCCCTCCGCCGCCGCAGAAGTGCGACCGCAACTATACATGGACATACCACCGTTACTATGTACAATTTCAAATGCATTTTAATATTTATTTTAAACAAATGTATGTTTAGCAAACAGCATAGTTTTTTAGCATTTTTTTTTACAAATATATTTTTTCTTTGTGAAATAAAATAGCGTGGAACTTATTTCCAGTGTGAGATAGCCTTGAAGGTACAGTCGGGGAAGGACTCACCAGGTCCACTCGGAGTCTGCGTAGTATCCTCTGTGCGGCGGCGTGGCGGGCGAGTGTCGACACAGCGCGCTCAGTAGACGCACCCACTCCGCTCGCTCCACACAGTTGCTGGCCTGCACGAATAAAACGCGTTCGCGATGCACTGCGGGACAGAAGTTATTATTATTATTTTTTGCATGATATGTAAGAAACTATTAAATGTGTGATGGAATGAAAGTTCCTAATTGTATAAGAAGTTAATTGCGTACAGTGAAACCTTGATATATCCGCATCCAAAATATCTGTATGTTTAAATTGTATGTATGACGACTTAATACGTAAAAACCAGTAGTAAATGAAAATTTGATATTCCTATAGCCGGAATAATTTTGGATTGAGTACAGATGATCGAAGCTTGACTGTAATGGATGTAAAGGGCGTAAGAGCCCTAAGGTATAGTACCTAGCTTGACTGTAATGGATGTAAAGGGCGTAAGAGCCCTAAGGTATAGTACCTAGCTTGACTGTAATGGATGTAAAGGGCGTAAGAGCCCTAAGGTATAGTACCTAGCTTGACTGTAATGGATGTAAAGGGCGTAAGAGCCCTAAGGTATAGTACCTAGCTTGACTGTAATGGATGTAAAGGGCGTAAGAGCCCTAAGGTATAGTACCTAGCTTGACTGTAATGGATGTAAAGGGCGTAAGAGCCCTAAGGTATAGTACCTAGCTTGACTGTAATGGATGTAAAGGGCGTAAGAGCCCTAAGGTATAGTACCTATCTGGAAGATGTTATTGGCGCCGAGCGGCGCGCCGGCGGGCGGACAGTCGACGGCGGCCACGGCCAGCACGCCCGACAGCGGCAGGCGCTGAGCAGCCGCGCGAGCACCCAGGCGCGACCACGACAGCTCGCCGCTACAACAACACATTAACATTTTATAACAACCGTCCAACAAATCAACAAATCGTCGATCCACCATGAGCACACGCTCATTTATAAACTAGTTCACAAAAACTGATAGTGACGTTATCGGCAGATGCAGGTCAGTAAACATTTTTCAAATGGATACATCTTGAGTAATTATCATATTAAATATAACAAACATTTTGCATTTGAGTTTATTCAGTGAAAATCCGGTTTCCTACGGAACCTCTAGTTGTGGTTAGACTGTTCCATTATTAATAAATCAATTATTTGTAAAAAGTATAATAAAGTGTTTTTTCAGATTGGTGACTGTCAAAGTTAGCTGTCTTTTTTTTTCAAAAATAATACTTCGTTCTCCTTTTTGAGTCATTTTAGCGCCCCGAGTTAACTGACTGCACGGAGCGATATCGCGCTAGTCGTGCCCGTCATCTGCGTTGCCGTGCTTTCATTCATTAATGCGTGGCAAAATATATTGTTTTTTTTTAAGCCTTTTAGGTAAGATTTTATTTTTTCTAATTTCTTCATGTTGAAATTGTAACACTCGACAAACCGAAATGGGAGATTGTACGCATCACTATGAACAATTTTTACTATGGGACCAAACCTGAAATAGCGAAAAAAACCTGCTGTTCCATACATTTTGACGAGTTATGCGAACATAAATGTAGGGAACAGCTGTTTTTTTTTCGGGATTTCGGGTTTGATCCCATAGTAAAAATTGTTCATAGTGATGAGTACAATCTCTCATTTCGGTTTGTCGAGTGTTTACAATTCTGTTCTCAATTCTGTCACCCTGTATATAATCAAACTAAATCCCGTGTGGGGTTAATCTAGGTATGTCATTTATAGATCATGTGGTTTGAAAAAATTACACGAATTCGTTTACACCCGGTTAATAGGTATATCCTCCTAGTCGAGGCCAATGTCCATCCTGAATTGATTTTAGAAATATCGAAGCTGTTATTACCTGGTGAGCCTAAAATGTCTCCGCTTGGCGTAAGCGTGCGCGGCGCGAGTCCAGCGTCGTCGCGGCGACCCAGCACCCGCACGCACTCCCTCTGAACGCTTTATCATCGTTCTGAAACATACGCACTTCTCTCTGATGATTTTGCTTAGGCTAGGCGCAAAGAGAAGCTAACTTCACATCAGGCAACCAAAAAATTCGATTGATGTGACTTAGACTTTGTTTGAACACTAGACAAATAGGTCATTGTTGAACCAGTGAAGAGATCAAAGCCATCCAAACACATTGTCCAGGCGCAATCTGCTGACGGCCTTGCTCGATCAATACCACAATAGGCTGAAAGCACACGCCTAAGTGCTCATTCACACGAAGACGATTCGTTTTTTTTGACGAATCGTCTTTTATCACGATTCGTTTTTTTTTTTTTTCGGCGCTTTTCTTTTTAAATTCCCGTGTTCACACGCATCACGAATCGTGAAAAATGTCGGACACATCTTAAATCACGTATCGTCTTTTAAAAAACACGTTCGTCAAAAATCACGGATCGTGATTATTTTGTGACGGATCCATCGTGTTCAATGGTTGATCCAAGACTAACAATGACGAAACGAATGTGAACATCAATTCGGACATTTTGCCGAATCGTGATAAAACACGATTTCGTGTGCAATGTGAACGTCCATCCATCATGACGTATCGTGTTTTTTGACGAATCGTCAATGACGAACCCGTGTGAATGAGCCCTAACGTTGGAATTGAAAGAAACAGTAAAATTGAACATTACGTACCCCAATCTAATCCAAGGATGCACAAAAAATTCAAAGTATATTTTTAATTTCGTTTCGCATGATAATTTTAAAAAATAATTACATATTCATCTAAAAAAAAGTAAATAACTAACCCTTCTTTTAGCAGCACGGGTGTTTCTTGTATGTTGTTGTTTTGAGTGTCCGTGCTCGTGGAGATTATTTCGAGGAACTGTTTTATTGCTTGCACCTGTAACAAGTAGTTAAAGTTAGTAAAATCGATTTATATTTTAATAGAACATTGCGTCGTTGTGGGGGTAAAATAGGGTTTATTGCATTTCACGGAGACGCGTAATTGTATTTATTTTTTATGGATCTCCAACAAAGGATACACAGATCATCAAGTTAGAAGACACAGAAGGTACAAGTTTATCTCTGCAACTACTGGATCAATATAATTTAATTTGAAATGTATCTTCATTCGTGGAGAATAATTTTTTGGGCGTCAAAATCACATAATAAATATCTATACAAGGTGTAACATAAATAACGCACAACCTCTTAAGGGGTCACTGTACTAATCATTAAGAACAACTTTTACTATGGGAAAAATATGAAATCGCGAAAAACAAATCAGCTGTTCCCTACATTTATGTTCGCATAACTCGTCAAAATGTAGGGAACAGCTGATTTTTTTCAGTACAGTGACCCCGTAAGATGTTGTGCCTTATTTATATTACACCTTGTATAGTAAATGCTCCGTTTCTTAAGTCAATCAGTCTGTGATAGAGTAGTAGTAGGTTAAGTATGTGTTACGTACATGTCTTGGCGTGCAGAAGCTGCGGTACAGTTCAGCCATGTACTCCTCCTTGCACACTTGCTGCGCTGAGCGGCTGCTCACCAAGTTGCCCAGCGACTGAATTGTCTTAGAGATCAAAGTCAAAGTCCGGTTTGTTTGGGGATCCTGGAAACAAATATACGTATTAGCAAATATGACACGCTAAATTACTTTTGTACAGGTTCTCGTAGAAGGCGATTAAAAGAGCTACCGCGCACTGCAAAAACCACATGGGGGCGCGCGCACTGCTTATAATTTATAGCATATTATGAATTTACTAGTATTTATTTTATTCTTTGCGTTGAATAAATACGCACTGCAAATCGCCACACCGCAGTACGCGCTAGCTCTAAGATATTTCATCAAGAAGCAGTACTTAGTGTCCTCTAGTCTGCTAAATTACAACCACCAATCCGTCTACCAATCGTGGGGATTATGACAATTTCCCCTTTGACCGTTAATTGTAGCGGGAGGCACGTGTTCAAAACTGGATGTTTGAGGGCGGATATGATGATAATTCTACTCACAATTTGCTCGGTAGTGAGATCAAAGAGCCGGGGCCCGAGAATAGCGGGCGCGAAGAACCTCAGGAAGATGAAGCCCGACACGACGGAGTACCGGACCTCGGCGTTACGTGGGAAGTGACGAGCCGCGCACTGACGTAACGCGTCGAACAGGCGACACATGGCGGCCGGGCACATCGCGTACGACGAGGTTATCGCCGCGAATACCTGCAGGAACAGGAGTGTCATGAGTCTGTAAAACCACTATGTACGTAATCGCCGTAAAGTTCATCAATAAAGGGTCGCAATGTAAGGCTGTTAAATAAAAGTAAATACAACTAATCAAATACCGGAAACATAGACACTAGATAAACATTGGAAGCAGCCGTAAATATGCGGCGTTGATTATTAAGAGGTAAATGGTGACTATGTGGAGCCTAACCCAGTTTACATGCGATTTATTCCAGACCGTTCATTGTTAATGAAACCACCAAATGATACCCCCAGGGGTGTGGTTGCCAAAAAGGAATTGTTAAAGACACCACTACAACGACCATAAAATAACTTTAAAAAAGTAAAAACCGACTTCAAAAAAAACTAAACGGAGTAAAATAATTATCATTTAATAAAACTACCAGTTTCAGAAGTCGGTGCATTCAATTTGTTTCAGCGTAGAACACCGACTTCTGAAACTGGTAGTTTTATTAAATGATAATTATTTTACTCCGTTTAGTTTTTTTTGAAGTCGGTTTTTACTTTTTTAAAGTTATTTTATTTTATACTTTTTGGTGCCACAAATTACAATTACAATAGTGTACAAATTCTCGGACCAGCACTACAACTAGAACGTCGTCTATATACGATTTGTGTGTTTTTTTTGTTTTTATTGATTTTTGCAAAAAGTGCTGAATCAATTTCAATAAAATTTATATGGGACCACCTCTGAATTATGGCCTACCAAAAAAAAAAAGAATCATTAAAATCCATTCATAATTGGCGGAGATATCGCGTAACAAACATACAAAAAAAAAAAAACATTCAGACGAATTGAGAACCTCCTCCTTTTTGAAGTCGGTTAAAAAGGGCAACAACGAGTATATGTAAACTAACTCTCATATTATATTATTGTTAGAGTGCGCGCAAGATAACTCTGCGCGCGACTGAGGGCGTCCTCAACGTTGCAATCATCGCAAAAGTTCAAATTACCGCTTTTTAAGCTTATCTTTTTTATCGCTAAACGTATTTTTTCCGTTAAAAATTCCTACAATCATGTAGTTCTACTATCAAAATTAATAAAACGGCACACACTTTGGTGGACCATGATTAGTTCCGATTTCGGCCGCGCGCAGACTTATCTTGCGCGCACTCTAATTGTGGCATCCCAACATAACGGCGGTGTCGTTAAGCCACGCTTGCCGAGGTTGGTCTGTGGATGGGTGACCATTTACCATAGCGAGTTTCCTCCGTGCCTCGGAAAGCACGTAAAGCCGTTGGTCCCGGCTGTCATTTGTAGATCTTTGACAGTCGTTACTGTTGGTCAGAAGCCAGAAAGTCTGACAACCAGTCTTACCAAGAGTATCGTATATTACCCAGTTACTGGGTTGTGGAGGTCTTATAGGCTGTCGCTCCATGTAAAATACTGATATTCAGCTGCATCCGGTTCGACTGGAAGCCGACCCCAACATAGTTGGGAAAAGGCTAGGCAGATGATGATGATGATTTACACTGTTTTGGTTATGCTGCGCGCAATTGCAAAATTTGTCTATAGAGGTTAAAAATGAGGTATAGAGAGAGATTTTCACTAACCCGTTCAACATAGTCTTTTAAATTGGCGAGGTTGGCAGTAACAGCTGCAGTGGGCTTGACACGCGCGGGGTCTATCTCACAGGGACGTCGCTCGGCCAACACTGCCGCCAACGTTGGCCGCAACACCGCCCGTAGGTACGACGCACCGCTCAACCGCATCGCCTCGTCCATCATCTTAGAGACGAGAGTGTTGCCCCTAAATATCGTCGTCGCGTCACTGGAAAATGCATTATTACATTATAATAACTGTGGTTGGGTATCGTGAGTGTTTTTTTGGAAAGTTACCAATTAATTTCGTTACTTGTATGAAGGGAACAGGGGCCCAATTCTTCTAAAATAAATCTTGATAAATCACAACCGAACCAAGGCCGAACCGTTCATTCAGACAGTTCTCAATTTCAAACCCCCGGTTTCTGATTTGAGAATTCGGGATAAGCAATACTTAAGTAATATTTGAGTGCGGAGTTGTCAAAAAAATGCTTTAAAATCCGTCATTTTTTTGACAACTCCGTACTCAAATTTTACTTAAGTACTGCTCATCCTAGAATTCTCAATTCAGAAACCGGAGGTATAGCTATCAAATTGTTTGACACAAAAAACAAAATCAATCATTTTGAAACTTTTCGAAAACAAAAACTGACTGACGCTGACGGTTGTGGTTCGATTGCGTTTGGCAACAATTTATTTTAGGAGAATTAGGCCCCAGGTGAAGGAAAAGAATGGAGAAAGATTGGTAAAGCGCATCTCCCAATTTAAGCTAATAAATTGTACCAGACAACATTGGCATATAAAAGTGGTAGTAACAAAAGAAAGAAAAATTGTTTATTTGTGCACAAAAAATATGGCTGATGGTAGAATGTAAATCAGCTGAGATAATAAGAGATTTGAAGATGACGAAGAGGCTTACTCATGCACCGGATGTTATGTTTACAATCATTTATTATGATTAGGGCTGTGCAAACTGATAAGTTTTATATAATTCACGACGGACAGAACGATATTATATTTGGACGCAGTTACATCACAGTATGGGCTCAATCTAGCTTTTCGTCACAATAAACAAAAAGATGTAGTACACAATTTTGGTCATATTGCCGCCGTAAGCGCAATCTGCGTTTGCGCAACTTGGTTGGGCAAAGAGAATAGCCGGCCACCCACTTTAAAAATTCACACACTCAACCGATTAGTTGCAGGTACGATTCATGTACGAAACAAATATTTGTATGACTTAGAGGAAGTTCAAGTTTGGGTGTTAGTGCATGCGCGATCTATGCGCAAAACGCACCAAAACGGTGCGAAGATACCAAAAAAGAGCTTTTTTTTCTAAATAATACTCCTATGGATGAAGCTAGATACTCACGTAAGTGCAGAAATCTCTGCATCTGCCAGCTCCTTCACAATGGGTACAATGAGATCATGGTGAGTGAATAGCCTTACGAGGGGTTGCGCCGCGTCTGTCTTACTCGACACTATCTCCCCCAGTATGTACACCGCCGAAGCTGTTATAGGCTGAAAATAACAAAACTTTGATTTTATTATTTACTTAAGTCATACTGGAACCTAAGTAGACTCAGATATTCCTTAAAACGAACGTACCTTCTGATGAACACTACGCAGAAACAACTCCTCGAGTGTTCGATAGTGTTGTAATGGGAAGACATGGTCCACTGTGTACTGCAGCAGTAGTCGCAGCGAGCCCAGCGTGGCACTACCCGCTGCCGAGAGCCGTGTGCCCGGCGGGGTCGCACCACGGGACAACGCGCCACCCGCGCGGGACGTTAGGAAGAACCTGGTGCCAAATACACAATACTAAATTATTTATTACTTTATAGGACTGCAAGGGAGGAAGTATAATATCTAGCTTCCCAAACGTGGTGATGAAATTGACAGATTTTTACAGTTTCGTCTCTTACCAAGCACGTAAAGGCGTCGGCGAAGGTTGTCGCAGTTGTAGCCGTACCTCGCCAAGAAAGATCGGCGTCGCAGCATCATGCCACACCGATACTCTGGCTTCGCAAGCCACCCCCGCCTGAAATATTAAATTAAAATCAATTTTAATTTAATTTCAAACAGATGCATGAAAAGACATTTAAAAAGAAACCGAGCGTCAGATTGACTTACCGTTTGTGAGCCATCTTTATCCTTCGGATCTGCGTCCATAACGAGATCAAAACAAAAAATTTCATCAAATTGTGGATTAACAGTCTTCTTTTTAGGTTTCGTACGTTTTTCAACTCTTCGCCCGTTCGAATATAATAACGTGACGAGAGCAAACGGGTCACACTGTCCGTTCTTTGTGGTAAGTTCAGAACACTCTAGCACTCGAAGGCGCAAGGTGTCATGTCCTACTCGCGCTGCGCAATGCCTCTCGGGGTCTGACCAGTAGTCAGCGGCGGTGGGGGTGGGGGAGGCATCTGACTCGGGCATCGCGTGCATGGGAGGTTTCGTCCTCGCCGCCCACTGTGCCCGATCTTTTAAACTTTCTGAGCGCGATAATGACAGAGAAGGTTCCGTCGCGACCGCACTCAGCAGCTTCTTGCTCGTGGAACTCGAGCAAGAACCAAACCTCATACTTTCCTTACAATATTCAGATAATCTAACGAGGTTATTTCCTTTACTTTTCGTCGAGCAGTTGTCAACAGTGGGAGGGTCAGGGTCGGGAGGTTTCGGTTCCATTCGTAACCTTTTCCTGGAGTCTTCGAGTGTGAGTTCAATGTATGCCTTCCCTTGCACCTCTGAGTCTGCATCGACCGGTCGCAACGCAAACCAATGGTCTTTATTGTTGTACCGGTGAAGATCTTCTCGTTTGATCGCCACTTTACCGAGGACTTTGTCTTGTTTGAGGTGCTTGTCACGGTCGAACACGTATATGGAGAGGTATCGAAATCTTCGGGGAACCTCGAATTGAAACTCCTCGCCGAAGAATGGACTGAAACAAAATAATATAATTATTGGTACAAATCTATTTGCATGTATTTAAATTCACGAAAGATTGGCTAACGCCGATTTTATAGGTATGGTTCGTGTCGCGTGTCAAATTATCAGAACCACCAATATTTATTCGTGTTCAATATTACATCAAACAATCGTTATCAAGTTTTCAACAGCGTGATAATTTATTGGCGGGTTGCAGCCTGGTTGTGCGCGTGGGGTGCCTGTCTTACACGAGTGTCAGTTTTGCCACCCACAGTTAATGAATAACTTACTGAACGAATGCTCTATTATTCATTAAACATTGTATATTATTCTAAACTTCATTTTTTTAAGTATTATACTTGTATACAATATTCACGAGTGTCGGTTGTTATCAACAAACACGTCTTGCATTGCATTTAAATGACAAGATAGCTACCTACTACTTGCGCGCTTTTCGTTACTATAGTAGTTAGTCACTTTGATAATTAACTACAGTTTATGTATTTTTTTATTGAAATGTGTCCTATTAATGATACCTAGTAACCCTGTGGAATTTCGCCAGTTAATTTGAAGTAACTCTAATCAATTTGCAATTATCATGATGTTCCTCCAAACATTTACAATTTTTTTTTAGTTACAAATTTTACAATTCTTAATCATTGGTTGAACTAGGGATCAAAATAAAACAGAGAAATAGGTTCGCTGTCAAATTACCTTGAGAGAAATAGGCAAAGTTTAATTTGCCAATTTGCAGTATCGATGAACACAAATGTTCAGACGAAACAATAAAACGGCTCAATTAACTGCGGCGCCTCCAAGAAAATGGTTATAAAACTTTATATACCTATTCCTAACCTACCTAGGTTGAATTTAATCTGAATGGAAAACAGTGAATTGTTCGGCTCACACTTCAATTTTTTTTTTTGATATCATTGGCTTCGAGTTGGTCTTCTATTGAAATGCAATACGAAAGCCTGACTAAATAGAACTATGTAGAATTTAAAGAAAACCCACTAATATTATAATACGACATTTAGATGTTTTTTTTTATAAATCACTTCATAACGATACTCTGTTATCACATCTCATCAGCCGTAGTCGTGCACTGTCGAAGTGTACATGAGTTAACGACTGACTAAGGCAGGTGTTCACCAACATGAATCCACAAGTATAACAACGGTTATCTAAAAATTCTAGTACATTTTTCGGATAAACCGTTGTTCAACCAGAGAAAACAATACCAGCAAGAATTATCGGCTGATCGGATTTAAAAAAAAAATAAGGCAGCGGATGTCCTGGATTACCAATATCAATCTAGGAAAAACCCTGTTTTAAAAAACGAAAAGGTGGCCGAATCTAGTTATACAATTCGCTATAAAGTATGTAAACAACGCTGGTTCCATGATGTAAGACCAAGTTGCATAGTAACGTACGCGTGGGATTGCTTGCTCAAAGGAGAAAGTTTGTCGTTCCCGACCAAATCTCTATCTCACAGGCTAATAATGAACCATGTACTCTTGAAAATGTAAGCTTTAATAAGAAGATGTAATATGATATAAATATTCTGCTATTGTAGTCCAGTAATTCATTTGTATAAAGTACATTTTTTTTACTGCTTTTTGAGGTTAATTCATTGGATTCAATGGAGTTAAAAATAATAGTGTCAATTTATTTTACACTGTTTAAAATTTTGCCTGTTATTCAGAATTATAGTTGCACTTTTCAGTATAACGTCGTTTAAAAGGAAACGAACGTGCTGATTCCAATAGATAAAGCATTTAACAAGTCTTGTAATGGCTCCATAAGGTAAATTTTATACAACACTTATTGCATTCAAGTTTACTGGTTTCGTATTAGTGATCACTGGCGTCATCATTTTTTTATCGCAAAAAGCATTGGTTCGTAATTTATACAGCTCGTGTGCCTTGATAAAACCCTATATCAATAAAAATACAAATGAGGTTAGCTAAAAACTTAGTATTTTTTAACGAGTAGGTTAATTCCTGTTACTGCTTTAATTCGTAAAAGGGATACGTTGGGTTTATCAGGAAGCTCTCAATTATAACACTAGTTTACACGGGTAACTAACTTGATGCAATATATCTTCGTCTTTTGTCTGACATTATTAATACCGGCCTTTCCCTGGTTCCTTTACCTTCTTTCACAAAATAAGAATCCTGATAAGAGGCGCACCTTTGATTTATACTCTATGAGTGCAGCTGATAGAGTATCAATGTAGTTTAGTGTGTGTACAGTTGGTTGACTCAATACAAAATATTTCTGAAAAACTGTTTATTTCTATCTTAAATGTATGTATCTTTGATGGCTACTGAACTATAGGCTACAGATGACTCGGACTTAGCAGTTTTAAAGTTAACTAAAAAGCCCAAATAAATTGTTTGTTAGATTTTACAATTTTTTATAGTTCTGACAACCCTAAATAATAATTATACTATCCGACCGAACGTTACGTGTAGCTATTTGTAAAACACGATAATAACTCAATAAAGGGGTTTATTG
The DNA here is from genome assembly GCA_905220435.1 of Amphipyra tragopoginis. Lineage (NCBI taxonomy): Eukaryota > Metazoa > Arthropoda > Insecta > Lepidoptera > Noctuidae > Amphipyra > Amphipyra tragopoginis. The sequence continues at coordinate 13,636,274 of HG991993.1, forward strand.
ACTCGTTTGGAGTGTACGTAGGTATAAGAAACTCGCGGTATCGAGTCGGTGGCAGGCTCGCAGGCGCATCCGGCGCCGGCGCAGTATTTATAAACCGGAGGCGGAACCGCACCAGCTGAGCGGGGGCGGCCCAAGCTCACTTGCTATTGCACATACTTTACGCCTCTAATTTCAATACGTTGAATTCATTAAGTGTGACCAATTATTCAATAACTTACGTGTAGCTCACGGAACATTCTGTGTTCCGTTGTATAACTACATTGATTAAACCTCGTGATATACCTTTGTCCTCGGCAGGTATATCACGGACACATCCAACAGTACGTTTTTATCAAACAATGCGGTAATATTATCAGGTTAATGCATATGATTTAATCAATTAATTAATTTTGCACAAAGCGTTTGTTTAGTAGGTCGATTCTCGCTGACGCTGTTTTAAATAAGCTACGAAACACCTTTATTCGTATACGTGTTGTCGGGTCGAGAGCACAAAATAGCACATGTTAGAAACCAGAGCAATGCACTTAAGACTGCCGCCACTCCGGCCGGGGACTGCTCAGGCGCAGGCGATGATCATTTTACGTGCCACGAAGTTCCGGGACCAATTTATCACTTAAAAGCTTCCGTTTAATGTTGTAGAGCTACTCAAGCGATTTTTATGACAGTCTCTACTCGGAATCGCTCGTGTAAATATTTTTTATAATCCTATAGACAGTGGGCGATTTCATCGCTGTTTCATGCCATATTTTAGTTGTTAGTTAGATTATGACACATTGCAATAGACAGATACTTTTTTTTATTAAGTTTTCTAACTTTAGATGCAATTTAATAGCATCATTCACATTTATTAAATAAAAGAAGAGGCTTAGATTTACCACTGCTTCTGCGCAAAGTACCTACTTTGGCAAAATTGAGTTAGATACATACTTGAGTTTTATACATTTTGTTCAACCAAAAAATCTTTATTTCAACGAGAACGCAGCCATAAAGCATAATACACAACCAACGAATATGTAGTATATTATCAGAACATAGTTAGTGAGGCACAGATAGTTTGGACAGAGGCACATAGTAAGTGCAGTGATAAGGTATCGCGAGACAAAGAACCCATTAAATTAACTCGACGAGTGACGTGACATTTCCTTCGATATCCGCCAGTACACTGTGGCCTCACCTCTTAGGTCACAAAATCATTATCGCTTCCGTTCATTAACAAGCAAAACAGACTATCATTACAGATAAACAATTAAACGTACGAACGTTTTCTACTTCATCAGAGGTGTAATCATATCAGAGAGTCCAGATTTGAACTGCTTTTATTAATTTTAGAAATACCACGTTCTATTTTTGAACGAAATATGGAGCAGTCCCGATCTTCATTCATCTTCACTTCGTCTTGATTTTTATTTGATCAATTTTAGAACAAAGTCAACCATCACAAACGGTCAACTGCATCAAATACAGTTGTACAATTAGCACACCTGTATTTGATGCAGTTTGTGTTGCTTCCTGATAAATTAAATTAGGACGTCAATTTTTAGTTTTCAATAGAGTAGTTAGTCTCGTGGAACGTTCCCACAAGTAATCAGGGGGAGCGTAACCGGCGGCAGTAATTAAAATCATTGCTGCGGTGCAGCAGTCTTTTATTTATTCTAAAAACTGAATGGCAAGGGGGTGAAGCGGAAGGGACGTTCCGCGTCAGCGCACGCGCACCGGAAGCGCGTCCGGGACGTGGCGCGCCGCAGCACCGCCCTCCCTTACAGCACAATAGCGCCTCCCCCGAATTATACGCGCTATCAAAAGCCGCACCGCAACGATGAATTAATTGTGACTAATGTTTAATTGATGACAAATCATTCAACACGCGAGGCGAGGCGAGGGGCAGAGCAGGTGGCTTTGTGTAGTATGTTTTTAATACAGGTTTGAAAATGTTCCGTGAAATACATGTACGTCTTTGTTATTGGCGCTGGTAATGTAATGAATTGATGGGTGGATAGTAAATAGTAATTCAATCATAGAATTTAAGATATTACTTATGTGCTAAAATAAAACTCTAAAAAAAACTAAAATGAAATGCACAAAAAGAAAAAAACATACATATTTGGAACATCTGTAAACTAAAAGCTTTGGAAGCAGTCAATTGATCTAAGAAACTATAATTCATAGTGTTAACTGTTAGGTAGGTACTGTTTAGCTTTTAGCTTCCAGATGTTCTTAATCATATCATACTTTTTGGTAAAATTTTAGCACGTGTTGAAAAAAAAGGGAGAAATAACAAAAAAAAATTTTTTTTGTCCTTCATTCGTTATTGTTTTCTCACCAAACCTACATGTGTAAGCAAAATTTCAGACGGTTCGGATAACAGGAACTGGCAAAAAATTTACTTGTATGATTAGTAGCAGACAGACAGGCTGACAACGAAGCAAGCTAAATAAAACTTTTATCAAAATTTTAACCGGAATCGCCAAACATGTGTACAACCAGATTACTTAAACAATGGGATACAAAAAGGCGGCGCTTCTAATTGCCCTTATTTGCCTCTCCCTCAAGTACTTTCTCTGTGAGCGAAAGGCAAAGAGTGGATCCGCCATTTCTAATCCCATTCTTTAAGTAATCGAGTACTAGGTACCAGCTACATGATGGCAGTGTACAGAAAAGTGTCTGTTCTACATATAAAAACGGTAATTACTTATTTTCTAACTTCCTAGTACATACATTAAAACGAGCAATGCGGTCGAAACATGGATTATTCCTCAGTGACACATGCTCGTGAAAGCGCCGGAAGTAATACATATCATATGCAAGAGATTAGGAGTGTGCGCCTGCGCACATTCGTGACGACACATTAATGTTTCGAAGAAAGTTACACATCGCATATTCGTACCTAGCACATACGAGACTACCGTGTTTCCAAACTGTAATAGAATTTGTAAGTACCGGAAATTGTATGAGATTTTGTACATTAACATTTTCTATTATAAAAACGAAATGAGTAAATCGTTCTCAACAAACAATATTTACTAATGACACATTTGTCATTTAGATTGAAACGCATTCTAACGAAACGTCAAAAATAACTCCTGGAATTCCAGGTACCAATGTAAAAACATAATATGTGTACGACTGTAGTACGCATTAATTACTTCAATTAAACGTATCAACCACTTAAAATGGTTCATTCATAAAGTAGAGAAACCTTGACCTATTAAATTGTTTGCTCTCCCTAAATGTTGGTAAACGGTTCCCACACGATAACGGCGGAAGCGAGACCGGACACCGGACAAAGGATCCGTTATTATTATGTATATTAACTCTGGAGTGAACATAGCGTTCCCATTTTGTAGAAGTCGAGAAGGGCCCGACATACTGACAGCTTTCAAATAGTAACGGCTAAATCAAGGCTGCTCTAGCTTATACGGCGTCATACTGAACTAAACTTGGTCTAAGTTGCAATAGAATATATCTATGTAAGTAAACTGTCTAACTCACTTGAGAGTTCTCTCCATGGTGGAAGTGCGAAATATCTCCTCTTGGTCGAGCGACAGCACGCAGTATATGTCACGGTGGCACGCCGCCCCATGGCTGCGACCTGGCAAGTTTTTAGCTTCACCTAAAACAATAAAATATACATGATAACTAAATAGCAACAAAATTAATTAAAAAGTAAAACTATATTTAATACGAAGTCTTTAAATCACAAAAAGACCTTGTGCCTTTTTTGAGTGTTAAAATGGTGTTTCCTAAATTTCTACTTCCACATAAATGTTAAACAGTTTGATACGAGTATGTCCTTAAGTACGTAACCTGTACACATGTTATTTAAACTCTATTAAACAAACAAATTAATTTAGATTTCACCGTTTTCACGCAGTGATCCTCGTTATAGGAAATTACAAAAACTAATAACACAAAATTATTTTTACAGTCTGAAGAATTGTTTGATATTATGTATCGATTAAACGCATTTTAAAGTAATAGCTCGATTGACGTGCTAGACACTACAGTATTCATCCACAAGAGACTAAATACAGCATTTACTATAATAATATAAAACAGTGATGTCTTGTTTCTCATAAACACTCATCATCAGGAAGTCTAAACTTAGCCTAACCTAACGAGGTATCACCAATTACATACGCCATAACATTGCTTCATCCTTTCGGCTAACGTCTCGTCATCAACTCTTGCCAATTTTAATGCTATCTTTTCTCCATTGCCATCTTTATGCAAACGTTCTTATCTTGTTTCATTAGATATGATCAGTGATGTGACATTTAACTTTACCACTGTGAGTTTCCCATAGTTTGCATCTTTGCTATTTCATAAAGCTTGCGAAGTACGACCTTGGTTTAATTTCAATGAACGTAATGTTATGTGGCGTTCTAGTCTTTATAAAGTTTCGTAATGAGATAGTATTGTCTGACCATCGAAGTTTAAAGACCCACCATCCATAAAGTAACTAGCGAACCATCACGATCTACTTCATTCATTTCAATAACGGCTATTCAAGTAGCTCACCAACTTTTTTAAACGGCTAACATCTAACCAGCAGGTTTACTCCCGACAGGATCGAGTTTTGAATCGAGTCGACTTAGTGTCAATTCTTACTCTTGAAATCGACAAAAGCGCACAATTGTGCACCGGCTAGAATAAAAATTAACGACTGTTTTTGATATTTGTTAGTTTTAAATCAAACCTCAGCACGGTCGTGCAGTTTTGTCGATTTCAATAGTAAGAATTGACACTAAGTCGACTCGATTCAAAACTCGATGCTGTCGGGAGTAAGCCTGCAGGCCTAAGCAAAATCCCTAAAACCAACAATTCTCCAACCGAGTCTTTAAGCAAGCTATTCTAGTTAACAGGACTGAAATTCGGTTGAAATCATAATTTTCAGTTATTATATTTAACAGTAAGATGTGGAAAAGACTCTGGAGTGGATAAAATATATCAGTCGAAAAAATAAACATCTTGGATCGGAGTCTCTGTCGTGGCTGTTGCAATTTTATAGCAAAACAACTGTTTAGAGACAGAAAACACCCAAAAAATCAAATCTTTCAAAAAAATTGTCGTGTGTCTTCCAGAGTTCCACCTTCGTGACAGACGGGCAAGTCGAACACTTAAGCTTTCATGACAAGGGGTTCATCCACAGCATTCACCCAAAATATCTTAGCGTAACTTTTGGCAAAAAGTATAACAAAAAGTTCATGTCAGAAACAACATGTTGAAGCAACAGCCACGAAATGGGGGGAAACAAACCGAGTTCTATGAGCAACTGGAATGACGCTTTGTTTTTCATCTGGCAAATATACCTCCTAAAAGTTAAATTATGCGAGCCACCGTTCAAAATCTAGACCACCAGCTGCCCATGCTGCAGCGATTGTTTGAGATACAGCGGCAGAAGCAGTCTGCTTTGAAAGCCAACAAAATGGCTTTACCCTGGTGGATAACAACAACTGGTCTCATCATAACCGCAGAACTTCAAATATCGGCAAATTAGCTCCAATACATCATCAGGAGGAGCTGAAGTCAAATCGGCGCCGGAGGATGGGCTAACTGAAGCTGTCGCGAATGAAGCCGAGCAGGACTACGAACCTCAAGACCGACATCATCTAAATTCTAATGATGCATAAGTCTGTGTTCCTCAGCCCAGAATTTTGGCCGGCAGGAGATCCCTACAATGCTTCTGGAAACAAAACCGAAACTCGAAACCGAATTTCTTAGTTTTGTTTATATGTTGGGTTTTTTATAATTTTAGATTTATGTGAGTCTAAAGTATATAATAATTATTATTAAGTAGGGGTCTTCGTCAGATGAAAAAAAATATGTATGGAGGCAGTTTGATGATCGCGTCCGATAATTGTACGCACTCATTAACCATTACTTTTTTGGGTTAAAGTCTGAAATAATGATACACTAAAAAAGCAGGGCCCATTGGCGGTTGCGCAACATGTTGCGACCTCGTCGGTTATCGCTAAATACGGAGAGACAAGGTGAGGCGACCATCGGCCCATAAGTAACTACTGCCCTGACGCTTACCTGCAAACCAAACCTGTTTGACATTTTTATGTTCTACTAAGCTCTAGATTAATATATTGTTGACTCAGTTTAATAGTTTTCTATTGTTTAGTTGGATGATCAAATCATAGAGCATTACAATCATAATATTGTTACTGCATGTATAAAATTAATCAAGTACGTTTTACACAAGCATTGCACGATTGCGTACTAGATGACAAGATAGATATTCTCACTGTTTTCTTTAGCCTTACAGACAATACAATTAGAGTGCCATGAATGGCCCGTTAGTAAGAGGAACATGACGAAATGTTATTCTAAGTAGCTGGTCACATAGACACAGCTGTAATAGCTACACTAGAATCTGTGTTAGAATAAATACAATTATAAGAATAAGATGATGTACTCTATGACTGTTTTTTAGTTATTCTGATACCTATAATCTAAATATTCAAGGAATCGCATTTTTGGATGTCGTTTAGCGAACCGAAGACCAGCTAGGATAGGATAGACAGAATCTTTATCATTAGCAAAAGAACGTAAAGATAACATTAGCAATTCAACCGCACTTGTAAACATTAGTAAATAACGTTAAACATTCGTTATTTTTTCAAATAGCATAGTTATTGCCATAATATAATCAGAAATGAAGTATTTTTGTTTACTGATTTACTTTTTTTGGCCTTCCTTACTTTCCTCGCTTTGTATTTCGTATATTCTAACTTTATTATTAAACATTTATTTTTTAAATTCTACCGATAGCACCACTGGCACTGCACAGCTGGCGTTACCAAGTCGCGGGGTGATAACGGTCATAATTTCACTGTGTTTGAGCATCCACATCATATCCTTTCTCTCTAGCAGGCGCAGATCCAGCCTTCAGATTAAATAATCTAAGGTGAAGCTAGGGTTTGGTTGGCGCGACGCGACTCTGACTGACGTCCGGTGAAACGATTCAACCGAGGATTAGCTTCGAACGGGGTGGTCAATTGATGAGCATGCCCTGGTCGATGTCCCCCGTAGAGCTACCACTGCCCTCTAGTAATATACTCTATTTAGATATGCCTGTCATTCATTGCGTCAGAAATAATACAATTTCCACAGAGATCATTGGTTTAATAAAGGGATTGGAATGATTAATGATCGAGTGGCGTAATAGTCGTGACGAATTAAATTGAACTTATTCCAAGCCCCGCCTACTCATCTACATCATTATTCTTATATTTATTATTCACGTTAATTTACTTATAAACACATCGCACCTCCGATAAAATAGGGTTACAACTCGAAAAAGTCGAAATTTGAGTTAACGATACAGAAATACTTGAAATTTTATGAACTATCTTCTCCAAAATGGTTACATCTGTAACTCTAAAACTGGCCGCTAGATGGAGTTGTAACGCTACACGACTAAAGCATTTTGGCTCCAGAACGATCTCGATTAGTGTTACATTTAGTTTTATGAAACGTGGACGTACGTTTGTTTATACAAGTAGTGTTACAAATTAAAATATAACAGTGTTTCAGACAGGTAAAATCTTGTTGCTCACATCAATTTGTCTAATGAACACGTTACAAGTCGAATTATTACAGTTTATTGTTAAAGGATTGAATTAAACTAGTTCAATATTTCTATAATAAAGTGATATATTTTGTATAATTTACATGCAGAACTACGCTTCGGTACGGGTAACATGAAATTGAAAGACGTCAGAATCGTTAAATTCATGAAAGAAACACCTTCCCCCTTATTACAAAAGATGGTTTAAACCAAAACTAAGGTAAACCCAGATTTAAAATATACCCAGCACTTTCTTACGTCATGTAACAAAAAGAGACGGAGCTAATTTAAAACCTAGGTTTTTCTTAGACCATCTTTTGTAATAAGGGGGTTACAAGAACTCTTAATAAGACGAAGGATTTTCGGAACCTAAAATTTGGCGAACACACCCTGAGGTTCTGCCTGGACTTAAAGCCTGCTTATATCAGACAGCTCTCAATAAGTGAGTGGAAGAAAGCTGATTTGATGAGTTTGATTAATAGTAATCAAATATCACGGTTCTATGTGCTTTTTTACAACCAAAATGTAATTGAATATTGAACTTTACTTTGTATTTTTTTAAAATACATCCTAATTATGAGACGACTGAAACTTAAGACTTCATCTGTGATTTTGATTTTTATTGTGATGATTATAGTTCCTATGTAGTATTTAAACATTATTTCATTAAGGAGAACAAATATTATTTACGCGTAGCTTAATTAAAGACTGCCCAAAATTGTACTATAAAGTGATTCGTTGAAATTGTAATGATTACAATTGTTTTTTTTGTTGGTTCGAATTTTTGAATGGTTTTGTTAAAGTTAATTTTGTTTCGAAGTCTACAGCAGTACGAAAGCTTATTAAGTTAAAAAAAGTTTAAAGAACTGCCTGATTTTTATTATAATAAGAATTGTTACATCTGTCTTAGTGTATTTTTGTTAGTAAAAACTCGAATAGTTATCTAAAATACTGTTACAATTGGGAATTTTCAGGGTTTTTTTCAGGAAAATTGAAAAACAGCGTATGCCATTAAAAAGTATTTTTTGTAAGCTTTTCAAGTATATATATTTTGTGTCACATAATAATAATAGCACAAGAATAAAAACTGATTATTAAATCCGTGAGTTTATTTTCGCTTTTCTGAAAATCCAGGTTTTTCGAGTTGTAACCCTATTTTATCGGAGGTGCGACATAATACGTTAAGTATGTCCATGTGACGTGTCAAATCACATTCAATAGTTCTCGTTACAAAGATGACGTAATGTTTGTCCATGATAATAATAGGGAATTATGTTATGAAAACAATTTCCTGGTTTGAGGAAACAACCAATAGGTGTAATGGCCGTGACCGATACCGATATTGTACAGCTGTGATGGACACTGCACTTATTATTTAACGCTTGTTATTATGATAAGTAACTGATAATCATTGTGTTTATAACTTTATACATAGATGCGTCACACAAGTTTCGTAGTACTTTCATGTATTTTTTTTCTTATACGAAATGCTCAATTAAAACATTGCACGTAATTGTTGTAAATTGAGGCACGCTGCGATAGTTAGGACCGTTAAACAAAGGAAAGACCTTCCTGCGACTCTCACAAATTCGTAATTGTAGTGCGAGAGAAACTCACAACAAACTGTACATAATTGCTGATGCAAAAACAACCGTCATCATCATCAACATGACAGTAACACACGCCACTAAACTGGATCGTGGGAGTGAAACGGGATCCTTTGAATAGCGCCATCATCTACTGAGGAAACGAATACGCACCAGCTATTTAGCCACAGTCACAATGGCGATCATTAAGATGTTTCCACACGCTCGTATGCGTAGAGCAATTGTTTCGAAATCGAGAGTATTTTACCTCAGCTCGTTGTCAGAGCGCATGGGAACTGTTTGAGTAACAAAGTGATCGATTTCGATATCGTTTTATGCTTTACCGGAAAATAACAAGGTCACAATGTAGGTATCCCTCGCGTTTTCTACAGATAATGCCTTGGCTTTAACTATATCCGTATTAAGCGTAGCATGTCAACGTTCTCTTAAGACGGACGTCGAAAATGTCACTCATTTTATACTGCTTCATAATTTTAGTCTCTCCAAGATTTAAATTAAATTGTTTACGACGGAAGGAACGATTAAGAATGTAAAAATCGAATTGTTATTTGACTAGATTGTTATATCTGCATATCGGTATACATAAACAGCATCGAACCTTCCCCTTCCTCTATTGTACTTTAAAAAGGATAGAAAGTCTGAAAATTGCAACAGAATGCAAATTATGTATATTTTTTAGACTAAATGTCTGTCTGTCGGTTTGTTACTGTAAAAAACTGTGCACCTATGTAAAAACAGCCGCGGGCACAGCTTTTAGAAATAAAACTGGGTATGGCATTTGTTTTTTAGACATTTTTTTAACAGAAAAAGGGCTGACACTTGTGAAAAATTACATTATTAACAGGGAAAGACTTGAATTCCCTGCTTACGCTCCCGGAAACAAACAGCTCATACAATTATTTAATTCTTCGTAGCGCTCACAGGTCAACAGCCCCGTTGTGCTGCTATAGTTTTTTGCGAGATCATGTGTTTTCTCAGAATACTTAATATAGCTTTTGTGTGATGATTATTTATCTACTACATGCGTAATAGTTTTAGGTTTTAGTTACATTCCAATAGGCAACGATGAGTTTCCCCAATGCTACCTGAATATAAAGTAATCCTTAAGTTGCATCGTACATTTTTAAATCAACCCAAATACCTACCTAGGCACGTGGGTGGAAACCTACGTTCGTAGTATAATATCCAGCGACCCAAGACGTTCACCCACGCCACATAGGATACAATCGCTGCTGTGCAGGTGGGTTGCGAAGTAGGACGCATTTTTTGCAAAAACGTAATCCAACTGTAGCCACAAATTTCGCAACATTGAATTTACTTCACATAATCAACATAACAGTAACTAATTTGACTTAGAAAATGTGATTTTCTTTTATCTTGAAAGTTAAAAGTGAAAGACGATATCTACATTGTACTCGACCGGAGTGTGTTCATGTATAGTGTAATACTTTGGTATACTTTCTCATCTCTCTGTGTATTTTGTCGCACACAACTTGTGGTGCGTGCCAGTGTTGATGCTGCTGTTGGATTAATGTTAGATAGTATTATTGTTTTCGAAGTTATCAGTTAGGTTTTTTGGCACTCGTTTTGTGACGTTACGGCTATGGCTCCTTTGAGTCCATGACACAGGGTACCTATCTTACCTATCCTACTGTGGGTGGAGGACAGAAGCATAAGGCGATTATTTCTGAGCACTGTTATCAAATATCCCTTTCAAGGGCAACGGCAATTTATTTGCCACCATGTTTTTTGGGACATGTTGAGAAAGCCTTCCTGTTATTTTTTTTTATTTAAACCTGGCGTTTTTATAATGTTTTACTATTTTCTCGAATAAAAAATACAAACGATACTTAAAAATGTTTTTCTTCATTTTTTTTTTCTTAACAATTTGTCAAATTGTTAGGTATTTACTTTTCCTAAAATGTACTGCCCGTTAAAGGGACATCTAGGCTCGACAAACGTTAAACCAACCAGTATGTGGTGCATCATGGTACAAACTGACTGGATAACCCCTGGCAATTGTCAGGCAGCAGCACCACTAAGTAAGCACAAAAAATTGCGTCTATGAGAATAACTAAGTAATATAAAAGAGCAATGAACTGATAAAAATTTGGATAGGTCAATTAGTAATTTGGTTGTTTTTTTAATGGATTATCTTTTTAACGCTTTGATTAAATTAAATTAAACCTTTCGGAATTACAGTTTGATTCATGATTTGAATTGGGACAAAGATATACAAGGCAATGCAGCAATTATCATTCACTATCATGTTAAATAAGTACGTAATCTTATCTATGATCATTTGAATGTGATGGACGAATGTGTTAGTGATTATTGAATGAAAATAAATAATATGATATTGGCGAGTGGCGCGGCTGTTACATGTGGGACTACGCGGAGGCGGCGATAACGGTGACGATAAACGAGCGCGTTTTTCATTAACGGATCGACGAGTTTCCATGAATGGGTACGTTGAATGGAAAACGCTTGGTTTGCCCCATTCACTGCACGGCGTCGCTGCCGCCGCCGCCCGCCCCTCGCTAGCGTGTTGTCGAGAATTCGAGATAACTATGTAGGTACAAGGCGCGACGCCCGACCTCTCGCCACCGCGTCGTCGCACCGCACTCATTTGTTTCTAGTAAGAATCCTGCTAATTATTATTCGCCTAAACAACTACGTTACTTTATAATCATACAACGCTAAAACTGATCTTCATTCATACCACAGATACTATGCTATCGTTTATTTAGACAGTATAAAAAAATATTAACTTCCTGCACGAACTAGAGCAGATTTAGGTTAAAATGTACACTGTATGTTCGACAAGACGATTCAACCTAGATTTGCACTTTATGATCGTAAATAGTGCAAGTGATTCAAACTTAGGAAATCGTATAGATACCTAAGTACATAGAAATAAACAATGCAATCACTATTTGTGTAACCATTTCTTTTAAATCCTGTTTTCTAAAGACTCTACTGCTAAAATAAATGTAGGCTATCAACCACTATACTTATGTAGTTTCTTGCAACATAAAATTACATGTATTGTTAATAAATTAACTTAGAAGTTTACTTATTAGGTACAACTGGAATATTAAATTATCATTAATCACACCTATTTGTGAGCTAGCTGCATAGGGCATCTAATAATAATAATTATAACCACTATCAGGCAAACATGTTTAGGTATATCAACTAGCCAGTTGAGCTTATCATGTTTGTAACAAACAAATTGTATTATTTAACGCCTTATAATATACAAGTAGCCTAGTAGGTACCAACATGATATCGGCACTTGTAAATAAACATAACTCCGAAGAATTGCTACTCGTCCGCCAGGCAGGCGACCCGCGACAGCCAGCACAGAGAAATAACACTGCTAATCAGAAACCTCTGTTTACACAAGAAATAAGACACGATACGTATGTACTTAGGTACGTGCGTGACTCACATTCACATGTTAATGTAGTGTTTTATAAAAACAACGTTCATATTACGTATAGTCGAGACTCCGAGAGTCGAGACGAACTTGTAAGAGTGAAAACGATGCTTTATGTCGACAGGCCTCAAAAGGCGCAGGTAACTGATTCATGAGTCATATCACGCGTTAAATAAATAATAGGATTCAATTAGCGGCTGCCCTTTCGGGTTCGGCTAAGTGTTGGTATGAACAAAGGTGTTCGATGTCGTAGATAATGCGCAGGCGCAACGGAAGTTGCCATAAGCATGGCGTATGGTATAAGGCTGTCGCGTTATTGGCGAGAGCAACTCTAAGGACCGCGACGGGTCGTCGCCGCCCACGTTTTGGGTTACATAACTAAGTAGCAGTAATGACGGTACACGGCTGTAATTACCGTCGAACGAAGTAATCAACTAAGTACAAAACTAATTAAGATGGTCCATATTACCATTTTTTTAGGGTTTCGCATTAAAACAAGGAAATCCTATTAGTTATTTTTTGTCTGTCACAGAAATGTGCCCAGGACCTTGTGGTGAATTTTTCAACTTTTCACTACCTAACAGTGGCGAAGGCTCCATACAACTCGATTCCTATCGGCTTCCCTTTCGAAATATGACAAATACTAGTATCTATTATTTTCAATTATCATTTAAACAAATAATTGGTCTGGCTTCCCTTTTCAGAAAATTCACCCTTCACTACTGCTACCTACATAATATAAAAAATATTGGTTAAGTGCATAATGTTCCTAAAAACCTATTGATGTTCTATCGAGAATTATGATTACTAAGTACTATTCAAACAATAATTAAGTGGTGTGAACCGACACTACTTTTTAATTTATTTAACGTTAGTTTAATGATGAAGTAATGTCCATTACAGAAATGGAGAAACTTCTGACAAAACTACACAATAGGCAACATAGGTATTTATACATATTATGTCACTATTACCACATAGTAAGTAAGTATAAGTACTTAAGTTTGCTCTAGTTACTCTATACGAAAATATTTTGTTTTTTTGTGAAAATACTTAACATAAAACTAGAACATAGGACAGCTTCCAATTATTGATAAAGATTCCTGAAAAGATTGTTCCGAATGTGTAGAAAAGTAAATCTAGAGCATAGAAAGGTAAATGGGCATTTTGTTCGAACCTGTGACCCACCAGCGACCACTAACGAAACTAGTCGGAGTATGTTAAAGACCATGAATACTAACCCAATGAGATGAGTCGCATTCCTCAAAAGTATGGGAAAGTTTTTTTTAGCAAAACAAGAATTAATATAAAAAAAGGATTTTCGTATATCCATATCCTTCTAAATATATAAAATGCTTACAAAAATGCACAAAGATCTTCCTAAATAGGTACAAGAATGTTTAGGAGCTTTTCTATCTTGTTCCTCGCAGTTTTTTGAACCACATAACTTTTTCCCCCCATACATTTGGATTAAAATAAATACATTCCGTGAAATGTTAAACCTAAACCTTCAAAACAAACCATAGTTCATTAATGGACGCGTACTTTTGAGATACCGGGTCAAAAATGCCCAATGATATTTGAGTTAGAAAAACAAAGAAATATGTAGGTAATATTAATATAACAGAGCAACATAGTCAGAGGCGAAAGCGTCGGCGGGTCGCGCCCCGGAAGGCATACTGCACCCTTATCGTAGCAGACATACTTCGTGTTATCGTAGATTTATGCGCCCGCGCCGCCACCGCACGCCGGCACAAATCAATCATATTATACATTTCTGTACCTACATATGGAAATGCATTACTTAGCTCACGTCACCCGATTGTGCAGTGTACATGAGGCACCTACTTAAACACTGACAAAATCACAGAAATAAATGGTCACTGTAAATTGATAGATAAAAATAGCTTGCTAGTTATACAAAAGGGTGTTGCATATGATAGCAATTTCGTACAGTCAGCATCAAATACATCAGGTTACCTAAACAACCAAAGAAATTGAACTTTATCTCAATGGGACAAAATTCTTGTCAGAATGTCAGTTGTCGTGTACTGTGTTCATTCCGAAACACTTCTTGTGTCATTGAGATATAGTTTAATTTTCTTAAATGTTCAGATCATTATAAACAGTCTGTTCGTCCCGATATATTTGATGCTGACAAAACTATACTTGTAGCACTGTCAACATTGCAGGCAAAAAAACAATAATATTAATAAATAAATAAATAACTTAAACAAGCAGAGTTAAGTACATATTTTGTTTAAGTTATTTTTTATTGTGCAATAGTTTATGAACAGTGGATTATAATTGGCGTATACAGGTGTAAACAAATTCGTGTAATTCCTTCAAACCGCATGATCTACTGGTGACACTGATTGACCCTGCATAGGTTTTTTTCAGAATCAACAAAAAAAAGTTTACAATAAATGAAAAATGGTATTCTGTATCTGAGTAATTTTAGCGTTCCAAGTTAACTGACTGCGTGAAGCGATATCGCGCTAGTCGTGCCCGTCAGCTGGGTCGCCGTGTCTTCATTCATTTATGCATGGCATCGAGATTTTCTATCACATAAAAAAATATTTAGGAAAAAAAGTTTATTTTTAATCAAACTAAATCGCGTGCGGGGTCTATCTAATACAGGGGTGGGCAAACTTTTTTTAACAGGGGCCAGAAAAACGCAAGAAATGTTGCAGGGGGGCAGAACTAAAAAGAAGTATTCTGTTCTGCCAAAACTATCATACACTCACCGGCATAATTAGCGGAACGCAACAAAAAACCGTGTTTTTTCCATAATTTTGTATTGTACACTAATGTTTTTGTTTAAATATTTTATAATTAAGGTTAAATGCATTAAAAGGGCAAATAATCAATAATCATTTATTTGAATTTGGCTATTTAAATCTTTATATTACTATTATTTGCTAAAATATCCATTTTGTAACTTTCGGCGCATATTTTTTGGAATAATGAATTTGCTATTTATTTTATTTTTTTGTTTGTTTTATCACCGTTTCTATACTACTAGGATCCTTATCAGTATTATGACATGTTTTTCCACTCAATTTTTTAATCCATTGTCTTTTCTTAAGGCAAATTGTCCCCATACTCCCATGAAACACTTTTTAATCCTCTAATGTTTCTGGGTGGCTGGATTTTTTTCTCTAACCCTATTTCCTGTCAAGGCCAAGTCATATTCTATTGGACTCATGTCCGGGGTCCACGTTGACCCACCCTGGTGGGTTATTACAACATCTTATATGAAATTGCGGACCACGAATACACATTCCGGCCACACATAATCGTGCATATTTTCTTTTTCTTGACTGATAATTCGTCAAGTGGCATCGCATGAGGTTCTGGGATGTCTATCCTGCAAAAATAAGCAGCCAGTAAGCCTCCTTCAATAATGCCTAACTCCGTGTGCGCTTCAAAACAAATGACACCCCAAACCATTACTGGAGCCTCCAGTATAAGGCACATTCCTGTAAAATTTGACAGTTTTATCCATATTCTATGCCTCCCATCCAAAAAATGTGTATCACAAAACAGCTTGCCCCTGAGAAAAAATCTCTTTCTAACTCCTTAGTCCGATCTCGGTGTTATTGAGCAAAATTTAATTTCACTACGCGATGACCTACAGCACGTTTTGGACATTCAGCAGTCGCGTTAGATATCAGATTACCTTCAATGAGACGTCGTCTTTCTTTCCGCATACTCACAAGCAAAATACGGACCACCTTCAGGATGCTACAGGTCCGAATAGCAGCATTGCGCCATTTTTTCAGAGCCTTTACCGGTTTGAACTGTCATAACCCAATCATCAGCAGCGCTTTTTCCTTGATTTCTGCATTATCCTCATCTTCTAACGAAACATCCTGTCTGCTGGTACCGATGGACATTGCGAGGAATGACTAATATCGATACACCCAGTGCTTAACTTACTGCACGATAGGTTTGACTTTCACCGATCACTGTAACATCCCTCGTAGCTTTTGTTGCAGGTAAATTACTTCTTTCAGCCTCTACGCAATGTTTATTCTCCTAATGCAATGAATACACTAAGGCCAAACCACCAGTACTTAAATAAAACAAAGTTCCGATCAAAAACACAAAAGGGCAAAATCTTTGTAAAATCAAAACTGGGCCTAATTTACCTCTAATCGCTTAGGAAAACCAAATTTTTCTTTAACATGCAAGTCCTAATTGAAGGTTCTTTTGAATAAAAAAATCGTCATAGCAATAGCAGTACCATATAATAAAAAAATGTAAAAATAAAAACGTTCCGCTAATTATGCCGGTGAGTGTATATGGGTATTGTTATAACCATATTCTCTCGCTCTAAAAGCTCTAACACACCACGTTTTTTTCAGGCGCCGTCGACGCGCGTTTCGCTATCGCGCGTTGACGGCGCTGCTAAACTTGAAATAGTCAGATTAGGTACTTGCGATTGCATCGCTGCAAACTCACGAGAAACGCGCTACGGACGCGCGTGAGCAACTCTCCTTGGAATAAAGCGCGCTGTACGTATGTCTGTTGTATGTTTGCAGCTAAAGAGACGCGCTGCCAGCGCGTCTGTATCGATGTAACTCCGCGCTACGAGCGCGTCGACAGCTCGCGAAAAAGTCGTCGTCTGCATACTACAATTTTATGAACGTGTGAATACGTAAATTGGTTGTGATAACATCGCGTTTGCAGCGCGTTATAGTTGCGTGAGACGCGCGTCGACAGCGCGTGAAAAAAACGTGGTGTGTAAGAGCCCTAAAAGGGAAGGTTGGTGGGCCGGATTAAAACCCTTGGTGGGCCGGAGTTGGCCCAAGGCTGTAGTTTGCCCACCCCTGATCTAATCTATACCATTAATAAAGAAATTATTAAAGGAATTACACGAATTCGTTTATACCCTGTATATAAAAATTGTGGATTGAGATATTGCATAATACTCAGCCGCTGTCCCAAAGACAGGCATGGGCCTCTTTTTAGAATGAGAAGGCTTTAGTCCAGCATGCTAGTCTAGTGCCGGTTGGCATTAAAACATTTTCCTATATCACTGCTTTATATTAAAGTAAAAAAAATATATATTAACCCTTTAACCGCCCCAGTCGGATATATCCGACAATTTTATTAACCTATACATGTATATGGATAGTAATGGAAAAAGGTATATCCAACATGGTCGAAATAGAGACATTTTTTGTATCGGATTTATCCGACTTTGGCGGATTAAAGGGTTAAGATATAAACATTATTATTTTGTAGAGAGTGAAGTCAAAATGCAATACATTGTTTGTATTTATCATGACCTTTCCAATTTAATTGATTGCATTTGATTACCTGAATTGTAGTGTAATTTATAGCTTTCATTGTTATCTCCTTAAAAACTTTGATCCGTCATTGTGACACATTTTGTTGTGAAAACAGTGAGCAAACACATTTTATTCAGTGGTATTACATTGGAGTTTTTTTTTTAAGAAATTTTTGAAGAATCATTGCGCCCACTAGGATTTATCCTGTATCGTGGGTGTATTTACAAACACAAATCTCATACACAAACGCCCAGACCTGAAACAACTATCTGTAGGCCGTACAAATTTTTGTTCTGTGTGGGAATCGAACCCATAACCCGTAGTGCAGAAGCCATTCGCTCAGCCACTGCACCAAACGTGTCGTCGAAAGTATAACTATTGTATGAATTAATATCTTGTATGTAAAAATAAAGATACTATATAATAAACAAACATGTTCATTTCTAGCAAGAGACAAGGATATACAAGAATTTGGCTTAAAATCTAGATAAGAATAAAACTAGGGACACAAAGTTACAAAGATGTGACACATTTTAATCATAACAATAATAATTAATTTTTAAAAACATTTTAGATTAAAGTTCTCAAAGGGGCCTCTGCGTGTTGGACCTGTGTACCCCATATGCCTTCCAAAGGATCTTCCAACATCTTCCGCAAGGAAGATGAGCCGTGATTCAAAAGAGATACAGATAATTAATATTGTGTAACTATATTGGTTGATTGTATTACTAACTTATTGAGTCCTGGGGACCAATTCTCCTAAAATAAATTGTTGCCAAACGCAATCGAACCACAACCGTCAGTCAGTTTTTGTTTTCGAAAACTTTCAAAATGATTGATTTTGTTTTTTGTGTCAAACAATTTGATAGCTATTGAAATTGAGAACTGTCTGAATGAACGGTTCGGCCTTGGTTCGGTTGTGATTTATTTAGATTTATTATTTTAGGAGAATTAGGCCCCAGGTCACTTGAATAAATGTTTTTCTATTCTATTCTATACATATATTCTGTAATTGTACATGTATGGATTTTTATTTCAAATAAATAATTTGAATTTCAATAAAAAAAGTTTCAGATTGTGAATTCTTCTTCTTGTCTAATTCATAGTTTAGTTAACTATGAATTAGAAAAGAAATGCTTAAAACATAAAAAAAGATTAATAACATTGTTGAAAGACCTTAGATTTTAATAAGTACAACCATAAGAAAAGTATTTTTGTATTATAACTTTTGTGAGACTCATCCATATTTATGATGAGTTCCACTTGCAACCTTGCCGTGTGTTCTACTCTTGATTAAGGGCTCCGTTTGGGTCCAAAACTAATCGAGCAATCCCAATAAAGATGCGAGTAAACCGTTCACAATCATAATTATAAAAAAAGTATATTACAAAAGATATGAATATTTTTGTTTATTAATACTTCCATATACTTAACTAAATTGATCAGATCTACAAATTAAAAGACATTCCCTAAATGTCTCTAAAGTTGATGTGGGAGGCCTAAGTCTTGCAGTGAATATTTTGTCTGATATGAATTATTCTCATAAAGTGATGTAAATAAACAAATTCTACAAAATGCAATACTAAATAGTCCTACAATATAAAAGGCAACAAAATATTAAGTATTCTAAATTTACATAGTGGATGAGTGCATAATGTGCATTGAAGGTGTTGTGTAGAACACTTTCTTCTTTGCACAAAGTGAAACAATCTTCCCAACCTTAACTCTAACTTCATCATTGAAAAGTGTAAGTATCTTACGAAAAAGAAAGCAATCGCTGGTATTCCTTGTATCGAGCTAGTCTTATAATAATGAATTGAATGATGAGAGTACACAACAATATCTAATCTAATAATATGATCTAGGCACGATATTCATTGTATTCACGGCAATTCAGATTCATTCATAAAGTTTGCGTGAACTGTCAAAACAGAACAGGACGAAAACAAAGAACTAGTGTCATAAATATACGTGAAATAGATCACATCCGTCGTCTATACTTCGGACTACAACTTAATTTACTCATAAGCTGATATTCATTCACATCTGGCTTAGAAAACTCAGAGTTCTTTGGTACCACCTGTTCACCACAATGACAACAATATTTTTCACGCTGCACGGCAAGTGTTAAATGATGGATATTTATTTGTAAAATGGTTTTAGAAAACTAACTTTATATAAACGGTAAAGAAAGTTGACAAAATAATACGTACCGATCTTTATTTTCAATCTTTCTTCAACTCGCACTTTAGGCATATCGTCCGCCATGTTAAATCCATAACTGTTTATCTCTTTCATCCGTTGTTATCTCTTTCGGAACGAGCCCGTTCGGCCGGCTTGTCCCGCCACTTCCGGAGTGTCGTAATGGTCTACTTGAGCCCGTTTTCGAATTAGCTGGGTAATTGAAATCCATACACAAAGTTCACTCTAAGAATCCACATTTTCGACGATGTTTGGAATATACATTTATAATACACAGTAAACCGAATGAATTCACACTTGCATTGCGCATGTGCTCAATACATACATGCACTGAGAACTCTTCTATCAATGAATGAATGCACTTAGTTCAACTTCATAAACCTATTCTTGTTTTCGATACAATTTTGTTATCAAACACTTATCTCACATTTCGAATCATTGATTCTATACACCACAACATGATCATGAAAATGTTTTGAAAACTTCATTTCTCAATTCTCAATGAATAAAAACTATGAATGGGCAATTACGTCACGTCAAGACGTTCAACGTTGCGCCTGCGCGGCCACGGATGAATTCGTTCCAACTTCCAAGTTCCAACTTCGAACAGTCGCCTAGCTCAAAGCTCGTCCCTAATTTCGATAGAAAGAGAGAGAGATATATTAATTAATGTTTTCTATTCATGCCTCACCATGAACTTTTTCAACAGAATTAGTAAATTGGCAACATTACAAAATACCCAACACTATGGCGCAGGGAACTAGGAATTTATGGCGCCACCATCGCAGGTGTCAGAGCAATTTCATTGGTGGTCAATTTCATAAGGTGTTAGAGCAAATTCAATGTGTTTGATATGTTATTGATATCAATTGAAATTGTTCTATTGTTTGTAAAGACTACATTCAGTGGTCCTGCCATCATTTGTTTTCGTTGTGCGTTCTCATCCTAGCCGCTCATGACACGACAGCGCTACTTGTACCATTTATTTGTACACACATAAAACATTTTGTCAAGATGTTTTTAGTAAGTAAGTAAGTTTTAATAAGTTTCTTATTTTGCTACCTGGCAAAATAATACTGACCACACTACTTATTTATAATACACACATTTAATCTTTGTTTTCCGTCACACATTTTAATCTGGTAAAAAAGAGTTAAAAAAATAGGGCGCCACAAGACATCCTATCTTTAAAAATAACGTTTCTGGCAGAAAGGACAGTCTTAATACTTTTATATGAATTTTAGGGTACTGGGAGTTGGGACGTTGGGACCGTTGAATAAGAATTAGTTCATATTAATGGGGATGCAAACGCAAAACGAAAGTAGGTGGCAGCACCTCTGTTGGTACTGGAGATAAATTTTATCATTATCAACAATGTCAAACAATAATGATACATAGAAATATTATGTACTACATATAATTCTAAAGTCCTAAGTACTGGGGGCTTACCATGACGTCTTAAGAAAACGTTCAAATGCCAGCCAGTCAATATCCGTTCAAAAGCAGGCCTGCTTCTGAATCGCTAAAAATCGTACCATGACAGTACAAAAGGTGAACGACTATTCAACCAAGTTGAACGGATAAGCTTGTTCATGGTATGAAAAGTCAATACAAAAAAAAAACAGGTGAACGGATTTCGTAAATGTCAACTTAGCAGGCCTGCTACAGGCCTGCTTTAACGATGTCATAGTACAAAAACGCAGGGCAGTTCAACTTCCAGGCAACTTCTGCCCTGCTTTAAGAGGTCAAGGTAAGCCCCCTGTCATGGTACGATTTTTAGCGATTCAGAAGCAGGCCTGCTTTTGAACGGATATTGACTGGCTGGCATTTGAACGTTTTCTTAAGACGTCATGGTAAGCCCCCTGTGTTTTAAAGTGAAGCAAGTCCATAGAATAATAACTAGCAACAAATAAAAAGGAAACTTTAGGTGACATTGAATTGAAATGTAGGAACCTAAGCTACTGTTAGATTTTGTTATCTTCCATCAATTTCAGATACAATTTTTATTGAGCCTTTTTAATTTAATTCTTAATTTTAAAAATAAAATGAAGTATGCTTTAAGTAAAATTTGTTATTTTTAATATTTTTAAGTACTTTTCCTCCATGGCGAATGTGTTCTGGGATAGCCTGTATATTATGCGAGAAGAGTTTTGATTCGGTACCTACGAGTCTGTCAATGTAACCGTTATTTAGAAACGAGTATGCATTACGCTTTGTTACCACTCTGTGGTTACTAATAGAATCTGTATTCTGTTCACAGACTAGAGTGCGCGCAAGATAACTCTGCGCGCGACTGAGGGCGTGCTAAGGGCGCTTTCAATTTAGACGTTTCGTGTCGGACCGCTGCCGCACGTTTACCGTGCCGCTGGTTATAACCCGCTGCCGGGCCGCTGCAGTACGGTAGCCGTCCGACAGCAAACGCCTAAATTGAAAGCTTATCTGACTGCCGTGCGTTTGTATGCTAGTGATGTGACATCAGTCAAGCCATGGACTCTGACGAAGAAACATTATTGTTAGTGCTCTTGTTGAAAATTATAAAACAGAAACAAAAACAAAAACGACGCCCCCGTAAAAGAGCAGCACCAATGTTTTCATTAACATGTAATTCTGGTGATTTCCATAATCTTTATCCTAGGTTAAAACAAGATCCAAGCAATTTTTTTAATTATCTAAGAATGTTTCTACGAATTACTTGAATAAGTTAAAAGTAAAATTCAGCGGCAATAAACTGTTTTCAAACATACTATATCAGCTGAAGAAAGACTGCTGATAACATTGAGGTGAATCAAATAAACAACATATTTGTGATATTATTTATTTCTACAATTATTTTCATTGGTTATTTGTTTTATACAAACTTTTAGTAAAAAGGATAATATTAAGAGGGCTATCACATTTTATCACCTCTCTCGAACAGAACATATTTTTAAGAATGTTAAATGAAAAGATGCAGTTTTGAAAAATGTAATCAATGGGCTCAGAAAACAATATGAATTTAACAAGTAATTTAAAAATACATTTTTATTGTGTTCCATAATAAACACAGCTTGCTTGTGTTTGAGAGAGGTGATAAAAGCAAACAAGTAATGAAAATGTTATGAAATTAGCTCTGTCGTCTATTCACCGCACTATTCAACAGCGAAATGAACACGTGGTGTTTTCGACGTTGCCGTCCTGTTGCCGAGCGTTCGCGGTGCCGGCGCCGCGCTGTTGCCGCACCGCGCGCTTTGTAAGACAAAAAACGATCGTCCGTGCGCAGTGCGACTAACGCGCCGCTGCCGCACCGCAGCAGGACGACAGCATACCGCTAAATTGAAAGAGCCCTAAACGTTGCTGTTGCCGTGATCGCAAAAGTTCAAATTACCGCTTTTTAAGCTTAACTTTTTTATCGCTAAACATAAATTTCCCGTTAAATATTGCTACAATCAGGTAGTTCTACTATCAAAATTGATAAAACGGCACACACTTTGGTGGACCATGATTAGTTCCGATTTCGGCCGCGCGCAGACTTATCTTGCGCGCACTCTAATTAGAGATACTCATAGAAGTATTATGTACTACGTCTACAACTGAGATATATTCTGTCTGTGGTTGGAACAGTGTTGCATGATGAAAATTTTCCCCCATATTACAAAAGTTGGTTTAAACCGAAACTAAGCTAAACCCAGAGTTTATTTATTTTTTTCAACCAAACTTACAAATATCATTACAGGAATGTCCCCAATGCGATTTTGTAGTACTTATTACTAAATTTTCTAACAACTAGATATTACTGTTTTATTGTAACAGTTAAAATATACCCATCACTTTCTAAGAGCAACAACGTAAGGTCGCGATTCAAGTACTCAGTTCAGTATTCGAGTACTATGAATACTCGAACCTTAACTCGAGTTTTGAGCATTCGAACACTTGAATTCAAAAACCCGAGTACATGAGTATCTGCAAGATACTGAAGTTATTATTACTCAAGTTTATCTGACTCGGCACGTCACTACTCATGAAAAGCATCTGACAGTGACAACCAAAGAGAATGGTGACAACTGACAATGACAACAGGCTTGTTGACTGTTTGTGAACTTTTGTTTTCTCTTGTGGTGTGGTCACGGTAGACCACCACTGCACTCGTGTTATCTCAGAAGGCTGCCCATAGAAGTACATAGTATGTAATACTTATAAAGTCCTTGACGCTGGCATGGTCTTAAATGTCTTAATTTTACCATGACATTTTGGAACTTGTGGATACTCAGACAGACAGAAAAATTATCACTCTGACTGCGGATACCTCATGGATCCTGTAGATTAGAACGTAGAACACAACAAATCAACTGGATTCCTTACAGTTCAGGTGGTTCTTTGATCTTCTTAGCTAGAGTTGTGTTCTTCACCGTCTGCTGAAGACATCGTAATTTCGTGCGGAGTTTTAATCCTCATAAACACTCGGTAGTCATATCTATCCAAAAAATGAATGATAATTATACACATGTTGAGAACAATGTATTCTATATTACTGAAAACATAATGGGGCCTTTTGAGCAGAGTGCTGAATATAATCAATTGTTTAACAACTTTCACTCTCAATATAATGAACAATGCAGTTGCAACGAAATATGCTCCCAAGAAATATGTAAGTGTCTTCAAAATTCTTGTGGTGATAACTATCTTACCTACCAGAAAGATGGTCAACTGAAGTACAAGTTTAAACCTAAAGCAAAATCATATCCAATATTGGAATGCAATGATAGTTGTTCTTGTTCAATCGATTGTGGAAATAGAGTTGTACAAAAAGGACCAGTTGAAGGCCTAGAAATCAGGAGTTGTGATAAAGGTTTTGGTCTCTTTGCAACTTGTTTTATTCCTTCAGGGACATTTATATGTGAATATGCAGGAGAAATAATTACTACAAACCAGGCTTCTATAAGACAACATAATAATAAGACGCAAGGAAAAAGAAATTATATATTTTATCTAAGGGAACTCTCTAGTGATCAACCTATAGTAACTATTATTGATCCTAGTATCTTTGGTAATATTGGTAGATATATAAATCATAGTTGTGAGCCTAACTGTCTTGTTACACCTGTTAGGTGCGGAAGTCCTATGCCAAAGTTAGCCATATTTGCATGTGAAGATATATCACCTAATGAGGAGGTAACATTTCACTATGGTTTAAATGATGATGTTAATTTGCAAACTGTGAGTGATCGGATTAGATGTTTGTGTAATACAAAGAGTTGTAGAGGTGTCATACCTTTTCAGTTGTAATTAAATCAAAGTAACAATTACTTATGTATTTTATTTAGTTACTAAAATTCAGCTATGTTGTCTGATTGGCATGATATTCACTTGGCTGTTGCCAGGCAGGGCAGTTCAATCATAATAGTCTTCTCTACTTCACCTGAGACACAAAATCAAGACGTTTTATGCAGACTGTTAAATAGCTAAAATAGCTTCAATCTATGTAGATTGATTATATGCAGCAGATAACACTATCATCTAATGTTGAATGATAAAACTTGATTATAAGAA
The DNA here is from genome assembly GCA_905220435.1 of Amphipyra tragopoginis. Classification (NCBI taxonomy): domain Eukaryota; kingdom Metazoa; phylum Arthropoda; class Insecta; order Lepidoptera; family Noctuidae; genus Amphipyra; species Amphipyra tragopoginis. The sequence continues at coordinate 13,661,927 of HG991993.1, forward strand.
ATGCAATAACTAACTAACAATACCTAATTAATTTAAACTATAACTAACAATAAGACTGGAAATGTAAGTGTAGGTATGTGGCAGAACTAAACACATTGTTCAGAATATTTACACAACTTCAGAAAGAAGTTCATTCCTGCATTTTGATGTGCATTTCAAATGCAGTCAGTAAGGTTAAAATATCAAATAAACAAACACCTATGGGACAGAAACTTAGCGATAACCTTGTGGTTAAACATTAACCTTCCATGTAGGAGACAGAATTCATGAAGGAGGAGCTCGTGGCTAAATAATTACAGCCGCATAGACCGATCTTCCGGGTTAAGCCACGCTTGCCGAGGTTGGTCTGTGGATGGGTGACCATTTACCATAGCGAGTTTCCTCCGTGCCTCGGAAAGCACGTAAAGCCGTTGGTCCCGGCTGTCATTTGTAGATCTTTGACAGTCGTTACTGTTGGTCAGAAGCCAGAAGGTCTGACAACCAGTCTTACCAAGAGTATCGTATTACCCAGTTACTGGGTTGTGGAGGTCTGATAGGCAGTCGCTCCATGTAAAATACTGATATTCAGCTGCATCCGGTTCGACTGGAAGCCGACCCCAACATAGTTGGGAAAAGGCTAGGCAGATGAGATGATGTAGGAGACAGAATTCCATGAGCAGATCAGAATTTTTTATTACTGCTTGCATTAATTAATAGTGAAGGCAAACATTGTGATGAAGAAACCAGCACAATGCTCCAAAAAGTTTCTGATGGTGTGTGTATTCTACCAACCCACACCTGGCCAGCATGGTGAACTAAGGCCTAACCCTTCTCATTCTGAGAAGAGGACAAGCCCAGCAGTGGGACAGTAGTACGTTGATTGACGATGAAGGCGACATGGTCAAGATTCACTAAGACACCATCTCCAGGAACGAGTAATATAGCGGCTGTAGTTCGCCATGCCATCAAATTCAATAGTATAGCGCGAAACACATTATAAGTCACGACTTATGGACGCGGCGGATGGTCGTGTGACTTACAGTCTGCATGGTTGTCTTCGGGCGCTCCGCAATATGAACCTTACGGTAACAGCAATAGGGTCTAAAATGGTTACATTGCGTCTCAGCCAAATTTGCTTCGGTCGTTTGAGAGCTAAGATGTAGGCCACATAGGAGAGACGCGCCTCTTCAGTGTACTTTTATACTAAAGACACAGATATATGACTCTAGAGGTCGTATAAGAGGTATGATCCTAGATACTTAGCATGCCAAGATTGTTTACTAATTAAGACCACTAAGGAAAAACGGACTAGTATTTTTTGACTGTCAGTATTTTTATAGGCTTATTGCAGGACGTTAGTATTTTTTGGTAGTATACCTACCGTTAATGCGATCGCCCTCGTAAACATTGATCTTCAGTGAATTTCCCGTAGGTGTACATAATCGTCTACACATACTTCATTTCATAGCATAGATCAATACGTTATAGTAAGACAGGCCGCTTTCAAATCTACAAGGTTAGTCAGAAAGGGGGTACTAATCCGAAAGGGTGTTAAAGTACCCATAATAATGACTAACTTTTGTTCTACCACTTTCCCCAAAAGTAAATAGTTTAAGAGAAATAGATCTTCAAAAATCTCAAAAAAAAAAAAACTCTAAAATCTATCTATCCCCAGTAATTATCAGCTGTGTTTACATTTTAGGTCATATTTGGGGTCATGAATTAGAAGCACTATTTTCGAATTTGTAACTAAAGTTGGGATGAAGAATTTTTGAAAAAACTAAAATAAAAATAATTTTATTTGGAAAAAAAATATACTTATCGAATTTTGAAATTTTAACACTTGCTTTCAAACAGTCATCAGCGATACTTTAAGTGGGTTTCGGATTAGTACCCCCTTTCCGACTAACCTTGTTTATACCATACAATATAGTTGATATTTACCTAATCAAAGTCATCTAGTTTATGTACAAGACTGTATTAAAATCGCTATTGTAATAAAACATAAGGCCCTCTTCGCGCCCGCGCCCCTTCTTTTTGTATAGTTTGAGAAGTTGCATACGTAACCTTGAGCGCTCAGACGTAGTTTGAGGCGCAGTGTAACTGTTTTTTAAACCCTATTGTTATGATCGTAGGGATTATATTGCGAGGCGCTCGAAACGACCGTGCTCACTGCAAGTCTCGAACGTCGGTCGCGTCCGTAAGTCGCGGCTTATAATTCGCCGCGATGATATCGCCGCACAGTGGGCCCATACTGAAAATTAGTGGACATAGGCAACAAAGTTCCAATATCGATGCGATTTTTTTTTATATGACGTGTTATGATATTCCTGACAACTTTTATCCTTATACAATTTCTTCTAAAGTTGATAGTTTGGCTTGAAAAAAAATAATTAGATTTTTTTGTATGGAGCGAATCACGTTTAATTTTTTTTCTTCAATTGTACTAATATGTTGGGTGTGTGGCGTGAGTATATGATAGCTAGGGTCATTCCCTACCCACGAAAAAATAAATCAGCGCCGGCCATCTGCGGCAGCGCGAGTAATCATTTGGTAAAAAAATATATATTTTGTATGACATTTTTTGCCATTTAAAATAAATTCAAAGTATATTTTTTGTCTCATTTGGCTGTTTTGACCTTCTTTTTAGTTAAATATATAGTTTTAATAGCGCATAGGTACTTATAACTAGTAATTCTGGTAGATATTTAGTTATTATTGCATGTTATCGGTAGCACCTGCATTGTGATTGATGACTCATTTGTTTGTGCGCTCGGCTAAGTGCATAACTAATGAGTCATCGAAAAATGCTCGTCTCTGATTGGCTGAATAATTTTCACTCACTGTTATGCCCCCTACTTCAGTAATTAACACTGACTATAAATATAAAAACATTCATTAAGTCCATCTAGTTTCCCTCGTGTCGCTTATTTGTGAACACAGTGAAATACTTTTATTCTTATATTTACATTATAACTATGGCTGGATTTTGTACCAACCTAGACCTTTTTGTGAAATTAAGAAGTGGCGGTGATCTGAAAAATCATATATTTCTATATGAAAGTATCATTTCTTTCTTGACTACCGAAGTTTCTGAAGAAGACAAGAACCGAATCAAGGAGTTCTGTCGACTTTTTGGTGTAAATCTAAATAAAAAGTGGATAGAGTCAAGTAGAAATCAAAAAACTTTCATGAATCGTGTAAATAATCGCAAGTGGTTGGAAACAAACATCAACTGGCCTGTTTGTGAGAGTGTTGACCTGAGAAGTGAGATGGGCTTTTCGAACGCAGCCTTATCTGAGCCTGTGGATATAGATTCCGATGTTCCTACTCTTGCAGTATGTACTGCGGAAGCGGGAACATCTACAGAAAAGGAGCACAGAAAACCGTTCGAAGAGTTAAGTAATAAGCAAAAAAAAAGACGTTCTACTTCCATAGTAGAAGAAAATTCCGAGGAAGAGTTGCAGCACTGGTACATAACAAAATTGAAAGACAACGGCAAAACGAATCTGGCAAAAGTGGTCGAATACCTTTCCAGTAATCCAGATGCGCTATCCGAAGTAGACGAGCTACTATCCAAAAAGCAGAGCTTAAGTACTGTCTCTGAAGACAAGTGTTTAGCTCTTTATACATCAGTTGCGCTCTCGAAATGGAAGTACTTAGCTCTTCGACAATTTCTGAAAGAAGAAAACTGTGCTGCTTTTCCATCTTATCCAAAGCTTGTAAATGCCAAGAAAAGATGTTACCCACCACAAGAGAGTATGGAGATTACCGAAAAAGGAGCTCGCATTAAATTGCAAGCGCTATTGGACCACACTGTGGAGAGGATTTTTCTAGATTTGAATTCTGTTGATAGGTCTCAAAATGAAGAACTCAAGTTGACCTGGAAATGGGGACTTGATGGTTCTTCGTCGCAGAGTAATTATAAACAGAAAATGTCAAACACAGCTACAGAGTTCGATGATTCATCAGTAGTCATGATAAGCATCGTCCCTCTTCGGCTAGTGTCTACTAGCCCATCATCTGGGATTGAAAATATAGTTTGGGTGAACCCCACACCTTGCTCAACTCTGTACTGTCGACCAGTGAAGTTCACTTTCACTTCGGAGACAGCTGATTTTATAAAATCTGAAGAGTCTGAGATGAAAAAACAAATTGATGAACGAATATCTACACAGTGTGGAAATATTATTGTATCACATGAATTGCATATGACCATGATTGATGGAAAAGTGGCCAATATTATTGCTGAAGTACCATCATATGCAACGTGTCCCATTTGCTTGGCAAAACCGAGCGAGATGAATAATTTAGACGCTTTGACTTCCAAACCACTTCGTGAAGAAATTTACAAACAAGGAATTTCTTCACTGCATATGAAGATTCGGTGTATGGAATGTCTTCTCCATATATCTTACAATCTGGATTTTCAACGATGGACAGCTCGAGGCGAACATAAGGCTTTGAAACAAGCTAAAAAAAATACCACGCAACAAGAGTTTCGTGAGCAAACTGGAATGCTGATTGATATAGTCAAACAGGTATGTATTTAATTTTCGCTCTTTTTATGTTGTTTGGGTATTATATCTCTATGTATTGTATATTACAGTATTGTTTTCCCATTTTAGGGTTTTGGAACGACAAATGACGGGAATACTGCGAGGCGCTTTTTCCAAGATTACAAAAGATCATCCAGAATAACGGGAATTGACGAAAATCTGATTTTCAGATTTTCCGTTATTCTACAAGCCATATCATCAGGCAAAAACATTGACTGTGAAAAATTTAGAAGATACTGTAGAGAAACAGCTGATGTGTACGTGCAACACTATTCGTGGTATTACATGCCAGTTAGTGTACATAAACTTCTAATGCACGGTGCAGACATCTGTAACCACTTTGGTGTTTTGCCAATCGGTAAGTAAAAAATAAATATAGTTTGATGTATTTTTTGACTCGATTGTGTTTTGAAATTAAAATGTATGTACTTATTCGTTTTAGGTACCTTATCTGAAGAAGCTTCGGAAGCCCGTAATAAGGACTTCAGAAACGTCAGGGAGTGGCACACTCGGAAAACGGGGAGAATAGCAACAAACGAAGACATCCTCCATGGACTTCTAATAAGCTCTGATCCCCACATATCCTACATAAGGCCTAAAATAACGAAACAGGTTCATAATGAGTTGTTGCCTGAAGCAATTCAGTTGCTACAGACTACTGAGCCTCCCTGTGACAGTGAGATTATGGAGGAAGAAGAATGCCTCACAGCAGAGTCCGAAAATTTGCCGGACCCACTAGCACTTCTGGAACAAGAAATTATGTGATCCGGTTCTAGATTATTCCCACAAAAGCCCATCAGGGCTAGGAATATGACAAACAGCCCTTTTCAGGGCTACAATTACTTCACTGTTTCATATTGATCATACATACGATAACTTATACTACATATAATATACATACGCTTGATTATCTAGATAATTATCAACGACTTGCCCGTACAAATTTAAATTATTTCACCTATTATTAACAAAATTAGTATAACCTGAAACTTATTACGATATTTATTCAACAATAGATAACGTGCATTTAAAAAAATAACACAGCCAATTAGAGACAAGCATTTTTCGGTGACTCGTTTGTAATGCGCTTAGCCGAGCGCACAAACAAATGAGTCATCATCAATCACAATGCAGGTGCTACCAATAACATAGCAATAATAACAAAATTTCTACCAGAATTACTAGTTATAAGTACCTATGCGCTATTAAAACTATATATTTAATAAAGAAAAGGTCAATCAGCCTAATGACACAAAAAAATTACTTTGAATTTATTTTAAATGGCAAAAAATGTCATACAAAATATATATTTTTTACCGAGTGATTACTCGCGCTGCCGCAGATGGCCGGCGCTGTTTTTTTTTTCGTGGATAGAAAATGACCCTAACTATCATATACTCACGCCACACACCCAACATATTAGTACAATTGAAGAAAAAAAATTAAACGTGATTCGCTCCATACAAAAAAATCTAATTATTTTTTTTCAAGCCAAACTATCAACTTTAGAAGAAATTGTATGAGGATAAAAGTTGTCAGGAATATCATAACACGTCATATAAAAAAAAATCGCATCGATATTGGAACTTTGTTGCCTATGTCCACTAATTTTCAGTATGGGCCCACTGTGCGCCGTAAGGAGATTGATTCGTATAATTACACTATTATATTTGAAGGCACGGCGACACTATCGGCGCTGTGTTACACTCGCTCGTGGAAGTGACGCCTTAGTTAGTCCCTTTAATAAAGATTTAAAAAAATAAAATGAATAATCTCACGTAATAATAAATGTTAAAAATAGATAGAAAAACAAAGTTGTAATAAATTTAATAATAATTTTGATGACTTGTTTTATTTCTCATCTACCCTCAGAAAACTCGTTTGCAAGACTGTTCAGTATTAATTATCTTATCACAGATATTAAAAGTATAATTAACCACCTTAAAAAAAGAAGGTAAGTACTAATTTTAACGCGTAGGTAATGTCAATGGCCGAAGGTCCTTGTTGGTTTTACTAGTTGTTCCTCAGCTGACAAGTCCATTTCCACAGTCTGACAAACAAGTAGATACGACTTCGACAAAGTCCAAACCATCCAAACCTACTTTTTGTTTCTGTTATCCAGCGGTTTTATCTTATGCCAGTGCGTGGAATTGGTATGGTACCATTTTGTATGGAACACATTTGTTGAAATATGTTGTTTAGTGAACTTTCGCGGTGCGGGGTAGGCGGTGAGCCTCACTCCATAATCACGTGACACTTATACAGTAGTTCTTCTTGCGGGTTATTATGTATCATCTCGCCAGGAGACTTGATGAATTCAAGCCCACATACATACTGTTCAGAAGATTGTACAGAAATCTGAATACAGCACTGTCACCTGTTACACGTTATTTATGCAGGCAGGCAGGCAACGAAAAGACTGGACTCTATTTTGACAAGAACAAGAAAAAGGCACACTGTTATAAGCTGTTTGTTCAATGAGTTCGAAGGGTTTATACGCACGAAGTTATACTAAAACATTACCCGAGTTTGTTCATACAGCCAAAGCCAATTGTTTTTATGGAGGGAGTTATTCTTTCTCCGCGCACTATCCTCTATCTCTAGGTATTTCGTGTTTCAGATTGGTCGACAAAGTTTATAGATCATTTGACAAATCTTGCTCAATATGTTCGTCGCCTATATCGCAATTTGTGATTACAAAATGCATCATACTGACTGACAATTCAGGGAAGTTAACGAAACAGTCGCTCTGCGAGCTGTGCTCGTTGTTTCTGGGTAAATTAGATCCGGAAAAGATCTGGAGTTGTCATGTTAGCCATGCCTGTCAAAACACCCATGGCCATTGGAGCAGGCGAGATCTTGTGTTGTTAGTATTTTTTCCGACTAGTACAAATGAGTGTTTGTCTGTCGCACATACCCGCCACAGTACAAATATAAGCTAAAGCTTATATGGTAGGTCTACACCAGTGCGCTTTCATGTTCATCTTGCGCTTTCGCCTGACGCATGCCTGATCGCCATAGCGCATGCAATGATAATGAATAATACTAGTTCGAGTCTTATGGCAATCAATATTGCATGCGCTTGATGCAAGAGGAATTGAAAGTTGAAAGCGCAAGATGAACATGAAAGCCCACGGGTGTAGACATACCAATAAAAGGTTAGTCGGAAAGGGGGTACCTACAAATCCGAAAGGGTGTTAAAGTAGGTACACATAATAATGAGTAACTTTTGTTCTACAACTTTCCCCAGAAGTCATAAGTTTAGGAGAAATAGCTGTTCAAAGATTTCATAAAAAAATAAACTTTAAAAAAAAGTAAAAACCGACTTCAAAGAAATACTAAAAGGAGTAAAATAATTACCATAATATAAAATTAACAGTTTCAGAAGTCGGTGGCTTCTATTTGCTTCAGTGTAGAGTTGCACCGACTTCTGAAACTGTTAATTTTATAATATGGTAATTATTTTACTCCTTTTAGTATTTCTTTGAAGTCGGTTTTTACTTTTTTTTAAAGTTTTTTTTTATTTAATACGTTTTAGTGTCATAATTTTAACCCCCTCCTTCATAACCCTTCTTTTTGGCATTGACGTAGTCGGGCATAAAAAGTCCTTTCAAATGATACCTTACACGATATAATGAAAACATTCCAAAGAGGGGGAGGGGGGGACACGCACCCCCTCCTCTTTTCAAGTAGTCAGTTCCCAACAACAAATATAAACAAAGCAATATTAGTAATTTGAGAATTTTGCTTTGATCCGATGAGGAGTTCCGTTCCATATTTCTGTAGTTCATGGTCTAATCATAACAAAATTTAAATGGGACCAATCGGAAAGTATACCCTTTCGAACAAAAAAAGATTTTTTCAAATCGGTTCATAAATGACGGAGATATGAGGTAACAAACATAAAAAATGAAAAAAAATAAAAAAAAATACAACCGAACTGAGAACCTCCTCCTTTTTGAAGTCGGTTAAAAATGGCCAAACTCTATCTACTTATGTATTGTCAGCTATGATGAGTTGTGTTTACATTTTAGGTCATTTAGGATCACGGATTAGAAGCTCCATTTTCTGAATTCGTAATTACAGAGGGAAGAATATTTTTTGAAAAAACGAAAATTAAAATAAATCATGGAATTAACAATTCCATGATTTATTTTAATTTTGTTTGACACTTGCTAAAAAACAGTCATCAAAGATACTCTATGTGGCCCGCGGATTAGTACTCCCTTTCAAATTAAATCTGCCTTATTTCCATGCTGGAACAATCTACACCAGTAGCAGATCATATGGTTTTAAGGAATTACACGAATTCGTTAACATCCTGTATATTTTACAACAACTAAAATACATACGTTAAACTAATTTACCGATTTACCAGAAGAGGTTAAAACTTTAAAATGGTCGCCCTGAAAAATTGCAATTTAGACATGTCCCATTTACGCCAGCCACGGAACTAACGTACGCGTTCGCGGCGCCGCGCGCCGTATAAGGCACCGTGCTCGCACCGTAGACATGGGGCCACGGCCTAACAGCGGTTACGCACTGCATCCGATCCGGATCCATGAAAATACGGATATAAAAAACTCAGACCGAATTCGGAAATTGCTTTTCGCACTGCATCTGATCCGAATTCGTGAAAATATGGAGCTAGAGTCTAAAACACTCGGACCGAATTCGGGTATTGCTTACGCACTAATCCGATCTCTGATACAAATGTAAGTAGTTACTACGGCTACTTCGGTCCGTCAATATTTCTTTCGAATTGGAGACTCACGGATGACGGAGAGAAATCGGATGGTGGAAGTCGGATCTAGTGCGTAAACTACCATACAAAAATAGTTCTATGACTACTTCGGAACGTGTTTTCACGGATTCGAATCGGATGCAGTGCGTAACCGCTCTAACCTTGTCATACAAGAAATTAAAATGTCCAAATTAGATAATTAAAAAAAAAATGATTTTTGTTTTAGTTTTTTTCAAAAAATGTTCATCCCTGCTTAATTACGAATTCAGATAATGGAGCTTCCTTATCCGTGATCTCAAATATGACCTAACATGTGACCACAGTTGATCATACTGGTTACGAATAGATAGATTTTAGTGTATTTTTCATGAAATCTTTGAACAGCTATTTCTCTTAAACTGTTGACTTTTGGGGAAAGTTGTAGAACAAAAGTCATTCATTATTATGGGTACTTTTACCCCCTTTCCGACTAACCTTGTATACTGTGTATATTGCTTTCACGGTAAGTTGATTAATTTGGCAGATGTCAGTTCATGACATGAAAATAAATTGTAATGGCGCTTGTGTATGACAATTTAATTCAAAAAGTATTAAATCAATTTAAAATATTAATAAAGCCTTACCCAAAAGGTTGTTTTAAAATCAGAAACATAGAAACAATATAGTTATATGTGTTTAACGCCATAATTACATATTACATAAATGATTTTGAAAAAACCCCGACGCATTTTCAAACTTGCGTCAGATGGTACCAGTTGCCAGAGACGTGCGTATCGATAAAATAATTTCGATAAATTTATATTAACAGAATGAATATTTTGACTGTCGTAATAATAAATAATTATAGACGATAGGCTCAGTTGATTGAATAATTAAAATAAGGCTCATTATAGCCCAGTTGCCTTGCAAAAGGTCGGTCAGTCCTAAATTTTGGATACGTGATACGGATATGTGTTCTTATAAAAATTACAAATTTTGTACCTTGAGTGACCTCGGCGAGCTCTGCCATCTTGGGTTAAAGAACCCAAAAATGAGTTTTTATTAAATAACTCCTTATGGGTTTTATGCCAAAAATTATTCACATCTATTTTGTAGAAAATTAAATTCTTATTTTTCATTCCAGACTCAAAATCAGAGGTATTTTATAGGTTTGAAGCCCATGTCTGTCTTTCTGTTTGGCTGTCTATTTCTCTCTCTGTCTGTGTGTCTGTTTGTGGGCTTTTCATAAAAAAACACCTAACATAACACATCCAAAATTCAGGACCGACGAACCTTTCGCAAGATAAACCTCTTTTTCGCGACCCGGCTACTGGGCTTATTATTGGTGATAAATAAACATTTATGTTCACTCATCCCATACCTGCTGGATTCATTATCACATCAGCACGTAATCGTCTATTGTTGAAGATATGCTTGCTAAATTGACTTAATCCTAATTACTTAAATCACAAGTATTTGAAATGTACATAAAATCACATTACAATAATTTGTCAAATTCTCGCTGAAATTTTACAAATTTTATCGATAGTTGAATCGACTACAGTCACATGTCTAGCAACTCCTATTGACATGTGTCATTTTAATCTTCTTATCGTGAAAACAATATAGGTACCTACCTACTCTGCACTATGTCATTAGCACATTAAGGGGCGCCCCCCGTAGCATTTAGCTACAGGGGGCGCCCCTTATTCGACATAGCTAATTAGTAAAGTTAGTATTTATTAAAGTTTTTGCAAACACATTTTTTGTTCAGATTTTTTATCATGATTCAATTTTTAAATCTATTTCTGTTTGGTCAATGTTCTTATTTTCCTCATCTGAGTATACTAACAATACCAGAATAAAAACAATGTTATTCGGATTATCAGATTCCATGATCCGCCTGCCCCTTGATTCGTGTAACTACTTATTCGATAAGTAATTTGTCGAACGTTTCGGTTTGTTATCTCGTTTTCTTTTTGTCACGAGAATCGTAAACAAAATGACGTAACAACAATATTGTTGGGAAAAGGCTAGGGTAATGACTAAGCGTCTTAGGCCCGGACTCCACCAAAGCGGAGACGAGACGAGCGGAGTGGAGACGTATTTTAAAAAGCCAATAGAATTTCGTTATTCACACATCTCGTCTCCAGTGTCAGCTTAAGTGGATACCACTGAGCGGAGACGTATCATATTTGTATGGCGTGATAGAAGCGGACATGTGAGCTGTTCCTCGCTGAGATTGATACAAGGCGGAGATGTGAGCTTTGCCTCGCAAGCTGACGACGGCGCGCAGCGGAGACGAGATGTGAGAAGTGCCTTTTGTGTCACATCGCACTAAACTGTGCGTTCACATCCAACGCTCGCCGCACGCAGCTCAGTTCCGCTCTAGTTAGCGCACATCTCCGCTACAGTCTAGCCAGTACACATCTCCGCATAGTTTCGTTGGATACACCTTAGCTGAAAAACATCTCTTCTCGTGTCCGCTTTGGTGGAGTCCGGGCCTTAGGTCCCCCGATATTGTGTAGAGGTTTGGGAAAAGCCCCCATTGTCCTCTCGATCCGGATAACCAGGCAACCGAAATGCTGCTCGAAGAACCCAATTGTCCAAAGGAACTTGATTCAGCGGCCAAACTGTTTTCATATCCCGAAGTAGTTTATGGACCCATAGCGCCTCGGTCTTATGAGGCCTATAGGCTTACAGACCTAGCTCAAGCATTCAGCTCTGGTTTTTTCAAAGGTTCCCCGCTGTCCAACACTAAAGTTTCATCTGCATAGTAAACGACATTAAATCAGCGGAAGATTGCTACGTATTACCGCACCCCATGCAAGGTTCCACAGGAATGGGCCCAGAACAGACCCCTGTGGAATCCCACAACTTATCTCCCCCCTATGAACTCTATCGTCCCGGTCCACAAAGCAGTGTACCTAAAACGTACGTGTTATGCTCCGACCATGCCTTGCACGAAGCGAGACACACGATCACACTATGGTGCACCAGTGCGTTCTTGTAGCTTCTTTAGGTCGGGAGTAAAGCCTTTAACAATATCTTATAAGCGTATCACCAGTCAGCACTGCCAACCACGCTCACCGCCTGTTTTGAGAGCAAGCGGACGCAAGGGTTCAACCCACTGTTGGAATTCCACTGCTGGAAGTCAAACTCGCTATCTTCGAGTCGAGTAATTCCGCGACAGGTGCCCGTTGAACGGTAGCTATTCACGGAATATCTTGGATGCGTTATCGAGACTCTAAATTGGCGTTATGATGAGAGTAAGCGACAATAAATTGGCTCATCAAAAGTAATCTCAGTTTCCTTTCTAAGACATCAGTGTTTTTGAAGAAAAAACATTTGTTCATGCATGCTTCTTTACCGGGAACCTGGACATGTGGTGCCTCGACCGGGACCGAAGTTCGAAATCGGTGACATGATCCGGTATGCCGAAAGTCTCGGTACCGGTCTCGGTCCAAGACGTTAGTTACGCTGCCATAACTACCGACTATAACTTGCATTTCGTTATGTCATCAGTTAGCATCAATTATTTACTTGATACCTATTATTAAGTTTGACATTTTTAGAAAAAGTCTTGTTCGAATTCACAGTGTGATGGGAACTGTTGAACTGAATGCTATTGCTCGTTCTCTTCATGAGAATCATGCTTTAGTCGCTTCTATAACGACTTCCACAAAGGAAGTGATACTCTATTCTCAGTCAAGGCCAGACTGAATAATAAATGATTTAGATATATTTTCCATTGCATTCGTTGTCTCTAACTCTCTACTATAATAGGTATGGGTTTAAGTTTTGCGGATTAAACCACTTGAGTGGCCATTTGTTATTTTAGCGTTTACTTTGGAATCAAAAATTTTAAAGCAAGGTCGCTACTAAAGATTTACAGCGAAACAGTTTGAGAATAGTTGTCCGATTGACCCGAAGATCCACGAATACGGTGCGGGAAGCCCGCGAGTCGGCGGTCAACACAGATATGTGCACAATATGTGTGTACTTAAGCCGTTCGCGAGTGGCGTCCTAACGAGTTTCGCGGCGGCCGACGACCAGCACACACGCTTCTCACTCGCGCTCCAGTGACTATATACCCATTGCTGAGGGTGAACGTGGAACGTGCCAGAGCTGGAGGGACAATTGGTGCAATCATCTCGTTGAGCGTAAACAAACGAGTAAGTATGGTCCGCCTTTATGTAACATCGTATCGGAAGACTGCCTGCCGGTGTTTGAAAATATCATTGTTTTGGTGTTGGTTGTGAATTTATGTAGGTAAACGATTTATTCCGCAATAACAGTTATAACACTGTTCAAACTCGGACCGGTCCTCGACATATGGACTAGGTATAGGAATTTGGATTTATGTGCGTAATCGGTCGAACAATTTATAGGTATTTGTATGTGATAAGTAGTATCAATAAATTAGGTTCGTTCTTTCGTCATATATTAAGCTGAGGTGAATTAATAAATTTACTCTTACTGCAACTTTTTGATATAATGCTGTAAGGCGTTGAGTGTAGAAATATAATCGCGGAATTTTTGACAACTTTACAGTTTCTAATAGAGTTCTTGCAACGGGTGTTTCCCTGCTTGTGTTGTTTTGTAATGGGCATTAGTTCCACATACTTATAGTGTATCTATGTTTGTATATGTATGTAGCTACTCTTTTCTAATGGATCCAGTGGATGTCAAACATCCTTGTATTTTATATTTATTGCTCTATCAAGAAATATTCAGTTCGGCAAACAGTTTATAATTTTAAGTTTAGCTAGTTTTGGAAAGCAAACTCTTGTCACTTTGTTACAGTGGACTTAGTACTTACTTACTTACAATTAAATGGAAATGTGATATGATATGCTTATACCGTGTGTTACTTGGCAAATAATAGGCTATCTTTTCTCGTCCCGTTGGTGTAAAGGGATTATCGAGAATAAAAGTAAAGATTCGGTGTGCAGCAGCGTCATGTATAGAAGAAAAAAAGTAATACCATGGCCGTGACCGGGGTTTAGCTGCGGTATGATTGCGAATCAAACAATTTTGTTAGAAGAATTTATTGGCCTTAAGTTTGGAAACGAATCGTGTTGTGTAGGTAAACGAATTTGTTTTTTGTGACTTTGTAACCTGGATGGACATACTTAATAGGTAGGTTATCAAAATGAACATCTCCTTCAATCGTTTTTGATAAGGAGGGGGGGGGGGGGGGGGCACTTTCTTAAATTTTGATAGGATAAATTGTACAATTTAGAAAGTTTTTGATTAACTCATAACCAGATTACAGCATAAATTTATTCTAATCAGTTGTAATTTGTTAGACATAAAATAGCTGCAAATACAATTCTTTCAATCAAGGCAGGTGCTTATGCGTACTTACCTACACTTTATTATGGTAATTACTTAGTTAGTGTCAGCGCCAAGAGGATGTTGGATTCCCAAGCATAAACGTTACCGGTTTGAAACAGCTCGTTTTAAAATTCGTTCTGCCAGATGCGAATAAAACTTGGGTGTTTAGAACTTGCTGGCCAGACTTCTATAGTACCTATAACTTTTTTAATTGGTTGAGGTTTGATTGGTTTATTAGAGAATTTACAAAAAAATAACTGTTTTTCCTTCATGTTAAACGAAGAACGTTTTGTTTTAATTTATTTATAAAAGTGCTTGAGATAAAATTACAACTGGGCCGGTATCTTGAGATGGATGCAGGGTCAAGGTCTCTAGGAGACGCTTTGTCACGTGATGTAACCCGTAGAATCCATACCGCTTTGCCCTTTGTATTGATAGGTAACTAGTTTCATTGACCCGTGACTGTATGCACAATAAATGATGTCATTAATTGGGAGTCCATTATGCAAATAGACTATTAGATAGACCGAATCCGCTTATTAATCTCTGAGTGATGCAGCGATGGTTTATTTATACTTCCGACAGCGCATCCCTTTCGACTTATAAAGTGAAGAGACAAAATTAATCAGGGAGTCTATTTTATTATAAAAATTGTTGAAAAATCACAACTAAACCGAACAATTTGATGCTTTTCGTATAAGGTACAAAAACTGTCAAAATATTTGGTTTGGACTTTGGATGTTTGGATGTGATTTGTCAACAATTTTGTTCCAACAACATCATTGATACGAGATGAATGAACAGTTATGAGTAAGTAGTATTTGTATCATTGCAACAACGTTCATTACTTCAGCAACGCGCTATGTATGTACGTCGATCGCAATAACAATGTTAGAAATGTGTCAGCTTGATCATCGTTAAGAACCTGTTTCTCATTTGACACCTTGCTAAGTAGTTAAGTATTTATGAACAGTAGAATACAAGTATTTTGTGTTGCATGTTATAATAGATGCGTAACTATGTAATATGTTGTACCGCAGTTGCTTCAACTTAAACCAGTCGGAGCGAGACCGGCTAGATTATTTTATAGATGGACCGTTATTTCCCATTAAATGCTTCACCGTTGTCAGAGTTGTCACGCGAATATTTTATCGGTTTGTTTTATTATTTAACATGTTTGGACAATAACAACATGATATTATTGGTAAAACCGGAGTCGCGTTTGCCCGTCGATTCCGAGGCTTAGCTACCTTCATGTCATGGCAACAGCATCAGCTTTAGCACCCAGGCGCCGTGCGGTGCCTTGACCCAAGTGTAAGAAAGAAATAAAGGGCGAAAAAAATATCTCGCCCCGGGCGCCGCCCTGGCGATAAGGCGCCTATTTGGGCATGATGGCGCCCCAGGCGGCCGCCTTTAAGTCAGCACTACATGGCAACATGTTTTTTTCCATTGGGCTCTGCTTTGGCACCTGACACGGATGGAGGCAAATGAGCTACAAAGTTTTTTATTGTTTTGCGAACTACACACATACATTTCATAAGTATAAGCCGAGGTTCCTGTATTCACTCTTCTTGGCGTGGGCTTATGTATTTAATTATGTCACAGATGGTTCTGGTGATTCCATTTACATTTACATCATATTTTTTTCTGCGTAATCCAAACCCTCGGTACCTATACTTTTCACACTTGCTAGGAATCGTAAGCCATGACTTCGCGCTGCTGTCATTATTGCTATCACTGGATCGCTATTTAGCGACAGGATTATAATTTTTAATATTGGCAAAAATAAATCGGCGGTGAACTTGAACATGAGCATATTTTTAACATATGTATAATGTTCCTTAGTGATTGATGGTTTAGTTTTTATGATAACAGGAAAACAATACATTTCAATTCTGTAGGAACCTGTTTGTAACTTAGACCCGACACTGTTGTAAATATTGATGCGCACGATTATAAGTGGCAGGTTTTGGTAAAACCCAAAAGGAAGGAGTTCTTCAAGATAACTTACTATGACGTCATGTTATACGTTCGCTTTTTCTTGTGGCGCATTGAAATCAGCTGTTTTAATGTATTTTGTTGATCTGTTTCCCATGGTCGGTTCTAGGTGTAGTCCATATTTGCTTGACCTTCAAACACGGCTGGCTTTTATCAATAAGAGTTTACCTACTTTGTGTCACTGGCCACAAAACACAGTTTTTATCTATCTTCGTTTACAAATTAAACTGTTTGTCTTTCACATAAGATGAATAAAATACAGTACCTAGGTGTTGTAGGTACCTAATAATTTTGTTAAAGACATATAACATATATTTTATAAGTATTTAATAATAAACAGATTTATTATGTATTTACTAAGAATTGACAACAAATGTTAATAACATTAATTTGAGATTCCCCACTGCGTTGATGGAATGCTGCAAAACTTTAAAAACAAACTTACCCAGACTTCTTTATCTTTACTACTTATCACAAATAAGTAAGTAGTTCATTAGTAGCTTACTTGGAAATAAGCTGTTATTGTTTGTTGTAGGTTTCAAGGAAGATAGCTAATTAGATTAACAAATGAAAACCATTATTAATTTAATTATCATACTTTATTTGTCACGTGATTAAGAACATTTACTCAAATCTTATCTAAGGGCATTAAGTATAATATGTATAATACTTGGTACCTATTAAATTAGGTTATTTTTTTTTTCAAATCTCATATCATAACCTTAATGGAATAGGCATTTAACAATTCGAGTCCACCACCCTTTTCATAGAGCTCATACGCCATCCCGCCATACATATTGCTAGTGGACCTTCCAGGAGGGTCCTCGTCCTCGGCGTTACGTTTGCGCTAAGAGTGATCCCTCGAGGAGGGTTCCTGGCATTGGGTTAAAAACCTTGAAAAATACGCTACTACGCGGTAAAATTGGTGTTTTTTTGTTTCGCGTGACGGTGAGATTTTCCAAGAAAAACCTGCATTTAAAATGAGCCCTCCACGAGGGCATCCGGCATGGCGAATGCGACTATAGGTGCCCTCCTGGAGGGCACCCGGCACTGAAAGTGTTAACAAATAAAAAACAGAGCAAGTAGAATAGGGATATGTACACAGAGTCTCTAATAAAGTTGTGTTTGTTCTCCAGGGCGGCATCATGAGCCGCTTGCTAGCGACGTTTGGGTGCCTGTGCGCAATAGCTGCGCTGGCGCACTCGGCTGCAGTGCCCACTCAGGACACCATGGTCGTCGCAAAGTCTGACGATACGGTAAGTTAAAAATTTTATAACCTTCTTTTATCGATATGATAACAGTTTATCACGGCATAATCCTTTTTCCATAGTACATACTTTAGGGTCTACTATCGTTTTGCTGGTTGTCCAAATAATTGGGTCCTCTCCCGCTACGATACAAGGGTGCGGGGCGAGGCGTCGGGAGCGTTTGCAGGGAGCAGGAGGCAGGTGCCAGTTAACCATTTACAAGAAAAAGCTAACGATCGATATTAAGTATACTGGTTAGGCGGTTCCCTCTACGGTGACCAAGAAGTCTTAGCGACAACAACCGCGTGCGTTCTACAGAGACGTGCGTCTCTGCGAACAGCCTTGCGACTTGCGACAGCTGTGTGTGTGCGATGCTAAAGCAGTTCTGATCCGTGTTGCTCTGACCGTGGCAGAACCGCCTTAGCACCTCCAATTAGCCTTATGGCCAACTTTTCAATCATTAGAAACTTTCCTCAGATTAAACGCTATTTGACGATTGCAACATCGGCAATTAATATAATGGAATGGATTCATGTCATTAGTGTAAATATTGGGGTTCGAACACAGGACCTCTTGATCACCAGCCCAGGCCTTTGCGGTCAGGCTACTGCAGCTTCCACTTGGGACAAGGCTACTGTTTTGATAGCCCTTATGGCTAGGTCTTGAGGGATAGTTTCCTGAAGCAAGATTCATTCATCTTTGGCTTTTACATCGAGGAAAACAGAGATAATTTGAGACTTACTTCAAGAAACTATACTTGTGTCAATCAGCCTTCGGTTGGTTGCAGCCTCGAGCACCCGTGTTGCAACATTTTCAGTAGGTAGGTACCTATGTAGTCATCGTTAAATTAGACTTCTAAATTCTATAGGTACACCATGTAGGGCCAAACAAACTAATTTAGTTAAAAACTTTGATTAAAAATTACATTTCACATTTTATAATTCGCTACAGTGATAATATTTTTGCTTATACACGTTCCTGACTTATTGTTTGTCGAATGACGACCAGGCATCTAATTTACGTACTTTTAATGTGCAGATCGCGACTACGCCGTCTGTAGCAGATATCACAACAGAGGAGTCAAGTCCGCCAATAAAACTGACTGAAATGGATGTAATATCGGAAGTGTCGCTACGGTATGCGCACACGACGGTGGTGGCGCGCGTGCGCAACCCCGCCAAGCGCGCACAGGAGGCTAACTTCAGGGTCTTACTGCCAGAGACCGCCTTCATCAGCGGATTTATTATGTAAGAACCTATCTACGATGAATTGTCACACTTATTTTGCTGTTTGTCCCCAAAGCGCTCCGCTCATGCTATTTAAAACGATTATGAGGCACAAAATACATAATAACTTATCTACTTTAGAGCATAATGAGATAGATACCTATAGATCATGCTTGCCTTAGTTTATCCTAGAATCATATTATTAAACTGCTTGATGTGATTGGAGGACATGTAGGAGTGCTAACCGATCTCAAAGGAGTCTCTTATGAACCAATAAGAGAGCTGGCTATCCTGTTAATGTCGTCTGACGAACGAGCTGCTGTGGTCAGACGCCCATAGATCTTCACCCGAGTCTCGGCCATCGCTTTTGACCACCATCCCTTCTGGTCAAATGTCTCGTTACTTACATTTTCCCTGGGCAGGATCAAAACCAATTCACTTTTTATTTTATTACCGAACCTTTACAGGACGCTCGATGGAAAACCCTACAAGGCATACGTGAAAGAAAAGGAAGAGGCGAAGCAGATTTATCAGAATGCTGTGAACCAGGGAATTGGTGCTGCGCATATTTCTGCCAAGTAAGTACCTACTTGTATGAAATATCCTCAACAGTAACGTAAGTCCGAAAATGGGCTCATAGACACTGTCACCGCCTATAACTCACAAATTGAAAGTTTTTATGTACCTATGTAGGTATGTGCCTACTATCTATTCTATGTAAATTTGGTACAGCCGAGCTATTATGCAGCAACAAAGTACCACTAACGGTTTAGTAGCCATTGTTTATAAACAACTCGCTTTTGTCAACGGCGTTATGTTTGCGTGGAAGAGTTTTAGTATATAATTTGGAGAACTGCTAGGTGTCATCAAAACTTTCTTTTGTTTAACTCCAGTGTTTGCATACTTTCATGAACTTCTAGTTAAACAGACGAACCGTGATAGTTGACTAAACGAATCCACTTTCACTTTGATCGTATTGTAAGCCACGTATACTTTGAAATTTACAGAGCACGCGACTCAAACCACTTCACTGTATCAGTGAATGTGGAAGCATCTTCTAACGCCATCTTTAACTTGACGTACGAAGAGTTGCTAGTACGTCGCAATGGGGTATACAACCATGCTATCAACCTGCACCCCGGCGCGCTAGTACCCAAGCTCACAGTCACCGTGCATATCAAGGAGACTGAGAAGATTGTGGAGCTGAGGGTACCCGAGATCAGGACTGGAAACGAAATTGACGCCACTAAGGATGATGCACGTGAGTTTGACTATTTACTTTTTCAGTTTAAAGCAGTTTCTTTTAAATGTTCTCATGTTATTTATGGCCAAAGCAGGGAGATAACTGCTTTATTGTTTTTATTTTAATTAGTACTTACGCTTAATTTTTATCAGAAAGAATGAGAGCGATAATAACTGCAGTAGTGAAACCTGTCGCAATCATTAGTTTTATAATAAGTTAGTAAGATTTTTTGAATTTGTGTATTCTATCATAAACTAAGATAGTATCTTCGTTTTTAATGAGAAGTAAGAATTCTAAAAACTAAGTACCCATCATAAGGATACTTTACATTAAAAGGGGTGTTGTCCGTTGCTGATCTTGAAGGTTCACAAGTACTTAACTATTTTTTACAGAAAACTCAAAGGTAGCAATCGTAAAAGGCCACGATGACCGCGAGGCGACAATCACTTTTACACCAGACCTACAGGAACAAGAGAGACTCATCCAAATATACGCGGTAAGTCTAAACCTCGGAGACGGTCTTCGGTTTGATGAGGAAGACGTGACAGTGGCGTGTGCACAACTTCTTCGGCCTATATTTTTCTTAAATTCTTTGGACATCTTCGCTCATATCATCAGATTCTTGCATCAAAGACAAGCGTGGACCACTTTTCTTATTTTGCAGAAGAAGAGTCGCTTCTTCTTTTTCTCTCGTGTCAAAGTCACTAGTCCTAATGTACACATTAAAATATCTAAATGATGTATTTACAGCAAAAGTCTAAAGAGTCGGCTGCTACCACCCATTCGTATTCAATGTGGTCTTCTTACTCGGAGCCCGAGGAAGCAGCTCCAGAGGGTGTGCTCGGACAGTTTGTGGTGCAGTATGATGTGGCTCGGCCTAAAGATGGCGAAGTACTGGTAAGTCGACCGTTCTATCCTAATATTACGTTCTTCTTCAGATTAAAAGGTCAAGGTTTTACTTGAATAATCTTTTGCAGGTGAATGACGGTTACTTCGTGCACTTCTTCGCACCGACTGAGCTGCAGCCCCTGAACAAGTTTGTGGTATTCGTCCTGGACACGTCCGGCTCCATGATGGACCGCAAGATCATTCAGCTTCGGGAAGCCATGCAGACCATCCTCGGAGAACTGAATGAGGGCGATTATTTCAGTATTGTGGAGTTCGCGTCTGCTGTCACGGTATGAGGGTTTTGTAATAATTTAAAAAGAGAAAGAATTTACTTACGGCCAATATTTAAATTAAGATTGTTCGCATAGGTTTTTGATCGAAAACTCCTCTGTATTGTAGGTACACGACCTCAAAGAAGCGGATGGCGAGCCTAAGAAGTTCCACTACTCGTATTTCGACTACGACAAGGAGGCAACGCTAGTGCCGCCGTCACAAGCAACAAAGGAGAACATCGCCCGCGCTAAACTTATCGTCAGTTGGCTTCAAGCTGCCGGAGGTAAGTAAATTACTTGGTTTATAACCCTGTAATCTTCCCCATTTGCGTGGTCTTTATCTCGGACTAAGACATCGAGGCGACTCTGGTGCCGAAGTCACGAGCGACTAAAGAGAACTGACTTTAGGGTGCTGGAGCTTCGCTTTCTCTCTTAAACTTACAGCTAATCCCGGCTTTTACAGAGTTCGTCTCATAAATTCAAAAGTTATGATAATATCTGTAAACTTGTTCCAATGCCAATGCAGGGGCCCAATTCTCCTAAAATAAATTGTTGCCAAACGCAATCGAACCACAACCGTCAGTCAGTTTTTGTTTTCGAAAACTTTCAAAATGATTGATTTTGTTTTTTGTGTCAAACAATTTGATAGCTTTTGAAATTGAGAACTGTCTGAATGAACGGTTCGGCCTTGGTTCGGTTGTGATTTATCAAGATTTATTTTAGGAGAATTAAGCCCCGGTCATGTAAGTATCCAGTTTTAAACTCGAAACAGGTAGATACATATTAAACATATTACATAATGTATCTTTGACCTTCTTATCTGAAGAAAGCGAGATACAAATAATACAAAACAACATTCATTATCCGCGGGTTTGTTTAGTTAGGTAATTTGTATAGACTCGTTATCGCCGAGTTTGACCTGACACGCAGTTAGATAAACACGGCTATTTCTAAGCGTTTTGGGATTTCCATGTTGACATTCTAGGAAGCGGAAGTTAGTAAAATCGTTCCTGAAAAGGTGATCCAAACTCAATATTCGCTACAACCGTAGCTGAAACTTTCAGTAATTTTATCAGAAGAGCATTATTGAAAATTTCTTTTACTTCATTGTGCCCATAGTTTTTACGGCTAAAAGTCTAATTCTAATAGCCAAGAGCCTCGACCATCATCTCAAGACGGCGAGAGCCTTGTCGTTAGTCAGCTCGGATCAATAGGGCTTGACACAAGTAATAGTGCGTCTGTACACGGCGCGCATTGTTAAGAGCTGAGTTTTCTCTCCCTAAAACCCTGACCACCTGTAACTTGTACCTCTGTTCCCGATGCCTATCTATCCTCGGCCAGTCTTAGCGCTAGAACGTTACTTTCATGCTGTTCTTTTTCAGGCACGAACATCGGCAAAGCCATGGATGTGGCGGTAGAGCTGATCAACAAGGGAGTTGACTGGACGCTGCCGCCGGCTGTCAATGCAACTACCGTCCCAGTTCCTTCGCCATCTGGTGACGTCACAGCCGCAAGCACCGTGCCCCCCACGACCACTGAACCTGCTGTAACGGCTGTAGCTACTGAGAAGAAAGGTAAGGCTTAAATGTATTTAAAGCAATTTAGCAATTATTATTTTTTACTTTTTCATTGTCGACTCAGTCTAATTATATATATTCTTGACATAAAGCTCAATTTATTTTATCTCTCTGAAACACAGATTACCTAGTAAAAATCAAGTTTGTTTTTTTTTTCTCAATAAATTAGGTTTCTCAAGCATTACGTAGTTACAACATCTTTTTTTTTTTGGTTAGATAGACGGAAAGGGGGTAATACGATTTTTTTAATAAATAATAAATATTTTAAGCACATAAAAGTAAAATTTTAATTTCAATGTATTAAGTGAATATTCTAATTAGGGTCTTTGATTGTGTGCGTTATTCCTGTTATATGTTGCATAAATTATCATAATTTCAGCTACTAATCCTTGCGTAAAATTGACAGTATGGTTTCCGAATGCAAGTAGTTACTAAAGTATCTTACTACTTATATTGTTTGCAGTAACAAAGTCTTTGGAGCCGATCATCATTTTCCTGACTGACGGCGACCCAACAGTCGGCGAGACTGACCCTAAACGCATCATTACACGCGTCCAAGAGAAGAACTCCGGACCAAACAAGGCGACTATATTCTCACTTGCTTTTGGTAAGTTCCTAGCAATTAATTAAACAAAAAAGAAATTATTTTATGTACGAAATGCTTTAATTATGTCTGTGGACTCTGAAGAACTTGTTTTTGGGAGATAATTCCATTTGAGGACCTACCCGTTAGTTATCTGGGAAGAGTCGGTTGCTGTTGCTGGTAATAAAAACGAAATATGCATGCGTGCAAGAGAGATTTTAGGAAAGTTAAGAAATTGTACTTACTAAGAAACGCTTTTAAACCCTGTCCCTTTTATTAGATGGTCTAAGAAAAACTCGTGTTTTAAAATACTTAGCCCCGTTTCTTTTTGTTAGAAAGTGGGGTATATTTTCAGTATGGGTGTACCTAAGTTTTTGAACCATCTTTTGTAATACCCCATATTGTTTAAGTTTATTAAATGAAGCAGACATAAATTAACGTAATAATATATGGTGGTTGCAACATGCAGGCGAGGACGCAGACCGCAAGTTCTTGCGCAAGGTGTCCCTACGTAACGGCGGGTTCATGCGACACATCTACGAGGCGGCCGACGCGGCGCTACAGTTGCGCGACTTCTACCGACAGATCTCATCACCGCTACTCGCAGACCTCAAGTTCACATACCCCTCTGGACAGGTACCTTCTTCTATATGCCGTCTTTCTTAATTTAGAGTTTTAGTGTTCAGGGGGGTTACCATGATCTGTTAGAGCAGGAATGTTTTAATATTATTCCGAGAGTGGGAAAGTGACAGCGCTAGACAGCTCTCTAGCGCCATCTCTTACCCATTCTGGTAATAATATTAAAACATTCCTGCTCTAAGAGATCATGGTAACCATGGTAAACCATAACTAAAAATGGTGATGACGACACGTTTGGTGCAGCGGCTAAGCGATTGGCTTCTGCGCTACGGGTCGTGGGTTCGATTCCCACACGGAACAAAAATTTGTATGGCCTACAGATGGTTGTTTCGGGTCTGGGCGTTTGTTTGTGAGATTTGTGTCTGTAAACGCACCCACGATACAAGAGAAATCTTAGTGTGGGGCAATGTTTTTTCAAAAAAAAAAAAAAACCCTCCTGAACTTTTAACCAACGAAAACTACGAAACCGGTTTTTGAACAACACATGGATGTTTTTCAATTTCCAGGTGAAAGCGGACTCCCTGACGAAGCACGAGTTCCGCACGTACTACGCGGGCTCCGAGCTGGTGGTGGCGGGACGCGTCAACGATGACGTGGCCGAGCTCGCGCCCAGCGTGAATGCCTTCTGCGGCCTCGACGACGGGTACGGCAGGGTGAGCATTCAACATTACTTACACAACAAAAACGGCAACCACACATAAATTAAGACCCACACATAATAGAGTTATATAGCTTCTATCTTCATTGTCCTATCTTGAATACTACTACTATAGGGTACTAGTGCTATAGGGTAGTTCTTCGAAATTTGATTCTTCTACTGATCCATAAGGCCAAAATTTAATTTCACTTTCAGCTCTGTAACACATGCTCATATGAAAATAGGTATACCGAATGACATACATTTGAATGAGGGACTCGTTTTTATAAAGTAGTTTTCAAGATATCGACGTCCAAATATTTTGTGCCCAGAAGAATCAGAAATAAAAATGAAAAACTTTATGTAGATGGGCTCTGTATTAAGAAAATAATCATATTTATCTATTCTGTGCGTGAATACATGTGTCTACTTAAGAATGAAAATGCGTACTACTTTTGACATTTAACAATCAAACAATGTGTCCCATGTTAACGATTAAGTACAATATTTTACAGAAACGCTACGAGATTCTGCCGAAGGTGCCCATAGAGAAGAAGAAGCAAAGCTACCTTCCCCTGGAGAGGCTGTGGTCGTACCTCACGATCAAACAGCTGCTAGACCAACGCGACGCTTCTGATGGCACTGAGGGTGATGACAAGGAAAACACTCCAGAGAAGAAGGCACTGGCACTTGCACTGAAGGTACAGAACGAAATAACTCGAAATTCTAACTTGATAATTTCAGCATAGAACAGACTGTCTTTACTACTCGTAAGTATCGTAAAAGGTGACTAAGGTTGTATTCACACTGATCGACGCGGAATCAGCTGAAGACTGTAGAATAAACATTAGGTCGACGCCGACGTTGTCTGCGTCGGCTTGGCTGACGCGACGTGTAAACCGGGCTTTAAGGAATTTAAATGAGTTTTTTTCGTTACTTTAAATAATTGTAGATTTCAAAGGTTTTCATGCAATGTTTTAACATTTTCAGTACGAATTCGTTACTCCACTTACATCACTAGTGGTTGTAAAGCCCAACGCTACGAACGCGGTAAACGCCGAGTCTGTTGATAAAGCAGGTGAATATATCAAACTTTTTAAATTAAATCTTAGCGTACATACCTACGGTGGGGTTTTCTGGTAGGTTTTAGGCCCGGACTCCACCAAAGCGGAGATGTGCGGAGATGTCTCGTAAACAACCAATAGGAATTCGTTTTGAGTTGAAGCTAAGCAGAGAGATTTGAAAATAACGCAATCCATTTGGTTCCACCAATTGGTTGACCGAGACATCTCCGCACATCTCCGCTTTGGTGGAGTCCGGGCCTAAGTGTGTTTTTAACATGCCCTACAAATTCTTCACATATTTCTAAATGTCTGAAGTTTTTAGTGATAGTCTTTGGAAATATACACGGTATATGGTAGTAGGCCATTTCGCGTGCTAATACTGGGGCTGAGGCTAAATACCGTATGTTTTCCTGCAAAGAATTCAACCAAGTGCCTCTCTAGCTGGTTCCAAAAGGCGAGTAAGGGTTTATACCGAGAGGATGGACAGCACCGTCCTTCTTTCTGCTCTTACTGTGATTTAGACGACTGTTCTGTAGCAGCAAGTTTATGGTAGTTCATTTTCCGCAGTGGACGCTTACGGGCTGACTTACAGAATGACTTTTTTAACGTCTGGAAAAAAAATGGTTCATAATAGGTGAACGGAGTAGAAGACTTTGTCAAAGTTTTTTTTTTCTTCTCCTTTTTATGAAATTGATATAAGTATCCAAAGATACCTACTATAGAAACTCAAATCATACGCAAGTATGTATGATTTGAATTTAGATATTATTTAATCGACTTATTTTACTTAAAAATTTCTGTTTTTATTGATTTAGTATGAAAATTTATTTCAAAATTAGTAGTATTAATTGATAGATAAATTTCATTACAGGCAATTATATTTATATAAAAAAAAACTATGCCATGGGGTTCTACTCCGTTCACCTATTAAACCCATTTTTTTCCAGACGATGAAAAAAGTCATGTGTTACCGTCACTGGTGACATGTCGTTAAATAGTACACCTCTGTCTAATATGGGGGAATATCGTAAAGTTAACGTTATTATAAAGCCTTGCATACACATGTATCTGTCGTGGCCAGATCATAGAATTGATCACTTCATGATGTGGCCAGCCATTTCATGAAATGGTTGCATTTCATGAAATGGCCAATACCCGCTGCCCACATCATGAAATGGCCTGGCCAGATCAATGAATAATCAGCGTTTAACGATATGATCAGCTAAACGCACGGCTACTTCATGATATGGTCAAACATTAGTGATCATATCGTAAAATAAGTAGTTACATTATTCACCGTTAGAGGCGCTGATATCGTTTTGTTTTTGTGATGCATCATGGCGGCGGACAATTATTCTGACAAAAAAGCTAATAATAATAAGTAAAGTAGGGTGACCACGCAACGAAAATTAATGGACTATTATTGGATTTCAAAATATGACTTCGTGGTAACTGCGGGTGAACTTTTCATAGAATTTTATTTGTTCGATTATCTATGTGGTTAACCTGTGAAACTACAGCACAAAATATCGATGCACGTTACTGCAAACATTTACTATTTAGTATATTGAATCATTTGGGTTAGGTTAGGTTAGAACAGTGACCAATAACGCGCGAAGGCGAGCGAGCGAAGCGAGCGTGCCACGGCAGCGGCCGCCGAGCGCCAGATCCCCTTAATTGTTGGTGAATCATAACTACTATTAAACTTTCGCGGTAACGTGCATCGATATTTTGTGGGTCGAAATTCCGTAGTCTACTCCATTGCTTGCATGGTACGTGCTTCCTTTATTTGGATTTTTTATTAAACCTTTGATATCATGGAAACCCTACATTAATGATATGGCCAAACGTGGATGGCCATATCATTAAACGTTGACGTTTCAACGATATGGCCAATTTTAGTTGGTCATTTCATGAAATACAACCATTTCATGAAATGGCCGGCCACATCATGAAGTGATCAATTCTACGATATGGCCACGACATATCTACCTAATGGTGTCAATTGTTCCATTAAGTTTTATTATACTCCTGTCAAGTAAGTTTTAAACTAACAATAACTTTGTATTTCCAGCTGGTCCTCCCGGATTCCCTAGCGGTATTCGTAAGTACTTACAAATTTTTTGACAAATTATATCTTCATTTCTCAAAAATACAAGTTGAAAATATCTGATAGAGTTCTATTTCCTCTTGGTGTGTTAATTATAAGTGTAAATAACTCTATTTTGTACCTATGCGTAGCTCTTTCAGTAAACTTGGTGGCTCGCCCGATGGCTAGTCACGCGGCGTTCGGAGGCGGCGTTTACGCGTCGCCGGCCGCGTATCCCGGCCTGGCCGGACCCGCAAGCCTCGGAGGAGGCGGAGGCGGAGGCTATAGCGGAGGGTTCAGCGCCAGTGAGTACTACAAAATATCACAAGCATGTGCATCTGCGTGCAAAACTATCACTTGGTTTCACAATATAACACTAGGGTGTAAAATACAATGTCATTTACGGCCGTTTTCAATAACCTATCTATCGCCGGTTTCGCCTACTAGAGATAGAAATTTGACATGAGCTCCATAGAATTAATGTCAAATTTCTATCTGTCTGTAGTAAGGCAAACCGCCGATAGACAGGATATTGAAAATAGCGATTAGTTTCATCGAGCACAGAACATAGCTGTCATTCGTTCTTATAACAGAATTCACCATGCTTGCTGTACTTACTATTCAGTCCATACAAACTCATAATTTTATCTCCTTCCACTACTTGGTTTCTCGGTCTAGGGATGAGCATTCTTCTAGGTACCTTCCTAACTTGTTAACGGATTCTATTTGATTTTATAAATATCATTTTATTGCGTTCTTTCCCTATCATATCAACTATTCGTGTGAATATCTGTCTAATATCCTTAAACTGCAAATTCATCTACTTATCCACTTACGACTTTTCAAGATGTAGTTACAAAAGAAAGGAGTATGCTTTAGGTAGTTTTTTCGTGTTGAGAGAATGAGTGAACGGCGATTAACAAAAGGAATTTATAAGACGGATGCATAGAAGTACCTAAGTAACATGTATTACAGTGCAAACACCTGTAGAGGACGCCTTAGAAGTACATACATTGATGTTATTGATGATTTTCTTTAAAAAGGACAAGTGCGTAGTACTCTCAACTGGGGGGCGTGATATGATGTATATGAACGTGAACGAAGCAAAAGAGTATGTAAGGATCGTAGCATGTGGCGCGCTATAGTTTCTGCCTACCCCCATGGGAAGAGGGCTTGAGTGTATTTTAGTATGTCATCCGCTTATTAGAATTTTAAAACCATAGAAGGTAAAGGGTATAACCTCATTGCAGTGAAATAAGTATTATAGTTATTAATACGATATCCTTTTAAAATGGTGCAAGGTACCTTTACTCAAAATTTTTGAATAAGTAAGAAAACAAAAGAAAAACATTATTTTGATTCGTTACACCCAACCTTCACAGCCTTATGATGCAACAGCGTTGTGCAAAAAAGTGAGAGCCAAATAATGGCTTTTATTCAAAATACTTACGACATTATTAAACAAACTCTTGGGCCACACAAAATGTTATAGCTGGCCACATTAGCTTATTTCACAAAGGTTGTTTACAATGATGAGTATTGTAATAAAATGTTCTGTCACGCATCAGTCCAGGATAGCCTGTCGCTGCCTGTAGACTTCATGGAGGAGGCGGAAATAGACGAATATGTCTTGGAAGGTGAGACATTAGCATTGTATTGTACAAATCAAAACTGTATTATTTAATCCTGTAATAATAATAATTGTGCTGTATAAATATTCGTTAAGTAATAATAATTGTGTAAATTAATCGGTTCAGTAAATACGGTTAAAAATTTTTAGGACCTAATTATCTGCTCTAGCCGATTATAATTAAAGTATGACATCTCATATACTAAGACATAAACTATCATTACATCATGATTATAGAGTTGTAACACAGCTTAGTAAAAATGGAGGGATAACGTGCGAATAAACGGTGCAAAAGCCGCTGCGTATATCGCCAATACAGTCACTTATCGATACTCCCGACTAGGGTTACCATCCGTCCGGATTTGTCCGGACTTTGTCCGGCTCTTTAATTTGTCCGGATTTTTTGGCTTAGATGGAATACGAGTAATGAAACTTACATAATTATGTAATATCAAATAACTTTTGAATCTTTATTAACTTCTCATTCATCTAAAAACAAAATATAAATCTTTCTCAATCAACATAAGGAGATCAAACACTAAATCTTCGTATGTTTGCATTTTGTGACTAAAATGTCCGGACTTTTATTTAAATGTCAGGCTTTTTGTCAGGATTTTTCAAATTTCTAAATGGTAACCCTACTCCCGACGACACGCGACGTTGGCGATCATACGCCGCCAAGCATTTATTTCTCTTCGTACACCTCTGAAAATTAGTGGCAATAAGCGTAATGAGTACTTACCTACTCCTTTTATTCACCGTGGGTCGTTATAACTAACATTGCCTTATCTCATATTGGCATTACCGAGGTACGACGCCGACGTGGCGAAGATACCATTTTCCATCGTTGTTGTTCAAAATCGGCAGCATTGGATAACGAGACATTGGTAGTGTCCATGGAATTTCATCCAGTTGGGGAACCATTAATCTTTTCCCAAGTTCGCATCCATTGGTTTGCTTTGTTCCTAGTCGTTGTAAATGGCAAGTTATTGACTTTGAAGGTTTATTTTATGAAACGACTTATAGCCGAATTCCTACTTCACCGCTCCAGATGTAGGTATATCTAGACAATTCATTCAAGAGTGCTATTGGAGATATTTAAATTAAAAAGGGGGGATACAAAAAAAAAACGAAAAATTCCTTCTCTACCCATAGATTCCAATAAGATCTGGCGGTTTGAGTATTTATTCGGCCTATATGAATGTCCTTAAGGGTAATTGAGTTGAGCTACTCATGTAAAACCATTGCATGCGTCCCATCTATTGATGAGATTTACTCAAAATTGCTATGGCCATCTTCTTAAATGCGGTCAGCATCCTAGCGTTGGCCTACATAGACCTCCCAGAATTAAGTGATAAAAAAAACACTTACACAACGTGTAACATAATAAACGCAAACCCTAATTATAGTCCGGTCAAGTTAGCTCAAAAAATAGGGGTAGGTTAACAGCTGCTTTCATTATTTTCAGCATTCACACGGCTTTCATCATTTCCAATAGTACCAGTTTTTACATATTTTGAAATAGTATTGAATTAAACAGGATCACAATAGATTGTGCGATAGGCTGCCTATTGGGGAAACCACGTTAAAAAACGCGCCAAGTACACTACCTTCCAGGTGGCGTAGAAACGCATATTAAGAAGAATACAGCTTTTTCAACCGCTATAACTCAGAAACGGTGATGTTTAGGAGAAAAATTGTAGACCATTCTTGTAGATAATTGCATAATCTACAATTTTTGTCTGCTGTATTTTTATCATAGAACTTACCGTTTGGCTAAAAAACGCAAAAACCCATATTTTCGAACTTTGAACTTGAATATTTTTTTTTTTGCAAGTGTGGGATCGATGGGGACTTTTTTCATTTGATTTATAATGGTGTTCTGGTGTTCCGAACATTCGTACCAATTTTCAGCTCTATGCGAATTTTGAAATGTCTAATTTGACCGGACTATTAGTATGATAAGGCTGCTTTTCCACGAGAGATGTGTGCTACGGATGTGTGTCAAATCCACCAATACGATGGCTTGATTTTCAAACATAATATGTCAAGGTATAGTAAAATAAAGCGATCCTTTTGATGGTTTGAAACACATCCGTGGCACACATCTCTGGTGGAAAAGCAGCCTAAGAATCGGCTACTGAATCGATTGAGCCTTATGTCAACGTAAGATGAACTTTAGAAATAATACTATTTTCTAAACAATATTTAAGCACACTAAAGTAAAATTTCAGTGTATGTAAGTATTAAAATTATAACTGAATATTCTAATTGGGGTATTTGAGAGTTTGCGTTACCTATTACTATTTACATGTTGTATATTTCTGATGTAGGTACCGCTCTGTTAATAAAATCCAAATGATAAAGTGATGCGACAACTAACAACTTTTATGAATATTTGCTAGGCTCTCGTGGTGCTGCTAGTTATATGACTGGATCCAGATTCAATTTATTAAAGATTGCTTCCTCCCCGAATGCTGCTGATTGGAATGGGAGTCCTTACCCCTTGGGTTCGAGGACATACTTGTATAACCCTTCTTTGAGTCGATTCCGCGGTGACCCTGCTTCCAGTGGGTTTTCCAGTCAATCTGCCGCACCATTTCGTAAGTATTTAATAAATAGTATAACACTTTATCATCGTCACCAGTCTCCATATAAATTAAAAACGTGTAATTACGGTTAAATGTGTGTAAGTAATTTCGATTAACGAAAATTTATCAGTAATAACTAATTAAATACTGTGTGAGGTACTTAGGTCCGCTGAATTAATATTCCCATCCGGTATCTAATCTAACCGTATTTATTGACCCGAATTTTCTGTTTTTAAAATCTAGACTCGAATACTTTTAGTCTTGTAAAATAAAATAAATAGCGATGAATATTATAAAGCACAATTATATAAATTACATCGTTACCAGAGGTCGGAAGAGGTAGTGCTATTTGAGGTCAATGCACTGGAATGTTATGTTAATAGGGACATGCCACCGTGATTTTAAAATTATAAAACACAATTATTTCCTGTTTCACAACTGTCGGTTAACTCTTAACTATCCATACCTATAATACTGTGGTCTTTGCTCACTATATAATATAAACTTTCCGCATGTCTATTTCTTAAAATATATAGCACCTATTCCGACCACTGCTAATTACCTACATATTTTTTCATATCTTAGTGAAATAAAACTATAAATTGAGTACATTGAACGATATGTTCCGAAGAATCACTAGGGTCGACAGTGATACCGACGACTCCCCTACTGTCTACAACGCCGCGGCCCAGCCTGGCAGACCTGAACCTGCAGGCCTACAGCTGGGTGGAGCCATTGCTGGACGCCAGTGCGAGCGCCATCGTGCTTTCCACCAACGAAACCACTGTCACCTTGAAACTTGCTAATTCGTCTGCTGTAAGTACATATCAGTAGTATAAGTAAGTAGGTTTTAGATCAATTTTTAACCGACTTCAAAAAAAGGAGGAGGTTCTCAATTCGGTCGGTATTTTTATTTTTTTTATTTATGTATGCACACGGATTACTCCGAGGTTTCTAGTCCGATTAGTGTGATTCTTTTTTTATAGTGTGATACTTGCCATTTGGTCCCATAAAAATTTCATCCAATTTGGTTCAGTACTTTTTATTTTGTGAGCATTTTTTTGATTACTGATAAGTGGATGATGTAATTATTTTATGTATCTTCTGGCATAACTCCGTCATATACAGGGTGGAAAAAATCAATGGGCCCTGAAGGGAAACCACCTTAAATCTTTAAGATACATTATTTTTCTTAAAGGAAACATTCCTTTATTTTTAAAAAGAAACAAAACTGCATTCACAGATTTCTCGACAAGTTTACCTTAACCGGGAATCGAACCAGCTTAAAATAAAAAAAATAAACACTCGCTATTTTATTCTACTAATCGATAGGATTATTGTCAAACGGAACGTTCTATTTTTAAACTTCTCGTCAGAACGCCTCATCTAAGAAAATAAATGTGCATAGAATTATTATTACCAATTTAAATGATTTTCTTATTTAAGTCTTCAACGAGGTACTTAGAGATAAATTAGCAAGCTTGTAGTTCATAGAATGTCTTTGGATGTTAAAGTTTTAAGAAAATTATAACGTGTCTTTTACTTGTTAAAAGTGAACAGTTCTAGTCTAGGTAATGTTGATTAAAGCCCTTGTGTAATACTTTAATATTAGATTTCATGGATATTTTGTACGACGGACGAGTGTAAGACCTAATGTTTATTGGAGAAATTTTATCTCTAACATTGACTGTATCGACTAGTGAAATAAAATAGCGAGTGTTTATTTTTTAATTTTTTTAACTGGTTCGATTCCCGGTTTAGGTAAGCATGTCGAGAAATCTGTGAATGCAGTTTTGTTTCTTTTTAAAATTAAAGGAATGTTTCCTTTAAGAAAAATAATCTATCTTAAGGATTTAAGGTGGTTTCCCTTCAGGGCCCATTGATTTTTTCCACCCTGTATAGACGGATTTGCAAAATCCTTTTATGTTTGAAAGAGTATTCTTCCGGAATGGTCTCATTTAAATTTGATGAAGATCTGATGAAGACCCTCGGAGATTGACAATGGAACTCTCCAATGGATAACAGCAAATTACCCGAGATTGCTGTAATTGCATGTTTGTGTATTGTTTATGCCACTAAAAATAGAAAAATAAAATAACTTTAAAAAAAAAGTAAAAACCGACTTCAAAAAAAACTAAAAAGAGTAAAATAATTACCATATTATAAAACTAACAGTTTCAGAAGTCGGTGCCTTGAATTAAGCCCCGTATTCATTGTAAACATTTGTTGCACAACAGTTGCTCAACGCCAAAGTTTCTCAACATCAAAGTTTCTGGCATCAATGTTTACAGCCATACTTCCCGTCCACACGATCGTTTGCGTCAAAATGTTGCCCGAGGAAGTAGTGCTGTTGTGTTCTGCGTATTTAATATTCTATCTTTCTAAAAATAATCATCATCATCATATTCATTGCTCCACACTACTGCCATGTTTAAAACTTATTTACAAACACGT
The DNA here is from genome assembly GCA_905220435.1 of Amphipyra tragopoginis. Taxonomy (NCBI): domain Eukaryota; kingdom Metazoa; phylum Arthropoda; class Insecta; order Lepidoptera; family Noctuidae; genus Amphipyra; species Amphipyra tragopoginis. The sequence continues at coordinate 13,696,666 of HG991993.1, forward strand.
CCACACACGTCAACATTAATTGCTAAACTGATGTTGACGCTCGTCGGGCGTCAACTCTGCAACATGGCGTGATCAACTCCGCAACACAAGTGTTGCCCGCAATATGTTGACAGCAACTCGGCAACATGTTTATGCAACCGTGTTGCTAAACAAATGTTTACCATGAATACGAGGCTTTAGGTTCAGTGTAAAATTGCACCGACTTCTAAAACTGTTAGTTTTATAATATGGTAATTATTTTACTCTTTTTTGTTTTTTTTTTAAGTCGGTTTTTACTTTTTTTTAAAGTTATTCAAGACAACATTATTATTGATTTTTATCTATGACTTTGATATTTAAATAGGATTAAAATTAAGAACAGTGTCACGAATCTACTACCTAGTACCCGTTTTCTTGTAACATATTTGCGGGCTGAAAATACCTCCTTAATCGATTTTACAACACAGGAGATGTTTCTTTTTAACCGACTTCAAAAAAGGATTAATCAAAATATCAGTTTTAGAAGTCGGTGTAATTCCACGCTGAAACAAATTGAATGCACCGACTTATGAAACTGATAATTCTATTAATTTACTCCATTTAGTTTTTTTTGATGTCGCTTTTTACTTTTTTTCAAGTTATTATTTTATAGAGAACTAGCTTTCGCCCGCAGCTTCGCTTGCGTGAAAGTTTTGAACCCGTTAAGTGACGATTTTCCATACAAACTTTCATCCCCTATTTAACTCACTTAGGGGTTGAATTTCGAAAAATCCCTTCTTAGTGGATGCCTACGTTACAAAAGGAACCTACTGTCAAAATTTCAACTTTCTAACCCCAGCGGTTTAGGCTGTGCGTTGATAGATCAGTCAGTCAGTCAGTCAGCTTCTTCTTTTATATGATGTAGGTATAGACGTCGGCCTATTCTCAAAATCGCTTCGCGGGTCAGTCGGCCCGTAGTCGCAATTCGACAACCGTTAAGTGCTCGTTGCAAAAGTATATTCATACTTACGCGAAACAGATTTTATAGATGTTTTTTTATCTATCAGGTCCCGAAAGAGACAGGTGGAGACGCAGAGTGCGCAAGCGCGGTGGACGGCGGCGTGGGTGTGTGTGTGTACCTAACACGGTGCGACGCCGCACGGGACATTACCGTCGACGTGTTCAGAACTACCTACTGCACTGTCAGTCAAGGGTATGTGTTATGAATGAGGGTATACACATTTAAATTCCAGGATGGCTATAAATTATGCCATAGATGACAACCCGTTGTCTAGGCCACGATGTACATGTAACTCATGCTTTCAATTTTCAGGTATGCGGGAGTATGTTGCCAACAGAAGAAAGTCGACTTACCACATTGAAATGTACTAAGTTAAATAAAATATGAATTAAATAAGATAGGGAAATGAAACATGACAATAAGAGATGATGTTTTGAAATCGTAAGATTAAACTGTTTGCGACAATACATGGCGAGCATTGTAATATAATATTTATACATATAGGTACGAGTAAAATCACTGTCCCTGTATAAAAAGCAAAATCAAATGTTTGATATTTCTGTTTCTGTTTCAAAACAGAAACAAAAATATCATTTAATTTAATCTCATTTTTAACAGTAAGAATAGTTAGGTACTATGTAATAATTTGAAGTTGTTGAAAACAAGCATTGAGCAAACAAAAGTGATTGCCGAAAACTTAAGGTGCTAGGTTAGTTCAATAGTGCCATTACTAGAATTAAACATGACCTACTGTTGTGAGATGTACCTAGTTTTCGTTTTTATACAATTGAATCTTAAATAAAGATAAGATTTTTACATTTTGCAGTTTTATTAATTTTGTGAAGAAAGCTTTAAAAAGTTGACACTTACTACAATATCTCTCTACTACAAATAAATAGTTAACCCACTAACACAGTACCAGCTAAAACAGTAGGTACTTCAACTACCTACATTCGTCCGAATTGACCACGAAGCAAATACATTTGCTTCGTGGAATTGACAGACACACCACACACGCCCTGCAACAAGACTTCTAAGGTATCATCGGAATACAGTTACATACAGTCCGCGAGGCCTAAGCTGAGCTTTGCATTTGTGTGAGTGCACATAGAATCGATTGCCAAAAAGCAGTATAAACCGGTTTAAACCAAGCAAAGTACGCGTCTGCAATCATTCTCACACAAATCTAAAACTCAACATATGGCTCATTTACACGGAGATAGTTTCTCGAAGCGAGACTCATTCTGTCTTCGTCTTTCTCTACGATGAAAACAGAGATAGCATGAGACTCGCTTCAAGAAACTATCTCCGTGTAAATGAGCCTTTAAGCCTCGCGGACTGTACAAAAAGTACATTATACTCAGTAAACACTATATTGTTAAACTGTGACTATACAGTGCATGTCTGTGTGAGTGTGTCCATTTTGACGACACTTTTGGTACAGTGGCTAAGCGATTGGCTTCTGCGCTACGGGTCGTGGGTTCGATTCCCACACGGAACAAAAATTTGTATAGCCTACAGATGGTTGTTTCGGGTCAGGGCGTTTGTGTATGTGAGATTTGTGTCTGTAAACGCACCCACGACACAAGAGAAATCTTAGTGAGGGGCAACGTAATATTCTTAAAACATAAACAAAAAAAAAACAGGCTGTAGCTTAAAAATCTACTGTGCGAAGGAGCGTGTATCGCGCTACAGACGCGCGTGAGCAACTCTCCTTGGATTAAAATACGCTGTACGTATGTGTTTGCAGCTAAAGAGACGCGCTGTGCTGTGACAGCGCGTCTGTATCGATGTAACTCCACGCTACGAGCGCGTCGACTGCTCGCAATACTACAATTTTATGAACGTGTGAATAGGTAAATTGGTTGCGCTAACATCGCGTTTGCAGCGCGTTATAGCTGCGTGCGACGCGCGTCGACAGCGCCTGAAAAAAACGTGATTTGGAAGAGCCCATAATGTCCTTTGATTTTAATTTATCCAACAGCTAAGCCCGGCCCTACACTATAAGAAACATCTGAAACCTGCGCGACGACTCTCTGCGCATACATTTTGTACTAGAGCCAGCAGGCTGCAGAATCCGGCAAATTCTGACAGTGTGCGGGCTCTAGTACAAATTGTATGAGCAGAGTCGCGCGTTAGAAATTTTCTGACAGAAATTTCTGATAGTGTGCGGCCAGGCTAATACCTTACTGTCTAGCGTTGGTTTAACCAACAACTGCCAACAAGTTAGTCAAGTCTAGCTTGCGTCGCGCACTGCTTCGCCCTCACATGTAATGAAAACATTCCGTCCGATGTCAGTATAATAGGAATTAAAAAGAAATAACAAAACCATCACAATTACGTTTTCATTTTGTTCTTCGTCACGTTGGCCTAAAATTCCTTCATTTCCTTCACCACGAAGAGGATCCTTTCTTTAAAGTGGCCCCCTTCTTCCTATAATTGATTTTCACTCGATACATCCTAAAACAAATGATACCTACCTAGAACTATTTTTGTTTGAAGATATAGAGCAAATTATGTATGAAATATCTTTATCTTAGGAATCGTGGTTCACTGTTGCACATTAGTTAGCAAATTACCTAATGGTTAATGTAATAGATCTAAAATGGCATTCTATACCGGAGACCACAGGAATGATTCAATATTCATCAAAATTTATTTGTATTGAGACAGTTGGTGTTTGCTTGTAGTATGTTTTAAATCAGTCTTAGGGTCCGACGTCCCAAAATACAAATGCAACATCGTGGTAGGTATTTCGTCGGCGAGTGCAAACTGCAACCGCAGACCGCAAGCCACATAGGTTTCTATTTCTAAGAACCAATATTATCGCTTGTGGTATGTTCTTCTGCTGTGGTCTGCAGTTACAGTTTGCAATACGCAGTATCTACTAGTACGTCTGCGAGTTTGCAGTTGCCACACTGAGTAAGTAAGTACAGTAAAATACAAATGGACGTAGTTACACAAAAAGGATCCAATCCACAAAATGGTCAAAAATTAGTTAAGTGCACCAAACTGATGCTAAATATCAATACTATTGGCCAGTAAAAAAAGATCCAAGCAAAAACAACTGTCTATCACTTTTTATCAACCTCAGAACCAACCCACATGTATGGCACGTCAAACATCTTCCAAACTTTAAACGTCAAAGTAACTCTAAAGTGACTTTGTGTGGATTGGATCCTTTTCGTGTAACTACGTCCAAATTCGAGTCGTAGCCGGAATAAATAGCACCTTATGGGCCAGGTCACACGGTGCGGTGCGGATCCGGCGCGGCGCCTGAGCGGTGCCGCAACAGTTTCCTACATATAAAAATGTATGTTACTTGTGCCATACGGTACGTCCGGCACCGCTCCGGCGCCGGCACCGCAGGCGCACCGGACAACGGCGCGAGGCAGATGAGGCAGGGAGGGGTGCAACAAGCAGTGTGGTGCCGCAGCGGCGCCGCTCAGTTTTTTATACCACATTCTCTTTGGTTTATACGGCATAGGCAAGAGTGCACGCTCGTTGAGAATAAATACGTCGATTTCGTCGATGGCGAAGTAATAATAGCAGCAACACACGTCTTTTTCGATCCATTGTTTATTGATTGTAGACTTGTAGACTGTCGTCAACTGGGCAAGCCAAGCCAAGCCTGTTGCGGTGCCGCAGCGGCGCCGTAAGAACATTGCGACGCCGCACTGCTCGTGTGGCCGCCAGTGCGGTGCGGAGTAATGCGGTGCGGTGCGATGCCGCACCGTGTGGCCTGGCCATAACGCAAGAACGCTAATCGATTAACCAAAATCGACTAAGAAATATTTCCCATCTCTACTGTATTTGACAGTTGATTATTTGACAAGTTGTTAACAATATTGGGTCGAACTGTCGTACAGCATCGTTTTGCAGATTTCCTCAGAGAATATTTTTTAAACAGTAGAAAATAACCACAAGGTATGGTAAACTTTGCCGATGCACTTATGATAAATACGGTGACGGACGGAGCTATGAATTTGTTGCGTCATATTGTAAGTTCCGACTTCAGCTTTGTAATATTGATTGGTTCTCCTTATCAGTTAGAAGAACAATGACTTTGCTGTAAAATAATATGTAAATTTGTGTCGTATTACAGGGTATTTTCAAGACGCAACAAGTAGCTCCACCTCCAACTCAGATTATCGTAAAAATGCCACTGTGGCAATTAGCGCAGGAGGCAGGGCCCTTCGTGAGGCTCGCGGGGCTGAGCGGCGCCGCAGCTGTAGTGCTCGGTGCTATGGGTGCACACCGCACGTTTCCTGAACCCGAAACCAAGGAAGACTTGAGGAAAATTTTCGACACAGCCAACCGTTTCCATTTCCTTCACACCCTTGCACTTGTCACAGTACCTCTTTGTCGGAGACCATTCGTTGTAAGTTGCTAAGCTTAATTGATTAATGGGTTTTCTATTACAATTTAACCATACACAAATTACAATATCTGACTTATTGTGAATAGTGAATGTGTATAATAATAATAAGTCATTAATTTGATTAGCTTAATTGTTTAGTAGATTACACTGATATTGTTATCATGAAAAATTCTTGATCACAGTTTTAGTGCCTAATTATATGTAAATTTGTAGTAGTTAAATTTTATTTTCAAATAGCTGTGTGAAATGCTTTTGCTCAGTTTTTTTTAGTTATACCAATCCGTATAATGATATAATTAGAGGTTGGTAAAACAGCAATCTATTCTCTTTTTCTAAACAATTCTGATAACATGTTCACTGCAGGAAAACACACACCACACAGTACATTTGCGCAATGTTATGCTTAGTCAGTGGGCACACAAACCGTGTGTTTGCATACTTTTTGTATGAAAACACACATACATAAACGGCGCGTGCGCAAATGCGCAGTACTAGCTAGAAAAAAATGTATGTGCAGCAGTCAGTGTTATAAAATGGTTTCTTTAAATTTAAACCTATGCATTGTCAGCTGTGTAGCTAAGTAGATATGCATTTTGAAACCTCAAACACGGTAATTATAGACACAATAGATAAGACAATTAATTGTCGTCCTGGGACGACGGGCGGTACGCAACCGCTTAAGGCTGAAATGCAGAGTGCAGTTATAACAAAAAAAGATACAGTACAACCCAGAATTTGCAGAAAAATCTTTGTTTATACATAAAACTAAAGGTTGACCGTAGCTTTGCCCGCGTGAATGTTGTTATTCCACTTTTCTCAGAATAACAGTAAACCTTCCTCTTGAATCATTCTAGTCTATTGATGAAAATTGCATCAAAATCCATTGCATAGTTTAAATGATCTAAGCGTACAGACAGTGGGAAGCGATGTTGTTTTATGCTATGTAGAGATATGGCAGAATAGAGCACCTCCTCTTTTTTTAAGTCAGGTTAAAATTTAAAGTTTTATAGTATAGTAAGGCATCTAGCAAGACTAGATAAGGTAAAAAGAAGGAAGCTATACTTTACTGACAAAACTTTCACTGCATTCCAAAAATCATTATTATCATGAGAATAAAGATAACAAGAAAAAATAGAAATTTCATCATAATTGCAGAACTTGTTTCATCATAATCAAGGTTGTTACGTGTGTACATGTTGTAAGGATACTTTTGTAATAATTATAATATATTTCCAGGCTGGTGCATTCTTCATTGCTGGGATGACTCTATTCTGTGGCACATGCTACTACCATGCTTTCACCGGTGACCGCTGTTTCCGCCGACTCACACCCGTTGGTGGCTCCTGTCTTATCCTTGGTTGGGTTGCAATGGTGCTGTAAATCCTTGAGACTATTTCCTTGATGTTCATTTTATTAATACACTTCTCATCAAAAAAATCGAAACACTTCCGAAATTATCTTTCTAGCGACAATTAAACAAAACAAGAGCATTAATTCATTATAGAAAAAACATAATTTAGTAGCTGGAAGTTTGGCCTTTACAATGGTGTACGAAACTTCCAAAAATTGTTTTTTTTTTTTTTAATTTTTATCCTTTATAAGAATGGAACATCGTTTTGAGATAAACGTGTGTTTGGAGTTGGAGTACATTTGTTGTACAAAAAACGCAAAATAACGCATTACTTTAAAATTTTCTGTTTGTAATTTGTTGATTAGGCTCTGTGACGTCTGATAAAAAGTTTTTTTTCTAACACACATGCATACTTCACCCGCAGCAGCCGCCCAAGTAGTGGCATTGCTGGATTCTGGGACTAGTCAGCGTGTTGTGGCTGCAAGATTGCATCTAAGCCACTTGTCTGTTCAAAGGGTGTACCAACGCTATCGGGAGACTGGTTTATTTACGCGCCATCCAGGATCTGGTAGGAATCGGATCACTTCTGCGTGAGACGGCTGGTTTATTGCAACCGTTTGTTTGCGAAATCGACGCCTTCGCGCTTTTCAACTGCAGCAGCAGTTCCGAGTAGTTCGAAGGGTGACTGTAAGTGACTCTACGATTTGAAGAAGATTGAAGGAACGTAGACTGGTACCACAAAAGCCAGCTAATGGGCCGAAATTAACAACAGACCATCGAAGAGCGCGCCTTAACTTTGCACTTTTGCACTTAAATTGTTCAAACCTACAAATGAGCAAGGTTCAATTTTCTGACGAGAGTAAAATTATGGAACATCAACATAAGGAATTCTAAACCCTATGCTACCTACTATTAAATGGCACTTAGTATTTTTTTTTTTAAAAACATGTTTTTCTAATAATCCATTCAAAACAAAAACTTGCGAGGGGTTTCGATTTTTTTTGGTGAGCCCTTCGATGGTCTGTTGTTAATTTTGACCCATGAGCTGGCTTGTGTGGTACCAGTCTACGTTCCTTCAATCTTCTTCAAATCGTAGAGCCACTTACAGTCACCCTTCGAACAACAAGGAGCTGCTGCTGCAGTTGAAAAGCGCCAAGGCGTCGATTTTGCAAACAAACGGTTGCAATAAATCGGCTGTCTCACTCAAAAGTGACCCGATTCCTACCAGATCCTGGATGGTGCGTAAATAAACCAGGCTCCCGATAGCGTTGGTACACTCTTTGAACAGACAAGTGGCTTAGATGCAATCTTGCAGCCACAACACGCTGACTAGTCCCAGAATCCAGCAATGCCACTACTTGGGCGGCTGCTGCGGGTGAAGTATGCATGTGTGTTAGAAAAAAAACTTTTTATCAGACGTCACAGAGCCTAATCAACAAATTACAAACAGAAAATTTTAAAGTAATGCGTTATTTTGCGTTTTTTGTACGACAAATGTACTCCAACTCCAAACACACGTTTATCTCAAAACAATGTTCCATTCATTTAAAGGATAAAAATTAAAAAAAAAAAACATTTTTGGAAGTTTCGTACACCATTGTAAAGGCCAAACTTCCAGCTACTAAATTATGTTTTTTCTATAATGAATTAATGCTCTTGTTTTGTTTAATTGTCGCTAGAAAGATAATTTCGGAAGCGTTTCGATTTTTTTGATGAGAAGTGTAGTTGGTCAAGTGTACATTCTAGTTTAGGATTATGTTATAGACTTTATTCCACAGTTACTTTTTTATAGCTGTTGTAACATTGTATCTAGAATAATTATTTAGAATATTTTATGATATGATAATTCCAGTTGCACTTTGACCTATATGCACCACATATAGTCGGAAATATCTTAGACTATTATAGATTACGTATAGTTGGTTCCGATAATTTATAGACAGCAATGTTATTGTTCATATTGTATCATGTCTTGTGTAATTAATTAGATCTATAATAAATAAACAATATGGGTTAAATAAACGTACATAGTCATTTTTAATATACAGAACCATGGATTTATCAATTTTTGTGGATAAGTTGGTGGAAGTGTAAAGTAATATAAAGGTTAAATGTTCAAAAAAATATTTGTTTTATTTTATTGATGCAGGAGTTTATGATTTTTTTAATAATACTACAATGACAAATATTTGATGATGCAGTTTGTTTAGTTATGAATTTTAATATCTTCTACAGGTGGAGTTTGAATGTCCGCCGGATGAAATGATTATATCATTCATATCTCTCATACCTTTATGAGATTAAGAGTAAAAGGTGAAAAATGAAACCCAGTGTTGATCAATATTGTTTACATGGTTTTATTGAAATTGTTACATATTAAATTTTGCACTTTTTCTTTACTCATTTATGATACTTAAAACATACACCGTTTGGTAATAAATGCTATAATAATTCATAGGACTCTCAAACAAGTTTTAGTGGTCCTTCAAATAGCTTAAATATAAATGTGCCGATCTAATCAGAAATAATCAACTGCAGGTGGTATTCGAGGAATAACTCGCGAAGTGAAAGTGAATGGGCACTATTATTATGTAGGTTTAGCAAACTTGGCAGCATGGATGGTCAGTCCCGTGGCTAGCGGCGCAACACCGGCTCGTGCAGTGTTGTCTCCTTATAGTGTAGCCACCAAAATCCATCCATGTTACATATTTACCGTAAGCTTTATATTGAGAGTCAGCAGGTCTCTGATTTACAGAGAAAGTAATATACAAAGTTATCACATTAAATTAACACAAAATATAATATAAACATATTTCTGTAATCTAAAAAGAATCCAAAGAAAAACAAAACTATAGAACGCACAGCACTTTAAGTGTCTGTCACATTAAGGTTAATAAAATCACTTTGATTGCACATAAACAGCAGTCGTCGGGGCGTGCACACCGTCAATATAACACAATTATGATAGGTATCACTAACCGCATTCACACGTGTATACAAACAACTCTGAGGGATCGATAAGTAATCACAGTAGTGGGGGAGATGGCGACACGTCCGGTCGCTCACGACAGGTGGAACGAGTGCTGGCCCTCGGACGCGGCGAGGCGCAGCTTGGCACGCATCACCTCGGGGCTGGTGTAGTCCGGCAGCTTCAGGTAGTTGACGCATGTCATCACGGACGGCAGGTACTCGTCCGGGTCTAGCGAAGACTCCAGCGATTTTCGTACCACTGTCAGCGGTGGGTTCAGCGCCTTGAAACCTGCAATCATTTTCGTCATGATTCAACTGCGACAAGTTTAGGAATACAGATATCACAGTATGTTGAACAGTGCAATTTTTGCTTCATTTGCGAGGGTTTTTACTGAGGCTAGCTCTCAGTAAGCTACTGAATAGTTTTTTTTTAATGATGGTACTAAATTATAATTACCTCCTGTGGGTAGTCGCGGGCTTCCAGTCACGAACTGCAAGAACAGACGCTGCTCCTCGCGGTTATATGAGGCTAATATGTCGATGAGCATGCGAATGGCACGCGACTCTGCATTGTACCCGTGATCGGGCCGGATGCACTCCGTCAGCATGCGTGGCTCCCAGCGTTGGTCACGACCACCTGTTGATACAAAGATTGATTAAAATAATATTGTTACTATTAAAGCTAAGGCTTTAAACAAAAAAAATATGTAATAGTGAATAAATTTATTTTATTATCAAAGATTTATTTTAAGAATATAATTTGTTTGGAAGAGTTGACATGAATCACATTAAATATTAATAACTTACCGGACGGACTGCCACAGAATACTTGTTCCAATTCTTCAGGATAGAAGATCTTGAGGTTGGCTAGTGGGAATACTGACTCGAAGCCTTCTCGGAATGCTTCCATTTGTTTGGTAACGCCTGATGGGAAACAGAATTATTATTCCTTTAAAATAACGATGTATTATTTTTAACAGTTCAGTGCTGGTCACACGCAAAGCAGTCTAGTTATTTAAATAGGTACTTAATTTTCTTTTATAAAATTATCTCAATTCCAGCATATAACATGGTCAATTCTTATGGCGCATGCTTGGGGTGCAAGTAATTTTTTTTTTGTAACCATACATTCACGTACTGTAATCATCTATCCGTCTACTAAATTGCGATCACATGGCGATGATGCTGCCAATATTTTATTTTTATTATTTTATTTTTACCAGCCCATAGAGGCTAAAACACACTTAGCGTATCTTGTGTCGTGTATCTTTCACAGTAAACTTGATTCGATGCGATATCGATGACAACTTCTAAAACACATTGTACTTTGGCTCTAATGGCCGTACACACGTAACTATTTTTTTCACAAGTATCGTGTACAAGTATGCAGTTCAAGTATTTGTGCATGTATCTAGACACTACGGCGTCAGGCAGGCTTATGCAACTAAGCTTGTGCAAAGGAATCGTAATGTATTTGGGGCCTATTAGGACCAAATCACGATGTGACTTAGACGTCATCGACCAACGGTCAGCAGTAAATTTCTGCTAGCTAATTAGACCTTTTAGTAGACATATCATGAAAGACGAGGACGTAAAACCTTACCTTCATAAAGCAGCCAGTACGTAACGAGATCAATATAGTTGTGCAGGTTGTGTGCGGTGACGGGCAGATCGCGGCCGCCGCGCCGCAGTTCCGTACAGCCGTCGCCCGGCAGGATGAAGTCTAGGCCTAACTCCTCGATGGGACACCCGTCTAACTCGAGCCCGCTTATCTGGTAATTAATATACATTATGGTTTCGGGATATATCAGAGAAATTAGAACACGAAAGCTTATTTCCCGTGGTGTATAGATAAACAGTTATAATATAAGAAAAAATATATAATAGATATATTAATTATACAGGAAAAAAATATAAGCAAGGAAAATTCTAAAAATATGCCGTTTCTTTTGATTTATCTCGTAACTTTTCTTTGCAAGATTTGAACCTATCAACAACATTTATAGCTCCAATAATAAGAGTGTCTTTTCTTTTGGTCGACGGTACAGTCACCATCAGATATATAGAAGCAGTTCAGCTACTCAGATAATTCTACACTCTCAAAAACACAATAACATCTGCACAACAATAGCGTTCAAATTATTGTTAGCATCCAATGTATCAATATCATCTGAACACTCGCAATTCAAATATTTCTATGCAAACAAATCATCTTGTCAACTGAGGTAGTCAAATGTAACTAAGCAACCAAAGTGTTCAAAAATATGTAAACAATAACCATTTCTCAATACATTGCTCAGTGATACTAAGGCCTGTTACAAACCTAGCCGTTTTAGGGCGGTTACAGACCTTGGTGTTTTATGCTCGTTTTTAACCGACTTCAAAAAGGAGGAGGTTCTCAACTCGGTTGTAATTTTTTTTTATATTTGTTACCTCATTACTCCGTCATTTATGAACCGATTTGAAAAATTCTTTTTTGTTTGAGAGGTTATAGCTACTTTCCGTTTAGTCCCTTATAAATGTTGTTATGATTAGACCATGAACTTCAGAGATATGGAACGGAACTCTTCCCCCGCCCCCCACTTTCCGGAATGTTTGAATTATGTCGTGTAAGGTATACTTAGCATGAAAGGGCTTATTATACCCGACTACGGCAAATTCAAAAATAAGGATTATGAAGAGAGAGGGAGAGAGTATGGAAGAGAGAGAGTTTAATTTATGGCACTAAAACGTATTTAATAAAAAATAAACTTATAAAAAAGTAAAAACCGACTTCAAAAAAAACTATACGGAGTAAAATAATTACCATAAGATAAAATTAACAGTTTCAGCCGACTTCTGAAACTGTTAATTTTATGTTTTTTGTAGTCGGTTTTTACTTTTTTTTTAAGTTTTTGCATGCGCGCATTCAAGCGCGTTACATTTCGCGCTTCAAAAAAACCGGCACGTATAAAAATATAAAAAAAGGCAGGTATATGCTACTGTTCGCACTGCCAGTGGGTCTCTCTGTTGCAATATGGATTCGACCGCCGCGCCATACCAGTGTGTTATCGCTGTAAGGTGTACAGTGTCCTGCGACATTATTAAGATTAAAATGCAGGCATTGCAATTAAAGGCAGGCGGTGAGCCACTAAAAAATGTAACGCGTATGGCTTTCTATACCAGCGCACGCACTAGCGGTTCTTTTTAAAATGACTTTTAAAACGTATCGTGCTAGATTTTGGGTAAAGGTATATTCGATGCGATTCGATGATAACTGACTACTAAAATCAGGCTACAGTGCATGTTCATGGATAAGCTGTATGGTGCTTTTAGCATTTGAAAAAAAAGGGGTGCATGAAAAGAGTCTCCACGAGTGACGATACTTCAGTACGTCCGGCGCACCCTGGGCAGTCAGCCTCGCTACCATCCTTGCTGACTGGCTAATCTTTTCACCACGGCATGAGCTATTCTTGTATAGCTCGTGCCGACACGATAGAAAAAGAAGCATTTGAAACCGCATGTGTAAAATCATATAGAAACTCAGTGCGTGCTTAGTCGGGCTGATTTTACATCGTCAGATATCTTTTAACCGAGTAATTAAATTGACATTTAACAGATTTTGTACTTTTTTGAGCATTTTTATCAATCCGAAACATGGTTAAAATGAACCGAGGTATTTGGTAGGTATTTATTACGAATTCAATTCCTGATGATATACTAGAAAATGCAGCAAATAAAAATGTCACTTTCATTCAAATTAATTGTTTCGAATTTAATGGCTTTCGCGTGGAATAAATACTCGTTTCAATTTCCTTACGATGTTTTCCTATAACTTGACTATCAGATTATATTATAAACAAAAGACACGTCAATGACGTCACGCACGAAATGAAAGGGATATAGCTATATGAAGAAAAAGAAAAAATGCTGTATTGACACAATAGTACACATTGTATCTATTTTTGAACTTTTAATTTATGACTCTAAGTACAATCAAATACAATTCATTTTACGTTGCTATCCTGACTTTCTGAACAACGTGTTGCTTAGTTACCTTTGAATGTTTAGCTTGTTTACTTACCATAGACCTTTAGTTTGTAAATAAATATTTGACATTGTGACTGCTCAGATATATTTGGATTTTATGATGCTCAAAACAATTTGAACAGTTGTTGCATAGATGTTTTTGGTGTCTCGAATGTGTTTAATTATTTGGACACCTGAGTTGTTCATCTACTTCTGATGCTGACTGTACAAACAATTTAAAAAAAAAAACTAAAAATGCTTTTATTTTCATCAAAATCGAGCTCATGACTCCTTTGACCACTTTTTAAATAGTAGTGGTTTCGATTTTGGCCTAGCAGCTCATCTCAAGCGCAAAACTGAACCTGTATAACTTTTTTCCAAGAAGTTATTTTATGTAAAACCTAGGTAAAGTATTCTTTATTGAAAGCCCTTTCATACGATATTTTGTTTCATTAATAACTGCAAGAATGGTAATAGGCAAAAATGGTCATTATCTTTTAAAAAAACGGCGTAGGCGGCACAGCTCGGGCGTTACGTGCCGCACGGCTATTTTGTAGTATTTACCAGCTGAGTCTTCTGTTCGGGCGAGTGTCGAGCGTCGGCGGCGAGCAGGCGCGCGCGCTCCGCCACGCGGCGCAGGCGGCACAGCGAGCGCCACAACTCTGGCGCCACGTGTCGCACGTCGCTTAGCGACAACCACTTCTCCTCGCTCACCAGCCAGCGGTACATCGACACCGACAACGGAATGTCCACCTGTCAATTAAATAACGTGTAATTTGATGGTCTTTTACACAAATAGTATAAGGAACAAATATGGAATTCGTCACACCTGACGGACAAGATTGACGAATGAGTGACTGTCAGCGGTAAAGAGAACAGTTTTGAAACAAAAACAAAATACTAGAAAAGCTTACCATCCTCGAGTCCATGACAGCTTTAGCCATAAATTTCCCCAGGAAGCGGAACTTGGCCTTGACCCTAGACACGTGCGAGGCGCGCGCGTTGCGGCCCACCGCCTGCGGGAACAGGCCGCACGGCCACGACACGTAGGTGGCGTCGGGCGCCGGCGACGGGATCGACGTCTCCTTCTCCAGGTCCGAGGGCTCCGGCGCGCGCTCCTCGTCCAGGTTCAGTGCGTCGCGCACCGAGGACGCGAGACGTGCGGCCGCGTCGGCCGAGCGGTCCGTCACCACGGGCGGCTGGCTCTTCACGATTTCGCCGCCGAACGACGTGGGTTTCTGCTTGAAGTTCTCGCTGCCGTGCCAGAGGTCTAAGTCTGCGCGCTGCAGCTCCTGCGACACGAGCGCGTAGAACTCGAGCGTGGGCCCGAGGCCGGTGCCGACCTCGTTCTCGTACTGTATTTCGAGCAGAGCCTTGGAGTGCGCGAACTCGTGCATGACGTGTTCGGCCTGTCGCAGCACGTTATGTCGCTGCACGGTGCGCTTGCGGCGGTCGAGTCGCGGTGCCACGCGCTCGTCGGCGCCGCCGGCCGCGCCTCCTCCGCCGCGCTCGCCGCCCGCCTCCAGCAGGCGCTGCAGTGCGCGGTCGCGGTCAAACGACACCACGTAGAACAGCAGGTGCCGGCACTCAAACGGCAGTACGAACGGGCTGAAGGAATACACCATGAAGACATTATTTGTTTCTCAAAAAGCTCCACATGACACAGCTATATGTATATTCGACGTAAATTCCGTAACAAAAAAAAACAGGACTTACCACGCGTAAGCTATCTTTTTCAACCACGGTGGGAGATTTCCGGTCATTATGACCAGCGGATCTTGAAGCTGACGGTTGGCTTTGGCGGCGAGCTGCAACAAAGATAAATCATAAGTAGAGAAAACAGTCGGATTCATTCTTTTAGCAAGTACTGCACTAACGTCGTTTCAAGAAGTTTTCCCGTTTTATGGTGGTGGTGGTGGTGGTGGTGTTGGTGGTGGTTGTGGAGGTACCTTAGCGTTGATGAACTCCTGGTTTGGCACGAGCGGGCGGTGGTCGGGCAGGCAGGCGGCGCGGTACAGCGTGTGCCAGTGGCGGCACAGCGCGTGCAGCGCGCGCAGCAGGCCCAGCGCCGGCAGCGACGCGTCGCGCACCTCGCCGAGTGCTGCTCGTGTGAGACGTACGTAGCCTAGTGTACTGTACATACCTTAGCGTTGATGAACTCCTGGTTTGGCACGAGCGGGCGGTGGTCGGGCAGGCAGGCGGCGCGGTACAGCGTGTGCCAGTGGCGGCACAGCGCGTGCAGCGCGCGCAGCAGGCCCAGCGCCGGCAGCGACGCGTCGCGCACCTCGCCGAGTGCTGCTCGTGTGAGACGTACGTAGCCTAGTGTACTGTACATACCTTAGCGTTGATGAACTCCTGGTTTGGCACGAGCGGGCGGTGGTCGGGCAGGCAGGCGGCGCGGTACAGCGTGTGCCAGTGGCGGCACAGCGCGTGCAGCGCGCGCAGCAGGCCCAGCGCCGGCAGCGACGCGTCGCGCACCTCGCCGAGTGCTGCTCGTGTGAGACGTACGTAGCCTAGTGTACTGTACATACCTTAGCGTTGATGAACTCCTGGTTTGGCACGAGCGGGCGGTGGTCGGGCAGGCAGGCGGCGCGGTACAGCGTGTGCCAGTGGCGGCACAGCGCGTGCAGCGCGCGCAGCAGGCCCAGCGCCGGCAGCGACGCGTCGCGCACCTCGCCGAGTGCTGCTCGTGTGAGACGTACGTAGCCTAGTGTACTGTACATACCTTAGCGTTGATGAACTCCTGGTTTGGCACGAGCGGGCGGTGGTCGGGCAGGCAGGCGGCGCGGTACAGCGTGTGCCAGTGGCGGCACAGCGCGTGCAGCGCGCGCAGCAGGCCCAGCGCCGGCAGCGACGCGTCGCGCACCTCGCCGAGTGCTGCTCGTGTGAGACGTACGTAGCCTAGTGTACTGTACATACCTTAGCGTTGATGAACTCCTGGTTTGGCACGAGCGGGCGGTGGTCGGGCAGGCAGGCGGCGCGGTACAGCGTGTGCCAGTGGCGGCACAGCGCGTGCAGCGCGCGCAGCAGGCCCAGCGCCGGCAGCGACGCGTCGCGCACCTCGCCGAGTGCTGCTCGTGTGAGACGTACGTAGCCTAGTGTACTGTACATACCTTAGCGTTGATGAACTCCTGGTTTGGCACGAGCGGGCGGTGGTCGGGCAGGCAGGCGGCGCGGTACAGCGTGTGCCAGTGGCGGCACAGCGCGTGCAGCGCGCGCAGCAGGCCCAGCGCCGGCAGCGACGCGTCGCGCACCTCGCCGAGTGCTGCTCGTGTGAGACGTACGTAGCCTAGTGTACTGTACATACCTTAGCGTTGATGAACTCCTGGTTTGGCACGAGCGGGCGGTGGTCGGGCAGGCAGGCGGCGCGGTACAGCGTGTGCCAGTGGCGGCACAGCGCGTGCAGCGCGCGCAGCAGGCCCAGCGCCGGCAGCGACGCGTCGCGCACCTCGCCGAGTGCTGCTCGTGTGAGACGTACGTAGCCTAGTGTACTGTACATACCTTAGCGTTGATGAACTCCTGGTTTGGCACGAGCGGGCGGTGGTCGGGCAGGCAGGCGGCGCGGTACAGCGTGTGCCAGTGGCGGCACAGCGCGTGCAGCGCGCGCAGCAGGCCCAGCGCCGGCAGCGACGCGTCGCGCACCTCGCCGAGTGCTGCTCGTGTGAGACGTACGTAGCCTAGTGTACTGTACATACCTTAGCGTTGATGAACTCCTGGTTTGGCACGAGCGGGCGGTGGTCGGGCAGGCAGGCGGCGCGGTACAGCGTGTGCCAGTGGCGGCACAGCGCGTGCAGCGCGCGCAGCAGGCCCAGCGCCGGCAGCGACGCGTCGCGCACCTCGCCGAGTGCTGCTCGTGTGAGACGTACGTAGCCTAGTGTACTGTACATACCTTAGCGTTGATGAACTCCTGGTTTGGCACGAGCGGGCGGTGGTCGGGCAGGCAGGCGGCGCGGTACAGCGTGTGCCAGTGGCGGCACAGCGCGTGCAGCGCGCGCAGCAGGCCCAGCGCCGGCAGCGACGCGTCGCGCACCTCGCCGAGTGCTGCTCGTGTGAGACGTACGTAGCCTAGTGTACTGTACATACCTTAGCGTTGATGAACTCCTGGTTTGGCACGAGCGGGCGGTGGTCGGGCAGGCAGGCGGCGCGGTACAGCGTGTGCCAGTGGCGGCACAGCGCGTGCAGCGCGCGCAGCAGGCCCAGCGCCGGCAGCGACGCGTCGCGCACCTCGCCGAGTGCTGCTCGTGTGAGACGTACGTAGCCTAGTGTACTGTACATACCTTAGCGTTGATGAACTCCTGGTTTGGCACGAGCGGGCGGTGGTCGGGCAGGCAGGCGGCGCGGTACAGCGTGTGCCAGTGGCGGCACAGCGCGTGCAGCGCGCGCAGCAGGCCCAGCGCCGGCAGCGACGCGTCGCGCACCTCGCCGAGTGCTGCTCGTGTGAGACGTACGTAGCCTAGTGTACTGTACATACCTTAGCGTTGATGAACTCCTGGTTTGGCACGAGCGGGCGGTGGTCGGGCAGGCAGGCGGCGCGGTACAGCGTGTGCCAGTGGCGGCACAGCGCGTGCAGCGCGCGCAGCAGGCCCAGCGCCGGCAGCGACGCGTCGCGCACCTCGCCGAGTGCTGCTCGTGTGAGACGTACGTAGCCTAGTGTACTGTACATACCTTAGCGTTGATGAACTCCTGGTTTGGCACGAGCGGGCGGTGGTCGGGCAGGCAGGCGGCGCGGTACAGCGTGTGCCAGTGGCGGCACAGCGCGTGCAGCGCGCGCAGCAGGCCCAGCGCCGGCAGCGACGCGTCGCGCACCTCGCCGAGTGCTGCTCGTGTGAGACGTACGTAGCCTAGTGTACTGTACATACCTTAGCGTTGATGAACTCCTGGTTTGGCACGAGCGGGCGGTGGTCGGGCAGGCAGGCGGCGCGGTACAGCGTGTGCCAGTGGCGGCACAGCGCGTGCAGCGCGCGCAGCAGGCCCAGCGCCGGCAGCGACGCGTCGCGCACCTCGCCGAGTGCTGCTCGTGTGAGACGTACGTAGCCTAGTGTACTGTACATACCTTAGCGTTGATGAACTCCTGGTTTGGCACGAGCGGGCGGTGGTCGGGCAGGCAGGCGGCGCGGTACAGCGTGTGCCAGTGGCGGCACAGCGCGTGCAGCGCGCGCAGCAGGCCCAGCGCCGGCAGCGACGCGTCGCGCACCTCGCCGAGTGCTGCTCGTGTGAGACGTACGTAGCCTAGTGTACTGTACATACCTTAGCGTTGATGAACTCCTGGTTTGGCACGAGCGGGCGGTGGTCGGGCAGGCAGGCGGCGCGGTACAGCGTGTGCCAGTGGCGGCACAGCGCGTGCAGCGCGCGCAGCAGGCCCAGCGCCGGCAGCGACGCGTCGCGCACCTCGCCGAGTGCTGCTCGTGTGAGACGTACGTAGCCTAGTGTACTGTACATACCTTAGCGTTGATGAACTCCTGGTTTGGCACGAGCGGGCGGTGGTCGGGCAGGCAGGCGGCGCGGTACAGCGTGTGCCAGTGGCGGCACAGCGCGTGCAGCGCGCGCAGCAGGCCCAGCGCCGGCAGCGACGCGTCGCGCACCTCGCCGAGTGCTGCTCGTGTGAGACGTACGTAGCCTAGTGTACTGTACATACCTTAGCGTTGATGAACTCCTGGTTTGGCACGAGCGGGCGGTGGTCGGGCAGGCAGGCGGCGCGGTACAGCGTGTGCCAGTGGCGGCACAGCGCGTGCAGCGCGCGCAGCAGGCCCAGCGCCGGCAGCGACGCGTCGCGCACCTCGCCGAGTGCTGCTCGTGTGAGACGTACGTAGCCTAGTGTACTGTACATACCTTAGCGTTGATGAACTCCTGGTTTGGCACGAGCGGGCGGTGGTCGGGCAGGCAGGCGGCGCGGTACAGCGTGTGCCAGTGGCGGCACAGCGCGTGCAGCGCGCGCAGCAGGCCCAGCGCCGGCAGCGACGCGTCGCGCACCTCGCCGAGTGCTGCTCGTGTGAGACGTACGTAGCCTAGTGTACTGTACATACCTTAGCGTTGATGAACTCCTGGTTTGGCACGAGCGGGCGGTGGTCGGGCAGGCAGGCGGCGCGGTACAGCGTGTGCCAGTGGCGGCACAGCGCGTGCAGCGCGCGCAGCAGGCCCAGCGCCGGCAGCGACGCGTCGCGCACCTCGCCGGCGCCGCCCGTGCCGCACGCGAGAGCCGGCGCGCGCAGGTGCGCCACCAGCGGCGACGAGCGCAGCGGCACCATGCCCTCTGCGTACAACATTATTTTGTATTATAACCCCAAACGAAAACCGAACATTGTAACGCATTCAAACCATCGCAATGAACTGCTAGAACACTCAAAAATAATATCACCGGTCTATAGCCAAGCCTTGCAGTCAAGCGTACAGGACTACAAATGCAGTTGATGTTTGAAGAATCTATACATAGATCAATTACACCTTACTTATTTTTATAGTTAATGGATTGAAAACTGGAATCATAGACACAATAGATAAACAATATATGCCGCCACTGATTTGCGGCGCTGGGACTAATGTCCCAGATGCATGTAATGGGGATAAAGGACAATTATAAGGTAACAATATCATACCATTCCACAAGAGATCAGGTTTGCGTCGAGAGGACAGTTTGGTGGGCTGCCCCTTCCCTTTCCGTGAGGTGGTAGTGTCCGAGCGAGGTTGTTCGCCCGCCTCTACCGCGCGGTAGTATATCGTGTGCGTCTGGACCCAAATACCTGCGTTTGCTGTCAAATAAATACACAATGATACAGTTTACATTAAAAATAATCTTTATACAGGGTGTTAACGAATTCGTGTAATTCCTTAAAACCACATGATCTACTACTAGTGTAGACAGGCCCTGCATAGGATTTAGCTTGATTAAAAATAAAAAAATATTTTTTCATGCGGCTTTGTTACCGATCGTATCTAAACCACCTAATGAGGATTCAGTAAAAAAATAAGAATTTATGTTTTTGCAAAAAAAAATGTTGTATTTGTATGAACATTTCGATGCCACGCTTAAATTAATGAAAGCACAGCGACACGGCTGGCAGGCACGACTAACGCGATATCGCTCTTTGCAGTCAGATAAGTCAAGGCTCAAAAATGACTCAGAAATAGAAAACCAAGACTTCTTTGTAAAAATTTTTTTAGTTGATTTTCAAAAATTCCCATTTGTGTCACCAGTAGATCACGTGGTTTGAAGGAATTACACGAATTCGTTAACAGCCTGTCTAAAGGATAATTATAATAGCAGCAGTGCGAGCACGGTTCTTTGATCGATAAACTTCTCGACTCGATAATTGTTTAAACATACCGAATTTTATCGAGTCGGTAGCACGGAACTTGCCTCGGTATCTTTATCGAGCCTTGTCGATGGCTGTCTTCTCGATAGCTTATCGACTTTTCAAAATGGCAACACCAGATTTAAAAATATCATTCACTCATGTAGACTTTATTTTATTTACGAAATAATCTTTTCCTGGTTATTTCTCGCGACTGAAAACTATTTCGTTATATTATTTTGTTAGAAATGTTGTTAACATGTTTTTATAATCTTTGTAAGATTGTAAAAAATATTTAAAATATAATTTTAGTGGCATACAAAAAAGAGTAGAAAAATTGGGGGCACCACTAGTCATACATTATTGAATTAAACTTAAATTCGCGTCTCTAAACTCCGCTTGTGGATCCTTTTCATGTCACGATGCGTTCTGCTTTCAACATTTAACAAAATGAGTTCTCCAAAATCCATTTGTTTTGCAAAAACAGCTTCAAAGAATCTTTATCTACCAACTTTTAACTGACGACAACAATTCGTGATAATTCGAGAAATTTACCAATAAGAACTGTCAAAACTCGACATAATCGATAAGATTTGTCGATTATATCGAGGCCTCGATAAAATACGATCCGAGCTACTTTTGTCGTTTTATCAATATCTTATGTCAAATTTGACGTTTAGAATAGATAAATTTCTGGAATCGACTCGATAAAAAGAACCGTGCTCGCACTGCAGTACCGATTTTTTATCGTCCAGTAACTCTTATCGGAGGAATAAATATGGCGTTTTAACAGATTTTGTGTAGAAAATCTGTCAAACCGTGAAATGTATCCCTTCAACGATTGAAAATCGGACGATAGTCATAATATGTACAGAGGCCAGCATATCAAGCTACCCGAAACTGTCAAATTTCCCCAATCAACCTTGAACCTAATCCTTTTGCGATAAAGTTGAAAATCTATTAAAGAAATTTGACAGATTGTAGTAGCTTTATGTGCTGGCGTCTGTACCTAATCCCCCTTATTACAAGATGGTTTAAACCAAGACTAAGGTAAACCCCGATTTAAAATAAAAAAAAATGAGACGGGGGATTATTTTAAAACCTAGGTTTTTCTTAGACCATCTTTTGTAATAAGGGGAAATGTGTTTACACTGTATTCTTGCCAATCGAAACATACATCAACCTGGGTTAGATTGACTAAACAATTTGAATAATCTTAAAAAAAAGTTTCTGAAATCCGTTTTAGAAAGCTATAGGATTAATCACGCCATTTAAAGTAACAAGACATGATGACAACTTTTTATTTAAACAAAGTTAGTTGGAAAGGAGGTACTAAATACGCGGGTCATTTAAAGAATCACTGATGACTGTTTTATTTAAACATGTGTTAAAGTTTTGTAACATTAATTGTTACATGTCTTAATTCTTAATAATATAATAAAAAAAAATAACATAAGAAAATTATTTACAATAATATTATTTAAAAAAAAAACTATTTACAATACTAAAATAAAAAAATAAACTAATAATGAACGCATCAAATCAGACTCCTGGCCAACTACAGTTTATCACCACGTACGATTAAAACAAGCGACATATTAGGCACCCAGAAACTAGTTCCTTTGTTCTCGGCGCGGGGGCAAGGTCCATAGGACAGACACTTCCACGTCGCCGCCGGCAGGACGATTCTGGTTGTCGAGGCGAGCGCACGTCAGACTTTTTCACGCTCCCTAACACGAATTTATATCGTAATCGCGATCAAGTTTTTTTGAAGGCGTCCCTACCGTTCCCTCGACATTTAATTACTTAACTAAATCAGAAATACTCCGATCACTGGTAATAATCGACGTTCAAACATATTCTGTGTGTGTGAATTAAACCCCGATTGGGGTTTCACGTACACCTTAATTCCCTGCTTCCCCGTGGTGGACAGTAGCGGGACAACCTGCGAACCCTACACCAGCAGTTGGACCTGGCGATCGACGCGCGAGCACTCGTCTCCTGCAGCGGCCAGTGACGTCAGGGGAGTGCTAGACCAGTGAGGAGGTTAATCGCTGTATAGGCCCTAACCCAATTTTTATCGACCCTCATCTACCTACCGAGTTATTTTTTTAATAAATGTTCCAATTTACTGCCTACCTACTTTTCATTTAATATCCTCCTAGGAATACCTGTGCCTAGGTTAGGTAGGATAAAGTAGCGTAGCCGTAACTTTAGTACCGGGACACTGGCGCCCTTAATCGTGGTAGAAATACAGCTGATTAATTCCTCCTCCATTGGTTGTGGGTTGTGTATGTTAGTGGTTGTCTGTGTTAAACGTCTTTATATTTTATTTTTTTGGTTTTTTTCCGTTACTAATGTGTACACGAATTTTCAACTTCTTTGTATAAGTTAATCTTGGTCATTATTAATCTACCCTACGTTAATAATTATTCATTTAAAGTCGTTTAGTTGCATAGTTTGTTAAAATATTATTTAAACCTGTTTTCGTCTTGGGCACCTAAAACGACGCTTTAAACCTTTTTCGTCTTGGGCACCTAAAACGACGCTTTTGCAAATTGTTCGTTATAAATCTTCACATTAAAAGAAATATCGTATTTTTACGGTCATATAGTACACATTAGTAGCATTTTTTTTTCTTTTATGATTTTGCTTGAATTTTTTATTTTTTCCTTTTTAATTATTTTTATTTTTCCGAAAAAAAAAACCAGACGTTCTTAAATTTTGTTTTGTAACAGAACGGAGAACGTGTTGTTTCTTTTCCTATGATCTTTTTTTTTTTTTTTTGCTTTTGCTTTTTGTGTAGTGAGCAGTAGAAGTGCGTCACTTACCCCTCTGTTTCTTTTAATTAATTTTTATCATGCTTCCTATTAAGTTCCTGTCTCTTCAAAAATCAGAGTTGGAATATGAAGTTCGTATTAGAGGCGCGACTCCTGCACCTTCTGTTGAGGAGTTACGGAAACAAATTATAAAATTATCTCCTGATTTACCCTCAGAATATATATTAGAGTCTCCACTCGATGTAAGACAGGACCTTAAGGGTTGTTTAGAAGTCTTAACGAAAATTCAATTAAACCTTGACGCTAGTGATCCTAGTGTTGCTTCACTATTGCGGACACAGAATATGTTGAATCATTTACACAATCGTGTCGAGAGGATAACGCGTAGTGACGACATTAAAACGGAATATGACGACATTGTTAGCGGTTATAAAATTTTCTCGCAAAAGCTTTCTGCCTTGCTAGCAAAAAAACCTTCTGCTAGTACATCTTCTAATGTGGCTAGTGCTAGTTTTGTCAAGGAATCAGCACCTGCAGTGCCGGAACTACAGAACGTGATTTCTGTGTCATGCGATCGTACATCATCTGATTTAACTAAATTAAAATTTACTGGCAAAACTTGTGTTCGCTCGTTTATACAGCGTGTTGATGAATTTATACTGGCTAGGAATATTCCACAACAAAAAGTCCTAAGTTTTGCATCTGAAATTTTTCAAGACGATGCCCTTCACTGGTATCGTGCGGTAAAGGACAAAGTCAGTTCTTGGCCTGAGTTGGCGCGTTTATTAAAAGAGGATTTTAGTCAAACTGACTACGATTATAGACTCATTTCTGAAATTCGTTCTCGTACTCAAGGAGAACGTGAGAATATAACTATTTATCTAGCAGTTATGAATGGCATGTTCTCGCGTCTATCTACTCCTCTTCCTGAAGCAGATCAATTGGAAATTCTCTTGCATAATATTAAACCCTGCTATGCTAGTACATTAGCAGCAGCTCCTCAAATCTCAACCATAGACACTTTGCGTTCGTTATGTCGTAACTATGAGACATTTCAGACTCGACTGTCACAATTTCAAGAGCCTCCTAAGGTTACTTCCGATACGCTAGCTCCTGAATTTGCGTACACTAAGGATGACCATAAACCTATAAATAAGGCAAATAATAATAACAATTACAATAAATATAATAATTCAAATAGTAACTACAATAATAACAATCAATATAGAAATAATAATAACAATCAATATAGAAATAATAATAACAATTACAATAAATATAATAATTCAAATAGTAACTACAATAATAACAATCAATATAGAAATAACAATAATAATACTCAAAATAACAATAAATATGTACATGCAATTAAAGAGGCTAAAAAGGAACCCTACTGTCCTAGGTGTCGAAATAACACCCATCACATTCGTCAATGCAAGGCTCCACGGGACATTGTTTGTTTCAAGTGCGGTATGAAGGATGTGAAGACACCCGACTGTCCTAACTGTCGTAAAACTGATACAAATTCAAAAAACTAATTAAGCAGAGTTGTAACAATTTTAGAAAGCAAGACTGGGAAACTTGGCTTGATTTTATAAGAACATTTTCCTCTTCATACAGAGTTGCTACAATTCTGTTATCAAAACCATTGAACGATTCTAGGCCTTATGTAAATATTAAAATCAATAACATCGATGCTGTTGGGTTACTTGATTCTGGAGCTGCAGTTTCGATTCTGGGAAACAATTCTCATTTACAGCTTACAGACTGCACTTTAAACCAGGATGGCCACACTAATATGATAGCTGCTGGCGGTCAATCATTAAAAACCTTAGGTTACATTCATTTACCAGTTACATTTGAGGGCCAGTTTCACATTATTAAGGCATATGTAGTTCCCGAAATTGAAACATCAATTATATTAGGCGTGAATTTTTGGCGCGCTTTTCGAATTTGCCCTAATTATATAGGTAGTATCACAATGTCAAATGCCCCTTTGGCAGAAATAAAGGTAAGTAGCGATGAGCCATTTATTAACTCCTACGATAATTTGTTGGCGTCGCAGAAAGCGATAGCTGATAATGTCATTGCGCAGTTTCGATCTATTTCTACTGAAGAAAAGGGCCTGGGTAGAACAAATTTGATATGCCATCGCATTGACACTGGTGACGCACAACCAATTAGACAACGTTATTACAGGATGTCCCCCGAAAGGCAGCGCATTTTAATTGAGCAGGTGGACGAAATGCTGTCCCTTGACGTTGTCGAACCTTGCGAAAGCGCCTGGTCTTCTCCCGTGCTCATTGTTAATAAAAAGAACGGGCAACCAAGGTTCTGTTTAGACAGCAGGAAGTTAAATGCAGTGACTAAGCGCGATGCGTACAATTTGCCATATGTCTCGGAGATATTGGATAACCTTCGCGATGCTAAGTACCTGAGCAGTATCGATTTGTCCAAAGCTTTTTGGCAACTGCCTATAGCGCCAGAAGACCGCGATAAAACCGCATTTTACGTTCCGGGCCGTGGCACTTTTCGTTTTAAAACAACTGCGTTTGGATTAACGAATGCCCCCGCAACGCAACAACGTCTCGTTGACTTGTTATTTAGTGACATGGAGTCTAAGACCTTCGCTTATTTAGATGACGTCATTGTTATCAGTTCTAGCTTTGATGAGCATGTTTCTCGATTGTTGAGAGTTTTGGACAAATTGAGACAGGCAAATTTAACAGTGAACTTCGAAAAGTGTAAGTTCTTTCGAAGCGAACTCAAGTATCTAGGATACGTGGTAGATTCCCGTGGTTTACGCACTGACCCAGACAAGGTGGAAGCCATTATTAACTTTCCGACCCCTACAAATAGGAAGGAGTTGAAACGCTTTCTCGGCACTGCTACGTGGTACCGACGTTTCGTCCCTAACTTTAGCACAGTGGCTGGTCCACTCAATAGGCTCACTGCTAACGGGAAAAACGCTCCTTCTTTCAAGTGGTCACCAGAAGCTGACGCGGCCTTTAATGCGTTGAAAGAATGTTTGGTTTCCGCTCCAGTACTTTCTTGTCCGGACTATTCCAAACCTTTTGAAGTGCACACCGACGCAAGTAGTTACGGAATTGGTGCTATGTTAACACAGTCTGTTGACGGTAAAGAACACCCAATTGCCTACATGAGTAGATCTTTCACCAGCCCAGAGAAAAACTACAGCATTACTGAAAGGGAGACCCTTGCTGTGTTAACGGCTCTCGAGCACTGGCGATGTTATCTCGAAAACGGCCAAACATTTACGGTGTACACTGACCACTCCGCGTTAAAATGGTTTTTGTCTCTGGAAAATCCCACAGGACGACTAGCACGATGGGGGTTAAGATTGTCCTCATTTAATTTTATTATGAAACACCGTCGAGGTGTCGACAATGTTATCCCTGATGCCTTGTCTAGAGCTTTTCCCGTTAGTGCAATATCTCTAGCTAATGCCAACACAGGTGATGTCTGGTTTAAAAAAATATACAACGGCTGTCTGACTACTCCTTCAAATTTCCCTAACTTCACCACTAAAAATAATTCGTTATTTCGACTCACAAAAAATATTAACAGCCAATTAACATCAGAATTTGACTGGAAGGAAGTCGTACCCAGCGAGTTCCGTGAAAGCATCATAGCCGAAAATCACTCTGAGCCAACAGGTGGACATCTTGGCATTTTTAAAACCTATCGGCGCTTGTCGTTAAATTACTACTGGCCAAATATGCACCAGGACGTCGTTAAATATGTAGGTTCATGCTCGGTTTGCTTATCTTATAAGGCACAAAATCACACTACATTGGGAGAGATGGGTCGTCCTAAGCAATGTTCGAGACCTTTTCAGATGATCTCAATTGATTTTGTGGGTCCCCTTCCCACCAGTCGAAAACAAAATTCATATATATTCGTCGTAACGTGCTGTTTTTCAAAATTTTGTCTTATTTTCCCAGTACGTCGCGCAACTGCGGATATAGTAATTAAAATTTTAGAAGATTCCATTTTCTTGGTTCACGGAGTTCCTCAAACAATCTTCTTGGACAATGGGACGCAGTTCATAAGTTCGTCTACTGACGCGCTATTTAAAAAATATAAAATTCCTAACGTTTATTTCACGCCGAAGTACACACCACAAGTCAACACGGTAGAACGATACAACAAAACTATTGTCACTAGTTTGTCTACGTTTGTTGGAAACGATCATAGATCCTGGGACATCTCCATCCCCAAGGTTCAGTTTGCGATAAACAATTCCGTTAATGAAGCCACCGGTTATACACCGTCATTTTTAGTTTACGGTAGGGAATTAGTTTTATGCGGATCGCACTATACTGATAATGACCTGGGCGATGAAGTGTTGTTCCTTCCTCGCGACTTATACGCTGAAAACTTAGGGTGTCTTCGATCAATATTCAATGATGTGCAGGCTTCGCTATGGCACGCACATGAAAAGAATACTGCACACTACAACCTACGTAGAAAGCCGGCTGAATTTAATGTAGGAGA
This sequence comes from Amphipyra tragopoginis, assembly GCA_905220435.1. Lineage (NCBI taxonomy): Eukaryota > Metazoa > Arthropoda > Insecta > Lepidoptera > Noctuidae > Amphipyra > Amphipyra tragopoginis. The sequence goes on from HG991993.1 coordinate 13,724,942, forward strand.
CACAGTCTACAAGCGCGCATTCGTTTTAAGTAATAAAGACAAGTATTTCAGCAAAAAGCTTGCACCCAAATTTATCAAATGCCGTATAATTGAAAAACGGTCTCCACTTGTCTATGTTCTGGAAGATATGTCAGGAAAAAATATAGGCGTCTGGCATATCAAAGATTTAAAAAACATTAAGTGTAGTTAAATGTTGTTAAGTGTTATTTTTTTAAATGTTGTAGGAGTTGAGACAGTTCACCTTTAAATTAACTTCTTACGACTAGCATTGGTTTTCTGTGCGATAAATCACAGATAACTTGTCTACGTAAGGTCGCGTCAACATCATTTTATATTGTTGAAGCTATTGTGTAAGGTTGTTTGTTTGATATTATGGAAGGATTTTGAAAGATGATAGTATGAATGTGTAGTGCTAGTGGTAACTTATAGACGAGTTTTCTTTGAGAACAAAACTCTTTCTGAGACGAGGGGGGTAATGTAACATTAATTGTTACATGTCTTAATTCTTAATAATATAATAAAAAAAAATAACATAAGAAAATTATTTACAATAATATTATTTAAAAAAAAAACTATTTACAATACTAAAATAAAAAAATAAACTAATAATGAACGCATCAAATCAGACTCCTGGCCAGCTACAGTTTATCACCACGTACGATTAAAACAAGCGACATATTAGGCACCCAGAAACTAGTTCCTTTGTTCTCGGCGCGGGGGCAAGGTCCATAGGACAGACACTTCCACGTCGCCGCCGGCAGGACGATTCTGGTTGTCGAGGCGAGCGCACGTCAGACTTTTTCACGCTCCCTAACACGAATTTATATCGTAATCGCGATCAAGTTTTTTTGAAGGCGTCCCTACCGTTCCCTCGACATTTAATTACTTAACTAAATCAGAAATACTCCGATCACTGGTAATAATCGACGTTCAAACATATTCTGTGTGTGTGAATTAAACCCCGATTGGGGTTTCACGTACACCTTAATTCCCTGCTTCCCCGTGGTGGACAGTAGCGGGACAACCTGCGAACCCTACACCAGCAGTTGGACCTGGCGATCGACGCGCGAGCACTCGTCTCCTGCAGCGGCCAGTGACGTCAGGGGAGTGCTAGACCAGTGAGGAGGTTAATCGCTGTATAGGCCCTAACCCAATTTTTATCGACCCTCATCTACCTACCGAGTTATTTTTTTAATAAATGTTCCAATTTACTGCCTACCTACTTTTCATTTAATATCCTCCTAGGAATACCTGTGCCTAGGTTAGGTAGGATAAAGTAGCGTAGCCGTAACTTTAGTACCGGGACAGTTTCAAAATCCGATAATTTTTATTTCCATACAAATTGATTTTTATTTTAGTTTTTTCAAAAATTCTTTATCCCTGCTATAGTTACGGATTTGCAAAATGGAGCTTGTAATCCGTAACGCCAAATATAAACAAAGGTGATCATAACTATGGATGAATAGATTTTAGCGTATTTTTTATGAAATTTTTAAACAGCTACTTCTCTTAATCTATTCACTTTTGCGGACAGTTGTAGAACAAAAGTTATTCATTATTATGGGTACTTTAACCTGTGTAGTACTGTAATTATAGACACAATAGATAAACAATGGCACTGACGATCCGGGTCGTGGCGCGGGACGATACCGGTTAAGCCCCTTTCGGATTAGTACCCCAATTAACCTTGTATACATTTTAATATTTATAAGATCTATCCTGTTTACAAGATATAATTAGCAACTTGTATAATAAGGAATGAATGGTATAGTTACCGAGAGGGGTTTCAGTATCGGTGTCGGCGTCCGTCTGCTCGCCAAACTGCCGCACAGCCTGGTACACTGTCATGTTGTAAGGCAACACAGTGTCGCCTATCAGGAACTCCAACTTGTGATCAGAACTGGAATGTTAACAATATATTGTAGACTCGCTTCTGAGACATCATAAAAGCATCTGAACATAATGGAAATGACCAATGGCCAGAACATTATCGAGACTGATATTTAACTAAATCGATTGAAATTAATTAACTTTTAAGGATATAGATATCTTTTGGGAACTATATTTTTTGTCAGCAAAGTTTATATTTGTCATCAACTTGCATCATCTAATTAATAGATTTATCGCCACGAAATATTTTCATTCTCAGATAAATTGAAGTGTCGCCAGTTATGAATTACCAAATTAATGTCAATATGTATCTAACTTATGAGATGGGTTATCAATAAAATCGTAGTTCATTCCTTGGATAAAAATTTTGTTCTCAAAATAATAGGTTTATCCCTTAAATAATAGCTTCGTACTCAGAATGGTATATCTGTCGCCAAATAAATCGATGATCATCCCCAGATTGCGACTTGTTTTTATTTGTTATTTTGTCACCAGTGCAGTAGTTACATTTTATTTCGTTCAGTTATCAAAATAATACTATTCGTTACTAATTAAATAGTTCTGTTTATAAATTTAATGAAAAATTTATCAAAGGGTCGGAGCCAAATTGGCGCGCTATGACATTATTATTTTAAGGGAGTGCCTCCGACCTCGGTAATTTGGGACACCCCGACGCGGATAGGTTAGGTTCGAAGGGGATGACGGGGGCTGGAGTGAGCGAGCAAAGCGAGCGAGCGAAGCCCCCGTCATCCCCTTCGTGTTAGGTTACTTTAAACCCTGCAGACAGAAGTAGGAGCCCCGGCTTCGTCGACTCTGCTTTGGAAACCCAAACAACCTTACAAACATCCCCTTAAGTTTTTCATTTGCAAATATGATGCTACTACTTTTAGGACTTTTATGAATTTTTGAAGTGCTATATAACATTTTTTTAATGATCGTTTTGAATAAATTGATTATACAGTTATCAGGACAAACTTATTTTAATAAATCGAAACCTGTTTATTTGATACTTGATAGTATATCCCGATGATTATATGTGATTTATTATAGAATTGTTTTTATATTGTTTGGCAACTACATTTTGGCGACAGATCTACTATTTTGCCGACAAACCCTATTATTTAAGAAATTCAAAACCAATTAAATTGACGACAGCTTAAATCATACCCATATCTTTTTAGGATATCTTCTTCTTTCCATACACAATTTCTCTCAGTACAGTACAGACATTTTTTTTTTGTTTAACTATTTATGGCATTTTAGGCCCAGAAACCAGTAAAGATCAGCAATTCGCCGTACCTCATTGGAAATATCGTGTTGTGTACTACAACTTCCACTAAGATGGTTTATCTCAAGTTCCTTGCGACATAATATAATGAAAGATACTGTTACGTACTCAGTTGGATGGTGTGGTGGTGTTGCAAGCGAGTCATCGACGTCATCGTCCGAGGCAGCGTCGTCATCAGAGTGCGGGCCGCCGCCCGACTCGGAGCGCGCGCGCCCACTCGCGTATCCACGCTGGGCTAAATACCTGTACGAACAATCACATCACGTTAGCAATACAGTGCTATGGTCAAAAGAATAAATAATACCATATACATAGAAACAAAACTCTTTTTTGCGAGCCCCAAAGACCGCAACGCCTCTCTGTCGCTCACCAATACGCCAGGTACTTATTTTTTTTTGTCGTACGGAACATTTACGAGAGCGCGAGCGCGAGGCGGCGCCTTTACAGACTTGTTGGTCGAACCAACGCAAGTCGGGGAGTTGGGTATGAAAAAAAACCTCCACGAGTGACGTACTTAAGGACGTCCAGCGCACACTGGGCATTCAGCTCCGCGATTGATCTCACTGAATGGCTAACCTTTTCACCATGGCATTTATGCTATTCTCAAATAGGTCGTGCCAGTGCTGACTTGAGAGAAGAACGGTAGGCGGTAGGCTATTATCGTGTCCTTGAACGGGTCTGGAGTCCGAATTCGCTTCTATCCGATTATTAGTTATTCTTATGTTATGGCTATTGTTATAAAAAAATACATGTATGTCATTTTAAACCATATTTATAAGTAGAGGAGGAATACATACCTTTCAATGGCCTGAACTAAAGCTAGCGGATCAATCCGCACTACGCCACCCTTCCATTGCTTCAGATTACTGCAAGACGGGTGACGTTTGAGATCACACTGTAACAAAAAGTATATTATCACAAAAACAGTTTCAATAATAACAGTCTCTATTACTATCAAATATGGTATTTATTAATAACAAGGTATACATATGAGCGAAAGTTTAATAGCAACTTAATATTCGGGGTTAAAACTCAGATGTTCCATACATTTTGGTTAAATAGGCATTGATGTTTCTATGGTACAAATGTTTTGTTACTCTAATTTTGTGCTTTCGCCACCTAAGTATTTTAACTTTCTGTGTCACGTCCTATAAGGTGCATGTTTGATGAATAAGTTACACTCGCTTCTAAATAATAAATTGAGCAGCAACGTATTTAACCTAAGTCTTTAACTTGATAAATAAATACATTTTATTATTATTTAGTATAGGTACAAGTATACTGACCATGAGCTGATGCGTGTTGAAGAACTTGAGCGCGGAGGTGGCGGGACGTGCGGGCAGGTCGTGCACGCGCACGGGGAACTGCTCCAGGTGCGACACGCACGCGTTCACTTTGCTCACCAGCGCGCTCAGCGCCGCGCCGCCCGCGCCCCCCGTGCTGCTGCCCGCGCCCAGCACGCCCAGCACACCTAGTGCGCCTACTGCCTCGCTCCACTCCGCACTGTACCGCACAATACAACATAACTATTATCTCCCGGTTCAACATAAGGCGTACTACACACATGTTCCGTTAACTATTATTCGGTCGATTCGGGCGGCACAAATTGAATATATTTTGTGAATGGTTCGACAAACAACCGAAAGATATTACTCGGACTAATGTTCAGTTTGGCATTAATCGATGCAGCGCAATTGGCTGATATAAAGCTACATAAAAGGCTGTGTTTTTCTGAAAAAAATACAGTACTTTTACCTAAAATCGGAGAAAAAGAGTAAAACAACTGGCTTACGTGGAGTAATACTACAGATAAAATAACCGTGTGAAGCCAAGGCAACCGCTAGTGAATAAGAAAACGAGAGACGTACTCTATAGTAAGCGGCATGTCTGCGAAGACGTGCAGGAAAAGTCGTAGGCGATCCTCGGCGGCGGCCACGGAGTCTTCTCGGCCCTCGCCTTCACCGTCGCGTTCACCAGTCTCTTCGGGCTCCGTGCCCGTCAGGAACTGCAGCAGCGCGCCGAGCACTCCCGAGTGATTCACCTGAGCACGTTCAAACGCGGATTACAAATTGTTTACAGCTTATTGCTGAATCTTATGCATTTTCGAAATATACGAAAAAAAAAACAGACAATACCGAGTCTGTTCAAACTCTCACACTTAGGAGTCCATGATGCCGTAACTATTATAGCAGTGAGACATTTCTTCGGTATTTGTTGTTTAACTGTATAAATCAGGCTTATTTATGAATATGTAACTTTAGGTGTTATTGAAATTCAACCGGAACAAAAATTATGTTAAACAAATAAAAGGGAGGGGGGCTTCGTTTCTTTAAAATTAATCGATCATTGACATAACGAAACGTTCTGAATCCGGGGGCTGGCTAGCTAGTTCTGAGGTAGGTGCGTACCTCGAAGGGTGAGACGTCGTGGTGCAGCAGCGTGTCGCGCAGCTGATGCAGTGCGGCGCGGCGGTGGTGGTGGTGCGGCAGCGCGGCCGCCAGTGCAGCAAGCTGCTCCAGCGCGCCGCCGCAGCCGCCCAGCGCGCCCCATTCTCGTTGTACGCGCGCCGCCGTCCACTGGATCCATTCGCGGACCTTCTCCCTATACACAAACACAGATTTATATATCAGCCACTTTACATTCAGAATTAACATGCGTTGAGATTAGAAACCTTAATCATACATATAAATAGCCCAGTTTCCATTGCGACTTAAATTGTTTTTAAATAATCTTGACATTGTAAAATCAATCTGTTTTTGAAATTGTCGTTCATTCAAATTGCATTCAATAGGTGCATCTAAATCTGCTGTTCATACATTTTGGTAAGCAACATTGATTATTTTGTATGGAACACCTGTTTTTTATGTCTCATAGTAAAAGTTGTATAGAATGAGCAAAGTTCATAGTTTTCGTATGTAAAGAGACTACCCAGTCACGCTGTATATCTATAGTTGTAATTACATATTCCTATCTTCATAATGATAATGGTTTTGGTTTACGTTAATTATATCAGTATAAACTTGGGAGCAAATAAATCGAGCCACTTCTATTTTTCACGTGTAATTGTTATTATTTTTGATACATATTATGGAACAGATCAATTCGAAACATATATCGCCTAAGAGGTTATTTGATAACCTTTACAATGGGGGTAGTTTTTTGTCAACTTAGTATAATTATAATCCATGAAACCAAAACTAATAACCAGTACACGTGAAAAAAGGAGTGGCTCGATTTATTTGCCCCTAAGTGTAGTTTCAAGCAGTAGAGGCTACTTCTGTGTATGCATTTCTTCTATAAATTACGCGTACCCTATTTTGTCGTAGGATATAGGCTCCATATCGGTTTGCCATACTACATATGACAAAATAGGCCAAATCTCCAAAACAAAATTCTCCTGCCTATCTCTAGTAAGGAAAACCACCGATATAAAAGTTATTGAAAACGGCCGTTAACCTGTTCTATGATGTAGATTTATTACTTATTATGTCTATCAAGTCGCATGTTTACTATATCACATATTATACAAAATTAACTATGATGATGATGCTAACCTAACCTCACTGATCCGACTTCTGACCTAGCTATATTATAAATTAATTTACTGAATACATATTTTAACTTGTATTACTAAATTAATTAATGATATCTTGGAGAACTGCTTAGGCCCGTATTATTAACCATTTGAGAGATCTACCATCCACACCATAAAGTAGAATTCCAGATATTTGACAACTTTTTTTTAAATTCTACTTACTCGTAATCTTATAAAATCCACTCCTATGAGGGATCTCTCGTACGAGAGCTGTTTATTAATAAACATAATAAAAAGAAATAATATATTTTTAATTGCTGTTAATTTCGTGTTGTCACTGTCACTTTAAGGCGAAGTAACAGTGAAAGCACGAAATTAACGTTAACTTAAAATTGAGTAACGTTTGAGTATTTTGCCGTTAGTTTCTATCAGTATGTATTAGAAGATATCTTGTTCTACTACATATTACAGTAACCCAATGATCTGGAAATAACATTTGTTTGTATCTCGGCAAAAAGAGTTAGATATACAAGCCAACAACGACAGCGCAGACAACTATCATTGATTTTGTGTGTGTAATAACTTTTTATGCACAAACCACGTTCAAACAAGGGTCAGCAAAGGTCTGGGTGTTTATGCATGTAAAGATATGTGTCTGTAAATGTATCCACGATTTAGAAAATTAGAAGTATTCCTAGTGCAATAGAAAATAGAAGTTATTTGCCTGTATACGTATCTCTTTTGCCCACATATGTAAATAACACTTACTTGTTCTGTACAGTAAGATTGGCCGAGGTGTGCGGCGAGGCAAGCAGACCGGTGTCCTTGTGTGCGTGAGGCGAGCGGCCCCAGCGCGATGGGTTGAGCGACGACAGAAACGACGACGTCTTGGACGCACCGCCCACGCGCGTGGCTGAGCGCGCGCTCGACGATACACCTGACCCTGTCCAACGTAACGCTAAGCTGTGCTCAACTACACGAGTATGGGGAAATTTTTCAAAATAACTTAAAGCTTTTAATTGAGCTAAATTTCGGGGAGTTCACCGATTTTTGAGTGAATGATAAATTATTTATCATACAATTTGTTGCCTTCACTTGATCAGTAATTACAGTGCGTTCAATCTATTAAGACGCGCCACACTCCTTTTCGAGAGAGGTAGCCGCGTGATGCGTATGCACACAATATCTCTTATATTAATTAGTAACCGCGGCGTTTCTATTTACTTAAACGCTTCCAACGCCTATGCTTTTATAGGAAACAAAAAATGACAACTCCATTTATGTATAGGTTCTGGAGTAATCTTCAGAAATTATGCAAAAAAACCCTATAAAAGCCCAAAGGCTTATAAAAAATCGAAAAAAGAAACATGAATTTTGAAATGTCAACATATTCACGCCAGCCACGGTTATCGTATGCACATACACATCTAACTATTGTATGAAGTTAGAACTAACACAATAGAAATTTATAATGCACACTTTTGTACTGTAGCGATTTAGACAAAGAGTGGGGGGCGTCTTCATGGATTGAACTATCTATAATTAGTATTAACTTCACTATCACTTCAGCCATTTTAAAACAGTACTATACTCCTTAAAATATAGCTTGATTAGAATGACAGATGTCAACAAAAGTGACGACATAACTTTGTAGTTACGTCGAACGGCTGATTTATATTGGCACACGAAAAATCACTCACATAATTAGCATGATAACAATTTTTTTAAATGCTTCCCATATAATTCAAAATATTAAAAATCAGCTTGAAAACTAAAATAATTCTTACTGATTCATAGTCATAAAATATGTTACGTTCTTCAAAAGTTATGTCATAGTGCAAAAATGTTAGAGATGGGACACATCGATAAATGTAAATCGATTGAGTAAAAAAATTATTACGTTTGCGTTATTAAAATTTTATCCGATGATAATAAATAATTATACCTACTTCGTACAATATTAAAAAGGTCTTTAAAAGTTTTAAATGTATGTTTTAGATATAAACTATTGCGGCTATGATTATTCGTCATGGGTATCAAATTCAAAGTTTTCGAGTATGCTGATGCTGAAGATGAGGTCAAAACTCAAATACAAAATGGCGGCCATGAATAGTTGCAAATTAGTTTAGATGGGTGTCAATTTTATGGTTTTCCGGTGTGCTGATGCTGAAAATAAGGTCAAAATTCAAATCCAAGATGACGGCGACGAAAATATACAAATTATACGTATTATATATTTATTTTTAATGATTTGTATCGATTTGATCAGTCCTTTCCCAGCACTAGTCACACTAGTTTGGCAGCTGTCATTCTAATCAAGCTGTATTTTAAGGACTATAGTGTGAATTGATGCGTCCTCGTATGTCAGTAACAACAAACTGCGATCACAAATCTGTGCCAGAATGCCAAACATGATGATTTCCATTCCACTGTTCATTGCAGTGGTCATTGGAAGGGCCACGTTCAGCAATGTACGTTGACTGACTTCTTCTCTCGTATTGGCTCGAGCTATGTGAGAATAGCTCAAGCCGTGGGGGAAAGATTAATCAGTCAGCAAGGATGCCCGCAAAGCTGGCTGCCTAGGGGGCGTCGGACATACTTAAGTATCGTCACTTGTGAAAGCTCTTTTTATATTTACTGACAGATTTTTGAATTACCAATATACTACTCTACGGATCAGAGGACCTGTTATTTGGTTGCGTTTGCATAATAGACAAAGATGAGCGAGAATGTGTCAATGTCGAAAAATATTCCCGCAAGGTGGCAGAAACTCCTACTTTTATGACTTAATTACCTGTAATAGTTTACAAATTTAGAAATACATACTGCATAAAACTACATGCACAAATATTAAATTTCTAACATATTTATGCACTGAAGGTAGATATTGACTTAGTAACTATAATAATGTTGTGGAGATGATGTGTTACCGTGCGGCGAGGCTGCGTGGTGCGCGTGCGCGGCGTGTGCGGCGTGAGCGGCGTGCGCAGCGTGTGCGGCGTGCGCGGGGTGCGCGAGGTGAGCGTGCGGCGGGGCGGGCGCGCCGTGCGCAGCGTGCGCGGGCGCGGGCTCGTCGCGTCGCCGCGCGTGTCGCGTGCCCGCGCCGCCGGACCGCTTCACGGCGCGCTTGCGCTTCAGCATCTCTGCGAGCTGGAGGGGACTACCCGACCTGTGACGTAAGTGATAAGTGATAAGTCAAGCGTTCTAACTAATGTTCCGTTACTTGTTTAGCCGGAGCCACATTTACAATTTACTTAAAATTACACTTACCTATGCACTGAAGTAGCAGACATCTGTGCGTGTGTAGAGGCCGAAGCCTGTCCGGGCTCCGAGCCGCTTCCGTCACTGCCAGCCGCTAACAACACAAATAACACAGAGTGTTTGAACTTTCAAGTGGAATACACTTGTTATAACATATTTGATTCAATTACTTCAGATTATCACAAAAGAAAATTATACTTTTTTGGCAAGAGATTATTTATATTCTTATTTTCACTTGTCATCAACAATTAGTTACTCACGCATAGTACTGGCGACGAACGATCCCGAGGCGGAGAAAGCCAGAGAAAGGTTGTTCTGGTGTTCAAGTGATGTAGTCGATGTGGAAGCTGGCGGAGACGAACCGCCGCTTGAGCGGACGCTGCTACCGCCGGGTGACTGTGGAACGATGCAAAGTCAGGAAACGGTTTTCAAGATTACAAACGAACGAGGTGCAACAGAAAAGTGAAATAACAACGTTTACGCGAGTGAATTTTGAATTGGAAATACTCGTTTCGCACATAATATTTAATCGAATTGAAAACTTTATTCATATCTACGTATGATACAAATTGTGGCTGTCGCATAAATTTATACTAAAATGCTATAGAATAGTTGTATTTTCGATTTAAAACTCACATTAACGTTACGTTTACGTTACTATACGTCAAAATATTTATGCTAAGCCTACTGAGGTTCTCAAACTTATTTCGTCTGCCGCCCACTTTGAGAATCAATTATTTTATAGTGCCCTTAATTTTTTTTACTTTACCACATTCTAAAAATCACATTCGCTATCATTACTTTTACCGCCCCCCTGAAAGCCTCTAGCACCCACGAGGGGGCGTTATCGCCCACTTTGAGAAACACTGCTTTAGATTGTGAAACCACACATAAATAATATATGAACGACTTTTAGCATCAATACAACACACATTAATATTTAGAATAAATATTAATGTTTTGAAGATCAGGTGTATTTTTTTTTCAATTTGTTTCTTCTTTATTTAACTTGTTCAATACATTAAATACGTGCTTTCACCCCTTATAATATTATTACACCTTTCTGTTACATATCGTAGACTATAGCAATATATTAAAATCCTACTAATATTTTAAACATATAAGTTTATAAAGATGGATGGATGGATAATTGTTATTCGATCACGCTTAAACAGCTGAACGGATTTGGATGTTGGCACACATATAGATGGTTCGTAATGTATATAGTTTTTAAGACTGTTACAGTACTTGCATTTTTGCTACTGTACTTGCATTTTTCTTTTGGTGTACAATAAAGAGTATAATAAATAAATAGTTTTCCTAGAATGCGAGTGAAACCGCGAATAACAGTTTGTATAATAAAAAAACTCTCGAGGAAACTACTCGAGAGTTTATTTTTATTTATTTTATTGGTGGCTCACTAATTGATGTCAGCGTGTTGAATGCGTATTACCTTGAGCGGGTGATGCCTCGGCGGCTGTGCGGTCGGCACGCGCTCCGCTAGTTGCGCGACCTGGTGCAGCACGCCCTCTCGGCGGAACTGCACGCCCATCTCATCCGGCAGCCGCTGCATCAGGATCTCGGCTAGCTGAAGCGAACCCACCACGATGCGCAGGTCGCTTGACGCCATCATGCCGGCGATGTGCGATGATATCACCTGCGAGTAAAGGGTTTTTTCTTGCAATTTACCTTCTAATATAAGAGTTGGTGGAAACACTGTCTCTTTCGGTTCGTTCGGTTAATTCGATTCCCAAATGCTGTTTACGACAATGTTATTTGTAAAGTTAACAGTTTTAAGTTCAGTACTATGAAGAATTAATAAAGTTCACCGTTCATTCAATGCCGAAGTACGTCTTCACTCAAATTAGAGCATTTAAAAATAGACGTTAAGTTGTGTTCAGCGGTGCTGCGGCGTTAGATGAGCTTAACAGTGGTATTCCCGCCCGCAATCGATATAAAATGTTTTTTTTATAAGCCATCATGAATCCAAAATTTTTAAAACGAGAGCCACCTGTATTTTCTGTTGAGTACCATTATTCGTTTAGGGGAATCTGTTGCTTACCTGCATCTTGAGCACTTGCCGGAGTAGCTGCGCGTCTGCGTAGTAGACGCAGCGCAGAATAGCCTTGAGCGCTTGTGAGCGCACGGCGGGCCCAGCTGAGCTCCAGTACACCTCGTGCAGCACAGCCAGCAGTGCACGTGCCAGTCCCGGCGCAGACCGCACCATTGCGATTCGCGGGTCTGAGGGGAATACACCACCTTTAGCACGACACTCATCTATTCTTTCTTTTTTTTAGTATAATAAAGTAGGTAATATAAACAAAATTTCACATGCAGCCAGACCCCGGATAACCAACTGTAAGTCATATAAATAAACATTGGTTACGTGCGGGAACGAACCCGCGACGCAGAATTCAATTACGCTTCCAGCGTGTAAATCGAGTCACTAGTTGTCACAGAATATACAAGTTGAAATTGTAAACACTCGACAAACCGAAATGGGAGATTGTACTCATCACTATGAACAACTTTTGTCGAGTTATGCGAACATAAATGTAAGGAACATCTGTTTTTTTTCGTGATTTCCGGTTTGGTCCCATAGTAAAAGTTGTTCATAGTGATGAGTACAATCTCCCATTTCGGTTTGTCGAGTGTTTACAATTTCACCCTGTATGCATAAGCCAAAGGAGTACTTCAACTACCTACAGTCGTCCGAATTGACACACTCACACAGACACGAACTGCAACAAGACTTTTAATGTATCATCGGAATATAGTCCCATACAAAGAGTGCATTATACTCAGTATACACTGCGTGTCTGTGTGTGTCAATTCAGGCGATTATAGTTTGATGAGATACTGCTTTAGCTTAATGTCTACTCTGAAGTTGTTTTAAGTTGATCTATGTTGAATTGTAGAATAAGATTCCTCTCGATAATATAAATGATAAATAGAGATTCCTCGTAGTATACCTTTCTTCCAAACTATGTTTAAGTCGACTTCCAGTTTTACACTTCTAACATTCAGCTAAATATCAGTATTTTTCACAAAGCATTTACTGTCATTTCCACCGGCCAATTGCAGAAAAATATAGATATCTTAAGATTATACCACTTGTCAGACTTTCGGTCCTGTGATTACCCGTAAAGACTGTCAAAGGTATTCATTCGTATAACAACCGGGTCCGACAGTTTAATAAACTCTGCCGAGGCTCGGGCAGATTTCGATGTGTAAAGAATGCTCATCCACGGATTAGTTGCGGCATGAGCAGCTTAACCCCGAAGTTAGGTCGAAATGTGCGGCTGTTATTTAGCTACGAGAGAAAGAGAGCTCCACTCCCTTCTCCGTGTTGAGCACGTCAGTGCACGTGTGGATGAACTCACCAGGCGCTGGAGTATGTGAGGACGTGGGCTGGTCGGAGGGAGCAGGCGCGGGTGCGACACGTTGCACGGGGCGCGCGGTGCCGGTGTGGTCGTTAAGTTGCTGCATGGCCGTCAGGTCTACGGTGTAGGAGCGGCCCAGGGTCGTCAGACACACCTCCTCCTCGCCGGCCGACGCGCCCGCTTCCAGGGCACGGCTCTCGGCCCATGAATATGAACGCCATACGCCTACGGAAACATTCTACGTTTTACAATTTCGTGTGTATAAACCATGGTTGAGGAAGAGGAAGGACCCAACCAAATCTTTAAATATGGAGAACTTTTTGAGGGTTTAGTTAAGAGGCATCGTCGTTCGTAAACGAGTTGTGTACACACATCAAAAAAAGTTTGCGATCACTTTGAAAAATTATGTAGCATTTTTGAAGCCGAATTTTCTAATCGGGATTCAAAGAGATAGTTATCATGATAAATATAGATTGATAGTTATCTAGATAAATATAAATCAGATTTCAGTTGGACTTTGAATTCGGAATCTTCACATACATAATTATGCTAGTAATCGCAAACTTTTTTTGATTTGTGTATGTGTGTGGTCATATGTGAGAAGGTGTCATTTAACTGAATGTAAATCATAGTTGCGAAGTTCGTTACCACGATGTACGTTACTGCGAAAGTTCTTTACTGCGATAGTAAAATGATAAACAGATTCTAGCACTCGCCGGCCGCTGCCGTGGCAACGCTCGCTTCGCTCGCTCGGCGCGTGCGTTAAGTGGTCACAGTTCTAACCTAACCTACCTTTCAGCTACCTGTTTGTCATTTTATTTTCGCAGTAACGTATATCGCGGTAATGAACTTCGCAACTATGATTTGCGACCCATTTAGCCTTTATGCATAGTTTTCTTTTACCATTACACACTAAGCTACATATTTCTGTGAAAAGATTAGGGGTGATCTTGATACGTGCTCAGACATTGCGTAAGCACATTGTAGACAGTAAGATTTGACACGTATTCACCAAGAGTCTGAAAAATTTTGAACATACCTCTATCATCTCGCCATTGCCAGTGCGCGGTGCGTTCGGTGGATGCCGACCAGGGTCTGTCCAGATGGGCGTCCACTGCGAAGATGCCGTCAGTCGGCAGACGCGGCATCAGCTCGCCAATGAGACACGTGATCTCGTATAACTCTTGCGGGAGACGTGGGATTAGCTCCACTTGCTGTATGAAAACATGTTTGTTATAAAATAGAGTACATATAGGATAGTATAGGGACTAATTAATAAGTGCTATGTCTTGCTTCGAGAATCTATTTTAGTGGAATTCAGCCTTAAATAATTATATTTGATTGTATCTACTGCTACCTCTCGCTGTCAAGACTTTAGTCTGCAGCAGTTGGTGATGTAGCATATAAGTAGATTAGTGGGTACCTCCTGGTGCAGCGAGGAGCCGGTGAGCAGGCACAGCAGCGTGTCGGCGATGGAGCGCGTGTGCAGCGCCAGCGCCAGCTGCGGGCAGGCGGCACACATCACCCACAGCAGGCGCAGCACCGTGATGAACGTGGCGCCAGAGATCAGCGGCGGCTGCACCACCAGCTACACAAACATATACAAACTATAATAAAAAAAATGCATAACATTCGCCATGGGTATCAATTCCGTAGTTTTCGAGGATGTTGATGACGAAAATAAGATCAAATCCTACAGTCAAGAAAGCGGCCATTAAAACTAAAATGTGTAACTAATTTTAAATTAGTATATTGGACCTACACTGACATTTCACACGTTATTCCAGTTCCATTAAGCCATATTAGGCTCTATTTTGAGTGTAATAAAGTGATTGATAGATTGAAGCTCGTGTTTAACGGCAGCTACTTCAAACTAGCACCTTGCTCGTAAGCTACTATATTATAGAAATGCAGCTTTACGGACGGCATATTGCAAGAAAATGTAGCATGCCGTCAGATTCTGCCGACGGGACTCAATAGTCGATGACGGCGAGGATGCAGAAATATCATCAATATTAAAGTAGCTAAACTTTGGGACATTCAACATAAATACACAAGACAACAACTAAACCAGATACTAACCAATTGTTGCAAGTTTGTGAGTAATTCCGGTGTGGCGATCTCCTGAAGGCGCGCCGGGTCATGTTGGAAGCTGTCAACGAGACGTGAGAACGCCAAGCATACACACTCCACGGATTTTTTGTCTTGTTGCGTAAGTCTAAAACAAAACATACAGCGATGAAAATTAGGAATGAATCTTAGTGTGATATACTCACACCCATAGCATAATTATGAAGTTTTTTTATAATTAATAATAAACAGTGCTGAAACCAACCAATACACGTCAGTTATATGTCAAAAGAAATATAGATTTCAGAGTGATATTAATGTAGTTGTGATAAGGTATATTTTGAATTGAAAGCTGTTTTTACATTTCCAAATTATTATTGTTTACATGTTCTTGGGATAAATATGACCAGCATTCGAATTACGTATCACATTCGTAATTTCAATAGCTTTCATTTTGAGAATACAACAATATTTATTGCGTGGTACATAGTTGTGGAGAAGTCGGATTGCCTTTTTACCTTGCTATGGAAATTGTTGATCTTTCAAAATTAAAGCCATTGCGATTAGGAGTTAGCACAATTAGGATGCTGGAATAAATATTAAGTGTCTTGTTACCTATTAGCCAGTAGTTGTAGCGAGTCCCTAACTAGATGGAACTCGTCTGGGGTCAGGTTCTGGCAGCAGTTGGCCGTGATGGACAGGGCGGCGCGCTGCGCGTTGATGGAGAAGAAGTCCAGGTACGTCAGACACGCTGACACGCCGCGCTGAAACAAGACGCAAACGTTACGTGACATTCACTAAATAGAAGACTCGTAACGACGCTGACGGAGATTTATATGTCAATACTAACTTTATTTTCATTATATCTTTGCTATATTTAGTTCCTATGAGAAATACAAAAAGTAGTGCCGGAGTCTTTTTCTTGTCTATATTTCACCATGAATGCATGCCTACAATACATATTTTACGTTCTATGTCCATGATGATATTTTATCATATTTCAGGACAATTTGTCATAAAAATGTAGTGCTTCCATCGATATTACATTAAGCGTTGTAAATGCCTTGTGTTATACTTCTGATCAGTTGCTGTACTAGCTATAACAACCAATTTAAAGAAGAAGTAGAAGATCCTCAATATCTATGCCAGAGGAAAAAAAGGCGTAACATAAAAAGATTGCTTACCGCTTGCAGTATAGCCTTGGAGTGTCGCCTCGACAGCATGTCGAGCGCTGTCAGGCTCTGCTCGGCGACGTCCATGCACGTGATGGCTTGCAGCTTGTCCAGGAACGCGGGCACGGCCAGCGCCACCGCGCCGCTGCTGCGGGGCAGCGCCTCCAGCATGTACGTCAGCGCACGGCAAGCGTGATTCATCTGAGATTAACACAAATATATTATTAACTTATCGAGTACTGTAATTATATGTAGACAGAATAGATAAACAATGGCACTGAAGAACCGGATCGTCGGTCGGGCCGCTAGCGGTTAAAGTACTATATTTTAATAAAGTCTAAACTATGTCTATCTTTTTCGGTCTTGTATTTTTGACTACAAATAGTCGTCGTGATTAATGCTCGTGACTACAACACTATTTCATCGAGCGATATAATAGACACGACTGCGGACTAATTAAATGTGGACGTCAAAACAAATATTGGACTTGTTTTTGCAATGCTTCTGTATATACACTTTGTTCAACAGGTAGGAAAGGTGCTCCACATTTTTTCACCTGGCAAACAAGACTACTTATCCACCTTAAGACTACTTATCCACCTTAAGACTACTTACCATATCAAAATTATGTTCAGCAGCAAGCAGGTTGACGAGTGCGGGCACGACTTGTCGCACGGGAAAACCGGCGAGCGTGTCTTCGTTGCCCATCACCAGTAGTTGGCACATCTCGATCACTGCCTGTAGCTGCTGCCCTTCATCACCGGTCGCTTGTAAGCCGGCCAGCAACTGGGCGGCTTTCGATGCGGCTATTTAGAACATCATGATTTATTAGACCATTTGAAAATATTTTATGGAAAATCAACATACGCCTTGTTAGAATGACAAGTTTGTTTATTTCTTAGTAAGTATATCATTACAATACATTTCATTACTCACAAAATGATAACTGAATGTCGACGTTTTATTGATTGAAGATAACCCTGATAAGTTTTTTGGCCATTCATGCAGGTTATACCCACATCACACAACCACGTTATAATCTCAGTAATAGTTAGGTGCATACCTGAGTTGGCAGTGACGGTCCTGTGTAGCAGATGCTGCATGCGCGGGCCTAGGGCTCCGAGCAAGTGCGGTGGCAGGCCGCGGGCCTCCAGGAGTGCCTGCAGGCGGCCTACTTCGCCCTCCTCCGAGGAGGACTCTTCCGCACCCGCACCCCCCGACCCGCTGCCCCCCACTCCGCTACCGCCCCCGCCCCCGCCGGCGCATTCCTCTGACGATGACGACGCTGCAAACGACACATTCTTTCTCAATTTGTTTACGATTATAATTGTTTTGCGTCTAACTCTTTTCCGTGTTCCAACAGCAGGGACCGAAATAAAGCAGTTAACATTATCCAATAATAGCTGGATAATGTCCGAAATTTGTGATAATTTCGGCCTCTATACAAAGGCCTTAGATAGAACTAGGCTTATCTGGATAAACTTAGCTTTATCCTTACACCTAACACTAACCAATACCAAATACAGGAGAATATTTTTATCGGATTGGGAAGTTTTTGGGCTTCTTGACCCTAATGGACTTGTATTCTTAACATATACCCTAAATTCCTAACTCAGATAATTTATGTAAACAAAGGGGATAACAGATCAAAAAAATATTTTATTAATGGTAATTCACTGAAAAAGCCGGAAAAAGGGTTAGATTCTCTTTTATGTACTGATTTTAGAAATAATAATTTAAAAAATATCATACCGTAATTACTTTTATAAATTTTCAGTTTTCAACAAAGTTATTAAAAAAAGGAGATTTTCTGGTATAAAGTATTTTGTGATACTGGTAACACTGTAGGAGTACAAAACATTTTCAAATTTTGTTCAAAATGTCAAAGTTGTTTATTGTTCGTCTTAGCGTCCTAACAATACATTCGTTTTCTTTTCCCGTTTTCGCTGCGTGTTTGTTAATTTTGTTATAATAATAGTGCTATAGTATCATCGTGTTAAGTTTTTCATCTTGTTGGTGTTTGTTATATTTCCTTGTTTTTGTTGAGTTCGTTTGTTAAGTTTTATTTGTTATTTGACAAATGGAGCCTCAGCCGGGGCCCTCGAAGGCAGCCGCCCCCGACTATTTGTAGCCTGTTAAAAAGCGGCCTCGAACATCATTCTATGAGTGCCACAGAAAAACTTATGGTGATGAATGCGTATAGGGACTGATTAAAGTGATTATAAGGCGCGTCTCCGACACACTACACAAGACATTGTTTGGCTACGGTATTTTGTTTGCATTGTTCTTAAAATTAACTTGATTTTAAATGATTACTTCGTAAACATTTAATGATAAAATGTTTTGTACCACTAACCTGTCACTTTGACAATGACATTTCTTTGTTTACATAAATTATCTGAATTCTGGAATTAGGGTATAGTGTGTCTTAAGGAACTGTGTGAAACTTACCTTTGCCCTTGGGCTTAGCATCGCTGGCTGCGTTGTCAGGCATGGAAGCTGACGCTGAAGCCGGCGGTGTGGAAGATGTGGATGCTACAGCACCCTGCAACACAACATACTTGTTCAGTACACTAGTCTTTGGACAATGAGTATAAATAAAGGCGCATTATTTAGCGATGGTACTAACGACGCAACTGCGTCATATTTGTGTTCTTTTTAGCGCTTTGTTTGCTGTCGTATAGCGTTATCTGAATAAATTGCATTTAAGTGACATCGATAAATAATTGACCTATGTTTGTTTGTAATATTTACCGTTGTTAGTGGCTGGGGGTGAGACCGGCTGGACGCACCACCAGTACTGGCACACGAACCCAGGCTGCTTTTACCTATTTCAACAATACATTAAACATTTTAATAATTGCGTAAAGTAAGTACGGATCATGTTCATGGTTTATTTACCCACAGACTACCAAAGAGCTCTAGACCAGTTTTAAATGCCATCCAGTTATCAGACAACCAACTACTTGAGATTCAGCCATGCATACTTTGGGGCACAGATGGGGCACATGAGATGGTGCCGGTTTAGAGCATCCTCATTACGCGTTTCCACGTCCGGCTTCACCAGACAGTATACCTATTTTTAAATAACAGGTTTTATTATGTGATAATAAGATGCATATTTTGAAATCTTTTAGACAGATGTCTAAGTAGATACTGCTGAACATGGGCATCAATGGACATATGGTCATAATTGAGACAGATTGGTGATCGCAGTATATTGTTATTAGTAGGTAGGATTAATATCAGGCAATGTTGTGTAATGTCAGTTATAATAGTGCGTACCTCGTTTGTCTCGACGCGTGGACGCTGGCTGCGGCTGCGGCATGTCGCGAGCTCGCGCTCGCCGCCCGCCTGCCGCGCTGCTGCCTGCGCCCTCGCTGCCCGATACCTGGTGACACAACACTACTTGCAATACTGTCCCAACACTATTGTGTCATTCTACACTAACTGCACGACTGCATGAACTGAATGCACCTATTTAAAGGTGCGACTGTGTAGTTAAATAGCAGTTTGAATTAGTGTTGGGTAGGACATCACTTGAAAAAGAGTTTGTAAGAGTAGCCTCTTTTTTGCTCTGAGCCAGTACAATGTACTACTTCATATGAGGTGAGGCTTACTGAAACTCGGTTATACGTTTGAAGTAACGAGTACGAATATGACATTTGATGTTACTTGTTTCGATGTACTGATTACGTCTTTCTCGAGTCGCGGTCACGTAATGTCCATTGTAGAATGAATGACGTGCTATTGCAGCGTATGCCTCACTCTCTCTCTTTCTCACCCTATAGTTTACTTACCGAGGGTAACGACTAACGCGACTACCGCGACATAAAAGTTGAAGTAGTACAATTTAAATTTTTGAGCCGCTCTTACATTTTGACGTCATGTACGGGACGAATGTACCGCCTCTTGTATGTCCTACACAACACTAGTTTGAATGTTATCCATCTGTATAGACTACAAGCTATAAATCTAGTTGGTATTGAAAGGAATAATCGAAGAACAACGTAAACAATAGACATATTATTATTCTCGTCTAAGAAACATAAACTTAGCATTTCTATTTCAAACCTATTATAACCAGATTGCACTGTATTCAAAAGTTCTGACAAATCTGGCTGAAGCAATGTAAGTCATTGTTGCGGTATAACCAGATAACCTTTCTAAAATTAAACTTTGAGGAAATATGTGAATAATAAGTAACTGGAATTAATAGATTATTTCAATACCAAGTATTATCGACCAAATAACGTGTTTAATAAATTGAACACCAGATTAAAATTTCGCTTATTTTTTTGGCTGAAATTATTATTTTTTGGCACCAATTGGAAGATATGTACGTCGATGAACTCAACAGGACGGTACCACATGTCACAGCCCCTAGCCAGAGAACTTAACATGATGAACAATGACTGCACTTGCAGGGGAGTTTCAGGAGTGTTTAATCTCTAGAAGATCGGAGGTTAACTGGCCGGCCATCTTGCGATTGAAATCCCCGACTTCTTTTTATAGGGATATTTGAAATCAAAGGACTACACCAACAATTACTTTTAAAATTTTGTCAAAGAACCCGATCATGGAGTCATAGCATGGGTGGTCATTTGACCGACATAACTTCCCACGTTTAACTGAATAAGTTCTAACTTAATATTTAAGAATATAGTATAGGGTGAAATAAATGAACGCCAGCTCAAATATTGAAGGTAGCAAGTTTTCTTCCAAATTAAAATCGGTTTTTATATTTGGGGCACTCTTTACAAAATACATATTAATATTAAATTGCGTTGCTATTTGATTTATTAAATTTTACTATCAATTGAAACTATTGGCCTAAAAATTAGTAACCTTTTGATTTTTGAAAGAAACGTTGATTGATATACTAGATTTTATTTATTTATTTACTTTAATTAAAACGGCCTTAGACCAATTACAATAATTAAAGATAGTAATAAAAAAACGATACATACGTAAAAGGATAAGAAAAAGATATAAGTACCTGTCTTTTAGACGCAGTGTCTTGTCGCTGACGCTGCGAAGTGCTGGCTCCCCTCGTCAGGCAAGCACCCAGGGTCGCCCCCGTCGCAGCTGCGATACTCTGCACACAACACAACCCTCACTCACCACACAATCACAACACATCGCACATATTTACCACCAAGCAATGCACTTCTAAGTACATATAAATTATTCATAAATTATTATAATGTATAACGAATAGGTATATTTTATGTTTGCGAAGATATCGCCTCTGACGTCTACTTCAAGACCGAACGATCGCACGACTAACACTGATAATGATGTTCGATATAATGTAATTATTACTATTGAGATTGGTTCAACGTCATTGTTATGTTTCCGGTTAAAAACAAACGTGGTATTTTTGGTAATTATTTACAATACGCATACTTACATTCATTAACGACAAACCTAATTGGGAACATTAACGATGTCTTAACAAGATTA
The DNA here is from genome assembly GCA_905220435.1 of Amphipyra tragopoginis. NCBI lineage: Eukaryota > Metazoa > Arthropoda > Insecta > Lepidoptera > Noctuidae > Amphipyra > Amphipyra tragopoginis. The sequence continues at coordinate 13,747,007 of HG991993.1, forward strand.
ATTGAAATTTCTTTATTAGCAGAATGAAAAAGTAAGAATAAGAACTTTACCCTTCGCGCGTTAGTTTGACGTAAGTAAGGAAGATCTCGCGGTACTATTAATAATTTGCTCGCCGAGCTGTGTGCTTTTGACGAACTCGCCTCTGTAAACAAAAACGTACAACACACATCAAAACAATGATTACTGAAAATTATTAATTCGTGATTAGTAATGATCGGTAGGTAATGATAATCACCTTGGATATCTTTATCTGGTGGCGGGGTACTGGGGATACTGCTAATGCTCTCGGAGGCACTACTATTGCGTCCCGCTACTGTTTGATTGTGTACCACGTCGCCTGGTGAGTTGGCTGCAATATCAATATGCATTATCTGCGATGAATGACTGCGCTTGATACACGTGATAACGCTACCTGATAAGCTACGCCTCGAGACCTACATTATGCTCTAACATGTTTAAATAGACTAGTACGTAATTAATTCATCGCTCTTAATTTAAAATATGACTATCGAGTCTATTTAATAAGAAACAATTAAAATTCACAAATAGAAGTACGAGCAAATAGATTAATGGAATTAATAATGAGTATAGAAGTATAAATTAATTACCTGAATGATCACTAATGACAGTCGAGGTAGGGGGTCCAAGATGGCCGTGTCTATTCCGTAGCAGGTATGTGCACGAAGTCTGAGTCGCTGAAGGATGTTCCGCTTTGTCGAGTTCGTGTTTGGATGACCTTCCAGTACTGCTAGTATCTGTCTCGTCTTTACTGTGTGAATCTATTTTAAATTTCTTTCGGCACTCCTCAACGTTGAACAGACAACTGCTCTTTCTACTTGATAGCGAACGATGCGTTGATCGCTTTCTCTTCTTCCCTTTTCGTCGACTAGCTGTCGGACTGTATACAGAATAATCAGAGTCCAGTAACTCTGTGACAGTGGATGAGCTGTACGGTGAATAAGCAAAATCTCTCTCGTCCAGTGGCAGCAATCCACCCTCCGGCTGATTAGCTTGAGTAGAAGTGACTGTAGCGTTCTGATTCAGTGGAAACTGTGTTAATGTATGTGGCTTTAAATTATTCGGAATTTGCTCACAAGCACTCTCGCTGGATTTAAGAGCAGTCCGTGAGCGTGTGCAATACGCGATGCACTCCTCTGCAGTATTGTTCGATATAGTCTTACGTTTTTTCCTGTCATGCGAGGAAGTCCGTCCGCGTTTCGGGTGAACGCTGGCGTCTCCGCCTTTGAATTCGGTTGTGTCACAGCGTGTCTCGTATACGTCTGTGCCGTAGGACCAGCGTTCTGTTATGGAGTAATCGGACCTGGGCAGTGTGTTGATGAGGCGCGAGCTCCGGCGCAGCTCGACGTGGGCGTAGGGCTCCGCGTCGGACACGCGGCTGGACGAGTGTCGGCTGGTGGAGCGCGGCAGGGGCGACGTCACGTTGCGTCTGCTCCGACGGCTGTGGCTCGCTCGACGCACCTGACGCAACCACCGACCGCCCACCACCCTGCTAGGAGAAGACCTGCCACACAACCATAGCTAACCATTATCACAGTTTTAACAATCAACATTATTATAATAAACAATTGTCTATTAGAAAAGCGTCAATAAAGACCTAAATTATTTTTAGTAAAATTCATTGCTCTACACACGACTGGAACACGTAAATAAGTGTAAAACAGAAAATGCCCTAGGAAGCTATCTCGATTCGTAATCTGTAGTCCACAGGGAACTAAATCTGTTGAAGGCCATGCAGGAATCCTTTTTAGAGAGCTCTTTTAACGTAAGTGACCGCTAGATAGCAGAGTTTCGCACCTGCCATGATACCCAAGTTGACAATACCTCGACATAGTCTGAAGAGAAAACCGAACGAAATGGGCCTATGCCAAGACCATGGGCGTAGCTAGGGAGGGGCGAAGGGTGCGCTTGCCCCACCCTGGGACAGGGAACAATAGGTACTTAAATAGTCTAGATATAGCCACTTGACATCCATGTCTACTAATATAGGTAGGCCAATGTACTTATGGCCAGTATAGCCGATATACTTATTTAGGCATCAAAAAGGTGCGATGAGCAAATTGCTGCATAACCCCATTATGCACTTTCAGATTTAGTTAAAAGACAGATATTTACTGTTTGACTGAGCTGCTTTGCCCCATCCTAGACAAAATCATGGCAATGCCCAGGGCGAAAAAATTATGAAGTGCGAGATTAGGGTGGTTCCATAGCAGTTTAAGAACAGATTCTTTGTGATAATAGAATAACCACAGAGCATCTTAAGGCGCTATATGTATGTTATTGTTATGTATATGCTATCGGAAATGTATGTAATCCGTCATTTTATAGAATTCCTAGGAAATGTATACTAGTATAATGCTTAAAATCGACAGAAAATGTGTGAAATAAATTTTATTATACACATTTCCTAGTAATTCTATACATTTCCTAAACAGCAATCGGAAATGTGTTAAAAGATTTTTACGTTTCATATTGTGACCTGATTCTTCAGATTAAAGACAGTGTAATAAAAAAAATAAAAAAGGGAGTGCCTCCGCTGCCGGTTGCCATTATAAGTGCCGGTGCCGGTTTCCAAACTGGCTGCCGGCGCCACGCCGCCTACATACGGGAGTGTCTCCGCTGCCGGCGCCGGCACCCAAACATAACGCCATTGGGAACTGGCGGTACATTACTGCTGGCAGCCGAGATTAAAAACATCGGCTGCCGGCACCCAAAATGGACACCGGCAGCGGTAATAGGTTGTTTGCTCAGAATACAGAAAGACCCAGAAGCTGTGATCACGCCTAATACTGAAGCATCAAAAACTACTCTTAATCAGAGTAGTTTGTAGCGCAGTCGATCAGTTACTATGGGGACGTCATAACGAGTACATGTATTTACCGGTGTCAAATTAAATTAAATTATGTCGTTTTGTGTCGTTCGAACCTATAAAAATGCAGCGGGCCTAAAAACAAAACAGGATGGGATCACATTTCA